>OY292279.1:0-1465427 GCA_958496175.1 Sisyra terminalis | reverse complement strand
ATTATTCGATGTCAATCGATAGAGTTATTCATTATCTTTCAATAGATATCCCAATCATAATCGGAATCAATATATTAAGGGGGGCAAACCACCCTTAAATGTTAGAAAGGGATGTAGTTGCTGACGGAAAAGCAAATTTCAATGTCATCGTTTAGACATATTGGCTGTTTTTTTATATAAATCAATAGATTAATCAATTAGCTTTCATTTGGTATCCCAATCATTACATGACATAAAGAAAATCATCCTTAAATGTCTGAAATTTGAGTTAGAGTACTGAATATTGGCATGTTCAAAAAGGGCAAATCGTCGAATTTTGTTTTTTTGATGCTCACCGGGTTGCCTATAGAGCGAAACATAAACAACTTTGACATCCGCTAAACATGCAAATCAAATTGGTTGAAAATACAATTTTAAATGATGTTCGAGTGGAAGAATTGTTATATTTTGTATCATGCACTAATAATCTATCTATTTATAGCGATAGGAGTGAAGAAATAAATATATTTTTGGCTCTAAATGAAGATAATGACAGACCCCCTTTAGACGCTTATTTCTCGAAAAGTAGACCTTTAATCAACATTTAAGTGTCAAATTTAGCTGTAAACCATCAATTTTATATAAGTGTAATGTTTTTTATTACTTTTTACGCGAATTCACATGATTTAAGTAACATTTTATTGAGGTTAAAAGTCGATTTAGGAAAATCAGTTTTCTTAGTAATAGCTTGGAGATATTGGTAATTATTCGATGTCAATCGATAGAGTTATTCATTATCTTTCAATAGATATCCCAATCATAATCGGAATCAATATATTAAGGGGGGCAAACCACCCTTAAATGTTAGAAAGGGATGTAGTTGCTGACGGAAAAGCAAATTTCAATGTCATCGTTTAGACATATTGGCTGTTTTTTTATATAAATCAATAGATTAATCAATTAGCTTTCATTTGGTATCCCAATCATTACATGACATAAAGAAAATCATCCTTAAATGTCTGAAATTTGAGTTAGAGTACTGAATATTGGCATGTTCAAAAAGGGCAAATCGTCGAATTTTGTTTTTTTGATGCTCACCGGGTTGCCTATAGAGCGAAACATAAACAACTTTGACATCCGCTAAACATGCAAATCAAATTGGTTGAAAATACAATTTTAAATGATGTTCGAGTGGAAAAAATGTTATATTTTGTATCATGCACTAATAATCTATCTATTTATAGCGATAGGAGTGAAGAAATAAATATATTTTTGGCTCTAAATGAAGATAATGACAGACCCCCTTTAGACGCTTATTTCTCGAAAAGTAGACCTTTAATCAACATTTAAGTGTCAAATTTAGCTGTAAACCATCAATTTTATATAAGTGTAATGTTTTTTATTACTTTTTACGCGAATTCACATGATTTAAGTAACATTTTATTGAGGTTAAAAGTCGATTTAGGAAAATCAGTTTTCTTAGTAATAGCTTGGAGATATTGGTAATTATTCGATGTCAATCGATAGAGTTATTCATTATCTTTCAATAGATATCCCAATCATAATCGGAATCAATATATTAAGGGGGGCAAACCACCCTTAAATGTTAGAAAGGGATGTAGTTGCTGACGGAAAAGCAAATTTCAATGTCATCGTTTAGACATATTGGCTGTTTTTTTATATAAATCAATAGATTAATCAATTAGCTTTCATTTGGTATCCCAATCATTACATGACATAAAGAAAATCATCCTTAAATGTCTGAAATTTGAGTTAGAGTACTGAATATTGGCATGTTCAAAAAGGGCAAATCGTCGAATTTTGTTTTTTTGATGCTCACCGGGTTGCCTATAGAGCGAAACATAAACAACTTTGACATCCGCTAAACATGCAAATCAAATTGGTTGAAAATACAATTTTAAATGATGTTCGAGTGGAAAAAATGTTATATTTTGTATCATGCACTAATAATCTATCTATTTATAGCGATAGGAGTGAAGAAATAAATATATTTTTGGCTCTAAATGAAGATAATGACAGACCCCCTTTAGACGCTTATTTCTCGAAAAGTAGACCTTTAATCAACATTTAAGTGTCAAATTTAGCTGTAAACCATCAATTTTATATAAGTGTAATGTTTTTTATTACTTTTTACGCGAATTCACATGATTTAAGTAACATTTTATTGAGGTTAAAAGTCGATTTAGGAAAATCAGTTTTCTTAGTAATAGCTTGGAGATATTGGTAATTATTCGATGTCAATCGATAGAGTTATTCATTATCTTTCAATAGATATCCCAATCATAATCGGAATCAATATATTAAGGGGGGCAAACCACCCTTAAATGTTAGAAAGGGATGTAGTTGCTGACGGAAAAGCAAATTTCAATGTCATCGTTTAGACATATTGGCTGTTTTTTTATATAAATCAATAGATTAATCAATTAGCTTTCATTTGGTATCCCAATCATTACATGACATAAAGAAAATCATCCTTAAATGTCTGAAATTTGAGTTAGAGTACTGAATATTGGCATGTTCAAAAAGGGCAAATCGTCGAATTTTGTTTTTTTGATGCTCACCGGGTTGCCTATAGAGCGAAACATAAACAACTTTGACATCCGCTAAACATGCAAATCAAATTGGTTGAAAATACAATTTTAAATGATGTTCGAGTGGAAAAAATGTTATATTTTGTATCATGCACTAATAATCTATCTATTTATAGCGATAGGAGTGAAGAAATAAATATATTTTTGGCTCTAATTGAAGATAATGGCAGACCCCCTTTAGACGCATATTTCTCGAAAAGTAGACCTTTAATCAACATTTAAGTGTCAAATTTAGCTGTAAACCATCAATTTTATATAAGTGTAATGTTTTTTATTACTTTTTACGCGAATTCACATGATTTAAGTAACATTTTATTGAGGTTAAAAGTCGATTTAGGAAAATCAGTTTTCTTAGTAATAGCTTGGAGATATTGGTAATTATTCGATGTCAATCGATAGAGTTATTCATTATCTTTCAATAGATATCCCAATCATAATCGGAATCAATATATTAAGGGGGGCAAACCACCCTTAAATGTTAGAAAGGGATGTAGTTGCTGACGGAAAAGCAAATTTCAATGTCATCGTTTAGACATATTGGCTGTTTTTTTATATAAATCAATAGAGTAATCAATTAGCTTTCATTTGGTATCCCAATCATTACATGACATAAAGAAAATCATCCTTAAATGTCTGAAATTTGAGTTAGAGTACTGAATATTGGCATGTTCAAAAAGGGAAAATCGTCGAATTTTGTTTTTTTTGATGCTCACCGGGTTGCCTATAGAGCGAAACATAAACAACTTTGACATCCGCTAAACATGCAAATCAAATTGGTTGAAAATACAATTTTAAATGATGTTCGAGTGGAAGAATTGTTATATTTTGTATCATGCACTAATAATCTATCTATTTATAGCGATAGGAGTGAAGAAATAAATATATTTTTGGCTCTAATTGAAGATAATGGCAGACCCCCTTTAGACGCATATTTCTCGAAAAGTAGACCTTTAATCAACATTTAAGTGTCAAATTTAGCTGTAAACCATCAATTTTATATAAGTGTAATGTTTTTTATTACTTTTTACGCGAATTCACATGATTTAAGTAACATTTTATTGAGGTTAAAAGTCGATTTAGGAAAATCAGTTTTCTTAGTAATAGCTTGGAGATATTGGTAATTATTCGATGTCAATCGATAGAGTTATTCATTATCTTTCAATAGATATCCCAATCATAATCGGAATCAATATATTAAGGGGGGCAAACCACCCTTAAATGTTAGAAAGGGATGTAGTTGCTGACGGAAAAGCAAATTTCAATGTCATCGTTTAGACATATTGGCTGTTTTTTTATATAAATCAATAGAGTAATCAATTAGCTTTCATTTGGTATCCCAATCATTACATGACATAAAGAAAATCATCCTTAAATGTCTGAAATTTGAGTTAGAGTACTGAATATTGGCATGTTCAAAAAGGGCAAATCGTCGAATTTTGTTTTTTTGATGCTCACCGGGTTGCCTATAGAGCGAAACATAAACAACTTTGACATCCGCTAAACATGCAAATCAAATTGGTTGAAAATACAATTTTAAATGATGTTCGAGTGGAAAAAATGTTATATTTTGTATCATGCACTAATAATCTATCTATTTATAGCGATAGGAGTGAAGAAATAAATATATTTTTGGCTCTAATTGAAGATAATGGCAGACCCCCTTTAGACGCATATTTCTCGAAAAGTAGACCTTTAATCAACATTTAAGTGTCAAATTTAGCTGTAAACCATCAATTTTATATAAGTGTAATGTTTTTTATTACTTTTTACGCGAATTCACATGATTTAAGTAACATTTTATTGAGGTTAAAAGTCGATTTAGGAAAATCAGTTTTCTTAGTAATAGCTTGGAGATATTGGTAATTATTCGATGTCAATCGATAGAGTTATTCATTATCTTTCAATAGATATCCCAATCATAATCGGAATCAATATATTAAGGGGGGCAAACCACCCTTAAATGTTAGAAAGGGATGTAGTTGCTGACGGAAAAGCAAATTTCAATGTCATCGTTTAGACATATTGGCTGTTTTTTTATATAAATCAATAGAGTAATCAATTAGCTTTCATTTGGTATCCCAATCATTACATGACATAAAGAAAATCATCCTTAAATGTCTGAAATTTGAGTTAGAGTACTGAATATTGGCATGTTCAAAAAGGGAAAATCGTCGAATTTTGTTTTTTTTGATGCTCACCGGGTTGCCTATAGAGCGAAACATAAACAACTTTGACATCCGCTAAACATGCAAATCAAATTGGTTGAAAATACAATTTTAAATGATGTTCGAGTGGAAGAATTGTTATATTTTGTATCATGCACTAATAATCTATCTATTTATAGCGATAGGAGTGAAGAAATAAATATATTTTTGGCTCTAATTGAAGATAATGGCAGACCCCCTTTAGACGCATATTTCTCGAAAAGTAGACCTTTAATCAACATTTAAGTGTCAAATTTAGCTGTAAACCATCAATTTTATATAAGTGTAATGTTTTTTATTACTTTTTACGCGAATTCACATGATTTAAGTAACATTTTATTGAGGTTAAAAGTCGATTTAGGAAAATCAGTTTTCTTAGTAATAGCTTGGAGATATTGGTAATTATTCGATGTCAATCGATAGAGTTATTCATTATCTTTCAATAGATATCCCAATCATAATCGGAATCAATATATTAAGGGGGGCAAACCACCCTTAAATGTTAGAAAGGGATGTAGTTGCTGACGGAAAAGCAAATTTCAATGTCATCGTTTAGACATATTGGCTGTTTTTTTATATAAATCAATAGAGTAATCAATTAGCTTTCATTTGGTATCCCAATCATTACATGACATAAAGAAAATCATCCTTAAATGTCTGAAATTTGAGTTAGAGTACTGAATATTGGCATGTTCAAAAAGGGAAAATCGTCGAATTTTGTTTTTTTTGATGCTCACCGGGTTGCCTATAGAGCGAAACATAAACAACTTTGACATCCGCTAAACATGCAAATCAAATTGGTTGAAAATACAATTTTAAATGATGTTCGAGTGGAAGAATTGTTATATTTTGTATCATGCACTAATAATCTATCTATTTATAGCGATAGGAGTGAAGAAATAAATATATTTTTGGCTCTAATTGAAGATAATGGCAGACCCCCTTTAGACGCATATTTCTCGAAAAGTAGACCTTTAATCAACATTTAAGTGTCAAATTTAGCTGTAAACCATCAATTTTATATAAGTGTAATGTTTTTTATTACTTTTTACGCGAATTCACATGATTTAAGTAACATTTTATTGAGGTTAAAAGTCGATTTAGGAAAATCAGTTTTCTTAGTAATAGCTTGGAGATATTGGTAATTATTCGATGTCAATCGATAGAGTTATTCATTATCTTTCAATAGATATCCCAATCATAATCGGAATCAATATATTAAGGGGGGCAAACCACCCTTAAATGTTAGAAAGGGATGTAGTTGCTGACGGAAAAGCAAATTTCAATGTCATCGTTTAGACATATTGGCTGTTTTTTTATATAAATCAATAGAGTAATCAATTAGCTTTCATTTGGTATCCCAATCATTACATGACATAAAGAAAATCATCCTTAAATGTCTGAAATTTGAGTTAGAGTACTGAATATTGGCATGTTCAAAAAGGGAAAATCGTCGAATTTTGTTTTTTTTGATGCTCACCGGGTTGCCTATAGAGCGAAACATAAACAACTTTGACATCCGCTAAACATGCAAATCAAATTGGTTGAAAATACAATTTTAAATGATGTTCGAGTGGAAGAATTGTTATATTTTGTATCATGCACTAATAATCTATCTATTTATAGCGATAGGAGTGAAGAAATAAATATATTTTTGGCTCTAAATGAAGATAATGACAGACCCCCTTTAGACGCTTATTTCTCGAAAAGTAGACCTTTAATCAACATTTAAGTGTCAAATTTAGCTGTAAACCATCAATTTTATATAAGTGTAATGTTTTTTATTACTTTTTACGCGAATTCACATGATTTAAGTAACATTTTATTGAGGTTAAAAGTCGATTTAGGAAAATCAGTTTTCTTAGTAATAGCTTGGAGATATTGGTAATTATTCGATGTCAATCGATAGAGTTATTCATTATCTTTCAATAGATATCCCAATCATAATCGGAATCAATATATTAAGGGGGGCAAACCACCCTTAAATGTTAGAAAGGGATGTAGTTGCTGACGGAAAAGCAAATTTCAATGTCATCGTTTAGACATATTGGCTGTTTTTTTATATAAATCAATAGAGTAATCAATTAGCTTTCATTTGGTATCCCAATCATTACATGACATAAAGAAAATCATCCTTAAATGTCTGAAATTTGAGTTAGAGTACTGAATATTGGCATGTTCAAAAAGGGAAAATCGTCGAATTTTGTTTTTTTGATGCTCACCGGGTTGCCTATAGAGCGAAACATAAACAACTTTGACATCCGCTAAACATGCAAATCAAATTGGTTGAAAATACAATTTTAAATGATGTTCGAGTGGAAAAAATGTTATATTTTGTATCATGCACTAATAATCTATCTATTTATAGCGATAGGAGTGAAGAAATAAATATATTTTTGGCTCTAATTGAAGATAATGGCAGACCCCCTTTAGACGCATATTTCTCGAAAAGTAGACCTTTAATCAACATTTAAGTGTCAAATTTAGCTGTAAACCATCAATTTTATATAAGTGTAATGTTTTTTATTACTTTTTACGCGAATTCACATGATTTAAGTAACATTTTATTGAGGTTAAAAGTCGATTTAGGAAAATCAGTTTTCTTAGTAATAGCTTGGAGATATTGGTAATTATTCGATGTCAATCGATAGAGTTATTCATTATCTTTCAATAGATATCCCAATCATAATCGGAATCAATATATTAAGGGGGGCAAACCACCCTTAAATGTTAGAAAGGGATGTAGTTGCTGACGGAAAAGCAAATTTCAATGTCATCGTTTAGACATATTGGCTGTTTTTTTATATAAATCAATAGAGTAATCAATTAGCTTTCATTTGGTATCCCAATCATTACATGACATAAAGAAAATCATCCTTAAATGTCTGAAATTTGAGTTAGAGTACTGAATATTGGCATGTTCAAAAAGGGCAAATCGTCGAATTTTGTTTTTTTGATGCTCACCGGGTTGCCTATAGAGCGAAACATAAACAACTTTGACATCCGCTAAACATGCAAATCAAATTGGTTGAAAATACAATTTTAAATGATGTTCGAGTGGAAGAATTGTTATATTTTGTATCATGCACTAATAATCTATCTATTTATAGCGATAGGAGTGATGAAATAAATATATTTTTGGCTCTAAATGAAGATAATGACAGACCCCCTTTAGACGCTTATTTCTCGAAAAGTAGACCTTTAATCAACATTTAAGTGTCAAATTTAGCTGTAAACCATCAATTTTATATAAGTGTAATGTTTTTTATTACTTTTTACGCGAATTCACATGATTTAAGTAACATTTTATTGAGGTTAAAAGTCGATTTAGGAAAATCAGTTTTCGAAGTAATTGCTTGGAGATATTGATAGTTTTTTGATGTCAATCGATAGAGTAATTCATTATCTTTCAATAGATATCCCAATCATAATCGGAATCAATATATTAAGGGGGGCAAACCACCCTTAAATGTTAGAAAGGGATGTAGTTGCTGACGGAAAAGCAAATTTCAATGTCATCGTTTAGACATATTGGCTGTTTTTTTATATAAATCAATAGAGTAATCAATTAGCTTTCATTTGGTATCCCAATCATTACATGACATAAAGAAAATCATCCTTAAATGTCTGAAATTTGAGTTAGAGTACTGAATATTGGCATGTTCAAAAAGGGCAAATCGTCGAATTTTGTTTTTTTGATGCTCACCGGGTTGCCTATAGAGCGAAACATAAACAACTTTGACATCCGCTAAACATGCAAATCAAATTGGTTGAAAATACAATTTTAAATGATGTTCGAGTGGAAAAAATGTTATATTTTGTATCATTTACTAATAATCGATCGGTTTATAACGATAGAAGGGAAGAAATAAAGATATTTTTGATCCTAAATGAAGATAATGACATACCCCTTCAAACCTGACAACAAAACGCTGAACTATTTTGAAAGCCACGCCCACTTTGCCACTATGTAGAACCGGTTTGGATCTTGGATAATTGTAATTAGTGGACATTAAATTAATGAAAATACCATTTAAAACGATCGATTCATGCTTAAATTGTGTTAACTTGCATCGATAAGCTTCACTTTATCGATTTAAATCGATATTACAATCGTAAAGTAATGCTCCGAGTGAAATGGAGTTCCTTAACCTCTTATTTTAGCATACAAACAAAACGCTAATTTCTCGAAAAGTGAACGTTTAATTGAAATTCTAAGTTCATTTTCGGTTTTAATGCATCGGATATTATCTAAAAATCATACATTTACTTAATTTACATTGGCAAGTATTGATTTTTATCTGCGGGTGTTTGCTCGTATGTATATCAACATGGGCAGTTTTAAAAATTGTTGTTTGTAACTTTGAACTAAACAAATAAATAGACAAATATAACAAAATATGAATAATTTATTTAAATAATTCAACAAGTTGTATGGATCCAGTAGTAGATATCGGTAGATCTCCCGTTCTCAATAAAGTTCATTAGATGGGCTTATTGGTAGTCATTTTTCCGGTGGTTGTTGTTGTTCTTGTTGGTTTTGGCACTAGTGTTGCTTGCTTCTTCATTCAATATAAATATCTAGTAGATATAAATATTTCTTGCTTTGCTCCTCCTTATTTCTTTATTGCCTTTATTTGATTCTTGAGCCAGACACCTTGCTTATTATATATAGCTATTCGGAGAATAAATTCTTGATGACTTTGCTTATGATGATTCTGCAACGTTCGCTTAACTATTATTTACTTCCACTTTTGCGGAAAGGGGCGCTTCAAATCCAATAAGTCACCTGAAAAATAAAATTACATGAATAAGAAAAGAACATTCTCTTCTTCGTAATCTTTAACATGGTTTCCAATAGATAGATATATTGATGGAGATAAATTGGAGATCAGAATCTGCTGGGCGGTCCTTTTTCAGCGATTAGGTATTTGCCGTGCTGCGGACGCGAACTCTTGTCCACGAGCTGTTCCAGCAGGTCGATGATTGCCTACGTTTCCTTTTCCCCTCTGGCCCCTGTGCTGTTTTTCCTTCTGTTCCTGTGCTAGATATAGTGACGTGGGATTAGGAATGTCCGAATACTCAATAATTCCTCCATTCTACGTTAGCAAATAGAGTGTCAGGGGACAATTATGGATATAATTGTGATTGATAACAACAAATTATTTTGACATTAAAGATAAACTTTATGGCAACGAAACATATTTGAAGAAAACTTAAGCCATTAACAAAGAAATTCAAAGATAGATTGATTTTTTGACACACAGAAATTTTTCAAAGTAGGCTTGAGAAGATCTTCAAAAGGAGGCAAAATGCTGTGCTAACTAACTGCTGCAATAAATTAATTTCTTTTCCTGATTCTTATACTCAAGGTTTATAAATTATTGCACAGGTTGCCCCATTAGACAAAAAAATGACGTCTTACGAAAAATTTTGAAGTTTGAATCAGTCTAAAGATATATACGATTTTTTTTTTTTTTTTTACGGAATCTCTCCAATTTGGATATTATAACAGTAATAATTTCCTTCCGTATGTTATTAGTGATAAGTCCACAAATACACGGAGGCATGATGGAAAGTCTAAGCTTTGAACTTGTGCGTCTGCAATTGCATATCTCTTCTTATTTAGAAAGAAAAACGGACACTCCTTTTCTGAAATTTTAAAAAACTATTGATTGAATGATAAAAGTAATAAAACTCTAACGGATTACCATTCACCAAATATATTTGTTACAAAGCGAATTTAATTTAGGTAACAACTGCTTTTCTCTGCATCCATTTTGAGACTCAAAATCTGTAAAAATAAAATCATATTATTATTTGAATTTGAGTACAATTATTTCACTCAAGAAGACTGTTTTAATGTTATTGTAAAATTATTGTAGGAGACATGTAAACTTTTAAAATGGTAGGTAAATAGTAAAGCTCTACATACTTGTTGTATTTTGATTATAAAACTATTACATGAATATTCCACAATCACCACACTGCATTCATTCCAGATTTGGTTGTTTTCAGGTAAACTCCAAGTCCTATTGACCCCCGAAATTGTGGGTTTGGAGGAGAATAATGCTGCGAATCCCATGGACAATTACACCACATTATAGGATTTCTGTATCCGAAAGTCATTCCTGGATTCGTTCAAAAAGCGTGGATTCATTAAAGCCATTTTTTGTGGATGTACACCAAAACTTAACTTTTATATGTAAAGAGGGTCTCTCTTTCACTTCCATCTAAAATAAAAGTTTTTAATTTAATCTGGGTATTAGGTACCTTGATACTTTGATCCAAAGATTTACATACTTACCACAAAAGTTTATTGTCTTTATTTAACTCTCATTTAACTTTTACGCAATTGTCTACAAAGGATTTGAAGTTGAGTAAAACTTGAAGTAATTTCACAAAATCTTCGTAAATTTTATTACATCTTATTGTCGGACTATTAATTTCATCTTATGACTCCAAAAAAAAAAAAAAAGGCGAAGACTGCAACGTGCAAAAGTAAGAGCCGAAGAGGAACTCGAATTGGGGAAAAACTTGGGATTATTGTTCTCTATCCTCACACATATCACATCTCATTTCCGCATTATTACTTTCAACCCATGTGTTCGATTAGTACTTGAGGATAGTAGTTTGTAGAAGCCAGAACCAAGTAGAGCTTCGTTGGTACTAATTCTTGTCAAATCTTCATCATCTGATCCGTGCAGTAATATGGACCTGGTAACTGAACAAAGAGTCAATATTCCTGATTCAAGTATGGTACTACCTAGGTACTACCAAATGGTTCCAACAAATCCCGAGGGAATTAATTGAAATAACTTTTCAAATGACGTCAAATATAAGGGGCAATACTTAATAAACCCTGAGATAGATTGCCAATAGAACACAAGACATTGTTAGAATACCTAATAATATATATTAAGTTCCTAATAACTATACAACATGCAAAAGCAACAAGTAGCATTTGTTTGTATTCCATTGATTCCTAT
Organism: Sisyra terminalis; assembly: GCA_958496175.1. Taxonomy (NCBI): domain Eukaryota; kingdom Metazoa; phylum Arthropoda; class Insecta; order Neuroptera; family Sisyridae; genus Sisyra; species Sisyra terminalis. Next base: position 1,453,643 of record OY292279.1, on the reverse strand, counting down.
TTTGGAAAATTTAAATATCAATTTCGGAAATATATAATAATGCAAGCGATTAAATAAGACAATTAACATAATTTTAGGGCAACAATTAAGAGAAAATTACTTTGTTCTTGTGCATGAAAAACTAACCTCATTGTAGGTACTGTGCAATTTTTATCTTTCGACAATTTGAAAAATTTACTTACAGTTTTCCATTTCCATATTCCAATCGATGCACCAAATAATAGTTTTGCTATAAATTGAGAAATTTAATTAATAATGCACAAATTTCCGCTACTTTATCGCTGATTTCATTGCAACTTGGTCGATCAAAACAACAGGTGGTCGGCAGTTGTTGTATGTGTATGTATACACATAAAAGGAGAATAATAATAATAAAGTAAGTAGAAAAGATCGATGAAATGCAAGTTAAAGAGAGAAGTGAATAGTATCACGTAAACTAACATTTCCAACATTTTCCACCCGTCCCCATATTCCTTTCGACTCCTTAATACTTCGAAAGGTAAAAATAACGCTTTGCATTTTCCCTGTTTTTAGTTGAACATAATTTATTTTTCACCAATTAAGGGCATATCCTAAGTGGGGGGATCGTGGGGATAAATTCAAGGCATTCAAGTTAACCAAAAAAATAATGCCAATCAGGCAGTTATTGTACTGTTCAAACGGTTCGGAATGTTCAATAAAACATGAACGACCATTGTTGTATTGAACTGCCCCCTAGCGAAATAATATGACAATACCTTTGAATTTTAAAATATGAAATTTTTGAACCCAAAACTTGGACCATAAAAATGTAACGCCTTTAATATTGGAATGACATTGAATTACAGCAATAAAGAAATTTAAAATTAAATAAGGGCAAGAGAGTTTATGGAGAGTGTAGGTAGCTCAGAATTCTCACAGAACACCCTAAACATATCTAAAACAAATATTATTTTTCTATCCAATTTTCCTTTTTTCCCCATCAAAGTCTGACACAATAATGAAAATTGCAAACCACAACATTATAGGTCCATAAGAAGCTAAAATGAAAAAGCTTTTTCTTTAATAAATCCAAGTTAAAATAAAAAGCGTTGAATATGGCAAAGGGTGTGGGAATTGTCATTTGATTGTTTGCAAATGAAAAAGGCGAAACTAGAAAAATAAATAAAACCGGCTCTAGAATTTAATCGTGAAAATCATAAGGAAAAAAATTGGAATATTTAATTCATATTCTAGCGATTTTCCTTTGACAAGTAATGTGACAGCGGTGAAAAAATTTTCATATTGCAAACCTTTTCTTTGGGCACATTCAACATAACCTTTTGTCTAACTTTTTAGATGAAAGAAAAACTGGTCAATAAAATAATGATTTCCCAACTGTAGGCATTCTGAAATGACAATTTTTAGTTCGTTATAAATAAAAATTTACTTGAAAACCCAATGGAACCAAGAATTTCTTTCAGTGTTCAAATAGTTCAAACGAAAATGTATGGCAATTATTGTATGAAACTGGCCTCTGGTTAATGAACTTTACAATATCTTTGAATTTGAAAATATGAAATTTTTGAACGCTTTGAAACCACGGAATATGTTAAAACTATAAAAATTAAATCCTATTATATTGGGACCATTTGAACTCTTAAATAGCGATCTACATATAATAACTAATATCAATAATTTACTGATTATTTGGTTTCAATGTAAACCAGAAAAATCGACATTGTAATTGAATTGGATTAAATCTAATGTGAACAATCCATTAGCAACCTGTAGGTACTGACCTCATATTCCTATCGATAATTTATTTAAAAAAAAAAAACCAATAAGAAAGTTTCTTTAATTCAATTCGGTTAGTGCAATACTTTAGTTATTCAGCGTTAAGAATTTAAAAAGCTTCCAACAAATAGTTTTACATTAAATAAAAATTATTTAAAATAATAATTAAGAGAACATTTTTCACCGAATTCAATTAAGAAGAGCCAATGTAATCTCACCTTCATTTAAAAACTACTTGTCGTAGGTACTATCTTCTATCAATCCATACAACTTATTTTGAAAATAATTACGAGAGAGTACTTATTTGAGCCTTTAATTAAAATCCCAAACAAATTCCTAATCAAGAATCAGTTGAATTAGCCGATGCAATTGCTTTAATAACTAAGGAAATTTAATTGATTTTTCCTTTTTCAAGTTGAATTTTAATTCTATTGAATTATGTATATAGTGCAGAAGTTAACAATATCGTTTGCAGTGTAAATCTAGGAAATGTTTATGAGATATTTTTTAAAGGCTTAATAAAATCTTAAAAATGTTTTGATACTTGATAATAAATTTAAATAAACCATTGTGACGTTATCCTGAATATTAAAATGAATTCTTTTAAGAAAAAGATGCAATGATGTTGCCTTAATAGTTTGATGAATACTTAAATTTCTATCAGTGGCTTAAATATTAAAGTATTTTTAGATATTTATCTATATGCAGCAAGTGCACAGAATGTAGTATAACATAAACAATTTGTTAAATTTGTGTGCTTATGAAAATTAAATATTTTAGCAATTAAAAAAAATGATGTCTACAATAATTTTCTTTGTTACTTATGAAATTTACAAAATCAATTTTAAAATCAACTATACCTACAAACTTTTCACACTTCATCACAATAACGACACAATAGTTTAATTATAAATCAAGTGACGGGTACAATTAATTTGTACAAACCAGTAGAAGAAATTTAAATTTCTGCCGTTGAAATCGTCGTCGATCGGCGCCACTCCAAGCCCTATATAAATGGGGAGAAAATATACATCTTTTATTTTACATTTACACTTAGTGTAGCATATATCTATGGATATTATATCAATATTTATGCATCAATATCATTCTTCTATTATTAGCTGCGCTTGCAATATATATATGGGAATAGTTGATCTTCATAATCTCGATGACAATTGATTTGTTTTCGTTGAATAAATTAAAATCATCTAAAAAAAAAAAAAAAAAAAACTTAAATTAATTTCACCACTTACTTAACAAATATTAATTAATCCTATTTGAAGTAATGTATGATATTGTTATGCTAAATCACCTAAACGATGATAACACAGTAGGTGGTCTTACAACTGTTGTAAATCCAATTGGAATGAATTTACAACGATACACCACGAGAGGTATACGGGGTGATTACGTATGAGTATTTAAAGATAAATATTCCGAATACAAAATGAATATTGTCTAGGTAAGCTATACTTATGCAATCGTTGATATTAACCAGAACCAATATAACATAGTGATTAATATCAACTTACTTGAATTATAAATGATTATCTAATCTCTGGATGCATTTCTCCTGCACAGCGTCATAGAAAGATTTTTACAATCCAAAGGTACGTTTTCCAACTGATTTCTCATAAACGCGCCATAAGTACCTACTTTGTGGATGTACGCCAAAATGTTTCTTTTATATTATAGATGAACTTTTTTTTCTTGTTCAACCTAAAAAAATAGTTTTAAATTTCCATTCTATTACATAGTATCATGTACCAGAAAACTTATTACCTCAAAAGCCTTTTGTCGTCAACTCTCTGCTTACTTTAAGCGTAATTATGGTTGTCTACGAGAAACTTAAATTGGAGAAAAACTTGAGTGATAGTTTTGCACTATCTTTGTATATTCCACATCCACATTATTACTTTCATTCCATGGGGGGAGCAAGATAGTAAAGTTGGGAACAGAAGCGTACGAAAAAAAGGAACAAATGGGAAGAGTGAAGACATCTTGAGATGTAAACTTCTGTTAATTCTTCTTCGCCATAATGAGTTCAGTTATCTGTATATTATTCTAATCCCCGTAGATGAACGAATAGTAAATTAACACTCTGACTTCCAATAAGTCTTAGGAGTCGACGTAGGTACTTCCAAATATCTCTAAGAAATTATAAGAAATGACAATTTTTAATTTTACCGAAATTTATTAAAACTTATCGTTTACCTGTTTATACAATATTAACAATGCTGCTTTACATTGACCAAAAACGTAGCAAGAAAAAATCCACGGGAAATTAAAAAATATGCAAACATATTAAACTGGGTACCTAGTTCCTATAAAGTCAGAGCATTGTCAGATATTGTGAGTTGAAACTTATTTACATTTATTATCATACCTATTAGTTTATGTCATTGCCATCAAGTTCATCATTAATTTGAGAACACTGAAACTGCGTACTTACACCAAACTGTCTAAGAAGTTGGCTTTTTCTTTTCGGATACCACCAGGTTGATTTCCCCCTCTCTTTGCATTTATTCTCCGTATTACTCCGTACGTTTTAATTAGCTTCACAAAATAATCAAATAGTTGGTAAGACGTTTTCTAAATGACTCCACAAATCTGCACAGAAAAAGTACTTAATTTAGAATTATTATTAAATTTTGTTATAAAATATTAATCGAAGATCCCAATGACATATTTTACGGTTCAACGATAACTGCTTCCTTCAATTCCTAGATACATTGAATCTGCACAGAAAAAAGAATCATTAATTTATATATTTAAAACTTAAACTAAATTTTCTAAAGCTAAGCTTATAAAACTAATGATCTATCTACGTATATATTATATATATAAGTTATTAACGAAAAAGATCTCACATAATATAATATAAACCCCAAATATAAACATAATTTCATGTAGGTATTAGTATAAAATAATTTCAAGATAGAGAATACGTTTTTAGAGTACTAGATAAGAGAAATAGGCTTTTAAGGGTAGGTAGGGCAGAGGTTTTGAATCTATAAAGTGAACATTTCGTGTTCGTATTATCGTTTTATAAATTTAATGATTGCAAAGGACTGAACGACGTGGGTCGCAGTTTTGAATCGACTATTTATCAATTGTAAGTTCAGCTATTGCACAAATGCATATATCTAAGCCAATATATAATATTAAATTTAGTATAATGTTACAAGTTGTTAATGTTATAAAACAACTTATAAAAATTGAAACCCAAACAAGAGGTATTAAATGTTTCTATCTAAATAATACCTAAGCCTAGTTTCAATTGATTTAAAGTAGTATTAGTTTCCCGTGAAATATTGGGGTCAAAAGAATAATAGAGATAAAGTATAACTAAGCTATAGATAGGATTTGATAACGATGACTGGTATTAGGTAATAATAAGAAGCTTGATGGCTTGAATGGCTGAAGAAGAAGGAATTTCAATAGTTTCGTCATGTCTTGAATTGCTCATCTAATCAATTCTTCCGACTGCAATCATTCCAAGAGAATATCTGCAAAGAAAATAAAATTTAATTAAAGCAAAAAAATAAGGTTTTTAAATTCTTCATTTCTTGAGGGCCAACGTGCTAACACATCTCTTTGAATTCTTTCACATTGACAATCCATCGAATCTGCACAGACAAAACAACATTTAATCTCTTCAAATCAGTTGAATATAAAAACTTAAAATTAATAAAAAACTACGTAAAGACAATAACAATAAAGCTAAGATAATATTATAACTGAACTATTTTGGATAGGTAGGCGGCGCTAAGCTAACAATATAAGAATTCCCATTGTTCTATTATTTTTTTTTAAAACATTCAAGGGGGAGAGGGTGGTTGTTTTGAATTAATTTTCATAACTTGGCGATTGGTATAGAGGTCGGCTCCATTATCAATTGTTCCGCAAAAATCTGTAACAGAAAAAAATAATCAAAAACTAAAGACAATTTGGTTTCGTTTCTTCATTTCTTCAGATTTTCCCGTGACCATTGCATCTGCACAGAAAAAAAAAACACAATTAAAAAATGGAATTTGAATTTTTAAAATAAAATCAAAATATAAAAATAAACATTCAGAAATAAAACATTTGATAAAAATACATATATCCAATAGAAATACAAGTAAATCTAAGAATTGTTTCCCCAAAAAAATAATACAATAAAAATTGAAATAACTAGAAGAGAACATAAGATTGGTCTCATGTCACAGGTAGGTGTTTCAATCGAATAAAAAAAATATGATAACGTATTGATATCTCTGATATAGGCTGTCAGGGTAAGGGATGTTAGATATTATTTAGACTAAATAGGGTCTTAATTATCTAAATCCACAGCATGGGCTGTAGATTTGATTTAATTTTTACAAATTGTATGATTAGTGTATATTTGGTTTCAAATATTCAATCGTTTCACAATTCTACAACGACAAATGTATTTAGAACTTAATAGTGTAGAGTAGCAGTAATATATAATATAATCCTTCGATGGAATAATAAAGTCAGCAATCAATCGGTAGCATCTTAATGTATTGATAGTAAATTTCACTCCATGGCTCTCAGCGATAGTTCAGTTCAAAATTCATGTCAATTGAGGAACTCTTAATTATTTGAGATTGATTCCATTCATCATTATGATCATTAATATTGCTATTTCCAAAGATCTTATTGATTATTACATATTATGTGTTCCATACATATCCACTCTCCATCCTCATTGAACAGAAATGCACCAAATCTGAAAGAAACTGGTTTTATAATGTTACCAAATCGAAATTTAGATTTGAAGGAAATATTGGTATTCCAGAGATATGATTACACAATCATCTTCTTTAAAAGTTTAGTACAAATATCTGAAAATTCCTATGAAAGTCGTAACTGTTGAAAAATTGCCAAAATAAACACATCTCTTACTATCATATTTGAATACCCTATTGTTATTCCATGTTAAATTTATTGACTCTAAAAACTGATTGTTGTAACGTTCACATTAATTCCAATCTATTGTTGTGTTCTTTAAAACTTGCTAACTGCCCTATACTCTAATACAAAGTAATCAGATAATTTGAAAACAGGAAAAATAATAGTCCAAATAGAACATGCATATCTAACCTGTGCAATTCGTCAACCCATTTTCTGCTATAATTTGTCGATAAAAGTTGAATATAACAATGTCCAGTATTCCACAAATACACAAACTCTATATTTAAACATAATAGTTGGTAATTTTTATAATAAAAAACTTACTATGTACCACTAAAATAAATACATGAAGTTACTTAAGTAAAAACGAGTCAAAATCACCAATATGTCTGCTGTTGAAAACAATTCTTTTTTTGTTTTCAAACAACAATTGTTACATATATGATTTAATTATTTTTTTCAAATACGAATTAACAAAAAACTTGGCGAAAATCAAATGTTCAATTAATAAAATGAATTTTAAAACACAATTTTTCTATTTCTATAAGAAAAATTTAAAGAAAAACGAGTTTTTCAGTAAAAAAATTGTTTGTTGAAAAAAGTCGGTAATGTAGTTACCAGAATTTCATAAGAAGCTGATTCAAATATTCCTATTGTGATATATTCCTATTGACTTGGGTTACATAATTTGATTGAAACTATAACTATTATTAAATCTATATGGATACTGTAAGTTTTATAGTAACTGTAAATAAATTTAAAATTAATTTTCCCCTAGCCTATAATAGAACGCGTATGCCTATCGTATAACTTTCACGAAATACTATCGTCTTCCGGTCGCTGCTTATTGCTTAAATACATTTCTTACAGTTGTATCTAGCTACTCGAGGACCAATCTTTAAATGGAGTCATCAAAAAATGAACAAGACCTAACATTTAATTATTTATGTCAATAGGAAATGAGGATTGTTTTCTGATAAATTTGTACAGTACCTGCAGCATTTCTTCGGACGTTTTCCAGATGATTTTCTGAAAAATAAACGATGGTAAGTGCAAGTGTTTTATTCCTGTAAAAAGTTGTTACTTTCAATTCGAAAAGGTTTGCAACTACCTTTGGGGCATAGACGGTATAGACCCAAAGAATAATAAGTGTCAATTTCACCAAACAATCGTTCCTATTCATAGTAGGTAAGTTTTATTCCGTTTTCACCGGAAAATATGCAGATTTCTGCTACTCTCCGGAACGATTTACTGGACGGCTATGCTGGAACCGGAGGTTTCGAATTCGATTGGCGAATGAGCCCAATATGTTTTGCTACCATAATAATTGGTTTTAATTTCTTTTAACTTACGTTGGCTCACATTATCACTTAATAACATGAACCCTCGTTTCCGAATTTTAGCACCATGTGTTCAATCGATCAACGATAGCCTTCGACATTTGGAAATGATTGATTGATCGATCGATGATTTACCTATATGTTTTTCCAATTAAATCATGGTTAAGGATGATTTAATCTTTAATATTCAACTCAATTTTGGCGAAACAAAACATCCCTTATATCCTTTTTATGCACTCGAAAATTGTCCTTTTTGAAACTTTGAAACGATATTGCGGGTGTCCTGTGGCACACAGGATAAAATTTTTTTCACTCCACATCTCACGTAAGGACATTGTTTAATAATCCGTTGCGAAAATTAGCTGTTATAAGGAAAAGTCATTCCTCAAAAATGACCTTTTTTCAAGCCAATTTGGTGCAAGCGTTTTCACCTCCTTAATTTCCCAATTTAATTTTCCAAGGATCTAGTGAACCAATGCTTATGATTTTTTGCATCATGGTTAAGGATGATTTAATCTTTAATATTCAACTCAATTTTGGCGAAACAAAACATCCCTTATATCCTTTTTAAGCACTCGAAAATTGTCCTTTTTGAAAATTTGAATCGATATTGCGATATTGGTTCGAAAAAAACCTTTATTTAACGGTGTTACAGGCGATTGAAGATTGGATGGTTTTATGATTTTTTCTGCCACATGGATTGTCGATTTCATCCCTTAAACGAGCTTTGTTTTCGAAATAATTAGCACAGCTTGTATGGGAGGACTTAAACTTTCTGTTTGGATTTCTCCATTGTAAGTTTGTTCAATTTTTACCAGTTTCCATGTAGTCAATTGCATCTCTTATGTGTGAAAAATCAAAAGCAGTAAGTTCATAATTCAGTTTTTAAATTATTGTTTTTTTTTCTAACAAATCTAATTTGTTGACAATTCGAATTGTTTAGAATTTTAAATTAAGACAACGCCAAAATGCATTCGACTTTTGTTGGAAGCTATGAGTACATCCACCTGACTCATAGGTGGCACTAAAAACTTAAGGTGGTTCAATTGACATACATGTCAAAAGTTCACACGTTGTAGCATAGATGGAGGTACGATACATGTCAATGTGACAGCTTATTTTTGAAAGTTATTAGTTCTTAATTGACTTTAGTTTATCCAATTAAATTGAATATTTTATGTTATGGTTGTTTGAGCTGATGGCCAATGTTACATTTTAACTTCATAAAATCAGAATCGAATTAAATAAATGTGAAACAGATAATGTTTATTGTGAAATTGTAGGTATGGACGCAATGTTTATATGAGATTATATGTACTTTCTGTTACTTTGGTAGATATTATCCAACGTTTAACTAACTAATGAACGACAAAAATGTATTTTTAAAATATATTTAAAAATAATTCATTCAGAGAAGAATCTAATCAAATCATCTGTAAATGTAAGCCACTGGGAGTGCAGCTTAAGTATTGTGAATATCAGAAGAATATATCAATCCACGGGATAAACAGGAAGATAATAAAAGATCAGGTTTTGATCACCGAATTAGGCATAATAGCGACTTAAACCATGGTTGTAATTGAAAGTCCTCCTCATGGAGAGCTGATTTTTGCAATACAGTTAAGAATGATTCAGTTTTAAATGGCAGCAATTTTCTGCGAAAGAAAACCATCTCTTATATCCTTTTTATGTACTTGAAAATTGTCCTTTTTGAAACTTTGAAAAAACAGCCCTTATCAGAAAAAGCAATCTTGCAACTTTGTTAATAAATGCAGAAGTTTAGCAATCATTGTTTCATTATGGAAATTATGTAAATGGGCTGCGCCATATGTTCCCCAGTCTACATGTTAATGTCCCTAAAAAATTACAATTTGTTTAAATATTAATAAAATATATTTTTACAGATCCATACCAAGACATACTAAGAATCTGAGGCCCAAGACATTGTTTTTGCGCTGAAGAAAGTATCATCATTTTGGGAGATAAATGATTGGTAAGTCGCTGTACTTTTGAGACCTCCAAATATTTTATTATTGATTTTTGATTATTTATTGATCTTTTCGTTCCAGAAGAAGCTGACCGATGACAACGGAGAATTATTCATTGGAGTTGAGATGTTCATCATTTCCGAATGGACGTTTGAGGAATAAATGCGGATCTTTGGAGGATCATCCATCAAATTCATAAAGGATATCATTTCCACAATTGATATCTACCGAGAAGATCACTAATGGATTTACTACAACAATCTGTGCTGTAAATTGTGTTTTAATAATTCAGTGAATGTGAAGTTATAAAGTGGTTTAAGTGATAAAGTGGTTTAAGTGATAAATAGTGAAAATATCTGTAAATCAAGAAAATTTTACTAACTTTATATTTCAATATGATTTTAATAATTGATACTTTTACATAAATTATATAAACTCTTGTAATAATGGATAAACTAATATTGTAACTTTTTATAAACTGTATTGATATTTAACATTAATAAATTTATTTTAATTGAATATATTTTTTCAATTCGATTTTCCGCACCCATCCTCTTGAATTTTATATTTCAGAGTTAAGATACAAAGAAAAGTTAAGATAATGCAACGAAGAGGTAAGTAAGGTAAAATCAATGTTTTTCGATAGATTATCGAATAATTCGATTAAGCCAATATCGAAAAATATCTTAACTTTTTGATTTCCTAATCGATTTTATTTTATATATAAATTTTAATTTTCTGAAGAAACTCTTTTGAAATACAAATTTGTTTTTGTCGATAAAAAGGATCAGGGACCTTAAAATGTTGCAATGTTTTTAGTAAAATTTTCCAACTTTAACATGGAGCAGCTATGGTTAAAATATTTTTGGAAAATTCCAACTCCTTCGATCGAAATTTTTTTTCAATTTTCCACAAATCTCATAAGAATTGTTTATGTATGAGTTTTAAGGTCATTTACATATTTCATCTGATAGCCGAGTCGTCTTGGTCGCCGTTGCTGTTGTTCGGAGTCGAGGTCCCTGGTTCGCATCCCGATTGGTCCCGGATTTTTATAATTTCTAATAATTGATTTCTATTCCTTACAGCTTATAATATATCTAATTAACATTAATTCCTCATTCCAGATATTGTATCATCGAAATATTCGATCGAACAGTTCCAACCTTTCGGGGTTCGAAATGATCGATCGATGATGCTATATATTTTTCATTTTATTTTTGCTCAATGATTTTGTGACGTCACTCTTTTCATATATATGACGTCACACATACGTCGCCACCCAATGACGTCATTCCCGAAAAATTACCGAATTTTCGATTTTCGGGAAGTAGGACTCTGGGAATGGCTTAGTTACGTCACGGGAGGCCTAAAAAACATATCCTGAAGTCAATTTTTTCGGTTTTTTTTTTGGGGGGGGGGGGACCTCGAATTTTCGAATTTAGTGAAATGGGATTTCGGGAATGGCTTAGTTACGCTCCGAGAAGCCAAAAATTCATTTTTAATTATACAATTTTTCATTTTTTTGGCGAAAATTTTCCGGCCGAAATTCTGAAGAATCCCAAAAATAGGCCTAAATTGGCGATTTTTTTCACTTTTTCCAACTTCAAAGCCATTTGTAGCGATAACTATCGATCGTAGGTTAACGATAGTAGGCTCATTCGATAGCGCTTGAACTACTCTATCGATGGTATAAATTTGGTCCCGGAAAAGCTTAAGGGGAAAAACTTTTTTTTTCCACTTCTGAGAAATTTTATTTCGTCGACCAAATGTACGTCGATTTTTTTCAAAAAATTATTTGTCGAATTTCTCGATGAAATTCACATCATAGCTATATTACGTTACGATCGAAACAAAAATCCAATAAAACCTAAAGTTTTCGATATCGTTAATGGTTTTTTCGATATTTAAAATTCTCTTATTGTGTTATTTAAATACAAACTTATTTTGTTAAAAAAAGGATCAAAGACCTAAAAGTTTTCCAATGTGGATTCACATCTTTTCCGATCGTAGCATGGAGCACTTATGGTTAAATTTTTTCCGGAAAATTCCATGAAAATCGTTCTGGTGACCATTAGATCAAAAGATTTTATTGGAATTTTCCGGCAAAATTTTAACCATAGGAGCTCCATGTTACGATCGGAAAAGATATAAAACCACATTGGAAAATTTTTAAGTCCTTGATTTTTATTTTAACAAAATAAATTTGTATTTAAATAACACAATAAGAGAATTTTAAATATCGAAAAAACCATTAACGATATCGAAAACTTTAGGTTTTATTAGATTTTTGTTTCGATCGTAACGTAATATAGCTATGGTGTGAATTTCATCGAGAAATTCGACAAATAATTTTTTGAAAAAAATCGACGTACATTTGGTCGACGAAATAAAATTTCTCAGAAGTGGAAAAAAAAAGTTTTTCCCCTTAAGCTTTTCCGGGACCAAATTTAAACCATCGATAGAGTAATTCAAGCGCTATCGAATGAGCCTACTATCGTTAACCTACGATCGATAGTTATCGCTACAAATGGCTTTGAAGTTGGAAAAAGTGAAAAATATCGCCAATTTAGGCCTATTTTTGGGATTCTTCAGAAAACCGGCCGGAAAATTTTCGCCAAAAAATGAAAAATTATATAATTAAAAATGATATTTAGGCTTCTCGGAGCGTAACTAAGCCATTCCCGAAATCCCATTTCACTAAATTCGAAAATTCGAGGTCCACCCCCTAAAAAAAAAAAACCGAAAAAATTGACTTCAGGATATGTTTTTTAGGCCTCCCGTGACGTAACTAAGCCATTCCCAGAATCCTACTTCCCGAAAATGGAAAATTCGGTCATTTTTCGAATTTTTCGGGAATGACGTCATTGGGTGGCGACGTATGTGTGACGTCATATATATGAAAAGGAGTGACGTCACTAAACCATTGAGCAAAAATAAAATGAAAAATAAATTGCATCATCGATCGATCGATCATTTCCAACCCCGAAAGGCTGGAACTGTTCGACCGAATATTTCGATGATACAATGTCTGGAATGAGGAATTAATGTTAATTAGTGATATTATAAGCTGTAAGGAAGAGAAATCAATTATTAGAAATTATAAAAATCCGGGACCAATCGGGATGCGAACCAGGGACCTCGACTCCGAACAACAGCAACGGCGACCAAGACGACTCGGCTATCAGATGATATATGTAAATGACCTTAAAACTCATACATAAACAATTCTTATGAGATTTGGGGAAAATTGAAAAATTTTTTCGAACGAAGGAATTGGAATTTTCCAAAAATATTTTAACCATAGCTGCTCCATGTTAAAGTTGGAAAATTTGAATAAAACATTACAACATTTTAAGATCCTTGATCTTTTTTGTCGACAAAAACCAATTTGTATTTCAAAAGAGTTTCTTCAGAAAATTAACATTTATATATAATGAAAAAACGACAAGGACTTCAAAAAGTTGAGATATTTTTCGATATTGGCTTTATCGAATTATTCGATAATCTATCGAAAAACATTGAACTTACCTTACTTACCTCTTCGTTGCCTTATCTTAACTTTTCTTTGTATCTTAACTCTGAAATATAAAATTCAAGGGGATGGGTGCGGAAAATCGAATTGAAAAAATATATTCAATTAAAATAAATTTATTAATGTTAAATATCAAGACAGTTCGTAATAAATTACAATATTAGTTTTTCCACAATAGTTTATATAATTTATGTAAAAGTATCAATTATTATAATCATATAGAAATATTAAGTTAATTAAATTTTCTTGATTTACAGATATTTTCACTATTTATCACTTAAACCACTTTATCACTTCACATTCACTGAATTATTAAAACACAATTTACAGCACAGATTGTTGTAGTAAATCCATTAGTGATCTTCTTGGTAGATATCAATTGTGGAAATGATATCCCACAGGAATTTCATTGATGATCCTCCAACGATCCGCATTTATTCCTCAAACGTCCATTTGGAAATGATGAACATCTCAACTCCAATGAATAATTCCCCGTTGTCATCGGTCAGCTTCTTCTGGAACGAAAAAATCAATAAATAATCTAAAATCAATAATAAAATATTTGGAGGTCTCAAAAGTACAGCGACTTACCAATCATTTATCTCCCAAAATGATGATACATTCTTCAGCGCAAAAACAATGTCTTGGTCCTTAGTTTCTTGGTAATTTGGATCTGTAAAAATATATTTCATTAATATTTAAACAAATTGTAATTTTTTAGGGACATTAACATGTAGACTGGGGAACATATGGCGCAGCCCATTTACATAATTTCCATAATGAAACAATGATTGCTAAACTTCTGCATTTATTAACAAAGTTGCAAGATTGCTTTTTCTGATAAGGGCTGTTTTTTCAAAGTTTCAAAAAGGACAATTTTCAAGTACATTAAAAGGATATAAGAGATGGTTTTCTTTCGCAGAAAATTGCTGCCATTTAAAACTGAATCATTCTTAACTGTATTGCAAAAATCAGCTCTCCATGAGGAGGACTTTCAATTACAACCATGGTTTAAGTCGCTATTATGCCTAATTCGGTGATCAAAACCTGATCTTTTATTATCTTCCTGTTTATCCCGTGGATTGATATATTCTTCTGATATTCACAATACTTAAGCTGCACTCCCAGTGGCTTACATTTACAGATGATTTGATTAGATTCTTCTCTGAATGAATTATTTTTAAATATATTTTAAAAATACATTTTTGTCGTTCATTAGTTAGTTAAACGTTGGAAAATATCTACAAAAGTAACAGAAAGTACATATAACCTCATATAAACATTGCGCCCATACCTACAATTTTACAATAAATATTACCTGTTTCACATTTATTTATTCGATTTTGATTTTATGAAGTTAAAATGTAACATTGGCCATCAGATCAAACAACCATAACATTAAATATTAAATTTATTTGGATAAACTAAAGTCAATTATGAACTAATAACTTTCAAAAATTAGCTGTCGCATTGACATGTATCGTATCTCCACCTATGCTAGAACGTGTGAACTCTTGACATGTATGTCAATTGAACCACCTTAAGTTTTTAGTGCCACCTGTGAGTCAGGTGGATGTACTCATAGCTTCCAACAAAATACGAATCGCATTTTGGCGTTGTCTTAATTTAAAATTCTAAACAATTCGAATTGTCAATACATAAGAAATGTTAGAAATAAGCAATAAATTTAAAAATTAAATATAATTACTTACTGCTTTTGATTTTTCACACATAAGAGATGAAATTGAGTAGGAAATTGAATATGAAATAAAGGCATGCCAATCGAAAACTTAAGTTCATCCGTACATGCTGGGCAAATTTTTCCGAAAACCAAGCTCGTTTAAGGGATGACCGCGGCAATTTGGTGACGTTATGGCATTATTTCTAGACTTAAAAAAATATAAATAAATTATAAAAAAAAAAATATTACATTTTCAAGGTTCGAACCCGGAGATTGTTGCTTTAGATTCTCTCTACATTTCCACTCGGCTACAACTGCACGTGTTTGCATTAAATAAAAACTTATATATAAATATTTCTCAGATCACAAAATTCAATTTTCTTTCGGGATCGAAATATTTGAAATTTTCCAAAACAAATTGAAACCATAGCTGCTCCATAATACTTCCGGAAAATGTGTCAATATACATAGTAACATTTTGATGTTTTTCCCCATTTTTTTCGATATTTAAAATTCTAAGAAACGGTAATGCATTGTTGTCGTATGAACAAATATGTATTGCTCTTCTTTAAAGTAAATCAAAACCAACTATCAACTTTAAGAATTTAATTCCGCAAAAAGAAAACAAAATAAGTTTTCTCGTAAATTCCAATAAGATATTCAACTCTTTTGTTGTTGTTGTACTATATTTGTACAATAACATAGGAAATAATATGAGAAATATCGTGAAAAATCATATAGTTTGGTAGGCAATCTGCTTACACCAATGTACAAACAAAATAAATGGTTGCATAAATGTTGCATTTAATAACATTTCTCGGGTAATTTTAGGGCTGCTTTATGGTTTAATTTGTAATTTGTAAGGGTTATTTGAAATTTTTCATAAAAATATAAGTCCATCCGTACATGCTGTGCAAATTTTTCCGAAAACAAACCACATTTAAGGGATGAAATCGACAATCAAAGTGGCAGAAGAAATCATCAAACTTCAAGTGTTTGTAACGTCAAGGGATCAAATAAGGGATGGTTTTCGATCCAGATAAAGTTTCGGGTTCGTAACAATGTATTAAACGATAATAAAACAATCTATTTCAAATTCGAGAAAAGAAAATTTTTCACCAAAATAAACCGTGGGTTAACCATCGTTGAATTTTCACGAAAATTGTAAAATTTATAAATAAATTATTAAACAATGTCCTTACGTGAGATGCGGAGTTAAAAAATGTTTATCCTGTGTGCCAAAGGACACCCGCAATATCGTTTCAAAGTTTCAAAAAGGACAATTTTTGAGTGCATAAAAAGGATATAAGGGATAATTTGTTTCGCCAAAATTGAATTGAAGATTAAAGATTAAATCATCCTTAACTACTATGCAAAAAATAAAAAGCATTGGTTAACTAGATCTCTGAAAAATTAGAACGGGAAGTTAAGGAGTTTAAAGTCTATGCGAGAAAATTCGACTGATATTGGGTCATTTAAAGGGGGCGACTTTTCATTATGAGGTTTAGTTTTCTCAACTGATTATGAATCCAGGCTATCAAGTGAATTATAATGTGAAAAAAAATTTGTCCTGTGTCCCAAAGGACACCCGCAATATGATATCAAATTTTCAAAAAGGAAAAATTTTGGATTGCATAAAAAGGATATAAGGGATGATTTGTTTCGCCAAAATTGAATTGAATATTAAAGATTAAATTATCCTTAACTACTATGCAAAAAATTAAAAGCATTGGTTAACTAGATCCTTGTAAAATTAGAACGGGAAGTTAAGGAGTTGAAAGTCTATGCGAAAAAATTCGACTGATATTGGGTCATTTAAAGGGGGTGACTTTTCATTATGAGGTCTAGTTTTCACAACGGATTATGAATCCAGGCTATCAAGTGAATTATAATGTGAAAATAAATTTGTCCTGTGGGTTACAAGACAATCACAATTCCATTTCAAATTTTCAAAAAGGACAATTTTCGAGTGCATAAAAAGGATATAAGGGATGATTTGTTTCGCCAATATTGAAATGAATATTAAAGATTAAATCATTCTTAACTACTATGCAAAAAATAAAAAGCATTGGTTAACTAGATCCTTGTAAAATTAGAACGGAAAGTTAAGGAGTTGAAAGTCTATGCGAAAAAATTCGACTGATATTGGGTCATATAAAGGGGGTGACTTTTCATTGTGAGGTCTAGTTTTCTCAACGGATTATGAATTCAGGCTATCAAGTGAAATAAAATGTGAAAAAAATTTTGTCCTGTGGGTTACAAGACAATCACAATTCCATTTCAAAATTTCAAAAAGGACAATTTTCGAGTGCATAAAATGGATATAAAGGAAGATTTGTTTCGCCAAAATTGAGTTGAATATTAAAGATTAAATCATCCTTAACTACTATGCAAAAAATAAAAAGCATTGGTTAACTAGATCCTTGTAAAATTAGAACGGGAAGTTATAGAGTTTAAAGTCTATGCGAGTAAATTCGACTGATATTGGGTCATTTAAAGGGGGTGCCTATTCATTATGAGGTATAGTTTTCTCAACGGATTATGAATCCAGGCTATCAAGTGAAATATAATTTAAAAAAAATTTTGTCCTGTGGGGTACAAGACAATCACAATTCCATTTCAAAATTTCAAAAAGGACAATTTTCGAGTGCATGAAAAGGATATAAGGGATGATTTGTTTCGCCAATATTGAGTTGAATATTAAAGATTAAATCATATTTAACTACTATGCAAAAAATAAAAAGCATTGGTTAGCTATATCCCTGAAAAATTAGAACGGGAAGTTAAGAAGTTTAAAGTCTATGCGAGAAAATTCGACTGATATTGGGTCATTTAAAGGGGGCGACTTTTCATTATGAGGTTTAGTTTTCTCAACCGATTATGAATCCAGGCTATCAAGTGAATTATAATGTGAAAAAAATTTTGTCCTGTGTCCCAAAGGACACCCGCAATATGATATCAAATTTTCAAAAAGGAAAAATTTTGGATTGCATAAAAAGGATATAAGGGATGATTTGTTTCGCCAAAATTGAATTGAATATTAAAGATTAAATCATCCTTAACTACTATGCAAAAAATAAAAAGCATTGGTTAACTAGATCCTTGTAAAATTAGAACGGGAAGTTAAGGAGTTGAAAGTCTATGCGAAAAAATTCGACTGATATTGGGTCATTTAAAGGGGGTGACTTTTCATTATGAGGTTTAGTTTTCTCAACTGATTATGAATCCAGGCTATCAAGTGAATTATAATGTGAAAAAAATTTTGTCCTGTGGGTTACAAGACAATCACAATTCCATTTCAAAATTTCAAAAAGGACAATTTTCGAGTGCATAAAATGGATATAAAGGAAGATTTGTTTCGCCAAAATTGAGTTGAATATTAAAGATTAAATCATCCTTAACTACTATGCAAAAAATAAAAAGCATTGGTTAACTAGATCCTTGTAAAATTAGAACGGGAAGTTAAGGAGTTGAAACTCTATGCGAGAAAATTCGACTGATATTGGGTCATTTAAAGGGGGCAACTTTTCATTATGAGGTTTAGTTTTCTCAACTGATTATGAATTCAGGCTATCAAGTGAATTATAATGTGAAAAAAATTTTGTCCTGTGTCCCAAAGGACACCCGCAATATGATATCAAATTTTCAAAAAGGAAAAATTTTGGATTGCATAAAATGGATATAAGGGATGATTTGTTTCGCCAAAATTGAGTTGAATATTAAAGATTAAATCATCCTTAACTACTATGCAAAAAATAAAAAGCATTGGTTAACTAAATCCCTGAAAAATTAGAACGGGAAGTTAAGGAGTTTAAAGTCTATGCGAGAAAATTCGACTGATATTGGGTCATTTAAAGGGGCCGACTTTTCATTATGAGGTTTAGTTTTCTCAACTGATTATGAATCCAGGCTATCAAGTGAATTATAATGTGAAAAAAATTTTGTCCTGTGTCCCAAAGGACACCCGCAATATGATATCAAATTTTCAAAAAGGAAAAATTTTGGATTGCATAAAAAGGATATAAGGGATGATTTGATTCGCCAAAATTGAATTGAATATTAAAGATTAAATCATCCTTAACTACTATGCAAAAAATAAATAGCATTGGTTAACTAGATCCTTGTAAAATTAGAACGGGAAGTTATAGAGTTTAAAGTCTATGCGAGTAAATTCGACTGATATTGGGTCATTTAAAGGGGGTGCCTATTCATTATGAGGTATAGTTTTCTCAACGGATTATGAATCCAGGCTATCAAGTGAAATATAATTTAAAAAAAATTTTGTCCTGTGGGTTACAAGACAATCACAATTCCATTTCAAAATTTCAAAAAGGACAATTTTCGAGTGCATAAAAAGGATATAAGGGATGATTTGTTTCGCCAAAATTGAGTTGAATATTAAAGATTAAATCATCCTTAACTACTATGCAAAAAATAAATAGCATTGGTTAACTAGATCCTTGTAAAATTAGAACGGGAAGTTATAGAGTTTAAAGTCTATGCGAGTAAATTCGACTGATATTGGGTCATTTAAAGGGGGTGCCTATTCATTATGAGGTATAGTTTTCTCAACGGATTATGAATCCAGGCTATCAAGTGAAATATAATTTAAAAAAAATTTTGTCCTGTGGGGTACAAGACAATCACAATTCCATTTCAAAATTTCAAAAAGGACAATTTTCGAGTGCATGAAAAGGATATAAGGGATGATTTGTTTCGCCAATATTGAGTTGAATATTAAAGATTAAATCATATTTAACTACTATGCAAAAAATAAAAAGCATTGGTTAGCTATATCCCTGAAAAATTAGAACGGGAAGTTAAGAAGTTTAAAGTCTATGCGAGAAAATTCGACTGATATTGGGTCATTTAAAGGGGGCGACTTTTCATTATGAGGTTTAGTTTTCTCAACCGATTATGAATCCAGGCTATCAAGTGAATTATAATGTGAAAAAAATTTTGTCCTGTGTCCCAAAGGACACCCGCAATATGATATCAAATTTTCAAAAAGGAAAAATTTTGGATTGCATAAAAAGGATATAAGGGATGATTTGTTTCGCCAAAATTGAATTGAATATTAAAGATTAAATCATCCTTAACTACTATGCAAAAAATAAAAAGCATTGGTTAACTAGATCCTTGTAAAATTAGAACGGGAAGTTAAGGAGTTGAAAGTCTATGCGAAAAAATTCGACTGATATTGGGTCATTTAAAGGGGGTGACTTTTCATTATGAGGTTTAGTTTTCTCAACTGATTATGAATCCAGGCTATCAAGTGAATTATAATGTGAAAAAAATTTTGTCCTGTGGGTTACAAGACAATCACAATTCCATTTCAAAATTTCAAAAAGGACAATTTTCGAGTGCATAAAATGGATATAAAGGAAGATTTGTTTCGCCAAAATTGAGTTGAATATTAAAGATTAAATCATCCTTAACTACTATGCAAAAAATAAAAAGCATTGGTTAACTAGATCCTTGTAAAATTAGAACGGGAAGTTAAGGAGTTGAAACTCTATGCGAGAAAATTCGACTGATATTGGGTCATTTAAAGGGGGCAACTTTTCATTATGAGGTTTAGTTTTCTCAACTGATTATGAATTCAGGCTATCAAGTGAATTATAATGTGAAAAAAATTTTGTCCTGTGTCCCAAAGGACACCCGCAATATGATATCAAATTTTCAAAAAGGAAAAATTTTGGATTGCATAAAATGGATATAAGGGATGATTTGTTTCGCCAAAATTGAGTTGAATATTAAAGATTAAATCATCCTTAACTACTATGCAAAAAATAAAAAGCATTGGTTAACTAAATCCCTGAAAAATTAGAACGGGAAGTTAAGGAGTTTAAAGTCTATGCGAGAAAATTCGACTGATATTGGGTCATTTAAAGGGGCCGACTTTTCATTATGAGGTTTAGTTTTCTCAACTGATTATGAATCCAGGCTATCAAGTGAATTATAATGTGAAAAAAATTTTGTCCTGTGTCCCAAAGGACACCCGCAATATGATATCAAATTTTCAAAAAGGAAAAATTTTGGATTGCATAAAAAGGATATAAGGGATGATTTGATTCGCCAAAATTGAATTGAATATTAAAGATTAAATCATCCTTAACTACTATGCAAAAAATAAATAGCATTGGTTAACTAGATCCTTGTAAAATTAGAACGGGAAGTTATAGAGTTTAAAGTCTATGCGAGTAAATTCGACTGATATTGGGTCATTTAAAGGGGGTGCCTATTCATTATGAGGTATAGTTTTCTCAACGGATTGTGAATCCAGGCTATCAAGTGAAATATAATGTAAAAAAAATTTTGTCCTGTGGTGTACAAGACAATCACAATTCCAATTCAAAATTTCAACAAGGACAATTTTCGAGTGCATGAAAAGGATATAAGGGATGATTTGTTTCGCCAATATTGAGTTGAATATTAAAGATTAAATCATCCATAACTACTATGCAAAAAATACAAAGCATTGGTTAACTAGATCCTTGTAAAATTAGAACGGGAAGTTATAGAGTTTAAAGTCTATGCGAGTAAATTCGACTGATATTGGGTCATTTAAAGGGGGTGCCTATTCATTATGAGGTATAGTTTTCTCAACGGATTGTGAATCCAGGCTATCAAGTGAAATATAATGTAAAAAAAATTTTGTCCTGTGGTGTACAAGACAATCACAATTCCAATTCAAAATTTCAACAAGGACAATTTTCGAGTGCATGAAAAGGATATAAGGGATGATTTGTTTCGCCAATATTGAGTTGAATATTAAAGATTAAATCATCCATAACTACTATGCAAAAAATACAAAGCATTGGTTAACTAGATCCTTGTAAAATTAGAACGGGAAGTTAAGAAGTTTAAAGTCTATGCGAGAAAATTCGACTGATATTGGGTCATTTAAAGGGGGCGACTTTTCATTATGAGGTTTAGTTTTCTCAACCGATTATGAATCCAGGCTATCAAGTGAATTATAATGTGAAAAAAATTTTGTCCTGTGTCCCAAAGGACACCCGCAATATGATATCAAATTTTCAAAAAGGAAAAATTTTGGATTGCATAAAAAGGATATAAGGGATGATTTGTTTCGCCAAAATTGAATTGAATATTAAAGATTAAATCATCCTTAACTACTATGCAAAAAATAAAAAGCATTGGTTAACTAGATCCTTGTAAAATTAGAACGGGAAATTAAGGAGTTGAAAGTCTATGCGAAAAAATTCGACTGATATTGGGTCATTTAAAGGGGGTGACTTTTCATTATGAGGTTTAGTTTTCTCAACTGATTATGAATCCAGGCTATCAAGTGAATTATAATGTGAAAAAAATTTTGTCCTGTGGGTTACAAGACAATCACAATTCCATTTCAAAATTTCAAAAAGGACAATTTTCGAGTGCATAAAATGGATATAAAGGAAGATTTGTTTCGCCAAAATTGAGTTGAATATTAAAGATTAAATCATCCTTAACTACTATGCAAAAAATAAAAAGCATTGGTTAACTAGATCCTTGTAAAATTAGAACGGGAAGTTAAGGAGTTGAAACTCTATGCGAGAAAATTCGACTGATATTGGGTCATTTAAAGGGGGCAACTTTTCATTATGAGGTTTAGTTTTCTCAACTGATTATGAATTCAGGCTATCAAGTGAATTATAATGTGAAAAAAATTTTGTCCTGTGTCCCAAAGGACACCCGCAATATGATATCAAATTTTCAAAAAGGAAAAATTTTGGATTGCATAAAATGGATATAAGGGATGATTTGTTTCGCCAAAATTGAGTTGAATATTAAAGATTAAATCATCCTTAACTACTATGCAAAAAATAAAAAGCATTGGTTAACTAAATCCCTGAAAAATTAGAACGGGAAGTTAAGGAGTTTAAAGTCTATGCGAGAAAATTCGACTGATATTGGGTCATTTAAAGGGGCCGACTTTTCATTATGAGGTTTAGTTTTCTCAACTGATTATGAATCCAGGCTATCAAGTGAATTATAATGTGAAAAAAATTTTGTCCTGTGTCCCAAAGGACACCCGCAATATGATATCAAATTTTCAAAAAGGAAAAATTTTGGATTGCATAAAAAGGATATAAGGGATGATTTGATTCGCCAAAATTGAATTGAATATTAAAGATTAAATCATCCTTAACTACTATGCAAAAAATAAATAGCATTGGTTAACTAGATCCTTGTAAAATTAGAACGGGAAGTTATAGAGTTTAAAGTCTATGCGAGTAAATTCGACTGATATTGGGTCATTTAAAGGGGGTGCCTATTCATTATGAGGTATAGTTTTCTCAACGGATTATGAATCCAGGCTATCAAGTGAAATATAATTTAAAAAAAATTTTGTCCTGTGGGTTACAAGACAATCACAATTCCATTTCAAAATTTCAAAAAGGACAATTTTCGAGTGCATAAAAAGGATATAAGGGATGATTTGTTCTCCAATATCGAGTTGAATATTAAAGATTAAATCATATTTAACTACTATGCAAAAAATAAAAAGCATTGGTTAACTAGATCCTTGTAAAATTAGAACGGGAAGTTATAGAGTTTAAAGTCTATGCGAGTAAATTCGACTGATATTGGGTCATTTAAAGGGGGTGCCTATTCATTATGAGGTATAGTTTTCTCAACGGATTGTGAATCCAGGCTATCAAGTGAAATATAATGTAAAAAAAATTTTGTCCTGTGGTGTACAAGACAATCACAATTCCAATTCAAAATTTCAACAAGGACAATTTTCGAGTGCATGAAAAGGATATAAGGGATGATTTGTTTCGCCAATATTGAGTTGAATATTAAAGATTAAATCATCCATAACTACTATGCAAAAAATACAAAGCATTGGTTAACTAGATCCTTGTAAAATTAGAACGGGAAGTTATAGAGTTTAAAGTCTATGCGAGTAAATTCGACTGATATTGGGTCATTTAAAGGGGGTGCCTATTCATTATGAGGTATAGTTTTCTCAACGGATTGTGAATCCAGGCTATCAAGTGAAATATAATGTAAAAAAAATTTTGTCCTGTGGTGTACAAGACAATCACAATTCCAATTCAAAATTTCAACAAGGACAATTTTCGAGTGCATGAAAAGGATATAAGGGATGATTTGTTTCGCCAATATTGAGTTGAATATTAAAGATTAAATCATCCATAACTACTATGCAAAAAATACAAAGCATTGGTTAACTAGATCCTTGTAAAATTAGAACGGGAAGTTATAGAGTTTAAAGTCTATGCGAGTAAATTCGACTGATATTGGGTCATTTAAAGGGGGTGCCTATTCATTATGAGGTATAGTTTTCTCAACGGATTATGAATCCAGGCTATCAAGTGAAATATAATGTAAAAAAAATTTTGTCCTGTGGGGTACAAGACAATCACAATTCCAATTCAAAATTTCAACAAGGACAATTTTCGAGTGCATGAAAAGGATATAAGGGATGATTTGTTTCGCCAATATTGATATGAATATTAAAGATTAAATCATCCATAACTACTATGCAAAAAATAAAAAGCATTGGTTAACTAGATCCTTGTAAAATTAGAACGGGAAGTTATAGAGTTTAAAGTCTATGCGAGTAAATTCGACTGATATTGGGTCATTTAAAGGGGGTGCCTATTCATTATGAGGTATAGTTTTCTCAACGGATTATGAATCCAGGCTATCAAGTGAAATATAATGTAAAAAAAATTTTGTCCTGTGGGGTACAAGACAATCACAATTCCAATTCAAAATTTCAACAAGGACAATTTTCGAGTGCATGAAAAGGATATAAGGGATGATTTGTTTCGCCAATATTGAGTTGAATATTAAAGATTAAATCATCCATAACTACTATGCAAAAAATACAAAGCATTGGTTAACTAGATCCTTGTAAAATTAGAACGGGAAGTTATAGAGTTTAAAGTCTATGCGAGTAAATTCGACTGATATTGGGTCATTTAAAGGGGGTGCCTATTCATTATGAGGTATAGTTTTCTCAACGGATTATGAATCCAGGCTATCAAGTGAAATATAATGTAAAAAAAATTTTGTCCTGTGGGGTACAAGACAATCACAATTCCAATTCAAAATTTCAACAAGGACAATTTTCGAGTGCATGAAAAGGATATAAGGGATGATTTGTTTCGCCAATATTGATATGAATATTAAAGATTAAATCATCCATAACTACTATGCAAAAAATAAAAAGCATTGGTTAACTAGATCCATGTAAAATTAGAACGGGAAGTTATAGAGTTTAAAGTCTATGCGAGTAAATTCGACTGATATTGGGTCATTTAAAGGGGGTGCCTATTCATTATGAGGTATAGTTTTCTCAACGGATTATGAATCCAGGCTATCAAGTGAAATATAATGTAAAAAAAATTTTGTCCTGTGGGGTACAAGACAATCACAATTCCAATTCAAAATTTCAACAAGGACAATTTTCGAGTGCATGAAAAGGATATAAGGGATGATTTGTTTCGCCAATATTGAGTTGAATATTAAAGATTAAATCATCCATAACTACTATGCAAAAAATACAAAGCATTGGTTAACTAGATCCTTGTAAAATTAGAACGGGAAGTTATAGAGTTTAAAGTCTATGCGAGTAAATTCGACTGATATTGGGTCATTTAAAGGGGGTGCCTATTCATTATGAGGTATAGTTTTCTCAACGGATTATGAATCCAGGCTATCAAGTGAAATATAATTTAAAAAAAATTTTGTCCTGTGGGGTACAAGACAATCACAATTCCAATTCAAAATTTCAACAAGGACAATTTTCGAGTGCATGAAAAGGATATAAGGGATGATTTGTTTCGCCAATATTGATATGAATATTAAAGATTAAATCATCCATAACTACTATGCAAAAAATAAAAAGCATTGGTTAACTAGATCCATGTAAAATTAGAACGGGAAGTTATAGAGTTTAAAGTCTATGCGAGTAAATTCGACTGATATTGGGTCATTTAAAGGGGGTGCCTATTCATTATGAGGTATAGTTTTCTCAACGGATTATGAATCCAGGCTATCAAGTGAAATATAATGTAAAAAAAATTTTGTCCTGTGGGGTACAAGACAATCACAATTCCATTTCAAAATTTCAAAAAGGACAATTTTCGAGTGCATGAAAAGGATATAAGGGATGATTTGTTTCGCCAATATTGAGTTGAATATTAAAGATTAAATCATATTTAACTACTATGCAAAAAATAAAAAGCATTGGTTAGCTATATCCCTGAAAAATTAGAACGGGAAGTTAAGAAGTTTAAAGTCTATGCGAGAAAATTCGACTGATATTGGGTCATTTAAAGGGGGCGACTTTTCATTATGAGGTTTAGTTTTCTCAACCGATTATGAATCCAGGCTATCAAGTGAATTATAATGTGAAAAAAATTTTGTCCTGTGTCCCAAAGGACACCCGCAATATGATATCAAATTTTCAAAAAGGAAAAATTTTGGATTGCATAAAAAGGATATAAGGGATGATTTGTTTCGCCAAAATTGAATTGAATATTAAAGATTAAATCATCCTTAACTACTATGCAAAAAATAAAAAGCATTGGTTAACTAGATCCTTGTAAAATTAGAACGGGAAATTAAGGAGTTGAAAGTCTATGCGAAAAAATTCGACTGATATTGGGTCATTTAAAGGGGGTGACTTTTCATTATGAGGTTTAGTTTTCTCAACTGATTATGAATCCAGGCTATCAAGTGAATTATAATGTGAAAAAAATTTTGTCCTGTGGGTTACAAGACAATCACAATTCCATTTCAAAATTTCAAAAAGGACAATTTTCGAGTGCATAAAATGGATATAAAGGAAGATTTGTTTCGCCAAAATTGAGTTGAATATTAAAGATTAAATCATCCTTAACTACTATGCAAAAAATAAAAAGCATTGGTTAACTAGATCCTTGTAAAATTAGAACGGGAAGTTAAGGAGTTGAAACTCTATGCGAGAAAATTCGACTGATATTGGGTCATTTAAAGGGGGCAACTTTTCATTATGAGGTTTAGTTTTCTCAACTGATTATGAATTCAGGCTATCAAGTGAATTATAATGTGAAAAAAATTTTGTCCTGTGTCCCAAAGGACACCCGCAATATGATATCAAATTTTCAAAAAGGAAAAATTTTGGATTGCATAAAATGGATATAAGGGATGATTTGTTTCGCCAAAATTGAGTTGAATATTAAAGATTAAATCATCCTTAACTACTATGCAAAAAATAAAAAGCATTGGTTAACTAAATCCCTGAAAAATTAGAACGGGAAGTTAAGGAGTTTAAAGTCTATGCGAGAAAATTCGACTGATATTGGGTCATTTAAAGGGGCCGACTTTTCATTATGAGGTTTAGTTTTCTCAACTGATTATGAATCCAGGCTATCAAGTGAATTATAATGTGAAAAAAATTTTGTCCTGTGTCCCAAAGGACACCCGCAATATGATATCAAATTTTCAAAAAGGAAAAATTTTGGATTGCATAAAAAGGATATAAGGGATGATTTGATTCGCCAAAATTGAATTGAATATTAAAGATTAAATCATCCTTAACTACTATGCAAAAAATAAATAGCATTGGTTAACTAGATCCTTGTAAAATTAGAACGGGAAGTTATAGAGTTTAAAGTCTATGCGAGTAAATTCGACTGATATTGGGTCATTTAAAGGGGGTGCCTATTCATTATGAGGTATAGTTTTCTCAACGGATTATGAATCCAGGCTATCAAGTGAAATATAATTTAAAAAAAATTTTGTCCTGTGGGTTACAAGACAATCACAATTCCATTTCAAAATTTCAAAAAGGACAATTTTCGAGTGCATAAAAAGGATATAAGGGATGATTTGTTCTCCAATATCGAGTTGAATATTAAAGATTAAATCATATTTAACTACTATGCAAAAAATAAAAAGCATTGGTTAACTAGATCCTTGTAAAATTAGAACGGGAAGTTATAGAGTTTAAAGTCTATGCGAGTAAATTCGACTGATATTGGGTCATTTAAAGGGGGTGCCTATTCATTATGAGGTATAGTTTTCTCAACGGATTGTGAATCCAGGCTATCAAGTGAAATATAATGTAAAAAAAATTTTGTCCTGTGGTGTACAAGACAATCACAATTCCAATTCAAAATTTCAACAAGGACAATTTTCGAGTGCATGAAAAGGATATAAGGGATGATTTGTTTCGCCAATATTGAGTTGAATATTAAAGATTAAATCATCCATAACTACTATGCAAAAAATACAAAGCATTGGTTAACTAGATCCTTGTAAAATTAGAACGGGAAGTTATAGAGTTTAAAGTCTATGCGAGTAAATTCGACTGATATTGGGTCATTTAAAGGGGGTGCCTATTCATTATGAGGTATAGTTTTCTCAACGGATTGTGAATCCAGGCTATCAAGTGAAATATAATGTAAAAAAAATTTTGTCCTGTGGTGTACAAGACAATCACAATTCCAATTCAAAATTTCAACAAGGACAATTTTCGAGTGCATGAAAAGGATATAAGGGATGATTTGTTTCGCCAATATTGAGTTGAATATTAAAGATTAAATCATCCATAACTACTATGCAAAAAATACAAAGCATTGGTTAACTAGATCCTTGTAAAATTAGAACGGGAAGTTATAGAGTTTAAAGTCTATGCGAGTAAATTCGACTGATATTGGGTCATTTAAAGGGGGTGCCTATTCATTATGAGGTATAGTTTTCTCAACGGATTATGAATCCAGGCTATCAAGTGAAATATAATGTAAAAAAAATTTTGTCCTGTGGGGTACAAGACAATCACAATTCCAATTCAAAATTTCAACAAGGACAATTTTCGAGTGCATGAAAAGGATATAAGGGATGATTTGTTTCGCCAATATTGATATGAATATTAAAGATTAAATCATCCATAACTACTATGCAAAAAATAAAAAGCATTGGTTAACTAGATCCTTGTAAAATTAGAACGGGAAGTTATAGAGTTTAAAGTCTATGCGAGTAAATTCGACTGATATTGGGTCATTTAAAGGGGGTGCCTATTCATTATGAGGTATAGTTTTCTCAACGGATTATGAATCCAGGCTATCAAGTGAAATATAATGTAAAAAAAATTTTGTCCTGTGGGGTACAAGACAATCACAATTCCAATTCAAAATTTCAACAAGGACAATTTTCGAGTGCATGAAAAGGATATAAGGGATGATTTGTTTCGCCAATATTGAGTTGAATATTAAAGATTAAATCAGCCATAACTACTATGCAAAAAATACAAAGCATTGGTTAACTAGATCCTTGTAAAATTAGAACGGGAAGTTATAGAGTTTAAAGTCTATGCGAGTAAATTCGACTGATATTGGGTCATTTAAAGGGGGTGCCTATTCATTATGAGGTATAGTTTTCTCAACGGATTATGAATCCAGGCTATCAAGTGAAATATAATGTAAAAAAAATTTTGTCCTGTGGGGTACAAGACAATCACAATTCCAATTCAAAATTTCAACAAGGACAATTTTCGAGTGCATGAAAAGGATATAAGGGATGATTTGTTTCGCCAATATTGATATGAATATTAAAGATTAAATCATCCATAACTACTATGCAAAAAATAAAAAGCATTGGTTAACTAGATCCATGTAAAATTAGAACGGGAAGTTATAGAGTTTAAAGTCTATGCGAGTAAATTCGACTGATATTGGGTCATTTAAAGGGGGTGCCTATTCATTATGAGGTATAGTTTTCTCAACGGATTATGAATCCAGGCTATCAAGTGAAATATAATGTAAAAAAAATTTTGTCCTGTGGGGTACAAGACAATCACAATTCCAATTCAAAATTTCAACAAGGACAATTTTCGAGTGCATGAAAAGGATATAAGGGATGATTTGTTTCGCCAATATTGAGTTGAATATTAAAGATTAAATCATCCATAACTACTATGCAAAAAATACAAAGCATTGGTTAACTAGATCCTTGTAAAATTAGAACGGGAAGTTATAGAGTTTAAAGTCTATGCGAGTAAATTCGACTGATATTGGGTCATTTAAAGGGGGTGCCTATTCATTATGAGGTATAGTTTTCTCAACGGATTATGAATCCAGGCTATCAAGTGAAATATAATTTAAAAAAAATTTTGTCCTGTGGGGTACAAGACAATCACAATTCCATTTCAAAATTTCAAAAAGGACAATTTTCGAGTGCATGAAAAGGATATAAGGGATGATTTGTTTCGCCAATATTGAGTTGAATATTAAAGATTAAATCATATTTAACTACTATGCAAAAAATAAAAAGCATTGGTTAGCTATATCCCTGAAAAATTAGAACGGGAAGTTAAGAAGTTTAAAGTCTATGCGAGAAAATTCGACTGATATTGGGTCATTTAAAGGGGGCGACTTTTCATTATGAGGTTTAGTTTTCTCAACCGATTATGAATCCAGGCTATCAAGTGAATTATAATGTGAAAAAAATTTTGTCCTGTGTCCCAAAGGACACCCGCAATATGATATCAAATTTTCAAAAAGGAAAAATTTTGGATTGCATAAAAAGGATATAAGGGATGATTTGTTTCGCCAAAATTGAATTGAATATTAAAGATTAAATCATCCTTAACTACTATGCAAAAAATAAAAAGCATTGGTTAACTAGATCCTTGTAAAATTAGAACGGGAAGTTAAGGAGTTGAAAGTCTATGCGAAAAAATTCGACTGATATTGGGTCATTTAAAGGGGGTGACTTTTCATTATGAGGTTTAGTTTTCTCAACTGATTATGAATCCAGGCTATCAAGTGAATTATAATGTGAAAAAAATTTTGTCCTGTGGGTTACAAGACAATCACAATTCCATTTCAAAATTTCAAAAAGGACAATTTTCGAGTGCATAAAATGGATATAAAGGAAGATTTGTTTCGCCAAAATTGAGTTGAATATTAAAGATTAAATCATCCTTAACTACTATGCAAAAAATAAAAAGCATTGGTTAACTAGATCCTTGTAAAATTAGAACGGGAAGTTAAGGAGTTGAAACTCTATGCGAGAAAATTCGACTGATATTGGGTCATTTAAAGGGGGCAACTTTTCATTATGAGGTTTAGTTTTCTCAACTGATTATGAATTCAGGCTATCAAGTGAATTATAATGTGAAAAAAATTTTGTCCTGTGTCCCAAAGGACACCCGCAATATGATATCAAATTTTCAAAAAGGAAAAATTTTGGATTGCATAAAATGGATATAAGGGATGATTTGTTTCGCCAAAATTGAGTTGAATATTAAAGATTAAATCATCCTTAACTACTATGCAAAAAATAAAAAGCATTGGTTAACTAAATCCCTGAAAAATTAGAACGGGAAGTTAAGGAGTTTAAAGTCTATGCGAGAAAATTCGACTGATATTGGGTCATTTAAAGGGGCCGACTTTTCATTATGAGGTTTAGTTTTCTCAACTGATTATGAATCCAGGCTATCAAGTGAATTATAATGTGAAAAAAATTTTGTCCTGTGTCCCAAAGGACACCCGCAATATGATATCAAATTTTCAAAAAGGAAAAATTTTGGATTGCATAAAAAGGATATAAGGGATGATTTGATTCGCCAAAATTGAATTGAATATTAAAGATTAAATCATCCTTAACTACTATGCAAAAAATAAATAGCATTGGTTAACTAGATCCTTGTAAAATTAGAACGGGAAGTTATAGAGTTTAAAGTCTATGCGAGTAAATTCGACTGATATTGGGTCATTTAAAGGGGGTGCCTATTCATTATGAGGTATAGTTTTCTCAACGGATTATGAATCCAGGCTATCAAGTGAAATATAATTTAAAAAAAATTTTGTCCTGTGGGTTACAAGACAATCACAATTCCATTTCAAAATTTCAAAAAGGACAATTTTCGAGTGCATAAAAAGGATATAAGGGATGATTTGTTCTCCAATATCGAGTTGAATATTAAAGATTAAATCATATTTAACTACTATGCAAAAAATAAAAAGCATTGGTTAACTAGATCCTTGTAAAATTAGAACGGGAAGTTATAGAGTTTAAAGTCTATGCGAGTAAATTCGACTGATATTGGGTCATTTAAAGGGGGTGCCTATTCATTATGAGGTATAGTTTTCTCAACGGATTGTGAATCCAGGCTATCAAGTGAAATATAATGTAAAAAAAATTTTGTCCTGTGGTGTACAAGACAATCACAATTCCAATTCAAAATTTCAACAAGGACAATTTTCGAGTGCATGAAAAGGATAT
Source organism: Sisyra terminalis (assembly GCA_958496175.1). Classification (NCBI taxonomy): domain Eukaryota; kingdom Metazoa; phylum Arthropoda; class Insecta; order Neuroptera; family Sisyridae; genus Sisyra; species Sisyra terminalis. The sequence goes on along the minus strand of OY292279.1, from coordinate 1,421,174 downwards.
AAGGGATGATTTGTTTCGCCAATATTGAGTTGAATATTAAAGATTAAATCATCCATAACTACTATGCAAAAAATACAAAGCATTGGTTAACTAGATCCTTGTAAAATTAGAACGGGAAGTTATAGAGTTTAAAGTCTATGCGAGTAAATTCGACTGATATTGGGTCATTTAAAGGGGGTGCCTATTCATTATGAGGTATAGTTTTCTCAACGGATTGTGAATCCAGGCTATCAAGTGAAATATAATGTAAAAAAAATTTTGTCCTGTGGTGTACAAGACAATCACAATTCCAATTCAAAATTTCAACAAGGACAATTTTCGAGTGCATGAAAAGGATATAAGGGATGATTTGTTTCGCCAATATTGAGTTGAATATTAAAGATTAAATCATCCATAACTACTATGCAAAAAATACAAAGCATTGGTTAACTAGATCCTTGTAAAATTAGAACGGGAAGTTATAGAGTTTAAAGTCTATGCGAGTAAATTCGACTGATATTGGGTCATTTAAAGGGGGTGCCTATTCATTATGAGGTATAGTTTTCTCAACGGATTATGAATCCAGGCTATCAAGTGAAATATAATGTAAAAAAAATTTTGTCCTGTGGGGTACAAGACAATCACAATTCCAATTCAAAATTTCAACAAGGACAATTTTCGAGTGCATGAAAAGGATATAAGGGATGATTTGTTTCGCCAATATTGATATGAATATTAAAGATTAAATCATCCATAACTACTATGCAAAAAATAAAAAGCATTGGTTAACTAGATCCTTGTAAAATTAGAACGGGAAGTTATAGAGTTTAAAGTCTATGCGAGTAAATTCGACTGATATTGGGTCATTTAAAGGGGGTGCCTATTCATTATGAGGTATAGTTTTCTCAACGGATTATGAATCCAGGCTATCAAGTGAAATATAATGTAAAAAAAATTTTGTCCTGTGGGGTACAAGACAATCACAATTCCAATTCAAAATTTCAACAAGGACAATTTTCGAGTGCATGAAAAGGATATAAGGGATGATTTGTTTCGCCAATATTGAGTTGAATATTAAAGATTAAATCATCCATAACTACTATGCAAAAAATACAAAGCATTGGTTAACTAGATCCTTGTAAAATTAGAACGGGAAGTTATAGAGTTTAAAGTCTATGCGAGTAAATTCGACTGATATTGGGTCATTTAAAGGGGGTGCCTATTCATTATGAGGTATAGTTTTCTCAACGGATTATGAATCCAGGCTATCAAGTGAAATATAATGTAAAAAAAATTTTGTCCTGTGGGGTACAAGACAATCACAATTCCAATTCAAAATTTCAACAAGGACAATTTTCGAGTGCATGAAAAGGATATAAGGGATGATTTGTTTCGCCAATATTGATATGAATATTAAAGATTAAATCATCCATAACTACTATGCAAAAAATACAAAGCATTGGTTAACTAGATCCTTGTAAAATTAGAACGGGAATTTATAGAGTTTAAAGTCTATGCGAGTAAATTCGACTGATATTGGGTCATTTAAAGGGGGTGCCTATTCATTATGAGGTATAGTTTTCTCAACGGATTATGAATCCAGGCTATCAAGTGAAATATAATGTAAAAAAAATTTTGTCCTGTGGGGTACAAGACAATCACAATTCCAATTCAAAATTTCAACAAGGACAATTTTCGAGTGCATGAAAAGGATATAAGGGATGATTTGTTTCGCCAATATTGAGTTGAATATTAAAGATTAAATCATCCATAACTACTATGCAAAAAATACAAAGCATTGGTTAACTAGATCCTTGTAAAATTAGAACGGGAAGTTATAGAGTTTAAAGTCTATGCGAGTAAATTCGACTGATATTGGGTCATTTAAAGGGGGTGCCTATTCATTATGAGGTATAGTTTTCTCAACGGATTATGAATCCAGGCTATCAAGTGAAATATAATGTAAAAAAAATTTTGTCCTGTGGGGTACAAGACAATCACAATTCCAATTCAAAATTTCAACAAGGACAATTTTCGAGTGCATGAAAAGGATATAAGGGATGATTTGTTTCGCCAATTTTGATATGAATATTAAAGATTAAATCATCCATAACTACTATGCAAAAAATAAAAAGCATTGGTTAACTAGATCCATGTAAAATTAGAACGGGAAGTTATAGAGTTTAAAGTCTATGCGAGTAAATTCGACTGATATTGGGTCATTTAAAGGGGGTGCCTATTCATTATGAGGTATAGTTTTCTCAACGGATTATGAATCCAGGCTATCAAGTGAAATATAATGTAAAAAAAATTTTGTCCTGTGGGGTACAAGACAATCACAATTCCAATTCAAAATTTCAACAAGGACAATTTTCGAGTGCATGAAAAGGATATAAGGGATGATTTGTTTCGCCAATATTGAGTTGAATATTAAAGATTAAATCATCCATAACTACTATGCAAAAAATACAAAGCATTGGTTAACTAGATCCTTGTAAAATTAGAACGGGAAGTTATAGAGTTTAAAGTCTATGCGAGTAAATTCGACTGATATTGGGTCATTTAAAGGGGGTGCCTATTCATTATGAGGTATAGTTTTCTCAACGGATTATGAATCCAGGCTATCAAGTGAAATATAATGTAAAAAAAATTTTGTCCTGTGGGGTACAAGACAATCACAATTCCAATTCAAAATTTCAACAAGGACAATTTTCGAGTGCATGAAAAGGATATAAGGGATGATTTGTTTCGCCAATATTGAGTTGAATATTAAAGATTAAATCATCCATAACTACTATGCAAAAAATACAAAGCATTGGTTAACTAGATCCTTGTAAAATTAGAACGGGAAGTTATAGAGTTTAAAGTCTATGCGAGTAAATTCGACTGATATTGGGTCATTTAAAGGGGGTGCCTATTCATTATGAGGTATAGTTTTCTCAACGGATTATGAATCCAGGCTATCAAGTGAAATATAATGTAAAAAAAATTTTGTCCTGTGGGGTACAAGACAATCACAATTCCAATTCAAAATTTCAACAAGGACAATTTTCGAGTGCATGAAAAGGATATAAGGGATGATTTGTTTCGCCAATATTGATATGAATATTAAAGATTAAATCATCCATAACTACTATGCAAAAAATAAAAAGCATTGGTTAACTAGATCCATGTAAAATTAGAACGGGAAGTTATAGAGTTTAAAGTCTATGCGAGTAAATTCGACTGATATTGGGTCATTTAAAGGGGGTGCCTATTCATTATGAGGTATAGTTTTCTCAACGGATTATGAATCCAGGCTCTCAAGTGAAATATAATGTAAAAAAAATTTTGTCCTGTGGGGTACAAGACAATCACAATTCCAATTCAAAATTTCAACAAGGACAATTTTCGAGTGCATGAAAAGGATATAAGGGATGATTTGTTTCGCCAATATTGAGTTGAATATTAAAGATTAAATCATCCATAACTACTATGCAAAAAATACAAAGCATTGGTTAACTAGATCCTTGTAAAATTAGAACGGGAAGTTATAGAGTTTAAAGTCTATGCGAGTAAATTCGACTGATATTGGGTCATTTAAAGGGGGTGCCTATTCATTATGAGGTATAGTTTTCTCAACGGATTATGAATCCAGGCTATCAAGTGAAATATAATGTAAAAAAAATTTTGTCCTGTGGGGTACAAGACAATCACAATTCCATTTCAAAATTTCAAAAAGGACAATTTTCGAGTGCATAAAAAGGATATAAGGGATGATTTGTTTCGCCAATATTGAGTTGAATATTAAAGATTAAATCAACCTTAACTACTATGCAAAAAATAAAAAGCATTGGTTAACTAGATCTCTGAAAAATTAGAACGGGGAGTTAAGGAGTTTAAAGTCTATGCGAGAAAATTCGACTGATATTGGGTCATTTAAAGGGGCCGACTTTTCATTATGAGGTATAGTTTTCTCAACTGATTATGAATCCAGGCTATCAAGTGAATTATAATGTGAAAAAAATTTTGTCCTGTGGGTTACAAGACAATCACAATTCCATTTCAAAATTTCAAAAAGGACAATTTTCGAGTGCATAAAATGGATATAAAGGAAGATTTGTTTCGCCAAAATTGAGTTGAATATTAAAGATTAAATCATCCTTAACTACTATGCAAAAAATAAAAAGCATTGGTTAACTAGATCCTTGTAAAATTAGAACGGGAAGTTATAGAGTTTAAAGTCTATGCGAGTAAATTCGACTGATATTGGGTCATTTAAAGGGGGTGCCTATTCATTATGAGGTATAGGTTTCTCAACGGATTATGAATCCAGGCTATCAAGTGAAATATAATTTAAAAAAAATTTTGTCCTGTGGGGTACAAGACAATCACAATTCCATTTCAAAATTTCAAAAAGGACAATTTTCGAGTGCATGAAAAGGATATAAGGGATGATTTGTTTCGCCAATATTGAGTTGAATATTAAAGATTAAATCATCCTTAACTACTATGCAAAAAATAAAAAGCATTGGTTAACTAGATCCTTGTAAAATTAGAACGGAAAGTTAAGGAGTTGAAACTCTATGCGAGAAAATTCGACTGATATTGGGTCATTTAAAGGGGGCGACTTTTCATTATGAGGTTAATTTTCTCAACTGATTATGAATCCAGGCTATCAAGTGAATTATAATGTGAAAAAAATTTTGTCCTGTGGGTTACAAGACAATCACAATTCCATTTCAAAATTTCAAAAAGGACAATTTTCGAGTGCATAAAAAGGATATAAGGGATGATTTGTTTCGCCAAAATTGAGTTGAATATTAAAGATTATATCATTCTTAACTACTATGCAAAAAATAAAAAGCATTGGTTTACTAGATCCTTGTAAAATTAGAACGGGAAGTTATAGAGTTTAAAGTCTATGCGAGTAAATTCGACTGATATTGGGTCATTTAAAGGGGGTGCCTATTCATTATGAGGTATAGGTTTCTCAACGGATTATGAATCCAGGCTATCAAGTGAAATATAATTTAAAAAAAATTTTGTCCTGTGGGGTACAAGACAATCACAATTCCATTTCAAAATTTCAAAAAGGACAATTTTCGAGTGCATGAAAAGGATATAAGGGATGATTTGTTTCGCCAATATTGAGTTGAATATTAAAGATTAAATCATATTTAACTACTATGCAAAAAATAAAAAGCATTGGTTAGCTATATCCCTGAAAAATTAGAACGGGAAGTTAAGAAGTTTAAAGTCTATGCGAGAAAATTCGACTGATATTGGGTCATTTAAAGGGGGCTACTTTTCATTATGAGGTTTAGTTTTCTCAACTGATTATGAATTCAGGCTATCAAGTGAATTATAATGTGAAAAAAATTTGGTCCTGTGTCCCAAAGGACACCCGCAATATGATATCAAATTTTCAAAAAGGAAAAATTTTGGATTGCATAAAAAGGATATAAGGGATGATTTGTTTCGCCAAAATTGAATTGAATATTAAAGATAAAATCATCCTTAACTACTATGCAAAAAATAAAAAGCATTGGTTAACTAGATCCTTAAAAAATTAGAACGGGAAGTTATAGAGTTTAAAGTCTATGCGAGTAAATTCGACTGATATTGGGTCATTTAAAGGGGGTGCCTATTCATTATGAGGTATAGTTTTCTCAACGGATTATGAATCCACGCTATCAAGTGAAATATAATTTAAAAAAATTTTTGTCCTGTGGGGTACAAGACAATCACAATTCCATTTCAAAATTTCAAAAAGGACAATTTTCGAGTGCATGAAAAGGATATAAGGGATGATTTGTTTCGCCAATATTGAGTTGAATATTAAAGATTAAATCATCCTTAACTACTATGCAAAAAATAAAAAGCATTGGTTAACTAGATCCTAGTAAAATTAGAACGGAAAGTTAAGGAGTTGAAACTCTATGCGAGAAAATTCGACTGATATTGGGTCATTTAAAGGGGGCAACTTTTCATTATGAGCTCTAGTTTTCACAACGGATTATGAATCCAGGCTATCAAGTGAATTATAATGTGAAAATAAATTTGTCCTGTGGGTTACAAGACAATCACAATTCCATTTCAAAATTTCAAAAAGGACAATTTTCGAGTGCATAAAAAGGATATAAGGGATGATTTGTTTCGCCAATATTGAGTTGAATATTAAAGATTAAATCATATTTAACTACTATGCAAAAAATAAAAAGCATTGGTTAGCTATATCCCTGAAAAATTAGAACGGGAAGTTAAGAAGTTTAAAGTCTATGCGAGAAAATTCGACTGATATTGGGTCATTTAAAGGGGGCTACTTTTCATTATGAGGTTTAGTTTTCTCAACTGATTATGAATTCAGGCTATCAAGTGAATTATAATGTGAAAAAAATTTGGTCCTGTGTCCCAAAGGACACCCGCAATATGATATCAAATTTTCAAAAAGGAAAAATTTTGGATTGCATAAAAAGGATATAAGGGATGATTTGTTTCGCCAAAATTGAATTGAATATTAAAGATAAAATCATCCTTAACTACTATGCAAAAAATAAAAAGCATTGGTTAACTAGATCCTTAAAAAATTAGAACGGGAAGTTATAGAGTTTAAAGTCTATGCGAGTAAATTCGACTGATATTGGGTCATTTAAAGGGGGTGCCTATTCATTATGAGGTATAGTTTTCTCAACGGATTATGAATCCACGCTATCAAGTGAAATATAATTTAAAAAAAATTTTGTCCTGTGGGGTACAAGACAATCACAATTCCATTTCAAAATTTCAAAAAGGACAATTTTCGAGTGCATGAAAAGGATATAAGGGATGATTTGTTTCGCCAATATTGAGTTGAATATTAAAGATTAAATCATCCTTAACTACTATGCAAAAAATAAAAAGCATTGGTTAACTAGATCCTTGTAAAATTAGAACGGAAAGTTAAGGAGTTGAAACTCTATGCGAGAAAATTCGACTGATATTGGGTCATTTAAAGGGGGCAACTTTTCATTATGAGCTCTAGTTTTCACAACGGATTATGAATCCAGGCTATCAAGTGAATTATAATGTGAAAATAAATTTGTCCTGTGGGTTACAAGACAATCACAATTCCATTTCAAAATTTCAAAAAGGACAATTTTCGAGTGCATAAAAAGGATATAAGGGATGATTTGTTTCGCCATAATTGAGTAGAATATTAAAGATTAAATCATCCTTAACTACTATGCAAAAAATAAAAAGCATTGTTTTTCTAGATCCTTGGAAAATTAAAACGGGAATTTATAGAGTTGAAAGTCTATGCGAGAAAAATCGACTGATATTGGGTCATTTAAAGGGGGTGACTTTCATTTTGAGGTCTAGTTTTCTCAACGAATTATGAATCCAGGCTATCAATTGAATTATAATAAGAAAAAAATTTTGTCCTGTGTTCCAAAGGACACCCGCAATATTGTTTCAAAATTTCAAAAAGGACAATTTTCGAGTGCATAAAAAGGATATAAGGGATGTTTTGTTTCGCCAAAATTGAATTGAATATTAAAGATTAAATCATCCTTAACCATGGTGCATAAAATAAAAAGCATTGGTTAAGTAGATCTTTGAAAAATTAAGACGGGAAGTTATAGAGTTGAAAGTCTATGCGAAAAAATTCGACTGATATTGGGTCATTTAAAGGGGGTGACTTTTCATTATGAGGTATAGTTTTCTCAACGGATTATGAATACAGGCTATCAAGTGAATTATAATGGGAAAAAAATTTAGTCCTGTGGGTTACAAGACAATCACAATTCCATTTCAAAATTTCAAAAAGGACAATTTTCGAGTGCATAAAAAGGATATAAGAGATATTTTGTTTCGCCAAAATTGAGATGAATATTAAAGATTAAATCATCCTTAACTACTATGCAAAAAATAAAAAGCATTGGTTAACTAAATCCCTGAAAAATTAGAATGGGAAGTTAAGGAGTTTAAAGTCTATGCGAGAAAATTCGACTGATATTGGGTCATTTAAAGGGGGCGACTTTTCATTATGAGGTTTAGTTTTCTCAACTGATTATGAATCCAGGCTATCAAGTGAATTATAATGGGAAAAAAATTTTGTCCTGTGGGTTACAAGACAATCACAATTCCATTTCAAAATTTCAAAAAGGACAATTTTCGAGTGCATAAAAAGGATGTATGGGATGATGTCTTTCGCCAAAATTGAGAAGAATATTAAAGATTAAATCATCCTTAACTACTATGCAAAAAATAAAAAGCATTGGTTAACTAGATCCTTGTAAAGTTAGAACGGGAAGTTAAGGAGTTGAATGTCTATGCGAGTAAATTCGACTGATATTGAGTCATTTAAAGGGGCCGACTTTTTCATTATGAGGTCTAGTTTTCTCAACGGATTATGAATCCAGGCTTTCAAGTGAATTATAATGTGAAAAAAATTTTGTCCTGTGTGCCAAAGGACACCCGCAATATCGTTTCAAAGATTCAAAAAAGACAATTTTCTAGTGCATAAAAAGGATATAAGGGATTTTTTTTTCGCCAAATTTGAGCTGAATATTATAAACTAAATTTTCCTTAACCGTGATGCAAAAAATAATAAGCATTGATTAACTAGATCTTTGGAAAATTAAAACTGGAAATTAAGGACGTGAAAACGCTTGCACCAAATTAGCCTAAGCGACGGTCATTTTTGAGGAGGAGATTTCCTTAGAGTGTAAATTTTAGCTACGTATTACAATGCTCTAATGTGAGAACTGATGTAATTTTTTTTTGTATGCAAAAGGACATATAAAATATCGGTTCAAAGTTCCAAGAAAGGCAATTTTCAAGTTTAGGTAAAGTATATAACGCTGTTTTTTTTTTTTTTGGAATCCAGATATATAGTAAGGCTGAATCATTGTTATCGAAATTGCATAAATCAGCTCTCCAAGAGCTCATCAGAAAGATTTACAAATGCAAATGGTTTTGTCGTTTTTAGCCTATTTCGGTGATTGAAAGTTGGGGATTATTTACCTACCTTGTTTTGTCAAGACTTGTTGAAGGAGATATTCCTCCGATTTTCACAATATTTATGCTGCACTTTCAGTGGCTTATATTTATTGATGATTTGGTTAGATTCCTCTCTGCAGGATTTCTTTTGAAATATATATTATATTTGGCTATTTTTAGGTCGTAAAATGTTGGAAAATATCTACAAAATTTACAAAAAGTACTTGTGAACATTGCATCCATACCCACAATGTCAGAATAAATATTACCTGTTTCATATGTATTTGGGATCATTCCGATGTTATAAAGTTAAAATGCATCACTGACCGTCAATTCAAACAACTATAACAATAAAAATTAAGTTTATTTGAATAAAATAAAGGTAATTATAAAATTTTAATTTTCCAAAATTAGTTGTCAAATTGACTTGAGTCGCCGCTGGAGCCATCTATGCTAGAACAGGTCAACTCTTGACATGTATGTCAATTAAACCACCTTATGTTTTTAGTGCCACCTGTGAGTCAGGTGGATGTACTCATAGCTTCCAACAAAAGTTGTATCGCATTGTAGCGATATCTTAAATCAAAATTCTAAGCAATACGAATTGTCAACACTTAAAAATTGTTAAAAAAAAGCTATAATTCAATAATTGAATTTAGAACTTACTATTGTCGATATTTCAAGGATAAGATATGAAATTGAAAACACGGAAACTGGTAAAGTTTAATGAAATACTTACGAATTATTGGGCTAAAGCTTTAACAATATTCGTATATGTCCAAAGAATGAACCATTATTCCATTCGAAACTTGCAAAAGATCAATTAGGAAAAAAATATTAGCGACGAAATCATTCTTAACTATATTGTAAAGAATAATAAGCATAAGATTTCTAGATCCTTGGAAAATTAAAACGGAAAGTTTTAGAGTTGAAAGTCTATGCGAAAAAATTCGACTGAATTTGGGTCATTTCAAGGGGGTGACTTTTCATTATGAGGTCGAGTTTTCTCAACGGATTATGAATCCAGGCTATCAATTAAATTATTATGTGAAAAAAAATTTGTCCTGTATGCCAAAGGACACCCGCAATACCGTTTTAAAGTTTCAAAAAGGACAATTTTCGAATGCATAAAAAGGATATAAGAGATATTTTGTTTCGCCAAAATGGAGTAGAATATTAAAGATTAAATCATCCTTAACTACTATGCCAAAAATTAAAAGCATTGGTTAACTAGATCCCTGAAAAATTAGAACGGGAAAATAAGGAGTTGATAGTCTATGCGAGAAAATTCGACTGATATTGAGTCATTTCAAGGGGGTGACTTTTCATTATGAGGTCCAGTTTACTCAACGGATTATGAATCCAGGCTATCGAGCGAACTATAATGTGAAAAATTTTTTGTCCTGTATGCCAAAGGACACCCGCAATACCGTTTTAAAGTTTCAAAAAGGACAATTTTCGAGTGCATTAAAAGGATATAAGAGATATTTTGTTTCGCCAAAATAGAGTAGAATATTAAAGATTAAATCATCCTTAACTACTATGCAAAAAATAAAAAGCATTGGTTTACTAGATCCTTGTAAAAGTAGAACGGGAAGTTAAGGAGTTGAAAGTCTATGCGAAAAAATTCGACTTATATTGGGTCATTTAAAGGGGGTGACTTTTCATTATGAGGTCTAGTTTTCTCAACGTATTATGAATCCAGGCTATCAAGTGAAATATAATGTAAATAAAATTTTGTCCTGTGGGTTACAAGACAATCACAATTCCATTTCAAAATTTCAAAAAGGACAATTTTCGAGTGCAAAAAAAGGATATAAGGGACGTTTTGTTTCGCCAAAATTGAGATGAATATTAAAGATTAAATCATCCTTAACTACTATGCAAAAAATAAAAAGCATTGGTTAACTAGATCCTTGTAAAGTTAGAACAGGAAGTTAAGGAGTTGAAAGTCTATGCGAGTAAATTCGACTGATATTGGGTCATATAAAGGGGGTGACTTTTCATTATGAGGTATAGTTTCCTCAACGGATTATGAATGCAGGTTATCAAGTGAAATATAATGTGAAAAAAATTTTGTCCTGTGGGTTACAAGACAATCACAATTCCAGTTCAAAATTTCAAAAAGGACAAATTTCGAGTGCATAAAAAGGATATAAGGGATGATTTGTTTCGCCAACATTGAGTTGAATATTAAAGATTAAATCATCCTTAACTACTATGCCAAAAATAAAAAGCATTGGTTAACTAGATCCCTGAAAAATTAGAACGGGAAGTTATTGAGTTTAAAGTCTATGCGAGTAAATTCGACTGATATTGGGTCATTTAAAGGGGGGTGAGTTTTCATTATACGGTCAAGTTTTCTCAACGGATTATTAATCCAGGTTACCAAGTGAATTATATTGTGAAAAAAATTTTGTCCTGTGTTCCAAAGGACACCCGCAATACCGTTTTAAAGATTCAAAAAGGACAATTTTCGAATGCATAAAAAGGATATAAGAGATATTTTGTTTCGCCAATATTGAGTTGAATATTAAAGATTAAATCATCCTTAACTACAATGCAAAAAATAAAAAGCATTGGTTAACTAGATCCCTGAAAAATTAGAACGGGAAGTTAAGGAGTTGAAAGTCTATGCGAAAAAAGTCGACTGATGTTGGGTCATTTAAAGGGGGTGACTATTCATTATGAGGTCTAGTTTTCTCAACGGATTATGAATTCAGGCTATCAAGTGAAAAAAATTTTAAAAAAATTTTGACCTGTGGGTTACAAGACAATAACAATTCCATTTCAATTTTTCAAAAAGGACAATTTTCGAGTGCATAAAAAGGATATAAGGGATGATTTGTTTCGCCAATATTGAGTTGTATATTAAAGATTAAATCATCCTTAACTACTATGCAAAAAATAAAAAGCATTGGTTAACTAGATTCCTGAAAAATTAGAACGGGAAGTTAAGGAGTTTAAAGTCTATGCGAGAAAATTCGACTGATATTGGGTCATATAAAGGGGGCGACTTTTCATTATGAGGTTTAGTTTTCTCAACTGATTATGAATCCAGGCTATCAAGTGAAAAAAATTTTAAAAAAATCCCAAAGGACACCCGCAATATGATATCAAATTTTCAAAAAGGAAAAATTTTGGATTGCATAAAAAGGATATAAGGGATGATTTGTGTCGCCAAAATTGAATTGAATATTAAAGATTAATTCATCCATAACTACTATGCAAAAAATAAAAAGCATTGGTTAACTAGATCCTTGTAAAATTAGAACGGGAGGTTAAGGAGTTGAAAGTCTTTGCGAAAAAATTCGACTGATGTTGGGTCATTTAAAGGGGGTGACTTTTCATTAAGAGGTCTAGTTTTCTCAACGGATTATGAATTCAGGCTCTCAAGTGAAAAAAATTTTAAAAAAATTTTGACCTGTGGGTTACAAGACAATCACAATTCCATTTCAAAATTTCAAAAAGGACAATTTTCGAGTGCATAAAAAGGATATAAGGGATGATTTGTTTCGCCAAAATTGAGTTGAATATTAAAGATTAAATCATTCTTAACTACTATGCAAAAAATAAAAAGCATTGGTTAACTAGATCCTTGTGAAATTAGAACGGGAAGTTATAGAGTTTAAAGTCTATGCGAGTAAATTCGACTGATGTTGGGTCATTTAAAGGGGGTGACTTTTCATTAAGAGGTCTAGTTTTCTCAACGGATTATGAATTCAGGCTCTCAAGTGAAAAAAATTTTAAAAAAATTTTGACCTGTGGGTTACAAGACAATCACAATTCCATTTCAAAATTTCAAAAAGGACAATTTTCGAGTGCATAAAAAGGATATAAGGGATGATTTGTTTCGCCAAAATTGACTTGAATATTAAAGATTAAATCATCCTTAACTACTATGCAAAAAATAAAAAGCATTGGTTAACTAGATCCTTGTAAAGTTAGAACGGAAAGGTAAGGAGTTGAAAGTCTATGCGAAAAAATTCGACTGATATTGGGTCATTTAAAGGGGGTGACTTTTATTTATGAGGTCTAGTTTTCTCAACGGATTATGAATCCAGGTTATTAAGTGAAATATAATGTGAAAAAATTTTTGTCCTGTGGGTTACAAGACAATCACAATTCCATTTCAAAATTTCAAAAAGGACAATTTTCGAGTGCAAAAAAAGGATATAAGGGACGTTTTGTTTCGCCAAAAATGAGTTGAATATTAAAGATTAAATCATCCTTAACTACTATGCAAAAAATAAAAAGCATTGGTTAACTAGATCCTTGTAAAGTTAGAACGGGAAAATAAGGAGTTGAAAGTCTATGCGAATAAATTCGACTGATATTGGGTCATTTAAAGGGGGTGACTTTTCATTATGAGGTCTAGTTTTCTCAACGGATTATGAATCCAGGTTATTAAGTGAAATATAATGTGAAAAAAATTTTGTCCTGTAGGTTACAAGACAATCACAATTCCATTTCAAAATTTCAAAAAGGACAATTTTCGAGTGCAAAAAAAGGATATAAGGGACGTTTTGTTTCGCCAAAATTGAGTTGAATATTAAAGATTAAATCATCCTTAACTACTATGCAAAAAAAAAAAAGCATTGGTTAACTAGATCCTTGTAAAGTTAGAACGGGAAGTTAAGGAGTTGAAAGTCTATGCGAGTAAATTCGACTGATATTGGGTCATTTAAAGGGGGTGACTTTTCATTATGAGGTATAGTTTCCTCAACGGATTATGAATCCAGGTTATCAAGTGAAATATAATGTGAAAAAAATTTTGTCCTGTGGGTTACAAGACAATCACAATTCCAGTTCAAAATTTCATAAAGGACAATTTTCGAGTGCATAAAAAGGATGTAAGGGATGATTTGTTTCGCCAACATTGAGTTGAATATTAAAGATTAAATCATCCTTAACTACTATGCAAAAAATAAGAAGCATTGGTTAACTAGATCCTTGTAAAATAAGAACGGAAAGGTAAGGAGTTGAAAGTCTATGCGAAAAAATTCGACTGATATTGGGTCATTTAAAGGGGGTGACTTTTAATTATGAGGTCTAGTTTTCTCAACGGATTATGAAATCCGGCTATCAAGTGAAAAAAATTTTAAAAAACTTTTGACCTGTGGGTTACAAGACAATCACAATTCCATTTCAAAATTTCAAAAAGGACAATTTTCGTGTGCATAAAAAGGATATAAGGGATGAATTGTTTCGCCAAAATTGAGTTGAAGATTAAAGATTAAATCATCCTTAACTACTATGCAAAAAATAAAAAGCATTGGTTAACTAGATCCTCGTAAAATTAGAACGGAAATTTAAGGAGTTGAAAGTCTATGCGAGAAAATTCGACTGATATTGGGTCATTTAAAGGGGGCGACTTTTCATTATGAGGTTTAGTTTTCTCAACTGATTATGAATCCAGGCTATCAAGTGAATTATAATGTGAAAAAAATTTTGTCCTGTGTTCCAAAGGACACCCGCAATACCGTTTTAAAGATTCAAAAAGGACAATTTTCGAATGCATAAAAAGGATATAAGAGATATTTTGTTTCGCCAATATTGAGTTGAATATTAAAGATTAAATCATCCTTAACTACTATGCAAAAAATAAAAAGCATTGGTTAACTAGATCCCTGAAAAATTAGAACGGGAAGTTAAGGAGTTGAAAGTCTATGCGAAAAAATTCGACTGATATTGGGTCATTTAAAGGGGGTGACTTTTCATTATGAGGTCTAGTTTTCACAACGGATTATGAATCCAGGATATCAAGTGAATTATAATGTGAAAATAAATTTGTCCTGTGGGTTACAAGACATTCACCATTCCATATCAAAATTTCAAAAAGGACAATTTTCGAGTGCATAAAAAGGATATAAGAGATATTTTGTTCCGCCAAAATGGAGTAGAATATTAAAGATTAAATCATTCTTAACTACTATGCAAAAAATAAAAAGCATTGGTTAACTAGATCCTTGTAAAATTAGAACGGGAAGTTATAGAGTTTAAAGTCTATGCGAGTAAATTCGACTGATATTGTGTCATTTAAAGGGGGTGCCTATTCATTATGAGGTATAGTTTTCTCAACGGATTATGAATCCAGGCTATCAAGTGAAATATAATGTAAAAAAAATTTTGTCCTGTGGGGTACAAGACAATCACAATTCCATTTCAAAATTTCAAAAAGGACAATTTTCGAGTGCATAAAAAGGATATAAGGGATGATTTGTTTCGCCAATATTAAGTTGAATATTAAAGATTAAATCATCCTTAACAACTATGCAAAAAATAAAAAGCATTGGTTAACTAGATTCCTGAAAAATTAGAACGGGAAGTTATGGAGTTTAAAGTCTATGCGAGAAAATTCGACTGATATTGGGTCATATAAAGGGGGCGACTTTTCATTATGAGGTTTAGTTTTCTCAACTGATTATGAATCCAGGCTATCAAGTGAATTATATTGTGAAAAAAAAATTGTCCTGTGTCCCAAAGGACACCCGCAATATGATATCAAATTTTCAAAAAGGAAAAATTTTGGATTGCATAAAAAGGATATAAGGGATGATTTGTGTCGCCAAAATTGAATTGAATATTAAAGATTAATTCATCCATAACTACTATGCAAAAAATAAAAAGCATTGGTTAACTAGATCCTTGTAAAATTAGAACGGGAGGTTAAGGAGTTGAAAGTCTATGCGAAAAAATTCGACTGATGTTGGGTCATTTAAAGGGGGTGACTTTTCATTAAGAGGTCTAGTTTTCTCAACGGATTATGAATCCAGGCTATCAAGTGAAAAATAATGTAAAAAAAATTTTGTCCTGTGGGGTACAAGACAATCACAATTCCATTTCAAAATTTCAAAAAGGACAATTTTCGAGTGCATAAAAGTGATATAAGTGATGATTTGTTTCGCCAATATTGAGTTGAATATTAAAGATTAAATCATCCTTAACTACTATGCAAAAAATAAAAAGCATTGGTTAACTAGATCCTTGTAAAATTAGAACGGAAAGTTAAGGAGTTGAAAGTCTATGCGAAAAAATTCGACTGATATTGGGTCATTTAAAGGGGGTGACTTTTATTTATGAGATCTAGTTTTCTCAACGGATTATGAATCCAGGCTATCAAGTGAATAATAATGAGAAAAAAAATTTGTCCTGTGGGTTACAAGACAATCACAATTCCATTTCAAAATTTCAAAAAGGACAATTTTCGAGTGCATAAAAAGGATATTAGGGATGATTTGTTTCGCCAAAATTGATTGGAATATTAAAGAATAAATCATCCTTAACTACTATGCAAAAAATATAAAGCATTGGTTATCTAGATCCTTGTAAAATTAGAACGGGAAGTTAAGGAGTTTAAAGTCTTTGCGAGAAAATTCGACTGATATTGGGTCATTTAAAGGGGGTGACTTTTATTTATGAGACCTAGTTTTCTCAACTGATTATGAATCCAGGCTATCAAGTGAATTATAATGTGAAAAAAAATTTGTCCTGTGGGTTACAAGACAATCACAATTCCATTTCAAAATTTCAAAAAGGACAATTTTCGAGTGCATAAAAAGGATATAAGGGATGATTTGTTTCGCCAAAATTGAGTTGAATATTAAAGATTAAATCATTCTTAACTACTATGCAAAAAATAAAAAGCATTGGTTAACTAGATCCTTGTAAAATTAGAACGGAAAGTTAAGGAGTTGAAAGTCAATGCGAGAAAATTCGACTGATATTGGGTCATTTAAAGGGGGCGACTTTTCATTATGAGGTCTTGTTTTCTCAACGGATTATGAATCCAGGCTATCAAGTGAATTATAATGTGAAAAAAAATTTGTCCTGTGGGTTACAAGACAATCACAATTCCATTTCAAAATTTCAAAAAGGACAATTTTCGAGTGCATAAAAAGGATATAAGGGATGATTTGTTTCGCCAATATTGAGTTGAATATTAAAGATTAAATCATCCTTAACTACTATGCAAAAAATAAAAAGCATTGGTTAACTAGATCCTTGTAAAATTAGAACGGGAAGTTATGGAGTTGAAAGTCTATGCGAAAAAATTCGACTGATATTGGGTAATTTAAAGGGGGCGACTTTTCATTATGAGGTTTAGTTTTCTCAACTGATTATGAATCCAGGCTATCAAGTGAATTATAATGTGAAAATAAATTTGTCCTGTGGGTTACAAGACAATCACAATTCCATTTCAAAATTTCAAAAAGGACAATTTTCGAGTGCATAAAAAGGATATAAGAGATGATTTGTTTCGCCAAAATTGAAATGAATATTAAAGATTAAATCATCCTTAACAACTATGCAAAAAATAAAAAGCATTGGTTAACTAGATCCTTGTAAAATTAGAACGGGAGGTTAAGGAGTTGAAAGTCTATGCGAAAAAATTCGACTGATGTTGGGTCATTTAAAGGGGGTGACTTTTCATTATGAGGTCTAGTTTTCTCAACGGATTATGATTTCAGGCTATCAAGTGAAAAAAATTTTAAAAAAATTTTGACCTGTGGGTTACAAGACAATCACAATTCCATTTCAAAATTTCAAAAAGGACAATTTTCGAGTGCATAAAAAGGATATAATGGATGATTTGTTTCGCCAAAATTGAGTTGAATATTAAAGATTAAATCATTCTTAACTACTATGCAAAAAATAAAAAGCATTGGTTAACTATATCTCTGAAAAATTAGAACGGGAGGTTAAGGAGTTTAAAGTCTATGCGGGAAAATTCGACTGATATTGGGTCATTTAAAGGGGGCGACTTTTCATTATGAGGTTTAGTTTTCTCAACTGATTATGAATCCAGGCTATCAAGTGAAATATAATGTAAAAAAAATTTTGTCCTGTGGGGTACAAGACAATTACAATTCCATTTCAAAAAGGACAATTTTCGAGTGCATGAAAAGGATATAAGGGATGATTTGTTTCGCCAATATTGAGTTGAATATTAAAGATTAAATCATTCTTAACTACTATGCAAAAAATTAAAAGCATTGGTTAACTAGATCCTTGTAAAATTAGAACGGGAAGTTATAGAGTTTAAAGTCTATGCGAGTAAATTCGACTGATATTGGGTCATTTAAAGGGGGTGCCTATTCATTATGAGGTATAGTTTTCTCAACGGATTATGAATCCAGGCTATCAAGTGAAAAATAATGAAAAAAAAATTTTGTCCTGTGGGGTACAAGACAATCACAATTCCATTTCAAAATTTCAAAAAGGACAATTTTCGAGTGCATAAAAAGGATATAAGGGATGATTTGTTTCGCCAATATTGAGTTGAATATTAAAGATTAAATCATTCTTAACTACTATGCAAAAAATTAAAAGCATTGGTTAACTAGATCCTTGTAAAATTAGAACGGGAAGTTATAGAGTTTAAAGTCTATGCGAGTAAATTCGACTGATATTGGGTCATTTAAAGGGGGTGCCTATTCATTATGAGGTATAGTTTTCTCAACGGATTATGAATCCAGGCTATCAAGTGAAATATAATGTAAAAAAAATTTTGTCCTGTGGGGTACAAGACAATCACAATTCCATTTCAAAATTTCAAAAAGGACAATTTTCGAGTGCATAAAAAGGATATAAGGGATGATTTGTTTCGCCAATATTGAGTTGAATATTAAAGATTAAATCAACCATAACTACTATGCAAAATATAAATAGCATTGGTTAACTAGATCCTTGTAAAATTAGAACGGGAGGTTAAGGAGTTGAAAGTCTATGCGAAAAAATTCGACTGATATTGGGTCATTTAAAGGGGGCGACTTTTCATTATGAGGTTTAGTTTTCTCAACTGATTATGAATCCAGGCTATCAAGTGAAATATAATGTAAATAAAATTTTGTCCTGTGGGGTACAAGACAATCACAATTCCATTTCAAAATTTCAAAAAGGACAATTTTCGAGTGCATAAAAAGGATATAAGGGATGATTTGTTTCGCCAATATTGAGTTGAATATTAAAGATTAAATCATCCTTAACTACTATGCAATAAATAAAAAGCATTAGTTAACTAGATCCTTGTAAAATTAGAACGGGAGGTTAAGGAGTTGAAAGTCTATGCGAAAAAATTCGACTGATATTGGGTCATTTAAAGGGGGTGACTTTTCATTATGAGGTCTAGTTTTCTCAACGGATTATGAATTCAGGCTATCAAGTGAAAAAAATTTTAAAAAAATTTTGACCTGTGGGATACAAGACAATCACAATTCCATTTCAAAATTTCAAAAAGGACAATTTTCGAGTGCATGAAAAGGATATAAGGGATGATTTGTTTCGCCAATATTGAGTTGAATATTAAAGATTAAATCATCCTTAACTACTATGCAAAAAATAAAAAGCATTGGTTAACTAGATCCTTGTAAAATTAGAACGGGAAGTTAAGGAGTTGAAAGTCTATGCGAAAAAATTCGACTGATATTGGGTCATTTAAATGGGGTGACTTTTCATTATGAGGTCAAGTTTTCACAACGGATTATGAATCCAGGCTATCAAGTGAATTATAATGTGAAAATAAATTTGTCCTGTGGGTTACAAGACAATCACAATTCCATTTCAAAATTTCAAAAAGGACAATTTTCGAGTGCATAAAAAGGATATATGAAATATTTTGTTTCGCCAAAATGGAGTAGAATATTAAAGATTAAATCATCCTTAACTACTATGCAAAATATAAATAGCATTGGTTAACTAGATCCTTGTAAAATTAGAACGGGAGGTTATGGAGTTGAAAGTCTATGCGAAAAAATTCGACTGATATTGGGTCATTTAATGGGGGCGACTTTTCATTATGAGGTCTAGTTTTCACAACGGATTATGAATCCAGGCTATCAAGTGAATTATAATGTGAAAATAAATTAGTCCTGTGGGGTACAAGACAATCACAATTCCATTTCAAAATTTCAAAAAGGACAATTTTCGAGTGCATGAAAAGGATATAAGAGATATTTTGTTTCGCCAAAATGGAGTAGAATATTAAAGATTAAATCATCCTTAACTACTATGCCAAAAATAAAAAGCATTAGTTAACTAGATCCTTGTAAAATTAGAACGGGAGGTTAAGGAGTTGAAAGTCTATGCGAAAAAATTCGACTGATATTGGGTCATTTAAAGGGGGTGACTTTTCATTATGAGGTCTAGTTTTCTCAACGGATTATGAATTCAGGCTATCAAGTGAAAAAAATTTTAAAAAAATTTTGACCTGTGGGTTACAAGACAATCACAATTCCATTTCAAAATTTCAAAAAGGACAATTTTCGAGTGCATAAAAAGGATATAAGGGATGATTTGTTTCGCCATTATTGAGTTGAATATTAAAGATTAAATCATCCTTAACTACTATGCAAAAAATAAAAAGCATTGGTTAACTAGATCCTTGTAAAATTAGAACGGGAAGTTATAGAGTTTAAAGTCTATGCGAGTAAATTCGACTGATATTGGGTCATTTAAATGGGGTGACTTTTCATTATGAGGTCAAGTTTTCACAACGGATAATGAATCCAGGCTATCAAGTGAATTATAATGTGAAAATAAATTTGTCCTGTGGGTTACAAGACAATCACAATTCCATTTCAAAATTTCAAAAAGGACAATTTTCGAGTGCATAAAAAGGATATATGAAATATTTTGTTTCGCCAAAATGGAGTAGAATATTAAAGATTAAATCATCCTTAACTACTATGCAAAATATAAATAGCATTGGTTAACTAGATCCTTGTAAAATTAGAACGGGAGGTTATGGAGTTGAAAGTCTATGCGAAAAAATTCGACTGATATTGGGTCATTTAATGGGGGCGACTTTTCATTATGAGGTCTAGTTTTCACAACGGATTATGAATCCAGGCTATCAAGTGAATTATAATGTGAAAATAAATTAGTCCTGTGGGGTACAAGACAATCACAATTCCATTTCAAAATTTCAAAAAGGACAATTTTCGAGTGCATGAAAAGGATATAAGAGATATTTTGTTTCGCCAAAATGGAGTAGAATATTAAAGATTAAATCATCCTTAACTACTATGCCAAAAATAAAAAGCATTAGTTAACTAGATCCTTGTAAAATTAGAACGGGAGGTTAAGGAGTTGAAAGTCTATGCGAAAAAATTCGACTGATATTGGGTCATTTAAAGGGGGTGACTTTTCATTATGAGGTCTAGTTTTCTCAACGGATTATGAATTCAGGCTATCAAGTGAAAAAAATTTTAAAAAAATTTTGACCTGTGGGTTACAAGACAATCACAATTCCATTTCAAAATTTCAAAAAGGACAATTTTCGAGTGCATAAAAAGGATATAAGGGATGATTTGTTTCGCCATTATTGAGTTGAATATTAAAGATTAAATCATCCTTAACTACTATGCAAAAAATAAAAAGCATTGGTTAACTAGATCCTTGTAAAATTAGAACGGGAAGTTATAGAGTTTAAAGTCTATGCGAGTAAATTCGACTGATATTGGGTCATTTAAAGGGGGCGACTTTTCATTATGAGGTCTAGTTTTCACAACGGATTATGAATCCAGGCTATCAAGTGAAATATAATGTAAAAAAAATTTTGTCCTGTGGGGTACAAGACAATCACAATTCCATTTCAAAATTTCAAAAAGGACAATTTTCGAGTGCATAAAAAGGATATAAGGGATGATTTGTTTCGCCAATATTGAATTGAATATTAAAGATTAAATCATCCTTAACTACTATGCAAAAAATAAAAAGCATTGGTTAACTAGATCCCTTAAAAATTAGAACGGGAAGTTAAGGAGTTTAAAGTCTATGTGAAAAAATTCGACTGATATTGGGTCATTTAAAGGGGGTGACTTTTCATTATGAGATCTAGTTTTCTCAACGGATTATGAATCCAGGCTATCAAGTGAATAATAATGTGAAAAAAATTTTGTCCTGTGTTCCAAAGGACACCCGTAATATCGTCTCAAAGTTTCAAAATGGGCAATTTTCGAGTGCATAAAAAGGATATAAGGGATGATTTGTTTCGCCAAAATTGAGTTTAATATTAAAGATTAAATCATACTTAACTACTATGCAAAAAATAAAAAGCATTGGTTAACTAGATCCTTGTAAAATTAGAACGGGAAGTTATAGAGTTTAAAGTCTATGCGAGTAAATTCGACTGATATTGGGTCATTTAAAGGGGGTGCCTATTCATTATGAGGTATAGCTTTCTCAACGGATTATGAATCCAGGCTATCAAGTGAATTATAATGTGAAAATAAATTTGTCCTGTGGGTTACAAGACAATCACAATTCCATTTCAAAATTTCAAAAAGGACAATTTTCGAGTGCATAAAAAGGATATTAGGGATGATTTGTTTCGCCAATATTGAATTGAATATTAAAGATTAAATCATCCTTAACTACTATGCAAAAAATAAAAAGCATTGGTTAACTAGATCCCTTAAAAATTAGAACGGGAAGTTAAGGAGTTTAAAGTCTATGCGAAAAAATTCGACTGATATTGGGTCATTTAAAGGGGGTGACTTTTCATTATGAGATCTAGTTTTCTCAACGGATTATGAATCCAGGCTATCAAGTGAATAATAATGTGAAAAAAATTTTGTCCTGTGTTCCAAAGGACACCCGTAATATCGTCTCAAAGTTTCAAAATGGGCAATTTTCGAGTGCATAAAAAGGATATAAGGGATGATTTGTTTCGCCAAAATTGAGTTTAATATTAAAGATTAAATCATACTTAACTACTATGCAAAAAATAAAAAGCATTGGTTAACTAGATCCTTGTAAAATTAGAACGGGAAGTTATAGAGTTTAAAGTCTATGCGAGTAAATTCGACTGATATTGGGTCATTTAAAGGGGGCGACTTTTCATTATGAGGTCTAGTTTTCACAACGGATTATGAATCCAGGCTATCAAGTGAAATATAATGTAAAAAAAATTTTGTCCTGTGGGGTACAAGACAATCACAATTCCATTTCAAAATTTCAAAAAGGACAATTTTCGAGTGCATAAAAAGGATATAAGGGATGATTTGTTTCGCCAATATTGAATTGAATATTAAAGATTAAATCATCCTTAACTACTATGCAAAAAATAAAAAGCATTGGTTAACTAGATCCCTTAAAAATTAGAACGGGAAGTTAAGGAGTTTAAAGTCTATGTGAACAAATTCGACTGATATTGGGTCATTTAAAGGGGGTGACTTTTCATTATGAGATCTAGTTTTCTCAACGGATTATGAATCCAGGCTATCAAGTGAATAATAATGTGAAAAAAATTTTGTCCTGTGTTCCAAAGGACACCCGTAATATCGTCTCAAAGTTTCAAAATGGGCAATTTTCGAGTGCATAAAAAGGATATAAGGGATGATTTGTTTCGCCAAAATTGAGTTTAATATTAAAGATTAAATCATACTTAACTACTATGCAAAAAATAAAAAGCATTGGTTAACTAGATCCTTGTAAAATTAGAACGGGAAGTTATAGAGTTTAAAGTCTATGCGAGTAAATTCGACTGATATTGGGTCATTTAAAGGGGGCGACTTTTCATTATGAGGTCTAGTTTTCACAACGGATTATGAATCCAGGCTATCAAGTGAAATATAATGTAAAAAAAATTTTGTCCTGTGGGGTACAAGACAATCACAATTCCATTTCAAAATTTCAAAAAGGACAATTTTCGAGTGCATAAAAAGGATATAAGGGATGATTTGTTTCGCCAATATTGAATTGAATATTAAAGATTAAATCATCCTTAACTACTATGCAAAAAATAAAAAGCATTGGTTAACTAGATCCCTTAAAAATTAGAACGGGAAGTTAAGGAGTTTAAAGTCTATGTGAACAAATTCGACTGATATTGGGTCATTTAAAGGGGGTGACTTTTCATTATGAGATCTAGTTTTCTCAACGGATTATGAATCCAGGCTATCAAGTGAATAATAATGTGAAAAAAATTTTGTCCTGTGTTCCAAAGGACACCCGTAATATCGTCTCAAAGTTTCAAAATGGGCAATTTTCGAGTGCATAAAAAGGATATAAGGGATGATTTGTTTCGCCAAAATTGAGTTTAATATTAAAGATTAAATCATACTTAACTACTATGCAAAAAATAAAAAGCATTGGTTAACTAGATCCTTGTAAAATTAGAACGGGAAGTTATAGAGTTTAAAGTCTATGCGAGTAAATTCGACTGATATTGGGTCATTTAAAGGGGGCGACTTTTCATTATGAGGTCTAGTTTTCACAACGGATTATGAATCCAGGCTATCAAGTGAAATATAATGTAAAAAAAATTTTGTCCTGTGGGGTACAAGACAATCACAATTCCATTTCAAAATTTCAAAAAGGACAATTTTCGAGTGCATAAAAAGGATATAAGGGATGATTTGTTTCGCCAATATTGAATTGAATATTAAAGATTAAATCATCCTTAACTACTATGCAAAAAATAAAAAGCATTGGTTAACTAGATCCCTGAAAAATTAGAACGGGAAGTTAAGGAGTTTAAAGTCTATGTGAAAAAATTCGACTGATATTGGGTCATTTAAAGGGGGTGACTTTTCATTATGAGATCTAGTTTTCTCAACGGATTATGAATCCAGGCTATCAAGTGAAATATAATGTAAAAAAAATTTTGTCCTGTGGGGTACAAGACAATCACAATTCCATTTCAAAATTTCAAAAAGGACAATTTTCGAGTGCATAAAAAGGATATAAGGGATGATTTGTTTCGCCAATATTGAGTTGAATATTAAAGATTAAATCATCCTTAACTACTATGCAAAATATAAATAGCATTGGTTAACTAGATCCTTGTAAAATTAGAACGGGAGGTTAAGGAGTTAGAAAGTCTATGCGAAAAAATTCGACTGATATTGGGTCATTTAAAGGGGGTGACTTTTCATTATGAGGTCTAGTTTTCACAACGGATTATGAATCTAGGATATCAAGTGAATTATAATATAATGTGAAAATAAATTTGTCCTGTGGGTTACAAGACAATCACAATTCCATTTCAAAATTTCAAAAAGGACAATTTTCGAGTGCATAAAAAGGATATAAGGGATGATTTGTTTCGCCAATATTGAGTTGAATATTAAAGATTAAATCATCCTTAACTACTATGCAAAAAATAAAAAGCATTGGTTAACTAGATTCCTGAAAAATTAGAACGGGAAGTTAAGGAGTTTAAAGTCTATGCGAGAAAATTCGACTGATATTGGGTCATATAAAGGGGGCGACTTTTCATTAAGAGGTTTAGTTTTCTCAACTGATTATGAATCCAGGCTATCAAGTGAATTATAATGTGAAAAAAAAATTGTCCTGTGTCCCAAAGGACACCCGCAATATGATATCAAATTTTCAAAAAGGAAAAATTTTGGATTGCATAAAAAGGATATAAGGGATGATTTGTGTCGCCAAAATTGAATTGAATATTAAAGATTAATTCATCCATAACTACTATGCAAAAAATAAAAAGCATTGGTTAACTAGATCCTTGTAAAATTAGAACGGGAAGTTAAGGAGTTGAAAGTCTATGCGAAAAAATTCGACTGATGTTGGGTCATTTAAAGGGGGTGACTTTTCATTATGAGGTCTAGTTTTCTCAACGGATTATGAATTCAGGCTATCAAGTGAAAAAAATTTTAAAAAAATTTTGACCTGTGGGTTACAAGACAATCACAATTCCATTTCAAAATTTCAAAAAGGACAATTTTCGAGTGCATAAAAAGGATATAAGGGATGATTTGTTTCGCCAAAATTGAGTTGAATATTAAAGATTAAATCATTCTTAACTACTATGCAAAAAATAAAAAGCATTGGTTAACTAGATCCTTGTAAAATTAGAACGGAAAGTTAAGGAGTTGAAAGTCTATGCGAAAAAATTCGACTGATATTGGGTCATTTAAAGGGGGTGACTTTTATTTATGAGATCTAGTTTTCTCAACGGATTATGAATCCAGGCTATCAAGTGAATAATAATGAGAAAAAAAATTTGTCCTGTGGGTTACAAGACAATCACAATTCCATTTCAAAATTTCAAAAAGGACAATTTTCGAGTGCATAAAAAGGATATTAGGGATGATTTGTTTCGCCAAAATTGATTGGAATATTAAAGAATAAATCATCCTTAACTACTATGCAAAAAATATAAAGCATTGGTTAACTAGATCCTTGTAAAATTAGAACGGGAAGTTATGGAGTTGAAAGTCTATGCGAAAAAATTCGACTGATATTGGGTCATTTAAAGGGGGCGACTTTTCATTATGAGGATTAGTTTTCTCAACTGATTATGAATCCAGGCTATCAAGTGAATTATAATGTGAAAATAAATTTGTCCTGTGGGTTACAAGACAATCACAATTCCATTTCAAAATTTCAAAAAGGACAATTTTCGAGTGCATAAAAAGGATATAAGAGATGATTTGTTTCGCCAAAATTGAAATGAATATTAAAGATTAAATCATCCTTAACAACTATGCAAAAAATAAAAAGCATTGGTTAACTAGATCCTTGTAAAATTAGAACGGGAGGTTAAGGAGTTGAAAGTCTATGCGAAAAAATTCGACTGATGTTGGGTCATTTAAAGGGGGTGACTTTTCATTATGAGGTCTAGTTTTCTTAACGGATTATGAATTCAGGCTATCAAGTGAAATAAAATGTGAAAAAAATTTTGTCCTGTGGGTTACAAGACAATCACAATTCCATTTCAAAATTTCAAAAAGGACAATTTTCGAGTGCATAAAAAGGATATAAGGGATGATTTGTTTCGCCAAAATTGATTGGAATATTAAAGATTAAATCATCCTTAACTACTATGCAAAAAATATAAAGCATTGGTTAACTAGATCCTTGTAAAATTAGAACGGGAAGTTATGGAGTTGAAAGTCTATGCGAAAAAATTCGACTGATATTGGGTCATTTAAATGGGGTGACTTTTCATTATGAGGTCAAGTTTTCACAACGGATTATGAATCCAGGCTATCAAGTGAATTATAATGTGAAAATAAATTTGTCCTGTGGGTTACAAGACAATCACAATTCCATTTCAAAATTTCAAAAAGGACAATTTTCGAGTGCATAAAAAGGATATATGAAATATTTTGTTTCGCCAAAATGGAGTAGAATATTAAAGATTAAATCATCCTTAACTACTATGCAAAATATAAATAGCATTGGTTAACTATATCCTTGTAAAATTAGAACGGGAGGTTATGGAGTTGAAAGTCTATGCGAAAAAATTCGACTGATATTGGGTCATTTAATGGGGGCGACTTTTCATTATGAGGTCTAGTTTTCACAACGGATTATGAATCCAGGCTATCAAGTGAATTATAATGTGAAAATAAATTAGTCCTGTGGGGTACAAGACAATCACAATTCCATTTCAAAATTTCAAAAAGGACAATTTTCGAGTGCATGAAAAGGATATAAGAGATATTTTGTTTCGCCAAAATGAAGTAGAATATTAAAGATTAAATCATCCTTAACTACTATGCCAAAAATAAAAAGCATTAGTTAACTAGATCCTTGTAAAATTAGAACGGGAGGTTAAGGAGTTGAAAGTCTATGCGAAAAAATTCGACTGATATTGGGTCATTTAAAGGGGGTGACTTTTCATTATGAGGTCTAGTTTTCTCAACGGATTATGAATTCAGGCTATCAAGTGAAAAAAATTTTAAAAAAATTTTGACCTGTGGGTTACAAGACAATCACAATTCCATTTCAAAATTTCAAAAAGGACAATTTTCGAGTGCATAAAAAGGATATAAGGGATGATTTGTTTCGCCAATATTGAATTGAATATTAAAGATTAAATCATCCTTAACTACTATGCAAAAAATAAAAAGCATTGGTTAACTAGATCCCTTAAAAATTAGAACGGGAAGTTAAGGAGTTTAAAGTCTATGTGAAAAAATTCGACTGATATTGGGTCATTTAAAGGGGGTGACTTTTCATTATGAGATCTAGTTTTCTCAACGGATTATGAATCCAGGCTATCAAGTGAATAATAATGTGAAAAAAATTTTGTCCTGTGTTCCAAAGGACACCCGTAATATCGTCTCAAAGTT
Source organism: Sisyra terminalis (assembly GCA_958496175.1). Lineage (NCBI taxonomy): Eukaryota > Metazoa > Arthropoda > Insecta > Neuroptera > Sisyridae > Sisyra > Sisyra terminalis. The sequence continues at coordinate 1,393,182 of OY292279.1, read as the reverse complement.
TCAAAATGGGCAATTTTCGAGTGCATAAAAAGGATATAAGGGATGATTTGTTTCGCCAAAATTGAGTTTAATATTAAAGATTAAATCATACTTAACTACTATGCAAAAAATAAAAAGCATTGGTTAACTAGATCCTTGTAAAATTAGAACGGGAAGTTATAGAGTTTAAAGTCTATGCGAGTAAATTCGACTGATATTGGGTCATTTAAAGGGGGTGCCTATTCATTATGAGGTATAGCTTTCTCAACGGATTATGAATCCAGGCTATCAAGTGAATTATAATGTGAAAATAAATTTGTCCTGTGGGTTACAAGACAATCACAATTCCATTTCAAAATTTCAAAAAGGACAATTTTCGAGTGCATAAAAAGGATATTAGGGATGATTTGTTTCGCCAATATTGAATTGAATATTAAAGATTAAATCATCCTTAACTACTATGCAAAAAATAAAAAGCATTGGTTAACTAGATCCCTTAAAAATTAGAACGGGAAGTTAAGGAGTTTAAAGTCTATGCGAAAAAATTCGACTGATATTGGGTCATTTAAAGGGGGTGACTTTTCATTATGAGATCTAGTTTTCTCAACGGATTATGAATCCAGGCTATCAAGTGAATAATAATGTGAAAAAAATTTTGTCCTGTGTTCCAAAGGACACCCGTAATATCGTCTCAAAGTTTCAAAATGGGCAATTTTCGAGTGCATAAAAAGGATATAAGGGATGATTTGTTTCGCCAAAATTGAGTTTAATATTAAAGATTAAATCATACTTAACTACTATGCAAAAAATAAAAAGCATTGGTTAACTAGATCCTTGTAAAATTAGAACGGGAAGTTATAGAGTTTAAAGTCTATGCGAGTAAATTCGACTGATATTGGGTCATTTAAAGGGGGCGACTTTTCATTATGAGGTCTAGTTTTCACAACGGATTATGAATCCAGGCTATCAAGTGAAATATAATGTAAAAAAAATTTTGTCCTGTGGGGTACAAGACAATCACAATTCCATTTCAAAATTTCAAAAAGGACAATTTTCGAGTGCATAAAAAGGATATAAGGGATGATTTGTTTCGCCAATATTGAATTGAATATTAAAGATTAAATCATCCTTAACTACTATGCAAAAAATAAAAAGCATTGGTTAACTAGATCCCTTAAAAATTAGAACGGGAAGTTAAGGAGTTTAAAGTCTATGTGAACAAATTCGACTGATATTGGGTCATTTAAAGGGGGTGACTTTTCATTATGAGATCTAGTTTTCTCAACGGATTATGAATCCAGGCTATCAAGTGAATAATAATGTGAAAAAAATTTTGTCCTGTGTTCCAAAGGACACCCGTAATATCGTCTCAAAGTTTCAAAATGGGCAATTTTCGAGTGCATAAAAAGGATATAAGGGATGATTTGTTTCGCCAAAATTGAGTTTAATATTAAAGATTAAATCATTCTTAACTACTATGCAAAAAATTAAAAGCATTGGTTAACTAGATCCTTGTAAAATTAGAACGGGAAGTTATAGAGTTTAAAGTCTATGCGAGTAAATTCGACTGATATTGGGTCATTTAAACCTATTCATTATGAGGTATAGTTTTCTCAACGGATTATGAATCCAGGCTATCAAGTGAAATATAATGTAAAAAAAATTTTGTCCTGTGGGGTACAAGACAATCACAATTCCATTTCAAAATTTCAAAAAGGACAATTTTCGAGTGCATAAAAAGGATATAAGGGATGATTTGTTTCGCCAATATTGAGTTGAATATTAAAGATTAAATCATCCTTAACTACTATGCAAAATATAAATAGCATTGGTTAACTAGATCCTTGTAAAATTAGAACGGGAGGTTAAGGAGTTGAAAGTCTATGCGAAAAAATTCGACTGATATTGGGTCATTTAAAGGGGGTGACTTTTCATTATGAGGTCTAGTTTTCACAACGGATTATGAATCTAGGATATCAAGTGAATTATAATATAATGTGAAAATAAATTTGTCCTGTGGGTTACAAGACAATCACAATTCCATTTCAAAATTTCAAAAAGGACAATTTTCGAGTGCATAAAAAGGATATAAGGGATGATTTGTTTCGCCAATATTGAGTTGAATATTAAAGATTAAATCATCCTTAACTACTATGCAAAAAATAAAAAGCATTGGTTAACTAGATTCCTGAAAAATTAGAACGGGAAGTTAAGGAGTTTAAAGTCTATGCGAGAAAATTCGACTGATATTGGGTCATATAAAGGGGGCGACTTTTCATTAAGAGGTTTAGTTTTCTCAACTGATTATGAATCCAGGCTATCAAGTGAATTATAATGTGAAAAAAAAATTGTCCTGTGTCCCAAAGGACACCCGCAATATGATATCAAATATTAAAAAAGGAAAAATTTTGGATTGCATAAAAAGGATATAAGGGATGATTTGTGTCGCCAAAATTGAATTGAATATTAAAGATTAATTCATCCTTAACTACTGTGCAAAAAATAAAAAGCATTGGTTAACTAGATCCTTCTAAAATTAGAACGGGAGGTTAAAGAGTTGAAAGTCTATGCGAAAAAAATCGACTGATATTGGGTCATTTAAAGGGGGTGACTTTTCATTATGAGGTCTAGTTTTCACAACGGATTATGAATCTAGGATATCAAGTGAATTATAATGTGAAAATAAATTTGTCCTGTGGGTTACAAGACAATCACAATTCCATTTCAAAATTTCAAAAAGGACAATTTTCGAGTGCATAAAAAGGATATAAGGGATGATTTGTTTCGCCAATATTGAGTTGAATATTAAAGATTAAATCATCCTTAACTACTATGCAAAAAATAAAAAGCATTGGTTAACTAGATTCCTGAAAAATTAGAACGGGAAGTTAAGGAGTTTAAAGTCTATGCGAGAAAATTCGACTGATATTGGGTCATATAAAGGGGGCGACTTTTCATTAAGAGGTTTAGTTTTCTCAACTGATTATGAATCCAGGCTATCAAGTGAATTATAATGTGAAAAAAAAATTGTCCTGTGTCCCAAAGGACACCCGCAATATGATATCAAATTTTCAAAAAGGAAAAATTTTGGATTGCATAAAAAGGATATAAGGGATGATTTGTGTCGCCAAAATTGAATTGAATATTAAAGATTAATTCATCCATAACTACTATGCAAAAAATAAAAAGCATTGGTTAACTAGATCCTTGTAAAATTAGAACGGGAAGTTAAGGAGTTGAAAGTCTATGCGAAAAAATTCGACTGATGTTGGGTCATTTAAAGGGGGTGACTTTTCATTATGAGGTCTAGTTTTCTCAACGGATTATGAATTCAGGCTATCAAGTGAAAAAAATTTTAAAAAAATTTTGACCTGTGGGTTACAAGACAATCACAATTCCATTTCAAAATTTCAAAAAGGACAATTTTCGAGTGCATAAAAAGGATATAAGGGATGATTTGTTTCGCCAAAATTGAGTTGAATATTAAAGATTAAATCATTCTTAACTACTATGCAAAAAATAAAAAGCATTGGTTAACTAGATCCTTGTAAAATTAGAACGGAAAGTTAAGGAGTTGAAAGTCTATGCGAAAAAATTCGACTGATATTGGGTCATTTAAAGGGGGTGACTTTTATTTATGAGATCTAGTTTTCTCAACGGATTATGAATCCAGGCTATCAAGTGAATAATAATGAGAAAAAAAATTTGTCCTGTGGGTTACAAGACAATCACAATTCCATTTCAAAATTTCAAAAAGGACAATTTTCGAGTGCATAAAAAGGATATTAGGGATGATTTGTTTCGCCAAAATTGATTGGAATATTAAAGAATAAATCATCCTTAACTACTATGCAAAAAATATAAAGCATTGGTTAACTAGATCCTTGTAAAATTAGAACGGGAAGTTATGGAGTTGAAAGTCTATGCGAAAAAATTCGACTGATATTGGGTCATTTAAAGGGGGTGACTTTTATTTATGAGATCTAGTTTTCTCAACGGATTATGAATTCAGGCTATCAAGTGAAATAAAATGTGAAAAAAATTTTGTCCTGTGGGTTACAAGACAATCACAATTCCATTTCAAAATTTCAAAAAGGACAATTTTCGAGTGCATAAAAAGGATATAAGGGATGATTTGTTTCGCCAAAATTGATTGGAATATTAAAGATTAAATCATCATTAACTACTATGCAAAAAATATAAAGCATTGGTTAACTAGATCCTTGTAAAATTAGAACGGGAAGTTATGGAGTTGAAAGTCTATGCGAAAAAATTCGACTGATGTTGGGTCATTTAAAGGGGGTGACTTTTCATAATGAGGTTTAGTTTTCTCAACTGATTATGAATCCAGGCTATCAAGTGAAATATAATGTAAAAAAAAATTTGTCCTGTGGGGTACAAGACAATCACTATTCCATTTCAAAATTTCAAAAAGGACAATTTTCGAGTGCATAAAAAGGATATAAGGGATGATTTGTTTCGCCAATATTGAGTTGAATATTAAAGATTAAATCATCCTTAACTACTATGCAAAAAATAAAAAGCATTGGTTAACTATATCCCTGAAAAATTAGAACGGGAAGTTAAGGAGTTTAAAGTCAATGCGAGAAAATTCGACTGATATTGGGTCATTTAAAGGGGGCGACTTTTCATTATGAGGCTTAGTTTTCTCAACTGATTATGAATCCAGGCTATCAAGTGAATTATAATGTGAAAAAAATTTTGTCCTGTGTCCCAAAGGACACCCGCAAGATGATATCAAATTTTCAAAAAGGAAAAATTTTGGATTGCATAAAAAGGATATAAGGGATGATTTGTTTCGCCAATATTGAGTTGAATATTAAAGATTAATTCATCCATAACTACTATGCAAAAAATAAAAAGCATTAGTTAACTAGATCCTTGTAAAATTAGAACGGGAGGTTAAGGAGTTGAAAGTCTATGCGAAAAAATTCGACTGATGTTGGGTCATTTAAAGGGGGTGACTTTTCATTATGAGGTCTAGTTTTCTCAACGGATTATGAATTCAGGCTATCAAGTGAAAAAATTTTTAAAAAAATTTTGACCTGTGGGTTACAAGACAATCACAATTCCATTTCAAAATTTCAAAAAGGACAATTTTCGAGTGCATAAAAAGGATATAAGGGATGATTTGTTTCGCCAAAATTGAGCTGAATATTAAAGATTAAATCATTCTTAACTACTATGCAAAAAATAAAAAGCATTGGTTAACTAGATCCTTGTGAATTTAGAACGGGAAGTTATAGAGTTTAAAGTCTATGCGAGTAAATTCGACTGATATTGGGTCATTTAAAGGGGGTGCCTATTCATTATGAGGTATAGTTTTCTCAACGGATTATGAATCCAGGCTATCAAGTGAAAAATAATGTAAAAAAAATTTTGTCCTGTGGGGTACAAGACAATCACAATTCCATTTCAAAATTTCAAAAAGGACAATTTTCGAGTGCATAAAAAGGATATAAGTGATGATTTGTTTCGCCAATATTGAGTTGAATATTAAAGATTAAATCATCCTTAACTACTATGCCAAAAATAAAAAGCATTGGTTAACTATATCCTTGTAAAATTAGAACGGGAAGTTAAGGAGTTGAAAGTCAATGCGAGAAAATTCGACTGATATTGGGTCATTAAAGGGGGCGACTTTTCATTATGAGGTCTAGTTTTCTCAACGGATTATGAATCCAGGTTATCAAGTGAAATATAATGTGAAAAAAATTTTGTCCTGTGGGTTACAAGACAATCACAATTCCAGTTCAAAATTTCAAAAAGGACAAATTTCGAGTGCATAAAAAGGATATAAGGGATGATTTGTTTCGCCAACATTGAGTTGAATATTAAAGATTAAATCATCCTTAACTACTATGCCAAAAATAAAAAGCATTGGTTAACTAGATCCCTGAAAAATTAGAACGGGAAGTTATTGAGTTTAAAGTCTATGCGAGTAAATTCGACTGATATTGGGTCATTTAAAGGGGGGTGAGTTTTCATTATACGGTCAAGTTTTCTCAACGGATTATTAATCCAGGTTACCAAGTGAATTATATTGTGAAAAAAATTTTGTCCTGTGTTCCAAAGGACACCCGCAATACCGTTTTAAAGATTCAAAAAGGACAATTTTCGAATGCATAAAAAGGATATAAGAGATATTTTGTTTCGCCAATATTGAGTTGAATATTAAAGATTAAATCATCCTTAACTACAATGCAAAAAATAAAAAGCATTGGTTAACTAGATCCTTGTAAAATTAGAACGGGAAGTTAAGGAGTTGAAAGTCAATGCGAAAAAATTCGACTGATATTGGGTCATTTAAAGGGGGCGACTTTTCATTATGAGGTATAGTTTTCTCAACTGATTATGAATTCAGGCTATCAAGTGAATTATAATGTGAAAAAAATTTTGTCCTGTGGGTTTAAAGACAATCACAATTCCATTTCAAAATTTCAAAAAGGACAATTTTCGAGTGCATAAAAAGGATATAAGGGATGATTTGTTTCGCCAAAATTGATTGGAATATTAAAGATTAAATCATCATTAACTACTATGCAAAAAATATAAAGCATTGGTTAACTAGATCCTTGTAAAATTAGAACGGGAAGTTATGGAGTTGAAAGTCTATGCGAAAAAATTCGACTGATGTTGGGTCATTTAAAGGGGGTGACTTTTCATAATGAGGTTTAGTTTTCTCAACTGATTATGAATCCAGGCTATCAAGTGAAATATAATGTAAAAAAAAATTTGTCCTGTGGGGTACAAGACAATCACTATTCCATTTCAAAATTTCAAAAAGGACAATTTTCGAGTGCATAAAAAGGATATAAGGGATGATTTGTTTCGCCAATATTGAGTTGAATATTAAAGATTAAATCATCCTTAACTACTATGCAAAAAATAAAAAGCATTGGTTAACTATATCCCTGAAAAATTAGAACGGGAAGTTAAGGAGTTTAAAGTCAATGCGAGAAAATTCGACTGATATTGGGTCATTTAAAGGGGGCGACTTTTCATTATGAGGCTTAGTTTTCTCAACTGATTATGAATCCAGGCTATCAAGTGAATTATAATGTGAAAAAAATTTTGTCCTGTGTCCCAAAGGACACCCGCAAGATGATATCAAATTTTCAAAAAGGAAAAATTTTGGATTGCATAAAAAGGATATAAGGGATGATTTGTTTCGCCAATATTGAGTTGAATATTAAAGATTAATTCATCCATAACTACTATGCAAAAAATAAAAAGCATTAGTTAACTAGATCCTTGTAAAATTAGAACGGGAGGTTAAGGAGTTGAAAGTCTATGCGAAAAAATTCGACTGATGTTGGGTCATTTAAAGGGGGTGACTTTTCATTATGAGGTCTAGTTTTCTCAACGGATTATGAATTCAGGCTATCAAGTGAAAAAATTTTTAAAAAAATTTTGACCTGTGGGTTACAAGACAATCACAATTCCATTTCAAAATTTCAAAAAGGACAATTTTCGAGTGCATAAAAAGGATATAAGGGATGATTTGTTTCGCCAAAATTGAGCTGAATATTAAAGATTAAATCATTCTTAACTACTATGCAAAAAATAAAAAGCATTGGTTAACTAGATCCTTGTGAATTTAGAACGGGAAGTTATAGAGTTTAAAGTCTATGCGAGTAAATTCGACTGATATTGGGTCATTTAAAGGGGGTGCCTATTCATTATGAGGTATAGTTTTCTCAACGGATTATGAATCCAGGCTATCAAGTGAAAAATAATGTAAAAAAAATTTTGTCCTGTGGGGTACAAGACAATCACAATTCCATTTCAAAATTTCAAAAAGGACAATTTTCGAGTGCATAAAAAGGATATAAGTGATGATTTGTTTCGCCAATATTGAGTTGAATATTAAAGATTAAATCATCCTTAACTACTATGCCAAAAATAAAAAGCATTGGTTAACTATATCCTTGTAAAATTAGAACGGGAAGTTAAGGAGTTGAAAGTCAATGCGAGAAAATTCGACTGATATTGGGTCATTAAAGGGGGCGACTTTTCATTATGAGGTCTAGTTTTCTCAACGGATTATGAATCCAGGTTATCAAGTGAAATATAATGTGAAAAAAATTTTGTCCTGTGGGTTACAAGACAATCACAATTCCAGTTCAAAATTTCAAAAAGGACAAATTTCGAGTGCATAAAAAGGATATAAGGGATGATTTGTTTCGCCAACATTGAGTTGAATATTAAAGATTAAATCATCCTTAACTACTATGCCAAAAATAAAAAGCATTGGTTAACTAGATCCCTGAAAAATTAGAACGGGAAGTTATTGAGTTTAAAGTCTATGCGAGTAAATTCGACTGATATTGGGTCATTTAAAGGGGGGTGAGTTTTCATTATACGGTCAAGTTTTCTCAACGGATTATTAATCCAGGTTACCAAGTGAATTATATTGTGAAAAAAATTTTGTCCTGTGTTCCAAAGGACACCCGCAATACCGTTTTAAAGATTCAAAAAGGACAATTTTCGAATGCATAAAAAGGATATAAGAGATATTTTGTTTCGCCAATATTGAGTTGAATATTAAAGAATAAATCATCCTTAACTACTATGCAAAAAATATAAAGCATTGGTTAACTAGATCCTTGTAAAATTAGAACGGGAAGTTATGGAGTTGAAAGTCTATGCGAAAAAATTCGACTGATATTGGGTCATTTAAAGGGGGTGACTTTTATTTATGAGATCTAGTTTTCTCAACGGATTATGAATTCAGGCTATCAAGTGAAATAAAATGTGAAAAAAATTTTGTCCTGTGGGTTACAAGACAATCACAATTCCATTTCAAAATTTCAAAAAGGACAATTTTCGAGTGCATAAAAAGGATATAAGGGATGATTTGTTTCGCCAAAATTGATTGGAATATTAAAGATTAAATCATCATTAACTACTATGCAAAAAATATAAAGCATTGGTTAACTAGATCCTTGTAAAATTAGAACGGGAAGTTATGGAGTTGAAAGTCTATGCGAAAAAATTCGACTGATGTTGGGTCATTTAAAGGGGGTGACTTTTCATAATGAGGTTTAGTTTTCTCAACTGATTATGAATCCAGGCTATCAAGTGAAATATAATGTAAAAAAAAATTTGTCCTGTGGGGTACAAGACAATCACTATTCCATTTCAAAATTTCAAAAAGGACAATTTTCGAGTGCATAAAAAGGATATAAGGGATGATTTGTTTCGCCAATATTGAGTTGAATATTAAAGATTAAATCATCCTTAACTACTATGCAAAAAATAAAAAGCATTGGTTAACTATATCCCTGAAAAATTAGAACGGGAAGTTAAGGAGTTTAAAGTCAATGCGAGAAAATTCGACTGATATTGGGTCATTTAAAGGGGGCGACTTTTCATTATGAGGCTTAGTTTTCTCAACTGATTATGAATCCAGGCTATCAAGTGAATTATAATGTGAAAAAAATTTTGTCCTGTGTCCCAAAGGACACCCGCAAGATGATATCAAATTTTCAAAAAGGAAAAATTTTGGATTGCATAAAAAGGATATAAGGGATGATTTGTTTCGCCAATATTGAGTTGAATATTAAAGATTAATTCATCCATAACTACTATGCAAAAAATAAAAAGCATTAGTTAACTAGATCCTTGTAAAATTAGAACGGGAGGTTAAGGAGTTGAAAGTCTATGCGAAAAAATTCGACTGATGTTGGGTCATTTAAAGGGGGTGACTTTTCATTATGAGGTCTAGTTTTCTCAACGGATTATGAATTCAGGCTATCAAGTGAAAAAATTTTTAAAAAAATTTTGACCTGTGGGTTACAAGACAATCACAATTCCATTTCAAAATTTCAAAAAGGACAATTTTCGAGTGCATAAAAAGGATATAAGGGATGATTTGTTTCGCCAAAATTGAGCTGAATATTAAAGATTAAATCATTCTTAACTACTATGCAAAAAATAAAAAGCATTGGTTAACTAGATCCTTGTGAATTTAGAACGGGAAGTTATAGAGTTTAAAGTCTATGCGAGTAAATTCGACTGATATTGGGTCATTTAAAGGGGGTGCCTATTCATTATGAGGTATAGTTTTCTCAACGGATTATGAATCCAGGCTATCAAGTGAAAAATAATGTAAAAAAAATTTTGTCCTGTGGGGTACAAGACAATCACAATTCCATTTCAAAATTTCAAAAAGGACAATTTTCGAGTGCATAAAAAGGATATAAGTGATGATTTGTTTCGCCAATATTGAGTTGAATATTAAAGATTAAATCATCCTTAACTACTATGCCAAAAATAAAAAGCATTGGTTAACTATATCCTTGTAAAATTAGAACGGGAAGTTAAGGAGTTGAAAGTCAATGCGAGAAAATTCGACTGATATTGGGTCATTAAAGGGGGCGACTTTTCATTATGAGGTCTAGTTTTCTCAACGGATTATGAATCCAGGTTATCAAGTGAAATATAATGTGAAAAAAATTTTGTCCTGTGGGTTACAAGACAATCACAATTCCAGTTCAAAATTTCAAAAAGGACAAATTTCGAGTGCATAAAAAGGATATAAGGGATGATTTGTTTCGCCAACATTGAGTTGAATATTAAAGATTAAATCATCCTTAACTACTATGCCAAAAATAAAAAGCATTGGTTAACTAGATCCCTGAAAAATTAGAACGGGAAGTTATTGAGTTTAAAGTCTATGCGAGTAAATTCGACTGATATTGGGTCATTTAAAGGGGGGTGAGTTTTCATTATACGGTCAAGTTTTCTCAACGGATTATTAATCCAGGTTACCAAGTGAATTATATTGTGAAAAAAATTTTGTCCTGTGTTCCAAAGGACACCCGCAATACCGTTTTAAAGATTCAAAAAGGACAATTTTCGAATGCATAAAAAGGATATAAGAGATATTTTGTTTCGCCAATATTGAGTTGAATATTAAAGATTAAATCATCCTTAACTACAATGCAAAAAATAAAAAGCATTGGTTAACTAGATCCTTGTAAAATTAGAACGGGAAGTTAAGGAGTTGAAAGTCAATGCGAAAAAATTCGACTGATATTGGGTCATTTAAAGGGGGCGACTTTTCATTATGAGGTATAGTTTTCTCAACTGATTATGAATTCAGGCTATCAAGTGAATTATAATGTGAAAAAAATTTTGTCCTGTGGGTTTAAAGACAATCACAATTCCATTTCAAAATTTCAAAAAGGACAATTTTCGAGTGCATAAAAAGGATATAAGGGATGATTTGTTTCGCCATAATTGAGTAGAATATTAAAGATTAAATCATCCTTAACTACTATGCAAAAAATAAAAAGCATTGGTTAAGTAGATCTTTGTAAAATTAGAACAGGAATTTATAGAGTTGAAAGTCTATGCGAAAAAATTCGACTGATATTGGGTAACTTAAAGGGGGTTGACTTTTCATAATAAGGTCTACTTTTCTCAACGGATTATGAATCCAGGCTATCAAGTGAATTATAATGTGAAAAAATTTTTGTCCTGTGTTCTAAAGGACACCCGCAATATCGTTTCAAAGTTTCAAAAAGGACAATTTTCGAGTGCATAAAAAGGATATAAGGGATGATTTGTTTCGCCATAATTGAGTAGAATATTAAAGATTAAATCATCCTTAACTACTATGCAAAAAATAAAAAGCATTGTTTTTCTAGATCCTTGGAAAATTAAAACGGGAATTTATAGAGTTGAAAGTCTATGCGAGAAAAATCGACTGATATTGGGTCATTTAAAGGGGGTGACTTTCATTATGAGGTCTAGTTTTCTCAACGAATTATGAATCCAGGCTATCAATTGAATTATAATAAGAAAAAAATTTTGTCCTGTGTTCCAAAGGACACCCGCAATATTGTTTCAAAATTTCAAAAAGGACAATTTTCGAGTGCATAAAAAGGATATAAGGGATGTTTTGTTTCGCCAAAATTGAATTGAATATTAAAGATTAAATCATCCTTAACCATGGTGCATAAAATAAAAAGCATTGGTTAAGTAGATCTTTGAAAAATTAAGACGGGAAGTTATAGAGTTGAAAGTCTATGCGAAAAAATTCGACTGATATAGGGTCATTTAAAGGGGGCGACTTTTCTTTATGAGGTATAGTTTTCTCAACTGATTATGAATTCAGGCTATCAAGTGAATTATAATGTGAAAAAAATTTTGTCCTGTGGGTTACAAGACAATCACAATTCCATTTCAAAATTTCAAAAAGGACAATTTTCGAGTGCATAAAAAGGATATAAGGGATGATTTGTTTCGCCATAATTGAGTAGAATATTAAAGATTAAATCATCCTTAACTACTATGCAAAAAATAAAAAGCATTGTTTTTCTAGATCCTTGGAAAATTAAAACGGGAATTTATAGAGTTGAAAGTCTATGCGAGAAAAATCGACTGATATTGGGTCATTTAAAGGGGGTGACTTTCATTATGAGGTCTAGTTTTCTCAACGAATTATGAATCCAGGCTATCAATTGAATTATAATAAGAAAAAAATTTTGTCCTGTGTTCCAAAGGACACCCGCAATATTGTTTCAAAATTTCAAAAAGGACAATTTTCGAGTGCATAAAAAGGATATAAGGGATGTTTTGTTTCGCCAAAATTGAATTGAATATTAAAGATTAAATCATCCTTAACCATGGTGCATAAAATAAAAAGCATTGGTTAAGTAGATCTTTGAAAAATTAAGACGGGAAGTTATAGAGTTGAAAGTCTATGCGAAAAAATTCGACTGATATTGGGTCATTTAAAGGGGGTGACTTTTCATTATGAGGTATAGTTTTCAAAACGGATTATGAATACAGGCTATCAAGTGAATTATAATGTGAAAAAAAAAATTTCCTGTGGGTTACAAGACAATCACAATTCCATTTCAAAGTTTCAAAAAGGACAATTTTCGAGTGCATAAAAAGGATATAAGGGATGTTTTGTTTCGCCAAAATTGAATTGAATATTAATGATTAAATCATCCTTAACCATGGTGCAAAAAATAAAAAGCATAGGTTAAGTGTGTCTTTGAAAAATTAAGACGGGAAGTTATAGAGTTGAAAGTCTATGCGAAAAAATTCGACTGATATTGGGTCATTTAAAGGGGGCGACTTTTCATTATGAGGTTAATTTTCTCAACTGATTATGAATCCAGGCTATCAAGTGAATTATAATGTGAAAAAAATTTTGTCCTGTGGGTTACAAGACAATCACAATTCCATTTCAAAATTTCAAAAAGGACAATTTTCGAGTGCATAAAAAGGATATAAGGGATGATTTGTTGCGCCAAAATTGAGTTGAATATTAAAGAATAAATCATCCTTAACTACTATGCAAAAAATAAAAAGCATTGGTTTAACTAAATCCCTGAAAAATTAGAACGGGAAGTTAAGGAGTTTAAAGTCAATGCGAGAAAATTCGACTGATATTGGGTCATTTAAAGGGGGCGACTTTTCATTATGAGGTTTAGTTTTCTCAACTGATTATGAATCCAGGCTATCAAGTGAATTATAATGGGAAAAAAATTTTGTCCTGTGGGTTACAAGACAATCACAATTCCATTTCAAAATTTCAAAAAGGACAATTTTCGAGTGCATAAAAAGGATATAAGAGATATTTTGTTTCGCCAAAATTGAGATGAATATTAAAGATTAAATCATCCTTAACTACTATGCAAAAAATAAAAAGCATTGGTTAACTAAATCCCTGAAAAATTAGAACGGGAAGTTAAGGAGTTTAAAGTCTATGCGAGAAAATTCGACTGATATTGGGTCATTTAAAGGGGGCGACTTTTCATTATGAGGTTTAGTTTTCTCAACTGATTATGAATCCAGGCTATCAAGTGAATTATAATGGGAAAAAAATTTTGTCCTGTGGGTTACAAGACAATCACAATTCCATTTCAAAATTTCAAAAAGGACAATTTTCGAGTGCATAAAAAGGATATAAGAGATATTTTGTTTCGCCAAAATTGAGATGAATATTAAAGATTAAATCATCCTTAACTACTATGCAAAAAATAAAAAGCATTGGTTAACTAAATCCCTGAAAAATTAGAACGGGAAGTTAAGGAGTTTAAAGTCTATGCGAGAAAATTCGACTGATATTGGGTCATTTAAAGGGGGCGACTTTTCATTATGAGGTTAATTTTCTCAACTGATTATGAATCCAGGCTATCAAGTGAATTATAATGTGAAAAAAATTTTGTCCTGTGGGTTACAAGACAATCACAATTCCATTTCAAAATTTCAAAAAGGACAATTTTCGAGTGCATAAAAAGGATATATGGGATGACTTCTTTCGCCAAAATTGAGATGAATATTAAAGATTAAATCATCCTTAACTACTATGCAAAAAATAAAAAGCATTGGTTAACTAAATCCCTGAAAAATTAGAACGGGAAGTTAAGGAGTTAAAGTCTATGCGAGTAAATTCGACTGATATAGAGTCATTTAAAGGGGCCGACTTTTTCATTATGAGGTCTAGTTTTCTCAACGGATTATGAATCCAGGCTTTCAAGTGAATTATAGTGTGAAAAAAATTTTGTCCTGTGTGCCAAAGGACACCCGCAATATCGTTTCAAAGATTCAAAAAAGACAATTTTCTAGTGCATAAAAAGGATATAAGGGATTTTTTTTTCGCCAAATTTGAGCTGAATATTATAAACTAAATCATCCTTAACCGTGATGCAAAAAATAATAAGCAATGATTAACTAGAGCTTTGGAAAATTAAAACTGGAAATTAAGGACGTGAAAACGCTTGCACCAAATTAGCCTAAGCGACGGTCATTTTTGAGGAGGAGATTTCCTTAGAGTGTAAATTTTAGCTACGTATTACAATGCTCTAATGTGAGAACTGATGTAATTTTTTTTTGTATGCAAAAGGACATATAAAATATCGGTTCAAAGTTCCAAGAAAGGCAATTTTCAAGTTTAGGTAAAGTATATAACGCTGTTTTTTTTTTTTTTGGAATCCAGATATATAGTAAGGCTGAATCATTGTTATCGAAATTGCATAAATCAGCTCTCCAAGAGCTCATCAGAAAGATTTACAAATGCAAATGGTTTTGTCGTTTTTAGCCTATTTCGGTGATTGAAAGTTGGGGATTATTTACCTACCTTGTTTTGTCAAGACTTGTTGAAGGAGATATTCCTCCGATTTTCACAATATTTATGCTGCACTTTCAGTGGCTTATATTTATTGATGATTTGGTTAGATTCCTCTCTGCAGGATTTCTTTTGAAATATATATTATATTTGGCTATTTTTAGGTCGTAAAATGTTGGAAAATATCTACAAAATTTACAAAAAGTACTTGTGAACATTGCATCCATACCCACAATGTCAGAATAAATATTACCTGTTTCATATGTATTTGGGATCATTCCGATGTTATAAAGTTTAAATGCATCACTGACCGTCAATTCAAACAACTATAACAATAAAAATTAAGTTTATTTGAATAAAATAAAGGTAATTATAAAATTTTAATTTTCCAAAATTAGTTGTCAAATTGACTTGAGTCGCCGCTGGAGCCATCTATGCTAGAACAGGTCAACTCTTGACATGTATGTCAATTAAACCACCTTATGTTTTTAGTGCCACCTGTGAGTCAGGTGGATGTACTCATAGCTTCCAACAAAAGTTGTATCGCATTGTAGCGATGTCTTAAATCAAAATTCTAAGCAATACGAATTGTCAACACTTAAAAATTGTTAAAAAAAAGCTATAATTCAATAATTGAATTTAGAACTTACTATTGTCGATATTTCAAGGATAAGATATGAAATTGAAAACACGGAAACTGGTAAAGTTTAATGAAATACTTACGAATTATTGGGCTAAAGCTTTAACAATATTCGTATATGTCCAAAGAATGAACCATTATTCCATTCGAAACTTGCAAAAGATCAATTAGGAAAAAAATATTAGCGACGAAATCATTCTTAACTATATTGTAAAGAATAATAAGCATAAGATTTCTAGATCCTTGGAAAATTAAAACGGAAAGTTATAGAGTTGAAAGTCTATGCGAAAAAATTCGACTGAATTTGGGTCATTTCAAGGGGGTGACTTTTCATTATGAGGTCGAGTTTTCTCAACGGATTATGAATCCAGGCTATCAATTAAATTATTATGTGAAAAAAAATTTGTCCTGTATGCCAAAGGACACCCGCAATACCGTTTTAAAGTTTCAAAAAGGACAATTTTCGAATGCATAAAAAGGATATAAGAGATATTTTGTTTCGCCAAAATGGAGTAGAATATTAAAGATTAAATCATCCTTAACTACTATGCCAAAAATTAAAAGCATTGGTTAACTAGATCCCTGAAAAATTAGAACGGGAAAATAAGGAGTTGATAGTCTATGCGAGAAAATTCGACTGATATTGAGTCATTTCAAGGGGGTGACTTTTCATTATGAGGTCCAGTTTACTCAACGGATTATGAATCCAGGCTATCGAGTGAACTATAATGTGAAAAATTTTTTGTCCTGTATGCCAAAGGACACCCGCAATACCGTTTTAAAGTTTCAAAAAGGACAATTTTCGAGTGCATTAAAAGGATATAAGAGATATTTTGTTTCGCCAAAATAGAGTAGAATATTAAAGATTAAATCATCCTTAACTACTATGCAAAAAATAAAAAGCATTGGTTAAGTAGATCCTTGTAAAATTAGAACGAGAAAATAAGGAGTTGAAACTCTATGCGAGAAAATTCGACTGATATTGGGTCATTTAAAGAAGGTGACTTTTCATTATGAGATCTAGTTTTCTTAACGGATTATGAATCCAGGCTATCAAGTGAATAATAATGAGAAAACAATTTTGTCCTGTGTTCCAAAGGACACCCGCAATATCGTCTCAAAGTTTCAAAAAGGGCAATTTTCGAGTGCATAAAAAGGATATAAGGGATGATTTGCTGCGCCAAAATTGACTTGAATATTAAAGATTAAATCATCCTTAACTACTATGCAAAAAATAAGAAGCATTGGTTAACTAGATCCTTGTAAAATTAGAACGGAAAGGTAAGGAGTTGAAAGTCTATGCGAAAAAATTCGACTGATATTGGGTCATTTAAAGGGGGTGACTTTTCATTATGAGGTCTAGTTTTCACAACGGATTATGAATCCAGGATATCAAGTGAATTATAATGTGAAAATAAATTTGTCCTGTGGGTTACAAGACATTCACCATTCCATTTCAAAATTTCAAAAAGGACAATTTTCGAGTGCATAAAAAGGATATAAGAGATATTTTGTTCCGCCAAAATGGAGTAGAATATTAAAGATTAAATCATTCTTAACTACTATGCAAAAAATAAAAAGCATTGGTTAACTAGATCCTTGTAAAATTAGAACGGGAAGTTATAGAGTTTAAAGTCTATGCGAGTAAATTCGACTGATATTGTGTCATTTAAAGGGGGTGCCTATTCATTATGAGGTATAGTTTTCTCAACGGATTATGAATCCAGGCTATCAAGTGAAATATAATGTAAAAAAAATTTTGTCCTGTGGGGTACAAGACAATCACAATTCCATTTCAAAATTTCAAAAAGGACAATTTTCGAGTGCATAAAAAGGATATAAGGGATGATTTGTTTCGCCAATATTGAGTTGAATATTAAAGATTAAATCATCCTTAACTACTATGCAAAAAATAAAAAGCATTGGTTAACTAGATTCCTGAAAAATTAGAACGGGAAGTTATGGAGTTTAAAGTCTATGCGAGAAAATTCGACTGATATTGGGTCATATAAAGGGGGCGACTTTTCATTATGAGGTTTAGTTTTCTCAACTGATTATGAATCCAGGCTATCAAGTGAATTATAATGTGAAAAAAAAATTGTCCTGTGTCCCAAAGGACACCCGCAATATGATATCAAATTTTCAAAAAGGAAAAATTTTGGATTGCATAAAAAGGATATAAGGGATGATTTGTGTCGCCAAAATTGAATTGAATATTAAAGATTAATTCATCCATAACTACTATGCATAAAATAAAAAGCATTGGTTAACTAGATCCTTGTAAAATTAGAACGGGAGTTTAAGGAGTTGAAAGTCTATGCGAAAAAATTCGACTGATGTTGGGTCATTTAAAGGGGGTGACTTTTCATTATGAGGTCTAGTTTTCTCAACGGATTATGAATTCAGGCTATCAAGTGAAAAAAATTTTAAAAAAATTTTGACCTGTGGGTTACAAGACAATCACAATTCCATTTCAAAATTTCAAAAAGGACAATTTTCGAGTGCATAAAAAGGATATAAGGGATGATTTGTTTCGCCAAAATTGAGTTGAATATTAAAGATTAAATCATTCTTAACTACTATGCAAAAAATAAAAAGCATTGGTTAACTAGATCCTTGTAAAATTAGAACGGAAAGTTAAGGAGTTGAAAGTCTATGCGAAAAAATTCGACTGATATTGGGTCATTTAAAGGGGGTGACTTTTATTTATGAGATCTAGTTTTCTCAACGGATTATGAATCCAGGCTATCAAGTGAATAATAATGAGAAAAAAAATTTGTCCTGTGGGTTACAAGACAATCACAATTCCATTTCAAAATTTCAAAAAGGACAATTTTCGAGTGCATAAAAAGGATATTAGGGATGATTTGTTTCGCCAAAATTGATTGGAATATTAAAGAATAAATCATCCTTAACTACTATGCAAAAAATATAAAGCATTGGTTAACTAGATTCTTGTAAAATTAGAACGGGAAGTTATGGAGTTGAAAGTCTATGCGAAAAAATTCGACTGATATTGGGTCATTTAAAGGGGGCGACTTTTCATTATGAGATTTAGTTTTCTCAACTGATTATGAATCCAGGCTATCAAGTGAATTATAATGTGAAAATAAATTTGTCCTGTGGGTTACAAGACAATCACAATTCCATTTCAAAATTTCAAAAAGGACAATTTTCGAGTGCATAAAAAGGATATAAGAGATGATTTGTTTCGCCAAAATTGAAATGAATATTAAAGATTAAATCATCCTTAACAACTATGCAAAAAATAAAAAGCATTGGTTAACTAGATCCTTGTAAAATTAGAACGGGAGGTTAAGGAGTTGAAAGTCTATGCGAAAAAATTCGACTGATGTTGGGTCATTTAAAGGGGGTGACTTTTCATAATGAGGTTTAGTTTTCTCAACTGATTATGAATCCAGGCTATCAAGTGAAATATAATGTAAAAAAAATTTTGTCCTGTGGGGTACAAGACAATCACTATTCCATTTCAAAATTTCAAAAAGGACAATTTTCGAGTGCATAAAAAGGATATAAGGGATGATTTGTTTCGCCAATATTGAGTTGAATATTAAAGATTAAATCATCCTTAACTACTATGCAAAAAATAAAAAACATTGGTTAACTATATCCCTGAAAAATTAGAACGGGAAGTTAAGGAGTTTAAAGTCAATGCGAGAAAATTCGACTGATATTGGGTCATTTAAAGGGGGCGACTTTTCATTATGAGGTTTAGTTTTCTCAACTGATTATGAATTCAGGCAATCAAGTGAAATAAAATGTGAAAAAAATTTTGTCCTGTGGGTTACAAGACAATCACAATTCCATTTCAAAATTTCAAAAAGGACAATTTTCGAGTGCATAAAAAGGATATAAGGGATGATTTGTTTCGCCAAAATTGATTGGAATATTAAAGATTAAATCATCCTTAACTACTATGCAAAAAATATAAAGCATTGGTTAACTAGATCCTTGTAAAATTAGAACGGGAAGTTATGGAGTTGAAAGTCTATGCGAAAAAATTCGACTGATGTTGGGTCATTTAAAGGGGGTGACTTTTCATAATGAGGTTTAGTTTTCTCAACTGATTATGAATCCAGGCTATCAAGTGAAATATAATGTAAAAAAAATTTTGTCCAGTGGGGTACAAGACAATCACTATTCCATTTCAAAATTTCAAAAAGGACAATTTTCGAGTGCATAAAAAGGATATAAGGGATGATTTGTTTCGCCAATATTGAGTTGAATATTAAAGATTAAATCATCCTTAACTACTATGCAAAAAATAAAAAGCATTGGTTAACTATATCCCTGAAAAATTCGAACGGGAAGTTAAGGAGTTTAAAGTCAATGCGAGAAAATTCGACTGATATTGGGTCATTTAAAGGGGGCGACTTTTCATTATGAGGTTTAGTTTTCTCAACTGATTATGAATCCAGGCTATCAAGTGAATTATAATGTGAAAAAAATTTTGTCCTGTGTCCCAAAGGACACCCGCAAGATGATATCAAATTTTCAAAAAGGAAAAATTTTGGATTGCATAAAAAGGATATAAGGGATGCGTTGTTTCGCCAAAATTGAAATGAATATTAAAGATTAAATCATCCTTAACTACTATGCCAAAAATAAAAAGCATTAGTTAACTAGATCCTTGTAAAATTAGAACGGGAGGTTAAGGAGTTGAAAGTCTATGCGAAAAAATTCGACTGATGTTGGGTCATTTAAAGGGGGTGACTTTTCATTATGAGGTCTAGTTTTCTCAACGGATTATGAATTCAGGCTATCAAGTGAAAAAATTTTTAAAAAAATTTTGACCTGTGGGTTACAAGACAATCACAATTCCATTTCAAAATTTCAAAAAGGACAATTTTCGAGTGCATAAAAAGGATATAAGGGATGATTTGTTTCGCCAAAATTGAGCTGAATATTAAAGATTAAATCATTCTTAACTACTATGCAAAAAATAAAAAGCATTGGTTAACTAGATCCTTGTAAAATTAGAACGGGAAGTTAAGGAGTTGAAAGTCAATGCGAGAAAATTCGACTGATATTGGGTCATTTAAAGGGGGCGACTTTTCATTATGAGGTCTTGTTTTCTCAACGGATTATGAATCCAGGCTATCAAGTGAATTATAATGTGAAAAAAAATTTGTCCTGTGGGTTACAAGACAATCACAATTCCATTTCAAAATTTCAAAAAGGACAATTTTCGAGTGCATAAAAAGGATATAAGGGATGATTTGTTTCGCCAATATTGAAATGAATATTAAAGATTAAATCATCCTTAACTACTATGCAAAAAATAAAAAGCATTGGTTAACTAGATCCTTGTAAAATTAGAACGGAAAGTTAAGGAGTTGAAAGTCTATGCGAAAAAATTCGACTGATATTGGGTCATTTAAAGGGGGTGACTTTTATTTATGAGATCTAGTTTTCTCAACGGATTATGAATCCAGGCTATCAAGTGAATAATAATGAGAAAAAAAATTTGTCCTGTGGGTTACAAGACAATCACAATTCCATTTCAAAATTTCAAAAAGGACAATTTTCGAGTGCATAAAAAGGATATTAGGGATGATTTGTTTCGCCAAAATTGATTGGAATATTAAAGAATAAATCATCCTTAACTACTATGCAAAAAATATAAAGCATTGGTTAACTAGATCCTTGTAAAATTAGAACGGGAAGTTATGGAGTTGAAAGTCTATGCGAAAAAATTCGACTGATATTGGGTCATTTAAAGGGGGCGACTTTTCATTATGAGGTTTAGTTTTCTCAACTGATTATGAATCCAGGCTATCAAGTGAATTATAATGTGAAAATAAATTTGTCCTGTGGGTTACAAGACAATCACAATTCCATTTCAAAATTTCAAAAAGGACAATTTTCGAGTGCATAAAAAGGATATAAGAGATGATTTGTTTCGCCAAAATTGAAATTAATATTAAAGATTAAATCATCCTTAACAACTATGCAAAAAATAAAAAGCATTGGTTAACTAGATCCTTGTAAAATTAGAACGGGAGGTTAAGGAGTTGAAAGTCTATGCGAAAAAATTCGACTGATGTTGGGTCATTTAAAGGGGGTGACTTTTCATTATGAGGTCTAGTTTTCTTAACGGATTATGAATTCAGGCTATCAAGTGAAATAAAATGTGAAAAAAATTTTGTCCTGTGGGTTACAAGACAATCACAATTCCATTTCAAAATTTCAAAAAGGACAATTTTCGAGTGCATAAAAAGGATATAAGGGATGATTTGTTTCGCCAAAATTGATTGGAATATTAAAGATTAAATCATCCTTAACTACTATGCAAAAAATATAAAGCATTGGTTAACTAGATCCTTGTAAAATTAGAACGGGAAGTTATGGAGTTGAAAGTCTATGCGAAAAAATTCGACTGATGTTGGGTCATTTAAAGGGGGTGACTTTTCATAATGAGGTTTAGTTTTCTCAACTGATTATGAATCCAGGCTATCAAGTGAAATATAATGTAAAAAAAATTTTGTCCTGTGGGGTACAAGACAATCACTATTCCATTTCAAAATTTCAAAAAGGACAATTTTCGAGTGCATAAAAAGGATATAAGGGATGATTTGTTTCGCCAATATTGAGTTGAATATTAAAGATTAAATCATCCTTAACTACTATGCAAAAAATAATAAGCATTGGTTAACTATATCCCTGAAAAATTAGAACGGGAAGTTAAGGAGTTTAAAGTCAATGCGAGAAAATTCGACTGATATTGGGTCATTTAAAGGGGGCGACTTTTCATTATGAGGTTTAGTTTTCTCAACTGATTATGAATCCAGGCTATCAAGTGAATTATAATGTGAAAAAAATTTTGTCCTGTGTCCCAAAGGACACCCGCAAGATGATATCAAATTTTCAAAAAGGAAAAATTATGGATTGCATAAAAAGGATATAAGGGATGCGTTGTTTCGCCAAAATTGAAATGAATATTAAAGATTAAATCATCCTTAACTACTATGCCAAAAATAAAAAGCATTAGTTAACTAGATCCTTGTAAAATTAGAACGGGAGGTTAAGGAGTTGAAAGTCTATGCGAAAAAATTCGACTGATGTTGGGTCATTTAAAGGGGGTGACTTTTCATTATGAGGTCTAGTTTTCTCAACGGATTATGAATTCAGGCTATCAAGTGAAAAAAATTTTAAAAAAATTTTGACCTGTGGGTTACAAGACAATCACAATTCCATTTCAAAATTTCAAAAAGGACAATTTTCGAGTGCATAAAAAGGATATAAGGGATGATTTGTTTCGCCAAAATTGAGTTGAATATTAAAGATTAAATCATTCTTAACTACTATGCAAAAAATAAAAAGCATTGGTTAACTATATCTCTGAAAAATTAGAACGGGAGGTTAAGGAGTTTAAAGTCTATGCGAGAAAATTCGACTGATATTGGGTCATTTAAAGGGGGCGACTTTTCATTATGAGGTTTAGTTTTCTCAACTGATTATGAATCCAGGCTATCAAGTGAAAAATAATGTAAAAAAAATTTTGTCCTGTGGGGTACAAGACAATCACAATTCCATTTCAAAATTTCAAAAAGGACAATTTCCGAGTGCATAAAAAGGATATAAGGGATGATTTGTTTCGCCAATATTGAGTTGAATATTAAAGATTAAATCATTTTTAACTACTATGCAAAAAATTAAAAGCATTGGTTAACTAGATCCTTGTAAAATTAGAACGGGAAGTTATAGAGTTTAAAGTCTATGCGAGTAAATTCGACTGATATTGGGTCATTTAAAGGGGGTGCCTATTCATTATGAGGTATAGTTTTCTCAACGGATTATGAATCCAGGCTATCAAGTGAAATATAATGTAAAAAAAATTTTGTCCTGTGGGGTACAAGACAATCACAATTCCATTTCAAAAAGGATAATTTTCGAGTGCATGAAAAGGATATAAGGGATGATTTGTTTCGCCAATATTGAGTTGAATATTAAAGATTAAATCATCCTTAACTACTATGCAAAAAATATAAAGCATTGGTTAACTAGATCCTAGTAAAATTAGAACGGGAGGTTAAAGAGTTGAAAGTCTATGCGAAAAAATTCGACTGATATTGGGTCATTTAAAGGGGGTGACTTTTCATTATGAGGTCTAGTTTTCTCAACGGATTATGAATTCAGGCTATCAAGTGAAAAAAATTTTAAAAAAATTTTGACCTGTGGGTTACAAGACAATCACAATTCCATTTCAAAATTTCAAAAAGGACAATTTTCGAGTGCATAAAAAGGATATAAGGGATGATTTGTTTCGCCAATATTGAGTTGAATATTAAAGATTAAATCATCCTTAACTACTATGCAAAAAATAAAAAGCATTGGTTAACTAGATCCTTGTAAAATTAGAACGGGAAGTTAAGGAGTTGAAAGTCTATGCGAAAAAATTCGACTGATATTGGGTCATTTAAATGGGGTGACTTTTCATTATGAGGTCAAGTTTTCACAACGGATTATGAATCCAGGCTATCAAGTGAATTATAATGCGAAAATAAATTTGTCCTGTGGGTTACAAGACAATCACAATTCCATTTCAAAATTTCAAAAAGGACAATTTTCGAGTGCATAAAAAGGATATATGAAATATTTTGTTTCGCCAAAATGGAGTAGAATATTAAAGATTAAATCATCCTTAACTACTATGCAAAGTATAAATAGCATTGGTTAACTAGATGCTTGTAAAATTAGAACGGGAGGTTATGGAGTTGAAAGTCTATGCGAAAAAATTCGACTGATATTGGGTCATTTAATGGGGGCGACTTTTCATTATGAGGTCTAGTTTTCACAACGGATTATGAATCCAGGCTATCAAGTGAATTATAATGTGAAAATAAATTTGTCCTGTGGGTTACAAGACAATCACAATTCCATTTAAAAATTTCAAAAAGGACAATTTTCGAATGCATGAAAAGGATATAAGAGATATTTTGTTTCGCCAAAATGGAGTAGAATATTAAAGATTAAATCATCCTTAACTACTATGCCAAAAATAAAAAGCATTAGATAACTAGATCCTTGTAAAATTAGAACGGGAGGTTAAGGAGTTGAAAGTCTATGCGAAAAAATTCGACTGATATTGGGTCATTTAAAGGGGGTGACTTTTCATTATGAGGTCTAGTTTTCTCAACGGATTATGAATTCAGGCTATCAAGTGAAATATAATGTGAAAATAAATTTGTCCTGTGGGTTACAAGTCAATCACAATTCCATTTCAAAATTTCAAAAAGGACAATTTTCGAGTGCATAAAAAGGATATAAGAAATGATTTGTTTCGCCATTATTGAGTTGAATATTAAAGATTAAATCATCCTTAACTACTATGCAAAAAATAAAAAGCATTGGTTAACTAGATCCTTGTAAAATTAGAACGGGAAGTTATAGAGTTTAAAGTCTATGCGAGTAAATTCGACTGATATTGGGTCATTTAAAGGGGGTGCCTATTCATTATGAGGTATAGCTTTCTCAACGGATTATGAATTTAGGCTATCAAGTGAAATATAATGTGAAAATAAATTTGTCCTGTGGGTTACAAGACAATCACAATTCCATTTCAAAATTTCAAAAAGGACAATTTTCGAAGGCATAAAAAGGATATAAGGGATGATTTGTTTCGCCATTATTGAGTTGAATATTAAAGATTAAATCATCCTTAACTACTATGCAAAAAATAAAAAGCATTGGTTAACTAGATCCTTGTAAAATTAGAACGGGAAGTTATAGAGTTTAAAGTCTATGCGAGTAAATTCGACTGATATTGGGTCATTTAAAGGGGGCGACTTTTCATTATGAGGTCTAGTTTTCACAACGGATTATGAATCCAGGCTATCAAGTGAATTATAATGTGAAAATAAATTTGTCCTGTGGGTTACAAGACAATCACAATTCCATTTCAAAATTTCAAAAAGGACAATTTTCGAGTGCATAAAAAGGATATAAGGGATGATTTGTTTCGCCAAAATTGAGTTGAATATTAAATAATAAATCATTCTTAACTACTATGCAAAAAATAAAAAGCATTGGTTAATTAGATCCTTGTAAAATTAGAACGGGAGGTTAAGGAGTTGAAAGTCTATGCGAAAAAATTCGACTGATATTGGGTCATTTAAAGGGGGTGACTTTTCATTATGAGGACTAGATTTCTCAACGGATTATGAATTCAGGCTATCAAGTGAAAAAAATTTTAAAAAAATTTTGACCTGTGGGTTACAAGACAATCGCAATTCCATTTCAAAATTTCAAAAAGGACAATTTTTGAGTGCATAAAAAGGATATAAGGGATGATTTGTTTCGCCAAAATTGAATTGAATATTAAAGATTAAATCATTCTTAACTACTATGCAAAAAATAAAAAGCATTGGTTAACTAGATCCTTGTTAAATTAGAAGGGGAAGTTATATAGTTTAAAGTCTATGCGAGTAAATTCGACTGATATTGGGTCATTTAAAGGGGGTGCCTATTCATTATGAGGTATAGTTTTCTCAACGGATTATCAATCCAGGCTATCAAGTGAATTATAATGTAAAAAAAATTTTGTCCTGTGGGGTACAAGACAATCACAATTCCATTTCAAAATTTCAAAAAGGACAATTTTCGAGTGCATAAAAAGGATATAACGGATGATTTGCTTCGCCAAAATTGAGTTGAATATTATAGATTAAATCATTCTTAACTACTATGCAAAAAATTAAAAGCATTGGTTAACTAGATCCCTTAAAAATTAGAACGGAAAGTTAAGGAGTTGAAAGTCTATGCGAAAAAAATCGACTGATATTGGGTCATTTAAAGGGGGTGACTTTTCATTATGAGGTCTAGTTTTCACAACGGATTATGAATCCAGGCTATCAAGTGAATTATAATGTGAAAAAAATTTTGTCCTGTGTCCCAAAGGACACCCGCAATATGATATCAAATTTTCAAAAAGGAAAAATTTTGGATTGCATAAAAAGGATATAAGGGATGATTTGTTTCGCCAAAATTGAATTGAATATTAAAGATTAAATCATCCTTAACTACTATGCAAAAAATAAAAAGCATTGGTTAACTAGATCCTTGTAAAATTAGAACGGGAAGTTAAGGAGTTGAAAGTCTATGCGAAAAAATTCGACTGATATTGGGTCATTTAAAGGGGGTGACTTTTCATTATGAGGTCTAGTTTTCACAACGGATTATGAATCCAGGCTATCAAGTGAATTATAATGTGAAAATAAATTTGTCCTGTGGGTTACAAGACAATCACAATTCCATTTCAAAATTTCAAAAAGGACAATTTTCGAGTGCATAAAAAGGATATAAGAGATATTTTGTTTCGCCAAAATGGAGTAGAATATTAAAGATTAAATCATCCTTAACTACTATGCAAAAAATAAAAAGCATTGGTTAACTAGATCCCTGTAAAATTAGAACGGGAAGTTATAGAGTTTAAAGTCTATGCGAGTAAATTCGACTGATATTGGGTCATTTAAAGGGGGTGCCTATTCATTATGAGGTATAGTTTTCTCAACGGATTATGAATCCAGGCTATCTAGTGAAATATAATGTAAAAAAAATTGTGTCCTGTAGGGTACAAGACAATCACAATTCCATTTCAAAATTTCAAAAAGGACAATTTTCGAGTGCATAAAAAGGATATAAGGGATGATTTGTTTCACCAAAATTGAGTTGAATATTAAAGATTAAATCATCCTTAACTACTATGCAAAAAATAAAAAGCATTGGTTAACTAGATCCTTGTAAAGTTAGAACGGGAAGTTAAGGAGTTGAATGTCTATGCGAGTAAATTCGACTGATATTGAGTCATTTAAAGGGGCCGACTTTTTCATTATGAGGTCTAGTTTTCTCAACGGATTATGAATCCAGGCTTTCAAGTGAATTATAATGTGAAAAAAATTTTGTCCTGTGTGCCAAAGGACACCCGCAATATCGTTTCAAAGATTCAAAAAAGACAATTTTCTAGTGCATAAAAAGGATATAAGGGATTTTTTTTTCGCCAAATTTGAGCTGAATATTATAAACTAAATTTTCCTTAACCGTGATGCAAAAAATAATAAGCATTGATTAACTAGATCTTTGGAAAATTAAAACTGGAAATTAAGGACGTGAAAACGCTTGCACCAAATTAGCCTAAGCGACGGTCATTTTTGAGGAGGAGATTTCCTTAGAGTGTAAATTTTAGCTACGTATTACAATGCTCTAATGTGAGAACTGATGTAATTTTTTTTTGTATGCAAAAGGACATATAAAATATCGGTTCAAAGTTCCAAGAAAGGCAATTTTCAAGTTTAGGTATAGTATATAATGCTGTTTTTTTTTTTTTTTGGAATCCAGATATATATTAAGGCTGAATCATTGTTATCGAAATTGCATAAATCAGCTCTCCAAGAGCTCATCAGAAAGATTTACAAATGCAAATGGTTTTGTCGTTTTTAGCCTATTTCGGTGATTGAAAGTTGGGGATTATTTACCTACCTTGTTTTGTCAAGACTTGTTGAAGGAGATATTCCTCCGATTTTCACAATATTTATGCTGCACTTTCAGTGGCTTATATTTATTGATGATTTGGTTAGATTCCTCTCTGCAGGATTTCTTTTGAAATATATATTATATTTGGCTATTTTTAGGTCGTAAAATGTTGGAAAATATCTACAAAATTTACAAAAAGTACTTGTGAACATTGCATCCATACCCACAATGTCAGAATAAATATTACCTGTTTCATATGTATTTGGGATCATTCCGATGTTATAAAGTTAAAATGCATCACTGACCGTCAATTCAAACAACTATAACAATAAAAATTAAGTTTATTTGAATAAAATAAAGGTAATTATAAAATTTTAATTTTCCAAAATTAGTTGTCAAATTGACTTGAGTCGACGCTGGAGCCATCTATGCTAGAACAGGTCAACTCTTGACATGTATGTCAATTAAACCACCTTATGTTTTTAGTGCCACCTGTGAGTCAGGTGGATGTACTCATAGCTTCCAACAAAAGTTGTATCGCATTGTAGCGATGTCTTAAATCAAAATTCTAAGCAATACGAATTGTCAACACTTAAAAATTGTTAAAAATAAGCTATAATTCAATAATTGAATTTAGAACTTACTATTGTCGATATTTCAAGGATAAGATATGAAATTGAAAACACGGAAACTGGTAAAGTTTAATGAAATACTTACGAATTATTGGGCTAAAGCTTTAACAATATTCGTATATGTCCAAAGAATGAACCATTATTCCATTCGAAACTTGCAAAAGATCAATTAGGTAAAAATATTAGCGACGAAATCATTCTTAACTATATTGCAAAGAATAATAAGC
This sequence comes from Sisyra terminalis, assembly GCA_958496175.1. Classification (NCBI taxonomy): domain Eukaryota; kingdom Metazoa; phylum Arthropoda; class Insecta; order Neuroptera; family Sisyridae; genus Sisyra; species Sisyra terminalis. Next base: position 1,364,097 of record OY292279.1, on the reverse strand, counting down.
ATAAGATTTCTAGATCCTTGGAAAATTAAAACGGAAAGTTATAGAGTTGAAAGTCTATGCGAAAAAATTCGACTAAATTTGGGTCATTTCAAGGGGGTGACTTTTCATTATGAGGTCGAGTTTTCTCAACGGATTATGAATCCAGGCTATCACTCAAATTATTATATGAAAAAAAAATTGTCCTGTATGCCAAAGGACACCCGCAATACCGTTTTAATGTTTCAAAAAGGACAATTTTCGAATGCATAAAAAGGATATAAGAGATATTTTGTTTCGCCAAAATGGAGTAGAATATTAAAGATTAAATCATCCTTAACTACTATGCAAAATATAAAAAGCATTGGTTAACTAGATCCTTGTAAAATTAGAACGGGAGGTTAAGGAGTTGAAAGTCAATGCGAAAAAATTCGACTGATATTGGGTCATTTAAAGGGGGTGACTTTTCATTATGAGGTCTAGATTTCTCAACGGATTATGAATTCAGGCTATCAAGTGAAAAAAATTTTAAAAAAATTTTGACCTGTGGGTTACAAACAATCACAATTCCATTTCAAAAAGGACAATTTTCGAGTGCATAAAAATGATATAAGGGATGATTTGTTTCGCCAAAATTGAATTGAATGTTAAAGATTAAATCATCCTTAACTACTATGCAAAAAATAAAAAGCATTGGTTTACTAGATCCTTGTAAAATTAGAACGGGAAGTTATAGATTTTAAAGTCTATGCGAGTAAATTCGACTGATATTGGGTCATTTAAAGGGGGTGCCTATTCATTATGAGGTATAGTTTTCTCAACGGATTATGAATCCAGGCTATCACTCAAATTATTATATGAAAAAAAAATTGTCCTGTATGCCAAAGGACACCCGCAATACCGTTTTAATGTTTCAAAAAGGACAATTTTCGAATGCATAAAAAGGATATAAGAGATATTTTGTTTCGCCAAAATGGAGTAGAATATTAAAGATTAAATCATCCTTAACTACTATGCAAAATATAAAAAGCATTAGTTAACTAGATCCTTGTAAAATTAGAACGGGAGATTAAGGAGTTGAAAGTCAATGCGAAAAAATTCGACTGATATTGGGTCATTTAAAGGGGGTGACTTTTCATTATGAGGTCTAGATTTCTCAACGGATTATGAATTCAGGCTATCAAGTGAAAAAAATTTTAAAAAAATTTTGACCTGTGGGTTACAAACAATCACAATTCCATTTCAAAATTTCAAAAAGGACAATTTTCGAGTGCATAAAAAGGATATAAGGGATGATTTGTTTCGCCAAAATTGAATTGAATATTAAAGATTAAATCATCCTTAACTACTATGCAAAAAATATAAAGCATTGGTTAACTAGATCCCTTAAAAATTAGAACGGGAAGTTAAGGAGTTGAAAGTCTATGCGAAAAAATTCGACTGATATTGGGTCATTTAAAGGGGGTGACTTTTCATTATGAGGTCTAGTTTTCACAACGGATTATGAATCCAGGCTATCAAGTGAATTATAATGTGAAAATAAATTTGTCCTGTGGGTTACAAGACAATCACAATTCCATTTCAAAATTTCAAAAAGGACAATTTTCGAGTGCATAAAAAGGATATAAAGGATGATTTGCTTCGCCAAAATTGAATTGAATATTAAAGATTAAATCATCCTTAACTACTATGCAAAAAATATAAAGCATTGGTTAACTAGATCCCTTAAAAATTAGAACGGGAAGTTAAGGAGTTGAAAGTCTATGCGAAAAAATTCGACTGATATTGGGTCATTTAAAGGGGGTGACTTTTCATTATGAGGTCTAGTTTTCACAACGGATTATGAATCCAGGCTATCAAGTGAATTATAATGTGAAAATAAATTTGTCCTGTGGGTTACAAGACAATCACAATTCCATTTCAAAATTTCAAAAAGGACAATTTTCGAGTGCATAAAAAGGATATAAGGGATGATTTGTTTCGCCAATATTGAGTTGAATATTAAAGATTAAATCATCCTTAACTACTATGCAAAAAATAAAAAGCATTGGTTAACTAGATCCCTGAAAAATTACAACGGGAAGTTAAGGAGTATAAAGTCTATGCGAAAAAATTCGACTGATATTGGGTCATTTAAAGGGGGTGATTTTTCATTATAAGGTCTAGTTTTCTCAACGTATTATGAATCCAGGCTATCAAGTGAATTATAATGTGAAAAAAATTTTGTCCTGTTTACCAAAGGACACCCGCAATATGATATCAAATTTTCAAAAAGGAAAAATTTGGGAGTGCATAAAAAGAATATAAGGGATGATTGGTTTCGTCAAAATTGAATTGAATATTAAAGATTAAATCATCCTTAACTACTATGCAGAAAATAAAAAGCATTGGTTAACTAGATACCAGAAAAATTAGAACGGGAAGTTAAGGAGTTGAAAGTCTATGCGAAAAAATTCGACTGATATTGGGTCATTTAAAGGGGGCGACTTTTCATTATGAGGTTTAGTTTTCTCAACTGATTATGAATCCAGGCTATCAAGTGAATTATAATGTGAAAAAAATTTTGTCCTGTGGGTTACATGACAATCACAATTCCATTTCAACATTTCAAAAAGGACAATTTTCGAGTGCATAAAAAGGATATAAGGGATGATTTGCTTCGCCAAAATTGAATTGAATATTAAAGATTAAATCATCCTTAACTACTATGCAAAAAATATAAAGCATTGGTTAACTAGATCCCTTAAAAATTAGAACGGGAAGTTAAGGAGTTGAAAGTCTATGCGAAAAAATTCGACTGATATTGGGTCATTTAAAGGGGGTGACTTTTCATTATGAGGTCTAGTTTTCACAACGGATTATGAATCCAGGCTATCAAGTGAATTATAATGTGAAAATAAATTTGTCCTGTGGGTTACAAGACAATCACAATTCCATTTCAAAATTTCAAAAAGGACAATTTTCGAGTGCATAAAAAGGATATAAGGGATGATTTGTTTCGCCAATATCGAGTTGAATAATAAAGATTAAATCATCCTTAACTACTATGCAAAAAATAAAAAGCATTGGTTAACTAAATCCCTGAAAAATTAGAACGGGAAGTTAAGGAGTTTAAAGTCTATGCGAAAAAATTCGACGGAATTTGGGTCATTTAAAGGGGGTGACTTTTCATTATGAGGTCTAGTTTTCACAACGGATTATGAATCCAGACTATCAAGTGAATTATAATGTGAAAATAAATTTGTTCTGTGGGTTACAAGACAATCACAATTCCATTTCAAAATTTCAAAAAGGACAATTTTCGAGTGCATAAAAAGGATATAAGGGATGATTTGTTTCGCCAATATTGAGTTGAATATTAAAGATTAAATCATCCTTAACTACTATGCAAAAAATAAAAAGCATTGGTTAACTAGATCCCTGAAAAATTACAACGGGAAGTTAAGGAGTATAAAGTCTATGCGAAAAAATTCGACTGATATTGGGTCATTTAAAGGGGGTGATTTTTCATTATAAGGTCTAGTTTTCTCAACGTATTATGAATCCAGGCTATCAAGTGAATTATAATGTGAAAAAAATTTTGTCCTGTGTCCCAAAGGACACCCGCAATATGATATCAAATTTTCAAAAAGGAAAAATTTGGGAGTGCATAAAAAGAATATAAGGGATGATTGGTTTCGTCAAAATTGAATTGAATATTAAAGATTAAATCATCCTTAACTACTATGCAGAAAATAAAAAGCATTGGTTAACTAGATACCAGAAAAATTAGAACGGGAAGTTAAGGAGTTGAAAGTCTATGCGAAAAAATTCGACTGATATTGGGTCATTTAAAGGGGGCGACTTTTCATTATGAGGTTTAGTTTTCTCAACTGATTATGAATCCAGGCTATCAAGTGAATTATAATGTGAAAAAAATTTTGTCCTGTGGGTTACATGACAATCACAATTCCATTTCAACATTTCAAAAAGGACAATTTTCGAGTGCATAAAAAGGATATAAGGGATGATTTGCTTCGCCAAAATTGAATAGAATATTAAAGATTAAATCATCCTTAACTACTATGCAAAAAATATAAAGCATTGGTTAACTAGATCCCTTAAAAATTAGAACGGGAAGTTAAGGAGTTGAAAGTCTATGCGAAAAAATTCGACTGATATTGGGTCATTTAAAGGGGGTGACTTTTCATTATGAGGTCTAGTTTTCACAACGGATTATGAATCCAGGCTATCAAGTGAATTATAATGTGAAAATAAATTTGTCCTGTGGGTTACAAGACAATCACAATTCCATTTCAAAATTACAAAAAGGACAATTTTCGAGTGCATAAAAAGGATATAAGGGATGATTTATTTCGCCATTATTGAGTTGAATATTAAAGATTAAATCATCCTTAACTACTATGCAAAAAATTAAAAGCATTGGTTAACTAGATCCTTGTAAAATTAGAACGGAAAGTTAAGGAGTTGAAAGTCTATGCGAAAAAATTCGACTGATATTGGGTCATTTAAAGGGGGTGACTTTTCATTATGAGGTCTAGTTTTCTCAACGGATTATGAATTCAGGCTATCAAGTGAATTATAATGTGAAAATAAATTTGTCCTGTGGGTTACAAGACAATCACAATTCCATTTCAAAATTTCAAAAAGGACAATTTTCGAGTGCATAAAAAGGATATAAGGGATGATTTGTTTCGCCATTATTGAGTTGAATATTAAAGATTAAATCATCCTTAACTACTATGCAAAAAATATAAAGCATTGGTTAACTAGATCCCTTAAAAATTAGAACGGGAAGTTAAGGAGTTGAAAGTCTATGCGAAAAAATTCGACTGATATTGGGTCATTTAAAGGGGGTGACTTTTCATTATGAGGTCTAGTTTTCACAACGGATTATGAATCCAGGCTATCAAGTGAATTATAATGTGAAAATAAATTTGTCCTGTGGGTTACAAGACAATCACAATTCCATTTCAAAAGTTCAAAAAGGACAATTTTCGAGTGCATAAAAAGGATACAAGGGATGATTTGTTTCGCCAATATCGAGTTAAATATTAAAGACTAAATCATCCTTAACTACTATGCAAAAAATAATAAGCATTAGTTAACTAGATCCCTTAAAAATTAGAACGGGAAGTTAAGGAGTTTAAAGTGTATGCGAAAAAATTCGACTGATATTGGGTCATTTAAAGGGGGCGACTTTTCATTATGAGGTTAAGTTTTCTCAACTGATTATGAATCCAGGCTATCAAGTGAATTGTAATGTGAAAAAAATTTTGTCCTGTGTCCCAAAGGACACCCGCAATATGATATCAAATTTTCAAAAAGGAAAAATTTTGGATTGCATAAAAAGGATATAAGGGATGATTTGTTTCGCCAAAATTGATTTGAATATTAAAGATTAAATCATCCTTAACTACTATGCAAAAAATAAAAAGCATTGGTTAACTAGATCCTTGAAAAATTAGAACGGGAAGTTATAGAGTTGAAAGTCTATGCGAAAAAATTCGACTAAATTTGGGTCATTTCAAGGGGGTGACTTTTCATTATGAGGTCGAGATTTCTCAACGGATTATGAATCCAGGCTATCACTTAAATTATTATATGAAAAAAAAATTGTCCTGTATGCCAAAGGACACCCGCAATACCGTTTTAATGTTTCAAAAAGGACAATTTTCGAATGCATAAAAAGGATATAAGAGATATTTTGTTTCGCCAAAATGGAGTTGAATATTATAGATTAAATCATTCTTAACTACTATGCAAAAAATTAAAAGCATTGGTTAACTAGATCCCTTAAAAATTAGAACGGGAAGTTAAGGAGTTTAAAGTCTATGCGAAAAAATTCGACTGATATTGGGTCATTTAAAGGGGGCGATTTTTCATTATGAGGTCCAGTTTTCTCAAAGGACTAGGAATCCAGGCTATCAAGTGAATTATAATTTGAAAATAAATTAGTCCTGTGGGTTACAAGACAATCACAATTCCATTTCAAAATTTCAAAACGGACAATTTTCGAGTGCATAAAAAGGATATAAGGGATGATTTGTTTCGCCATTAATGAGTTGAATATTAAAGAATTAATCATCCATAACTACTATGCAAAAAATAAAAAGCATTAGTTAACTAGATCCCTGAAAAATTAGAACGGGAAGTTAAGGAGTTGAAAGTCTATGCGAAAAAATTCGACTGATATTGGGTCATTTAAAGGGGGTGACTTTTCATTATGAGGTCTAGTTTTCTCAAAGGACTAGGAATCCAGGCTATCAAGTGAATTATAATGTGAAAATAAATTAGTCCTGTGGGTTACAAGACAATCACAATTCCATTTCAAAATTACAAAAAGGACAATTTTCGAGTGCATAAAAAGGATATAAGGGATGATTTATTTCGCCATTATTGAGTTGAATATTAAAGATTAAATCATCCTTAACTACTATGCAAAAAATTAAAAGCATTGGTTAACTAGATCCTTGTAAAATAAGAACGGAAAGTTAAGGAGTTGAAAGTCTATGCGAAAAAATTCGACTGATATTGGGTCATTTAAAGGGGGTGACTTTTCATTATGAGATCTAGTTTTCTCAACGGATTATGAATTCAGGCTATCAAGTGAATAATAATGTGAATAAAATTTTGTCCTGTGTTCCGAAGGACACCCGCAGTATCGTCTAAAAATTTCAAAAAGGGCAATTTTCGAGTGCATAAAAAGGATATAAGGGATGATTTGTTTCGCCAAAATTGAGTTGAATATTAAATAATAAATCATTCTTAACTACTATGCAAAAAATAAAAAGCATTGGTTAATTAGATCCTTGTAAAATTAGAACGGGAGGTTAAGGAGTTGAAAGTCTATGCGAAAAAATTCGACTGATATTGGGTCATTTAAAGGGGGTGACTTTTCATTATGAGGACTAGTTTTCTCAACGGATTATGAATTCAGGCTATCAAGTGAAAAAAATTTTAAAAAAATTTTGACCTGTGGGTTACAAGACAATCGCAATTCCATTTCAAAATTTCAAAAAGGACAATTTTTGAGTGCATAAAAAGGATATAAGGGATGATTTGTTTCGCCAAAATTGAGTTGAATATTAAAGATTAAATCATTCTTAACTACTATGCAAAAAATTAAAAGCATTTGTTAAATAAATCCTTGTAAAATTAGAACGGGAATTTATAGAGTTTAAAGTCTATGCGAGTAAATTCGACTGATATTGGGTCATTTAAAGGGGGTGCCTATTCATTATGAGGTATAGTTTTCTCAACGGATTATGAATCCAGGCTATCAAGTGAAATATAATGTAAAAAAAATTTTGTCCTGTGGGGTACAAGACAATCACAATTCCATTTCAAAATTTCAAAAAGGACAATTTTCGAGTGCATAAAAAGGATATAAGGGATGATTTGTTTCGCCATTATTGAGTTGAATATTAAAGATTAAATCATCCTTAACTACTATGCAAAAATAAAAAGCATTGGTTAACTAGATCCCTGAAAAATTAGAACGGGAAGTTAAGGAGTTTAAAGTCTATGTGAAAAAATTCGACTGATATTGGGTCATTTAAAGGGGGTGACTTTTCATTATGAGGTCTAGTTTTCACAACAAATTATGAATCCAGGCTATCAAGTGAATTATAATGTGAAAATAAATTTATCCTGTGGGTTACGAGACAATCACAATTCCATTTCAAAATTTCAAAAAGGACAATTTTCGAGTGCATAAAAAGGATATAAGGGATGATTTGTTTCGCCAATATCGAGTTGAATATTAAAGATTAAATCATCCTTAACTACTATGCAAAAAATTAAAAAGCATTGGTAAACTAGATCCTTGTAAAATTAGAACGGGAAGTTATAGAGTTTAAAGTCTATGCGAGTAAATTCGACTGATATTGGGTCATTTAAATGTGGTGCCTATTCATTATGAGGTATAGTTTTCTCAACGGATTATGAATCCAGGCTATCAAGTGAATTATAATGTGAAAATAAATAAGTCCTGTGGGTTACAAGACAATCACAATTCCATTTCAAAATTTCAAAACGGACAATTTTCGAGTGCATAAAAAGGATATAAGGGATGATTTGTTTCGCCATTATTGAGTTGAATATTAAAGAATTAATCATCCATAACTACTATGCAAAAAATAAAAAGCATTGGTTAACTAGATCCCTGAAAAATTAAAACGGGAAGTTAAGGAGTTGAAAGTCTATGCGAAAAAATTCGACTGATATTGGGTCATTAAAAGGGGGTGACTTTTCATTATGAGGTCTAGTTTTCTCAAAGGACTATGAATCCAGGCTATCAAGTGAATTATAATGTGAAAATAAATTAGTCCTGTGGGTTACAAGACAATCACAATTCCATTTCAAAATTTCAAAAAGGACAATTTTCGAGTGCATAAAAAGGATATAAGGGATGATTTGTTTCGCCAATATTGAGTTGAATATTAAAGATTAAATCATCCTTAACTACTATGCAAAAAATAAAAAGCATTGGTTAACTAGATCCTTGTAAAATTAGAACGGGAAGTTAAGGAGTTTAAAGTCTATGCGAGAAAAATCGACTGATATTGGGTCATTTAAAGGGGGCGACTTTTCATTATGAGGTTTAGTTTTCTCAACTGATTATGAATCCAGGCTATCAAGTGAATTATAATGTGAAAAAAATTTTGTCCTGTGGGTTACAAGACAATCACAATTCCATTTCAAAATTTCAAAAAGGACAATTTTCGAGTGCATAAAAAGGATATATGGGATGATTTCTTTCGCCAATATTGAGTTGAATATTAAAGATTAAATCATCCTTAACTACAATGCAAAAAATTAAAAGCATTGGTTAACTAGATCCTTGTAAAATTAGAACGGAAAGTTAAGGAGTTGAAAGTCAATGCGAAAAAATTCGACTGATATTGGGTCATTTAAAGGGGGTGCCTATTCATTATGAGGTATAGTTTTCTCAACGGATTATGAATCCAGGCTATCAAGTGAAATATAATGAAAAAAAAATTTTGTCCTGTGGGGTACAAGACAATCACAATTCCATTTCAAAATTTCAAAAAGGACAATTTTCGAGTGCATAAAAAGGATATAAGGGATGATTTGTTTCGCCAATATCGAAATGAATATTAAAGAATAAATCATCCTTAACTACTATGCAAAATATAAAAAGCATTGGTTAACTAGATCCTTGTAAAATTAGAACGGGAGGTTAAGGAGTTGAAAGTTTATGCGAAAAAATTCGACTGATATTGGGTCATTTAATGGGGGCGACTTTTCATTATGAGGTCTAGTTTTCACAACGGATTATGAATCCAGGCTATCAAGTGAATTATAATGTGAAAATAAATTTGTCCTGTGGGTTACAAGACAATCACAATTCCATTTCAAAATTTCAAAAAGGACAATTTTCGAGTGCATAAAAAGGATATAAGGGATGATTTGTTTAGCCAATATCGAGTTGAATATTAAAGATTAAATCATCCTTAACTACTATGTAAAAAATAAAAAGCATTGGTTAACTAAATCCCAGAAAAATTAGAACGGGAAGTTAAGGAGTTTAAAGTCTATGCGAGAAAATACGACTGATATTGGGTCATTTAAAGGGGGCGACTTTTCATTATGAGGTTTAGTTTTCTCAACTGATTATGAATCCAGGCTATCAAGTGTTTTATAATGTGAAAAAAATTTTGTCCTGTGGGTTACAAGACAATCACAATTCCATTTCAAAATTTCAAAAAGGACAATTTTCGAGTGCATGAAAATGATATAAGGGATGATTTGTTTCGCCAATATTGAGTTGAATATTAAAGATTAAATCATCCTTAACTACTATGCAAAAAATACAAAGCATTGGTTAACTAGATCCTTGTAAAATTAGAACGGGAAGTTATAGAGTTTAAAGTCTATGCGAGTAAATTCGACTGATATTGGGTCATTTAAAGGGGGTGCCTATTCATTATGAGGTCTAGTTTTCTCAACGGATTATGAATCCAGGCTTTCAAGTGAATTATAATGTGAAAAAAATTTTGTCCTGTGTGCCAAAGGACACCCGCAATATCGTTTCAAAGATTCAAAAAAGACAATTTTCTAGTGCATAAAAAGGATATAAGGGATTTTTTTTTCGCCAAATTTGAGCTGAATATTATAAACTAAATTTTCCTTAACCGTGATGCAAAAAATAATAAGCATTGATTAACTAGATCTTTGGAAAATTAAAACTGGAAATTAAGGACGTGAAAACGCTTGCACCAAATTAGCCTAAGCGACGGTCATTTTTGAGGAGGAGATTTCCTTAGAGTGTAAATTTTAGCTACGTATTACAATGCTCTAATGTGAGAACTGATGTAATTTTTTTTTGTATGCAAAAGGACATATAAAATATCGGTTCAAAGTTCCAAGAAAGGCAATTTTCAAGTTTAGGTAAAGTATATAACGCTGTTTTTTTTTTTTTTGGAATCCAGATATATATTAAGGCTGAATCATTGTTATCGAAATTGCATAAATCAGCTCTCCAAGAGCTCATCAGAAAGATTTACAAATGCAAATGGTTTTGTCGTTTTTAGCCTATTTCGGTGATTGAAAGTTGGGGATTATTTACCTACCTTGTTTTGTCAAGACTTGTTGAAGGAGATATTCCTCCGATTTTCACAATATTTATGCTGCACTTTCAGTGGCTTATATTTATTGATGATTTGGTTAGATTCCTCTCTGCAGGATTTCTTTTGAAATATATATTATATTTGGCTATTTTTAGGTCGTAAAATGTTGGAAAATATCTACAAAATTTACAAAAAGTACTTGTGAACATTGCATCCATACCCACAATGTCAGAATAAATATTACCTGTTTCATATGTATTTGGGATCATTCCGATGTTATAAAGTTAAAATGCATCACTGACCGTCAATTCAAACAACTATAACAATAAAAATTAAGTTTATTTGAATAAAATAAAGGTAATTATAAAATTTTAATTTTCCAAAATTAGTTGTCAAATTGACTTGAGTCGCCGCTGGAGCCATCTATGCTAGAACAGGTCAACTCTTGACATGTATGTCAATTAAACCACCTTATGTTTTTAGTGCCACCTGTGAGTCAGGTGGATGTACTCATAGCTTCCAACAAAAGTTGTATCGCATTGTAGCGATGTCTTAAATCAAAATTCTAAGCAATACGAATTGTCAACACTTAAAAATTGTTAAAAATAAGCTATAATTCAATAATTGAATTTAGAACTTACTATTGTCGATATTTCAAGGATAAGATATGCAATTGAAAACACGGAAACTGGTAAAGTTTAATGAAATACTTACGAATTATTGGGCTAAAGCTTTAACAATATTCGTATATGTCCAAAGAATGAACCATTATTCCATTCGAAACTTGCAAAAGATCAATTAGGAAAAAAATATTAGCGACGAAATCATTCTTAACTATATTGTAAAGAATAATAAGCATAAGATTTCTAGATCCTTGGAAAATTAAAACGGAAAGTTATAGAGTTGAAAGTCTATGCGAAAAAATTCGACTGAATTTGGGTCATTTCAAGGGGGTGACTTTTCATTATGAGGTCGAGTTTTCTCAACTGATTATGAATCCAGGCTATCAAGTGAATTATAATGTGAAAAAAATTTTGTCCTGTGTCCCAAAGAACACCCGCAATATGATATCAAATTTTCAAAAAGGAAAAATTTTGGATTGCATAAAAAGGATATAAGGGATGATTTGTTTCGCCACAATTGAGTTGAATATTAAAGATTAAATCATCCTTAACTACTATGCAAAAAATAAAAAGCATTGGTTAACTAAATCCCTGAAAAATTAGAACGGGAAGTTAAGGAGTTTAAAGTCTATGCGAGAAAATTCGACTGATATTGGGTCATTTAAAGGGGGCGACTTTTCATTATGAGGATTAGTTTTCTCAACTGATTATGAATCCAGGCTATCAAGTGAATTATAATGTGAAAAAAATTTTGCCCTGTGTCCCAAAGGACACCCGCAATATGATATCAAATTTTCAAAAAGGAAAAATTTTGGATTGCATAAAAAGGATATAAGGGATGATTTGTTTCGCCAAAATTGAGTTGAATATTAAAGATTAAATCATCCTTAACTACTATGCAAAAAATAAAAAGCATTGGTTAACTAAATCCCTGGAAAATTAGAACGGGAAGTTAAGGAGTTTAAAGTCTATGCGAGAAAATTCGACTGATATTGGGTCATTTAAAGGGGCCGACTTTTCATTATGAGGTTTAGTTTTCTCAACTGATTATGAATCCAGGCTATCAAGTGAATTATAATGTGAAAAAAATTTTGTCCTGTGGGTTACAAGACAATCACAATTCCATTTCAAAATTTCAAATAGGACAATTTTCGAGTGCATAAAATGGATATAAAGGAAGATTTGTTTCGCCAAAATTGAGTTGAATATTAAAGATTAAATCATCCTTAACTACTATGCAAAAAATAAAAAGCATTGGTTAACTAGATCCTTGTAAAATTAGAACGGGAAGTTATAGAGTTTAAAGTCTATGCGAGTAAATTCGACTGATATTGGGTCATTTAAAGGGGGTGCCTATTCATTATGAGGTATAGTTTTCTCAACGGATTATGAATCCAGGCTATCAAGTGAAATATAATTTAAAAAAAATTTTGTCCTGTGGGGTACAAGACAATCACAATTCCATTTCAAAATTTCAAAAAGGACAATTTTCGAGTGCATGAAAAGGATATAAGGGATGATTTGTTTCGCCAATATTGAGTTGAATATTAAAGATTAAATCATCCTTAACTACTATGCAAAAAAAAAAAAGCATTGGTTAACTAGATCCTTGTAAAATTAGAACGGAAAGTTAAGGAGTTGAAACTCTATGCGAGAAAATTCGACTGATATTGGGTCATTTAAAGGGGGCAACTTTTCATTATGAGGTTTAGTTTTCTCAACTGATTATGAATTCAGGCTATCAAGTGAATTATAATGTGAAAAAAATTTTGTCCTGAGTCCCAAAGGACACCCGCAATATGATATCAAATTTTCAAAAAGGAAAAATTTTGGATTGCATAAAAAGGATATAAGGGATGATTTGTGTCGCCAAAATTGAAGTGAATATTAAAGAATAAATCATCCTTAACTACTATGCCAAAAATAAAAAGCATTGGTTAACTAGATCCTTGTAAAATTAGAACGGGAGGTTAAGGAGTTGAAAGTCTATGCGAAAAAATTCGACTGATGTTGGGTCATTTAAAGGGGGTGACTTTTCATTATGAGGTCTAGTTTTCTCAACGGATTATGAATTCAGGCTATCAAGTGAAAAAAATTTTAAAAAAATTTTGACCTGTGGGTTACAAGACAATCACAATTCCATTTCAAAATTTCAAAAAGGACAATTTTCGAGTGCATAAAAAGGATATAAGGGATGATTTGTTTCGCCAAAATTGAGTTGAATATTAAAGATTATATCATTCTTAACTACTATGCAAAAAATAAAAAGCATTGGTTTACTAGATCCTTGTAAAATTAGAACGGGAAGTTATAGAGTTTAAAGTCTATGCGAGTAAATTCGACTGATATTGGGTCATTTAAAGGGGGTGACTTTTCATTATGAGCTCTAGTTTTCACAACGGATTATGAATCCAGGCTATCAAGTGAATTATAATGTGAAAAAAATTTTGTCCTGTGTCCCAAAGGACACCCGCAATATGATATCAAATTTTCAAAAAGGAAAAATTTTGGATTGCATAAAAAGGATATAAGGGATGATTTGTTTCGCCAAAATTGAGTTGAATATTAAAGATTAAATCATCCTAAACTACTATGCAAAAAATAAAAAGCATTGGTTAACTAAATCCCTGAAAAATTAGAACGGGAAGTTAAGGAGTTTAAAGTCTATGCGAGAAAATTCGACTGATATTGGGTCATTTAAAGGGGCCGACTTTTCATTATGAGGTTTAGTTTTCTCAACTGATTATGAATCCAGGCTATCAAGTGAATTATAATGTGAAAAAAATTTTGTCCTGTGGGTTACAAGACAATCACAATTCCATTTCAAAATTTCAAATAGGACAATTTTCGAGTGCATAAAATGGATATAAAGGAAGATTTGTTTCGCCAAAATTGAGTTGAATATTAAAGATTAAATCATCCTAAACTACTATGCAAAAAATAAAAAGCATTGGTTAACTAGATCCTTGTTAAATTAGAACGGGAAGTTATAGAGTTTAAAGTCTATGCGAGTAAATTCGACTGATATTGGGTCATTTAAAGGGGGTGCCTATTCATTATGAGGTATAGTTTTCTCAACGGATTATGAATCCAGGCTATCAAGTGAAATATAATTTAAAAAAAATTTTGTCCTGTGGGGTACAAGACAATCACAATTCCATTTCAAAATTTCAAAAAGGACAATTTTCGAGTGCATGAAAAGGATATAAGGGATGATTTGTTTCGCCAATATTGAGTTGAATATTAAAGATTAAATCATCCTTAACTACTATGCAAAAAATAAAAAGCATTGGTTAACTAGATCCTTGTAAAATTAGAACGGAAAGTTAAGGAGTTGAAACTCTATGCGAGAAAATTCGACTGATATTGGGTCATTTAAAGGGGGCAACTTTTCATTATGAGGTTTAGTTTTCTCAACTGATTATGAATTCAGGCTATCAAGTGAATTATAATGTGAAAAAAATTTTGTCCTGAGTCCCAAAGGACACCCGCAATATGATATCAAATTTTCAAAAAGGAAAAATTTTGGATTGCATAAAAAGGATATAAGGGATGATTTGTGTCGCCAAAATTGAAGTGAATATTAAAGAATAAATCATCCTTAACTACTATGCCAAAAATAAAAAGCATTGGTTAACTAGATCCTTGTAAAATTAGAACGGGAGGTTAAGGAGTTGAAAGTCTATGCGAAAAAATTCGACTGATGTTGGGTCATTTAAAGGGGGTGACTTTTCATTATGAGGTCTAGTTTTCTCAACGGATTATGAATTCAGGCTATCAAGTGAAAAAAATTTTAAAAAAATTTTGACCTGTGGGTTACAAGACAATCACAATTCCATTTCAAAATTTCAAAAAGGACAATTTTCGAGTGCATAAAAAGGATATAAGGGATGATTTGTTTCGCCAAAATTGAGTTGAATATTAAAGATTATATCATTCTTAACTACTATGCAAAAAATAAAAAGCATTGGTTTACTAGATCTTTGTAAAATTAGAACGGGAAGTTATAGAGTTTAAAGTCTATGCGAGTAAATTCGACTGATATTGGGTCATTTAAAGGGGGTGACTTTTCATTATGAGCTCTAGTTTTCACAACGGATTATGAATCCAGGCTATCAAGTGAATTATAATGTGAAAAAAATTTTGTCCTGTGTCCCAAAGGACACCCGCAATATGATATCAAATTTTCAAAAAGGAAAAATTTTGGATTGCATAAAAAGGATATAAGGGATGATTTGTTTCGCCAAAATTGAGTTGAATATTAAAGATTAAATCATCCTAAACTACTATGCAAAAAATAAAAAGCATTGGTTAACTAAATCCCTGAAAAATTAGAACGAGAAGTTAAGGAGTTTAAAGTCTATGCGAGAAAATTCGACTGATATTGGGTCATTTAAAGGGGCCGACTTTTCATTATGAGGTTTAGTTTTCTCAACTGATTATGAATCCAGGCTATCAAGTGAATTATAATGTGAAAAAAATATTGTCCTGTGGGTTACAAGACAATCACAATTCCATTTCAAAATTTCAAAAAGGACAATTTTCGAGTGCATAAAATGGATATAAAGGAAGATTTGTTTCGCCAAAATAGAGTTGATTATTAAAGATTAAATCATCCTTAACTACTATGCAAAAAATAAAAAGCATTGGTTAACTAGATCCTTGTAAAATTAGAACGGGAAGTTATAGAGTTTAAAGTCTATGCGAGTAAATTCGACTGATATTGGGTCATTTAAAGGGGGTGCCTATTCATTATGAGGTATAGTTTTCTCAACGGATTATGAATCCAGGCTATCAAGTGAAATATAATTTAAAAAAAATTTTGTCCTGTGGGGTACAAGACAATCACAATTCCATTTCAAAATTTCAAAAAGGACAATTTTCGAGTGCATGAAAAGGATATAAGGGATGATTTGTTTCGCCAATATTGAGTTGAATAATAAAGATTAAATCATACTTAACTACTATGCAAAAAATAAAAAGCATTGGTTAACTAGATCCTTGTAAAATTAGAACGGAAAGTTAAGGAGTTGAAACTCTATGCGAGAAAATTCGACTGATATTGGGTCATTTAAAGGGGGCAACTTTTCATTATGAGGTTTAGTTTTCTCAACTGATTATGAATTCAGGCTATCAAGTGAATTATAATGTGAAAAAAATTTTGTCCTGTGTCCCAAAGGACACCCGCAATATGATATCAAATTTTCAAAAAGGAAAAATTTTGGATTGCATAAAAAGGATATAAGGGATGATTTGTTTCGCCAAAATTGAATTGAATATTAAAGATTAAATCATCCTTAACTACTATGCAAAAAATAAAAAGCATTGGTTAACTAGATCCTTGTAAAATTAGAACGGGAAGTTATAGAGTTTAAAGTCTATGCGAGTAAATTCGACTGATATTGGGTCATTTAAAGGGGGTGCCTATTCATTATGAGGTATAGTTTTCTCAACGGATTATGAATCCAGGCTATCAAGTGAAATATAATTTAAAAAAAATTTTGTCCTGTGGGGTACAAGACAATCACAATTCCATTTCAAAATTTCAAAAAGGACAATTTTCGAGTGCATGAAAAGGATATAAGGGATGATTTGTTTCGCCAATATTGAGTTGAATATTAAAGATTAAATCATCCTTAACTACTATGCAAAAAATAAAAAGCATTGGTTAACTAGATCCTTGTAAAATTAGAACGGAAAGTTAAGGAGTTGAAACTCTATGCGAGAAAATTCGACTGATATTGGGTCATTTAAAGGGGGCAACTTTTCATTATGAGCTCTAGTTTTCACAACGGATTATGAATCCAGGCTATCAAGTGAATTATAATGTGAAAATAAATTTGTCCTGTGGGTTACAAGACAATCACAATTCCATTTCAAAATTTCAAAAAGGACAATTTTCGAGTGCATGAAAAGGATATAAGGGATGATTTGTTTCGCCAATATTGAGTTGAATATTAAAGATTAAATCATCCTTAACTACTATGCAAAAAATAAAAAGCATTGGTTAACTAGATCCTTGTAAAATTAGAACGGAAAGTTAAGGAGTTGAAACTCTATGCGAGAAAATTCGACTGATATTGGGTCATTTAAAGGGGGCAACTTTTCATTATGAGCTCTAGTTTTCACAACGGATTATGAATCCAGGCTATCAAGTGAATTATAATGTGAAAATAAATTTGTCCTGTGGGTTACAAGACAATCACAATTCCATTTCAAAATTTCAAAAAGGACAATTTTCGAGTGCATAAAAAGGATATAAGAGATGATTTGTTTAGCCAAAATTGAGTTGAATATTAAAGATTAAATCATTCTTAACTACTATGCAAAAAATTAAAAGCATTGGTTAACTAGATCCTTGTAAAATTAGAACGGGAGGTTAAGGAGTTGAAAGTCGTTGCGAAAAAATTCGACTGATATTGGGTCATTTAATGGGGGCGACTTTTCATTATGAGGTCTAGTTTTCTCAACGGATTATGAATCCAGGCTATCAAGTGAATTATAATGTGAAAATAAATTTGTCCTGTGGGGTACAAGACAATCACAATTCCATTTCAAAATTTCAAAAAGGACAATTTTCGAGTGCATAAAAAGGATATAAGGGATGATTTGTTTCGCCAATATTGAGTTGAATATTAAAGATTAAATCATCCTTAACTACTATGCAAAAAATACAAAGCATTGGTTAACTAGATCCTTGTAAAATTAGAACGGGAAGTTATAGAGTTTAAAGTCTATGCGAGTAAATTCGACTGATATTGGGTCATTTAAAGGGGGTGCCTATTCATTATGAGGTATAGTTTTCTCAACGGATTATGAATCCAGGCTATCAAGTGAAATATAATGTAAAAAAAATTTTGTCCTGTGGGGTACAAGACAATCACAATTCCAATTCAAAATTTCAACAAGGACAATTTTCGAGTGCATGAAAAGGATATAAGGGATGATTTGTTTCGCCAATATTGATATGAATATTAAAGATTAAATCATCCATAACTACTATGCAAAAAATAAAAAGCATTGGTTAACTAGATCCTTGTAAAATTAGAACGGGAAGTTATAGAGTTTAAAGTCTATGCGAGTAAATTCGACTGATATTGGGTCATTTAAAGGGGGTGCCTATTCATTATGAGGTATAGTTTTCTCAACGGATTATGAATCCAGGCTATCAAGTGAAATATAATGTAAAAAAAATTTTGTCCTGTGGGGTACAAGACAATCACAATTCCAATTCAAAATTTCAACAAGGACAATTTTCGAGTGCATGAAAATGATATAAGGGATGATTTGTTTCGCCAATATTGAGTTGAATATTAAAGATTAAATCATCCTTAACTACTATGCAAAAAATACAAAGCATTGGTTAACTAGATCCTTGTAAAATTAGAACGGGAAGTTATAGAGTTTAAAGTCTATGCGAGTAAATTCGACTGATATTGGGTCATTTAAAGGGGGTGCCTATTCATTATGAGGTATAGTTTTCTCAACGGATTATGAATCCAGGCTATCAAGTGAAATATAATGTAAAAAAAATTTTGTCCTGTGGGGTACAAGACAATCACAATTCCATTTCAAAATTTCAAAAAGGGCAATTTTCGAGTGCATAAAAAGGATATAAGGGATGATTTGTTTCGCCAAAATTGAGTTGAATATTAAAGATTAAATCATCCTAAACTACTATGCAAAAAATATAAAGCATTGGTTAACTAGATCCTTGTAAAATTAGAACGGGAAGTTAAGGAGTTGAAAGTCTATGCGAAAAAATTCGACTGAATTTGGGTCATTTAAAGGGGGTGACTTTTCATTATGAGTGCGAGTTTTCTCAACGGATTATGAATCCAGTCTATCAATGAAATTATTATATGAAAAAAAATTTGTCCTGTAAGCCAAAGGACACCCGCAATACCGTTATAAAGTTTCAAAAAGGACAATTTTCGAATGCATAAAAAGGATATAAGAGATATTTTGTTTCGCCAAAATGGAGTAGAATATTAAAGATTAAATCATCCTTAACTACTATGCAAAAAATAAAAAGCATTGGTTAAGTAGATCTTCGTAAAATTAGAACAGGAAGTTAAGGAGTTGAAAGTCTATGCGAGAAAATTCGACTGATATTGAGTCATTTAAAGGGGGCCACTTTTCATTATGAGGTCTAGTTTTCTCAACGGATTATGAATCCAGGCTATCAAGTGAATAATAATGAGAAAAAAATTTTGTCCTGAGTTCCAAAGGACACCCGCAATATCGTCTCAAAGTTTCAAAAAGGGCAATTTTCGAGTGCATAAAAAGGATATAAGAGATATTTTGTTTCGCCAAAATGGAGTAGAATATTAAAGATTAAATCATCCTTAACTACTATGCAAAAAATTAAAAGCATTGGTTAACTAGATCCTTGTAAAATTAGAACGGAAAGTTAAGGAGTAGAAAGTCTATGCGAAAAAATTCGACTGATATTGGGTCATTTAAAGGGGGTGACTTTTCATTATGAGGTCTAGTTTTCTCAACTGATTATGAATCCAGGCTATCAAGTGAATTATAATGTGAAAATAAATTTGTTCTGTGGGTTACAAGACAATCACAATTCCATTTCAAAATTTCAAAAAGGACAATTTTCGAGAGCATAAAAAGGATATAAGGGATGATTTGTTTCGCCAATATCGAGTTTATTATTAAAGATTAAATCATCCTTAACTACTATGCGAAAAATAAAAAGCATTGGTTAACTAAATCCCTGAAAAATTAGAACGGGAAGTTAAGGAGTTTAAAGTCTATGCGAGAAAATTCGACTGATATTGGGTCATTTAAAGGGGGCGACTTTTCATTATGAGGTTAAGTTTTCTCAACTGATTATGAATCCAGGCTATCAAGTGAATTGTAATGTGAAAAAAATTTTGTCCTGTGTCCCAAAGGACACCCGCAATATGATATCAAATTTTCAAAAAGGAAAAATTTTGGATTGCATAAAAAGGATATAAGGGATGATTTGATTCGCCAAAATTGATTTGAATATTAAAGATTAAATCATCCTTAACTACTATGCAAAAAATAAAAAGCATTGGTTAACTAGATCCTTGAAAAATTAGAACGGGAAGTTATAGAGTTGAAAGTCTATGCGAAAAAATTCGACTAAATTTGGGTCATTTCAAGGGGGTGACTTTTCATTATGAGGTCGAGATTTCTCAACGGATTATGAATCCAGGCTATCACTTAAATTATTATATGAAAAAAAAATTGTCCTGTATGCCAAAGGACACCCGCAATACCGTTTTAATGTTTCAAAAAGGACAATTTTCGAATGCATAAAAAGGATATAAGAGATATTTTGTTTCGCCAAAATGGAGTAGAATATTAAAGATTAAATCATCCTTAACTACTATGCAAAAAATTAAAAGCATTGGTTAACTAGATCCCAGAAAATTAGAACGGGAAGTTAAGGAGTTTAAAGTCTATGCGAAAAAATTCGACTGATATTGGGTCATTTAAAGGGGGTGACTTTTCATTATGAGGTCTAGTTTTCTCAAAGGACTAGGAATCCAGGCTATCAAGTGAATTATAATGTGAAAATAAATTAGTCCTGTGGGTTACAAGACAATCACAATTCCATTTCAAAATTACAAAAAGGACAATTTTCGAGTGCATAAAAAGGATATAAGGGATGATTTATTTCGCCATTATTGAGTTGAATATTAAAGATTAAATCATCCTTAACTACTATGCAAAAAATTAAAAGCATTGGTTAACTAGATCCTTGTAAAATAAGAACGGAAAGTTAAGGAGTTGAAAGTCTATGCGAAAAAATTCGACTGATATTGGGTCATTTAAAGGGGGTGACTTTTCATTATGAGATCTAGTTTTCTCAACGGATTATGAATTCAGGCTATCAAGTGAATAATAATGTGAATAAAATTTTGTCCTGTGTTCCGAAGGACACCCGCAGTATCGTCTCAAAATTTCAAAAAGGGCAATTTTCGAGTGCATAAAAAGGATATAAGGGATGATTTGTTTCGCCAAAATTGAGTTGAATATTAAATAATAAATCATTCTTAACTACTATGCAAAAAATAAAAAGCATTGGTTAATTAGATCCTTGTAAAATTAGAACGGGAGGTTAAGGAGTTGAAAGTCTATGCGAAAAAATTCGACTGATATTGGGTCATTTAAAGGGGGTGACTTTTCATTATGAGGACTAGTTTTCTCAACGGATTATGAATTCAGGCTATCAAGTGAAAAAAATTTTAAAAAAATTTTGACCTGTGGGTTACAAGACAATCGCAATTCCATTTCAAAATTTCAAAAAGGACAATTTTTGAGTGCATAAAAAGGATATAAGGGATGATTTGTTTCGCCAAAATTGAGTTGAATATTAAAGATTAAATCATTCTTAACTACTATGCAAAAAATTAAAAGCATTTGTTAAATAAATCCTTGTAAAATTAGAACGGGAATTTATAGAGTTTAAAGTCTATGCGAGTAAATTCGACTGATATTGGGTCATTTAAAGGGGGTGCCTATTCATTATGAGGTATAGTTTTCTCAACGGATTATGAATCCAGGCTATCAAGTGAAATATAATGTAAAAAAAATTTTGTCCTGTGGGGTACAAGACAATCACAATTCCATTTCAAAATTTCAAAAAGGACAATTTTCGAGTGCATAAAAAGGATATAAGGGATGATTTGTTTCGCCATTATTGAGTTGAATATTAAAGATTAAATCATCCTTAACTACTATGCAAAAATAAAAAGCATTGGTTAACTAGATCCCTGAAAAATTAGAACGGGAAGTTAAGGAGTTTAAAGTCTATGTGAAAAAATTCGACTGATATTGGGTCATTTAAAGGGGGTGACTTTTCATTATGAGGTCTAGTTTTCACAACAAATTATGAATCCAGGCTATCAAGTGAATTATAATGTGAAAATAAATTTATCCTGTGGGTTACGAGACAATCACAATTCCATTTCAAAATTTCAAAAAGGACAATTTTCGAGTGCATAAAAAGGATATAAGGGATGATTTGTTTCGCCAATATCGAGTTGAATATTAAAGATTAAATCATCCTTAACTACTATGCAAAAAATTAAAAAGCATTGGTAAACTAGATCCTTGTAAAATTAGAACGGGAAGTTATAGAGTTTAAAGTCTATGCGAGTAAATTCGACTGATATTGGGTCATTTAAAGGTGGTGCCTATTCATTATGAGGTATAGTTTTCTCAACGGATTATGAATCCAGGCTATCAAGTGAATTATAATGTGAAAATAAATAAGTCCTGTGGGTTACAAGACAATCACAATTCCATTTCAAAATTTCAAAACGGACAATTTTCGAGTGCATAAAAAGGATATAAGGGATGATTTGTTTCGCCATTATTGAGTTGAATATTAAAGAATTAATCATCCATAACTACTATGCAAAAAATAAAAAGCATTGGTTAACTAGATCCCTGAAAAATTAAAACGGGAAGTTAAGGAGTTGAAAGTCTATGCGAAAAAATTCGACTGATATTGGGTCATTAAAAGGGGGTGACTTTTCATTATGAGGTCTAGTTTTCTCAAAGGACTATGAATCCAGGCTATCAAGTGAATTATAATGTGAAAATAAATTAGTCCTGTGGGTTACAAGACAATCACAATTCCATTTCAAAATTTCAAAAAGGACAATTTTCGAGTGCATAAAAAGGATATAAGGGATGATTTGTTTCGCCAATATTGAGTTGAATATTAAAGATTAAATCATCCTTAACTACTATGCAAAAAATAAAAAGCATTGGTTAACTAGATCCTTGTAAAATTAGAACGGAAAGTTAAGGAGTTGAAAGTCAATGCGAAAAAATTCGACTGATATTGGGTCATTTAAAGGGGGCGACTTTTCATTATGAGGTTTAGTTTTCTCAACTGATTATGAATCCAGGCTATCAAGTGAATTATAATGTGAAAAAAATTTTGTCCTGTGGGTTACATGACAATCACAATTCCATTTCAACATTTCAAAAAGGACAATTTTCGAGTGCATAAAAAGGATATAAGGGATGATTTGCTTCGCCAAAATTGAATTGAATATTAAAGATTAAATCATCCTTAACTACTATGCAAAAAATATAAAGCATTGGTTAACTAGATCCCTTAAAAATTAGAACGGGAAGTTAAGGAGTTGAAAGTCTATGCGAAAAAATTCGACTGATATTGGGTCATTTAAAGGGGGTGACTTTTCATTATGAGGTCTAGTTTTCACAACGGATTATGAATCCAGGCTATCAAGTGAATTATAATGTGAAAATAAATTTGTCCTGTGGGTTACAAGACAATCACAATTCCATTTCAAAATTACAAAAAGGACAATTTTCGAGTGCATAAAAAGGATATAAGGGATGATTTATTTCGCCATTATTGAGTTGAATATTAAAGATTAAATCATCCTTAACTACTATGCAAAAAATTAAAAGCATTGGTTAACTAGATCCTTGTAAAATTAGAACGGAAAGTTAAGGAGTTGAAAGTCTATGCGAAAAAATTCGACTGATATTGGGTCATTTAAAGGGGGCGACTTTTCATTATGAGGTTAAGTTTTCTCAACTGATTATGAATCCAGGCTATCAAGTGAATTGTAATGTGAAAAAAATTTTGTCCTGTGTCCCAAAGGACACCCGCAATATGATATCAAATTTTCAAAAAGGAAAAATTTTGGATTGCATAAAAAGGATATAAGGGATGATTTGTTTCGCCAAAATTGATTTGAATATTAAAGATTAAATCATCCTTAACTACTATGCAAAAAATAAAAAGCATTGGTTAACTAGATCCTTGAAAAATTAGAACGGGAAGTTATAGAGTTGAAAGTCTATGCGAAAAAATTCGACTAAATTTGGGTCATTTCAAGGGGGTGACTTTTCATTATGAGGTCGAGATTTCTCAACGGATTATGAATCCAGGCTATCACTTAAATTATTATATGAAAAAAAAATTGTCCTGTATGCCAAAGGACACCCGCAATACCGTTTTAATGTTTCAAAAAGGACAATTTTCGAATGCATAAAAAGGATATAAGAGATATTTTGTTTCGCCAAAATGGAGTAGAATATTAAAGATTAAATCATCCTTAACTACTATGCAAAAAATTAAAAGCATTGGTTAACTAGATCCCAGAAAATTAGAACGGGAAGTTAAGGAGTTTAAAGTCTATGCGAAAAAATTCGACTGATATTGGGTCATTTAAAGGGGGCGATTTTTCATTATGAGGTCCAGTTTTCTCAAAGGACTAGGAATCCAGGCTATCAAGTGAATTATAATTTGAAAATAAATTAGTCCTGTGGGTTACAAGACAATCACAATTCCATTTCAAAATTTCAAAACGGACAATTTTCGAGTGCATAAAAAGGATATAAGGGATGATTTGTTTCGCCATTAATGAGTTGAATATTAAAGAATTAATCATCCATAACTACTATGCAAAAAATAAAAAGCATTAGTTAACTAGATCCCTGAAAAATTAGAACGGGAAGTTAAGGAGTTGAAAGTCTATGCGAAAAAATTCGACTGATATTGGGTCATTTAAAGGGGGTGACTTTTCATTATGAGGTCTAGTTTTCTCAAAGGACTAGGAATCCAGGCTATCAAGTGAATTATAATGTGAAAATAAATTAGTCCTGTGGGTTACAAGACAATCACAATTCCATTTCAAAATTACAAAAAGGACAATTTTCGAGTGCATAAAAAGGATATAAGGGATGATTTATTTCGCCATTATTGAGTTGAATATTAAAGATTAAATCATCCTTAACTACTATGCAAAAAATTAAAAGCATTGGTTAACTAGATCCTTGTAAAATAAGAACGGAAAGTTAAGGAGTTGAAAGTCTATGCGAAAAAATTCGACTGATATTGGGTCATTTAAAGGGGGTGACTTTTCATTATGAGATCTAGTTTTCTCAACGGATTATGAATTCAGGCTATCAAGTGAATAATAATGTGAATAAAATTTTGTCCTGTGTTCCGAAGGACACCCGCAGTATCGTCTAAAAATTTCAAAAAGGGCAATTTTCGAGTGCATAAAAAGGATATAAGGGATGATTTGTTTCGCCAAAATTGAGTTGAATATTAAATAATAAATCATTCTTAACTACTATGCAAAAAATAAAAAGCATTGGTTAATTAGATCCTTGTAAAATTAGAACGGGAGGTTAAGGAGTTGAAAGTCTATGCGAAAAAATTCGACTGATATTGGGTCATTTAAAGGGGGTGACTTTTCATTATGAGGACTAGTTTTCTCAACGGATTATGAATTCAGGCTATCAAGTGAAAAAAATTTTAAAAAAATTTTGACCTGTGGGTTACAAGACAATCGCAATTCCATTTCAAAATTTCAAAAAGGACAATTTTTGAGTGCATAAAAAGGATATAAGGGATGATTTGTTTCGCCAAAATTGAGTTGAATATTAAAGATTAAATCATTCTTAACTACTATGCAAAAAATTAAAAGCATTTGTTAAATAAATCCTTGTAAAATTAGAACGGGAATTTATAGAGTTTAAAGTCTATGCGAGTAAATTCGACTGATATTGGGTCATTTAAAGGGGGTGCCTATTCATTATGAGGTATAGTTTTCTCAACGGATTATGAATCCAGGCTATCAAGTGAAATATAATGTAAAAAAAATTTTGTCCTGTGGGGTACAAGACAATCACAATTCCATTTCAAAATTTCAAAAAGGACAATTTTCGAGTGCATAAAAAGGATATAAGGGATGATTTGTTTCGCCATTATTGAGTTGAATATTAAAGATTAAATCATCCTTAACTACTATGCAAAAATAAAAAGCATTGGTTAACTAGATCCCTGAAAAATTAGAACGGGAAGTTAAGGAGTTTAAAGTCTATGTGAAAAAATTCGACTGATATTGGGTCATTTAAAGGGGGTGACTTTTCATTATGAGGTCTAGTTTTCACAACAAATTATGAATCCAGGCTATCAAGTGAATTATAATGTGAAAATAAATTTATCCTGTGGGTTACGAGACAATCACAATTCCATTTCAAAATTTCAAAAAGGACAATTTTCGAGTGCATAAAAAGGATATAAGGGATGATTTGTTTCGCCAATATCGAGTTGAATATTAAAGATTAAATCATCCTTAACTACTATGCAAAAAATTAAAAAGCATTGGTAAACTAGATCCTTGTAAAATTAGAACGGGAAGTTATAGAGTTTAAAGTCTATGCGAGTAAATTCGACTGATATTGGGTCATTTAAAGGTGGTGCCTATTCATTATGAGGTATAGTTTTCTCAACGGATTATGAATCCAGGCTATCAAGTGAATTATAATGTGAAAATAAATAAGTCCTGTGGGTTACAAGACAATCACAATTCCATTTCAAAATTTCAAAACGGACAATTTTCGAGTGCATAAAAAGGATATAAGGGATGATTTGTTTCGCCATTATTGAGTTGAATATTAAAGAATTAATCATCCATAACTACTATGCAAAAAATAAAAAGCATTGGTTAACTAGATCCCTGAAAAATTAAAACGGGAAGTTAAGGAGTTGAAAGTCTATGCGAAAAAATTCGACTGATATTGGGTCATTAAAAGGGGGTGACTTTTCATTATGAGGTCTAGTTTTCTCAAAGGACTATGAATCCAGGCTATCAAGTGAATTATAATGTGAAAATAAATTAGTCCTGTGGGTTACAAGACAATCACAATTCCATTTCAAAATTTCAAAAAGGACAATTTTCGAGTGCATAAAAAGGATATATGGGATGATTTCTTTCGCCAATATTGAGTTGAATATTAAAGATTAAATCATCCTTAACTACAATGCAAAAAATTAAAAGCATTGGTTAACTAGATCCTTGTAAAATTAGAACGGAAAGTTAAGGAGTTGAAAGTCAATGCGAAAAAATTCGACTGATATTGGGTCATTTAAAGGGGGTGCCTATTCATTATGAGGTATAGTTTTCTCAACGGATTATGAATCCAGGCTATCAAGTGAAATATAATGAAAAAAAAATTTTGTCCTGTGGGGTACAAGACAATCACAATTCCATTTCAAAATTTCAAAAAGGACAATTTTCGAGTGCATAAAAAGGATATAAGGGATGATTTGTTTCGCCAATATCGAAATGAATATTAAAGAATAAATCATCCTTAACTACTATGCAAAATATAAAAAGCATTGGTTAACTAGATCCTTGTAAAATTAGAACGGGAGGTTAAGGAGTTGAAAGTTTATGCGAAAAAATTCGACTGATATTGGGTCATTTAATGGGGGCGACTTTTCATTATGAGGTCTAGTTTTCACAACGGATTATGAATCCAGGCTATCAAGTGAATTATAATGTGAAAATAAATTTGTCCTGTGGGTTACAAGACAATCACAATTCCATTTCAAAATTTCAAAAAGGACAATTTTCGAGTGCATAAAAAGGATATAAGGGATGATTTGTTTCGCCAATATCGAGTTGAATATTAAAGATTAAATCATCCTTAACTACTATGTAAAAAATAAAAAGCATTGGTTAACTAAATCCCAGAAAAATTAGAACGGGAAGTTAAGGAGTTTAAAGTCTATGCGAGAAAATACGACTGATATTGGGTCATTTAAAGGGGGCGACTTTTCATTATGAGGTTTAGTTTTCTCAACTGATTATGAATCCAGGCTATCAAGTGTTTTATAATGTGAAAAAAATTTTGTCCTGTGGGGTACAAGACAATCACAATTCCATTTCAAAATTTCAAAAAGGACAATTTTCGAGTGCATGAAAAGGATATATTGGATGATTTCTTTCGCCAAAATTGAGATGAATATTAAAGATTAAATCATTCTTAACTACTATGCAAAAAATAAAAAGCATTGGTTAACTAGATCCTTGTAAAATTAGAACGGAAAGTTAAGGAGTTGAAAGTCTATGCGAGTAAATTCGACTGATATTGGGTCATTTAAAGGGGGCGACTTTTCATTATGAGGTTTAGTTTTCTCAACTGATTATGAATCCAGGCTATCAAGTGTTTTATAATGTGAAAAAAATTTTGTCCTGTGGGTTACAAGACAATCACAATTCCATTTCAAAATTTCAAAAAGGACAATTTTCGAGTGCATAAAAAGGATATAAGAGATGATTTGTTTCGCCAAATTTGAGCTGAATATTATAAACTAAATCATCCTTAACCGTGATGCAAAAAATAATAAGCAATGATTAACTAGAGCTTTGGAAAATTAAAACTGGAAATTAAGGACGTGAAAACGCTTGCACCAAATTAGCCTAAGCGACGGTCATTTTTGAGGAGGAGATTTCCTTAGAGTGTAAATTTTAGCTACGTATTACAATGCTCTAATGTGAGAACTGATGTAATTTTTTTTTGTATGCAAAAGGACATATAAAATATCGGTTCAAAGTTCCAAGAAAGGCAATTTTCAAGTTTAGGTAAAGTATATAACGCTGTTTTTTTTTTTTTTGGAATCCAGATATATATTAAGGCTGAATCATTGTTATCGAAATTGCATAAATCAGCTCTCCAAGAGCTCATCAGAAAGATTTACAAATGCAAATGGTTTTGTCGTTTTTAGCCTATTTCGGTGATTGAAAGTTGGGGATTATTTACCTACCTTGTTTTGTCAAGACTTGTTGAAGGAGATATTCCTCCGATTTTCACAATATTTATGCTGCACTTTCAGTGGCTTATATTTATTGATGATTTGGTTAGATTCCTCTCTGCAGGATTTCTTTTGAAATATATATTATATTTGGCTATTTTTAGGTCGTAAAATGTTGGAAAATATCTACAAAATTTACAAAAAGTACTTGTGAACATTGCATCCATACCCACAATGTCAGAATAAATATTACCTGTTTCATATGTATTTGGGATCATTCCGATGTTATAAAGTTAAAATGCATCACTGACCGTCAATTCAAACAACTATAACAATAAAAATTAAGTTTATTTGAATAAAATAAAGGTAATTATAAAATTTTAATTTTCCAAAATTAGTTGTCAAATTGACTTGAGTCGCCGCTGGAGCCATCTATGCTAGAACAGGTCAACTCTTGACATGTATGTCAATTAAACCACCTTATGTTTTTAGTGCCACCTGTGAGTCAGGTGGATGTACTCATAGCTTCCAACAAAAGTTGTATCGCATTGTAGCGATGTCTTAAATCAAAATTCTAAGCAATACGAATTGTCAACACTTAAAAATTGTTAAAAATAAGCTATAATTCAATAATTGAATTTAGAACTTACTATTGTCGATATTTCAAGGATAAGATATGCAATTGAAAACACGGAAACTGGTAAAGTTTAATGAAATACTTACGAATCATTGGGCTAAAGCTTTAACAATATTCGTATATGTCCAAAGAATGAACCATTATTCCATTCGAAACTTGCAAAAGATCAATTAGGAAAAAAATATTAGCGACGAAATCATTCTTAACTATATTGTAAAGAATAATAAGCATAAGATTTCTAGATCCTTGGAAAATTAAAACGGAAAGTTTTAGAGTTGAAAGTCTATGCGAAAAAATTCGACTGAATTTGGGTCATTTCAAGGGGGTGACTTTTCATTATGAGGTCGAGTTTTCTCAACGGATTATGAATCCAGGCTATCAATTAAATTATTATGTGAAAAAAAATTTGTCCTGTATGCCAAAGGACACCCGCAATACCGTTTTAAAGTTTCAAAAAGGACAATTTTCGAATGCATAAAAAGGATATAAGAGATATTTTGTTTCGCCAAAATGGAGTAGAATATTAAAGATTAAATCATCCTTAACTACTATGCCAAAAATTAAAAGCATTGGTTAACTAGATCCCTGAAAAATTAGAACGGGAAAATAAGGAGTTGATAGTCTATGCGAGAAAATTCGACAGATATTGAGTCATTTCAAGGGGGTGACTTTTCATTATGAGGTCCAGTTTACTCAACGGATTATGAATCCAGGCTATCGAGTGAACTATAATGTGAAAATTTTTTTGTCCTGTATGCCAAAGGACACCCGCAATACCGTTTTAAAGTTTCAAAAAGGACAATTTTCGAGTGCATTAAAAGGATATAAGAGATATTTTGTTTCGCCAAAATGGAGTAGAATATTAAAGATTAAATCATCCTTAACTACTATGCAAAAAATAAAAAGCATTGGTTAAGTAGATCCTTGTAAAATTAGAACGAGAAAATAAGGAGTTGAAACTCTATGCGAGAAAATTCGACTGATATTGGGTCATTTAAAGGGGGTGACTTTTCATAATAAAGTCTAATTTTCTCAACGGATTATGAATCCAGGCTATCAAGTGAATTATAATGTGAAAAAAAATTTGTCCTGTGTTCCAAAGGACACCCGCAATATCGTTTCAAAGTTTCAAAAAGGACAATTTTCGAGTGAATAAAAAGGATATAAGGGATGTTTTGTTTCGCCAATATTGAGTTGAATATTAAAGATTAAATCATCCTTAACTACTATGCAAAAAATAAAAAGCATTGGTTTACTAGATCCTTGTAAAGTTAGAACGGGAAGTTAAGGAGTTGAAAGTCTATGCGAAAAAATTCGACTTATATTGGGTCATTTAAAGGGGGTGACTTTTCATTATGAGGTCTAGTTTTCTCAACGGATTATGAATCCAGGCTATCAAGTGAAATATAATGTGAAAATAAAAATGTCCTGTGGGTTACAAGACAATCACAATTCCATTTCAAAATTTCAAAAAGGACAATTTTCGACTGCATAAAAAGGATAAAAGGGTTGTTTTTTTTCGCCAAATTTTATAAATTAAATCATCCTTAACCATGGTGCAAAAAATAATAAGCATTAGTTAAGTAGATCCGTGGAAAATTAAAACGGGAACTTATAGAGTTGAAAGTCTAGTCGAAAAAATTCGACTGATATTGGGTCTTTTAAAGGGGGCGACTTTTCATTATTAGGTCTAGTTTTCTCAACGTATTATGAATCCAGGCTATCAAGTGAAATATAATGTAAATAAAATTTTGTCCTGTGGGTTACAAGACAATCACAATTCCATTTCAAAATTTCAAAAAGGACAATTTTCGAGTGCATAAAAAGGGTATAAGGGATGTTTTGTTTCGCCAAAATTGAATTGAATAGTAAACATTAAATCATCCTTAACTACTACGCAAAAAACAAAAAGCATTGGTTAACTAGATCCTTTTAAAGTTAGAACGGGAAGTTAAGGAGTTGAAAGTCTATGCGAAAAAATTCGACTGATATTGGGTAATTTAAAGGGGGGTGACTTTTCATTATAAGGTCTAGTTTTCTCAACGGATTATGAATCCAGGCTATCAAGTGAGTTATAATATGAAAAAAAATTTGTCCTGTGTTCCAAAGGACACCCGCAATATCGTTTCAAAGTTTCAAAAAGGACAATTTTCGAGTGCATAAAAAGGATATAAGAGATGATTTGTTTCGCCAAAATTGAGTTGAATATTAAAGATTAAGTCATCCTTAACTACTATGCAAAAAATAAAAAGCATTGGTTAACTAGATCCTTGTAAAGTTAGAACGGGAAAATAAGGAGTTGAAAGTCTATGCGAAAAAATTCGACTGATATTGGGTCATTTAAAGGGGGTGACTTTTCATTATGAGGTCTAGTTTTCTCAACGGATTATGAATCCAGGTTATTAAGTGAAATATAATGTGAAAAAAAATTTGTCCTGTGGGTTACAAGACAATCACAATTCCATTTCAAAATTTCAAAAAGGACAATTTTCGAGTGCAAAAAAAGGATATAAGGGACGTTTTGTTTCGCCAAAATTGAGTTGAATATTAAAGATTAAATCATCCTTAACTACTATTCAAAAAATAAAAAGCATTGGTTAACTAGATCCTTGTAAAATTAGAACGGGAAGTTAAGGAGTTGAAAGTCTATGCGAGTAAATTCGACTGATATTGGGTCATTTAAAGGGGGTGACTTTTCATTATGATATCTAGTTTTCTTAACGGATTATGAATCCAGGCTATCAAGTGAATAATAATGAGAAAACAATTTTGTCCTGTGTTCCAAAGGACACCCGCAATATCGTCTCAAAGTTTCAAAAAGGGCAATTTTCGAAAGCATAAAAAGGATATAAGGGATGATTTGTTTCGCCAAAATTGACTTGAATATTAAAGAATAAATCATCCTTAACTACTATGCAAAAAATAAAAAGCATTGGTTAACTAGATCCCTGAAAAATTAGAACGGGAAGTTAAGGAGTTGAAAGTCTATGCGAAAAAATTCGACTGATATTGGGTCATTTAAAGGGGGTGACTTTTCATTATGATATCTAGTTTTCTTAACGGATTATGAATCCAGGCTATCAAGTGAATAATAATGAGAAAACAATTTTGTCCTGTGTTCCAAAGGACACCCGCAATATCGTCTCAAAGTTTCAAAAAGGGCAATTTTCGAAAGCATAAAAAGGATATAAGGGATGATTTGTTTCGCCAAAATTGACTTGAATATTAAAGAATAAATCATCCTTAACTACTATGCAAAAAATAAGAAGCATTGGTTAACTAAATCCTTGTAAAATTAGAACGGAAAGGTAAGGAGTTGAAAGTCTATGCGAAAAAATTCGACTGGTATTGGGTCATTTAAAGGGGGTGACTTTTATTTATGAGATCTAGTTTTCTCAACTGATTATGAATCCAGGCTATCAAGTGAATTATAATGTGAAAAAAATTTTGTCCTGTGGGTTACAAGACAATCACAATTCCATTTCAAAATTTCAAAAAGGACAATTTTCGAGTGCATAAAAAGGATATATGGGATGATTTCTTTCGCCAAAATTGAGATGAATATTAAAGATTAAATCATCCTTAACTACTATGCAAAAAATAAAAAGCATTGGTTAACTATATCCTTGTAAAATTAGAACGGGAAGGTAAGGAGTTGAAAGTCTATGCGAAAAAATTCGACTGATATTGAGTCATTTAAAGGGGGCGACTTTTTCATTATGAGGTCTAGTTTTCTCAACGGATTATGAATCCAGGCTATCAAGTGAATAATAATGAGTAAACAATTTTGTCCTGTGTTCCAAAGAAAACCC
The DNA here is from genome assembly GCA_958496175.1 of Sisyra terminalis. Taxonomy (NCBI): domain Eukaryota; kingdom Metazoa; phylum Arthropoda; class Insecta; order Neuroptera; family Sisyridae; genus Sisyra; species Sisyra terminalis. Next base: position 1,330,864 of record OY292279.1, on the reverse strand, counting down.
GCAATATCGTCTCAAAGTTTCAAAAAGGGCAATTTTCGAGTGCATAAAAAGGATATAAGGGAAGATTTGTTTCGCCAAAATTGACTTGAATATTAAAGATTAAATCATCCTTAACTACTATGCAAAAAATAAAAAGCATTGGTTAACTAGATCCTTGTAAAGTTAGAACGGAAAGGTAAGGAGTTGAAAGTCTATGCGAAAAAATTCGACTGATATTGGGTCATTTAAAGGGGGTGACTTTTCATTATGAGGTCTAGTTTTCTCAACGGATTATGAATCCAGGTTATTAAGTGAAATATAATGTGAAAAAAATTTTGTCCTGTGGGTTACAAGACAATCACAATTCCAGTTCAAAATTTCAAAAAGGACAATTTTCGAGTGCATAAAAAGGATATAAGGGATGATTTGTTTCGCCAAAATTGAGTTGAATATTAAAGATTAAATCATTCTTAACTACTATGCAAAAAATAAAAAGCATTAGTTAACTAGATCCTTGTAAAATTAGAACGGGAAGTTATTGAGTTTAAAGTCTATGCGAGTAAATTCGACTGATATTGGGTCATTTAAAGGGGGGTGAGTTTTCATTATACGGTCTAGTTTTCTCAACGGATTATTAATCCAGGTTACCAAGTGAATTATATTGTGAAAAAAATTTTGTCCTGTGTTCCAAAGGACACCCGCAATACCGTTTTAAAGATTCAAAAAGGACAATTTTCGAATGCATAAAAAGGATATAAGAGATATTTTGTTTCGCCAATATTGAGTTGAATATTAAAGATTAAATCATCCTTAACAACTATGCAAAAAATAAAAAGCATTGGTTAACTAGATCCCTGAAAAATTAGAACGGGAAGTTAAGGAGTTGAAAGTCTATGCGAAAAAATTCGACTGATATTGGGTCATTTAAAGGGGGTGACTTTTCATTATGAGATCTAGTTTTCTTAACGGATTATGAATCCAGGCTATCAAGTGAATAATAATGAGAAAACAATTTTGTCCTGTGTTCCAAAGGACACCCGCAATATCGTCTCAAAGTTTCAAAAAGGGCAATTTTCGAGTGCATAAAAAGGATATAAGGGATGATTTGTTTCGCCAAAATTGACTTGAATATTAAAGATTAAATCATCCTTAACTACTATGCAAAAAATAAAAAGCATTGGTTAACTAGATCCTTGTAAAGTTAGAACGGAAAGGTAAGGAGTTGAAAGTCTATGCGAAAAAATTCGACTGATATTGGGTCATTTAAAGGGGGTGACTTTTCATTATGAGGTCTAGTTTTCTCAACGGATTATGAATCCAGGTTATTAAGTGAAATATAATGTGAAAAAAATTTTGTCCTGTGGGTTACAAGACAATCACAATTCCAGTTCAAAATTTCAAAAAGGACAATTTTCGAGTGCATAAAAAGGTTATAAGTGATGATTTGTTTCGCCAAAATTGAGTTGAATATTAAAGATTAAATCATCCTTAACTACTATGCAAAAAATAAAAAGCATTGGTTAACTAGATCCCTGAAAAATTAGAACGGGAAGTTAAGGAGTTGAAAGTCTATGCGAAAAAATTCGACTGATATTGGGTCATTTAAAGGGGGTGACTTTTCATTATGATATCTAGTTTTCTTAACGGATTATGAATCCAGGCTATCAAGTGAATAATAATGAGAAAACAATTTTGTCCTGTGTTCCAAAGGACACCCGCAATATCGTCTCAAAGTTTCAAAAAGGGCAATTTTCGAAAGCATAAAAAGGATATAAGGGATGATTTGTTTCGCCAAAATTGACTTGAATATTAAAGAATAAATCATCCTTAACTACTATGCAAAAAATAAGAAGCATTGGTTAACTAAATCCTTGTAAAATTAGAACGGAAAGGTAAGGAGTTGAAAGTCTATGCGAAAAAATTCGACTGGTATTGGGTCATTTAAAGGAGGTGACTTTTATTTATGAGATCTAGTTTTCTCAACTGATTATGAATCCAGGCTATCAAGTGAATTATAATGTGAAAAAAATTTTGTCCTGTGGGTTACAAGACAATCACAATTCCATTTCAAAATTTCAAAAAGGACAATTTTCGAGTGCATAAAAAGGATATATGGGATGATTTCTTTCGCCAAAATTGAGATGAATATTAAAGATTAAATCATCCTTAACTACTATGCAAAAAATAAAAAGCATTGGTTAACTATATCCTTGTAAAATTAGAACGGGAAGGTAAGGAGTTGAAAGTCTATGCGAAAAAATTCGACTGATATTGAGTCATTTAAAGGGGGCGACTTTTTCATTATGAGGTCTAGTTTTCTCAACGGATTATGAATCCAGGCTATCAAGTGAATAATAATGAGTAAACAATTTTGTCCTGTGTTCCAAAGAAAACCCGCAATATCGTCTCAAAGTTTCAAAAAGGGCAATTTTCGAGTGCATAAAAAGGATATAAGGGAAGATTTGTTTCGCCAAAATTGACTTGAATATTAAAGATTAAATCATCCTTAACTACTATGCAAAAAATAAAAAGCATTGGTTAACTAGATCCTTGTAAAGTTAGAACGGAAAGGTAAGGAGTTGAAAGTCTATGCGAAAAAATTCGACTGATATTGGGTCATTTAAAGGGGGTGACTTTTCATTATGAGGTCTAGTTTTCTCAACGGATTATGAATCCAGGTTATTAAGTGAAATATAATGTGAAAAAAATTTTGTCCTGTGGGTTACAAGACAATCACAATTCCAGTTCAAAATTTCAAAAAGGACAATTTTCGAGTGCATAAAAAGGATATAAGGGATGATTTGTTTCGCCAAAATTGAGTTGAATATTAAAGATTAAATCATTCTTAACTACTATGCAAAAAATAAAAAGCATTAGTTAACTAGATCCTTGTAAAATTAGAACGGGAAGTTATTGAGTTTAAAGTCTATGCGAGTAAATTCGACTGATATTGGGTCATTTAAAGGGGGGTGAGTTTTCATTATACGGTCTAGTTTTCTCAACGGATTATTAATCCAGGTTACCAAGTGAATTATATTGTGAAAAAAATTTTGTCCTGTGTTCCAAAGGACACCCGCAATACCGTTTTAAAGATTCAAAAAGGACAATTTTCGAATGCATAAAAAGGATATAAGAGATATTTTGTTTCGCCAATATTGAGTTGAATATTAAAGATTAAATCATCCTTAACAACTATGCAAAAAATAAAAAGCATTGGTTAACTAGATCCCTGAAAAATTAGAACGGGAAGTTAAGGAGTTGAAAGTCTATGCGAAAAAATTCGACTGATATTGGGTCATTTAAAGGGGGTGACTTTTCATTATGAGGTCTAGTTTTCTCAACGGATTATGAATCCAGGTTATTAAGTGAAATATAATGTGAAAAAAATTTTGTCCTGTGGGTTACAAGACAATCACAATTCCATTTCAAAATTTCAAAAAGGACAATTTTCGAGTGCAAAAAAAGGATATAAGGGACGTTTTGTTTCGCCAAAATTGAGTTGAATATTAAAGATTAAATCATCCTTAACTACTATGCAAAAAATAAAAAGCATTGGTTAACTAGATCCTTGTAAAGTTAGAACGGGAAAATAAGGAGTTGAAAGTCTATGCGAGTAAATTCGACTGACATTGGGTCATTTAAAGGGGGTGACTTTTCATTATGAGGTATAGTTTCCTCAACGGATTATGAATCCAGGTTATCAAGTGAAATATAATGTGAAAAAAATTTTGTCCTGTGGGTTACAAGACAATCACAATTCCAGTTCAAAATTTCAAAAAGGACAATTTTCGAGTGCATAAAAAGGATATAAGGGATGATTTGTTCGCCAACATTGAGTTGAATATTAAAGATTAAATCATCCTTAACTACTATGCAAAAAATAAAAAGCATTGGTTAACTAGATCCCTGAAAAATTAGAACGGGAAGTTAAGGAGATTAAAGTCTATGCGAGAAAATTCGACAGATATTGGGTCATTTAAAGGGGGGTGAGTTTTCATTATACGGTCTAGTTTTCTCAACGGATTATTAATCCAGGTTACCAAGTGAATTATATTGTGAAAAAAATTTTGTCCTGTGTTCCAAAGGACACCCGCAATACCGTTTTAAAGATTCAAAAAGGACAATTTTCGAATGCATAAAAAGGATATAAGAGATATTTTGTTTCGCCAATATTGAGTTGAATATTAAGGATTAAATCATCCTTAACTACTATGCAAAAAATAAAAAGCATTGGTTAACTAGATCCTTGTAAAATTAGAACGGGAAGTTAAGGAGTTGAAAGTCTATGCGAAAAAATTCGACGGATATTGGGTCATTTAAAGGGGGTGACTTTTCATTATGAGATCTAGTTTTCGTAACGGATTATGAATCCAGGCTATCAAGTGAATAATAATGAGAAAACAATTTTGTCCTGTGTTCCAAAGGACACCCGCAATATCGTCTCAAAGTTTCAAAAAGGGCAATTTTCGAGTGCATAAAAAGGATATAAGGGATGATTTGTTTCGCCAAAATTGACTTGAATATTAAAGATTAAATCATCCTTAACTACTGTGCAAAAAATAAGAAGCATTGGTTAACTAGATCCTTGTAAAATTAGAACGGAAAGGTAAGGAGTTGAAAGTCTATGCGAAAAAATTCGACTGATATTGGGTCATTTAAAGGGGGTGACTTTTAATTATGAGGTCTAGTTTTCTCAACGGATTATGAAATCCGGCTATCAAGTGAAAAAAATTTTAAAAAACTTTTGACCTGTGGGTTACAAGACAATCACAATTCCATTTCAAAAATTCAAAAAGGACAATTTTCGTGTGCATAAAAAGGATATAAGGGATGAATTGTTTCGCCAAAATTGAGTTGAAGATTAAAGATTAAATCATCCTTAACTACTATGCAAAAAATAAAAAGCATTGGTTAACTAGATCCTCGTAAAAATAGAACGGAAATTTAAGGAGTTGAAAGTCTATGCGAGAAAATTCGACTGATATTGGGTCATTTAAAGGGGGCGACTTTTCATTATGAGGTTTAGTTTTCTCAACTGATTATGAATCCAGGCTATCAAGTGAATTATAATGTGAAAAAAATTTTGTCCTGTGTGCCAAAGGACACCCGCCATATGATATCAAATTTTCAAAAAGGAAAAATTTTGGATTGCATAAAAAGGATATAAGGGATGATTTGTGTCGCCAAAATTGAAGTGAATATTAAAGATTAATTCATCCTTAACTACTATGCAAAAAAAAAGCATTGGTTAACTAGATCCTTGTAAAATTAGAACGGGAAGTTAAGGAGTTGAAAGTCTATGCGAAAAAATTCGACGGATATTGGGTCATTTAAAGGGGGTGACTTTTCATTATGAGGTCTAGTTTTCACAACGGATTATGAATCCAGGATATCAAGTGAATTATAATGTGAAAATAAATTTGTCCTGTGGGTTACAAGACATTCACCATTCCATTTCAAAATTTCAAAAAGGACAATTTTCGAGTGCATAAAAAGGATATAAGAGATATTTTGTTCCGCCAAAATGGAGTAGAATATTAAAGATTAAATCATTCTTAACTACTATGCAAAAAATAAAAAGCATTGGTTAACTAGATCCTTGTAAAATTAGAACGGAAAGTTAAGGAGTTGAAACTCTATGCGAGAAAATTCGACTGATATTGGGTCATTTAAAGGGGGCAACTTTTCATTATGAGGTATAGTTTTCTCAACGAATTATGAATCCAGGCTATCAATTGAATTATAATAAGAAAAAAATTTTGTCCTGTGTTCCAAAGGACACCCGCAATATTGTTTCAAAATTTCAAAAAGGACAATTTTCGAGTGCATAAAAAGGATATAAGGGATGTTTTGTTTCGCCAAAATTGAATTGAATATTAAAGATTAAATCATCCTTAACCATGGTGCATAAAATAAAAAGCATTGGTTAAGTAGATCTTTGAAAAATTAAGACGGGAAGTTATAGAGTTGAAAGTCTATGCGAAAAAATTCGACTGATATTGGGTCATTTAAAGGGGGTGACTTTTCATTATGAGGTATAGTTTTCTCAACGGATTATGAATACAGGCTATCAAGTGAATTATAATGTGAAAAAAAAAATTTCCTGTGGGTTACAAGACAATCACAATTCCATTTCAAAGTTTCAAAAAGGACAATTTTCGAGTGCATAAAAAGGATATAAGGGATGTTTTGTTTCGCCAAAATTGAATTGAATATTAAAGATTAAATCATCCTTAACCATGGTGCATAAAATAAAAAGCATAGGTTAAGTGTGTCTTTGAAAAATTAAGACGGGAAGTTATAGAGTTGAAAGTCTATGCGAAAAAATTCGACTGATATTGGGTCATTTAAAGGGGGCGACTTTTCATTATGAGGTTAATTTTCTCAACTGATTATGAATCCAGGCTATCAAGTGAATTATAATGTGAAAAAAATTTTGTCCTGTGGGTTACAAGACAATCACAATTCCATTTCAAAATTTCAAAAAGGACAATTTTCGAGTGCATAAAAAGGATATAAGGGATGATTTGTTGCGCCAAAATTGAGTTGAATATTAAAGAATAAATCATCCTTAACTACTATGCAAAAAATAAAAAGCATTGGTTAACTAAATCCCTGAAAAATTAGAACGGGAAGTTAAGGAGTTTAAAGTCTATGCGAGAAAATTCGACTGATATTGGGTCATTTAAAGGGGGCGACTTTTCATTATGAGGTTTAGTTTTCTCAACTGATTATGAATCCAGGCTATCAAGTGAATTATAATGGGAAAAAAATTTTGTCCTGTGGGTTACAAGACAATCACAATTCCATTTCAAAATTTCAAAAAGGACAATTTTCGAGTGCATAAAAAGGATATAAGAGATATTTTGTTTCGCCAAAATTGAGATGAATATTAAAGATTAAATCATCCTTAACTACTATGCAAAAAATAAAAAGCATTGGTTAACTAAATCCCTGAAAAATTAGAACGGGAAGTTAAGGAGTTTAAAGTCTATGCGAGAAAATTCGACTGATATTGGGTCATTTAAAGGGGGCGACTTTTCATTATGAGGTTTAGTTTTCTCAACTGATTATGAATCCAGGCTATCAAGTGAATTATAATGTGAAAAAAATTTTGTCCTGTGGGTTACAAGACAATCACAATTCCATTTCAAATTTCAAAGAGGACAATTTTCGAGTGCATAAAAAGGATATATGGGATGATTTCTTTCGCCAAAATTGAGATGAATATTAAAGATTAAATCATCCTTAACTACTATGCAAAAAATAAAAAGCATTGGTTAACTAGATCCTTGTAAAATTAGAACGGGAAGTTAAGGAGTTGAATGTCTATGCGAGTAAATTCGACTGATATTGAGTCATTTAAAGGGGCCGACTTTTTCATTATGAGGTCTAGTTTTCTCAACGGATTATGAATCCAGGCTTTCAAGTGAATTATAATGTGAAAAAAATTTTGTCCTGTGTGCCAAAGGACACCCGCAATATCGTTTCAAAGATTCAAAAAAGACAATTTTCTAGTGCATAAAAAGGATATAAGGGATTTTTTTTTCGCCAAATTTGAGCTGAATATTATAAACTAAATTTTCCTTAACCGTGATGCAAAAAATAATAAGCATTGATTAACTAGATCTTTGGAAAATTAAAACTGGAAATTAAGGACGTGAAAACGCTTGCACCAAATTAGCCTAAGCGACGGTCATTTTTGAGGAGGAGATTTCCTTAGAGTGTAAATTTTAGCTACGTATTACAATGCTCTAATGTGAGAACTGATGTAATTTTTTTTTGTATGCAAAAGGACATATAAAATATCGGTTCAAAGTTCCAAGAAAGGCAATTTTCAAGTTTAGGTAAAGTATATAACGCTGTTTTTTTTTTTTTTTGGAATCCAGATATATATTAAGGCTGAATCATTGTTATCGAAATTGCATAAATCAGCTCTCCAAGAGCTCATCAGAAAGATTTACAAATGCAAATGGTTTTGTCGTTTTTAGCCTATTTCGGTGATTGAAAGTTGGGGATTATTTACCTACCTTGTTTTGTCAAGACTTGTTGAAGGAGATATTCCTCCGATTTTCACAATATTTATGCTGCACTTTCAGTGGCTTATATTTATTGATGATTTGGTTAGATTCCTCTCTGCAGGATTTCTTTTGAAATATATATTATATTTGGCTATTTTTAGGTCGTAAAATGTTGGAAAATATCTACAAAATTTACAAAAAGTACTTGTGAACATTGCATCCATACCCACAATGTCAGAATAAATATTACCTGTTTCATATGTATTTGGGATCATTCCGATGTTATAAAGTTAAAATGCATCACTGACCGTCAATTCAAACAACTATAACAATAAAAATTAAGTTTATTTGAATAAAATAAAGGTAATTATAAAATTTTAATTTTCCAAAATTAGTTGTCAAATTGACTTGAGTCGCCGCTGGAGCCATCTATGCTAGAACAGGTCAACTCTTGACATGTATGTCAATTAAACCACCTTATGTTTTTAGTGCCACCTGTGAGTCAGGTGGATGTACTCATAGCTTCCAACAAAAGTTGTATCGCATTGTAGCGATGTCTTAAATCAAAATTCTAAGCAATACGAATTGTCAACACTTAAAAATTGTTAAAAATAAGCTATAATTCAATAATTGAATTTAGAACTTACTATTGTCGATATTTCAAGGATAAGATATGAAATTGAAAACACGGAAACTGGTAAAGTTTAATGAAATACTTACGAATTATTGGGCTAAAGCTTTAACAATATTCGTATATGTCCAAAGAATGAACCATTATTCCATTCGAAACTTGCAAAAGATCAATTAGGAAAAAAATATTAGCGACGAAATCATTCTTAACTATATTGTAAAGAATAATAAGCATAAGATTTCTAGATCCTTGGAAAATTAAAACGGAAAGTTTTAGAGTTGAAAGTCTATGCGAAAAAATTCGACTGAATTTGGGTCATTTCAAGGGGGTGACTTTTCATTATGAGGTCGAGTTTTCTCAACGGATTATGAATCCAGGCTATCAATTAAATTATTATGTGAAAAAAAATTTGTCCTGTATGCCAAAGGACACCCGCAATACCGTTTTAAAGTTTCAAAAAGGACAATTTTCGAATGCATAAAAAGGATATAAGAGATATTTTGTTTCGCCAAAATGGAGTAGAATATTAAAGATTAAATCATCCTTAACTACTATGCCAAAAATTAAAAGCATTGGTTAACTAGATCCCTGAAAAATTAGAACGGGAAAATAAGGAGTTGATAGTCTATGCGAGAAAATTCGACTGATATTGAGTCATTTCAAGGGGGTGACTTTTCATTATGAGGTCCAGTTTACTCAACGGATTATGAATCCAGGCTATCGAGTGAACTATAATGTGAAAAATTTTTTGTCCTGTATGCCAAAGGACACCCGCAATACCGTTTTAAAGTTTCAAAAAGGACAATTTTCGAGTGCATTAAAAGGATATAAGAGATATTTTGTTTCGCCAAAATAGAGTAGAATATTAAAGATTAAATCATCCTTAACTACTATGCAAAAAATAAAAAGCATTGGTTAAGTAGATCCTTGTAAAATTAGAACGAGAAAATAAGGAGTTGAAACTCTATGCGAGAAAATTCGACTGATATTGGGTCATTTAAAGAAGGTGACTTTTCATAATAAAGTCTAATTTTCTCAACGGATTATGAATCCAGGCAATCAAATGAATTATAATGTGAAAAAAAATTTGTCCTGTGTTCCAAAGGACACCCGCAATATCGTTTCAAAGTTTCAAAAAGGACAATTTTCGAGTGAATAAAAAGGATATAAGGGATGTTTTGTTTCGCCAATATTGAAATGAATATTAAAGATTAAATCATCCTTAACTACTATGCAAAAAATAAAAAGCATTGGTTAACTAGATCCCTGAAAAATTAGAACGGGAAGTTAAGGAGTTGAAAGTCTATGCGAAAAAATTCGACTGATATTGGGTCATTTAAAGGGGGTGACTTTTCATTATGAGATCTAGTTTTCTTAACGGATTATGAATCCAGGCTATCAAGTGAATAATAATGAGAAAACAATTTTGTCCTGTGTTCCAAAGGACACCCGCAATATCGTCTCAAAGTTTCAAAAAGGGCAATTTTCGAGTGCATAAAAAGGATATAAGGGATGATTTGTTGCGCCAAAATTGACTTGAATATTAAAGATTAAATCATCCTTAACTACTATGCAAAAAATAAGAAGCATTGGTTAACTAGATCCTTGTAAAATTAGAACGGAAAGGTAAGGAGTTGAAAGTCTATGCGAAAAAATTCGACTGATATTGGGTAATTTAAAGGGGGGTGACTTTTCATTATAAGGTCTAGTTTTCTCAACGGATTATGAATCCAGGCTATCAAGTGAGTTATAATATGAAAAAAAATTTGTCCTGTGTTCCAAAGGACACCCGCAATATCGTTTCAAAGTTTCAAAAAGGACAATTTTCGAGTGCATAAAAAGGATATAAGAGATGATTTGTTTCGCCAAAATTGAGTTGAATATTAAAGATTAAGCCATCCTTAACTACTATGCAAAAAATAAAAAGCATTGGTTAACTAGATCCTTGTAAAGTTAGAACGGGAAAATAAGGAGTTGAAAGTCTATGCGAAAAAATTCGACTGATATTGGGTCATTTAAAGGGGGTGACTTTTCATTATGAGGTCTAGTTTTCTCAACGGATTATGAATCCAGGTTATTAAGTGAAATATAATGTGAAAAAAATTTTGTCCTGTGGGTTACAAGACAATCACAATTCCAGTTCAAAATTTCAAAAAGGACAATTTTCGAGTGCATAAAAAGGATATAAGTGATGATTTGTTTCGCCAATATTGAGTTGAATATTAAAGATTAAATCATCCTTAACTACTATGCAAAAAATAAAAAGCATTGGTTAACTAGATCCCTGAAAAATTAGAACGGGAAGTTAAGGAGTTGAAAGTCTATGCGAAAAAATTCGACTGATATTGGGTCATTTAAAGGGGGTGACTTTTCATTATGATATCTAGTTTTCTTAACGGATTATGAATCCAGGCTATCAAGTGAATAATAATGAGAAAACAATTTTGTCCTGTGTTCCAAAGGACACCCGCAATATCGTCTCAAAGTTTCAAAAAGGGCAATTTTCGAAAGCATAAAAAGGATATAAGGGATGATTTGTTTCGCCAAAATTGACTTGAATATTAAAGATTAAATCATCCTTAACTACTATGCAAAAAATTAGAAGCATTGGTTATCTAAATCCTTGTAAAATTAGAACGGAAATGTAAGGAGTTGAAAGTCTATGCGAAAAAATTCGACTGATATTGGGTCATTTAAAGGGGGTGACTTTTATTTATGAGATCTAGTTTTCTCTACTGATTATGAATCCAGGCTATCAAGTGAATTATAATGTGAAAAAAATTTTGTCCTGTGGTTTACAAGACAATCACAATTCCATTTCAAAATTTCAAAATGGACAATTTTCGAGTGCATAAAAAGGATATAAGGGATGATTTGTTGCGCCAAAATTGACTTGAATATTAAAGATTAAATCATCCTTAACTACTATGCAAAAAATTAGAAGCATTGGTTATCTAAATCCTTGTAAAATTAGAACGGAAAGGTAAGGAGTTGAAAGTCTATGCGAAAAAATTCGACTGAATTTGGGTCATTTCAAGGGGGTGAATTTTCATTATGAGGTCGAGTTTTCTCAACGGATTATGAATCCAGGCTATCAATTAAATTATTATGTGAAAAAAAATTTGTCCTGTATGCCAAAGGACACCCGCAATACCGTTTTAAAGTTTCAAAAAGGACAATTTTCGAATGCATAAAAAGGATATAAGAGATATTTTGTTTCGCCAAAATGGAGTAGAATATTAAAGATTAAATCATCCTTAACTACTATGCCAAAAATTAAAAGCATTGGTTAACTAGATCCCTGAAAAATTAGAACGGGAAAATAAGGAGTTGATAGTCTATGCGAGAAAATTCGACTGATATTGAGTCATTTCAAGGGGGTGACTTTTCATTATGAGGTCCAGTTTACTCAACGGATTATGAATCCAGGCTATCGAGTGAACTATAATGTGAAAAATTTTTTGTCCTGTATGCCAAAGGACACCCGCAATACCGTTTTAAAGTTTCAAAAAGGACAATTTTCGAGTGCATTAAAAGGATATAAGAGATATTTTGTTTCGCCAAAATAGAGTAGAATATTAAAGATTAAATCATCCTTAACTACTATGCAAAAAATAAAAAGCATTGGTTAAGTAGATCCTTGTAAAATTAGAACGAGAAAATAAGGAGTTGAAACTCTATGCGAGAAAATTCGACTGATATTGGGTCATTTAAAGGGGGTGACTTTTCATTATGAGATCTAGTTTTCTTAACGGATTATGAATCCAGGCTATCAAGTGAATAATAATGAGAAAAAAAATTTGTCCTGTGTTCCAAAGGACACCCGCAATATCGTTTCAAAGTTTCAAAAAGGACAATTTTCGAGTGCATAAAAAGGATATAAGAGATGATTTGTTTCGCCAAAATTGAGTTGAATATTAAAGATTAAGCCATCCTTAACTACTATGCAAAAAATAAAAAGCATTGGTTAACTAGATCCTTGTAAAGTTAGAACGGGAAAATAAGGAGTTGAAAGTCTATGCGAAAAAATTCGACTGATATTGGGTCATTTAAAGGGGGTGACTTTTCATTATGAGGTCTAGTTTTCTCAACGGATTATGAATCCAGGTTATTAAGTGAAATATAATGTGAAAAAAATTTTGTCCTGTGGGTTACAAGACAATCACAATTCCATTTCAAAATTTCAAAAAGGACAATTTTCGAGTGCAAAAAAAGGATATAAGGGACGTTTTGTTTCGCCAAAATTGAGTTGAATATTAAAGATTAAATCATCCTTAACTACTATGCAAAAAATAAAAAGCATTGGTTAACTAGATCCCTGAAAAATTAGAACGGGAAGTTAAGGAGTTGAAAGTCTATGCGAAAAAATTCGACTGATATTGGGTCATTTAAAGGGGGTGACTTTTCATTATGATATCTAGTTTTCTTAACGGATTATGAATCCAGGCTATCAAGTGAATAATAATGAGAAAACAATTTTGTCCTGTGTTCCAAAGGACACCCGCAATATCGTCTCAAAATTTCAAAAAGGGCAATTTTCGAAAGCATAAAAAGGATATAAGGGATGATTTGTTTCGCCAAAATTGACTTGAATATTAAAGATTAAATCATCCTTAACTACTATGCAAAAAATTAGAAGCATTGGTTATCTAAATCCTTGTAAAATTAGAACGGAAAGGTAAGGAGTTGAAAGTCTATGCGAAAAAATTCGACTGATATTGGGTCATTTAAAGGGGGTGACTTTTATTTATGAGATCTAGTTTTCTCAACTGATTATGAATCCAGGCTATCAAGTGAATTATAATGTGAAAAAAATTTTGTCCTGTGGGTTACAAGACAATCACAATTCCATTTCAAAATTTCAAAAAGGACAATTTTCGAGTGCAAAAAAAGGATATAAGAGACGTTTTGTTTCGCCAAAATTGAGTTGAATATTAAAGATTAAATTATCCTTAACTACTATGCAAAAAATAAAAAGCATTGGTTAACTAGATCCTTGTAAAGTTAGAACGGGAAGTTAAGGAGTTGAAAGTCTATGCGAGTAAATTCGACTGATATTGGGTCATTTAAAGGGGGTGACTTTTCATTATGAGGTATAGTTTCCTCAACGGATTATGAATCCAGGTTATCAAGTGAAATATAATGTGAAAAAAATTTTGTCCTGTGGGTTACAAGACAATCACAATTCCAGTTCAAAATTTCAAAAAGGACAAATTTCGAGTGCATAAAAAGGATATAAGGGATGATTTGTTTCGCCAACATTGAGTTGAATATTAAAGATTAAATCATCCTTAACTACTATGCAAAAAATAAAAAGCATTGGTTAACTAGATCCCTGAAAAATTAGAACGGGAAGTTAAGGAGTTGAAAGTCTATGCGAAAAAATTCGACTGATATTGGGTCATTTAAAGGGGGTGACTTTTCATTATGATATCTACTTTTCTTAACGGATTATGAATCCAGGCTATCAAGTGAATAATAATGAGAAAACAATTTTGTCCTGTGTTCCAAAGGACACCCGCAATATCGTCTCAAAGTTTCAAAAAGGGCAATTTTCGAGTGCATAAAAAGGATATAAGGGATGATTTGTTTCGCCAAAACTGACTTGAATATTAAAGATTAAATCATCCTTAACTACTATGCAAAAAATAAGAAGCATTGGTTAACTAAATCCTTGTAAAATTAGAACGGAAATGTAAGGAGTTGAAAGTCTATGCGAAAAAATTCGACTGATATTGGGTCATTTAAAGGGGGTGACTTTTATTTATGAGATCTAGTTTTCTCTACTGATTATGAATCCAGGCTATCAAGTGAATTATAATGTGAAAAAAATTTTGTCCTGTGGTTTACAAGACAATCACAATTCCATTTCAAAATTTCAAAATGGACAATTTTCGAGTGCATAAAAAGGATATATGGGATGATTTCTTTCGCCAAAATTGAGATGAATATTAAAGATTAAATCATCCTTAACTACTATGCAAAAAATAAAAAGCATTGGTTAACTAGATCCTTGTAAAATTAGAACGGGAAGTTATTGAGTTTAAAGTCTATGCGAGTAAATTCGACTGATATTGGGTCATTTAAAGGGGGTGACTTTTCATTATGAGGTCTAGTTTTCTCAACGGATTATGAATCCAGGTTATTAAGTGAAATACAATGTGAAAAAATTTTTGTCCTGTGGGTTACAAGACAATCACAATTCCATTTCAAAATTTCAAAAAGGACAATTTTCGAGTGCAAAAAAAGGATATAAGTGACGTTTTGTTTCGCCAAAATTGAGTTGAATATTAAAGATTAAATCATCCTTAACTACTATGCAAAAAATAAAAAGCATTGGTTAACTAGATCCTTGTAAAGTTAGAACGGGAAAATAAGGAGTTGAAAGTCTATGCGAAAAAATTCGACTGATATTGGGTCATTTAAAGGGGGTGACTTTTCATTATGAGGTCTAGTTTTCTCAACGGATTATGAATCCAGGTTATTAAGTGAAATACAATGTGAAAAAATTTTTGTCCTGTGGGTTACAAGACAATCACAATTCCATTTCAAAATTTCAAAAAGGACAATTTTCGAGTGCAAAAAAAGGATATAAGTGACGTTTTGTTTCGCCAAAATTGAGTTGAATATTAAAGATTAAATCATCCTTAACTACTATGCAAAAAATAAAAAGCATTGGTTAACTAGATCCTTGTAAAGTTAGAACGGGAAAATAAGGAGTTGAAAGTCTATGCGAAAAAATTCGACTGATATTGGGTCATTTAAAGGGGGTGACTTTTCATTATGAGGTCTAGTTTTCTCAACGGATTATGAATCCAGGTTATTAAGTGAAATATAATGTGAAAAAAATTTTGTCCTGTGGGTTACAAGACAATCACAATTCCATTTCAAAATTTCAAAAAGGACAATTTTCGAGTGCAAAAAAAGGATATAAGGGACGTTTTGTTTCGCCAAAATTGAGTTGAATATTAAAGATTAAATCATCCTTAACTACTATGCAAAAAATAAAAAGCATTGGTTAACTAGATCCCTGAAAAATTAGAACGGGAAGTTAAGGAGTTGAAAGTCTATGCGAAAAAATTCGACTGATATTGGGTCATTTAAAGGGGGTGACTTTTCATTATGATATCTAGTTTTCTTAACGGATTATGAATCCAGGCTATCAAGTGAATAATAATGAGAAAACAATTTTGTCCTGTGTTCCAAAGGACACCCGCAATATCGTCTCAAAATTTCAAAAAGGGCAATTTTCGAAAGCATAAAAAGGATATAAGGGATGATTTGTTTCGCCAAAATTGACTTGAATATTAAAGATTAAATCATCCTTAACTACTATGCAAAAAATTAGAAGCATTGGTTATCTAAATCCTTGTAAAATTAGAACGGAAAGGTAAGGAGTTGAAAGTCTATGCGAAAAAATTCGACTGATATTGGGTCATTTAAAGGGGGTGACTTTTATTTATGAGATCTAGTTTTCTCAACTGATTATGAATCCAGGCTATCAAGTGAATTATAATGTGAAAAAAATTTTGTCCTGTGGGTTACAAGACAATCACAATTCCATTTCAAAATTTCAAAAAGGACAATTTTCGAGTGCAAAAAAAGGATATAAGAGACGTTTTGTTTCGCCAAAATTGAGTTGAATATTAAAGATTAAATTATCCTTAACTACTATGCAAAAAATAAAAAGCATTGGTTAACTAGATCCTTGTAAAGTTAGAACGGGAAGTTAAGGAGTTGAAAGTCTATGCGAGTAAATTCGACTGATATTGGGTCATTTAAAGGGGGTGACTTTTCATTATGAGGTATAGTTTCCTCAACGGATTATGAATCCAGGTTATCAAGTGAAATATAATGTGAAAAAAATTTTGTCCTGTGGGTTACAAGACAATCACAATTCCAGTTCAAAATTTCAAAAAGGACAAATTTCGAGTGCATAAAAAGGATATAAGGGATGATTTGTTTCGCCAACATTGAGTTGAATATTAAAGATTAAATCATCCTTAACTACTATGCAAAAAATAAAAAGCATTGGTTAACTAGATCCCTGAAAAATTAGAACGGGAAGTTAAGGAGTTGAAAGTCTATGCGAAAAAATTCGACTGATATTGGGTCATTTAAAGGGGGTGACTTTTCATTATGATATCTACTTTTCTTAACGGATTATGAATCCAGGCTATCAAGTGAATAATAATGAGAAAACAATTTTGTCCTGTGTTCCAAAGGACACCCGCAATATCGTCTCAAAGTTTCAAAAAGGGCAATTTTCGAGTGCATAAAAAGGATATAAGGGATGATTTGTTTCGCCAAAACTGACTTGAATATTAAAGATTAAATCATCCTTAACTACTATGCAAAAAATAAGAAGCATTGGTTAACTAAATCCTTGTAAAATTAGAACGGAAATGTAAGGAGTTGAAAGTCTATGCGAAAAAATTCGACTGATATTGGGTCATTTAAAGGGGGTGACTTTTATTTATGAGATCTAGTTTTCTCTACTGATTATGAATCCAGGCTATCAAGTGAATTATAATGTGAAAAAAATTTTGTCCTGTGGTTTACAAGACAATCACAATTCCATTTCAAAATTTCAAAATGGACAATTTTCGAGTGCATAAAAAGGATATATGGGATGATTTCTTTCGCCAAAATTGAGATGAATATTAAAGATTAAATCATCCTTAACTACTATGCAAAAAATAAAAAGCATTGGTTAACTAGATCCTTGTAAAATTAGAACGGGAAGTTATTGAGTTTAAAGTCTATGCGAGTAAATTCGACTGATATTGGGTCATTTAAAGGGGGTGACTTTTCATTATGAGGTCTAGTTTTCTCAACGGATTATGAATCCAGGTTATTAAGTGAAATACAATGTGAAAAAATTTTTGTCCTGTGGGTTACAAGACAATCACAATTCCATTTCAAAATTTCAAAAAGGACAATTTTCGAGTGCAAAAAAAGGATATAAGTGACGTTTTGTTTCGCCAAAATTGAGTTGAATATTAAAGATTAAATCATCCTTAACTACTATGCAAAAAATAAAAAGCATTGGTTAACTAGATCCTTGTAAAGTTAGAACGGGAAAATAAGGAGTTGAAAGTCTATGCGAAAAAATTCGACTGATATTGGGTCATTTAAAGGGGGTGACTTTTCATTATGAGGTCTAGTTTTCTCAACGGATTATGAATCCAGGTTATTAAGTGAAATACAATGTGAAAAAATTTTTGTCCTGTGGGTTACAAGACAATCACAATTCCATTTCAAAATTTCAAAAAGGACAATTTTCGAGTGCAAAAAAAGGATATAAGTGACGTTTTGTTTCGCCAAAATTGAGTTGAATATTAAAGATTAAATCATCCTTAACTACTATGCAAAAAATAAAAAGCATTGGTTAACTAGATCCTTGTAAAGTTAGAACGGGAAAATAAGGAGTTGAAAGTCTATGCGAAAAAATTCGACTGATATTGGGTCATTTAAAGGGGGTGACTTTTCATTATGAGGTCTAGTTTTCTCAACGGATTATGAATCCAGGTTATTAAGTGAAATACAATGTGAAAAAATTTTTGTCCTGTGGGTTACAAGACAATCACAATTCCATTTCAAAATTTCAAAAAGGACAATTTTCGAGTGCAAAAAAAGGATATAAGTGACGTTTTGTTTCGCCAAAATTGAGTTGAATATTAAAGATTAAATCATCCTTAACTACTATGCAAAAAATAAAAAGCATTGGTTAACTAGATCCTTGTAAAGTTAGAACGGGAAAATAAGGAGTTGAAAGTCTATGCGAAAAAATTCGACTGATATTGGGTCATTTAAAGGGGGTGACTTTTCATTATGAGGTCTAGTTTTCTCAACGGATTATGAATCCAGGTTATTAAGTGAAATACAATGTGAAAAAATTTTTGTCCTGTGGGTTACAAGACAATCACAATTCCATTTCAAAATTTCAAAAAGGACAATTTTCGAGTGCAAAAAAAGGATATAAGTGACGTTTTGTTTCGCCAAAATTGAGTTGAATATTAAAGATTAAATCATCCTTAACTACTATGCAAAAAATAAAAAGCATTGGTTAACTAGATCCCTGAAAAATTAGAACGGGAAGTTAAGGAGTTGAAAGTCTATGCGAAAAAATTCGACTGATATTGGGTCATTTAAAGGGGGTGACTTTTCATTATGAGATCTAGTTTTCTTAACGGATTATGAATCCAGGCTATCAAGTGAATAATAATGAGAAAACAATTTTGTCCTGTGTTCCAAAGGACACCCGCAATATCGTCTCAAAGTTTCAAAAAGGGCAATTTTCGAGTGCATAAAAAGGATATAAGGGATGATTTGTTGCGCCAAAATTGACTTGAATATTAAAGATTAAATCATCCTTAACTACTATGCAAAAAATAAGAAGCATTGGTTAACTAGATCCTTGTAAAATTAGAACGGAAAGGTAAGGAGTTGAAAGTCTATGCGAAAAAATTCGACTGATATTGGGTCATTTAAAGGGGGTGACTTTTCATTATGAGGTCTAGTTTTCACAACGGATTATGAATCCAGGATATCAAGTGAATTATAATGTGAAAATAAATTTGTCCTGTGGGTTACAAGACATTCACCATTCCATTTCAAAATTTCAAAAAGGACAATTTTCGAGTGCATAAAAAGGATATAAGAGATATTTTGTTCCGCCAAAATGGAGTAGAATATTAAAGATTAAATCATTCTTAACTACTATGCAAAAAATAAAAAGCATTGGTTAACTAGATTCCTGAAAAATTAGAACGGGAAGTTATGGAGTTTAAAGTCTATGCGAGAAAATTCGACTGATATTGGGTCATATAAAGGGGGCGACTTTTCATTATGAGGTTTAGTTTTCTCAACTGATTATGAATCCAGGCTATCAAGTGAATTATAATGTGAAAAAAAAATTGTCCTGTGGGTTACAAGACAATCACAATTCCATTTCAAAATTTCAAAAAGGACAATTTTCGAGTGCATAAAAAGGATATAAGGGATGATTTGTTTCGCCAAAATTGAGTTGAATATTAAAGATTAAATCATTCTTAACTACTATGCAAAAAATAAAAAGCATTGGTTAACTAGATCCTTGTAAAATTAGAACGGAAAGTTAAGGAGTTGAAAGTCTATGCGAAAAAATTCGACTGATATTGGGTCATTTAAAGGGGGTGACTTTTATTTATGAGATCTAGTTTTCTCAACGGATTATGAATCCAGGCTATCAAGTGAATAATAATGAGAAAAAAAATTTGTCCTGTGGGTTACAAGACAATCACAATTCCATTTCAAAATTTCAAAAAGGACAATTTTCGAGTGCATAAAAAGGATATTAGGGATGATTTGTTTCGCCAAAATTGATTGGAATATTAAAGAATAAATCATCCTTAACTACTATGCAAAAAATAAAAAGCATTGGTTAACTAGATCCTTGTAAAATTAGAACGGGAAGTTATGGAGTTGAAAGTCTATGCGAAAAAATTCGACTGATATTGGGTCATTTAAAGGGGGCGACTTTTCATTATGAGGTTTAGTTTTCTCAACTGATTATGAATCCAGGCTATCAAGTGAATTATAATGTGAAAATAAATTTGTCCTGTGGGTTACAAGACAATCACAATTCCATTTCAAAATTTCAAAAAGGACAATTTTCGAGTGCATAAAAAGGATATAAGATGATTTGTTTCGCCAAAATTGAAATGAATATTAAAGATTAAATCATCCTTAACAACTATGCAAAAAATAAAAAGCATTGGTTAACTAGATCCTTGTAAAATTAGAACGGGAGGTTAAGGAGTTGAAAGTCTATGCGAAAAAATTCGACTGATGTTGGGTCATTTAAAGGGGGTGACTTTTCATAATGAGGTTTAGTTTTCTCAACTGATTATGAATCCAGGCTATCAAGTGAAATATAATGTAAAAAAAATTTTGTCCTGTGGGGTACAAGACAATCACTATTCCATTTCAAAATTTCAAAAAGGACAATTTTCGAGTGCATAAAAAGGATATAAGGGATGATTTGTTTCGCCAATATTGAGTTGAATATTAAAGATTAAATCATCCTTAACTACTATGCAAAAAATAAAAAGCATTGGTTAACTATATCCCTGAAAAATTAGAACGGGAAGTTAAGGAGTTTAAAGTCAATGCGAGAAAATTCGACTGATATTGGGTCATTTAAAGGGGGCGACTTTTCATTATGAGGTTTAGTTTTCTCAACTGATTATGAATTCAGGCAATCAAGTGAAATAAAATGTGAAAAAAATTTTGTCCTGTGGGTTACAAGACAATCACAATTCCATTTCAAAATTTCAAAAAGGACAATTTTCGAGTGCATAAAAAGGATATAAGGGATGATTTGTTTCGCCAAAATTGATTGGAATATTAAAGATTAAATCATCCTTAACTACTATGCAAAAAATATAAAGCATTGGTTAACTAGATCCTTGTAAAATTAGAACGGGAAGTTATGGAGTTGAAAGTCTATGCGAAAAAATTCGACTGATGTTGGGTCATTTAAAGGGGGTGACTTTTCATAATGAGGTTTAGTTTTCTCAACTGATTATGAATCCAGGCTATCAAGTGAAATATAATGTAAAAAAAATTTTGTCCTGTGGGGTACAAGACAATCACTATTCCATTTCAAAATTTCAAAAAGGACAATTTTCGAGTGCATAAAAAGGATATAAGGGATGATTTGTTTCGCCAATATTGAGTTGAATATTAAAGATTAAATCATCCTTAACTACTATGCAAAAAATAAAAAGCATTGGTTAACTATATCCCTGAAAAATTAGAACGGGAAGTTAAGGAGTTTAAAGTCAATGCGAGAAAATTCGACTGATATTGGGTCATTTAAAGGGGGCGACTTTTCATTATGAGGTTTAGTTTTCTCAACTGATTATGAATTCAGGCAATCAAGTGAAATAAAATGTGAAAAAAATTTTGTCCTGTGGGTTACAAGACAATCACAATTCCATTTCAAAATTTCAAAAAGGACAATTTTCGAGTGCATAAAAAGGATATAAGGGATGATTTGTTTCGCCAAAATTGATTGGAATATTAAAGATTAAATCATCCTTAACTACTATGCAAAAAATAAAAAGCATTGGTTAACTATATCCTTGTAAAATTAGAACGGGAAGTTAAGGAGTTGAAAGTCAATGCGAGAAAATTCGACTGATATTGGGTCATTTAAAGGGGGCGACTTTTCATTATGAGGTCTTGTTTTCTCAACGGATTATGAATCCAGGCTATCAAGTGAATTATAATGTGAAAAAAAATTTGTCCTGTGGGTTACAAGACAATCACAATTCCATTTCAAAATTTCAAAAAGGACAATTTTCGAGTGCATAAAAAGGATATAAGGGATGATTTGTTTCGCCAAAATTGAGCTGAATATTAAAGATTAAATCATTCTTAACTACTATGCAAAAAATAAAAAGCATTGGTTAACTAGATCCTTGTAAAATTAGAACGGGAAGTTAAGGAGTTGAAAGTCAATGCGAGAAAATTCGACTGATATTGGGTCATTTAAAGGGGGTGACTTTTATTTATGAGATCTAGTTTTCTCAACGGATTATGAATCCAGGCTATCAAGTGAATAATAATGAGAAAAAAAATTTGTCCTGTGGGTTACAAGACAATCACAATTCCATTTCAAAATTTCAAAAAGGACAATTTTCGAGTGCATAAAAAGGATATTAGGGATGATTTGTTTCGCCAAAATTGATTGGAATATTAAAGAATAAATCATCCTTAACTACTATGCAAAAAATATAAAGCATTGGTTAACTAGATCCTTGTAAAATTAGAACGGGAAGTTATGGAGTTGAAAGTCTATGCGAAAAAATTCGACTGATATTGGGTCATTTAAAGGGGGCGACTTTTCATTATGAGGTTTAGTTTTCTCAACTGATTATGAATCCAGGCTATCAAGTGAATTATAATGTGAAAATAAATTTGTCCTGTGGGTTACAAGACAATCACAATTCCATTTCAAAATTTCAAAAAGGACAATTTTCGAGTGCATAAAAAGGATATAAGAGATGATTTGTTTCGCCAAAATTGAAATTAATATTAAAGATTAAATCATCCTTAACAACTATGCAAAAAATAAAAAGCATTGGTTAACTAGATCCTTGTAAAATTAGAACGGGAGGTTAAGGAGTTGAAAGTCTATGCGAAAAAATTCGACTGATGTTGGGTCATTTAAAGGGGGTGACTTTTCATTATGAGGTCTAGTTTTCTTAAGGGATTATGAATTCAGGCTATCAAGTGAAATAAAATGTGAAAAAAATTTTGTCCTGTGGGTTACAAGACAATCACAATTCCATTTCAAAATTTCAAAAAGGACAATTTTCGAGTGCATAAAAAGGATATAAGGGATGATTTGTTTCGCCAAAATTGATTGGAATATTAAAGATTAAATCATCCTTAACTACTATGCAAAAAATATAAAGCATTGGTTAACTAGATCCTTGTAAAATTAGAACGGGAAGTTATGGAGTTGAAAGTCTAAACGAAAAAATTCGACTGATGTTGGGTCATTTAAAGGGGGTGACTTTTCATAATGAGGTTTAGTTTTCTCAACTGATTATGAATCCAGGCTATCAAGTGAAATATAATGTAAAAAAAATTTTGTCCTGTGGGGTACAAGACAATCACTATTCCATTTCAAAATTTCAAAAAGGACAATTTTCGAGTGCATAAAAAGGATATAAGGGATGATTTGTTTCGCCAATATTGAGTTGAATATTAAAGATTAAATCATCCTTAACTACTATGCAAAAAATAATAAGCATTGGTTAACTATATCCCTGAAAAATTAGAACGGGAAGTTAAGGAGTTTAAAGTCAATGCGAGAAAATTCGACTGATATTGGGTCATTTAAAGGGGGCGACTTTTCATTATGAGGTTTAGTTTTCTCAACTGATTATGAATCCAGGCTATCAAGTGAATTATAATGTGAAAAAAATTTTGTCCTGTGTCCCAAAGGACACCCGCAAGATGATATCAAATTTTCAAAAAGGAAAAATTTTGGATTGCATAAAAAGGATATAAGGGATGCGTTGTTTCGCCAAAATTGAAATGAATATTAAAGATTAAATCATCCTTAACTACTATGCCAAAAATAAAAAGCATTAGTTAACTAGATCCTTGTAAAATTAGAACGGGAGGTTAAGGAGTTGAAAGTCTATGCGAAAAAATTCGACTGATGTTGGGTCATTTAAAGGGGGTGACTTTTCATTATGAGGTCTAGTTTTCTCAACGGATTATGAATTCAGGCTATCAAGTGAAAAAAATTTTAAAAAAATTTTGACCTGTGGGTTACAAGACAATCACAATTCCATTTCAAAATTTCAAAAAGGACAATTTTCGAGTGCATAAAAAGGATATAAGGGATGATTTGTTTCGCCAAAATTGAGTTGAATATTAAAGATTAAATCATTCTTAACTACTATGCAAAAAATAAAAAGCATTGGTTAACTATATCTCTGAAAAATTAGAACGGGAGGTTAAGGAGTTTAAAGTCTATGCGAGAAAATTCGACTGATATTGGGTCATTTAAAGGGGGCGACTTTTCATTATGAGGTTTAGTTTTCTCAACTGATTATGAATCCAGGCTATCAAGTGAAATATAATGTAAAAAAAATTTTGTCCTGTGGGGTACAAGACAATCACAATTCCATTTCAAAAAGGACAATTTTCGAGTGCATGAAAAGGATATAAGGGATGATTTGTTTCGCCAATATTGAGTTGAATATTAAAGATTAAATCATCCTTAACTACTATGCAAAAAATTAAAAGCATTGGTTAAATAGATCCTTGTAAAATTAGAACGGGAAGTTATAGAGTTTAAAGTCTATGCGAGTAAATTCGACTGATATTGGGTCATTTAAAGGGGGTGCCTATTCATTATGAGGTAAAGTTTTCTCAACGGATTATGAATCCAGGCTATCAAGTGAAATATAATGTAAAAAAAATTTTGTCCTGTGGGGTACAAGACAATCACAATTCCATTTCAAAATTTCAAAAAGGACAATTTTCGAGTGCATAAAAAGGATATAAGGGATGATTTGTTTCGCCAATATTGAGTTGAATATTAAAGATTAAATCATCCTTAACTACTATGCAAAATATAAATAGCATTGGTTAACTAGATCCTTGTAAAATTAGAACGGGAGGTTAAGGAGTTGAAAGTCTATGCGAAAAAATTCGACTGATATTGGGTCATTTAAAGGGGGCGACTTTTCATTATGAGGTTTAGTTTTCTCAACTGATTATGAATCCAGGCTATCAAGTGAAATATAATGTAAAAAAAATTTTGTCCTGTGGGGTACAAGACAATCACAATTCCATTTCAAAAAGGATAATTTTCGAGTGCATGAAAAGGATATAAGGGATGATTTGTTTCGCCAATATTGAGTTGAATATTAAAGATTAAATCATCCTTAACTACTATGCAAAGTATAAATAGCATTGGTTAACTAGATCCTTGTAAAATTAGAACGGGAGGTTATGGAGTTGAAAGTCTATGCGAAAAAATTCGACTGATATTGGGTCATTTAATGGGGGCGACTTTTCATTATGAGGTCTAGTTTTCACAACGAATTATGAATCCAGGCTATCAAGTGAATTATAATGTGAAAATAAATTTGTCCTGTGGGTTACAAGACAATCACAATTCCATTTAAAAATTTCAAAAAGGACAATTTTCGAGTGCATGAAAAGGATATAAGGGATGATTTGTTTCGCCAATATTGAGTTGAATATTAAAGATTAAATCATCCTTAACTACTATGCAAAAAATAAAAAGCATTGGTTAACTAGATCCTTGTAAAATTAGAACGGGAAGTTATAGAGTTTAAAGTCTATGCGAGTAAATTCGACTGATATTGGGTCATTTAAAGGGGGTGACTTTTCATTATGAGGTCTAGTTTTCTCAACGGATTATGAATCCAGGCTATCAAGTGAAATATAATGTGAAAATAAATTTGTCCTGTGGGTTACAAGACAATCACAATTCCATTTCAAAATTTCAAAAAGGACAATTTTCGAGTGCATAAAAAGGATATAAGGGATGATTTGTTTCGCCATTATTGAGTTGAATATTAAAGATTAAATCATCCTTAACTACTATGCAAAAAATAAAAAGCATTGGTTAACTAGATCCTTGTAAAATTAGAACGGGAAGTTATAGAGTTTAAAGTCTATGCGAGTAAATTCGACTGATATTGGGTCAATTAAGGGGGGCGACTTTTCATTATGAGGTCTAGTTTTCACAACGGATTATGAATCCAGGCTATCAAGTGAAATATAATGTAAAAAAAATTTTGTCCTGTGGGGTACAAGACAATCACAATTCCATTTCAAAATTTCAAAAAGGACAATTTTCGAGTGCATAAAAAGGATATAAGGGATGATTTGTTTCGCCAATATTGAATTGAATATTAAAGATTAAATCATCCTTAACTACTATGCAAAAAATAAAAAGCATTGGTTAACTAGATCCCTGAAAAATTAGAACGGGAAGTTAAGGAGTTTAAAGTCTATGTGAAAAAATTCGACTGATATTGGGTCATTTAAAGGGGGTGACTTTTCATTATGAGATCTAGTTTTCTCAACGGATTAGGAATCCAGGCTATCAAGTGAATTATAATGTGAAAAAAATTTTGTCCTGTGTTCCAAAGGACACCCGTAATATCGTCTCAAAGTTTCAAAATGGCAATTTTCGAGTGCATAAAAAGGATATAAGGGATGATTTCTTTCTCCAAAATTGAGTTGAATATTAAAGATTAAATCATTCTTAACTACTATGCAAAAAATAAAAAGCATTGGTTAACTAGATCCTTGTAAAATTAGAACGGGAAGTTATAGAGTTTAAAGTCTATGCGAGTAAATTCGACTGATATTGGGTCATTTAAAGGGGGTGACTTTTCATTATGAGGTCTAGTTTTCTCAACGGATTATGAATCCAGGCTATCAAGTGAAATATAATGTGAAAATAAATTTGTCCTGTGGGTTACAAGACAATCACAATTCCATTTCAAAATTTCAAAAAGGACAATTTTCGAGTGCATAAAAAGGATATAAGGGATGATTTGTTTCGCCATTATTGAGTTGAATATTAAAGATTAAATCATCCTTAACTACTATGCAAAAAATAAAAAGCATTGGTTAACTAGATCCTTGTAAAATTAGAACGGGAAGTTATAGAGTTTAAAGTCTATGCGAGTAAATTCGACTGATATTGGGTCAATTAAGGGGGGCGACTTTTCATTATGAGGTCTAGTTTTCACAACGGATTATGAATCCAGGCTATCAAGTGAAATATAATGTAAAAAAAATTTTGTCCTGTGGGGTACAAGACAATCACAATTCCATTTCAAAATTTCAAAAAGGACAATTTTCGAGTGCATAAAAAGGATATAAGGGATGATTTGTTTCGCCAATATTGAATTGAATATTAAAGATTAAATCATCCTTAACTACTATGCAAAAAATAAAAAGCATTGGTTAACTAGATCCCTGAAAAATTAGAACGGGAAGTTAAGGAGTTTAAAGTCTATGTGAAAAAATTCGACTGATATTGGGTCATTTAAAGGGGGTGACTTTTCATTATGAGATCTAGTTTTCTCAACGGATTAGGAATCCAGGCTATCAAGTGAATTATAATGTGAAAAAAATTTTGTCCTGTGTTCCAAAGGACACCCGTAATATCGTCTCAAAGTTTCAAAATGGCAATTTTCGAGTGCATAAAAAGGATATAAGGGATGATTTCTTTCTCCAAAATTGAGTTGAATATTAAAGATTAAATCATTCTTAACTACTATGCAAAAAATAAAAAGCATTGGTTAACTAGATCCTTGTAAAATTAGAACGGGAGGTTAAGGAGTTGAAAGTCTATGCGAAAAAATTCGACTGATATTGGGTCATTTAAAGGGGGCGACTTTTCATTATGAGGTTTAGTTTTCTCAACTGATTATGAATCCAGGCTATCAAGTGAATTATAATGTGAAAATAAATTTGTCCTGTGGGTTACAAGACAATCACAATTCCATTTCAAAATTTCAAAAAGGACAATTTTCGAGTGCATAAAAAGGATATAAGGGATGATTTGTTTCGCCAATATTGAATTGAATATTAAAGATTAAATCATCCTTAACTACTATGCAAAAAATAAAAAGCATTGGTTAACTAGATCCCTGAAAAATTAGAACGGGAAGTTAAGGAGTTTAAAGTCTATGTGAAAAAATTCGACTGATATTGGGTCATTTAAAGGGGGTGACTTTTCATTATGAGATCTAGTTTTCTCAACGGATTAGGAATCCAGGCTATCAAGTGAATAATAATGTGAAAAAAATTTTGTCCTGTGTTCCAAAGGACACCCGTAATATCGTCTCAAAGTTTCAAAATGGCAATTTTCGAGTGCATAAAAAGGATATAAGGGATGATTTCTTTCTCCAAAATTGAGTTGAATATTAAAGATTAAATCATTCTTAACTACTATGCAAAAAATAAAAAGCATTGGTTAACTAGATCCTTGTAAAATTAGAACGGGAGGTTAAGGAGTTGAAAGTCTATGCGAAAAAATTCGACTGATATTGGGTCATTTAAAGGGGGTGACTTTTCATTATGAGGTCTAGTTTTCTCAACGGATTATGAATTCAGGCTATCAAGTGAAAAAAATTTTAAAAAAATTTTGACCTGTGGGTTACAAGACAATCACAATTCCATTTCAAAATTTCAAAAAGAACAATTTTCGAGTGCATGAAAAGGATATAAGGGATGATTTGTTTCGCCAAAATTGAGTTGAATATAAAAGATTAAATCATTCTTAACTACTATGCAAAAAATAAAAAGCATTGGTTAACTAGATCCTTGTAAAATTAGAACGGGAAGTTATAGAGTTTAAAGTCTATGCGAGTAAATTCGACTGATATTGGGTCATTTAAAGGGGATGCCTATTCATTATGAGGTATAGTTTTCTCAACGGATTATGAATCCAGGCTATCAAGTGAAATATAATGTGAAAATAAATTTGTCCTGTGGGTTACAAGACAATCACAATTCCATTTCAAAATTTCAAAAAGGACAATTTTCGAGTGCATAAAAAGGATATAAGGGATGATTTGTTTCGCCATTATTGAGTTGAATATTAAAGATTAAATCATCCTTAACTACTATGCAAAAAATAAAAAGCATTGGTTAACTAGATCCTTGTAAAATTAGAACGGGAAGTTATAGAGTTTAAAGTCTATGCGAGTAAATTCGACTGATATTGGGTCAATTAAGGGGGGCGACTTTTCATTATGAGGTCTAGTTTTCACAACGGATTATGAATCCAGGCTATCAAGTGAAATATAATGTAAAAAAAATTTTGTCCTGTGGGGTACAAGACAATCACAATTCCATTTCAAAATTTCAAAAAGGACAATTTTCGAGTGCATAAAAAGGATATAAGGGATGATTTGTTTCGCCAATATTGAATTGAATATTAAAGATTAAATCATCCTTAACTACTATGCAAAAAATAAAAAGCATTGGTTAACTAGATCCCTGAAAAATTAGAACGGGAAGTTAAGGAGTTTAAAGTCTATGTGAAAAAATTCGACTGATATTGGGTCATTTAAAGGGGGTGACTTTTCATTATGAGATCTAGTTTTCTCAACGGATTAGGAATCCAGGCTATCAAGTGAATAATAATGTGAAAAAAATTTTGTCCTGTGTTCCAAAGGACACCCGTAATATCGTCTCAAAGTTTCAAAATGGCAATTTTCGAGTGCATAAAAAGGATATAAGGGATGATTTCTTTCTCCAAAATTGAGTTGAATATTAAAGATTAAATCATTCTTAACTACTATGCAAAAAATAAAAAGCATTGGTTAACTAGATCCTTGTAAAATTAGAACGGGAGGTTAAGGAGTTGAAAGTCTATGCGAAAAAATTCGACTGATATTGGGTCATTTAAAGGGGGTGACTTTTCATTATGAGGTCTAGTTTTCTCAACGGATTATGAATTCAGGCTATCAAGTGAAAAAAATTTTAAAAAAATTTTGACCTGTGGGTTACAAGACAATCACAATTCCATTTCAAAATTTCAAAAAGAACAATTTTCGAGTGCATGAAAAGGATATAAGGGATGATTTGTTTCGCCAAAATTGAGTTGAATATAAAAGATTAAATCATTCTTAACTACTATGCAAAAAATAAAAAGCATTGGTTAACTAGATCCTTGTAAAATTAGAACGGGAAGTTATAGAGTTTAAAGTCTATGCGAGTAAATTCGACTGATATTGGGTCATTTAAAGGGGATGCCTATTCATTATGAGGTATAGTTTTCTCAACGGATTATGAATCCAGGCTATCAAGTGAAATATAATGTGAAAATAAATTTGTCCTGTGGGTTACAAGACAATCACAATTCCATTTCAAAATTTCAAAAAGGACAATTTTCGAGTGCATAAAAAGGATATAAGGGATGATTTGTTTCGCCATTATTGAGTTGAATATTAAAGATTAAATCATCCTTAACTACTATGCAAAAAATAAAAAGCATTGGTTAACTAGATCCTTGTAAAATTAGAACGGGAAGTTATAGAGTTTAAAGTCTATGCGAGTAAATTCGACTGATATTGGGTCAATTAAGGGGGGCGACTTTTCATTATGAGGTCTAGTTTTCACAACGGATTATGAATCCAGGCTATCAAGTGAAATATAATGTAAAAAAAATTTTGTCCTGTGGGGTACAAGACAATCACAATTCCATTTCAAAATTTCAAAAAGGACAATTTTCGAGTGCATAAAAAGGATATAAGGGATGATTTGTTTCGCCAATATTGAGTTGAATATTAAAGATTAAATCATCCTTAACTACTATGCAAAATATAAATAGCATTGGTTAACTAGATCCTTGTAAAATTAGAACGGGAGGTTAAGGAGTTGAAAGTCTATGCGAAAAAATTCGACTGATATTGGGTCATTTAAAGGGGGCGACTTTTCATTATGAGGTTTAGTTTTCTCAACTGATTATGAATCCAGGCTATCAAGTGAAATATAATGTAAAAAAAATTTTGTCCTGTGGGGTACAAGACAATCACAATTCCATTTCAAAAAGGATAATTTTCGAGTGCATGAAAAGGATATAAGGGATGATTTGTTTCGCCAATATTGAGTTGAATATTAAAGATTAAATCATCCTTAACTACTATGCAAAAAATAAAAAGCATTGGTTAACTAGATCCTAGTAAAATTAGAACGGGAAGTTAAGGAGTTGAAAGTCTATGCGAAAAAATTCGACTGATATTGGGTCATTTAAATGGGGTGACTTTTCATTATGAGGTCAAGTTTTCACAACGGATTATGAATCCAGGCTATCAAGTGAATTATAATGCGAAAATAAATTTGTCCTGTGGGTTACAAGACAATCACAATTCCATTTCAAAATTTCAAAAAGGACAATTTTCGAGTGCATAAAAAGGATATATGAAATATTTTGTTTCGCCAAAATGGAGTAGAATATTAAAGATTAAATCATCCTTAACTACTATGCAAAGTATAAATAGCATTGGTTAACTAGATCCTTGTAAAATTAGAACGGGAGGTTATGGAGTTGAAAGTCTATGCGAAAAAATTCGACTGATATTGGGTCATTTAATGGGGGCGACTTTTCATTATGAGGTCTAGTTTTCACAACGAATTATGAATCCAGGCTATCAAGTGAATTATAATGTGAAAATAAATTTGTCCTGTGGGTTACAAGACAATCACAATTCCATTTAAAAATTTCAAAAAGGACAATTTTCGAGTGCATGAAAAGGATATAAGGGATGATTTGTTTCGCCAATATTGAGTTGAATATTAAAGATTAAATCATCCTTAACTACTATGCAAAAAATAAAAAGCATTGGTTAACTAGATCCTTGTAAAATTAGAACGGGAAGTTATAGAGTTTAAAGTCTATGCGAGTAAATTCGACTGATATTGGGTCAATTAAGGGGGGCGACTTTTCATTATGAGGTCTAGTTTTCACAACGGATTATGAATCCAGGCTATCAAGTGAAATATAATGTAAAAAAAATTTTGTCCTGTGGGGTACAAGACAATCACAATTCCATTTCAAAATTTCAAAAAGGACAATTTTCGAGTGCATAAAAAGGATATAAGGGATGATTTGTTTCGCCAATATTGAATTGAATATTAAAGATTAAATCATCCTTAACTACTATGCAAAAAATAAAAAGCATTGGTTAACTAGATCCCTGAAAAATTAGAACGGGAAGTTAAGGAGTTTAAAGTCTATGTGAAAAAATTCGACTGATATTGGGTCATTTAAAGGGGGTGACTTTTCATTATGAGATCTAGTTTTCTCAACGGATTAGGAATCCAGGCTATCAAGTGAATAATAATGTGAAAAAAATTTTGTCCTGTGTTCCAAAGGACACCCGTAATATCGTCTCAAAGTTTCAAAATGGCAATTTTCGAGTGCATAAAAAGGATATAAGGGATGATTTCTTTCTCCAAAATTGAGTTGAATATTAAAGATTAAATCATTCTTAACTACTATGCAAAAAATAAAAAGCATTGGTTAACTAGATCCTTGTAAAATTAGAACGGGAGGTTAAGGAGTTGAAAGTCTATGCGAAAAAATTCGACTGATATTGGGTCATTTAAAGGGGGTGACTTTTCATTATGAGGTCTAGTTTTCTCAACGGATTATGAATTCAGGCTATCAAGTGAAAAAAATTTTAAAAAAATTTTGACCTGTGGGTTACAAGACAATCACAATTCCATTTCAAAATTTCAAAAAGAACAATTTTCGAGTGCATGAAAAGGATATAAGGGATGATTTGTTTCGCCAAAATTGAGTTGAATATAAAAGATTAAATCATTCTTAACTACTATGCAAAAAATAAAAAGCATTGGTTAACTAGATCCTTGTAAAATTAGAACGGGAAGTTATAGAGTTTAAAGTCTATGCGAGTAAATTCGACTGATATTGGGTCATTTAAAGGGGATGCCTATTCATTATGAGGTATAGTTTTCTCAACGGATTATGAATCCAGGCTATCAAGTGAAATATAATGTGAAAATAAATTTGTCCTGTGGGTTACAAGACAATCACAATTCCATTTCAAAATTTCAAAAAGGACAATTTTCGAGTGCATAAAAAGGATATAAGGGATGATTTGTTGCGCCATTATTGAGTTGAACATTAAAGATTAAATCATCCTTAACTACTATGCAAAAAATAAAAAGCATTGGTTAACTAGATCCTTGTAAAATTAGAACGGGAAGTTATAGAGTTTAAAGTCTATGCGAGTAAATTCGACTGATATTGGGTCAATTAAGGGGGGCGACTTTTCATTATGAGGTCTAGTTTTCACAACGGATTATGAATCCAGGCTATCAAGTGAAATATAATGTAAAAAAAATTTTGTCCTGTGGGGTACAAGACAATCACAATTCCATTTCAAAATTTCAAAAAGGACAATTTTCGAGTGCATAAAAAGGATATAAGGGATGATTTGTTTCGCCAATATTGAATTGAATATTAAAGATTAAATCATCCTTAACTACTATGCAAAAAATAAAAAGCATTGGTTAACTAGATCCCTGAAAAATTAGAACGGGAAGTTAAGGAGTTTAAAGTCTATGTGAAAAAATTCGACTGATATTGGGTCATTTAAAGGGGGTGACTTTTCATTATGAGATCTAGTTTTCTCAACGGATTATGAATCCAGGCTATCAAGTGAATTATAATGTGAAAATAAATTTGTCCTGTGGGTTACAAGACAATCACAATTCCATTTCAAAATTTCAAAAAGGACAATTTTCGAGTGCATAAAAAGGATATAAAGGATGATTTGCTTCGCCAAAATTGAATTGAATATTAAAGATTAAATCATCCTTAACTACTATGCAAAAAATATAAAGCATTGGTTAACTAGATCCCTTAAAAATTAGAACGGGAAGTTAAGGAGTTGAAAGTCTATGCGAAAAAATTCGACTGATATTGGGTCATTTAAAGGGGGTGACTTTTCATTATGAGGTCTAGTTTTCACAACGGATTATGAATCCAGGCTATCAAGTGAATTATAATGTGAAAATAAATTTGTCCTGTGGGTTACAAGACAATCACAATTCCATTTCAAAAGTTCAAAAAGGACACTTTTCGAGTGCATAAAAAGGATATAAGGGATGATTTGTTTCGCCAATATCGAGTTAAATATTAAAGACTAAATCATCCTTAACTACTATGCAAAAAATAATAAGCATTAGTTAACTAGATCCCTTAAAAATTAGAACGGGAAGTTAAGGAGTTTAAAGTCTATGCGAAAAAATTCGACTGATATTGGGTCAATTAAAGGGGGCGACTTTTCATTATGAGGTTAAGTTTTCTCAACTGATTATGAATCCAGGCTATCAAGTGAATTGTAATGTGAAAAAAATTTTGTCCTGTGTCCCAAAGGACACCCGCAATATGATATCAAATTTTCAAAAAGGAAAAATTTTGGATTGCATAAAAAGGATATAAGGGATGATTTGTTTCGCCAAAATTGATTTGAATATTAAAGATTAAATCATCCTTAACTACTATGCAAAAAATAAAAAGCATTGGTTAACTAGATCCTTGAAAAATTAGAACGGGAAGTTAAGGAGTTGAAAGTCTATGCGAAAAAATTCGACTGATATTGGGTCATTTAAAGGGGGTGACTTTTCATTATGAGGTCTAGTTTTCACAACGGATTATGAATCCAGGCTATCAAGTGAATTATAATGTGAAAATAAATTTGTCCTGTGGGTTACAAGACAATCACAATTCCATTTCAAAATTTCAAAAAGGACAATTTTCGAGTGCATAAAAAGGATATAAGGGATGATTTGTTTCGCCAATATCGAGTTGAATATTAAAGATTAAATCATCCTTAACTACTATGCAAAAAATAAAAAGCATTGGTTAACTAAATCCCTGAAAAATTAGAACGGGAAGTTAAGGAGTTTATAGTCTATGCGAGAAAATTCGACTGATATTGGGTCATTTAAAGGGGGCGACT
Organism: Sisyra terminalis; assembly: GCA_958496175.1. Taxonomy (NCBI): domain Eukaryota; kingdom Metazoa; phylum Arthropoda; class Insecta; order Neuroptera; family Sisyridae; genus Sisyra; species Sisyra terminalis. The sequence goes on along the minus strand of OY292279.1, from coordinate 1,296,167 downwards.
TTTCATTATGAGGTTTAGTTTTCTCAACTGATTATGAATCCAGGCTATCAAGTGAATTATAATGTGAAAAAAATTTTGTCCTGTGGGTTACATGACAATCACAATTCCATTTCAACATTTCAAAAAGGACAATTTTCGAGTGCATAAAAAGGATATAAGGGATGATTTGCTTCGCCAAAATTGAATTGAATATTAAAGATTAAATCATCCTTAACTACTATGCAAAAAATATAAAGCATTGGTTAACTAGATCCCTTAAAAATTAGAACGGGAAGTTAAGGAGTTGAAAGTCTATGCGAAAAAATTCGACTGATATTGGGTCATTTAAAGGGGGTGACTTTTCATTATGAGGTCTAGTTTTCACAACGGATTATGAATCCAGGCTATCAAGTGAATTATAATGTGAAAATAAATTTGTCCTGTGGGTTACAAGACAATCACAATTCCATTTCAAAATTTCAAAAAGGACAATTTTCGAGTGCATAAAAAGGATATAAGGGATGATTTGTTTCGCCAATATCGAGTTGAATAATAAAGATTAAATCATCCTTAACTACTATGCAAAAAATAAAAAGCATTGGTTAACTAAATCCCTGAAAAATTAGAACGGGAAGTTAAGGAGTTTAAAGTCTATGCGAAAAAATTCGACGGAATTTGGGTCATTTAAAGGGGGTGACTTTTCAAAATGAGGTCTAGTTTTCACAACGGATTATGAATCCAGACTATCAAGTGAATTATAATGTGAAAATAAATTTGTTCTGTGGGTTACAAGACAATCACAATTCCAATTCAAAATTTCAAAAAGGACAATTTTCGAGTGCATAAAAAGGATATAAGGGATGATTTGTTTCGCCAATATCGAGTTGAATATTAAAGATTAAATCATCATTAACTACTATGCAAAAAATATAAAGCTTTGGTTAACTAAATCCCTGAAAAATTAGAACGGGAAGTTAAGGAGTTTAAAGTCTATGCGAGAAAATTCGACTGATATTGGGTCATTTAAAGGGGGCGACTTTTCATTATGAGGTTTAGTTTTCTCAACGGATTATGAATCCAGGCTATCAAGTGAATTATAATGTGAAAATAAATTTGTCCTGTGGGTTACAAGACAATCACAATTCCATTTCAAAATTTCAAAAAGGACAATTTTCGAGTGCATAAAAAGGATATAAGGGATGATTTGTTTCGCCAATATCGAGTTGAATAATAAAGATTAAATCATCCTTAACTACTATGCAAAAAATAAAAAGCATTGGTTAACTAAATCCCTGAAAAATTAGAACGGGAAGTTAAGGAGTTGAAAGTCTATGCGAAAAAATTCGACTGATATTGGGTCATTTAAAGGGGGTGACTTTTCATTATGAGGTCTAGTTTTCACAACGGATTATGAATCCAGGCTATCAAGTGAATTATAATGTGAAAATAAATTTGTCCTGTGGGTTACAAGACAATCACAATTCCATTTCAAAAGTTCAAAAAGGACACTTTTCGAGTGCATAAAAAGGATATAAGGGATGATTTGTTTCGCCAATATCGAGTTAAATATTAAAGACTAAATCATCCTTAACTACTATGCAAAAAATAATAAGCATTAGTTAACTAGATCCCTTAAAAATTAGAACGGGAAGTTAAGGAGTTTAAAGTCTATGCGAAAAAATTCGACTGATATTGGGTCATTTAAAGGGGGCGACTTTTCATTATGAGGTTAAGTTTTCTCAACTGATTATGAATCCAGGCTATCAAGTGAATTGTAATGTGAAAAAAATTTTGTCCTGTGTCCCAAAGGACACCCGCAATATGATATCAAATTTTCAAAAAGGAAAAATTTTGGATTGCATAAAAAGGATATAAGGGATGATTTGTTTCGCCAAAATTGATTTGAATATTAAAGATTAAATCATCCTTAACTACTATGCAAAAAATAAAAAGCATTGGTTAACTAGATCCTTGAAAAATTAGAACGGGAAGTTAAGGAGTTGAAAGTCTATGCGAAAAAATTCGACTGATATTGGGTCATTTAAAGGGGGTGACTTTTCATTATGAGGTCTAGTTTTCACAACGGATTATGAATCCAGGCTATCAAGTGAATTATAAAGTGAAAATAAATTTGTCCTGTGGGTTACAAGACAATCACAATTCCATTTCAAAATTTCAAAAAGGACAATTTTCGAGTGCATAAAAAGGATATAAGAGATATTTTGTTTCGCCAAAATGGAGAAGAATATTAAAGATTAAATCATCCTTAACTACTATGCAAAAAATAAAAAGCATTGGTTAACTAGATCCTTGTAAAATTAGAACGGGAAGTTAAGGAGTTGAAAGTCTATGCGAAAAAATTCGACTGATATTGGGTCATTTAAAGGGGGTGACTTTTCATTATGAGGTCTAGTTTTCACAACGGATTATGAATCCAGGCTATCAAGTGAATTATAATGTGAAAATAAATTTGTCCTGTGGGTTACAAGACAATCACAATTCCATTTCAAAATTTCAAAAAGGACAATTTTCGAGTGCATAAAAAGGATATAAGGGATGATTTGTTTCGCCAATATCGAGTTGAATATTAAAGATTAAATCATCCTTAACTACTATGCAAAAAATAAAAAGCATTGGTTAACTAAATCCCTGAAAAATTAGAACGGGAAGTTAAGGAGTTTATAGTCTATGCGAGAAAATTCGACTGATATTGGGTCATTTAAAGGGGGCGACTTTTCATTATGAGGTTTAGTTTTCTCAACTGATTATGAATCCAGGCTATCAAGTGAATTATAATGTGAAAAAAATTTTGTCCTGTGGGTTACATGACAATCACAATTCCATTTCAACATTTCAAAAAGGACAATTTTCGAGTGCATAAAAAGGATATAAGGGATGATTTGCTTCGCCAAAATTGAATTGAATATTAAAGATTAAATCATCCTTAACTACTATGCAAAAAATATAAAGCATTGGTTAACTAGATCCCTTAAAAATTAGAACGGGAAGTTAAGGAGTTGAAAGTCTATGCGAAAAAATTCGACTGATATTGGGTCATTTAAAGGGGGTGACTTTTCATTATGAGGTCTAGTTTTCACAACGGATTATGAATCCAGGCTATCAAGTGAATTATAATGTGAAAATAAATTTGTCCTGTGGGTTACAAGACAATCACAATTCCATTTCAAAATTTCAAAAAGGACAATTTTCGAGTGCATAAAAAGGATATAAGGGATGATTTGTTTCGCCAATATCGAGTTGAATATTAAAGATTAAATCATCCTTAACTACTATGCAAAAAATAAAAAGCATTGGTTAACTAAATCCCTGAAAAATTAGAACGGGAAGTTAAGGAGTTTATAGTCTATGCGAGAAAATTCGACTGATATTGGGTCATTTAAAGGGGGCGACTTTTCATTATGAGGTTTAGTTTTCTCAACTGATTATGAATCCAGGCTATCAAGTGAATTATAATGTGAAAAAAATTTTGTCCTGTGGGTTACATGACAATCACAATTCCATTTCAACATTTCAAAAAGGACAATTTTCGAGTGCATAAAAAGGATATAAGGGATGATTTGCTTCGCCAAAATTGAATTGAATATTAAAGATTAAATCATCCTTAACTACTATGCAAAAAATATAAAGCATTGGTTAACTAGATCCCTTAAAAATTAGAACGGGAAGTTAAGGAGTTGAAAGTCTATGCGAAAAAATTCGACTGATATTGGGTCATTTAAAGGGGGTGACTTTTCATTATGAGGTCTAGTTTTCACAACGGATTATGAATCCAGGCTATCAAGTGAATTATAATGTGAAAATAAATTTGTCCTGTGGGTTACAAGACAATCACAATTCCATTTCAAAATTTCAAAAAGGACAATTTTCGAGTGCATAAAAAGGATATAAGGGATGATTTGTTTCGCCAATATCGAGTTGAATATTAAAGATTAAATCATCCTTAACTACTATGCAAAAAATAAAAAGCATTGGTTAACTAAATCCCTGAAAAATTAGAACGGGAAGTTAAGGAGTTTATAGTCTATGCGAGAAAATTCGACTGATATTGGGTCATTTAAAGGGGGCGACTTTTCATTATGAGGTTTAGTTTTCTCAACTGATTATGAATCCAGGCTATCAAGTGAATTATAATGTGAAAAAAATTTTGTCCTGTGGGTTACATGACAATCACAATTCCATTTCAACATTTCAAAAAGGACAATTTTCGAGTGCATAAAAAGGATATAAGGGATGATTTGCTTCGCCAAAATTGAATTGAATATTAAAGATTAAATCATCCTTAACTACTATGCAAAAAATATAAAGCATTGGTTAACTAGATCCCTTAAAAATTAGAACGGGAAGTTAAGGAGTTGAAAGTCTATGCGAAAAAATTCGACTGATATTGGGTCATTTAAAGGGGGTGACTTTTCATTATGAGGTCTAGTTTTCACAACGGATTATGAATCCAGGCTATCAAGTGAATTATAATGTGAAAATAAATTTGTCCTGTGGGTTACAAGACAATCACAATTCCATTTCAAAATTTCAAAAAGGACAATTTTCGAGTGCATAAAAAGGATATAAGGGATGATTTGTTTCGCCAATATCGAGTTGAATAATAAAGATTAAATCATCCTTAACTACTATGCAAAAAATAAAAAGCATTGGTTAACTAAATCCCTGAAAAATTAGAACGGGAAGTTAAGGAGTTTAAAGTCTATGCGAAAAAATTCGACGGAATTTGGGTCATTTAAAGGGGGTGACTTTTCAAAATGAGGTCTAGTTTTCACAACGGATTATGAATCCAGACTATCAAGTGAATTATAATGTGAAAATAAATTTGTTCTGTGGGTTACAAGACAATCACAATTCCAATTCAAAATTTCAAAAAGGACAATTTTCGAGTGCATAAAAAGGATATAAGGGATGATTTGTTTCGCCAATATCGAGTTGAATATTAAAGATTAAATCATCATTAACTACTATGCAAAAAATATAAAGCTTTGGTTAACTAAATCCCTGAAAAATTAGAACGGGAAGTTAAGGAGTTTAAAGTCTATGCGAGAAAATTCGACTGATATTGGGTCATTTAAAGGGGGCGACTTTTCATTATGAGGTTTAGTTTTCTCAACTGATTATGAATCCAGGCTATCAAGTGAATTATAATGTGAAAATAAATTTGTCCTGTGGGTTACAAGACAATCACAATTCCATTTCAAAATTTCAAAAAGGACAATTTTCGAGTGCATAAAAAGGATATAAGGGATGATTTGTTTCGCCAATATCGAGTTGAATATTAAAGATTAAATCATCCTTAACTACTATGCAAAAAATAAAAAGCATTGGTTAACTAAATCCCTGAAAAATTAGAACGGGAAGTTAAGGAGTTTAAAGTCTATGCGAAAAAATTCGACGGAATTTGGGTCATTTAAAGGGGGTGACTTTTCATTATGAGGGATAGTTTTCACAACGGATTATGAATCCAGGCTATCAAGTGAATTATAATGTGAAAATAAATTTGTTCTGTGGGTTACAAGACAATCACAATTCCATTTCAAAATTTCAAAAAGGACAATTTTCGAGTGTATAAAAAGGATATAAGGGATGATTTGTTTCGCCAATAAAGAATTGAATATTAAAGATTAAATCATCCTTAATTACTATGCAAAAAATATAAAGCATTGGTTAACTAGATCCTTGTAAAATTAGAACGGGAAGTTAAGGAGTTGAAAGTCTATGCGAAAAAATTCGACTGAATTTGGGTCATTTAAAGGGGGTGACTTTTCATTATGAGTGCGAGTTTTCTCAACGGATTATGAATCCAGGCTATCAATGAAATTATTATATGAAAAAAAATTTGTCCTGTAAGCCAAAGGACACCCGCAATACCGTTATAAAGTTTCAAAAAGGACAATTTTCGAATGCATAAAAAGGATATAAGAGATATTTTGTTTCGCCAAAATGGAGTAGAATATTAAAGATTAAATCATCCTTAACTACTATGCAAAAAATAAAAAGCATTGGTTAAGTAGATCTTCGTAAAATTAGAACAGGAAGTTAAGGAGTTGAAAGTCTATGCGAGAAAATTCGACTGATATTGAGTCATTTAAAGGGGGCCACTTTTCATTATGAGGTCTAGTTTTCTCAACGGATTATGAATCCAGGCTATCAAGTGAATAATAATGTGAAAAAAATTTTGTCCTGAGTTCCAAAGGACACCCGCAATATCGTCTCAAAGTTTCAAAAAGGGCAATTTTCGAGTGCATAAAAAGGATATAAGAGATATTTTGTTTCGCCAAAATGGAGTAGAATATTAAAGATTAAATCATCCTTAACTACTATGCAAAAAATTAAAAGCATTGGTTAACTAGATCCTTGTAAAATTAGAACGGAAAGTTAAGGAGTAGAAAGTCTATGCGAAAAAATTCGACTGATATTGGGTCATTTAAAGGGGGTGACTTTTCATTATGAGGTCTAGTTTTCACAACGGATTATGAATCCAGGCTATCAAGTGAATTATAATGTGAAAATAAATTTGTTCTGTGGGTTACAAGACAATCACAATTCCATTTCAAAATTTCAAAAAGGACAATTTTCGAGAGCATAAAAAGGATATAAGGGATGATTTGTTTCGCCAATATCGAGTTGAATATTAAAGATTAAATCATCCTTAACTACTATGCGAAAAATAAAAAGCATTGGTTAACTAAATCCCTGAAAAATTAGAACGGGAAGTTAAGGAGTTTAAAGTCTATGCGAGAAAATTCGACTGATATTGGGTCATTTAAAGGGGGCGACTTTTCATTATGAGGTTTAGTTTTCTCAACTGATTATGAATCCAGGCTATCAAGTGAATTATAATGTGAAAATAAATTTGTCCTGTGGGTTACAAGACAATCACAATTCCATTTCAAAATTTCAAAAAGGACAATTTTCGAGTGCATAAAAAGGATATAAGGGATGATTTGTTTCGCCAATAAAGAATTGAATATTAAAGATTAAATCATCCTTAACTACTATGCAAAAAATATAAAGCATTGGTTAACTAGATCCTTGTAAAATTAGAACGGGAAGTTAAGGAGTTGAAAGTCTATGCGAGAAAATTCGACTGATATTGGGTCATTTAAAGGGGGCGACTTTTCATTATGAGGTTCAGTTTTCTCAACTGATTATGAATCCAGGCTATCAAGTGAATTATAATGTGAAAAAAATTTTGTCCTGTGGGTTACAAGACAATCACAATTCCATTTCAAAATTTCAAAAAGGACAATTTTCGAGTGCATAAAAAGGATATAAGGGATGATTTGTTTCGCCAAAATTGAGTTGAATATTAAAGATTAAATCATCCTTAACTACTATGCAAAAAATAATAAGCATTGATTAACTAGATCTTTGGAAAATTAAAACTGGAAATTAAGGACGTGAAAACGCTTGCACCAAATTAGCCTAAGCGACGGTCATTTTTGAGGAGGAGATTCCCTTAGAGTGTAAATTTTAGCTACGTATTACAATGCTCTAATGTGAGAACTGATGTAATTTTTTTTTGTATGCAAAAGGACATATAAAATATCGGTTCAAAGTTCCAAGAAAGGCAATTTTCAAGTTTAGGTAAAGTATATAACGCTGTTTTTTTTTTTTTTTGGAATCCAGATATATATTAAGGCTGAATCATTGTTATCGAAATTGCATAAATCAGCTCTCCAAGAGCTCATCAGAAAGATTTACAAATGCAAATGGTTTTGTCGTTTTTAGCCTATTTCGGTGATTGAAAGTTGGGGATTATTTACCTACCTTGTTTTGTCAAGACTTGTTGAAGGAGATATTCCTCCGATTTTCACAATATTTATGCTGCACTTTCAGTGGCTTATATTTATTGATGATTTGGTTAGATTCCTCTCTGCAGGATTTCTTTTGAAATATATATTATATTTGGCTATTTTTAGGTCGTAAAATGTTGGAAAATATCTACAAAATTTACAAAAAGTACTTGTGAACATTGCATCCATACCCACAATGTCAGAATAAATATTACCTGTTTCATATGTATTTGGGATCATTCCGATGTTATAAAGTTAAAATGCATCACTGACCGTCAATTCAAACAACTATAACAATAAAAATTAAGTTTATTTGAATAAAATAAAGGTAATTATAAAATTTTAATTTTCCAAAATTAGTTGTCAAATTGACTTGAGTCGCCGCTGGAGCCATCTATGCTAGAACAGGTCAACTCTTGACATGTATGTCAATTAAACCACCTTATGTTTTTAGTGCCACCTGTGAGTCAGGTGGATGTACTCATAGCTTCCAACAAAAGTTGTATCGCATTGTAGCGATGTCTTAAATCAAAATTCTAAGCAATACGAATTGTCAACACTTAAAAATTGTTAAAAATAAGCTATAATTCAATAATTGAATTTAGAACTTACTATTGTCGATATTTCAAGGATAAGATATGCAATTGAAAACACGAAAACTGGTAAAGTTTAATGAAATACTTACGAATTACTGGGCTAAAGCTTTAACAATATTCGTATATGTCCAAAGAATGAACCATTATTCCATTCGAAACTTGCAAAAGATCAATTAGGAAAAAATATTAGCGACGAAATCATTCTTAACTATATTGCAAAGAATAATAAGCATAAGATTTCTAGATCCTTGGAAAATTAAAACGGAAAGTTATAGAGTTGAAAGTCTATGCGAAAAAATTCGACTAAATTTGGGTCATTTCAAGGGGGTGACTTTTCATTATGAGGTCGAGTTTTCTCAACGGATTATGAATCCAGGCTATCACTCAAATTATTATATGAAAAAAAAATTGTCCTGTATGCCAAAGGACACCCGCAATACCGTTTTAATGTTTCAAAAAGGACAATTTTCGAATGCATAAAAAGGATATAAGAGATATTTTCTTTCGCCAAAATGGAGTAGAATATTAAAAGTTAAATCATCCTTAACTACTATGCAAAATATAAAAAGCATTGGTTAACTAGATCCTTGTAAAATTAGAACGGGAGGTTAAGGAGTTGAAAGTCAATGCGAAAAAATTCGACTGATATTGGGTCATTTAAAGGGGGTGACTTTTCATTATGAGGTCTAGATTTCTCAACGGATTATGAATTCAGGCTATCAAGTGAAAAAAATTTTAAAAAAATTTTGACCTGTGGGTTACAAACAATCACAATTCCATTTCAAAATTTCAAAAAGGACAATTTTCGAGTGCATAAAAAGGATATAAGGGATGATTTGTTTCGCCAAAATTGAATTGAATGTTAAAGATTAAATCATCCTTAACTACTATGCAAAAAATAAAAAGCTTTGGTTTACTAGATCCTTGTAAAATTAGAACGGGAAGTTATAGAGTTTAAAGTCTATGCGAGTAAATTCGACTGATATTGGGTCATTTAAAGGGGGTGCCTATTCATTATGAGGTATAGTTTTCTCAACGGATTATGAATCCAGGCTATCACTCAAATTATTATATGAAAAAAAAATTGTCCTGTATGCCAAAGGACACCCGCAATACCGTTTTAATGTTTCAAAAAGGACAATTTTCGAATGCATAAAAAGGATATAAGAGATATTTTGTTTCGCCAAAATGGAGTAGAATATTAAAGATTAAATCATCCTTAACTACTATGCAAAATATAAAAAGCATTGGTTAACTAGATCCTTGTAAAATTAGAACGGGAGGTTAAGGAGTTGAAAGTCAATGCGAAAAAATTCGACTGATATTGGGTCATTTAAAGGGGGTGACTTTTCATTATGAGGTCTAGATTTCTCAACGGATTATGAATTCAGGCTATCAAGTGAAAAAAATTTTAAAAAAATTTTGACCTGTGGGTTACAAACAATCACAATTCCATTTCAAAATTTCAAAAAGGACAATTTTCGAGTGCATAAAAAGGATATAAGGGATGATTTGTTTCGCCAAAATTGAATTGAATATTAAAGATTAAATCATCCTTAACTACTATGCAAAAAATAAAAAGCATTGGTTAACTAGATACCAGAAAAATTAGAACGGGAAGTTAAGGAGTTTATAGTCTATGCGAAAAAATTCGACTGATATTGGGTCATTTAAAGGGGGTGATTTTTCATTATAAGGTCTAGTTTTCTCAACGTATAATGAATCCAGGCTATCAAGTGAATTATAATGTGAAAATAAATTTGTCCTGTGGGTTACAAGACAATCACAATTCCATTTCAAAATTTCAAAAAGGACAATTTTGAGTGCTAAAAAGGATATAAGGGATGATTTGTTTCGACAAAATTGAATTGAATATTAAAGATTAAATCATCCTTAACTACTATGCAAAAAATATAAAGCATTGGTTAACTAGATCCTTTAAAAATTAGAACGGGAAGTTAAGGAGTTGAAAGTCTATGCGAAAAAATTCGACTGATATTGGGTCATTTAAAGGGGGTGACTTTTCATTATGAGGTCTAGTTTTCACAACGGATTATGAATCCAGGCTATCAAGTGAATTATAATGTGAAAATAAATTTGTCCTGTGGGTTACAAGACAATCACAATTCCATTTCAAAATTTCAAAAAGGACAATTTTCGTGTGCATAAAAAGGATATAAAGGATGATTTGCTTCGCCAAAATTGAATTGAATATTAAAGATTAAATCATCCTTAACTACTATGCAAAATATAAAAAGCATTGGTTAACTAGATCCTTGTAAAATTAGAACGGGAGGTTAAGGAGTTGAAAGTCAATGCGAAAAAATTCGACTGATATTGGGTCATTTAAAGGGGGTGACTTTTCATTATGAGGTCTAGATTTCTCAACGGATTATGAATTCAGGCTATCAAGTGAAAAAAATTTTAAAAAAATTTTGACCTGTGGGTTACAAACAATCACAATTCCATTTCAAAATTTCAAAAAGGACAATTTTCGAATGCATAAAAAGGATATAAGGGATGATTTGTTTCGCCAAAATTGAATTGAATATTAAAGATTAAATCATCCTTAACTACTATGCAAAAAATAAAAAGCATTGGTTAACTAGATACCAGAAAAATTAGAACGGGAAGTTAAGGAGTTTATAGTCTATGCGAAAAAATTCGACTGATATTGGGTCATTTAAAGGGGGTGATTTTTCATTATAAGGTCTAGTTTTCTCAACGTATAATGAATCCAGGCTATCAAGTGAATTATAATGTGAAAAAAATTTGGTCCTGTGGGTTACAAGACAATCACAATTCCATTTCAAAATTTCAAAAAGGACAATTTTGAGTGCTAAAAAGGATATAAGGGATGATTTGTTTCGACAAAATTGAATTGAATATTAAAGATTAAATCATCCTTAACTACTATGCAAAAAATATAAAGCATTGGTTAACTAGATCCTTTAAAAATTAGAACGGGAAGTTAAGGAGTTGAAAGTCTATGCGAAAAAATTCGACTGATATTGGGTCATTTAAAGGGGGTGACTTTTCATTATGAGGTCTAGTTTTCACAACGGATTATGAATCCAGGCTATCAAGTGAATTATAATGTGAAAATAAATTTGTCCTGTGGGTTACAAGACAATCACAATTCCATTTCAAAATTTCAAAAAGGACAATTTTCGTGTGCATAAAAAGGATATAAAGGATGATTTGCTTCGCCAAAATTGAATTGAATATTAAAGATTAAATCATCCTTAACTACTATGCAAAAAATATAAAGCATTGGTTAACTAGATCCCTTAAAAATTAGAACGGGAAGTTAAGGAGTTGAAAGTCTATGCGACAAAATTCGACTGATATTGGGTCATTTAAAGGGGGTGACTTTTCATTATGAGGTCTAGTTTTCACAACGGATTATGAATCCAGGCTATCAAGTGAATTATAATGTGAAAATAAATTTGTCCTGTGGGTTACAAGACAATCACAATTCCATTTCAAAAGTTCAAAAAGGACAATTTTCGAGTGCATAAAAAGGATATAAGGGATGATTTGTTTCGCCAATATCGAGTTAAATATTAAAGACTAAATCATCCTTAACTACTATGCAAAAAATAATGAGCATTAGTTAACTATATCCCTTAAAAATTAGAACGGGAAGTTAAGGAGTTTAAAGTCTATGCGAAAAAATTCGACTGATATTGGGTCATTTAAAGGGGGCGACTTTTCATTATGAGGTTAAGTTTTCTCAACTGATTATGAATCCAGGCTATCAAGTGAATTGTAATGTGAAAAAAATTTTGTCCTGTGTCCCAAAGGACACCCGCAATATGATATCAAATTTTCAAAAAGGAAAAATTTTGGATTGCATAAAAAGGATATAAGGGATGATTTGATTCGCCAAAATTGATTTGAATATTAAAGATTAAATCATCCTTAACTACTATGCAAAAAATAAAAAGCATTGGTTAACTAGATCCTTGATAAATTAGAACGGGAAGTTATAGAGTTGAAAGTCTATGCGAAAAAATTCGACTAAATTTGGGTCATTTCAAGGGGGTGACTTTTCATTATGAGGTCGAGATTTCTCAACGGATTATGAATCCAGGCTATCACTTAAATTATTATATGAAAAAAAAATTGTCCTGTATGCCAAAGGACACCCGCAATACCGTTTTAATGTTTCAAAAAGGACAATTTTCGAATGCATAAAAAGGATATAAGAGATATTTTGTTTCGCCAAAATGGAGTAGAATATTAAAGATTAAATCATCCATAACTACTATGCAAAAAATTAAAAGCATTGGTTAACTAGATCCCAGAAAATTAGAACGGGAAGTTAAGGAGTTTAAAGTCTATGCGAAAAAATTCGACTGATATTGGGTCATTTAAAGGGGGTGATTTTTCATTATGAGGTCCAGTTTTCTCAAAGGACTAGGAATCCAGGCTATCAAGTGAATTATAATGTGAAAATAAATTAGTCCTGTGGGTTACAAGACAATCACAATTCCATTTCAAAATTACAAAAAGGACAATTTTCGAGTGCATAAAAAGGATATAAGGGATGATTTATTTCGCCATTATTGAGTTGAATATTAAAGATTAAATCATCCTTAACTACTATGCAAAAAATTAAAAGCATTGGTTAACTAGATCCTTGTAAAATTAGAACGGAAAGTTAAGGAGTTGAAAGTCTATGCGAAAAAATTCGACTGATATTGGGTCATTTAAAGGGGGTGACTTTTCATTATGAGGTCTAGTTTTCACAACGGATTATGAATCCAGGCTATCAAGTGAATTATAATGTGAAAATAAATTTGTCCTGTGGGTTACAAGACAATCACAATTCCATTTCAAAAGTTCAAAAAGGACAATTTTCGAGTGCATAAAAAGGATATAAGGGATGATTTGTTTCGCCAATATCGAGTTAAATATTAAAGACTAAATCATCCTTAACTACTATGCAAAAAATAATAAGCATTAGTTAACTAGATCCCTTAAAAATTAGAACGGGAAGTTAAGGAGTTTAAAGTCTATGCGAAAAAATTCGACTGATATTGGGTCATTTAAAGGGGGCGACTTTTCATTATGAGGTTAAGTTTTCTCAACTGATTATGATTCCAGGCTATCAAGTGAATTGTAATGTGAAAAAAATTTTGTCCTGTGTCCCAAAGGACACCCGCAATATGATATCAAATTTTCAAAAAGGAAAAATTTTGGATTGCATAAAAAGGATATAAGGGATGATTTGTTTCGCCAAAATTGATTTGAATATTAAAGATTAAATCATCCTTAACTACTATGCAAAAAATAAAAAGCATTGGTTAACTAGATCCTTGAAAAATTAGAACGGGAAGTTATAGAGTTGAAAGTCTATGCGAAAAAATTCGACTAAATTTGGGTCATTTCAAGGGGGTGACTTTTCATTATGAGGTCGAGATTTCTCAACGGATTATGAATCCAGGCTATCACTTAAATTATTATATGAAAAAAAAATTGTCCTGTATGCCAAAGGACACCCGCAATACCGTTTTAATGTTTCAAAAAGGACAATTTTCGAATGCATAAAAAGGATATAAGAGATATTTTGTTTCGCCAAAATGGAGTAGAATATTAAAGATTAAATCATCCTTAACTACTATGCAAAAAATTAAAAGCATTGGTTAACTAGATCCCAGAAAATTAGAACGGGAAGTTAAGGAGTTTAAAGTCTATGCGAAAAAATTCGACTGATATTGGGTCATTTAAAGGGGGTGATTTTTCATTATGAGGTCCAGTTTTCTCAAAGGACTAGGAATCCAGGCTATCAAGTGAATTATAATTTGAAAATAAATTAGTCCTGTGGGTTACAAGACAATCACAATTCCATTTCAAAATTTCAAAACGGACAATTTTCGAGTGCATAAAAAGGATATAAGGGATGATTTGTTTCGCCATTAATGAGTTGAATATTAAAGAATTAATCATCCATAACTACTATGCAAAAAATAAAAAGCATTAGTAAACTAGATCCCTGAAAAAATAGAACGGGAAGTTAAGGAGTTGAAAGTCTATGCGAAAAAATTCGACTGATATTGGGTCATTTAAAGGGGGTGACTTTTCATTATGAGGTCTAGTTTTCTCAAAGGACTAGGAATCCAGGCTATCAAGTGAGTTATAATGTGAAAATAAATTAGTCCTGTGGGTTACAAGACAATCACAATTCCATTTCAAAATTACAAAAAGGACAATTTTCGAGTGCATAAAAAGGATATAAGGGATGATTTATTTCGCCATTATTGAGTTGAATATTAAAGATTAAATCATCCTTAACTACTATGCAAAAAATTAAAAGCATTGGTTAACTAGATCCTTGTAAAATAAGAACGGAAAGTTAAGGAGTTGAAAGTCTATGCGAAAAAATTCGACTGATATTGGGTCATTTAAAGGGGGTGACTTTTCATTATGAGATCTAGTTTTCTCAACGGATTATGAATTCAGGCTATCAAGTGAATAATAATGTGAATAAAATTTTGTCCTGTGTTCCGAAGGACACCCGCAGTATCGTCTCAAAATTTCAAAAAGGGCAATTTTCGAGTGCATAAAAAGGATATAAGGGATGATTTGATTCGCCAAAATTGAGTTGAATATTAAATAATAAATCATTCTTAACTACTATGCAAAAAATAAAAAGCATTGGTTAATTAGATCCTTGTAAAATTAGAACGGGAGGTTAAGGAGTTGAAAGTCTATGCGAAAAAATTCGACTGATATTGGGTCATTTAAAGGGGGTGACTTTTCATTATGAGGACTAGTTTTCTCAACGGATTATGAATTCAGGCTATCAAGTGAAAAAAATTTTAAAAAAATTTTGACCTGTGGGTTACAAGACAATCGCAATTCCATTTCAAAATTTCAAAAAGGACAATTTTTGAGTGCATAAAAAGGATATAAGGGATGATTTGTTTCGCCAAAATTGAGTTGAATATTAAAGATTAAATCATTCTTAACTACTATGCAAAAAATTAAAAGCATTTGTTAAATAAATCCTTGTAAAATTAGAACGGGAATTTATAGAGTTTAAAGTCTATGCGAGTAAATTCGACTGATATTGGGTCATTTAAAGGGGGTGCCTATTCATTATGAGGTATAGTTTTCTCAACGGATTATGAATCCAGGCTATCAAGTGAAATATAATGTACAAAAAATTTTGTCCTGTGGGGTACAAGACAATCACAATTCCATTTCAAAATTTCAAAAAGGACAATTTTCGAGTGCATAAAAAGGATATAAGGGATGATTTGTTTCGCCATTATTGAGTTGAATATTAAAGATTAAATCATCCTTAACTACTATGCAAAAATAAAAAGCATTGGTTAACTAGATCCCTGAAAAATTAGAACGGGAAGTTAAGGAGTTTAAAGTCTATGTGAAAAAATTCGACTGATATTGGGTCATTTAAAGGGGGTGACTTTTCATTATGAGATCTAGTTTTCTCAACGGATTATGAATTCAGGCTATCAAGTGAATAATAATGTGAATAAAATTTTGTCCTGTGTTCCGAAGGACACCCGCAGTATCGTCTCAAAATTTCAAAAAGGGCAATTTTCGAGTGCATAAAAAGGATATAAGGGATGATTTGTTTCGCCAAAATTGAGTTGAATATTAAATAATAAATCATTCTTAACTACTATGCAAAAAATAAAAAGCATTGGTTAATTAGATCCTTGTAAAATTAGAACGGGAGGTTAAGGAGTTGAAAGTCTATGCGAAAAAATTCGACTGATATTGGGTCATTTAAAGGGGGTGACTTTTCATTATGAGGACTAGTTTTCTCAACGGATTATGAATTCAGGCTATCAAGTGAAAAAAATTTTAAAAAAATTTTGACCTGTGGGTTACAAGACAATCGCAATTCCATTTCAAAATTTCAAAAAGGACAATTTTTGAGTGCATAAAAAGGATATAAGGGATGATTTGTTTCGCCAAAATTGAATTGAATATTAAAGATTAAATCATTCTTAACTACTATGCAAAAAATAAAAAGCATTGGTTAACTAGATCCTTGTTAAATTAGAAGGGGAAGTTATATAGTTTAAAGTCTATGCGAAAAAAATCGACTGATATTGGGTCATTTAAAGGGGGTGACTTTTCATTATGAGGTCTAGTTTTCACAACAAATTATGAATCCAGGCTATCAAGTGAATTATAATGTGAAAATAAATTTATCCTGTGGGTTACGAGACAATCACAATTCCATTTCAAAATTTCAAAAAGGACAATTTTCGAGTGCATAAAAAGGATATAAGGGATGATTTGTTTCGCCAATATCGAGTTGAATATTAAAGATTAAATCATCCTTAACTACTATGCAAAAAATTAAAAAGCATTGGTAAACTAGATCCTTGTAAAATTAGAACGGGAAGTTATAGAGTTTAAAGTCTATGCGAGTAAATTCGACTGATATTGGGTCATTTAAAGGTGGTGCCTATTCATTATGAGGTATAGTTTTCTCAACGGATTATGAATCCAGGCTATCAAGTGAAATATAATGTAAAAAAAAATTTGTCCTGTGTCCCAAAGGACACCCGCAATATCGTCTCAAAGTTTAAAAAAGGGCAATTTTCGAGTGCATAAAAAGGATATAAGAGATATTTTGTTTCGCCAAAATGGAGTAGAATAATAAAGATTAAATCATCCTTAACTACTATGCAAAAAATTAAAAGCATTGGTTAACTAGATCCTTGTAAAATTAGAACGGAAAGTTAAGGAGTTTAAAGTCTATGCGAAAAAATTCGACTGATATTGGGTCATTTAAAAAGGGTGACTTTTCATTATGAGGTCCAGTTTTCTCAAAGGACTAGGAATCCAGGCTATCAAGTGAATTATAATGTGAAAATAAATAAGTCCTGTGGGTTACAAGACAATCACAATTCCATTTCAAAATTTCAAAACGGACAATTTTCGAGTGCATAAAAAGGATATAAGGGATGATTTGTTTCGCCATTATTGAGTTGAATATTAAAGAATTAATCATCCATAACTACTATGCAAAAAATAAAAAGCATTGGTTAACTAGATCCCTGAAAAATTAAAACGGGAAGTTAAGGAGTTGAAAGTCTATGCGAAAAAATTCGACTGATATTGGGTCATTAAAAGGGGGTGACTTTTCATTATGAGGTCTAGTTTTCTCAAAGGACTAGGAATCCAGGCTATCAAGTGAGTTATAATGTGAAAATAAATTAGTCCTGTGGGTTACAAGACAATCACAATTCCATTTCAAAATTACAAAAAGGACAATTTTCGAGTGCATAAAAAGGATATAAGGGATGATTTATTTCGCCATTATTGAGTTGAATATTAAAGATTAAATCATCCTTAACTACTATGCAAAAAATTAAAAGCATTGGTTAACTAGATCCTTGTAAAATAAGAACGGAAAGTTAAGGAGTTGAAAGTCTATGCGAAAAAATTCGACTGATATTGGGTCATTTAAAGGGGGTGACTTTTCATTATGAGATCTAGTTTTCTCAACGGATTATGAATTCAGGCTATCAAGTGAATAATAATGTGAATAAAATTTTGTCCTGTGTTCCGAAGGACACCCGCAGTATCGTCTCAAAATTTCAAAAAGGGCAATTTTCGAGTGCATAAAAAGGATATAAGGGATGATTTGATTCGCCAAAATTGAGTTGAATATTAAATAATAAATCATTCTTAACTACTATGCAAAAAATAAAAAGCATTGGTTAATTAGATCCTTGTAAAATTAGAACGGGAGGTTAAGGAGTTGAAAGTCTATGCGAAAAAATTCGACTGATATTGGGTCATTTAAAGGGGGTGACTTTTCATTATGAGGACTAGTTTTCTCAACGGATTATGAATTCAGGCTATCAAGTGAAAAAAATTTTAAAAAAATTTTGACCTGTGGGTTACAAGACAATCGCAATTCCATTTCAAAATTTCAAAAAGGACAATTTTTGAGTGCATAAAAAGGATATAAGGGATGATTTGTTTCGCCAAAATTGAGTTGAATATTAAAGATTAAATCATTCTTAACTACTATGCAAAAAATTAAAAGCATTTGTTAAATAAATCCTTGTAAAATTAGAACGGGAATTTATAGAGTTTAAAGTCTATGCGAGTAAATTCGACTGATATTGGGTCATTTAAAGGGGGTGCCTATTCATTATGAGGTATAGTTTTCTCAACGGATTATGAATCCAGGCTATCAAGTGAAATATAATGTAAAAAAAATTTTGTCCTGTGGGGTACAAGACAATCACAATTCCATTTCAAAATTTCAAAAAGGACAATTTTCGAGTGCATAAAAAGGATATAAGGGATGATTTGTTTCGCCATTATTGAGTTGAATATTAAAGATTAAATCATCCTTAACTACTATGCAAAAATAAAAAGCATTGGTTAACTAGATCCCTGAAAAATTAGAACGGGAAGTTAAGGAGTTTAAAGTCTATGTGAAAAAATTCGACTGATATTGGGTCATTTAAAGGGGGTGACTTTTCATTATGAGATCTAGTTTTCTCAACGGATTATGAATTCAGGCTATCAAGTGAATAATAATGTGAATAAAATTTTGTCCTGTGTTCCGAAGGACACCCGCAGTATCGTCTCAAAATTTCAAAAAGGGCAATTTTCGAGTGCATAAAAAGGATATAAGGGATGATTTGTTTCGCCAAAATTGAGTTGAATATTAAATAATAAATCATTCTTAACTACTATGCAAAAAATAAAAAGCATTGGTTAATTAGATCCTTGTAAAATTAGAACGGGAGGTTAAGGAGTTGAAAGTCTATGCGAAAAAATTCGACTGATATTGGGTCATTTAAAGGGGGTGACTTTTCATTATGAGGACTAGTTTTCTCAACGGATTATGAATTCAGGCTATCAAGTGAAAAAAATTTTAAAAAAATTTTGACCTGTGGGTTACAAGACAATCGCAATTCCATTTCAAAATTTCAAAAAGGACAATTTTTGAGTGCATAAAAAGGATATAAGGGATGATTTGTTTCGCCAAAATTGAATTGAATATTAAAGATTAAATCATTCTTAACTACTATGCAAAAAATAAAAAGCATTGGTTAACTAGATCCTTGTTAAATTAGAAGGGGAAGTTATATAGTTTAAAGTCTATGCGAAAAAAATCGACTGATATTGGGTCATTTAAAGGGGGTGACTTTTCATTATGAGGTCTAGTTTTCACAACAAATTATGAATCCAGGCTATCAAGTGAATTATAATGTGAAAATAAATTTATCCTGTGGGTTACGAGACAATCACAATTCCATTTCAAAATTTCAAAAAGGACAATTTTCGAGTGCATAAAAAGGATATAAGGGATGATTTGTTTCGCCAATATCGAGTTGAATATTAAAGATTAAATCATCCTTAACTACTATGCAAAAAATTAAAAAGCATTGGTAAACTAGATCCTTGTAAAATTAGAACGGGAAGTTATAGAGTTTAAAGTCTATGCGAGTAAATTCGACTGATATTGGGTCATTTAAAGGTGGTGCCTATTCATTATGAGGTATAGTTTTCTCAACGGATTATGAATCCAGGCTATCAAGTGAAATATAATGTAAAAAAAAATTTGTCCTGTGTCCCAAAGGACACCCGCAATATCGTCTCAAAGTTTAAAAAAGGGCAATTTTCGAGTGCATAAAAAGGATATAAGAGATATTTTGTTTCGCCAAAATGGAGTAGAATAATAAAGATTAAATCATCCTTAACTACTATGCAAAAAATTAAAAGCATTGGTTAACTAGATCCTTGTAAAATTAGAACGGAAAGTTAAGGAGTTTAAAGTCTATGCGAAAAAATTCGACTGATATTGGGTCATTTAAAAAGGGTGACTTTTCATTATGAGGTCCAGTTTTCTCAAAGGACTAGGAATCCAGGCTATCAAGTGAATTATAATGTGAAAATAAATAAGTCCTGTGGGTTACAAGACAATCACAATTCCATTTCAAAATTTCAAAACGGACAATTTTCGAGTGCATAAAAAGGATATAAGGGATGATTTGTTTCGCCATTATTGAGTTGAATATTAAAGAATTAATCATCCATAACTACTATGCAAAAAATAAAAAGCATTGGTTAACTAGATCCCTGAAAAATTAAAACGGGAAGTTAAGGAGTTGAAAGTCTATGCGAAAAAATTCGACTGATATTGGGTCATTAAAAGGGGGTGACTTTTCATTATGAGGTCTAGTTTTCTCAAAGGACTAGGAATCCAGGCTATCAAGTGAGTTATAATGTGAAAATAAATTAGTCCTGTGGGTTACAAGACAATCACAATTCCATTTCAAAATTACAAAAAGGACAATTTTCGAGTGCATAAAAAGGATATAAGGGATGATTTATTTCGCCATTATTGAGTTGAATATTAAAGATTAAATCATCCTTAACTACTATGCAAAAAATTAAAAGCATTGGTTAACTAGATCCTTGTAAAATAAGAACGGAAAGTTAAGGAGTTGAAAGTCTATGCGAAAAAATTCGACTGATATTGGGTCATTTAAAGGGGGTGACTTTTCATTATGAGATCTAGTTTTCTCAACGGATTATGAATTCAGGCTATCAAGTGAATAATAATGTGAATAAAATTTTGTCCTGTGTTCCGAAGGACACCCGCAGTATCGTCTCAAAATTTCAAAAAGGGCAATTTTCGAGTGCATAAAAAGGATATAAGGGATGATTTGATTCGCCAAAATTGAGTTGAATATTAAATAATAAATCATTCTTAACTACTATGCAAAAAATAAAAAGCATTGGTTAATTAGATCCTTGTAAAATTAGAACGGGAGGTTAAGGAGTTGAAAGTCTATGCGAAAAAATTCGACTGATATTGGGTCATTTAAAGGGGGTGACTTTTCATTATGAGGACTAGTTTTCTCAACGGATTATGAATTCAGGCTATCAAGTGAAAAAAATTTTAAAAAAATTTTGACCTGTGGGTTACAAGACAATCGCAATTCCATTTCAAAATTTCAAAAAGGACAATTTTTGAGTGCATAAAAAGGATATAAGGGATGATTTGTTTCGCCAAAATTGAGTTGAATATTAAAGATTAAATCATTCTTAACTACTATGCAAAAAATTAAAAGCATTTGTTAAATAAATCCTTGTAAAATTAGAACGGGAATTTATAGAGTTTAAAGTCTATGCGAGTAAATTCGACTGATATTGGGTCATTTAAAGGGGGTGCCTATTCATTATGAGGTATAGTTTTCTCAACGGATTATGAATCCAGGCTATCAAGTGAAATATAATGTAAAAAAAATTTTGTCCTGTGGGGTACAAGACAATCACAATTCCATTTCAAAATTTCAAAAAGGACAATTTTCGAGTGCATAAAAAGGATATAAGGGATGATTTGTTTCGCCATTATTGAGTTGAATATTAAAGATTAAATCATCCTTAACTACTATGCAAAAATAAAAAGCATTGGTTAACTAGATCCCTGAAAAATTAGAACGGGAAGTTAAGGAGTTTAAAGTCTATGTGAAAAAATTCGACTGATATTGGGTCATTTAAAGGGGGTGACTTTTCATTATGAGATCTAGTTTTCTCAACGGATTATGAATTCAGGCTATCAAGTGAATAATAATGTGAATAAAATTTTGTCCTGTGTTCCGAAGGACACCCGCAGTATCGTCTCAAAATTTCAAAAAGGGCAATTTTCGAGTGCATAAAAAGGATATAAGGGATGATTTGTTTCGCCAAAATTGAGTTGAATATTAAATAATAAATCATTCTTAACTACTATGCAAAAAATAAAAAGCATTGGTTAATTAGATCCTTGTAAAATTAGAACGGGAGGTTAAGGAGTTGAAAGTCTATGCGAAAAAATTCGACTGATATTGGGTCATTTAAAGGGGGTGACTTTTCATTATGAGGACTAGTTTTCTCAACGGATTATGAATTCAGGCTATCAAGTGAAAAAAATTTTAAAAAAATTTTGACCTGTGGGTTACAAGACAATCGCAATTCCATTTCAAAATTTCAAAAAGGACAATTTTTGAGTGCATAAAAAGGATATAAGGGATGATTTGTTTCGCCAAAATTGAATTGAATATTAAAGATTAAATCATTCTTAACTACTATGCAAAAAATAAAAAGCATTGGTTAACTAGATCCTTGTTAAATTAGAAGGGGAAGTTATATAGTTTAAAGTCTATGCGAAAAAAATCGACTGATATTGGGTCATTTAAAGGGGGTGACTTTTCATTATGAGGTCTAGTTTTCACAACAAATTATGAATCCAGGCTATCAAGTGAATTATAATGTGAAAATAAATTTATCCTGTGGGTTACGAGACAATCACAATTCCATTTCAAAATTTCAAAAAGGACAATTTTCGAGTGCATAAAAAGGATATAAGGGATGATTTGTTTCGCCAATATCGAGTTGAATATTAAAGATTAAATCATCCTTAACTACTATGCAAAAAATTAAAAAGCATTGGTAAACTAGATCCTTGTAAAATTAGAACGGGAAGTTATAGAGTTTAAAGTCTATGCGAGTAAATTCGACTGATATTGGGTCATTTAAAGGTGGTGCCTATTCATTATGAGGTATAGTTTTCTCAACGGATTATGAATCCAGGCTATCAAGTGAAATATAATGTAAAAAAAAATTTGTCCTGTGTCCCAAAGGACACCCGCAATATCGTCTCAAAGTTTAAAAAAGGGCAATTTTCGAGTGCATAAAAAGGATATAAGAGATATTTTGTTTCGCCAAAATGGAGTAGAATAATAAAGATTAAATCATCCTTAACTACTATGCAAAAAATTAAAAGCATTGGTTAACTAGATCCTTGTAAAATAAGAACGGAAAGTTAAGGAGTTGAAAGTCTATGCGAAAAAATTCGACTGATATTGGGTCATTTAAAGGGGGTGACTTTTCATTATGAGATCTAGTTTTCTCAACGGATTATGAATTCAGGCTATCAAGTGAATAATAATGTGAATAAAATTTTGTCCTGTGTTCCGAAGGACACCCGCAGTATCGTCTCAAAATTTCAAAAAGGGCAATTTTCGAGTGCATAAAAAGGATATAAGGGATGATTTGATTCGCCAAAATTGAGTTGAATATTAAATAATAAATCATTCTTAACTACTATGCAAAAAATAAAAAGCATTGGTTAATTAGATCCTTGTAAAATTAGAACGGGAGGTTAAGGAGTTGAAAGTCTATGCGAAAAAATTCGACTGATATTGGGTCATTTAAAGGGGGTGACTTTTCATTATGAGGACTAGTTTTCTCAACGGATTATGAATTCAGGCTATCAAGTGAAAAAAATTTTAAAAAAATTTTGACCTGTGGGTTACAAGACAATCGCAATTCCATTTCAAAATTTCAAAAAGGACAATTTTTGAGTGCATAAAAAGGATATAAGGGATGATTTGTTTCGCCAAAATTGAGTTGAATATTAAAGATTAAATCATTCTTAACTACTATGCAAAAAATTAAAAGCATTTGTTAAATAAATCCTTGTAAAATTAGAACGGGAATTTATAGAGTTTAAAGTCTATGCGAGTAAATTCGACTGATATTGGGTCATTTAAAGGGGGTGCCTATTCATTATGAGGTATAGTTTTCTCAACGGATTATGAATCCAGGCTATCAAGTGAAATATAATGTACAAAAAATTTTGTCCTGTGGGGTACAAGACAATCACAATTCCATTTCAAAATTTCAAAAAGGACAATTTTCGAGTGCATAAAAAGGATATAAGGGATGATTTGTTTCGCCATTATTGAGTTGAATATTAAAGATTAAATCATCCTTAACTACTATGCAAAAATAAAAAGCATTGGTTAACTAGATCCCTGAAAAATTAGAACGGGAAGTTAAGGAGTTTAAAGTCTATGTGAAAAAATTCGACTGATATTGGGTCATTTAAAGGGGGTGACTTTTCATTATGAGATCTAGTTTTCTCAACGGATTATGAATTCAGGCTATCAAGTGAATAATAATGTGAATAAAATTTTGTCCTGTGTTCCGAAGGACACCCGCAGTATCGTCTCAAAATTTCAAAAAGGGCAATTTTCGAGTGCATAAAAAGGATATAAGGGATGATTTGTTTCGCCAAAATTGAGTTGAATATTAAATAATAAATCATTCTTAACTACTATGCAAAAAATAAAAAGCATTGGTTAATTAGATCCTTGTAAAATTAGAACGGGAGGTTAAGGAGTTGAAAGTCTATGCGAAAAAATTCGACTGATATTGGGTCATTTAAAGGGGGTGACTTTTCATTATGAGGACTAGTTTTCTCAACGGATTATGAATTCAGGCTATCAAGTGAAAAAAATTTTAAAAAAATTTTGACCTGTGGGTTACAAGACAATCGCAATTCCATTTCAAAATTTCAAAAAGGACAATTTTTGAGTGCATAAAAAGGATATAAGGGATGATTTGTTTCGCCAAAATTGAATTGAATATTAAAGATTAAATCATTCTTAACTACTATGCAAAAAATAAAAAGCATTGGTTAACTAGATCCTTGTTAAATTAGAAGGGGAAGTTATATAGTTTAAAGTCTATGCGAAAAAAATCGACTGATATTGGGTCATTTAAAGGGGGTGACTTTTCATTATGAGGTCTAGTTTTCACAACAAATTATGAATCCAGGCTATCAAGTGAATTATAATGTGAAAATAAATTTATCCTGTGGGTTACGAGACAATCACAATTCCATTTCAAAATTTCAAAAAGGACAATTTTCGAGTGCATAAAAAGGATATAAGGGATGATTTGTTTCGCCAATATCGAGTTGAATATTAAAGATTAAATCATCCTTAACTACTATGCAAAAAATTAAAAAGCATTGGTAAACTAGATCCTTGTAAAATTAGAACGGGAAGTTATAGAGTTTAAAGTCTATGCGAGTAAATTCGACTGATATTGGGTCATTTAAAGGTGGTGCCTATTCATTATGAGGTATAGTTTTCTCAACGGATTATGAATCCAGGCTATCAAGTGAAATATAATGTAAAAAAAAATTTGTCCTGTGTCCCAAAGGACACCCGCAATATCGTCTCAAAGTTTAAAAAAGGGCAATTTTCGAGTGCATAAAAAGGATATAAGAGATATTTTGTTTCGCCAAAATGGAGTAGAATAATAAAGATTAAATCATCCTTAACTACTATGCAAAAAATTAAAAGCATTGGTTAACTAGATCCTTGTAAAATTAGAACGGAAAGTTAAGGAGTTTAAAGTCTATGCGAAAAAATTCGACTGATATTGGGTCATTTAAAAAGGGTGACTTTTCATTATGAGGTCCAGTTTTCTCAAAGGACTAGGAATCCAGGCTATCAAGTGAATTATAATGTGAAAATAAATAAGTCCTGTGGGTTACAAGACAATCACAATTCCATTTCAAAATTTCAAAACGGACAATTTTCGAGTGCATAAAAAGGATATAAGGGATGATTTGTTTCGCCATTATTGAGTTGAATATTAAAGAATTAATCATCCATAACTACTATGCAAAAAATAAAAAGCATTGGTTAACTAGATCCCTGAAAAATTAAAACGGGAAGTTAAGGAGTTGAAAGTCTATGCGAAAAAATTCGACTGATATTGGGTCATTAAAAGGGGGTGACTTTTCATTATGAGGTCTAGTTTTCTCAAAGGACTATGAATCCAGGCTATCAAGTGAATTATAATGTGAAAATAAATTAGTCCTGTGGGTTACAAGACAATCACAATTCCATTTCAAAATTTCAAAAAGGACAATTTTCGAGTGCATAAAAAGGATATAAGGGATGATTTGTTTCGCCAATATTGAGTTGAATATTAAAGATTAAATCATCCTTAACTACTATGCAAAAAATAAAAAGCATTGGTTAACTAGATCCTTGTAAAATTAGAACGGGAAGTTAAGGAGTTTAAAGTCTATGCGAGAAAAATCGACTGATATTGGGTCATTTAAAGGGGGCGACTTTTCATTATGAGGTTTAGTTTTCTCAACTGATTATGAATCCAGGCTATCAAGTGAATTATAATGTGAAAAAAATTTTGTCCTGTGGGTTACAAGACAATCACAATTCCATTTCAAAATTTCAAAAAGGACAATTTTCGAGTGCATAAAAAGGATATATGGGATGATTTCTTTCGCCAATATTGAGTTGAATATTAAAGATTAAATCATCCTTAACTACAATGCAAAAAATTAAAAGCATTGGTTAACTAGATCCTTGTAAAATTAGAACGGAAAGTTAAGGAGTTGAAAGTCAATGCGAAAAAATTCGACTGATATTGGGTCATTTAAAGGGGGTGCCTATTCATTATGAGGTATAGTTTTCTCAACGGATTATGAATCCAGGCTATCAAGTGAAATATAATGAAAAAAAAATTTTGTCCTGTGGGGTACAAGACAATCACAATTCCATTTCAAAATTTCAAAACGGACAATTTTCGAGTGCATAAAAAGGATATAAGGGATGATTTGTTTCGCCATTATTGAGTTGAATATTAAAGAATTAATCATCCATAACTACTATGCAAAAAATAAAAAGCATTGGTTAACTAGATCCCTGAAAAATTAAAACGGGAAGTTAAGGAGTTGAAAGTCTATGCGAAAAAATTCGACTGATATTGGGTCATTAAAAGGGGGTGACTTTTCATTATGAGGTCTAGTTTTCTCAAAGGACTATGAATCCAGGCTATCAAGTGAATTATAATGTGAAAATAAATTTGTCCTGTGGGTTACAAGACAATCACAATTCCATTTCAAAATTTCAAAAAGGACAATTTTCGAGTGCATAAAAAGGATATAAGGGATGATTTGTTTCGCCAATATCGAGTTGAATATTAAAGATTAAATCATCCTTAACTACTATGTAAAAAATAAAAAGCATTGGTTAACAAGATCCTTGTAAAATTAGAACGGGAAGTTAAGGAGTTTAAAGTCTATGCGAGAAAAATCGACTGATATTGGGTCATTTAAAGGGGGCGACTTTTCATTATGAGGTTTAGTTTTCTCAACTGATTATGAATCCAGGCTATCAAGTGAATTATAATGTGAAAAAAATTTTGTCCTGTGGGTTACAAGACAATCACAATTCCATTTCAAAATTTCAAAAAGGACAATTTTCGAGTGCATAAAAAGGATATATGGGATGATTTCTTTCGCCAATATTGAGTTGAATATTAAAGATTAAATCATCCTTAACTACAATGCAAAAAATTAAAAGCATTGGTTAACTAGATCCTTGTAAAATTAGAACGGAAAGTTAAGGAGTTGAAAGTCAATGCGAAAAAATTCGACTGATATTGGGTCATTTAAAGGGGGTGCCTATTCATTATGAGGTATAGTTTTCTCAACGGATTATGAATCCAGGCTATCAAGTGTTTTATAATGTGAAAAAAATTTTGTCCTGTGGGGTACAAGACAATCACAATTCCATTTCAAAATTTCAAAAAGGACAATTTTCGAGTGCATGAAAAGGATATATTGGATGATTTCTTTCGCCAAAATTGAGATGAATATTAAAGATTAAATCATTCTTAACTACTATGCAAAAAATAAAAAGCATTGGTTAACTAGATCCTTGTAAAATTAGAACGGAAAGTTAAGGAGTTGAAAGTCTATGCGAGTAAATTCGACTGATATTGGGTCATTTAAAGGGGGCGACTTTTCATTATGAGGTTCAGTTTTCTCAACTGATTATGAATCCAGGCTATCAAGTGAATTATAATGTGAAAAAAATTTTGTCCTGTGGGTTACAAGACAATCACAATTCCATTTCAAAATTTCAAAAAGGACAATTTTCGAGTGCATAAAAAGGATATAAGGGATGATTTGTTTCACCAAAATTGAGTTGAATATTAAAGATTAAATCATCCTTAACTACTATGCAAAAAATAATAAGCATTGATTAACTAGATCTTTGGAAAATTAAAACTGGAAATTAAGGACGTGAAAACGCTTGCACCAAATTAGCCTAAGCGACGGTCATTTTTGAGGAGGAGATTTCCTTAGAGTGTAAATTTTAGCTACGTATTACAATGCTCTAATGTGAGAACTGATGTAATTTTTTTTTGTATGCAAAAGGACATATAAAATATCGGTTCAAAGTTCCAAGAAAGGCAATTTTCAAGTTTAGGTAAAGTATATAACGCTGTTTTTTTTTTTTTTGGAATCCAGATATATATTAAGGCTGAATCATTGTTATCGAAATTGCATAAATCAGCTCTCCAAGAGCTCATCAGAAAGATTTACAAATGCAAATGGTTTTGTCGTTTTTAGCCTATTTCGGTGATTGAAAGTTGGGGATTATTTACCTACCTTGTTTTGTCAAGACTTGTTGAAGGAGATATTCCTCCGATTTTCACAATATTTATGCTGCACTTTCAGTGGCTTATATTTATTGATGATTTGGTTAGATTCCTCTCTGCAGGATTTCTTTTGAAATATATATTATATTTGGCTATTTTTAGGTCGTAAAATGTTGGAAAATATCTACAAAATTTACAAAAAGTACTTGTGAACATTGCATCCATACCCACAATGTCAGAATAAATATTACCTGTTTCATATGTATTTGGGATCATTCCGATGTTATAAAGTTAAAATGCATCACTGACCGTCAATTCAAACAACTATAACAATAAAAATTAAGTTTATTTGAATAAAATAAAGGTAATTATAAAATTTTAATTTTCCAAAATTAGTTGTCAAATTGACTTGAGTCGCCGCTGGAGCCATCTATGCTAGAACAGGTCAACTCTTGACATGTATGTCAATTAAACCACCTTATGTTTTTAGTGCCACCTGTGAGTCAGGTGGATGTACTCATAGCTTCCAACAAAAGTTGTATCGCATTGTAGCGATGTCTTAAATCAAAATTCTAAGCAATACGAATTGTCAACACTTAAAAATTGTTAAAAATAAGCTATAATTCAATAATTGAATTTAGAACTTACTATTGTCGATATTTCAAGGATAAGATATGCAATTGAAAACACGAAAACTGGTAAAGTTTAATGAAATACTTACGAATTACTGGGCTAAAGCTTTAACAATATTCGTATATGTCCAAAGAATGAACCATTATTCCATTCGAAACTTGCAAAAGATCAATTAGGAAAAAATATTAGCGACGAAATCATTCTTAACTATATTGCAAAGAATAATAAGCATAAGATTTCTAGATCCTTGGAAAATTAAAACGGAAAGTTATAGAGTTGAAAGTCTATGCGAAAAAATTCGACTAAATTTGGGTCATTTCAAGGGGGTGACTTTTCATTATGAGGTCGAGTTTTCTCAACGGATTATGAATCCAGGCTATCACTCAAATTATTATATGAAAAAAAAATTGTCCTGTATGCCAAAGGACACCCGCAATACCGTTTTAATGTTTCAAAAAGGACAATTTTCGAATGCATAAAAAGGATATAAGAGATATTTTCTTTCGCCAAAATGGAGTAGAATATTAAAGATTAAATCATCCTTAACTACTATGCAAAATATAAAAAGCATTGGTTAACTAGATCCTTGTAAAATTAGAACGGGAGGTTAAGGAGTTGAAAGTCAATGCGAAAAAATTCGACTGATATTGGGTCATTTAAAGGGGGTGACTTTTCATTATGAGGTCTAGATTTCTCAACGGATTATGAATTCAGGCTATCAAGTGAAAAAAATTTTAAAAAAATTTTGACCTGTGGGTTACAAACAATCACAATTCCATTTCAAAATTTCAAAAAGGACAATTTTCGAGTGCATAAAAAGGATATAAGGGATGATTTGTTTCGCCAAAATTGAATTGAATGTTAAAGATTAAATCATCCTTAACTACTATGCAAAAAATAAAAAGCATTGGTTTACTAGATCCTTGTAAAATTAGAACGGGAAGTTATAGAGTTTAAAGTCTATGCGAGTAAATTCGACTGATATTGGGTCATTTAAAGGGGGTGCCTATTCATTATGAGGTATAGTTTTCTCAACGGATTATGAATCCAGGCTATCAATTAAATTATTATGTGAAAAAAAAATTGTCCTGTATGCCAAAGGACACCCGCAATACCGTTTTAAAGCTTCAAAAAGGACAATTTTCGAGTGAATAAAAAGGATATAAGAGATATTTTGTTTCGCCAAAATGGAGTAGAATATTAAAGATTAAATCATCCTTAACTACTATGCAAAAAATAAAAAGCATTGGTTAAGTAGATCTTTGTAAAATTAGAACAGGAATTTATAGAGTTGAAAGTCTATGCGAAAAAATTCGACTGATATTGGGTAATTTAAAGGGGGGTGACTTTTCATAATAAGGTCTACTTTTCTCAACGGATTATGAATCCAGGCTATCAAGTGAATTATAATGTGAAAAAATTTTTGTCCTGTGTTCTAAAGGACACCCGCAATATCGTTTCAAAGTTTCAAAAAGGACAATTTTCGAGTGCATAAAAAGGATATAAGGGATGATTTGTTTCGCCAAAATTGAGTTGAATATTAAAGATTAAATCATCCTTAACTACTATGCAAAAAATAAAAAGCATTGGTTAACTAGATCCTTGTAAAGTTAGAACGGAAAGGTAAGGAGTTGAAAGTCTATGCGAAAAAATTCGACTGATATTGGGTCATTAAAAGGGGGTGACTTTTCATTATGAGATCTAGTTTTCTTAACGGATTATGAATCCAGGCTATCAAGTGAATAATAATGAGAAAACAATTTTGTCCTGTGTTCCAAAGGACACCCGCAATATCGTCTCAAAGTTTCAAAAAGGGCAATTTTCGAGTGCATAAAAAGGATATAAGGGATGATTTGTTTCGCCAAAATTGACTTGAATATTAAAGATTAAATCATCCTTAACTACTATGCAAAAAATAAAAAGCATTGGTTAACTAGATCCTTGTAAAGTTAGAACGGAAAGGTAAGGAGTTGAAAGTCTATGCGAAAAAATTCGACTGATATTGGGTCATTTAAAGGGGGTGACTTTTAATTATGAGGTCTAGTTTTCTCAACGGATTATGAAATCCGGCTATCAAGTGAAAAAAATTTTAAAAAACTTTTGACCTGTGGGTTACAAGACAATCACAATTCCATTTCAAAATTTCAAAAAGGACAATTTTCGTGTGCAAAAAAAGGATATAAGGGATGAATTGTTTCGCCAAAATTGAGTTGAAGATTAAAGATTAATTCATCCTTAACTACTATGCAAAAAATAAAAAGCATTGGTTAACTAGATCCTTGTAAAATTAGAACGGGAAGTTATAGAGTTTAAAGTCTATGCGAGTAAATTCGACTGATATTGGGTCATTTAAAGGGGGTGCCTATTCATTATGAGGTCTAGTTTTCACAACGGATTATGAATCCAGGATATCAAGTGAATTATAATGTGAAAATAAATTTGTCCTGTGGGTTACAAGACATTCACCATTCCATTTCAAAATTTCAAAAAGGACAATTTTCGAGTGCATAAAGAGGATATAAGGGATATTTTGTTCCGCCAAAATGGAGTAGAATATTAAAGATTAAATCATTCTTAACTACTATGCAAAAAATAAAAAGCATTGGTTAACTAGATCCTTGTAAAATTAGAACGGGAAGTTATAGAGTTTAAAGTCTATGCGAGTAAATTCGACTGATATTGGGTCATTTAAAGGGGGTGCCTATTCATTATGAGGTATAGTTTTCTCAACGGATTATGAATCCAGGCTATCAAGTGAAATATAATGTAAAAAAAATTTTGTCCTGTGGGGTACAAGACAATCACAATTCCATTTCAAAATTTCAAAAAGGACAATTTTCGAGTGCATAAAAAGGATATAAGGGATGATTTGTTTCGCCAATATTGAGTTGAATATTAAAGATTAAATCATCCTTAACTACTATGCAAAAAATAAAAAGCATTGGTTAACTAAATCCCTGAAAAATTAGAACGGGAAGTTAAGGAGTTTAAAGTCTATGCGAGAAAATTCGACTGATATTGGGTCATTTAAAGGGGGCGACTTTTCATTATGAGGATTAGTTTTCTCAACTGATTATGAATCCAGGCAATCAAGTGAATTATAATGTGAAAAAAATTTTGTCCTGTGTCCCAAAGGACACCCGCAATATGATATCAAATTTTCAAAAAGGAAAAATTTTGGATTGCATAAAAAGGATATAAGGGATGATTTGTTTCGCCAATATTGAGTTGAATATTAAAGATTAAATCATCCTTAACTACTATGCAAAAAATAAAAAGCATTGGTTAACTAAATCCCTGAAAAATTAGAACGGGAAGTTAAGGAGTTTAAAGTCTATGCGAGAAAATTCGACTGATATTGGGTCATTTAAAGGGGGCGACTTTTCATTATGTGGATTAGTTTTCTCAACTGATTATGAATCCAGGCTATCAAGTGAATTATAATGTGAAAAAAATTTTGTCCTGTGTCCCAAAGAACACCCGCAATATGATATCAAATTTTCAAAAAGGAAAAATTTTGGATTGCATAAAAAGGATATAAGGGATGATTTGTTTCGCCAAAATTGAGTTGAATATTAAAGATTAAATCATCCTTAACTACTATGCAAAAAATAAAAAGCATTGGTTAACTAAATCCCTGAAAAATTAGAACGGGAAGTTAAGGAGTTTAAAGTCTATGCGAGAAAATTCGACTGATATTGGGTCATTTAAAGGGGGCGACTTTTCATTATGAGGATTAGTTTTCTCAACTGATTATGAATCCAGGCTATCAAGTGAATTATAATGTGAAAAAAATTTTGTCCTGTGTCCCAAAGGACACCCGCAATATGATATCAAATTTTCAAAAAGGAAAAATTTTGGATTGCATAAAAAGGATATAAGGGATGATTTGTTTCGCCAAAATTGAGTTGAATATTAAAGATTAAATCATCCTTAACTACTATGCAAAAAATAAAAAGCATTGGTTAACTAAATCCCTGGAAAATTAGAACGGGAAGTTAAGGAGTTTAAAGTCTATGCGAAAAAATTCGACTGATGTTGGGTCATTTAAAGGGGGTGACTTTTCATTATGAGGTCTAGTTTTCTCAACGGATTATGAATTCAGGCTATCAAGTGAAAAAAATTTTAAAAAAATTTTGACCTGTGGGTTACAAGACAATCACAATTCCATTTCAAAATTTCAAAAAGGACAATTTTCGAGTGCATAAAAAGGATATAAGGGATGATTTGTTTCGCCAAAATTGAGTTGAATATTAAAGATTATATCATTCTTAACTACTATGCAAAAAATAAAAAGCATTGGTTTACTAGATCCTTGTAAAATTAGAACGGGAAGTTATAGAGTTTAAAGTCTATGCGAGTAAATTCGACTGATATTGGGTCATTTAAAGGGGGTGACTTTTCATTATGAGCTCTAGTTTTCACAACGGATTATGAATCCAGGCTATCAAGTGAATTATAATGTGAAAAAAATTTTGTCCTGTGTCCCAAAGGACACCCGCAATATGATATCAAATTTTCAAAAAGGAAAAATTTTGGATTGCATAAAAAGGATATAAGGGATGATTTGTTTCGCCAAAGTTGAGTTGAATATTAAAGATTAAATCATCCTAAACTACTATGCAAAAAATAAAAAGCATTGGTTAACTAAATCCCTGAAAAATTAGAACGGGAAGTTAAGGAGTTTAAAGTCTATGCGAGAAAATTCGACTGATATTGGGTCATTTAAAGGGGCCGACTTTTCATTATGAGGTTTAGTTTTCTCAACTGATTATGAATCCAGGCTATCAAGTGAATTATAATGTGAAAAAAATATTGTCCTGTGGGTTACAAGACAATCACAATTCCATTTCAAAATTTCAAAAAGGACAATTTTCGAGTGCATAAAATGGATATAAAGGAAGATTTGTTTCGCCAAAATTGAGTTGAATATTAAAGATTAAATCATCCTTAACTACTATGCAAAAAATAAAAAGCATTGGTTAACTAGATCCTTGTAAAATTAGAACGGAAAGTTAAGGAGTTGAAACTCTATGCGAGAAAATTCGACTGATATTGGGTCATTTAAAGGGGGTGCCTATTCATTATGAGGTATAGTTTTCTCAACGGATTATGAATCCAGGCTATCAAGTGAAATATAATTTAAAAAAAATTTTGTCCTGTGGGGTACAAGACAATCACAATTCCATTTCAAAATTTCAAAAAGGACAATTTTCGAGTGCATGAAAAGGATATAAGGGATGATTTGTTTCGCCAATATTGAGTTGAATAATAAAGATTAAATCATCCTTAACTACTATGCAAAAAATAAAAAGCATTGGTTAACTAGATCCTTGTAAAATTAGAACGGAAAGTTAAGGAGTTGAAACTCTATGCGAGAAAATTCGACTGATATTGGGTCATTTAAAGGGGGTGCCTATTCATTATGAGGTATAGTTTTCTCAACGGATTATGAATCCAGGCTATCAAGTGAAATATAATTTAAAAAAAATTTTGTCCTGTGGGGTACAAGACAATCACAATTCCATTTCAAAATTTCAAAAAGGACAATTTTCGAGTGCATGAAAAGGATATAAGGGATGATTTGTTTCGCCAATATTGAGTTGAATATTAAAGATTAAATCATCCTTAACTACTATGCAAAAAATAAAAAGCATTGGTTAACTAGATCCTTGTAAAATTAGAACGGAAAGTTAAGGAGTTGAAACTCTATGCGAGAAAATTCGACTGATATTGGGTCATTTAAAGGGGGCAACTTTTCATTATGAGCTCTAGTTTTCACAACGGATTATGAATCCAGGCTATCAAGTGAATTATAATGTGAAAATAAATTTGTCCTGTGGGTTACAAGACAATCACAATTCCATTTCAAAATTTCAAAAAGGACAATTTTCGAGTGCATGAAAAGGATATAAGGGATGATTTGTTTCGCCAATATTGAGTTGAATATTAAAGATTAAATCATCCTTAACTACTATGCAAAAAATAAAAAGCATTGGTTAACTAGATCCTTGTAAAATTAGAACGGAAAGTTAAGGAGTTGAAACTCTATGCGAGAAAATTCGACTGATATTGGGTCATTTAAAGGGGGCAACTTTTCATTATGAGCTCTAGTTTTCACAACGGATTATGAATCCAGGCTATCAAGTGAATTATAATGTGAAAATAAATTTGTCCTGTGGGTTACAAGACAATCACAATTCCATTTCAAAATTTCAAAAAGGACAATTTTCGAGTGCATAAAAAGGATATAAGAGATGATTTGTTTCGCCAAAATTGAGTTGAATATTAAAGATTAAATCATTCTTAACTACTATGCAAAAAATTAAAAGCATTGGTTAACTAGATCCTTGTAAAATTAGAACGGGAGGTTAAGGAGTTGAAAGTCGTTGCGAAAAAATTCGACTGATATTGGGTCATTTAATGGGGGCGACTTTTCATTATGAGGTCTAGTTTTCTCAACGGATTATGAATCCAGGCTATCAAGTGAATTATAATGTGAAAATAAATTTGTCCTGTGGGGTACAAGACAATCACAATTCCATTTCAAAATTTCAAAAAGGACAATTTTCGAGTGCATAAAAAGGATATAAGGGATGATTTGTTTCGCCAATATTGAGTTGAATATTAAAGATTAAATCATCCTTAACTACTATGCAAAAAATACAAAGCATTGGTTAACTAGATCCTTGTAAAATTAGAACGGGAAGTTATAGAGTTTAAAGTCTATGCGAGTAAATTCGACTGATATTGGGTCATTTAAAGGGGGTGCCTATTCATTATGAGGTATAGTTTTCTCAACGGATTATGAATCCAGGCTATCAAGTGAAATATAATGTAAAAAAAATTTTGTCCTGTGGGGTACAAGACAATCACAATTCCAATTCAAAATTTCAACAAGGACAATTTTCGAGTGCATGAAAATGATATAAGGGATGATTTGTTTCGCCAATATTGAGTTGAATATTAAAGATTAAATCATCCTTAACTACTATGCAAAAAATACAAAGCATTG
This sequence comes from Sisyra terminalis, assembly GCA_958496175.1. NCBI lineage: Eukaryota > Metazoa > Arthropoda > Insecta > Neuroptera > Sisyridae > Sisyra > Sisyra terminalis. The sequence goes on along the minus strand of OY292279.1, from coordinate 1,259,844 downwards.
GTTAACTAGATCCTTGTAAAATTAGAACGGGAAGTTATAGAGTTTAAAGTCTATGCGAGTAAATTCGACTGATATTGGGTCATTTAAAGGGGGTGCCTATTCATTATGAGGTATAGTTTTCTCAACGGATTATGAATCCAGGCTATCAAGTGAAATATAATGTAAAAAAAATTTTGTCCTGTGGGGTACAAGACAATCACAATTCCATTTCAAAATTTCAAAAAGGACAATTTTCGAGTGCATAAAAAGGATATAAGGGATGATTTGTTTCACCAAAATTGAGTTGAATATTAAAGATTAAATCATCCTTAACTACTATGCAAAAAATAATAAGCATTGATTAACTAGATCTTTGGAAAATTAAAACTGGAAATTAAGGACGTGAAAACGCTTGCACCAAATTAGCCTAAGCGACGGTCATTTTTGAGGAGGAGATTTCCTTAGAGTGTAAATTTTAGCTACGTATTACAATGCTCTAATGTGAGAACTGATGTAATTTTTTTTTGTATGCAAAAGGACATATAAAATATCGGTTCAAAGTTCCAAGAAAGGCAATTTTCAAGTTTAGGTAAAGTATATAACGCTGTTTTTTTTTTTTGGAATCCAGATATATATTAAGGCTGAATCATTGTTATCGAAATTGCATAAATCAGCTCTCCAAGAGCTCATCAGAAAGATTTACAAATGCAAATGGTTTTGTCGTTTTTAGCCTATTTCGGTGATTGAAAGTTGGGGATTATTTACCTACCTTGTTTTGTCAAGACTTGTTGAAGGAGATATTCCTCCGATTTTCACAATATTTATGCTGCACTTTCAGTGGCTTATATTTATTGATGATTTGGTTAGATTCCTCTCTGCAGGATTTCTTTTGAAATATATATTATATTTGGCTATTTTTAGGTCGTAAAATGTTGGAAAATATCTACAAAATTTACAAAAAGTACTTGTGAACATTGCATCCATACCCACAATGTCAGAATAAATATTACCTGTTTCATATGTATTTGGGATCATTCCGATGTTATAAAGTTAAAATGCATCACTGACCGTCAATTCAAACAACTATAACAATAAAAATTAAGTTTATTTGAATAAAATAAAGGTAATTATAAAATTTTAATTTTCCAAAATTAGTTGTCAAATTGACTTGAGTCGCCGCTGGAGCCATCTATGCTAGAACAGGTCAACTCTTGACATGTATGTCAATTAAACCACCTTATGTTTTTAGTGCCACCTGTGAGTCAGGTGGATGTACTCATAGCTTCCAACAAAAGTTGTATCGCATTGTAGCGATGTCTTAAATCAAAATTCTAAGCAATACGAATTGTCAACACTTAAAAATTGTTAAAAATAAGCTATAATTCAATAATTGAATTTAGAACTTACTATTGTCGATATTTCAAGGATAAGATATGCAATTGAAAACAAGGAAACTGGTAAAGTTTAATGAAATACTTACGAATTATTGGGCTAAAGCTTTAACAATATTCGTATATGTCCAAAGAATGAACCATTATTCCATTCGAAACTTGCAAAAGATCAATTAGGAAAAAAATATTAGCGACGAAATCATTCTTAACTATATTGTAAAGAATAATAAGCATAAGATTTCTAGATCCTTGGAAAATTAAAACGGAAAGTTTTAGAGTTGAAAGTCTATGCGAAAAAATTCGACTGAATTTGGGTCATTTCAAGGGGGTGACTTTTCATTATGAGGTCGAGTTTTCTCAACGGATTATGAATCCAGGCTATCAATTAAATTATTATGTGAAAAAAAATTTGTCCTGTATGCCAAAGGACACCCGCAATACCGTTTTAAAGTTTCAAAAAGGACAATTTTCGAATGCATAAAAAGGATATAAGAGATATTTTGTTTCGCCAAAATGGAGTAGAATATTAAAGATTAAATAATCCTTAACTACTATGCCAAAAATTAAAAGCATTGGTTAACTAGATCTCTGAAAAATTAGAACGGGAAAATAAGGAGTTGATAGTCTATGCGAGAAAATTCGACAGATATTGAGTCATTTCAAGGGGGTGACTTTTCATTATGAGGTCCAGTTTACTCAACGGATTATGAATCCAGGCTATCGAGTGAACTATAATGTGAAAATTTTTTTGTCCTGTATGCCAAAGGACACCCGCAATACCGTTTTAAAGTTTCAAAAAGGACAATTTTCGAGTGCATTAAAAGGATATAAGAGATATTTTGTTTCGCCAAAATGGAGTAGAATATTAAAGATTAAATCATCCTTAACTACTATGCAAAAAATAAAAAGCATTGGTTAAGTAGATCCTTGTAAAATTAGAACGAGAAAATAAGGAGTTGAAACTCTATGCGAGAAAATTCGACTGATATTGGGTCATTTAAAGGGGGTGACTTTTCATAATAAAGTCTAATTTTCTCAACGGATTATGAATCCAGGCTATCAAGTGAATTATAATGTGAAAAAAAATTGGTCCTGTGTTCCAAAGGACACCCGCAATATCGTTTCAAAGTTTCAAAAAGGACAATTTTCGAGTGAATAAAAAGGATATAAGGGATGTTTTGTTTCGCCAATATTGAGTTGAATATTAAAGATTAAATCATCCTTAACTACTATGCAAAAAATAAAAAGCATTGGTTTACTAGATCCTTGTAAAGTTAGAACGGGAAGTTAAGGAGTTGAAAGTCTATGCGAAAAAATTCGACTTATATTGGGTCATTTAAAGGGGGTGACTTTTCATTATGAGATCTAGTTTTCTTAACGGATTATGAATCCAGGCCATCAAGTGAATAATAATGAGAAAACAATTTTGTCCTGTGTTCCAAAGGACACCCGCAATATCGTCTCAAAGTTTCAAAAAGGGCAATTTTCGAGTGCATAAAAAGGATATAAGGGATGATTTGTTTCGCCAAAATTGACTTGAATATTAAAGATTAAATCATCCTTAACTACTATGCAAAAAATAAAAAGCATTGGTTAACTAAATCCCTGAAAAATTAGAACGGGAAGTTAAGGAGTTTAAAGTCTATGCGAGAAAATTCGACTGATATTGGGTCATTTAAAGGGGGCGACTTTTCATTATGAGGATTAGTTTTCTCAACTGATTATGAATCCAGGCAATCAAGTGAATTATAATGTGAAAAAAATTTTGTCCTGTGTCCCAAAGGACACCCGCAATATGATATCAAATTTTCAAAAAGGAAAAATTTTGGATTGCATAAAAAGGATATAAGGGATGATTTGTTTCGCCAAAATTGAGTTGAATATTAAAGATTAAATCATTCTTACTACTATGCAAAAAATTAAAAGCATTGGTTAACTAAATCCCTGGAAAATTAGAACGGGAAGTTAAGGAGTTTAAAGTCTATGCGAGAAAATTCGACTGATATTGGGTCATTTAAAGGGGCCGACTTTTCATTATGAGGTTTAGTTTTCTCAACTGATTATGAATCCAGGCTATCAAGTGAATTATAATGTGAAAAAAATTTTGTCCTGTGGGTTACAAGACAATCACAATTCCATTTCAAAATTTCAAATAGGACAATTTTCGAGTGCATAAAATGGATATAAAGGAAGATTTGTTTCGCCAAAATTGAGTTGAATATTAAAGATTAAATCATCCTTAACTACTATGCAAAAAATAAAAAGCATTGGTTAACTAGATCCTTGTAAAATTAGAACGGGAAGTTATAGAGTTTAAAGTCTATGCGAGTAAATTCGACTGATATTGGGTCATTTAAAGGGGGTGCCTATTCATTATGAGGTATAGTTTTCTCAACGGATTATGAATCCAGGCTATCAAGTGAAATATAATTTAAAAAAAATTTTGTCCTGTGGGGTACAAGACAATCACAATTCCATTTCAAAATTTCAAAAAGGACAATTTTCGAGTGCATGAAAAGGATATAAGGGATGATTTGTTTCGCCAATATTGAGTTGAATATTAAAGATTAAATCATCCTTAACTACTATGCAAAAAATAAAAAGCATTGGTTAACTAGATCCTTGTAAAATTAGAACGGAAAGTTAAGGAGTTGAAACTCTATGCGAGAAAATTCGACTGATATTGGGTCATTTAAAGGGGGCAACTTTTCATTATGAGGTTTAGTTTTCTCAACTGATTATGAATTCAGGCTATCAAGTGAATTATAATGTGAAAAAAATTTTGTCCTGAGTCCCAAAGGACACCCGCAATATGATATCAAATTTTCAAAAAGGAAAAATTTTGGATTGCATAAAAAGGATATAAGGGATGATTTGTGTCGCCAAAATTGAAGTGAATATTAAAGAATAAATCATCCTTAACTACTATGCCAAAAATAAAAAGCATTGGTTAACTAGATCCTTGTAAAATTAGAACGGGAGGTTAAGGAGTTGAAAGTCTATGCGAAAAAATTCGACTGATGTTGGGTCATTTAAAGGGGGTGACTTTTCATTATGAGGTCTAGTTTTCTCAACGGATTATGAATTCAGGCTATCAAGTGAAAAAAATTTTAAAAAAATTTTGACCTGTGGGTTACAAGACAATCACAATTCCATTTCAAAATTTCAAAAAGGACAATTTTCGAGTGCATAAAAAGGATATAAGGGATGATTTGTTTCGCCAAAATTGAGTTGAATATTAAAGATTATATCATTCTTAACTACTATGCAAAAAATAAAAAGCATTGGTTTACTAGATCCTTGTAAAATTAGAACGGGAAGTTATAGAGTTTAAAGTCTATGCGAGTAAATTCGACTGATATTGGGTCATTTAAAGGGGGTGACTTTTCATTATGAGCTCTAGTTTTCACAACGGATTATGAATCCAGGCTATCAAGTGAATTATAATGTGAAAAAAATTTTGTCCTGTGTCCCAAAGGACACCCGCAATATGATATCAAATTTTCAAAAAGGAAAAATTTTGGATTGCATAAAAAGGATATAAGGGATGATTTGTTTCGCCAAAATTGAGTTGAATATTAAAGATTAAATCATCCTTAACTACTATGCAAAAAATAAAAAGCATTGGTTAACTAAATCCCTGGAAAATTAGAACGGGAAGTTAAGGAGTTTAAAGTCTATGCGAGAAAATTCGACTGATATTGGGTCATTTAAAGGGGCCGACTTTTCATTATGAGGTTTAGTTTTCTCAACTGATTATGAATCCAGGCTATCAAGTGAATTATAATGTGAAAAAAATTTTGTCCTGTGGGTTACAAGACAATCACAATTCCATTTCAAAATTTCAAATAGGACAATTTTCGAGTGCATAAAATGGATATAAAGGAAGATTTGTTTCGCCAAAATTGAGTTGAATATTAAAGATTAAATCATCCTTAACTACTATGCAAAAAATAAAAAGCATTGGTTTACTAGATCCTTGTAAAATTAGAACGGGAAGTTATAGAGTTTAAAGTCTATGCGAGTAAATTCGACTGATATTGGGTCATTTAAAGGGGGTGACTTTTCATTATGAGCTCTAGTTTTCACAACGGATTATGAATCCAGGCTATCAAGTGAAATATAATGTAAAAAAAATTTTGTCCTGTGGGGTACAAGACAATCACAATTCCATTTCAAAATTTCAAAAAGGACAATTTTCGAGTGCATGAAAATGATATAAGGGATGATTTGTTTCGCCAATATTGAGTTGAATATTAAAGATTAAATCATCCTTAACTACTATGCAAAAAATACAAAGCATTGGTTAACTAGATCCTTGTAAAATTAGAACGGGAAGTTATAGAGTTTAAAGTCTATGCGAGTAAATTCGACTGATATTGGGTCATTTAAAGGGGGTGCCTATTCATTATGAGGTATAGTTTTCTCAACGGATTATGAATCCAGGCTATCAAGTGAAATATAATGTAAAAAAAATTTTGTCCTGTGGGGTACAAGACAATCACAATTCCATTTCAAAATTTCAAAAAGGACAATTTTCGAGTGCATAAAAAGGATATAAGGGATGATTTGTTTCACCAAAATTGAGTTGAATATTAAAGATTAAATCATCCTTAACTACTATGCAAAAAATAATAAGCATTGATTAACTAGATCTTTGGAAAATTAAAACTGGAAATTAAGGACGTGAAAACGCTTGCACCAAATTAGCCTAAGCGACGGTCATTTTTGAGGAGGAGATTTCCTTAGAGTGTAAATTTTAGCTACGTATTACAATGCTCTAATGTGAGAACTGATGTAATTTTTTTTTGTATGCAAAAGGACATATAAAATATCGGTTCAAAGTTCCAAGAAAGGCAATTTTCAAGTTTAGGTAAAGTATATAACGCTGTTTTTTTTTTTTGGAATCCAGATATATATTAAGGCTGAATCATTGTTATCGAAATTGCATAAATCAGCTCTCCAAGAGCTCATCAGAAAGATTTACAAATGCAAATGGTTTTGTCGTTTTTAGCCTATTTCGGTGATTGAAAGTTGGGGATTATTTACCTACCTTGTTTTGTCAAGACTTGTTGAAGGAGATATTCCTCCGATTTTCACAATATTTATGCTGCACTTTCAGTGGCTTATATTTATTGATGATTTGGTTAGATTCCTCTCTGCAGGATTTCTTTTGAAATATATATTATATTTGGCTATTTTTAGGTCGTAAAATGTTGGAAAATATCTACAAAATTTACAAAAAGTACTTGTGAACATTGCATCCATACCCACAATGTCAGAATAAATATTACCTGTTTCATATGTATTTGGGATCATTCCGATGTTATAAAGTTAAAATGCATCACTGACCGTCAATTCAAACAACTATAACAATAAAAATTAAGTTTATTTGAATAAAATAAAGGTAATTATAAAATTTTAATTTTCCAAAATTAGTTGTCAAATTGACTTGAGTCGCCGCTGGAGCCATCTATGCTAGAACAGGTCAACTCTTGACATGTATGTCAATTAAACCACCTTATGTTTTTAGTGCCACCTGTGAGTCAGGTGGATGTACTCATAGCTTCCAACAAAAGTTGTATCGCATTGTAGCGATGTCTTAAATCAAAATTCTAAGCAATACGAATTGTCAACACTTAAAAATTGTTAAAAATAAGCTATAATTCAATAATTGAATTTAGAACTTACTATTGTCGATATTTCAAGGATAAGATATGCAATTGAAAACAAGGAAACTGGTAAAGTTTAATGAAATACTTACGAATTATTGGGCTAAAGCTTTAACAATATTCGTATATGTCCAAAGAATGAACCATTATTCCATTCGAAACTTGCAAAAGATCAATTAGGAAAAAAATATTAGCGACGAAATCATTCTTAACTATATTGTAAAGAATAATAAGCATAAGATTTCTAGATCCTTGGAAAATTAAAACGGAAAGTTTTAGAGTTGAAAGTCTATGCGAAAAAATTCGACTGAATTTGGGTCATTTCAAGGGGGTGACTTTTCATTATGAGGTCGAGTTTTCTCAACGGATTATGAATCCAGGCTATCAATTAAATTATTATGTGAAAAAAAATTTGTCCTGTATGCCAAAGGACACCCGCAATACCGTTTTAAAGTTTCAAAAAGGACAATTTTCGAATGCATAAAAAGGATATAAGAGATATTTTGTTTCGCCAAAATGGAGTAGAATATTAAAGATTAAATAATCCTTAACTACTATGCCAAAAATTAAAAGCATTGGTTAACTAGATCTCTGAAAAATTAGAACGGGAAAATAAGGAGTTGATAGTCTATGCGAGAAAATTCGACAGATATTGAGTCATTTCAAGGGGGTGACTTTTCATTATGAGGTCCAGTTTACTCAACGGATTATGAATCCAGGCTATCGAGTGAACTATAATGTGAAAATTTTTTTGTCCTGTATGCCAAAGGACACCCGCAATACCGTTTTAAAGTTTCAAAAAGGACAATTTTCGAGTGCATTAAAAGGATATAAGAGATATTTTGTTTCGCCAAAATGGAGTAGAATATTAAAGATTAAATCATCCTTAACTACTATGCAAAAAATAAAAAGCATTGGTTAAGTAGATCCTTGTAAAATTAGAACGAGAAAATAAGGAGTTGAAACTCTATGCGAGAAAATTCGACTGATATTGGGTCATTTAAAGGGGGTGACTTTTCATAATAAAGTCTAATTTTCTCAACGGATTATGAATCCAGGCTATCAAGTGAATTATAATGTGAAAAAAAATTGGTCCTGTGTTCCAAAGGACACCCGCAATATCGTTTCAAAGTTTCAAAAAGGACAATTTTCGAGTGAATAAAAAGGATATAAGGGATGTTTTGTTTCGCCAATATTGAGTTGAATATTAAAGATTAAATCATCCTTAACTACTATGCAAAAAATAAAAAGCATTGGTTTACTAGATCCTTGTAAAGTTAGAACGGGAAGTTAAGGAGTTGAAAGTCTATGCGAAAAAATTCGACTTATATTGGGTCATTTAAAGGGGGTGACTTTTCATTATGAGATCTAGTTTTCTTAACGGATTATGAATCCAGGCCATCAAGTGAATAATAATGAGAAAACAATTTTGTCCTGTGTTCCAAAGGACACCCGCAATATCGTCTCAAAGTTTCAAAAAGGGCAATTTTCGAGTGCATAAAAAGGATATAAGGGATGATTTGTTTCGCCAAAATTGACTTGAATATTAAAGATTAAATCATCCTTAACTACTATGCAAAAAATAAAAAGCATTGGTTAACTAAATCCCTGAAAAATTAGAACGGGAAGTTAAGGAGTTTAAAGTCTATGCGAGAAAATTCGACTGATATTGGGTCATTTAAAGGGGGCGACTTTTCATTATGAGGATTAGTTTTCTCAACTGATTATGAATCCAGGCAATCAAGTGAATTATAATGTGAAAAAAATTTTGTCCTGTGTCCCAAAGGACACCCGCAATATGATATCAAATTTTCAAAAAGGAAAAATTTTGGATTGCATAAAAAGGATATAAGGGATGATTTGTTTCGCCAAAATTGAGTTGAATATTAAAGATTAAATCATTCTTACTACTATGCAAAAAATTAAAAGCATTGGTTAACTAAATCCCTGGAAAATTAGAACGGGAAGTTAAGGAGTTTAAAGTCTATGCGAGAAAATTCGACTGATATTGGGTCATTTAAAGGGGCCGACTTTTCATTATGAGGTTTAGTTTTCTCAACTGATTATGAATCCAGGCTATCAAGTGAATTATAATGTGAAAAAAATTTTGTCCTGTGGGTTACAAGACAATCACAATTCCATTTCAAAATTTCAAATAGGACAATTTTCGAGTGCATAAAATGGATATAAAGGAAGATTTGTTTCGCCAAAATTGAGTTGAATATTAAAGATTAAATCATCCTTAACTACTATGCAAAAAATAAAAAGCATTGGTTAACTAGATCCTTGTAAAATTAGAACGGGAAGTTATAGAGTTTAAAGTCTATGCGAGTAAATTCGACTGATATTGGGTCATTTAAAGGGGGTGCCTATTCATTATGAGGTATAGTTTTCTCAACGGATTATGAATCCAGGCTATCAAGTGAAATATAATTTAAAAAAAATTTTGTCCTGTGGGGTACAAGACAATCACAATTCCATTTCAAAATTTCAAAAAGGACAATTTTCGAGTGCATGAAAAGGATATAAGGGATGATTTGTTTCGCCAATATTGAGTTGAATATTAAAGATTAAATCATCCTTAACTACTATGCAAAAAATAAAAAGCATTGGTTAACTAGATCCTTGTAAAATTAGAACGGAAAGTTAAGGAGTTGAAACTCTATGCGAGAAAATTCGACTGATATTGGGTCATTTAAAGGGGGCAACTTTTCATTATGAGGTTTAGTTTTCTCAACTGATTATGAATTCAGGCTATCAAGTGAATTATAATGTGAAAAAAAATTTGTCCTGAGTCCCAAAGGACACCCGCAATATGATATCAAATTTTCAAAAAGGAAAAATTTTGGATTGCATAAAAAGGATATAAGGGATGATTTGTGTCGCCAAAATTGAAGTGAATATTAAAGAATAAATCATCCTTAACTACTATGCCAAAAATAAAAAGCATTGGTTAACTAGATCCTTGTAAAATTAGAACGGGAGGTTAAGGAGTTGAAAGTCTATGCGAAAAAATTCGACTGATGTTGGGTCATTTAAAGGGGGTGACTTTTCATTATGAGGTCTAGTTTTCTCAACGGATTATGAATTCAGGCTATCAAGTGAAAAAAATTTTAAAAAAATTTTGACCTGTGGGTTACAAGACAATCACAATTCCATTTCAAAATTTCAAAAAGGACAATTTTCGAGTGCATAAAAAGGATATAAGGGATGATTTGTTTCGCCAAAATTGAGTTGAATATTAAAGATTATATCATTCTTAACTACTATGCAAAAAATAAAAAGCATTGGTTTACTAGATCCTTGTAAAATTAGAACGGGAAGTTATAGAGTTTAAAGTCTATGCGAGTAAATTCGACTGATATTGGGTCATTTAAAGGGGGTGACTTTTCATTATGAGCTCTAGTTTTCACAACGGATTATGAATCCAGGCTATCAAGTGAATTATAATGTGAAAAAAATTTTGTCCTGTGTCCCAAAGGACACCCGCAATATGATATCAAATTTTCAAAAAGGAAAAATTTTGGATTGCATAAAAAGGATATAAGGGATGATTTGTTTCGCCAAAATTGAGTTGAATATTAAAGATTAAATCATCCTTAACTACTATGCAAAAAATAAAAAGCATTGGTTAACTAAATCCCTGGAAAATTAGAACGGGAAGTTAAGGAGTTTAAAGTCTATGCGAGAAAATTCGACTGATATTGGGTCATTTAAAGGGGCCGACTTTTCATTATGAGGTTTAGTTTTCTCAACTGATTATGAATCCAGGCTATCAAGTGAATTATAATGTGAAAAAAATTTTGTCCTGTGGGTTACAAGACAATCACAATTCCATTTCAAAATTTCAAATAGGACAATTTTCGAGTGCATAAAATGGATATAAAGGAAGATTTGTTTCGCCAAAATTGAGTTGAATATTAAAGATTAAATCATCCTTAACTACTATGCAAAAAATAAAAAGCATTGGTTAACTAGATCCTTGTAAAATTAGAACGGGAAGTTATAGAGTTTAAAGTCTATGCGAGTAAATTCGACTGATATTGGGTCATTTAAAGGGGGTGCCTATTCATTATGAGGTATAGTTTTCTCAACGGATTATGAATCCAGGCTATCAAGTGAAATATAATTTAAAAAAAATTTTGTCCTGTGGGGTACAAGACAATCACAATTCCATTTCAAAATTTCAAAAAGGACAATTTTCGAGTGCATGAAAAGGATATAAGGGATGATTTGTTTCGCCAATATTGAGTTGAATATTAAAGATTAAATCATCCTTAACTACTATGCAAAAAATAAAAAGCATTGGTTAACTAGATCCTTGTAAAATTAGAACGGAAAGTTAAGGAGTTGAAACTCTATGCGAGAAAATTCGACTGATATTGGGTCATTTAAAGGGGGCAACTTTTCATTATGAGGTTTAGTTTTCTCAACTGATTATGAATTCAGGCTATCAAGTGAATTATAATGTGAAAAAAATTTTGTCCTGAGTCCCAAAGGACACCCGCAATATGATATCAAATTTTCAAAAAGGAAAAATTTTGGATTGCATAAAAAGGATATAAGGGATGATTTGTTTCGCCAATATTGAGTTGAATATTAAAGATTAAATCATCCTAAACTACTATGCAAAAAATAAAAAGCATTGGTTAACTAAATCCCTGAAAAATTAGAACGGGAAGTTAAGGAGTTTAAAGTCTATGCGAGAAAATTCGACTGATATTGGGTCATTTAAAGGGGCCGACTTTTCATTATGAGGTTTAGTTTTCTCAACTGATTATGAATCCAGGCTATCAAGTGAATTATAATGTGAAAACAATATTGTCCTGTGGGTCACAAGACAATCACAATTCCATTTCAAAATTTCAAAAAGGACAATTTTCGAGTGCATAAAATGGATATAAAGGAAGATTTGTTTCGCCAAAATTGAGTTGAATATTAAAGATTAAATCATCCTTAACTACTATGCAAAAAATAAAAAGCATTGGTTAACTAGATCCTTGTAAAATTAGAACGGAAAGTTAAGGAGTTGAAACTCTATGCGAGAAAATTCGACTGATATTGGGTCATTTAAAGGGGGCAACTTTTCATTATGAGGTATAGTTTTCTCAACGGATTATGAATCCAGGCTATCAAGTGAAATATAATGTAAAAAAAATTTTGTCCTGTGGGGTACAAGACAATCACAATTCCATTTCAAAATTTCAAAAAGGACAATTTTCGAGTGCATAAAAAGGATATAAGGGATGATTTGTTTCACCAATATTGAGTTGAATATTAAAGATTAAATCATCCTTAACTACTATGCAAAAAATAAAAAGCATTGGTTAACTAGATCCTTGTAAAATTAGAACGGAAAGTTAAGGAGTTGAAACTCTATGCGAGAAAATTCGACTGATATTGGGTCATTTAAAGGGGGCAACTTTTCATTATGAGCTCTAGTTTTCACAACGGATTATGAATCCAGGCTATCAAGTGAATTATAATGTGAAAATAAATTTGTCCTGTGGGTTACAAGACAATCACAATTCCATTTCAAAATTTCAAAAAGTACAATTTTCGAGTGCATAAAAAGGATATAAGAGATGATTTGTTTCGCCAAAATTGAGTTGAATATTAAAGATTAAATCATTCTTAACTACTATGCAAAAAATTAAAAGCATTGGTTAACTAGATCCTTGTAAAATTAGAACGGGAGGTTAAGGAGTTGAAAGTCGTTGCGAAAAAATTCGACTGATATTGGGTCATTTAATGGGGGCGACTTTTCATTATGAGGTCTAGTTTTCTCAACGGGTTATGAATCCAGGCTATCAAGTGAATTATAATGTGAAAATAAATTTGTCCTGTGGGGTACAAGACAATCACAATTCCATTTCAAAATTTCAAAAAGGACAATTTTCGAGTGCATAAAAAGGATATAAGGGATGATTTGTTTCGCCAATATTGAGTTGAATATTAAAGATTAAATCATCCTTAACTACTATGCAAAAAATACAAAGCATTGGTTAACTAGATCCTTGTAAAATTAGAACGGGAAGTTATAGAGTTTAAAGTCTATGCGAGTAAATTCGACTGATATTGGGTCATTTAAAGGGGGTGCCTATTCATTATGAGGTATAGTTTTCTCAACGGATTATGAATCCAGGCTATCAAGTGAAATATAATGTAAAAAAAATTTTGTCCTGTGGGGTACAAGACAATCACAATTCCAATTCAAAATTTCAACAAGGACAATTTTCGAGTGCATGAAAAGGATATAAGGGATGATTTGTTTCGCCAATATTGATATGAATATTAAAGATTAAATCATCCATAACTACTATGCAAAAAATAAAAAGCATTGGTTAACTAGATCCTTGTAAAATTAGAACGGGAAGTTATAGAGTTTAAAGTCTATGCGAGTAAATTCGACTGATATTGGGTCATTTAAAGGGGGTGCCTATTCATTATGAGGTATAGTTTTCTCAACGGATTATGAATCCAGGCTATCAAGTGAAATATAATGTAAAAAAAATTTTGTCCTGTGGGGTACAAGACAATCACAATTCCAATTCAAAATTTCAACAAGGACAATTTTCGAGTGCATGAAAATGATATAAGGGATGATTTGTTTCGCCAATATTGAGTTGAATATTAAAGATTAAATCATCCTTAACTACTATGCAAAAAATACAAAGCATTGGTTAACTAGATCCTTGTAAAATTAGAACGGGAAGTTATAGAGTTTAAAGTCTATGCGAGTAAATTCGACTGATATTGGGTCATTTAAAGGGGGTGCCTATTCATTATGAGGTATAGTTTTCTCAACGGATTATGAATCCAGGCTATCAAGTGAAATATAATGTAAAAAAAATTTTGTCCTGTGGGGTACAAGACAATCACAATTCCATTTCAAAATTTCAAAAAGGACAATTTTCGAGTGCATAAAAAGGATATAAGGGATGATTTGTTTCACCAAAATTGAGTTGAATATTAAAGATTAAATCATCCTTAACTACTATGCAAAAAATAATAAGCATTGATTAACTAGATCTTTGGAAAATTAAAACTGGAAATTAAGTACGTGAAAACGCTTGCACCAAATTAGCCTAAGCGACGGTCATTTTTGAGGAGGAGATTTCCTTAGAGTGTAAATTTTAGCTACGTATTACAATGCTCTAATGTGAGAACTGATGTAATTTTTTTTTGTATGCAAAAGGACATATAAAATATCGGTTCAAAGTTCCAAGAAAGACAATTTTCAAGTTTAGGTAAAGTATATAACGCTGTTTTTTTTTTTTTTGGAATCCAGATATATATTAAGGCTGAATCATTGTTATCGAAATTGCATAAATCAGCTCTCCAAGAGCTCATCAGAAAGATTTACAAATGCAAATGGTTTTGTCGTTTTTAGCCTATTTCGGTGATTGAAAGTTGGGGATTATTTACCTACCTTGTTTTGTCAAGACTTGTTGAAGGAGATATTCCTCCGATTTTCACAATATTTATGCTGCACTTTCAGTGGCTTATATTTATTGATGATTTGGTTAGATTCCTCTCTGCAGGATTTCTTTTGAAATATATATTATATTTGGCTATTTTTAGGTCGTAAAATGTTGGAAAATATCTACAAAATTTACAAAAAGTACTTGTGAACATTGCATCCATACCCACAATGTCAGAATAAATATTACCTGTTTCATATGTATTTGGGATCATTCCGATGTTATAAAGTTAAAATGCATCACTGACCGTCAATTCAAACAACTATAACAATAAAAATTAAGTTTATTTGAATAAAATAAAGGTAATTATAAAATTTTAATTTTCCAAAATTAGTTGTCAAATTGACTTGAGTCGCCGCTGGAGCCATCTATGCTAGAACAGGTCAACTCTTGACATGTATGTCAATTAAACCACCTTATGTTTTTAGTGCCACCTGTGAGTCAGGTGGATGTACTCATAGCTTCCAACAAAAGTTGTATCGCATTGTAGCGATGTCTTAAATCAAAATTCTAAGCAATACGAATTGTCAACACTTAAAAATTGTTAAAAATAAGCTATAATTCAATAATTGAATTTAGAACTTACTATTGTCGATATTTCAAGGATAAGATATGCAATTGAAAACACGAAAACTGGTAAAGTTTAATGAAATACTTACGAATTATTGGGCTAAAGCTTTAACAATATTCGTATATGTCCAAAGAATGAACCATTATTCCATTCGAAACTTGCAAAAGATCAATTAGGAAAAAAATATTAGCGACGAAATCATTCTTAACTATATTGTAAAGAATAATAAGCATAAGATTTCTAGATCCTTGGAAAATTAAAACGGAAAGTTTTAGAGTTGAAAGTCTATGCGAAAAAATTCGACTGAATTTGGGTCATTTCAAGGGGGTGACTTTTCATTATGAGGTCGAGTTTTCTCAACGGATTATGAATCCAGGCTATCAATTAAATTATTATGTGAAAAAAAATATGTCCTGTATGCCAAAGGACACCCGCAATACCGTTTTAAAGTTTCAAAAAGGACAATTTTCGAATGCATAAAAAGGATATAAGAGATATTTTGTTTCGCCAAAATGGAGTAGAATATTAAAGATTAAATCATCCTTAACTACTATGCCAAAAATTAAAAGCATTGGTTAACTAGATCCCTGAAAAATTAGAACGGGAAAATAAGGAGTTGATAGTCTATGCGAGAAAATTCGACAGATATTGAGTCATTTCAAGGGGGTGACTTTTCATTATGAGGTCCAGTTTACTCAACGGATTATGAATCCAGGCTATCGAGTGAACTATAATGTGAAAATTTTTTTGTCCTGTATGCCAAAGGACACCCGCAATACCGTTTTAAAGTTTCAAAAAGGACAATTTTCGAGTGCATTAAAAGGATATAAGAGATATTTTGTTTCGCCAAAATGGAGTAGAATATTAAAGATTAAATCATCCTTAACTACTATGCAAAAAATAAAAAGCATTGGTTAAGTAGATCCTTGTAAAATTAGAACGAGAAAATAAGGAGTTGAAACTCTATGCGAGAAAATTCGACTGATATTGGGTCATTTAAAGGGGGTGACTTTTCATAATAAAGTCTAATTTTCTCAACGGATTATGAATCCAGGCTATCAAGTGAATTATAATGTGAAAAAAAATTTGTCCTGTGTTCCAAAGGACACCCGCAATATCGTTTCAAAGTTTCAAAAAGGACAATTTTCGAGTGAATAAAAAGGATATAAGGGATGTTTTGTTTCGCCAATATTGAGTTGAATATTAAAGATTAAATCATCCTTAACTACTATGCAAAAAATAAAAAGCATTGGTTTACTAGATCCTTGTAAAGTTAGAACGGGAAGTTAAGGAGTTGAAAGTCTATGCGAAAAAATTCGACTTATATTGGGTCATTTAAAGGGGGTGACTTTTCATTATGAGGTCTAGTTTTCTCAACGGATTATGAATCCAGGCTATCAAGTGAAATATAATGTGAAAATAAAAATGTCCTGTGGGTTACAAGACAATCACAATTCCATTTCAAAATTTCAAAAAGGACAATTTTCGACTGCATAAAAAGGATAAAAGGGTTGTTTTTTTTCGCCAAATTTTATAAATTAAATCATCCTTAACCATGGTGCAAAAAATAATAAGCATTAGTTAAGTAGATCCGTGGAAAATTAAAACGGGAACTTATAGAGTTGAAAGTCTAGTCGAAAAAATTCGACTGATATTGGGTCTTTTAAAGGGGGCGACTTTTCATTATTAGGTCTAGTTTTCTCAACGTATTATGAATCCAGGCTATCAAGTGAAATATAATGTAAATAAAATTTTGTCCTGTGGGTTACAAGACAATCACAATTCCATTTCAAAATTTCAAAAAGGACAATTTTCGAGTGCATAAAAAGGGTATAAGGGATGTTTTGTTTCGCCAAAATTGAATTGAATAGTAAACATTAAATCATCCTTAACTACTACGCAAAAAATAAAAAGCATTGGTTAACTAGATCCTTTTAAAGTTAGAACGGGAAGTTAAGGAGTTGAAAGTCTATGCGAAAAAATTCGACTGATATTGGGTAATTTAAAGGGGGGTGACTTTTCATTATAAGGTCTAGTTTTCTCAACGGATTATGAATCCAGGCTATCAAGTGAGCTATAATATGAAAAAAAATTTGTCCTGTGTTCCAAAGGACACCCGCAATATCGTTTCAAAGTTTCAAAAAGGACAATTTTCGAGTGCATAAAAAGGATATAAGAGATGATTTGTTTCGCCAAAATTGAGTTGAATATTAAAGATTAAGTCATCCTTAACTACTATGCAAAAAATAAAAAGCATTGGTTAACTAGATCCTTGTAAAGTTAGAACGGGAAAATAAGGAGTTGAAAGTCTATGCGAAAAAATTCGACTGATATTGGGTCATTTAAAGGGGGTGACTTTTCATTATGAGGTATAGTTTTCTCAACGGATTATGATTCCAGGTTATTAAGTGAAATATAATGTGAAAAAAAATTTGTCCTGTGGGTTACAAGACAATCACAATTCCATTTCAAAATTTCAAAAAGGACAATTTTCGAGTGCAAAAAAAGGATATAAGGGACGTTTTGTTTCGCCAAAATTGAGTTGAATATTAAAGATTAAATCATCCTTAACTACTATTCAAAAAATAAAAAGCATTGGTTAACTAGATCCTTGTAAAGTTAGAACGGGAAGTTAAGGAGTTGAAAGTCTATGCGAGTAAATTCGACTGATATTGGGTCATTTAAAGGGGGTGACTTTTCATTATGAGGTATAGTTTCCTCAACGGATTATGAATCCAGGTTATCAAGTGAAATATAATGTGAAAAAAATTTAGTCCTGTGGGTTACAAGACAATCACAATTCCAGTTCAAAATTTCAAAAAGGACAATTTTCGAGTGCATAAAAAGGTTATAAGTGATGATTTGTTTCGCCAATATTGAGTTGAATATTAAAGATTAAATCATCCTTAACTACTATGCAAAAAATAAAAAGCATTGGTTAACTAGATCCCTGAAAAATTAGAACGGGAAGTTAAGGAGTTGAAAGTCTATGCGAAAAAATTCGACTGATATTGGGTCATTTAAAGGGGGTGACTTTTCATTATGATATCTAGTTTTCTTAACGGATTATGAATCCAGGCTATCAAGTGAATAATAATGAGAAAACAATTTTGTCCTGTGTTCCAAAGGACACCCGCAATATCGTCTCAAAGTTTCAAAAAGGGCAATTTTCGAAAGCATAAAAAGGATATAAGGGATGATTTGTTTCGCCAAAATTGACTTGAATATTAAAGAATAAATCATCCTTAACTACTATGCAAAAAATAAGAAGCATTGGTTAACTAAATCCTTGTAAAATTAGAACGGAAAGGTAAGGAGTTGAAAGTCTATGCGAAAAAATTCGACTGGTATTGGGTCATTTAAAGGGGGTGACTTTTATTTATGAGATCTAGTTTTCTCAACTGATTATGAATCCAGGCTATCAAGTGAATTATAATGTGAAAAAAATTTTGTCCTGTGGGTTACAAGACAATCACAATTCCATTTCAAAATTTCAAAAAGGACAATTTTCGAGTGCATAAAAAGGATATATGGGATGATTTCTTTCGCCAAAATTGAGATGAATATTAAAGATTAAATCATCCTTAACTACTATGCAAAAAATAAAAAGCATTGGTTAACTAGATCCTTGTAAAATTAGAACGGGAAGGTAAGGAGTTGAAAGTCTATGCGAAAAAATTCGACTGATATTGGGTCATTTAAAGGGGGCGACTTTTTCATTATGAGGTCTAGTTTTCTCAACGGATTATGAATCCAGGCTATCAAGTGAATAATAATGAGAAAACAATTTTGTCCTGTGTTCCAAAGAAAACCCGCAATATCGTCTCAAAGTTTCAAAAAGGGCAATTTTCGAGTGCATAAAAAGGATATAAGGGAAGATTTGTTTCGCCAAAATTGACTTGAATATTAAAGATTAAATCATCCTTAACTACTATGCAAAAAATAAAAAGCATTGGTTAACTAGATCCTTGTAAAGTTAGAACGGAAAGGTAAGGAGTTGAAAGTCTATGCGAAAAAATTCGACTGATATTGGGTCATTTAAAGGGGGTGACTTTTCATTATGAGGTCTAGTTTTCTCAACGGATTATGAATCCAGGTTATTAAGTGAAATATAATGTGAAAAAAATTTTGTCCTGTGGGTTACAAGACAATCACAATTCCAGTTCAAAATTTCAAAAAGGACAATTTTCGAGTGCATAAAAAGGATATAAGGGATGATTTGTTTCGCCAAAATTGAGTTGAATATTAAAGATTAAATCATTCTTAACTACTATGCAAAAAATAAAAAGCATTAGTTAACTAGATCCTTGTAAAATTAGAACGGGAAGTTATTGAGTTTAAAGTCTATGCGAGTAAATTCGACTGATATTGGGTCATTTAAAGGGGGGTGAGTTTTCATTATACGGTCTAGTTTTCTCAACGGATTATTAATCCAGGTTACCAAGTGAATTATATTGTGAAAAAAATTTTGTCCTGTGTTCCAAAGGACACCCGCAATACCGTTTTAAAGATTCAAAAAGGACAATTTTCGAATGCATAAAAAGGATATAAGAGATATTTTGTTTCGCCAATATTGAGTTGAATATTAAAGATTAAATCATCCTTAACAACTATGCAAAAAATAAAAAGCATTGGTTAACTAGATCCCTGAAAAATTAGAACGGGAAGTTAAGGAGTTGAAAGTCTATGCGAAAAAATTCGACTGATATTGGGTCATTTAAAGGGGGTGACTTTTCATTATGAGATCTAGTTTTCTTAACGGATTATGAATCCAGGCTATCAAGTGAATAATAATGAGAAAACAATTTTGTCCTGTGTTCCAAAGGACACCCGCAATATCGTCTCAAAGTTTCAAAAAGGGCAATTTTCGAGTGCATAAAAAGGATATAAGGGATGATTTGTTTCGCCAAAATTGACTTGAATATTAAAGATTAAATCATCCTTAACTACTATGCAAAAAATAAAAAGCATTGGTTAACTAGATCCTTGTAAAGTTAGAACGGGAAAATAAGGAGTTGAAAGTCTATGCGAAAAAATTCGACTGATATTGGGTCATTTAAAGGGGGTGACTTTTCATTATGAGGTCTAGTTTTCTCAACGGATTATGAATCCAGGTTATTAAGTGAAATATAATGTGAAAAAAATTTGGTCCTTTGGGTTACAAGACAATCACAATTCCATTTCAAAATTTCAAAAAGGACAATTTTCGAGTGCAAAAAAAGGATATAAGGGACGTTTTGTTTCGCCAAAATTGAGTTGAATATTAAAGATTAAATCATCCTTAACTACTATGCAAAAAATAAAAAGCATTGGTTAACTAGATCCCTGAAAAATTAGAACGGGAAGTTAAGGAGTTTAAAGTCTATGCGAGAAAATTCGACAGATATTGGGTCATTTAAAGGGGGGTGAGTTTTCATTATGAGGTATAGTTTCCTCAACGGATTATGAATCCAGGTTATCAAGTGAAATATAATGTGAAAAAAATTTTGTCCTGTGGGTTACAAGACAATCACAATTCCAGTTCAAAATTTCAAAAAGGACAATTTTCGAGTGCATAAAAAGGATATAAGGGATGATTTGTTTCGCCAACATTGAGTTGAATATTAAAGATTAAATCATCCTTAACTACTATGCAAAAAATAAAAAGCATTGGTTAACTAGATCCCTGAAAAATTAGAACGGGAAGTTAAGGAGTTTAAAGTCTATGCGAGAAAATTCGACAGATATTGGGTCATTTAAAGGGGGGTGAGTTTTCATTATACGGTCTAGTTTTCTCAACGGATTATTAATCCAGGTTACCAAGTGAATTATATTGTGAAAAAAAATTTGTCCTGTGTTCCAAAGGACACCCGCAATACCGTTTTAAAGATTCAAAAAGGACAATTTTCGAATGCATAAAAAGGATATAAGAGATATTTTGTTTCGCCAATATTGAGTTGAATATTAAAGATTAAATCATCCTTAACTACTATGCAAAAAATAAAAAGCATTGGTTAACTAGATCCTTGTAAAGTTAGAACGGGAAAATAAGGAGTTGAAAGTCTATGCGAAAAAATTCGACTGATATTGGGTCATTTAAAGGGGGTGACTTTTCATTATGAGGTCTAGTTTTCTCAACGGATTATGAATCCAGGTTATTAAGTGAAATATAATGTGAAAAAAATTTTGTCCTGTGGGTTACAAGACAATCACAATTCCATTTCAAAATTTCAAAAAGGACAATTTTCGAGTGCAAAAAAAGGATATAAGGGACGTTTTGTTTCGCCAAAATTGAGTTGAATATTAAAGATTAAATCATCCTTAACTACTATGCAAAAAATAAAAAGCATTGGTTAACTAGATCCCTGAAAAATTAGAACGGGAAGTTAAGGAGTTTAAAGTCTATGCGAGAAAATTCGACAGATATTGGGTCATTTAAAGGGGGGTGAGTTTTCATTATGAGGTATAGTTTCCTCAACGGATTATGAATCCAGGTTATCAAGTGAAATATAATGTGAAAAAAATTTTGTCCTGTGGGTTACAAGACAATCACAATTCCAGTTCAAAATTTCAAAAAGGACAATTTTCGAGTGCATAAAAAGGATATAAGGGATGATTTGTTTCGCCAACATTGAGTTGAATATTAAAGATTAAATCATCCTTAACTACTATGCAAAAAATAAAAAGCATTGGTTAACTAGATCCCTGAAAAATTAGAACGGGAAGTTAAGGAGTTTAAAGTCTATGCGAGAAAATTCGACAGATATTGGGTCATTTAAAGGGGGGTGAGTTTTCATTATACGGTCTAGTTTTCTCAACGGATTATTAATCCAGGTTACCAAGTGAATTATATTGTGAAAAAAATTTTGTCCTGTGTTCCAAAGGACACCCGCAATACCGTTTTAAAGATTCAAAAAGGACAATTTTCGAATGCATAAAAAGGATATAAGAGATATTTTGTTTCGCCAATATTGAGTTGAATATTAAAGATTAAATCATCCTTAACTACTATGCAAAAAATAAAAAGCATTGGTTAACTAGATCCTTGTAAAGTTAGAACGGGAAAATAAGGAGTTGAAAGTCTATGCGAAAAAATTCGACTGATATTGGGTCATTTAAAGGGGGTGACTTTTCATTATGAGGTCTAGTTTTCTCAACGGATTATGAATCCAGGTTATTAAGTGAAATATAATGTGAAAAAAATTTTGTCCTGTGGGTTACAAGACAATCACAATTCCATTTCAAAATTTCAAAAAGGACAATTTTCGAGTGCAAAAAAAGGATATAAGGGACGTTTTGTTTCGCCAAAATTGAGTTGAATATTAAAGATTAAATCATCCTTAACTACTATGCAAAAAATAAAAAGCATTGGTTAACTAGATCCCTGAAAAATTAGAACGGGAAGTTAAGGAGTTTAAAGTCTATGCGAGAAAATTCGACAGATATTGGGTCATTTAAAGGGGGGTGAGTTTTCATTATGAGGTATAGTTTCCTCAACGGATTATGAATCCAGGTTATCAAGTGAAATATAATGTGAAAAAAATTTTGTCCTGTGGGTTACAAGACAATCACAATTCCAGTTCAAAATTTCAAAAAGGACAATTTTCGAGTGCATAAAAAGGATATAAGGGATGATTTGTTTCGCCAACATTGAGTTGAATATTAAAGATTAAATCATCCTTAACTACTATGCAAAAAATAAAAAGCATTGGTTAACTAGATCCCTGAAAAATTAGAACGGGAAGTTAAGGAGTTTAAAGTCTATGCGAGAAAATTCGACAGATATTGGGTCATTTAAAGGGGGGTGAGTTTTCATTATACGGTCTAGTTTTCTCAACGGATTATTAATCCAGGTTACCAAGTGAATTATATTGTGAAAAAAATTTTGTCCTGTGTTCCAAAGGACACCCGCAATACCGTTTTAAAGATTCAAAAAGGACAATTTTCGAATGCATAAAAAGGATATAAGAGATATTTTGTTTCGCCAATATTGAGTTGAATATTAAAGATTAAATCATCCTTAACTACTATGCAAAAAATAAAAAGCATTGGTTAACTAGATCCTTGTAAAGTTAGAACGGGAAAATAAGGAGTTGAAAGTCTATGCGAAAAAATTCGACGGATATTGGGTCATTTAAAGGGGGTGACTTTTCATTATGAGGTCTAGTTTTCACAACGGATTATGAATCCAGGATATCAAGTGAATTATAATGTGAAAATAAATTTGTCCTGTAGGTTACAAGACATTCACCATTCCATTTCAAAATTTCAAAAAGGACAATTTTCGAGTGCATAAAAAGGATATAAGAGATATTTTGTTCCGCCAAAATGGAGTAGAATATTAAAGATTAAATCATTCTTAACTACTATGCAAAAAATAAAAAGCATTGGTTAACTAGATCCTTGTAAAATTAGAACGGGAAGTTATAGAGTTTAAAGTCTATGCGAGTAAATTCGACTGATATTGTGTCATTTAAAGGGGGTGCCTATTCATTATGAGGTATAGTTTTCTCAACGGATTATAAATCCAGGCTATCAAGTGAAATATAATGTAAAAAAAATTTTGTCCTGTGGGGTACAAGACAATCACAATTCCATTTCAAAATTTCAAAAAGGACAATTTTCGAGTGCATAAAAAGGATATAAGGGATTATTTGTTTCGCCAACATTGAGTTGAATATTAAAGATTAAATCATCCTTAACTACTATGCAAAAAATAAAAAGCATTGGTTAACTAGATCCCTGAAAAATTAGAACGGGAAGTTAAGGAGTTTAAAGTCTATGCGAGAAAATTCGACAGATATTGGGTCATTTAAAGGGGGGTGAGTTTTCATTATACGGTCTAGTTTTCTCAACGGATTATTAATCCAGGTTACCAAGTGAATTATATTGTGAAAAAAATTTTGTCCTGTGTTCCAAAGGACACCCGCAATACCGTTTTAAAGATTCAAAAAGGACAATTTTCGAATGCATAAAAAGGATATAAGAGATATTTTGTTTCGCCAATATTGAGTTGAATATTAAAGATTAAATCATCCTTAACTACTATGCAAAAAATAAAAAGCATTGGTTAACTAGATCCCTGAAAAATTAGAACGGGAAGTTAAGGAGTTGAAAGTCTATGCGAAAAAATTCGACGGATATTGGGTCATTTAAAGGGGGTGACTTTTCATTATGAGATCTAGTTTTCGTAACGGATTATGAATCCAGGCTATCAAGTGAATAATAATGAGAAAACAATTTTGTCCTGTGTTCCAAAGGACACCCGCAATATCGTCTCAAAGTTTCAAAAAGGGCAATTTTCGAGTGCATAAAAAGGATATAAGGGATGATTTGTTTCGCCAAAATTGACTTGAATATTAAAGATTAAATCATCCTTAACTACTGTGCAAAAAATAAGAAGCATTGGTTAACTAGATCCTTGTAAAAATAGAACGGAAATTTAAGGAGTTGAAAGTCTATGCGAGAAAATTCGACTGATATTGGGTCATTTAAAGGGGGCGACTTTTCATTATGAGGTTTAGTTTTCTCAACTGATTATGAATCCAGGCTATCAAGTGAATTATAATGTGAAAAAAATTTTGTCCTGTGTGCCAAAGGACACCCGCCATATGATATCAAATTTTCAAAAAGGAAAAATTTTGGATTGCATAAAAAGGATATAAGGGATGATTTGTGTCGCCAAAATTGAATTGAATATTAAAGATTAATTCATCCTTAACTACTATGCAAAAAATTAAAAGCATTGGTTAACTAGATCCTTGTAAAATTAGAACGGGAGGTTAAAGAGTTGAAAGTCTATGCGAAAAAAGTCGACTGATGTTGGGTCATTTAAAGGGGGTGACTTTTCATTATGAGGTCTAGTTTTCTCAACGGATTATGAAATATGGCTATCAAGTGAAAAAAATTTTAAAAAACTTTTGACCTGTGGGTTACAAGACAATCACAATTCCATTTCAAAATTTCAAAAAGGACAATTTTCGAGTGCATAAAAAGGATATAAGGGATGATTTGTTTCGCCAAAATTGAGTTGAATATTAAAGATTAAATCATTCTTAACTACTATGCAAAAAATAAAAAGCATTAGTTAACTAGATCCTTGTAAAATTAGAACGGGAAGTTATTGAGTTTAATGTCTATGCGAGTAAATTCGACTGATATTGGGTCATTTAAAGGGGGTGCCTATTCATTATGAGGTATAGTTTTCTCAACGGATTATGAATCCAGGCTATCAAGTGAACTATAATGTAAAAAAAATTTTGTCCTGTGGGGTACAAGACAATCACAATTCCATTTCAAAATTTCAAAAAGGACAATTTTCGAGTGCATAAAAAGGATATAAGGGATGATTTGTTTCGCCAACATTGAGTTGAATATTAAAGATTAAATCATCCTTAACTACTATGCAAAAAATAAAAAGCATTGGTTAACTAGATCCCTGAAAAATTAGAACGGGAAGTTAAGGAGTTTAAAGTCTATGCGAGAAAATTCGACAGATATTGGGTCATTTAAAGGGGGGTGAGTTTTCATTATACGGTCTAGTTTTCTCAACGGATTATTAATCCAGGTTACCAAGTGAATTATATTGTGAAAAAAATTTTGTCCTGTGTTCCAAAGGACACCCGCAATACCGTTTTAAAGATTCAAAAAGGACAATTTTCGAATGCATAAAAAGGATATAAGAGATATTTTGTTTCGCCAATATTGAGTTGAATATTAAAGATTAAATCATCCTTAACTACTATGCAAAAAATAAAAAGCATTGGTTAACTAGATCCTTGTAAAGTTAGAACGGGAAAATAAGGAGTTGAAAGTCTATGCGAAAAAATTCGACTGATATTGGGTCATTTAAAGGGGGTGACTTTTCATTATGAGGTCTAGTTTTCTCAACGGATTATGAATCCAGGTTATTAAGTGAAATATAATGTGAAAAAAATTTTGTCCTGTGGGTTACAAGACAATCACAATTCCATTTCAAAATTTCAAAAAGGACAATTTTCGAGTGCAAAAAAAGGATATAAGGGACGTTTTGTTTCGCCAAAATTGAGTTGAATATTAAAGATTAAATCATCCTTAACTACTATGCAAAAAATAAAAAGCATTGGTTAACTAGATCCCTGAAAAATTAGAACGGGAAGTTAAGGAGTTTAAAGTCTATGCGAGAAAATTCGACAGATATTGGGTCATTTAAAGGGGGGTGAGTTTTCATTATGAGGTATAGTTTCCTCAACGGATTATGAATCCAGGTTATCAAGTGAAATATAATGTGAAAAAAATTTTGTCCTGTGGGTTACAAGACAATCACAATTCCAGTTCAAAATTTCAAAAAGGACAATTTTCGAGTGCATAAAAAGGATATAAGGGATGATTTGTTTCGCCAACATTGAGTTGAATATTAAAGATTAAATCATCCTTAACTACTATGCAAAAAATAAAAAGCATTGGTTAACTAGATCCCTGAAAAATTAGAACGGGAAGTTAAGGAGTTTAAAGTCTATGCGAGAAAATTCGACAGATATTGGGTCATTTAAAGGGGGGTGAGTTTTCATTATACGGTCTAGTTTTCTCAACGGATTATTAATCCAGGTTACCAAGTGAATTATATTGTGAAAAAAATTTTGTCCTGTGTTCCAAAGGACACCCGCAATACCGTTTTAAAGATTCAAAAAGGACAATTTTCGAATGCATAAAAAGGATATAAGAGATATTTTGTTTCGCCAATATTGAGTTGAATATTAAAGATTAAATCATCCTTAACTACTATGCAAAAAATAAAAAGCATTGGTTAACTAGATCCTTGTAAAGTTAGAACGGGAAAATAAGGAGTTGAAAGTCTATGCGAAAAAATTCGACTGATATTGGGTCATTTAAAGGGGGTGACTTTTCATTATGAGGTCTAGTTTTCTCAACGGATTATGAATCCAGGTTATTAAGTGAAATATAATGTGAAAAAAATTTTGTCCTGTGGGTTACAAGACAATCACAATTCCATTTCAAAATTTCAAAAAGGACAATTTTCGAGTGCAAAAAAAGGATATAAGGGACGTTTTGTTTCGCCAAAATTGAGTTGAATATTAAAGATTAAATCATCCTTAACTACTATGCAAAAAATAAAAAGCATTGGTTAACTAGATCCCTGAAAAATTAGAACGGGAAGTTAAGGAGTTTAAAGTCTATGCGAGAAAATTCGACAGATATTGGGTCATTTAAAGGGGGGTGAGTTTTCATTATGAGGTATAGTTTCCTCAACGGATTATGAATCCAGGTTATCAAGTGAAATATAATGTGAAAAAAATTTTGTCCTGTGGGTTACAAGACAATCACAATTCCAGTTCAAAATTTCAAAAAGGACAATTTTCGAGTGCATAAAAAGGATATAAGGGATGATTTGTTTCGCCAACATTGAGTTGAATATTAAAGATTAAATCATCCTTAACTACTATGCAAAAAATAAAAAGCATTGGTTAACTAGATCCCTGAAAAATTAGAACGGGAAGTTAAGGAGTTTAAAGTCTATGCGAGAAAATTCGACAGATATTGGGTCATTTAAAGGGGGGTGAGTTTTCATTATACGGTCTAGTTTTCTCAACGGATTATTAATCCAGGTTACCAAGTGAATTATATTGTGAAAAAAATTTTGTCCTGTGTTCCAAAGGACACCCGCAATACCGTTTTAAAGATTCAAAAAGGACAATTTTCGAATGCATAAAAAGGATATAAGAGATATTTTGTTTCGCCAATATTGAGTTGAATATTAAAGATTAAATCATCCTTAACTACTATGCAAAAAATAAAAAGCATTGGTTAACTAGATCCTTGTAAAGTTAGAACGGGAAAATAAGGAGTTGAAAGTCTATGCGAAAAAATTCGACGGATATTGGGTCATTTAAAGGGGGTGACTTTTCATTATGAGGTCTAGTTTTCACAACGGATTATGAATCCAGGATATCAAGTGAATTATAATGTGAAAATAAATTTGTCCTGTGGGTTACAAGACATTCACCATTCCATTTCAAAATTTCAAAAAGGACAATTTTCGAGTGCATAAAAAGGATATAAGAGATATTTTGTTCCGCCAAAATGGAGTAGAATATTAAAGATTAAATCATTCTTAACTACTATGCAAAAAATAAAAAGCATTGGTTAACTAGATCCTTGTAAAATTAGAACGGGAAGTTATAGAGTTTAAAGTCTATGCGAGTAAATTCGACTGATATTGTGTCATTTAAAGGGGGTGCCTATTCATTATGAGGTATAGTTTTCTCAACGGATTATAAATCCAGGCTATCAAGTGAAATATAATGTAAAAAAAATTTTGTCCTGTGGGGTACAAGACAATCACAATTCCATTTCAAAATTTCAAAAAGGACAATTTTCGAGTGCATAAAAAGGATATAAGGGATGATTTGTTTCGCCAACATTGAGTTGAATATTAAAGATTAAATCATCCTTAACTACTATGCAAAAAATAAAAAGCATTGGTTAACTAGATCCCTGAAAAATTAGAACGGGAAGTTAAGGAGTTTAAAGTCTATGCGAGAAAATTCGACAGATATTGGGTCATTTAAAGGGGGGTGAGTTTTCATTATACGGTCTAGTTTTCTCAACGGATTATTAATCCAGGTTACCAAGTGAATTATATTGTGAAAAAAATTTTGTCCTGTGTTCCAAAGGACACCCGCAATACCGTTTTAAAGATTCAAAAAGGACAATTTTCGAATGCATAAAAAGGATATAAGAGATATTTTGTTTCGCCAATATTGAGTTGAATATTAAAGATTAAATCATCCTTAACTACTATGCAAAAAATAAAAAGCATTGGTTAACTAGATCCCTGAAAAATTAGAACGGGAAGTTAAGGAGTTGAAAGTCTATGCGAAAAAATTCGACGGATATTGGGTCATTTAAAGGGGGTGACTTTTCATTATGAGATCTAGTTTTCGTAACGGATTATGAATCCAGGCTATCAAGTGAATAATAATGAGAAAACAATTTTGTCCTGTGTTCCAAAGGACACCCGCAATATCGTCTCAAAGTTTCAAAAAGGGCAATTTTCGAGTGCATAAAAAGGATATAAGGGATGATTTGTTTCGCCAAAATTGACTTGAATATTAAAGATTAAATCATCCTTAACTACTGTGCAAAAAATAAGAAGCATTGGTTAACTAGATCCTTGTAAAAATAGAACGGAAATTTAAGGAGTTGAAAGTCTATGCGAGAAAATTCGACTGATATTGGGTCATTTAAAGGGGGCGACTTTTCATTATGAGGTTTAGTTTTCTCAACTGATTATGAATCCAGGCTATCAAGTGAATTATAATGTGAAAAAAATTTTGTCCTGTGTGCCAAAGGACACCCGCCATATGATATCAAATTTTCAAAAAGGAAAAATTTTGGATTGCATAAAAAGGATATAAGGGATGATTTGTGTCGCCAAAATTGAATTGAATATTAAAGATTAATTCATCCTTAACTACTATGCAAAAAATTAAAAGCATTGGTTAACTAGATCCTTGTAAAATTAGAACGGGAGGTTAAAGAGTTGAAAGTCTATGCGAAAAAAGTCGACTGATGTTGGGTCATTTAAAGGGGGTGACTTTTCATTATGAGGTCTAGTTTTCTCAACGGATTATGAAATATGGCTATCAAGTGAAAAAAATTTTAAAAAACTTTTGACCTGTGGGTTACAAGACAATCACAATTCCATTTCAAAATTTCAAAAAGGACAATTTTCGAGTGCATAAAAAGGATATAAGGGATGATTTGTTTCGCCAAAATTGATTGGAATATTAAAGATTAAATCATCCTTAACTACTATGCAAAAAATATAAAGAATTGGTTAACTAGATCCTTGTAAAATTAGAACGGGAAGTTATGGAGTTGAAAGTCTATGCGAGAAAATTCGACTGATATTGGGTCTTTTAAAGGGGGCGACTTTTCATTATGAGGTTTAGTTTTCTCCACTGATTATGAATCCAGGCTATCAAGTGAAATATAATGTAAAAAAAATTTTGTCCTGTGGGGTACAAGACAATCACTATTCCATTTCAAAATTTCAAAAAGGACAATTTTCGAGTGCATAAAAAGGATATAAGGGATGATTTGTTTCGCCAATATTGAGTTGAATATTAAAGAATAAATCATCCTTAACTACTATGCAAAAAATAAAAAGCATTGGTTAACTATATCCCTGAAAAATTAGAACGGGAAGTTAAGGAGTTTAAAGTCTATGCGAGAAAATTCGACTGATATTGGGTCTTTTAAAGGGGGCGACTTTTCATTATGAGGTTTAGTTTTCTCCACTGATTATGAATCCAGGCTATCAAGTGAATTATAATGTGAAAAAAATTTTGTCCTGTGTCCCAAAGGACACCCGCAAGATGATATCAAATTTTCAAAAAGGAAAAATTTTGGATTGCATAAAAAGGATATAAGGGATGATTTGTGTCGCCAAAATTGAAGTGAATATTAAAGAATAAATCATCCTTAACTACTATGCCAAAAATAAAAAGCATTGGTTAACTAGATCCTTGTAAAATTAGAACGGGAGGTTAAGGAGTTGAAAGTCTATGCGAAAAAATTCGACTGATGTTGGGTCATTTAAAGGGGGTGACTTTTCATTATGAGGTCTAGTTTTCTCAACGGATTATGAATTCAGGCTATCAAGTGAAAAAATTTTTAAAAAAATTTTGACCTGTGGGTTACAAGACAATCACAATTCCATTTCAAAATTTCAAAAAGGACAATTTTCGAGTGCATAAAAAGGATATAAGGGATGATTTGTTTCGCCAAAATTGAGCTGAATATTAAAGATTAAATCATTCTTAACTACTATGCAAAAAATAAAAAGCATTGGTTAACTAGATCCTTGTGAATTTAGAACGGGAAGTTATAGAGTTTAAAGTCTATGCGAGTAAATTCGACTGATATTGGGTCATTTAAAGGGGGTGCCTATTCATTATGAGGTATAGTTTTCTCAACGGATTATGAATCCAGGCTATCAAGTGAACTATAATGTAAAAAAAATTTTGTCCTGTGGGGTACAAGACAATCACAATTCCATTTCAAAATTTCAAAAAGGACAATTTTCGAGTGCATAAAAAGGATATAAGGGATGATTTGTTTCGCCAATATTGAGTTGAATATTAAAGATTAAATCATCCTTAACTACTATGCAAACAATAAAAAGCATTGGTTAACTATATTCCTGAAAAATTAGAACGGGAAGTTAAGGAGTTTAAAGTCTATGCGAGAAAATTCGACTGATATTGGGTCATTAAAGGGGGCGACTTTTCATTATGAGGTCTAGTTTTCTCAACGGATTATGAATCCAGGCTATCAAGTGAATTATAATGTAAAAAAATTTGTCCTGTGTCCCAAAGGACACCCGCAAGATGTTATCAAATTTTCAAAAAGGAAAAATTTTGGATTGCATAAAAAGGATATAAGGGATGATTTGTTTCGCCAAAATTGAATTGAATATTAAAGATTAAATCATTCTTAACTACTATGCAAAAAATAAAAAGCATTGGTTAACTAGATCCTTGTAAAATT
This sequence comes from Sisyra terminalis, assembly GCA_958496175.1. Lineage (NCBI taxonomy): Eukaryota > Metazoa > Arthropoda > Insecta > Neuroptera > Sisyridae > Sisyra > Sisyra terminalis. The sequence goes on along the minus strand of OY292279.1, from coordinate 1,228,214 downwards.
AGAACGGGAAGTTAAGGAGTTGAAAGTCAATGCGAGAAAATTCGACTGATATTGGGTCATTAAAGGGGGCGACTTTTCATTATGAGGTCTAGTTTTCTCAACGGATTATGAATCCAGGCTATCAAGTGAATTATAATGTGAAAAAAAATTTGTCCTGTGGGTTACAAGACAATCACAATTCCATTTCAAAATTTGAAAAAGGACAATTTTCGAGTGCATAAAAAGGATATAAGGGATGATTTGTTTCGCCATTATTGAGTTGAATATTAAAGATTAAATCATTCTTAACTACTATGCAAAAAATAAAAAGCATTGGTTAACTAGATCCTTGTAAAATTAGACCGGGAAGTTAAGGAGTTGATAGTCAATGCGAGAAAATTCGACTGATATTGGGTCATTTAAAGGGGGCGACTTTTCATTATGAGGTCTTGTTTTCTCAACGGATTATGAATCCAGGCTATCAAGTGAATTATAATGTGAAAAAAAAATTGTCCTGTGGGTTACAAGACAATCACAATTCCATTTCAAAATTTCAAAAAGGACAATTTTCGAGTGCATAAAAAGGATATAAGGGATGATTTGTTTCGCCATTATTGAGTTGAATATTAAAGATAAAATCATCCTTAACTACTATGCAAAAATAAAAAGCATTGGTTAACTAGATCCCTGAAAAATTAGAACGGGAAGTTAAGGAGTTTAAAGTCTATGTGAAAAAATTCGACTGATATTGGGTCATTTAAAGGGGGTGACTTTTCATTATGAGATCTAGTTTTCTCAACGGATTATGAATCCAGGCTAACAAGTGAATAATAATGTGAAAAAAATTTTGTCCTGTGTTCCAAAGGACACCCGTAATATCGTCTCAAAGTTTCAAAATGGGCAATTTTCGAGTGCATAAAAAGGATATAAGGGATGATTTGTTTCGCCAAAATTGAGTTTAATATTAAAGATTAAATCATCCTTAACTACTATGCAAAAAATAAAAAGCATTGGTTAACTAGATCCTTGTAAAATTAGAACGGGAGGTTAAGGAGTTGAAAGTCTATGCGAAAAAATTCGACTGATGTTGGGTCATTTAAAGGGGGGGACTTTTCATAATGAGGTTTAGTTTTCTCAACTGATTATGAATCCAGGCTATCAAGTGAATTATAATGTGAAAATAAATTTGTCCTGTGGGTTACAAGACAATCACAATTCCATTTCAAAATTTGAAAAAGGACAATTTTCGAGTGCATAAAAAGGATATAAGGGATGATTTGTTTCGCCATTATTGAGTTGAATATTAAAGATTAAATCATCCTTAACTACTATGCAAAAATAAAAAGCATTGGTTAACTAGATCCCTGAAAAATTAGAACGGGAAGTTAAGGAGTTTAAAGTCTATGTGAAAAAATTCGACTGATATTGGGTCATTTAAAGGGGGTGACTTTTCATTATGAGATCTAGTTTTCTCAACGGATTATGAATCCAGGCTAACAAGTGAATAATAATGTGAAAAAAATTTTGTCCTGTGTTCCAAAGGACACCCGTAATATCGTCTCAAAGTTTCAAAATGGGCAATTTTCGAGTGCATAAAAAGGATATAAGGGATGATTTGTTTCGCCAAAAATGAGTTTAATATTAAAGATTAAATCATCCTTAACTACTATGCAAAAAATAAAAAGCATTGGTTAACTAGATCCTTGTAAAATTAGAACGGGAAGTTATAGAGTTTAAAGTCTATGCGAGTAAATTCGACTGATATTGGGTCATTTAAAGGGGGCGACTTTTCATTATGAGGTCTAGTTTTCACAACGGATTATGAATCCAGGCTATCAAGTGAAATATAATGTAAAAAAAATTTTGTCCTGTAGGGTACAAGACAATCACAATTCCATTTCAAAATTTCAAAAAGGACAATTTTCGAGTGCATAAAAAGGATTTAAGGGATGATTTGCTTCGCCAAAATTGAATTGAATATTAAAGATTAAATCATCCTTAACTACTATGCAAAAAATAAAAAGCATTGGTTAACTAAATCCCTGAAAATTTAGAACGGGAAGTTAAGGAGTTTAAAGTCTATGCGAGAAAATTCGACTGATATTGGGTCCTTTAAAGGGGGCGACTTTTCATTATGAGGTTTAGTTTTCTCAACTGATTAAGAATCCAGGCTATCAAGTGAATTATAATGTGAAAATAAATTTGTCCTGTGGGTTACAAGACAATCACAATTCCATTTCAAAATTTCAAAAAGGACAATTTTCGAGTGCATAAAAAGGATATAAGGGATGATTTGTTTCGCCAATATTGAGTTGAATATTAATAATTAAATCATCCTTAACTACTATGCAAAAAATAAAAAGCATTGGTTAACTAGATCCTTGTAAAATTAGAACGGGAAGTTATAGAGTTTAAAGTCTATGCGAGTAAATTCGACTGATATTGGGTCATTTAAAGGGGGCGACTTTTCATTATGAGGTCTAGTTTTCACAACGGATTATGAATCCAGGCTATCAAGTGAATTATAATGTGAAAATAAATTTGTCCTGTGGGTTACAAGACAATCACAATTCCATTTCAAAATTTCAAAAAGGACAATTTTCGAGTGCATAAAAAGGATATGAGGGATAATTTGTTTCGATAATATCGAGTTGAATATTAAAGATTAAATCATCCTTAACTACTATGCAAAAAATAAAAAGCATTGGTTAACTAGATCCCTTCAAAATTAGAACGGGAAGTTAAGGAGTTTAAAGTCTATGCGAAAAAATTCGACTGATATTGGGTCATTTAAAGGGGGCGACTTTTCATTATGAGGTTTAGTTTTCTCAACTGATTATGAATCCTGGCTATCAAGTGAATAATAATGTGAAAATAAATTTGTCCTGTGGGTTACAAGACAATCACAATTCCATTTCAAAATTTCAAAAAGGACAATTTTCGAGTGCATAAAAAGGATATAAGGGATGATTTGTTTCGCCAATATTGAGTTGAATATTAAAGATCAAATCATCCTTAACTACTATGCAAAAGAATAAAAAGCATTGGTTAACTAGATCCTTGTAAAATTAGAACGGGAAGTTATAGAGTTTAAAGTCTATGCGAGTAAATTCGACTGATATTGGGTCATTTAAAGGGGGCGACTTTTCATTATGAGGTCTAGTTTTCACAACGGATTATGAATCCAGGCTATCAAGTGAATTATAATGTGAAAATAAATTTGTCCTGTGGGTTACAAGACAATCACAATTCCATTTCAAAATTTCAAAAAGGACAATTTTCGAGTGCATAAAAAGGATATGAGGGATAATTTGTTTCGATAATATCGAGTTGAATATTAAAGATTAAATCATCCTTAACTACTATGCAAAAAATAAAAAGCATTGGTTAACTAGATCCCTTCAAAATTAGAACGGGAAGTTAAGGAGTTTAAAGTCTATGCGAAAAAATTCGACTGATATTGGGTCATTTAAAGGGGGCGACTTTTCATTATGAGGTTTAGTTTTCTCAACTGATTATGAATCCTGGCTATCAAGTGAATAATAATGTGAAAATAAATTTGTCCTGTGGGTTACAAGACAATCACAATTCCATTTCAAAATTTCAAAAAGGACAATTTTCGAGTGCATAAAAAGGATATAAGGGATGATTTGTTTCGCCAATATTGAATTGAATATTAAAGATTAAATCATTCTTAACTACTATGCAAAAAATAAAAAGCATTGGTTAACTAGATCCTTGTAAAATTAGAACGGGAAGTTAAGGAGTTGAAAGTCTATGCGAAAAAATTCGACTGATATTGGGTCATTAAAGGGGGTGACTTTTCATTATGAGGTCTAGTTTTCACAACGGATTATGAATCCAGGCTATCAAGTGAATTATAATGTGAAAATAAATTTGTCCTGTGGGTTACAAGACAATCACAATTCCATTTCAAAATTTCAAAAAGGACAATTTTCGAGTGCATAAAAAGGATATAAGGGATGATTTGTTTCGCCAATATTGAGTTGAATATTAATAATTAAATCATCCTTAACTACTATGCAAAAAATAAAAAGCATTGGTTAACTAGATCCTTGTAAAATTAGAACGGGAAGTTATAGAGTTTAAAGTCTATGCGAGTAAATTCGACTGATATTGGGTCATTTAAAGGGGGCGACTTTTCATTATGAGGTCTAGTTTTCACAACGGATTATGAATCCAGGCTATCAAGTGAATTATAATGTGAAAATAAATTTGTCCTGTGGGTTACAAGACAATCACAATTCCATTTCAAAATTTCAAAAAGGACAATTTTCGAGTGCATAAAAAGGATATGAGGGATAATTTGTTTCGATAATATCGAGTTGAATATTAAAGATTAAATCATCCTTAACTACTATGCAAAAAATAAAAAGCATTGGTTAACTAGATCCCTTCAAAATTAGAACGGGAAGTTAAGGAGTTTAAAGTCTATGCGAAAAAATTCGACTGATATTGGGTCATTTAAAGGGGGCGACTTTTCATTATGAGGTTTAGTTTTCTCAACTGATTATGAATCCTGGCTATCAAGTGAATAATAATGTGAAAATAAATTTGTCCTGTGGGTTACAAGACAATCACAATTCCATTTCAAAATTTCAAAAAGGACAATTTTCGAGTGCATAAAAAGGATATAAGGGATGATTTGTTTCGCCAATATTGAATTGAATATTAAAGATTAAATCATTCTTAACTACTATGCAAAAAATAAAAAGCATTGGTTAACTAGATCCTTGTAAAATTAGAACGGGAAGTTAAGGAGTTGAAAGTCTATGCGAAAAAATTCGACTGATATTGGGTCATTAAAGGGGGTGACTTTTCATTATGAGGTCTAGTTTTCTCAACGGATTATGAATCCAGGCTATCAAGTGAATTATAATGTGAAAAAAAATTTGTCCTGTGGGTTACAAGACAATCACAATTCCATTTCAAAATTTGAAAAAGGACAATTTTCGAGTGCATAAAAAGGATATAAGGGATGATTTGTTTCGCCATTATTGAGTTGAATATTAAAGATTAAATCATTCTTAACTACTATGCAAAAAATAAAAAGCATTGGTTAACTAGATCCTTGTAAAATTAGACCGGGAAGTTAAGGAGTTGATAGTCAATGCGAGAAAATTCGACTGATATTGGGTCATTTAAAGGGGGCGACTTTTCATTATGAGGTCTTGTTTTCTCAACGGATTATGAATCCAGGCTATCAAGTGAATTATAATGTGAAAAAAAATTTGTCCTGTGGGTTACAAGACAATCACAATTCCATTTCAAAATTTCAAAAAGGACAATTTTCGAGTGCATAAAAAGGATATAAGGGATGATTTGTTTCGCCATTATTGAGTTGAATATTAAAGATAAAATCATCCTTAACTACTATGCAAAAATAAAAAGCATTGGTTAACTAGATCCCTGAAAAATTAGAACGGGAAGTTAAGGAGTTTAAAGTCTATGTGAAAAAATTCGACTGATATTGGGTCATTTAAAGGGGGTGACTTTTCATTATGAGATCTAGTTTTCTCAACGGATTATGAATCCAGGCTATCAAGTGAATTATAATGTGAAAATAAATTTGTCCTGTGGGTTACAAGACAATCACAATTCCATTTCAAAATTTCAAAAAGGACAATTTTCGAGTGCATAAAAAGGATATGAGGGATAATTTGTTTCGATAATATCGAGTTGAATATTAAAGATTAAATCATCCTTAACTACTATGCAAAAAATAAAAAGCATTGGTTAACTAGATCCCTTCAAAATTAGAACGGGAAGTTAAGGAGTTTAAAGTCTATGCGAAAAAATTCGACTGATATTGGGTCATTTAAAGGGGGCGACTTTTCATTATGAGGTTTAGTTTTCTCAACTGATTATGAATCCTGGCTATCAAGTGAATAATAATGTGAAAATAAATTTGTCCTGTGGGTTACAAGACAATCACAATTCCATTTCAAAATTTCAAAAAGGACAATTTTCGAGTGCATAAAAAGGATATAAGGGATGATTTGTTTCGCCAATATTGAATTGAATATTAAAGATTAAATCATTCTTAACTACTATGCAAAAAATAAAAAGCATTGGTTAACTAGATCCTTGTAAAATTAGAACGGGAAGTTAAGGAGTTGAAAGTCTATGCGAAAAAATTCGACTGATATTGGGTCATTAAAGGGGGTGACTTTTCATTATGAGGTCTAGTTTTCACAACGGATTATGAATCCAGGCTATCAAGTGAATTATAATGTGAAAATAAATTTGTCCTGTGGGTTACAAGACAATCACAATTCCATTTCAAAATTTCAAAAAGGACAATTTTCGAGTGCATAAAAAGGATATAAGGGATGATTTGTTTCGCCAATATTGAGTTGAATATTAATAATTAAATCATCCTTAACTACTATGCAAAAAATAAAAAGCATTGGTTAACTAGATCCTTGTAAAATTAGAACGGGAAGTTATAGAGTTTAAAGTCTATGCGAGTAAATTCGACTGATATTGGGTCATTTAAAGGGGGCGACTTTTCATTATGAGGTCTAGTTTTCACAACGGATTATGAATCCAGGCTATCAAGTGAATTATAATGTGAAAATAAATTTGTCCTGTGGGTTACAAGACAATCACAATTCCATTTCAAAATTTCAAAAAGGACAATTTTCGAGTGCATAAAAAGGATATGAGGGATAATTTGTTTCGATAATATCGAGTTGAATATTAAAGATTAAATCATCCTTAACTACTATGCAAAAAATAAAAAGCATTGGTTAACTAGATCCCTTCAAAATTAGAACGGGAAGTTAAGGAGTTTAAAGTCTATGCGAAAAAATTCGACTGATATTGGGTCATTTAAAGGGGGCGACTTTTCATTATGAGGTTTAGTTTTCTCAACTGATTATGAATCCTGGCTATCAAGTGAATAATAATGTGAAAATAAATTTGTCCTGTGGGTTACAAGACAATCACAATTCCATTTCAAAATTTCAAAAAGGACAATTTTCGAGTGCATAAAAAGGATATAAGGGATGATTTGTTTCGCCAATATTGAATTGAATATTAAAGATTAAATCATTCTTAACTACTATGCAAAAAATAAAAAGCATTGGTTAACTAGATCCTTGTAAAATTAGAACGGGAAGTTAAGGAGTTGAAAGTCTATGCGAAAAAATTCGACTGATATTGGGTCATTAAAGGGGGTGACTTTTCATTATGAGGTCTAGTTTTCTCAACGGATTATGAATCCAGGCTATCAAGTGAATTATAATGTGAAAAAAAATTTGTCCTGTGGGTTACAAGACAATCACAATTCCATTTCAAAATTTGAAAAAGGACAATTTTCGAGTGCATAAAAAGGATATAAGGGATGATTTGTTTCGCCATTATTGAGTTGAATATTAAAGATTAAATCATTCTTAACTACTATGCAAAAAATAAAAAGCATTGGTTAACTAGATCCTTGTAAAATTAGACCGGGAAGTTAAGGAGTTGATAGTCAATGCGAGAAAATTCGACTGATATTGGGTCATTTAAAGGGGGCGACTTTTCATTATGAGGTCTTGTTTTCTCAACGGATTATGAATCCAGGCTATCAAGTGAATTATAATGTGAAAAAAAATTTGTCCTGTGGGTTACAAGACAATCACAATTCCATTTCAAAATTTCAAAAAGGACAATTTTCGAGTGCATAAAAAGGATATAAGGGATGATTTGTTTCGCCATTATTGAGTTGAATATTAAAGATAAAATCATCCTTAACTACTATGCAAAAATAAAAAGCATTGGTTAACTAGATCCCTGAAAAATTAGAACGGGAAGTTAAGGAGTTTAAAGTCTATGTGAAAAAATTCGACTGATATTGGGTCATTTAAAGGGGGTGACTTTTCATTATGAGATCTAGTTTTCTCAACGGATTATGAATCCAGGCTAACAAGTGAATAATAATGTGAAAAAAATTTTGTCCTGTGTTCCAAAGGACACCCGTAATATCGTCTCAAAGTTTCAAAATGGGCAATTTTCGAGTGCATAAAAAGGATATAAGGGATGATTTGTTTCGCCAAAATTGAGTTTAATATTAAAGATTAAATCATCCTTAACTACTATGCAAAAAATAAAAAGCATTGGTTAACTAGATCCTTGTAAAATTAGAACGGGAGGTTAAGGAGTTGAAAGTCTATGCGAAAAAATTCGACTGATGTTGGGTCATTTAAAGGGGGTGACTTTTCATAATGAGGTTTAGTTTTCTCAACTGATTATGAATCCAGGCTATCAAGTGAATTATAATGTGAAAATAAATTTGTCCTGTGGGTTACAAGACAATCACAATTCCATTTCAAAATTTGAAAAAGGACAATTTTCGAGTGCATAAAAAGGATATAAGGGATGATTTGTTTCGCCATTATTGAGTTGAATATTAAAGATTAAATCATCCTTAACTACTATGCAAAAATAAAAAGCATTGGTTAACTAGATCCCTGAAAAATTAGAACGGGAAGTTAAGGAGTTTAAAGTCTATGTGAAAAAATTCGACTGATATTGGGTCATTTAAAGGGGGTGACTTTTCATTATGAGATCTAGTTTTCTCAACGGATTATGAATCCAGGCTAACAAGTGAATAATAATGTGAAAAAAATTTTGTCCTGTGTTCCAAAGGACACCCGTAATATCGTCTCAAAGTTTCAAAATGGGCAATTTTCGAGTGCATAAAAAGGATATAAGGGATGATTTGTTTCGCCAAAATTGAGTTTAATATTAAAGATTAAATCATCCTTAACTACTATGCAAAAAATAAAAAGCATTGGTTAACTAGATCCTTGTAAAATTAGAACGGGAAGTTATAGAGTTTAAAGTCTATGCGAGTAAATTCGACTGATATTGGGTCATTTAAAGGGGGCGACTTTTCATTATGAGGTCTAGTTTTCACAACGGATTATGAATCCAGGCTATCAAGTGAAATATAATGTAAAAAAAATTTTGTCCTGTAGGGTACAAGACAATCACAATTCCATTTCAAAATTTCAAAAAGGACAATTTTCGAGTGCATAAAAAGGATTTAAGGGATGATTTGCTTCGCCAAAATTGAATTGAATATTAAAGATTAAATCATCCTTAACTACTATGCAAAAAATAAAAAGCATTGGTTAACTAAATCCCTGAAAATTTAGAACGGGAAGTTAAGGAGTTTAAAGTCTATGCGAGAAAATTCGACTGATATTGGGTCCTTTAAAGGGGGCGACTTTTCATTATGAGGTTTAGTTTTCTCAACTGATTAAAAATCCAGGCTATCAAGTGAATTATAATGTGAAAATAAATTTGTCCTGTGGGTTACAAGACAATCACAATTCCATTTCAAAATTTCAAAAAGGACAATTTTCGAGTGCATAAAAAGGATATAAGGGATGATTTGTTTCGCCAATATTGAGTTGAATATTAATAATTAAATCATCCTTAACTACTATGCAAAAAATAAAAAGCATTGGTTAACTAGATCCTTGTAAAATTAGAACGGGAAGTTATAGAGTTTAAAGTCTATGCGAGTAAATTCGACTGATATTGGGTCATTTAAAGGGGGCGACTTTTCATTATGAGGTCTAGTTTTCACAACGGATTATGAATCCAGGCTATCAAGTGAATTATAATGTGAAAATAAATTTGTCCTGTGGGTTACAAGACAATCACAATTCCATTTCAAAATTTCAAAAAGGACAATTTTCGAGTGCATAAAAAGGATATGAGGGATAATTTGTTTCGATAATATCGAGTTGAATATTAAAGATTAAATCATCCTTAACTACTATGCAAAAAATAAAAAGCATTGGTTAACTAGATCCCTTCAAAATTAGAACGGGAAGTTAAGGAGTTTAAAGTCTATGCGAAAAAATTCGACTGATATTGGGTCATTTAAAGGGGGCGACTTTTCATTATGAGGTTTAGTTTTCTCAACTGATTATGAATCCTGGCTATCAAGTGAATAATAATGTGAAAATAAATTTGTCCTGTGGGTTACAAGACAATCACAATTCCATTTCAAAATTTCAAAAAGGACAATTTTCGAGTGCATAAAAAGGATATAAGGGATGATTTGTTTCGCCAATATTGAGTTGAATATTAAAGATCAAATCATCCTTAACTACTATGCAAAAAATAAAAAGCATTGGTTAACTAGATCCTTGTAAAATTAGAACGGGAAGTTATAGAGTTTAAAGTCTATGCGAGTAAATTCGACTGATATTGGGTCATTTAAAGGGGGCGACTTTTCATTATGAGGTCTAGTTTTCACAACGGATTATGAATCCAGGCTATCAAGTGAATTATAATGTGAAAATAAATTTGTCCTGTGGGTTACAAGACAATCACAATTCCATTTCAAAATTTCAAAAAGGACAATTTTCGAGTGCATAAAAAGGATATGAGGGATAATTTGTTTCGATAATATCGAGTTGAATATTAAAGATTAAATCATCCTTAACTACTATGCAAAAAATAAAAAGCATTGGTTAACTAGATCCCTTCAAAATTAGAACGGGAAGTTAAGGAGTTTAAAGTCTATGCGAAAAAATTCGACTGATATTGGGTCATTTAAAGGGGGCGACTTTTCATTATGAGGTTTAGTTTTCTCAACTGATTATGAATCCTGGCTATCAAGTGAATAATAATGTGAAAATAAATTTGTCCTGTGGGTTACAAGACAATCACAATTCCATTTCAAAATTTCAAAAAGGACAATTTTCGAGTGCATAAAAAGGATATAAGGGATGATTTGTTTCGCCAATATTGAATTGAATATTAAAGATTAAATCATTCTTAACTACTATGCAAAAAATAAAAAGCATTGGTTAACTAGATCCTTGTAAAATTAGAACGGGAAGTTAAGGAGTTGAAAGTCTATGCGAAAAAATTCGACTGATATTGGGTCATTAAAGGGGGTGACTTTTCATTATGAGGTCTAGTTTTCACAACGGATTATGAATCCAGGCTATCAAGTGAATTATAATGTGAAAATAAATTTGTCCTGTGGGTTACAAGACAATCACAATTCCATTTCAAAATTTCAAAAAGGACAATTTTCGAGTGCATAAAAAGGATATAAGGGATGATTTGTTTCGCCAATATTGAGTTGAATATTAATAATTAAATCATCCTTAACTACTATGCAAAAAATAAAAAGCATTGGTTAACTAGATCCTTGTAAAATTAGAACGGGAAGTTATAGAGTTTAAAGTCTATGCGAGTAAATTCGACTGATATTGGGTCATTTAAAGGGGGCGACTTTTCATTATGAGGTCTAGTTTTCACAACGGATTATGAATCCAGGCTATCAAGTGAATTATAATGTGAAAATAAATTTGTCCTGTGGGTTACAAGACAATCACAATTCCATTTCAAAATTTCAAAAAGGACAATTTTCGAGTGCATAAAAAGGATATGAGGGATAATTTGTTTCGATAATATCGAGTTGAATATTAAAGATTAAATCATCCTTAACTACTATGCAAAAAATAAAAAGCATTGGTTAACTAGATCCCTTCAAAATTAGAACGGGAAGTTAAGGAGTTTAAAGTCTATGCGAAAAAATTCGACTGATATTGGGTCATTTAAAGGGGGCGACTTTTCATTATGAGGTTTAGTTTTCTCAACTGATTATGAATCCTGGCTATCAAGTGAATAATAATGTGAAAATAAATTTGTCCTGTGGGTTACAAGACAATCACAATTCCATTTCAAAATTTCAAAAAGGACAATTTTCGAGTGCATAAAAAGGATATAAGGGATGATTTGTTTCGCCAATATTGAATTGAATATTAAAGATTAAATCATTCTTAACTACTATGCAAAAAATAAAAAGCATTGGTTAACTAGATCCTTGTAAAATTAGAACGGGAAGTTAAGGAGTTGAAAGTCTATGCGAAAAAATTCGACTGATATTGGGTCATTAAAGGGGGTGACTTTTCATTATGAGGTCTAGTTTTCACAACGGATTATGAATCCAGGCTATCAAGTGAATTATAATGTGAAAATAAATTTGTCCTGTGGGTTACAAGACAATCACAATTCCATTTCAAAATTTCAAAAAGGACAATTTTCGAGTGCATAAAAAGGATATAAGGGATGATTTGTTTCGCCAATATTGAGTTGAATATTAAAGATCAAATCATCCTTAACTACTATGCAAAAAATAAAAAGCATTGGTTAACTAGATCCTTTAAAAATTAGAACGGGAAGTTAAGGAGTTGAAAGTCTATGCGAAAAAATTCGACTGATATTGGGTCATTTAAAGGGGGCGACTTTTCATTATGAGGTTTAGTTTTCTCATCTGATTATGAATCCAGGCTATCAAGTGAATTATAATGTGAAAAAAATTTTGTCCTGTGTCCCAAAGGACACCCGCAATATGATATCAAATTTTCAAAAAGGAAAAATTTTGGATTGCATAAAAAGGATATAAGGGATGATTTGTTTCGCCAAAATTGAATTGAATATTAAAGATTAAATCATCCTTAACTACTATGCAAAAAATAAAAAGCATTGGTTAACTAGATCCTTGTAAAATTAGAATGGGAAGTTAAGGAGTTGAAAGTCTATGCGAAAAAATTCGACTGATATTGGGTCATTTAATGGGGGCGACTTTTCATTATGAGGTCTAGTTTTCACAACGGATTATGAATCCAGGCTATCAAGTGAATTATAATGTGAAAATAAATTTGTCCTGTGGGTTACAAGACAATCACAATTCCATTTCAAAATTTCAAAAAGGACATTTTTCGAGTGCATAAAAAGGATATAAGGGATGATTTATTTAGCCAATATCGAGTTGAATATTAATAATTAAATCATCCTTAACTACAATGCAAAAAATAAAAAGCATTGGTTAACTAGATCCCTGTAAAATAAGAACGGGAAGTTATAGAGTTTAAAGTCTAGGCGAGTAAATTCGACTGATATTGGGTCATTTAAAGGGGGTGCCTATTCATTATGAGGTATAGTTTTCTCAACGGATTATGAATCCAGGCTATCAAGTGAAATATAATGTAAAAAAAATTTTGTCCTGTAGGGTACAAGACAATCACAATTCCATTTCAAAATTTCAAAAAGGACAATTTTCGAGTGCATAAAAAGGATATAAGGGATGATTTGCCTCGCCAAAATTGAATTGAATATTAAAGATTAAATCATCCTTAACTACTATGCAAAAAATAAAAAGCATTGGTTAACTAAATCCCTGAAAATTTAGAACGGGAAGTTAAGGAGTTTAAAGTCTATGCGAGAAAATTCGACTGATATTGGGTCCTTTAAAGGGGGCGACTTTTCATTATGAGGTTTAGTTTTCTCAACTGATTAAGAATCCAGGCTATCAAGTGAATTATAATGTGAAAAAAATTTTGTCCTGTGGGTTACAAGACAATCACAATTCCATTTCAAAATTTCAAAAAGGACAATTTTCGAGTGCATAAAAAGGATATAAGGGATGATTTGTTTCGCCAATATTGAGTTGAATATTAATAATTAAATCATCCTTAACTACTATGCAAAAAATAAAAAGCATTGGTTAACTAGATCCCTGTAAAATTAGAACGGGAAGTTATAGAGTTTAAAGTCTATGCGAGTAAATTCGACTGATATTGGGTCATTTAAAGGGGGTGCCTATTCATTATGAGGTATAGTTTTCTCAACGGATTATGAATCCAGGCTATCTAGTGAAATATAATGTAAAAAAAATTTTGTCCTGTAGGGTACAAGACAATCACAAATCCATTTCAAAATTTCAAAAAGGACAATTTTCGAGTGCATAAAAAGGATATAAGGGATGATTTGTTTCGCCAATATTGAGTTGAATATTAAAGATTAAATCATCCTTAATTACTATGCAAAAAATAAAAAGCATTGGTTAACTAGATCCTTGTAAAATTAGAACGGGAAGTTAAGGAGTTGAAAGTCTATGCGAAAAAATTCGACTGATATTGGGTCATTTAAAGGGGGTGACTTATCATTATGAGGTCTAGTTTTCACAACGGATTAGGAATCCAGGCTATCAAGTGAATTATAATGTGAAAATAAATTTGTCCTGTGGGTTACAAGACAATCACAATTCCATTTCAAAATTTCAAAAAGGACAATTTTCGAGTGCATAAAAAGGATATAAGAGATATTTTGTTTCGCCAAAATGGAGTAGAATATTAAAGATTAAATCATCCTTAACTACTATGCAAAAAATAAAAAGCATTGGTTAACTAGATCCCTGTAAAATTAGAACGGGAAGTTATAGAGTTTAAAGTCTATGCGAGTAAATTCGACTGATATTGGGTCATTTAAAGGGGGTGCCTATTCATTATGAGGTATAGTTTTCTCAACGGATTATGAATCCAGGCTATCTAGTGAAATATAATGTAAAAAAAATTTTGTCCTGTAGGGTACAAGACAATCACAATTCCATTTCAAAATTTCAAAAAGGACAATTTTCGAGTGCATAAAAAGGATATAAGGGATGATTTGTTTCACCAAAATTGAGTTGAATATTAAAGATTAAATCATCCTTAACTACTATGCAAAAAATAATAAGCATTGATTAACTAGATCTTTGGAAAATTAAAACTGGAAATTAAGGACGTGAAAACGCTTGCACCAAATTAGCCTAAGCGACGGTCATTTTTGAGGAGGAGATTTCCTTAGAGTGTAAATTTTAGCTACGTATTACAATGCTCAAATGTGAGAACTGATGTAATTTTTTTTTGTATGCAAAAGGACATATAAAATATCGGTTCAAAGTTCCAAGAAAGGCAATTTTCAAGTTTAGGTAAAGTATATAACGCTGTTTTTTTTTTTTTTGGAATCCAGATATATAGTAAGGCTGAATCATTGTTATCGAAATTGCATAAATCAGCTCTCCAAGAGCTCATCAGAAAGATTTACAAATGCAAATGGTTTTGTCGTTTTTAGCCTATTTCGGTGATTGAAAGTTGGGGATTATTTACCTACCTTGTTTTGTCAAGACTTGTTGAAGGAGATATTCCTCCGATTTTCACAATATTTATGCTGCACTTTCAGTGGCTTATATTTATTGATGATTTGGTTAGATTCCTCTCTGCAGGATTTCTTTTGAAATATATATTATATTTGGCTATTTTTAGGTCGTAAAATGTTGGAAAATATCTACAAAATTTACAAAAAGTACTTGTGAACATTGCATCCACAATGTCAGAATAAATATTACCTGTTTCATATGTATTTGGGATCATTCCGATGATATAAAGTTAAAATGCATCACTGACCGTCAATTCAAACAACTATAACAATAAAAATTAAGTTTATTTGAATAAAATAAAGGTAATTATAAAATTTTAATATTCCAAAATTAGTTGTCAAATTGACATGAGTCGCCGCTGGAGCCATCTATGCTAGAACAGGTCAACTCTTGACATGTATGTCAATTAAACCACCTTATGTTTTTAGTGCCACCTGTGAGTCAGGTGGATGTACTCATAGCTTCCAACAAAAGTTGTATCGCATTGTAGCGATGTCTTAAATCAAAATTCTAAGCAATACGAATTGTCAACACTTAAAAATTGTTAAAAAAAAGCTATAATTCAATAATTGAATTTAGAACTTACTATTGTCGATATTTCAAGGATAAGATATGCAATTGAAAACACGAAAACTGGTAAAGTTTAATGAAATACTTACGAATTACTGGGCTAAAGCTTTAACAATATTCGTATATGTCCAAAGAATGAACCATTATTCCATTCGAAACTTGCAAAAGATCAATTAGGAAAAAATATTAGCGACGAAATCATTCTTAACTATATTGTAAAGAATAATAAGCATAAGATTTCTAGATCCTTGGAAAATTAAAACGGAAAGTTATAGAGTTGAAAGTCTATGCGAAAAAATTCGACTGAATTTGGGTCATTTCAAGGGGGTGACTTTTCATTATGAGGTCGAGTTTTCTCAACGGATTATGAATCCAGGCTATCACTCAAATTATTATATGAAAAAAAAATTGTCCTGTATGCCAAAGGACACCCGCAATACCGTTTTAATGTTTCAAAAAGGACAATTTTCGAATGCATAAAAAGGATATAAGAGATATTTTGTTTCGCCAAAATGGAGTAGAATATTAAAGATTAAATCATCCTTAACTACTATGCAAAAAATTAAAAGCATTGGTTAACTAGATCCCAGAAAAATTAGAACGGGAAGTTAAGGAGTTTAAAGTCTATGCGAAAAAATTCGACTGATATTGGGTCATTTAAAGGGGGTGATTTTTCATTATGAGGTATAGTTTTCTCAACGGATTATGAATCCAGGCTATCAAGTAAAATATAATGTAAAAAAAATTTTGTCCTGTGGGGTACAAGACAATCACAATTCCATTTCAAAATTTCAAAAAGGACAATTTTCGAGTGCATAAAAAGGATATAAGGGATGATTTGCTTCGCCAAAATTGAATTGAATATTAAAGATTAAATCATCCTTAACTACTATGCAAAATATAAAAAGCATTGGTTAACTAGATCCTTGTAAAATTAGAACGGGAGGTTAAGGAGTTGAAAGTCAATGCGAAAAAATTCGACTGATATTGGGTCATTTAAAGGGGGTGACTTTTCATTATGAGGTCTAGATTTCTCAACGGATTATGAATTCAGGGTATCAAGTGAAAAAAATTTTAAAAAAATTTTGACCTGTGGGTTACAAACAATCACAATTCCATTTCAAAATTTCAAAAAGGACAATTTTCGAGTGCATAAAAAGGATATAAGGGATGATTTGTTTCGCCAAAATTGAATTGAATGTGAAAGATTAAATCATCCTTAACTACTATGCAAAAAATAAAAAGCATTGGTTAACTAGATACTAGAAAAATTAGAACGGGAAGTTAAGGAGTTTAAAGTCTATGCGAAAAAATTCGACTGATATTGGGTCATTTAAAGGGGGTGATTTTTCATTATAAGGTCTAGTTTTCTCAACGTATAATGAATCCAGGCTATCAATTGAATTATAATGTGAAAAAAATTTGGTCCTGTGGGTTACAAGACAATCACAATTCCATTTCAAAATTTCAAAAAGGACAATTTTGAGTGCTAAAAAGGATATAAGGGATGATTTGTTTCGACAAAATTGAATTGAATATTAAAGATTAAATCATCCTTAACTACTATGCAAAAAATATAAAGCATTGGTTAACTAGATCCTTTAAAAATTAGAACGGGAAGTTAAGGAGTTGAAAGTCTATGCGAAAAAATTCGACTGATATTGGGTCATTTAAAGGGGGTGACTTTTCATTATGAGGTCTAGTTTTCACAACGGATTATGAATCCAGGCTATCAAGTGAATTATAATGTGAAAATAAATTTGTCCTGTGGGTTACAAGACAATCACAATTCCATTTCAAAATTTCAAAAAGGACAATTTTCGAGTGCATAAAAAGGATATAAAGGATGATTTGCTTCGCCAAAATTGAATTGATCATTAAAGATTAAATCATCCTTAACTACTATGCAAAAAATATAAAGCATTGACTAACTAGATCCCTTAAAAATTAGAACGGGAAATTAAGGAGTTGAAAGTCTATGCGAAAAAATTCGACTGATATTGGGTCATTTAAAGGGGGTGACTTTTCATTATGAGGTCTAGTTTTCACAACGGATTATGAATCCAGGCTATCAAGTGAATTATAATGTGAAAATAAATTTGTCCTGTGGGTTACAAGACAATCACAATTCCATTTCAAAAGTTCAAAAAGGACAATTTTCGAGTGCATAAAAAGGATATAAGGGATGATTTGTTTCGCCAATATCGAGTTAAATATTAAAGACTAAATCATCCTTAACTACTATGCAAAAAATAATAAGCATTAGTTAACTAGATCCCTTAAAAATTAGAACGGGAAGTTAAGGAGTTTAAAGTCTATGCGAAAAAATTCGACTGATATTGGGTCATTTAAAGGGGGCGACTTTTCATTATGAGGTTAAGTTTTCTCAACTGATTATGAATCCAGGCTATCAAGTGAATTGTAATGTGAAAAAAATTTTGCCCTGTGTCCCAAAGGACACCCGCAATATGATATCAAATTTTCAAAAAGGAAAAATTTTGGATTGCATAAAAAGGATATAAGGGATGATTTGTTTCGCCAAAATTGATTTGAATATTAAAGATTAAATCATCCTTAACTACTATGCAAAAAATAAAAAGCATTGGTTAACTAGATCCTTGAAAAATTAGAACGGGAAGTTAAGGAGTTGAAAGTCTATGCGAAAAAATTCGACTGATATTGGGTCATTTAAAGGGGGTGACTTTTCATTATGAGGTCTAGTTTTCACAACGGATTATGAATCCAGGCTATCAAGTGAATTATAAAGTGAAAATAAATTTGTCCTGTGGGTTACAAGACAATCACAATTCCATTTCAAAATTTCAAAAAGGACAATTTTCGAGTGCATAAAAAGGATATAAGAGATGATTTGTTTCGCCAATATCGAGTTGAATATTAAAGATTAAATCATCCTTAACTACTATGCAAAAAATAAAAAGCATTGGTTAACTAGATCCCTGAAAAATTAGAACGGGAAGTTAAGGAGTATAAAGTCTATGCGAAAAAATTCGACTGATATTGGGTCATTTAAAGGGGGTGAATTTTCATTATAAGGTCTAGTTTTCTCAACGTATTATGAATCCAGGCTATCAAGTGAATTATAATATGAAAAAAATTTTGTCCTGCGTCCCAAAGGACACCCGCAATATGATATCAAATTTTCAAAAAGGAAAAATTTTGGATTGCATAAAAAGGATATAAGGGATGATTTGTTTCGCCAAAATTGAATTGAATATTTAAGATTAAATCATCCTTAACTACTGAGCAAAAAATAAAAAGCATTGGTTAACTAGATCCTTGTAAAATTAGAACGGGAAGTTAAGGAGTTGAAAGTCTATGTGAAAAAATTCGACTGATATTGGCTCATTTAAAGGGGGCGACTTTTCATTATGAGGTCTAGTTTTCACAACGGATTATGAATCCAGGCTATCAAGTGAATTATAATGTGAAAATAAATTTGTCCTGTGGGTTACAAGACAATCACAATTCCATTTCAAAATTTCAAAAAGGACAATTTTCGAGTGCATAAAAAGGATATAAGGGATGATTTGTTTCGCCAATATCGAGTTGAATATTAAAGATTAAATCATCCTTAACTACTATGCAAAAAATAAAAAGCATTGGTTAACTAAATCCCTGAAAAATTAGAACGGGAAGTTAAGGAGTTTATAGTCTATGCGAGAAAATTCGACTGATATTGGGTCATTTAAAGGGGGCGACTTTTCATTATGAGGTTTAGTTTTCTCAACTGATTATGAATCCAGGCTATCAAGTGAATTATAATGTGAAAAAAATTTTGTCCTGTGGGTTACATGACAATCACAATTCCATTTCAACATTTAAAAAAGGACAATTTTCGAGTGCATAAAAAGGATATAAGGGATGATTTGCTTCGCCAAAATTGAATTGAATATTAAAGATTAAATCATCCTTAACTACTATGCAAAAAATAAAAAGCATTGGTTAACTAAATCCCTGAAAAATTAGAACGGGAAGTTAAGGAGTTTAAAGTCTATGCGAAAAAATTCGATGGAATTTGGGTCATTTAAAGGGGGTGACTTTTCATTATGAGGTCTAGTTTTCACAACGGATTATGAATCCAGGCTATCAAGTGAATTATAATGTGAAAATAAATTTGTTCTGTGGGTTACAAGACAATCACAATTCCATTTCAAAATTTCAAAAAGGACAATTTTCGAGTGCATAAAAAGGATATAAGGGATGATTTGTTTCGCCAATATCGAGTTGAATATTAAAGATTAAATCATCATTAACTACTATGCAAAAAATATAAAGCTTTGGTTAACTAAATCCCTGAAAAATTAGAACGGGAAGTTAAGGAGTTTAAAGTCTATGCGAGAAAATTCGACTGATATTGGGTCATTTAAAGGGGGCGACTTTTCATTATGAGGTTTAGTTTTCTCAACTGATTAAGAATCCAGGCTATCAAGTGAATTATAATGTGAAAATAAATTTGTCCGGTGGGTTACAAGACAATCACAATTCCATTTCAAAATTTCAAAAAGGACAATTTTCGAGTGCATAAAAAGGATATAAGGGATGATTTGTTTCGCCAATATCGAGTTGAATATTAAAGATTAAATCATCCTTAACTACTATGCAAAAAATAAAAAGCATTGGTTAACTAGATCCCTTAAAAATTAGAACGGGAAGTTAAGGAGTTGAAAGTCTATGCGAAAAAATTCGACTGATATTGGGTCATTTAAAGGGGGTGACTTTTCATTATGAGGTCTAGTTTTCACAACGGATTATGAATCCAGGCTATCAAGTGAATTATAATGTGAAAATAAATTTGTCCTGTGGGTTACAAGACAATCACAATTCCATTTCAAAATTTCAAAAAGGACAATTTTCGAGTGCATAAAAAGGATATAAGGGATGATTTGCTTCGCCAAAATTGAATTGAATATTAAAGATTAAATCATCCTTAACTACTATGCAAAAAATATAAAGCATTGGTTAACTAGATCCCTTAAAAATTAGAACGGGAAGTTAAGGAGTTGAAAGTCTATGCGAAAAAATTCGACTGATATTGGGTCATTTAAAGGGGGTGACTTTTCATTGTGAGGTCTAGTTTTCACAACGGATTATGAATCCAGGCTATCAAGTGAATTATAATGTGAAAATAAATTTGTTCTGTGGGTTACAAGACAATCACAATTCCATTTCAAAATTTCAAAAAGGACAATTTTCGAGTGCATAAAAAGGATATAAGGGATGATTTGTTTCGCCAATATCGAGTTGAATATTAAAGATTAAATCATCATTAACTACTATGCAAAAAATATAAAGCTTTGGTTAACTAAATCCCTGAAAAATTAGAACGGGAAGTTAAGGAGTTTAAAGTCTATGCGAGAAAATTCGACTGATATTGGGTCATTTAAAGGGGGCGACTTTTCATTATGAGGTTTAGTTTTCTCAACTGATTATGAATCCAGGCTATCAAGTGAATTATAATGTGAAAATAAATTTGTCCTGTGGGTTACAAGACAATCACAATTCCATTTCAAAATTTCAAAAAGGACAATTTTCGAGTGCATAAAAAGGATATAAGGGATGATTTGTTTCGCCAATATCGAGTTGAATATTAAAGATTAAATCATCCTTAACTATTATGCAAAAAATAAAAAGCATTGGTTAACTAGATCCTTTAAAAATTAGAACGGGAAGTTAAGGAGTTGAAAGTCTATGCGAAAAAATTCGACTGATATTGGGTCATTTAAAGGGGGTGACTTTTCATTATGAGGGATAGTTTTCACAACGGATTATGAATCCAGGCTATCAAGTGAATTATAATGAGAAAATAAATTTGTTCTGTGGGTTACAAGACAATCACAATTCCATTTCAAAATTTCAAAAAGGACAATTTTCGAGTGCATAAAAAGGATATAAGGGATGATTTGTTTCGCCAATAAAGAATTGAATATTAAAGATTAAATCATCCTTAATTACTATGCAAAAAATATAAAGCATTGGTTAACTAGATCCTTGTAAAATTAGAACGGGAAGTTAAGGAGTTGAAAGTCTATGCGAAAAAATTCGACTGAATTTGGGTCATTTAAAGGGGGTGACTTTTCATTATGAGTGCGAGTTTTCTCAACGGATTATGAATCCAGGCTATCAATGAAATTATTATATGAAAAAAAATTTGTCCTGTAAGCCAAAGGACACCCGCAATACCGTTTTAAAGTTTCAAAAAGGACAATTTTCGAATGCATAAAAAGGATATAAGAGATATTTTGTTTCGCCAAAATGGAGTAGAATATTAAAGATTAAATCATCCTTAACTACTATGCAAAAAATAAAAAGCATTGGTTAAGTAGATCTTCGTAAAATTAGAACAGGAAGTTAAGGAGTTGAAAGTCTATGCGAGAAAATTCGACTGATATTGAGTCATTTCAAGGGGGCAACTTTTCATTATGAGGTCTAGTTTTCTCAACTGATTATGAATCCAGGCTATCAAGTGAATTATAATGTGAAAATAAATTAGTCCTGTGGGTTACAAGACAATCACAATTCCATTTCAAAATTTCAAAAAGGACAATTTTCGAGTGCATAAAAAGGATATAAGGGATGATTTGTTTCGCCATTATTGAGTTGAATATTAAAGATTAAATCATCCTTAACTACTATGCAAAAAATAAAAAGCATTGGTTAACTAGATCCCAGAAAAATTAGAACGGGAATTTAAGGAGTTTAAAGTCTATGCGAGTAAATTCGACTGATATTGGGTCATTTAAAGGGGGTGACTTTTCATTATGAGGTCTAGTTTTCTCAACGTATTATGAATCCAGGCTATCAAGTGAATTATAATATGAAAAAAATTTTGTCCTGCGTCCCAAAGGACACCCGCAATATGATATCAAATTTTCAAAAAGGAAAAATTTTGGATTGCATAAAAAGGATATAAGGGATGATTTGTTTCGCCAAAATTGAATTGAATATTTAAGATTAAATCATCCTTAACTACTGTGCAAAAAATAAAAAGCATTGGTTAACTAGATCCCTGAAAAATTAGAACGGGAAGTTAAGGAGTATAAAGTCTATGCGAAAAAATTCGACTGATATTGGGTCATTTAAAGGGGGTGAATTTTCATTATAAGGTCTAGTTTTCTCAACTGATTATGAATCCAGGCTATCAAGTGAATTATAATGTGAAAATAAATTAGTCCTGTGGGTTACAAGACAATCACAATTCCATTTCAAAATTTCAAAAAGGACAATTTTCGAGTGCATAAAAAGGATATAAGGGATGATTTGTTTCGCCATTATTGAGTTGAATATTAAAGATTATATCATCCTTAACTACTATGCAAAAAATAAAAAGCATTGGTTAACTAGATCCCAGAAAAATTAGAACGGGAAGTTAAGGAGTTTAAAGTCTATGCGAGTAAATTCGACTGATATTGGGTCATTTAAAGGGGGTGACTTTTCATTATGAGGTCTAGTTTTCTCAACGGATTATGAATTCAGGCTATCAAGTGAAAAAAATTTTAAAAAAATTTTGAACTGTGGGTTACAAGACAATCACAATTCCATTTCAAAATTTCAAAAAGGACAATTTTCGAGTGCATAAAAATGATATAAGGGATGATTTGTTTCGCCAAAATTGAGTTGAATATTAAAGATTAAATCATTCTTAACTACTATGCAAAAAATAAAAAGCATTGGTTAACTAGATCCTTGTAAAATTAGAACGGGAAATTATAGAGTTTAAAGTCTATGCGAGTAAATTCGACTGATATTGGGTCTTTTAAAGGGGGTGCCTATTCATTATGAGGTCTAGTTTTCTCAACTGATTATGAATCCAGGCTATCAAGTGAATTATAATGTGAAAATAAATTTGTCCTGTGGGTTACAAGACAATCACAATTCCATTTCAAAATTTCAAAAAGGACAATTTTCGAGTGCATAAAAAGGATATAAAGGATGATTTGCTTCGCCAAAATTGAATTGATCATTAAAGATTAAATCATCCTTAACTACTATGCAAAAAATATAAAGCATTGGTTAACTAGATCCCTTAAAAATTAGAACGGGAAATTAAGGAGTTGAAAGTCTATGCGAAAAAATTCGACTGATATTGGGTCATTTAAAGGGGGTGACTTTTCATTATGAGGTCTAGTTTTCACAACGGATTATGAATCCAGGCTATCAAGTGAATTATAATGTGAAAATAAATTTGTCCTGTGGGTTACAAGACAATCACAATTCCATTTCAAAAGTTCAAAAAGGACAATTTTCGAGTGCATAAAAAGGATATAAGGGATGATTTGTTTCGCCAATATCGAGTTAAATATTAAAGACTAAATCATCCTTAACTACTATGCAAAAAATAATAAGCATTAGTTAACTAGATCCCTTAAAAATTAGAACGGGAAGTTAAGGAGTTTAAAGTCTATGCGAAAAAATTCGACTGATATTGGGTCATTTAAAGGGGGCGACTTTTCATTATGAGGTTAAGTTTTCTCAACTGATTATGAATCCAGGCTATCAAGTGAATTGTAATGTGAAAAAAATTTTGTCCTGTGTCCCAAAAGACACCCGCAATATGATATCAAATTTTCAAAAAGGAAAAATTTTGGATTGCATAAAAAGGATATAAGGGATGATTTGTTTCGCCAAAATTGATTTGAATATTAAAGATTAAATCATCCTTAACTACTATGCAAAAAATAAAAAGCATTGGTTAACTCGATCCTTGAAAAATTAGAACGGGAAGTTAAGGAGTTGAAAGTCTATGCGAAAAAATTCGACTGATATTGGGTCATTTAAAGGGGGTGACTTTTCATTATGAGGTCTAGTTTTCACAACGGATTATGAATCCAGGCTATCAAGTGAATTATAAAGTGAAAATAAATTTGTCCTGTGGGTTACAAGACAATCACAATTCCATTTCAAAATTTCAAAAAGGACAATTTTCGAGTGCATAAAAAGGATATAAGAGATATTTTGTTTCGCCAAAATGGAGAAGAATATTAAAGATTAAATCATCCTTAACTACTATGCAAAAAATAAAAAGCATTGGTTAACTAGATCCTTGTAAAATTAGAACGGGAAGTTAAGGAGTTGAAAGTCTATGCGAAAAAATTCGACTGATATTGGGTCATTTAAAGGGGGTGACTTTTCATTATGAGGTCTAGTTATCACAACGGATTATGAATCCAGGCTATCAAGTGAATTATAATGTGAAAATAAATTTGTCCTGTGGGTTACAAGACAATCACAATTCCATTTCAAAATTTCAAAAACGACAATTTTCGAGTGCATAAAAAGGATATAAGAGATGATTTGTTTCGCCAATATCGAGTTGAATATTAAAGATTAAATCATCCTTAACTACTATGCAAAAAATAAAAAGCATTGGTTAACTAGATCCCTGAAAAATTAGAACGGGAAGTTAAGGAGTATAAAGTCTATGCGAAAAAATTCGACTGATATTGGGTCATTTAAAGGGGGTGAATTTTCATTATAAGGTCTAGTTTTCTCAACGTATTATGAATCCAGGCTATCAAGTGAATTATAATATGAAAAAAATTTTGTCCTGCGTCCCAAAGGACACCCGCAATATGATATCAAATTTTCAAAAAGGAAAAATTTTGGATTGCATAAAAAGGATATAAGGGATGATTTGTTTCGCCAAAATTGAATTGAATATTTAAGATTAAATCATCCTTAACTACTGTGCAAAAAATAAAAAGCATTGGTTAACTAGATCCTTGTAAAATTAGAACGGGAAGTTAAGGAGTTGAAAGTCTATGTGAAAAAATTCGACTGATATTGGCTCATTTAAAGGGGGCGACTTTTCATTATGAGGTCTAGTTTTCACAACGGATTATGAATCCAGGCTATCAAGTGAATTATAATGTGAAAATAAATTTGTCCTGTGGGTTACAAGACAATCACAATTCCATTTCAAAATTTCAAAAAGGACAATTTTCGAGTGCATAAAAAGGATATAAGGGATGATTTGTTTCGCCAATATCGAGTTGAATATTAAAGATTAAATCATCCTTAACTACTATGCAAAAAATAAAAAGCATTGGTTAACTAAATCCCTGAAAAATTAGAACGGGAAGTTAAGGAGTTTATAGTCTATGCGAGAAAATTCGACTGATATTGGGTCATTTAAAGGGGGCGACTTTTCATTATGAGGTTTAGTTTTCTCAACTGATTATGAATCCAGGCTATCAAGTGAATTATAATGTGAAAAAAATTTTGTCCTGTGGGTTACATGACAATCACAATTCCATTTCAACATTTAAAAAAGGACAATTTTCGAGTGCATAAAAAGGATATAAGGGATGATTTGCTTCGCCAAAATTGAATTGAATATTAAAGATTAAATCATCCTTAACTACTATGCAAAAAATATAAAGCATTGGTTAACTAGATCCCTTAAAAATTAGAACGGGAAGTTAAGGAGTTGAAAGTCTATGCGAAAAAATTCGACTGATATTGGGTCATTTAAAGGGGGTGACTTTTCATTATGAGGTCTAGTTTTCACAACGGATTATGAATCCAGGCTATCAAGTGAATTATAATGAGAAAATAAATTTGTCCTGTGGGTTACAAGACAATCACAATTCCATTTCAAAATTTCAAAAAGGACAATTTTCGAGTGCATAAAAAGGATATAAGGGATGATTTGTTTCGCCAATATCGAGTTGAATATTAAAGATTAAATCATCCTTAACTACTATGCAAAAAATAAAAAGCATTGGTTAACTAAATCCCTGAAAAATTAGAACGGGAAGTTAAGGAGTTTAAAGTCTATGCGAAAAAATTCGATGGAATTTGGGTCATTTAAAGGGGGTGACTTTTCATTATGAGGTCTAGTTTTCACAACGGATTATGAATCCAGGCTATCAAGTGAATTATAATGTGAAAATAAATTTGTTCTGTGGGTTACAAGACAATCACAATTCCATTTCAAAATTTCAAAAAGGACAATTTTCGAGTGCATAAAAAGGATATAAGGGATGATTTGTTTCGCCAATATCGAGTTGAATATTAAAGATTAAATCATCATTAACTACTATGCAAAAAATATAAAGCTTTGGTTAACTAAATCCCTGAAAAATTAGAACGGGAAGTTAAGGAGTTTAAAGTCTATGCGAGAAAATTCGACTGATATTGGGTCATTTAAAGGGGGCGACTTTTCATTATGAGGTTTAGTTTTCTCAACTGATTAAGAATCCAGGCTATCAAGTGAATTATAATGTGAAAATAAATTTGTCCGGTGGGTTACAAGACAATCACAATTCCATTTCAAAATTTCAAAAAGGACAATTTTCGAGTGCATAAAAAGGATATAAGGGATGATTTGTTTCGCCAATATCGAGTTGAATATTAAAGATTAAATCATCCTTAATTACTATGCAAAAAATAAAAAGCATTGGTTAACTAGATCCCTTAAAAATTAGAACGGGAAGTTAAGGAGTTGAAAGTCTATGCGAAAAAATTCGACTGATATTGGGTCATTTAAAGGGGGTGACTTTTCATTATGAGGTCTAGTTTTCACAACGGATTATGAATCCAGGCTATCAAGTGAATTATAATGTGAAAATAAATTTGTCCTGTGGGTTACAAGACAATCACAATTCCATTTCAAAATTTCAAAAAGGACAATTTTCGAGTGCATAAAAAGGATATAAGGGATGATTTGCTTCGCCAAAATTGAATTGAATATTAAAGATTAAATCATCCTTAACTACTATGCAAAAAATATAAAGCATTGGTTAACTAGATCCCTTAAAAATTAGAACGGGAAGTTAAGGAGTTGAAAGTCTATGCGAAAAAATTCGACTGATATTGGGTCATTTAAAGGGGGTGACTTTTCATTGTGAGGTCTAGTTTTCACAACGGATTATGAATCCAGGCTATCAAGTGAATTATAATGTGAAAATAAATTTGTTCTGTGGGTTACAAGACAATCACAATTCCATTTCAAAATTTCAAAAAGGACAATTTTCGAGTGCATAAAAAGGATATAAGGGATGATTTGTTTCGCCAATATCGAGTTGAATATTAAAGATTAAATCATCATTAACTACTATGCAAAAAATATAAAGCTTTGGTTAACTAAATCCCTGAAAAATTAGAACGGGAAGTTAAGGAGTTTAAAGTCTATGCGAGAAAATTCGACTGATATTGGGTCATTTAAAGGGGGCGACTTTTCATTATGAGGTTTAGTTTTCTCAACTGATTAAGAATCCAGGCTATCAAGTGAATTATAATGTGAAAATAAATTTGTCCGGTGGGTTACAAGACAATCACAATTCCATTTCAAAATTTCAAAAAGGACAATTTTCGAGTGCATAAAAAGGATATAAGGGATGATTTGTTTCGCCAATATCGAGTTGAATATTAAAGATTAAATCATCCTTAACTACTATGCAAAAAATAAAAAGCATTGGTTAACTAGATCCCTTAAAAATTAGAACGGGAAGTTAAGGAGTTGAAAGTCTATGCGAAAAAATTCGACTGATATTGGGTCATTTAAAGGGGGTGACTTTTCATTATGAGGTCTAGTTTTCACAACGGATTATGAATCCAGGCTATCAAGTGAATTATAATGTGAAAATAAATTTGTCCTGTGGGTTACAAGACAATCACAATTCCATTTCAAAATTTCAAAAAGGACAATTTTCGAGTGCATAAAAAGGATATAAGGGATGATTTGCTTCGCCAAAATTGAATTGAATATTAAAGATTAAATCATCCTTAACTACTATGCAAAAAATATAAAGCATTGGTTAACTAGATCCCTTAAAAATTAGAACGGGAAGTTAAGGAGTTGAAAGTCTATGCGAAAAAATTCGACTGATATTGGGTCATTTAAAGGGGGTGACTTTTCATTGTGAGGTCTAGTTTTCACAACGGATTATGAATCCAGGCTATCAAGTGAATTATAATGTGAAAATAAATTTGTTCTGTGGGTTACAAGACAATCACAATTCCATTTCAAAATTTCAAAAAGGACAATTTTCGAGTGCATAAAAAGGATATAAGGGATGATTTGTTTCGCCAATATCGAGTTGAATATTAAAGATTAAATCATCATTAACTACTATGCAAAAAATATAAAGCTTTGGTTAACTAAATCCCTGAAAAATTAGAACGGGAAGTTAAGGAGTTTAAAGTCTATGCGAGAAAATTCGACTGATATTGGGTCATTTAAAGGGGGCGACTTTTCATTATGAGGTTTAGTTTTCTCAACTGATTATGAATCCAGGCTATCAAGTGAATTATAATGTGAAAATAAATTTGTCCTGTGGGTTACAAGACAATCACAATTCCATTTCAAAATTTCAAAAAGGACAATTTTCGAGTGCATAAAAAGGATATAAGGGATGATTTGTTTCGCCAATATCGAGTTGAATATTAAAGATTAAATCATCCTTAACTATTATGCAAAAAATAAAAAGCATTGGTTAACTAAATCCCTGAAAAATTAGAACGGGAAGTTAAGGAGTTTAAAGTCTATGCGAAAAAATTCGACGGAATTTGGGTCATTTAAAGGGGGTGACTTTTCATTATGAGTGCGAGTTTTCTCAACGGATTATGAATCCAGGCTATCAATGAAATTATTATATGAAAAAAAATTTGTCCTGTAAGCCAAAGGACACCCGCAATACCGTTTTAAAGTTTCAAAAAGGACAATTTTCGAATGCATAAAAAGGATATAAGAGATATTTTGTTTCGCCAAAATGGAGTAGAATATTAAAGATTAAATCATCCTTAACTACTATGCAAAAAATAAAAAGCATTGGTTAAGTAGATCTTCGTAAAATTAGAACAGGAAGTTAAGGAGTTGAAAGTCTATGCGAGAAAATTCGACTGATATTGAGTCATTTCAAGGGGGCAACTTTTCATTATGAGGTCTAGTTTTCTCAACTGATTATGAATCCAGGCTATCAAGTGAATTATAATGTGAAAATAAATTAGTCCTGTGGGTTACAAGACAATCACAATTCCATTTCAAAATTTCAAAAAGGACAATTTTCGAGTGCATAAAAAGGATATAAGGGATGATTTGTTTCGCCATTATTGAGTTGAATATTAAAGATTAAATCATCCTTAACTACTATGCAAAAAATAAAAAGCATTGGTTAACTAGATCCCAGAAAAATTAGAACGGGAATTTAAGGAGTTTAAAGTCTATGCGAGTAAATTCGACTGATATTGGGTCATTTAAAGGGGGTGACTTTTCATTATGAGGTCTAGTTTTCTCAACGTATTATGAATCCAGGCTATCAAGTGAATTATAATATGAAAAAAATTTTGTCCTGCGTCCCAAAGGACACCCGCAATATGATATCAAATTTTCAAAAAGGAAAAATTTTGGATTGCATAAAAAGGATATAAGGGATGATTTGTTTCGCCAAAATTGAATTGAATATTTAAGATTAAATCATCCTTAACTACTGTGCAAAAAATAAAAAGCATTGGTTAACTAGATCCCTGAAAAATTAGAACGGGAAGTTAAGGAGTATAAAGTCTATGCGAAAAAATTCGACTGATATTGGGTCATTTAAAGGGGGTGAATTTTCATTATAAGGTCTAGTTTTCTCAACTGATTATGAATCCAGGCTATCAAGTGAATTATAATGTGAAAATAAATTAGTCCTGTGGGTTACAAGACAATCACAATTCCATTTCAAAATTTCAAAAAGGACAATTTTCGAGTGCATAAAAAGGATATAAGGGATGATTTGTTTCGCCATTATTGAGTTGAATATTAAAGATTATATCATCCTTAACTACTATGCAAAAAATAAAAAGCATTGGTTAACTAGATCCCAGAAAAATTAGAACGGGAAGTTAAGGAGTTTAAAGTCTATGCGAGTAAATTCGACTGATATTGGGTCATTTAAAGGGGGTGACTTTTCATTATGAGGTCTAGTTTTCTCAACGTATTATGAATCCAGGCTATCAAGTGAATTATAATATGAAAAAAATTTTGTCCTGCGTCCCAAAGGACACCCGCAATATGATATCAAATTTTCAAAAAGGAAAAATTTTGGATTGCATAAAAAGGATATAAGGGATGATTTGTTTCGCCAAAATTGAATTGAATATTTAAGATTAAATCATCCTTAACTACTGTGCAAAAAATAAAAAGCATTGGTTAACTAGATCCTTGTAAAATTAGAACGGGAAGTTAAGGAGTTGAAAGTCTATGTGAAAAAATTCAACTGATATTGGGTCATTTAAAGGGGGCGACTTTTCATTATGAGGTTTAGTTTTCTCAACTGATTATGAATCCAGGCTATCAAGTGAATTATAATGTGAAAATAAATTAGTCCTGTGGGTTACAAGACAATCACAATTCCATTTCAAAATTTCAAAAAGGACAATTTTCGAGTGCATAAAAAGGATATAAGGGATGATTTGTTTCGCCATTATTGAGTTGAAAATTAAAGATTAAATCATCCTTAACTACTATGCAAAAAATAAAAAGCATTGGTTAACTAGATCCCAGAAAAATTAGAACGGGAAGTTAAGGAGTTTAAAGTCTATGCAAGTAAATTCGACTGATATTTTGGTCATTTAAAGGGGGTGACTTTTCATTATGAGGTCTAGTTTTCTCAACGGATTATGAATTCAGGCTATCAAGTGAAAAAAATTTTAAAAAAATTTTGAACTGTGGGTTACAAGACAATCACAATTCCATTTCAAAATTTCAAAAAGGACAATTTTCGAGTGCATAAAAATGATATAAGGGATGATTTGTTTCGCCAAAATTGAGTTGAATATTAAAGATTAAATCATTCTTAACTACTATGCAAAAAATAAAAAGCATTGGTTAACTAGATCCTTGTAAAATTAGAACGGGAAATTATAGAGTTTAAAGTCTATGCGAGTAAATTCGACTGATATTGGGTCTTTTAAAGGGGGTGCCTATTCATTATGAGGTATAGTTTTCTCAACGGATTATGAATCCAGGCTATCAAGTGAAATATAATGTAAAAAAAATTTTGTCCTGTGGGGTACAAGACAATCACAATTCCATTTCAAAATTTCAAAAAGGACAATTTTCGAGTGCATAAAAAGGATATAAGGGATGATTTGCTTCGCCAAAATTGAATTGAATATTAAAGATTAAATCATCCTTAACTACTACGCAAAAAATATAAAGCATTGGTTAACTAGATCCTTGTAAAATTAGAACGGGAAGTTAAGGAATTGAAAGTCTATGCGAAAAAATTCGACTGATATTGGGTCATTTAAAGGGGGTGACTTTTCATTATGAGGTCTAGTTTTCACAACGGATTATGAATCCAGGCTATCAAGTGAATTATAATGTGAAAATAAATTTGTCCTGTGGGTTACAAGACAATCACAATTCCATTTCAAAATTTCAAAAAGGACAATTTTCGAGTGCATAAAAAGGATATAAGGGATGATTTGTTTCGCCAATATTGAATTGAATATTAAAGATCAAATCATCCTTAACTACTATGCAAAAAATAAAAAGCATTGGTTAACTAGATCCTAGTAAAATTAGAACGGGAAGTTAAGGAGTTGAAAGTCTATGCGAAAAAATTCGACTGATATTGGGTCATTTAAAGGGGGCGACTTTTCATTATGAGGTTTAGTTTTCTCATCTGATTATGAATCCAGGCTATCAAGTGAATTATAATGTGAAAAAAATTTTGTCCTGTGTCCCAAACGACACCCGCAATATGATATCAAATTTTCAAAAAGGAAAAAATTTGGATTGCATAAAAAGGATATAAGGGATGATTTGTTTCGCCAAAATTGAATTGAATATTAAAGATTAAATCATCCTTAACTACTATGCAAAAAATAAAAAGCATGGTTAACTAGATCCTTGTAAAATTAGAACGGGAAGTTAAGGAGTTGAAAGTCTATGCGAAAAAATTCGACTGATATTGGGTCATTTAATGGGGGCGACTTTTCATTATGAGGTCTAGTTTTCACAACGGATTATGAATCCAGGCTATCAAGTGAATTATAATGTGAAAATAAATTTGTCCTGTGGGTTACAAGACAATCACAATTCCATTTCAAAATTTCAAAAAGGACAATTTTCGAGTGCATAAAAAGGATATAAGGGATGATTTATTTCGCCAATATCGAGTTGAATATTAATAATTAAATCATCCTTAACTACAATGCAAAAAATAAAAAGCATTGGTTAACTAGATCCCTGTAAAATAAGAACGGGAAGTTATAGAGTTTAAAGTCTAGGCGAGTAAATTCGACTGATATTGGGTCATTTAAAGGGGGTGCCTATTCATTATGAGGTATAGTTTTCTCAACGGATTATGAATCCAGGCTATCAAGTGAAATATAATGTAAAAAAAATTTTGTCCTGTAGGGTACAAGACAATCACAATTCCATTTCAAAATTTCAAAAAGGACAATTTTCGAGTGCATAAAAAGGATATAAGGGATGATTTGCTTCGCCAAAATTGAATTGAATATTAAAGATTAAATCATCCTTAACTACTATGCAAAAAAATAAAAAGCATTGGTTAACTAAATCCCTGAAAATTTAGAACGGGAAGTTAAGGAGTTTAAAGTCTATGCGAGAAAATTCGACTGATATTGGGTCCTTTAAAGGGGGCGACTTTTCATTATGAGGTTTAGTTTTCTCAACTGATTAAGAATCCAGGCTATCAAGTGAATTATAATGTGAAAAAAATTTTGTCCTGTGGGTTACAAGACAATCACAATTCCATTTCAAAATTTCAAAAAGGACAATTTTCGAGTGCATAAAAAGGATATAAGGGATGATTTGTTTCGCCAATATTGAGTTGAATATTAATAATTAAATCATCCTTAACTACTATGCAAAAAATAAAAAGCATTGGTTAACTAGATCCCTGTAAAATTAGAACGGGAAGTTATAGAGTTTAAAGTCTATGCGAGTAAATTCGACTGATATTGGGTCATTTAAAGGGGGTGCCTATTCATTATGAGGTATAGTTTTCTCAACGGATTATGAATCCAGGCTATCTAGTGAAATATAATGTAAAAAAAATTTTGTCCTGTAGGGTACAAGACAATCACAATTCCATTTCAAAATTTCAAAAAGGACAATTTTCGAGTGCATAAAAAGGATATAAGGGATGATT
Organism: Sisyra terminalis; assembly: GCA_958496175.1. Lineage (NCBI taxonomy): Eukaryota > Metazoa > Arthropoda > Insecta > Neuroptera > Sisyridae > Sisyra > Sisyra terminalis. Next base: position 1,194,512 of record OY292279.1, on the reverse strand, counting down.
TGTTTCGCCAAAATTGAGTTGAATATTAAAGATTAAATCATCCTTAACTACTATGCAAAAAATAAAAAGCATTGATTAACTAGATCTTTGGAAAATTAAAACTGGAAATTAAGGACGTGAAAACGCTTGCACCAAATTAGCCTAAGCGACGGTCATTTTTGAGGAGGAGATTTCCTTAGAGTGTAAATTTTTGCTACGTATTACAATGCTCTAATGTGAGAACTGATGTAATTTTTTTTTGTATGCAAAAGGACATATAAAATATCGGTTCAAAGTTCCAAGAAAGGCAATTTTCAAGTTTAGGTATAGTATATAATGCTGTTTTTTTTTTTTTTGGAATCCAGATATATATTAAGGCTGAATCATTGTTATCGAAATTGCATAAATCAGCTCTCCAAGAGCTCATCAGAAAGATTTACAAATGCAAATGGTTTTGTCGTTTTTAGCCTATTTCGGTGATTGAAAGTTGGGGATTATTTACCTACCTTGTTTTGTCAAGACTTGTTGAAGGAGATATTCCTCCGATTTTCACAATATTTATGCTGCACTTTCAGTGGCTTATATTTATTGATGATTTGGTTAGATTCCTCTCTGCAGAATTTCTTTTGAAATATATATTATATTTGGCTATTTTTAGGTCGTAAAATGTTGGAAAATATCTACAAAATTTACAAAAAGTACTTGTGAACATTGCATCCACAATGTCAGAATAAATATTACCTGTTTCATATGTATTTGGGATCATTCCGATGATATAAAGTTAAAATGCATCACTGACCGTCAATTCAAACAACTATAACAATAAAAATTAAGTTTATTTGAATAAAATAAAGGTAATTATAAAATTTTAATATTCCAAAATTAGTTGTCAAATTGACATGAGTCGCCGCTGGAGCCATCTATGCTAGAACAGGTCAACTCTTGACATGTATGTCAATTAAACCACCTTATGTTTTTAGTGCCACCTGTGAGTCAGGTGGATGTACTCATAGCTTCCAACAAAAGTTGTATCGCATTGTAGCGATGTCTTAAATCAAAATTCTAAGCAATACGAATTGTCAACACTTAAAAATTGTTAAAAATAAGCTATAATTCAATAATTGAATTTAGAACTTACTATTGTCGATATTTCAAGGATAAGATATGCAATTGAAAACACGAAAACTGGTAAAGTTTAATGAAATACTTACGAATTACTGGGCTAAAGCTTTAACAATATTCGTATATGTCCAAAGAATGAACCATTATTCCATTCGAAACTTGCAAAAGATCAATTAGGAAAAAAATATTAGCGACGAAATCATTCTTAACTATATTGTAAAGAATAATAAGCATAAGATTTCTAGATCCTTGGAAAATTAAAACGGAAAGTTATAGAGATGAAAGTCTATGCGAAAAAATTCGACTAAATTTGGGTCATTTCAAGGGGGTGACTTTTCATTATGAGGTCGAGTTTTCTCAACGGATTATGAATCCAGGCTATCACTCAAATTATTATATGAAAAAAAAATTGTCCTGTATGCCAAAGGACACCCGCAATACCGTTTTAATGTTTCAAAAAGGACAATTTTCGAATGCATAAAAAGGATATAAGAGATATTTTGTTTCGCCAAAATGGAGTAGAATATTAAAGATTAAATCATCCTTAACTACTATGCAAAAAATTAAAAGCATTGGTTAACTAGATCCCAGAAAAATTAGAACGGGAAGTTAAGGAGTTTAAAGTCTATGCGAAAAAATTCGACTGATATTGGGTCATTTAAAGGGGGTGATTTTTCATTATGAGGTATAGTTTTCTCAACGGATTATGAATCCAGGCTATCAAGTGAAATATAATGTAAAAAAAATTTTGTCCTGTGGGGTACAAGACAATCACAATTCCATTTCAAAATTTCAAAAAGGACAATTTTCGAGTGCATAAAAAGGATATAAGGGATGATTTGCTTCGCCAAAATTGAACTGAATATTAAAGATTAAATCATCCTTAACTACTATGCAAAATATAAAAAGCATTGGTTAACTAGATCCTTGTAAAATTAGAACGGGAGGTTAAGGAGTTGAAAGTCAATGCGAAAAAATTCGACTGATATTGGGTCATTTAAAGGGGGTGACTTTTCATTATGAGGTCTAGATTTCTCAACGGATTATGAATTCAGGGTATCAAGTGAAAAATATTTTAAAAAAATTTTGACCTGTGGGTTACAAACAATCACAAATCCATTTCAAAATTTCAAAAAGGACAATTTTCGAGTGCATAAAAAGGATATAAGGGATGATTTGTTTCGCCAATATTGAGTTGAATATTAAAGATTAAATCATCCTTAACTACTATGCAAAAAATAAAAAGCATTGGTTAACTAGATACTAGAAAAATTAGAACGGGAAGTTAAGGAGTTTAAAGTCTATGCGAAAAAATTCGACTGATATTGGGTCATTTAAAGGGGGTGAATTTTCATTATAAGGTCTAGTTTTCTCAACTGATTATGAATCCAGGCTATCAAGTGAATTATAATGTGAAAATAAATTAGTCCTGTGGGTTACAAGACAATCACAATTCCATTTCAAAATTTCAAAAAGGACAATTTTCGAGTGCATAAAAAGGATATAAGGGATGATTTGTTTCGCCATTATTGAGTTGAATATTAAAGATTATATCATCCTTAACTACTATGCAAAAAATAAAAAGCATTGGTTAACTAGATCCCAGAAAAATTAGAACGGGAAGTTAAGGAGTTTAAAGTCTATGCGAGTAAATTCGACTGATATTGGGTCATTTAAAGGGGGTGACTTTTCATTATGAGGTCTAGTTTTCTCAACGTATTATGAATCCAGGCTATCAAGTGAATTATAATGTGAAAATAAATTTGTCCTGTGGGTTACAAGACAATCACAATTCCATTTCAAAATTTCAAAAAGGACAATTTTCGAGTGCATAAAAAGGATATAAGGGATGATTTGTTTCGCCATTATTGAGTTGAATATTAAAGATTATATCATCCTTAACTACTATGCAAAAAATAAAAAGCATTGGTTAACTAGATCCCAGAAAAATTAGAACGGGAAGTTAAGGAGTTTAAAGTCTATGCGAGTAAATTCGACTGATATTGGGTCATTTAAAGGGGGTGACTTTTCATTATGAGGTCTAGTTTTCTCAACGTATTATGAATCCAGGCTATCAAGTGAATTATAATATGAAAAAAATTTTGTCCTGCGTCCCAAAGGACACCCGCAATATGATATCAAATTTTCAAAAAGGAAAAATTTTGGATTGCATAAAAAGGATATAAGGGATGATTTGTTTCGCCAAAATTGAATTGAATATTTAAGATTAAATCATCCTTAACTACTGTGCAAAAAATAAAAAGCATTGGTTAACTAGATCCTTGTAAAATTAGAACGGGAAGTTAAGGAGTTGAAAGTCTATGCGAAAAAATTCGACTGATATTGGGTCATTTAAAGGGGGTGACTTTTCATTATGAGGTCTAGTTTTCACAACGGATTATGAATCCAGGCTATCAAGTGAATTATAATGTGAAAATAAATTTGTCCTGTGGGTTACAAGACAATCACAATTCCATTTCAAAAGTTCAAAAAGGACAATTTTCGAGTGCATAAAAAGGATATAAGGGATGATTTGTTTCGCCAATATCGAGTTAAATATTAAAGACTAAATCATCCTTAACTACTATGCAAAAAATAATAAGCATTAGTTAACTAGATCCCTTAAAAATTAGAACGGGAAGTTAAGGAGTTTAAAGTCTATGCGAAAAAATTCGACTGATATTGGGTCATTTAAAGGGGGCGACTTTTCATTATGAGGTTAAGTTTTCTCAACTGATTATGAATCCAGGCTATCAAGTGAATTGTAATGTGAAAATAAATTTGTCCTGTGGGTTACAAGACAATCACAATTCCATTTCAAAATTTCAAAAACGACAATTTTCGAGTGCATAAAAAGGATATAAGGGATGATTTGTTTCGCCAAAATTGATTTGAATATTAAAGATTAAATCATCCTTAACTACTATGCAAAAAATAAAAAGCATTGGTTAACTAGATCCTTGAAAAATTAGAACGGGAAGTTAAGGAGTTGAAAGTCTATGCGAAAAAATTCGACTGATATTGGGTCATTTAAAGGGGGTGACTTTTCATTATGAGGTCTAGTTTTCACAACGGATTATGAATCCAGGCTATCAAGTGAATTATAAAGTGAAAATAAATTTGTCCCGTGGGTTACAAGACAATCACAATTCCATTTCAAAATTTCAAAAAGGACAATTTTCGAGTGCATAAAAAGGATATAAGAGATATTTTGTTTCGCCAAAATGGAGAAGAATATTAAAGATTAAATCATCCTTAACTACTATGCAAAAAATAAAAAGCATTGGTTAACTAGATCCTTGTAAAATTAGAACGGGAAGTTAAGGAGTTGAAAGTCTATGCGAAAAAATTCGACTGATATTGGGTCATTTAAAGGGGGTGATTTTTCATTATGAGGTCTAGTTTTCACAACGGATTATGAATCCAGGCTATCAAGTGAATTATAATGTGAAAATAAATTTGTCCTGTGGGTTACAAGACAATCACAATTCCATTTCAAAATTTCAAAAACGACAATTTTCGAGTGCATAAAAAGGATATAAGAGATGATTTGTTTCGCCAATATCGAGTTGAATATTAAAGATTAAATCATCCTTAACTACTATGCAAAAAATAAAAAGCATTGGTTAACTAAATCCCTGAAAAATTAGAACGGGAAGTTAAGGAGTTTATAGTCTATGCGAGAAAATTCGACTGATATTGGGTCATTTAAAGGGGGCGACTTTTCATTATGAGGTTTAGTTTTCTCAACTGATTATGAATCCAGGCTATCAAGTGAATTATAATGTGAAAAAAATTTTGTCCTGTGGGTTACATGACAATCACAATTCCATTTCAACATTTCAAAAAGGACAATTTTCGAGTGCATAAAAAGGATATAAGGGATGATTTGCTTCGCCAAAATTGAATTGAATATTAAAGATTAAATCATCCTTAACTACTATGCAAAAAATATAAAGCATTGGTTAACTAGATCCCTTAAAAATTAGAACGGGAAGTTAAGGAGTTGAAAGTCTATGCGAAAAAATTCGACTGATATTGGGTCATTTAAAGGGGGTGACTTTTCATTATGAGGTCTAGTTTTCACAACGGATTATGAATCCAGGCTATCAAGTGAATTATAATGTGAAAATAAATTTGTCCTGTGGGTTACAAGACAATCACAATTCCATTTCAAAATTTCAAAAAGGACAATTTTCGAGTGCATAAAAAGGATATAAGGGATGATTTGTTTCGCCAATATCGAGTTGAATATTAAAGATTAAATCATCCTTAACTACTATGCAAAAAATAAAAAGCATTGGTTAACTAAATCCCTGAAAAATTAGAACGGGAAGTTAAGGAGTTTAAAGTCTATGCGAAAAAATTCGATGGAATTTGGGTCATTTAAAGGGGGTGACTTTTCATTATGAGGTCTAGTTTTCACAACGGATTATGAACCCAGGCTATCAAGTGAATTATAATGTGAAAATAAATTTGTTCTGTGGGTTACAAGACAATCACAATTCCATTTCAAAATTTCAAAAAGGACAATTTTCGAGTGCATAAAAAGGATATAAGGGATGATTTGTTTCGACAATATCGAGTTGAATATTAAAGATTAAATCATCATTAACTACTATGCAAAAAATATAAAGCTTTGGTTAACTAAATCCCTGAAAAATTAGAACGGGAAGTTAAGGAGTTTAAAGTCTATGCGAAAAAATTCGACTGATATTGGGTCATTTAAAGGGGGTGACTTTTCATTATGAGGTCTAGTTTTCACAACGGATTATGAATCCAGGCTATCAAGTGAATTATAATGTGAAAATAAATTTGTTCTGTGGGTTACAAGACAATCACAATTCCATTTCAAAATTTCAAAAAGGACAATTTTCGAGAGCATAAAAAGGATATAAGGGATGATTTGTTTCGCCAATATCGAGTTGAATATTAAAGATTAAATCATCCTTAACTACTATGCGAAAAATAAAAAGCATTGGTTAACTAAATCCCTGAAAAATTAGAACGGGAAGTTAAGGAGTTTAAAGTCTATGCGAGAAAATTCGACTGATATTGGGTCATTTAAAGGGGGCGACTTTTCATTATGAGGTTTAGTTTTCTCAACTGATTATGAATCCAGGCTATCAAGTGAATTATAATGTGAAAATAAATTTGTCCTGTGGGTTACAAGACAATCACAATTCCATTTCAAAATTTCAAAAAGGACAATTTTCGAGTGCATAAAAAGGATATAAGGGATGATTTGTTTCGCCAATAAAGAATTGAATATTAAAGATTAAATCATCCTTAACTACTATGCAAAAAATATAAAGCATTGGTTAACTAGATCCTTGTAAAATTAGAACGGGAAGTTAAGGAGTTGAAAGTCTATGCGAAAAAATTCGACTGAATTTGGGTCATTTAAAGGGGGTGACTTTTCATTATGAGTGCGAGTTTTCTCAACGGATTATGAATCCAGGCTATCAATGAAATTATTATATGAAAAAAAATTTGTCCTGTATGCCAAAGGACACCCGCAATACCGTTTAAAAGTTTCAAAAAGGACAATTTTCGAATGCATAAAAAGGATATAAGAGATATTTTGTTTCGCCAAAATGGAGTAGAATATTAAAGATTAAATCATCCTTAACTACTATGCAAAAAATAAAAAGCATTGGTTAAGTAGATCTTCGTAAAATTAGAACAGGAAGTTAAGGAGTTGAAAGTCTATGCGAGAAAATTCGACTGATATTGAGTCATTTAAAGGGGGCCACTTTTCATTATGAGGTCTAGTTTTCTCAACGGATTATGAATCCAGGCTATCAAGTGAATAATAATGTGAAAAAAATTTTGTCCTGAGTTCCAATGGACACCCGCAATATCGTCTCAAAGTTTCAAAAAGGGCAATTTTCGAGTGCATAAAAAGGATATAAGAGATATTTTGTTTCGCCAAAATGGAGTAGAATATTAAAGATTAAATCATCCTTAACTACTATGCAAAAAATAAAAAGCATTGGTTAAGTAGATCCTTGTAAAATTAGAACGGGAGGTTAAGGAGTTGAAAGTCTATGCGAGAAAATTCGACTGATATTGGGTCATTTAAAGGGGGCGACTTTTCATTATGAGGTTCAGTTTTCTCAACTGATTATGAATCCAGGCTATCAAGTGAATTATAATGTGAAAAAAATTTTGTCCTGTGGGTTACAAGACAATCACAATTCCATTTCAAAATTTCAAAAAGGACAATTTTCGATTGCATAAAAAGGATATAAGGGATGATTTGTTTCACCAAAATTGAGTTGATTATTAAAGATTAATTCATCCTTAACTACTATGCAAAAAATAATAAGCATTGATTAACTAGATCTTTGGAAAATTAAAACTGGAAATTAAGGACGTGAAAACGCTTGCACCAAATTAGCCTAAGCGACGGTCATTTTTGAGGAGGAGATTTCCTTAGAGTGTAAATTTTAGCTACGTATTACAATGCTCTAATGTGAGAACTGATGTAATTTTTTTTTGTATGCAAAAGGACATATAAAATATCGGTTCAAAGTTCCAAGAAAGGCAATTTTCAAGTTTAGGTATAGTATATAATGCTGTTTTTTTTTTTTTGGAATCCAGATATATATTAAGGCTGAATCATTGTTATCGAAATTGCATAAATCAGCTCTCCAAGAGCTCATCAGAAAGATTTACAAATGCAAATGGTTTTGTCGTTTTTAGCCTATTTCGGTGATTGAAAGTTGGGGATTATTTACCTACCTTGTTTTGTCAAGACTTGTTGAAGGAGATATTCCTCCGATTTTCACAATATTTATGCTGCACTTTCAGTGGCTTATATTTATTGATGATTTGGTTAGATTACTCTCTGCAGAATTTCTTTTGAAATATATATTATATTTGGCTATTTTTAGGTCGTAAAATGTTGGAAAATATCTACAAAATTTACAAAAAGTACTTGTGAACATTGCATCCATACCCACAATGTCAGAATAAATATTACCTGTTTCATATGTATTTGGGATCATTCCGATGTTATAAAGTTAAAATGCATCACTGACCGTCAATTCAAACAACTATAACAATAAAAATTAAGTTTATTTGAATAAAATAAAGGTAATTATAAAATTTTAATTTTCCAAAATTAGTTGTCAAATTGACTTGAGTCGCCGCTGGAGCCATCTATGCTAGAACAGGTCAACTCTTGACATGTATGTCAATTAAACCATCTTATGTTTTTAGTGCCACCTGTGAGTCAGGTGGATGTACTCATAGCTTCCAACAAAAGTTGTATCGCATTGTAGCGATGTCTTAAATCAAAATTCTAAGCAATACGAATTGTCAACACTTAAAAATTGTTAAAAAAAAAAATAATTCAATAATTGAATTTAGAACTTACAATTGTCGATATTTCAAGGATAAGATATGAAATTGAAAACACGGAAACTGGTAAAGTTTAATGAAATACTTACGAATTATTGGGCTAAAGCTTTAACAATATTCGTATATGTCCAAAGAATGAACCATTATTCCATTCGAAACTTGCAAAAGATCAATTAGGAAAAAAATATTAGCGACGAAATCATTCTTAACTATATTGTAAAGAATAATAAGCATAAGATTTCTAGATCCTTGGAAAATTAAAACGGAAAGTTATAGAGTTGAAAGTCTATGCGAAAAAATTCGACTGAATTTGGGTCATTTCAAGGGGGTGACTTTTCATTATGAGGTCGAGTTTTCTCAACGGATTATGAATCCAGGCTATCAATTAAATTATTATGTGAAAAAAAATTTGTCCTGTATGCCAAAGGACACCCGCAATACCGTTTTAATGTTTCAAAAAGGACAATTTTCGAATGCATAAAAAGGATATAAGAGATATTTTGTTTCGCCAAAATGGAGTAGAATATTAAAGATTAAATCATCCTTAACTACTATGCAAAAAATTAAAAGCATTGGTTAACTAGATCCCAGAAAATTAGAACGGGAAGTTAAGGAGTTTAAAGTCTATGCGAAAAAATTCGACTGATATTGGGTCATTTAAAGGGGGTGATTTTTCATTATGAGGTCCAGTTTTCTCAAAGGACTAGGAATCCAGGCTATCAAGTGAATTATAATGTGAAAATAAATTAGTCCTGTGGGTTACAAGACAATCACAATTCCATTTCAAAATTTCAAAACGGACAATTTTCGAGTGCATAAAAAGGATATAAGGGATGATTTGTTTCGCCATTAATGAGTTGAATATTAAAGAATTAATCATCCATAACTACTATGCAAAAAATAAAAAGCATTAGTTAACTAGATCCCTGAAAAATTAGAACGGGAAGTTAAGGAGTTGAAAGTCTATGCGAAAAAATTCGACTGATATTGGGTCATTTAAAGGGGGTGACTTTTCATTATGAGGTCTAGTTTTCTCAAAGGACTAGGAATCCAGGCTATCAAGTGAATTATAATGTGAAAATAAATTAGTCCTGTGGGTTACAAGACAATCACAATTCCATTTCAAAATTACAAAAAGGACAATTTTCGAGTGCATAAAAAGGATATAAGGGATGATTTATTTCGCCATTATTGAGTTGAATATTAAAGATTAAATCATCCTTAACTACTATGCAAAAAATTAAAAGCATTGGTTAACTAGATCCTTGTAAAATTTGAACGGAAAGTTAAGGAGTTGAAAGTCTATGCGAAAAAATTCGACTGATATTGGGTCATTTAAAGGGGGTGACTTTTCATTATGAGGTCTAGTTTTCTCAACGGATTATGAATTCAGGCTATCAAGTGAATTATAATGTGAAAATAAATTTGTCCTGTGGGTTACAAGACAATCACAATTCCATTTCAAAATTTCAAAAAGGACAATTTTCGAGTGCATAAAAAGGATATAAGGGATGATTTGTTTCGCCATTATTGAGTTGAATATTAAAGATTAAATCATCCTTAACTACTATGCAAAAATAAAAAGCATTGGTTAACTAGATCCCTGAAAAATTAGAACGAGAAGTTAAGGAGTTGAAAGTCTATGCGAAAAAATTCGACTGATATTGGGTCATTTAAAGGGGGTGACTTTTCATTATGAGGTCTAGTTTTCTCAACGGATTATGAATTCAGGCTATCAAGTGAAAAAAATTTTAAAAAAATTTTGACCTGTGGGTTACAAGACAATCACAATTCCATTTCAAAATTTCAAAAAGAACAATTTTCGAGTGCATAAAAAGGATATAAGGGATGATATGTTTCGCCAAAATTAAGTTGAATATTAAAGATTAAATCATTCTTAACTACTATGCAAAAAATAAAAAGCATTTGTTAACTAAATCCTTGTAAAATTAGAACGGGAATTTATAGAGTTTAAAGTCTATGTGAAAAAATTCGACTGATATTGGGTCATTTAAAGGGGGTGCCTATTCATTATGAGGTATAGTTTTCTCAACGGATTATGAAACCAGGCTATCAAGTGAAATATAATGTAAAAAAAAATTTGTCCTGTGGGGTACAAGACAATCACAATTCCATTTCAAAATTTCAAAAAGGACAATTTTCGAGTGCATAAAAAGGATATAAGGGATGATTTGTTTCGCCATTATTGAGTTGAATATTAAAGATTAAATCATCCTTAACTACTATGCAAAAATAAAAAGCATTGGTTAACTAGATCCCTGAAAAATTAGAACGGGAAGTTAAGGAGTTTAAAGTCTATGTGAAAAAATTCGACTGATATTGGGTCATTTAAAGGGGGTGACTTTTCATTATGAGATCTAGTTTTCTCAACGGATTATGAATTCAGGCTATCAAGTGAATAATAATGTGAATAAAATTTTGTCCTCTGTTCCGAAGGACACCCGCAGTATCGTCTCAAAATTTCAAAAAGGGCAATTTTCGAGTGCATAAAAAGGATATAAGGGATGATTTGTTTCGCCAAAATTGAGTTGAATATTAAATAATAAATCATTCTTAACTACTATGCAAAAAATAAAAAGCATTGGTTAACTAGATCCTTGTAAAATTAGAACGGGAGGTTAAGGAGTTGAAAGTCTATGCGAAAAAATTCGACTGATATTGGGTTATTTAAAGGGGGTGACTTTTCATTATGAGGACTAGTTTTCTCAACGGATTATGAATTCAGGCTATCAAGTGAAAAAAATTTTAAAAAAATTTTGACCTGTGGGTTACAAGACAATCGCAATTCCATTTCAAAATTTCAAAAAGGACAATTTTTGAGTGCATAAAAAGGATATAAGGAATGATTTGTTTCGCCAAAATTGAATTGAATATTAAAGATTAATTCATTCTTAACTACTATGCAAAAAATAAAAAGCATTGGTTAACTAGATCCTTGTTAAATTAGAACGGGAAGTTAAGGAGTTGAACGTCTATGCGAGTAAATTCGACTGATATTGGGTTATTTAAAGGGGGTGCCTATTCATTATGAGGTATAGTTTTTTCAACGGATTATGAATCCAGGCTATCAAGTGAATTATAATGTAAAAAAAATTTTGTCCTGTGGGGTACAAGACAATCACAATTGCATTTCAAAATTTCAAAAAGGACAATTTTCGAGTGCATAAAAAGGATATAAGGGATGATTTGTTTCGCCAATATTGAGTTGAATATTAAAGATTAAATCATCCTTAACTACTATGCAAAAAATTAAAAAGCATTGGTTAACTAGATCCTTGTAAAATTAGAACGGAAAGTTAAGGAGTTGAAAGTCTATGCGAAAAAAATCGACTGATATTGGGTCATTTAAAGGGGGTGACTTTTCATTATGAGGTCTAGTTTTCACAACAAATTATGAATCCAGGCTATCAAGTGAATTATAATGTGAAAATAAATTTATCCTGTGGGTTACGAGACAATCACAATTCCATTTCAAAATTTCAAAAAGGATAATTTTCGAGTGCATAAAAAGGATATAAGGGATGATTTGTTTCGCCAATATCGAGTTGAATATTAAAGATTAAATCATCCTTAACTACTATGCAAAAAATTAAAAGCATTGGTTAACTAGATCCTTGTAAAATTAGAACGGGAAGTTATAGAGTTTAAAGTCTATGCGAAAAAATTCGACTGATATTGGGTCATTTAAAAAGGGTGACTTTTCATTATGAGGTCCAGTTTTCTCAAAGGACTAGGAATCCAGGCTATCAAGTGAATTATAATGTGAAAATAAATTAGTCCTGTGGGTTACAAGACAATCACAATTCCATTTCAAAATTTCAAAACGGACAATTTTCGAGTGCATAAAAAGGATATAAGGGATGATTTGTTTCGCCATTATTGAGTTGAATATTAAAGAATTAATCATCCATAACTACTATGCAAAAAATAAAAAGCATTGGTTAACTAGATCCCTGAAAAATTAAAACGGGAAGTTAAGGAGTTGAAAGTCTATGCGAAAAAATTCGACTGATATTGGGTCATTAAAAGGGGGTGACTTTTCATTATGAGGTCTAGTTTTCTCATAGGACTATGAATCCAGGCTATCAAGTGAATTATAATGTGAAAATAAATTAGTCCTGTGGGTTACAAGACAATCACAATTCCATTTCAAAATTTCAAAAAGGACTATTTTCGAGTGCATAAAAAGGATATAAGGGATGATTTGTTTCGCCAATATTGAGTTGAATATTAAAGATTAAATCATCCTTAACTACTATGCAAAAAATTAAAAGCATTGGTTAACTAGATCCTTGTAAAATTAGAACGGGAAGTTATAGAGTTTAAAGTCTATGCGAAAAAATTCGACTGATATTGGGTCATTTAAAAAGGGTGACTTTTCATTATGAGGTCCAGTTTTCTCAAAGGACTAGGAATCCAGGCTATCAAGTGAATTATAATGTGAAAATAAATTAGTCCTGTGGGTTACAAGACAATCACAATTCCATTTCAAAATTTCAAAACGGACAATTTTCGAGTGCATAAAAAGGATATAAGGGATGATTTGTTTCGCCATTATTGAGTTGAATATTAAAGAATTAATCATCCATAACTACTATGCAAAAAATAAAAAGCATTGGTTAACTAGATCCCTGAAAAATTAAAACGGGAAGTTAAGGAGTTGAAAGTCTATGCGAAAAAATTCGACTGATATTGGGTCATTAAAAGGGGGTGACTTTTCATTATGAGGTCTAGTTTTCTCAAAGGACTATGAATCCAGGCTATCAAGTGAATTATAATGTGAAAAAAATTTTGTCCTGTGGGTTACAAGACAATCACAATTCCATTTCAAAATTTCAAAAAGGACAATTTTCGAGTGCATTAAAAGGATATATGGGATGATTTCTTTCGCCAAAATTGAGATGAATATTAAAGAATAAATCATCCTTAACTACTATGCAAAAAATAAAAAGCATTGGTTAACTAGATCCTTGTAAAGATAGAACGGGAAGTTAAGGAGTTGAATGTCTATGCGAGTAAATTCGACTGATATTGAGTCATTTAAAGGGGCCGACTTTTTCATTATGAGGTCTAGTTTTCTCAACGGATTATGAATCCAGGCTATCAAGTGAATTATAATGTGAAAATAAATTTGTCCTGTGGGTTACAAGACAATCACAATTCCATTTCAAAATTTCAAAAAGGACAATTTTCGAGTGCATAAAAAGGATATAAGGGATGATTTGTTTCGCCAATATCGAGTTGAATATTAAAGATTAAATCATCCTTAACTACTATGTAAAAAATAAAAAGCATTGGTTTACTAAATCCCAGAAAAATTAGAACGGGAAGTTAAGGAGTTTAAAGTCTATGCGAGAAAATACGACTGATATTGGGTCATTTAAAGGGGGCGACTTTTCATTATGAGGTTTAGTTTTCTCAACTGATTATGAATCCAGGCTATCAAGTGTATTATAATGTGAAAAAAATTTTGTCCTGTGGGGTACAAGACAATCACAATTCCATTTCAAAATTTCAAAAAGGACAATTTTCGAGTGCATGAAAAGGATATATTGGATGATTTCTTTCGCCAAAATTGAGATGAATATTAAAGATTAAATCATTCTTAACTACTATGCAAAAAATAAAAAGCATTGGTTAACTAGATCCTTGTAAAATTAGAACGGAAAGTTAAGGAGTTGAAAGTCTTTGCGAGTAAATTCGACTGATATTGGGTCATTTAAAGGGGGTGCCTATTCATTATGAGGTATAGTTTTCTCAACGGATTATGAATCCTGGCTATCAAGTGAAATATAATGTAAAAAAAATTTTGTCCTCTGGGGTACAAGACAATCACAATTCCATTTCAAAATTTCAAAAAGGACAATTTTCGAGTGCATGAAAAGGATATAAGGGATGATTTGATTCGCCAATATTGAGTTGAATATTAAAGATTAAATCATCCTTAACTACTATGCAAAAAATAAAAAGCATTGGTTAACTAGATCCTTGTAAAATTAGAACGGGAAGTTAAGGAGTTGAAAGTCTATGCGAGTAAATTCGACTGATATTGGGTCATTTAAAGGGGGTGACTTTTCATTATGAGGTCTAGTTTTCACAACGGATTATCAATCCAGGCTATCAAGTGAATTATAATGTGAAAATAAATTTGTCCTGTGGGTTACAAGACAATCACAATTCCATTTCAAAATTTCAAAAAGGACAATTTTCGAGTGCATTAAAAGGATATATGGGATGATTTCTTTCGCCAAAATTGAGATGAATATTAAAGAATAAATCATCCTTAACTACTATGCAAAAAATAAAAAGCATTGGTTAACTAGATCCTTGTAAAGATAGAACGGGAAGTTAAGGAGTTGAATGTCTATGCGAGTAAATTCGACTGATATTGAGTCATTTAAAGGGGCCGACTTTTTCATTATGAGGTCTAGTTTTCTCAACGGATTATGAATCCAGGCTATCAAGTGAATAATAATGTGAAAAAAATTTTGTCCTGTGTTCCAAAGAACACCCGCAATATCGTCTCAAAGTTTCAAAAAGGGCAATTTTCGAGTGCATAAAAAGGATATAAGAGATATTTTGTTTCGCCAAAATGGAGTAGAATATTACAGATTAAATCATTCTTAACTACTATGCAAAAAATTAAAAGCATTGGTTAACTAGATCCTTGTAAAATTAGAACGGAAAGTTAAGGAGTTGAAAGTCAATGCGAAAAAATTCGACTGATATTGGGTCATTTAAAGGGGGTGCCTATTCATTATGAGGTATAGTTTTCTCAACGGATTATAAATCCAGGCTATCAAGTGAAATATAATGAAAAAAAAATTTTGTCCTGTGGGGTACAAGACAATCACAATTCCATTTCAAAATTTCAAAAAGGACAATTTTCGAGTGCATAAAAAGGATAAAAGGGATGATTTGTTTCGCCAATATCGAAATGAATATTAAAGAATAAATCATCCTTAACTACTATGCAAAATATAAAAAGCATTGGTTAACTTGATCCTTGTAAAATTAGAACGTGAGGTTAAGGAGTTGAAAGTTTATGCGAAAAAATTCGACTGATATTGGGTCATTTAATGGGGGCGACTTTTCATTATGAGGTCTAGTTTTCACAACGGATTATGAATCCAGGCTATCAAGTGAATTATAATGTGAAAATAAATTTGTCCTGTGGGTTACAAGACAATCACAATTCCATTTCAAAATTTCAAAAAGGACAATTTTCGAGTGCATAAAAAGGATATAAGGGATGATTTGTTTCGCCAATATCGAGTTGAATATTAAAGATTAAATCATTCTTAACTACTATGCAAAAAATAAAAAGCATTGGTTAACTAAATCCCAGAAAAATTAGAACGGGAAGTTAAGGAGTTTAAAGTCTATGCGAGAAAATACGACTGATATTGGGTCATTTAAAGGGGGCGACTTTTCATTATGAGGTTTAGTTTTCTCAACTGATTATGAATCCAGGCTATCAAGTGTATTATAATGTGAAAAAAATTTTGTCCTGTGGGGTACAAGACAATCACAATTCCATTTCAAAATTTCAAAAAGGACAATTTTCGAGTGCATGAAAAGGATATATTGGATGATTTCTTTCGCCAAAATTGAGATGAATATTAAAGATTAAATCATTCTTAACTACTATGCAAAAAATAAAAAGCATTGGTTAACTAGATCCTTGTAAAATTAGAACGGAAAGTTAAGGAGTTGAAAGTCTTTGCGAGTAAATTCGACTGATATTGGGTCATTTAAAGGGGGTGCCTATTCATTATGAGGTATAGTTTTCTCAACGGATTATGAATCCTGGCTATCAAGTGAAATATAATGTAAAAAAAATTTTGTCCTCTGGGGTACAAGACAATCACAATTCCATTTCAAAATTTCAAAAAGGACAATTTTCGAGTGCATGAAAAGGATATAAGGGATGATTTGATTCGCCAATATTGAGTTGAATATTAAAGATTAAATCATCCTTAACTACTATGCAAAAAATAAAAAGCATTGGTTAACTAGATCCTTGTAAAATTAGAACGGGAAGTTAAGGAGTTGAAAGTCTATGCGAGTAAATTCGACTGATATTGGGTCATTTAAAGGGGGTGACTTTTCATTATGAGGTCTAGTTTTCACAACGGATTATCAATCCAGGCTATCAAGTGAATTATAATGTGAAAATAAATTTGTCCTGTGGGTTACAAGACAATCACAATTCCATTTCAAAATTTTAAATAGGACTATTTTCGAGTGCATAAAAAGGATATATGGGATGATTTCTTTCGCCAAAATTGAGATGAATATTAAAGATTAAATCATCCTTAACTACTATGCAAAAAATAAAAAGCATTGGTTAACTAGATCCTTGTAAAATTAGAACGGGAAGTTAAGGAGTTGAAAGTCTTTGCGAAAAAATTCGACTGATATTGGGTTATTTAAAGGGGGTGACTTTTCATTATGAGGTCTAGTTTTCACAACGGATTATGAATCCAGGCTATCAAGTGAATTATAATGTGAAAATAAATTTGTCCTGTGGGTTACAAGACAATCACAATTCCATTTCAAAATTTCAAAAAGGACAATTTTCGAGTGCATAAAAAGGATATAAGGGATGATTTCTTTCGCCAAAATTGAGATGAATATTAAAGATTAAATCATCCTTAACTACTATGCAAAAAATAAAAAGCATTGGTTAACTAGATCCTTGTAAAATTAGAACGGGAGGTTAAGGAGTTGAAAGTTTATGCGAAAAAATTCGACTGATATTGGGTCATTTAATGGGGGTGACTTTTCATTATGAGGTCTAGTTTTCACAACGGATTATGAATCCAGGCTATCAAGTGAATTATAATGTGAAAATAAATTTGTCCTGTGGGTTACAAGACAATCACAATTCCATTTCAAAATTTCAAAAAGGACAATTTTCGAGTGCATAAAAAGGATATATGGGATGATTTCTTTCGCCAAAATTGAGATGAATATTAAAGATTAAATCATCCTTAACTACTATGCAAAAAATAAAAAGCATTGGTTAACTAGATCCTTGTAAAATTAGAACGGGAGGTTAAGGAGTTGAAAGTTTATGCGAATAAATTCGACTGATATTGGCTCATTTAATGGGGGTGACTTTTCATTATGAGGTCTAGTTTTCACAACGGATTATGAATCCAGGCTATCAAGTGAATTATAATGTGAAAATAAATTTGTCCTGTGGGTTACAAGACAATCACAATTCCATTTCAAAATTTCAAAAAGGACAATTTTCGAGTGCATAAAAAGGATATAAGGGATGATTTGTTTCGCCAATATCGAGTTGAATATTAAAGATTAAATCATCCTTAACTACTATGCAAAAAATAAAAAGCATTGGTTAACTAAATCCCAGAAAAATTAGAACGGGAAGTTAAGGAGTTTAAAGTCTATGCGAGAAAATACGACTGATATTGGGTCATTTAAAGGGGGCGACTATTCATTATGAGGTTTAGTTTTCTCAACTGATTATGAATCAAGGCTATCAAGTGTATTATAATGTGAAAAAAATTTTGTCCTGTGGGATACAAGACAATCACAATTCCATTTCAAAATTTCAAAAAGGACAATTTTCGAGTGCATAAAAAGGATATATGGGATGATTTCTTTCGCCAAAATTGAGTTGAATATTAAAGATTAAATCATCCTTAACTACTATGCAAAAAATAAAAAGCATTGGTTAACTAAATCCCAGAAAAATTAGAACGGGAAGTTAAGGAGTTTAAAGTCTATGCGAGAAAATTCGACTGATATTGGGTCATTTAAAGGGGGCGACTTTTCATTATGAGGTTTAGTTTTCTCAACTGATTATGAATCCAGGCTATCAAGTGAATTATAATGTGAAAAAAATTTTGTCCTGTGGGATACAAGACAATCACAATTCCATTTCAAAATTTCAAGAAGGACAAATTTCGAGTGCATAAAAAGGATATATGGGATGATTTCTTTCGCCAAAATTGAGATGAATATTAAAGATTAAATCATCCTTAACTACTATGCAAAAAATAAAAAGCATTGGTTAACTAGATCCTTGTAAAATTAGAACGGGAGGTTAAGGAGTTGAAAGTTTATGCGAAAAAATTCGACTGATATTGGGTCATTTAATGGGGGTGACTTTTCATTATGAGGTCTAGTTTTCACAACGGATTATGAATCCAGGCTATCAAGTGAATTATAATGTGAAAATAAATTTGTCCTGTGGGTTACAAGACAATCACAATTCCATTTCAAAATTTCAAAAAGGACAATTTTCGAGTGCATAAAAAGGATATAAGGGATGATTTGTTTCGCCAATATCGAGTTGAATATTAAAGATTAAATCATCCTTAACTACTATGCAAAAAATAAAAAGCATTGGTTAACTAAATCCCAGAAAAATTAGAACGGGAAGTTAAGGAGTTTAAAGTCTATGCGAGAAAATACGACTGATATTGGGTCATTTAAAGGGGGCGACTATTCATTATGAGGTTTAGTTTTCTCAACTGATTATGAATCAAGGCTATCAAGTGTATTATAATGTGAAAAAAATTTTGTCCTGTGGGATACAAGACAATCACAATTCCATTTCAAAATTTCAAAAAGGACAATTTTCGAGTGCATAAAAAGGATATATGGGATGATTTCTTTCGCCAAAATTGAGATGAATATTAAAGATTAAATCATCCTTAACTACTATGCAAAAAATAAAAAGCATTGGTTAACTAGATCCTTGTAAAATTAGAACGGGAGGTTAAGGAGTTGAAAGTTTATGCGAAAAAATTCGACTGATATTGGGTCATTTAATGGGGGTGACTTTTCATTATGAGGTCTAGTTTTCACAACGGATTATGAATCCAGGCTATCAAGTGAATTATAATGTGAAAATAAATTTGTCCTGTGGGTTACAAGACAATCACAATTCCATTTCAAAATTTCAAAAAGGACAATTTTCGAGTGCATAAAAAGGATATAAGGGATGATTTGTTTCGCCAATATCGAGTTGAATATTAAAGATTAAATCATTCTTAACTACTATGCAAAAAATAAAAAGCATTGGTTAACTAAATCCCAGAAAAATTAGAACGGGAAGTTAAGGAGTTTAAAGTCTATGCGAGAAAATACGACTGATATTGGGTCATTTAAAGGGGGCGACTTTTCATTATGAGGTTTAGTTTTCTCAACTGATTATGAATCAAGGCTATCAAGTGTATTATAATGTGAAAAAAATTTTGTCCTGTGGGATACAAGACAATCACAATTCCATTTCAAAATTTCAAAAAGGACAATTTTCGAGTGCATAAAAAGGATATATGGGATGATTTCTTTCGCCAAAATTAAGATGAATATTAAAGATTAAATCATCCTTAACTACTATGCAAAAAATAAAAAGCATTGGTTAAATAGATCCTTGTAAAATTAGAACGGGAGGTTAAGGAGTTGAAAGTTTATGCGAAAAAATTCGACTGATATTGGGTCATTTAATGGGGGCGACTTTTCATTATGAGGTCTAGTTTTCACAACGGATTATGAATCCAGGCTATCAAGTGTATTATAATGTGAAAATAAATTTGTCCTGTGGGTTACAAGACAATCACAATTCCATTTCAACATTTCAAAAAGGACAATTTTCGAGTGCATAAAAAGGATATAAGGGATGATTTGTTTCACCAAAATTGAGTTGAATATTAAAGATTAAATCATCCTCAACTACTATGCAAAAAATAAAAAGCATTGGTTAACTAAATCCCAGAAAAATTAGAACGGGAAGTTAAGGAGTTTAAAGTCTATGCGAGAAAATTCGACTGATATTGGGTCATTTAAAGGGGGCGACTTTTCATTATGAGGTTTAGTTTTCTCAACTGATTATGAATCCAGGCTATCAAGTGAATTATAATGTGAAAAAAATTTTGTCCTGTGGGATACAAGACAATCACAATTCCATTTCAAAATTTCAAAAAGGACAATTTTCGAGTGCATAAAAAGGATATATGGGATGATTTCTTTCGCCAAAATTGAGATGAATATTAAAGATTAAATCATCCTTAACTACTATGCAAAAAATAAAAAGCATTGGTTAAATAGATCCTTGTAAAATTAGAACGGGAGGTTAAGGAGTTGAAAGTTTATGCGAAAAAATTCGACTGATATTGGGTCATTTAATGGGGGCGACTTTTCATTATGAGGTCTAGTTTTCACAACGGATTATGAATCCAGGCTATCAAGTGAATTATAATGTGAAAATAAATTTGTCCTGTGGGTTACAAGACAATCACAATTCCATTTCAAAATTTCAAAAAGGACAATTTTCGAGTGCATAAAAAGGATATATGGGATGATTTGTTTCGCCAATATCGAGTTGAATATTAAAGATTAAATCATCCTTAACTACTATGTAAAAAATAAAAAGCATTGGTTAACTAAATCCCAGAAAATTTAGAACGGGAAGTTAAGGAGTTTAAAGTCTATGCGAGAAAATACGACTGATATTGGGTCATTTAAAGGGGGCGACTTTTCATTATGAGGTTTAGTTTTCTCAACTGATTATGAATCCAGGCTATCAAGTGTATTATAATGTGAAAAAAATTTTGTCCTGTGGGGTACAAGACAATCACAATTCCATTTCAAAATTTCAAAAAGGACAATTTTCGAGTGCATAAAAAGGATATATGGGATGATTTCTTTCGCCAAAATTGAGATGAATATTAAAGATTAAATCATCCTTAACTACTATGCAAAAAATAAAAAGCATTGGTTAACTAGATCCTTGTAAAATTAGAACGGGAAGTTAAGTAGTTGAATGTCTATGCGAGTAAATTCGACTGATATTGAGTCATTTAAAGGGGCCGACTTTTTCATTATGAGGTCTAGTTTTCTCAACGGATTATGAATCCAGGCCATCAAGTGAATAATAATGTGAAAAAAATTTTGTCCTGTGTTCCAAAGGACACCCGCAATATCGTCTCAAAGTTTTAAAAAGGGCAATTTTCGAGTGCAAAAAAAGGATATAAGGGATGTTTTGTTTCGCCAAAATTGAGTTGAATATTAAAGATTAAATCATCCTTAACTACTATGCAAAAAATAAAAAGCATTGGTTAACTAGATCCTTGTAAAATTAGAACGGGAAGTTATAGAGTTTAAAGTCTATGCGAGTAAATTCGACTGATATTGGGTCATTTAAAGGGGGTGCCTATTCATTATGAGGTATAGTTTTCTCAACGGATTATGAATCCAGGCTATCAAGTGAAATATAATGTAAAAAAAAATTTGTCGTGTGGGGTACAAGACAATCACAATTCCATTTCAAAATTTCAAATAGGACAATTTTCGAGTGCATAAAAAGGATATAAGGGATGATTTGTTTCGCCAATATTGAGTTGAATATTAAAGATTAAATCATCCTTAACTACTATGCAAAAAATAAAAAGCATTGGTTAACTAGATCCCTGAAAAATTACAACGGGAAGTTAAGGAGTATAAAGTCTATGCGAAAAAATTCGACTGATATTGGGTCATTTAAAGGGGGTGATTTTTCATTATAAGGTCTAGTTTTCTCAACGTATTATGAATCCAGGCTATCAAGTGAAATATAATGTGAAAAAAATTTTGTCCTGTGTCCCAAAGGACACCCGCAATATGATATCAAATTTTCAAAAAGGAAAAATTTGGGAGTGCATAAAAAGAATATAAGGGATGATTGGTTTCGTCAAAATTGAATTGAATATTAAAGATTAAATCATCCTTAACTACTATGCAAAAAATAAAAAGCATTGGTTAACTAGATCCTTGTAAAGATAGAACGGGAAGTTAAGGAGTTGAATGTCTATGCGAGTAAATTCGACTGATATTGAGTCATTTAAAGGGGCCGACTTTTTCATTATGAGGTCTAGTTTTCTCAACTGATTATAAATCCAGGCTATCAAGTGAATTATAATGTAAAAAAAATTTTGTCCTGTGTCCCAAAGGACACCCGCAATATGATATCAAATTTTCAAAAAGGAAAAATTTTGGATTGCATAAAAAGGATATAAGGGATGATTTGTTTCGCCAAAATTGAATTGAATATTAAAGATTAAATCATCCTTAACTACTATGCAAAAAATAAAAAGCATTGGTTAACTAGATCCTTGTAAAATTAGAACGGGAGGTTAAGGAGTTGAAAGTTTATGCGAAAAAATTCGACTGATATTGGGTCATTTAATGGGGGCGACTTTTCATTATGAGGTCTAGTTTTCACAACGGATTATGAATCCAGGCTATCAAGTGAATAATAATGTGAAAAAAATTTTGTCCTGTGGGATACAAGACAATCACAATTCCATTTCAAAATTTCAAAAAGGACAATTTTCGAGTGCATAAAAAGGATAAAAGGGATGATTTGTTTCGCCAATATCGAAATGAATATTAAAGAATAAATCATCCTTAACTACTATGCAAAATATAAAAAGCATTGGTTAACTTGATCCTTGTAAAATTAGAACGTGAGGTTAAGGAGTTGAAAGTTTATGCGAAAAAATTCGACTGATATTGGGTCATTTAATGGGGGCGACTTTTCATTATGAGGTCTAGTTTTCACAACGGATTATGAATCCAGGCTATCAAGTGAATAATAATGTGAAAAAAATTTTGTCCTGTGTTCCAAAGGACACCCGCAATATCGTCTCAAAGTTTCAAAAAGGGCAATTTTCGAGTGCATAAAAAGGATATAAGAGATATTTTGTTTCGCCAAAATGGAGTAGAATATTACAGATTAAATCATCCTTAACTACTATGCAAAAAATTAAAAGCATTGGTTAACTAGATCCTTGTAAAATTAGAACGGAAAGTTAAGGAGTTGAAAGTCAATGCGAAAAAATTCGACTGATATTGGGTCATTTAAAGGGGGTGCCTATTCATTATGAGGTATAGTTTTCTCAACGGATTATGAATCCAGGCTATCAAGTGAAATATAATGAAAAAAAAATTTTGTCCTGTGGGGTACAAGACAATCACAATTCCATTTCAAAAATTCAAAAAGGACAATTTTCGAGTGCATGAAAAGGATATATTGGATGATTTCTTTCGCCAAAATTGAGATGAATATTAAAGATTAAATCATTCTTAACTACTATGCAAAAAATAAAAAGCATTGGTTAACTAGATCCTTGTAAAATTAGAACGGAAAGTTAAGGAGTTGAAAGTCTATGCGAGTAAATTCGACTGATATTGGGTCATTTAAAGGGGGTGACTTTTCATTATGAGGTCTAGTTTTCACAACGGATTATCAATCCAGGCTATCAAGTAAATTATAATGTGAAAATAAATTTGTCCTGTGGGTTACAAGACAATCACAATTCCATTTCAAAATTTTAAATAGGACTATTTTCGAGTGCATAAAAAGGATATATGGGATGATTTCTTTCGCCAAAATTGAGATGAATATTAAAGATTAAATCATCCTTAACTACTATGCAAAAAATAAAAAGCATTGGTTAACTAGATCCTTGTAAAATTAGAACGGGAAGTTAAGGAGTTGAAAGTCTTTGCGAAAAAATTCGACTGATATTGGGTTATTTAAAGGGGGTGACTTTTCATTATGAGGTCTAGTTTTCACAACGGATTATGAATCCAGGCTATCAAGTGAATTATAATGTGAAAATAAATTTGTCCTGTGGGTTACAAGACAATCACAATTCCATTTCAAAATTTCAAAAAGGACAATTTTCGAGTGCATAAAAAGGATATAAGGGATGATTTGTTTCGCCAATATCGAGTTGAATATTAAAGATTAAATCATCCTTAACTACTATGTAAAAAATAAAAAGCATTGGTTAACTAAATCCCAGAAAAATTAGAACGGGAAGTTAAGGAGTTTAAAGTCTATGCGAGAAAATTCGACTGATATTGGGTCATTTAAAGGGGGCGACTTTTCATTATGAGGTTTAGTTTTCTCAACTGATTATGAATCCAGGCTATCAAGTGAATTATAATGTGAAAAAAATTTTGTCCTGTGGGATACAAGACAATCACAATTCCATTTCAAAATTTCAAGAAGGACAAATTTCGAGTGCATAAAAAGGATATATGGGATGATTTCTTTCGCCAAAATTGAGATGAATATTAAAGATTAAATCATCCTTAACTACTATGCAAAAAATAAAAAGCATTGGTTAACTAGATCCTTGTAAAATTAGAACGGGAAGTTAAGGAGTTGAAAGTCTTTGCGAAAAAATTCGACTGATATTGGGTTATTTAAAGGGGGTGACTTTTCATTATGAGGTCTAGTTTTCACAACGGATTATGAATCCAGGCTATCAAGTGAATTATAATGTGAAAATAAATTTGTCCTGTGGGTTACAAGACAATCACAATTCCATTTCAAAATTTCAAAAAGGACAATTTTCGAGTGCATAAAAAGGATATAAGGGATGATTTGTTTCGCCAATATCGAGTTGAATATTAAAGATTAAATCATCCTTAACTACTATGCAAAAAATAAAAAGCATTGGTTAACTAAATCCCAGAAAAATTAGAACGGGAAGTTAAGGAGTTTAAAGTCTATGCGAGAAAATTCGACTGATATTGGGTCATTTAAAGGGGGCGACTTTTCATTATGAGGTTTAGTTTTCTCAACTGATTATGAATCCAGGCTATCAAGTGAATTATAATGTGAAAAAAATTTTGTCCTGTGGGATACAAGACAATCACAATTCCATTTCAAAATTTCAAGAAGGACAAATTTCGAGTGCATAAAAAGGATATATGGGATGATTTCTTTCGCCAAAATTGAGATGAATATTAAAGATTAAATCATCCTTAACTACTATGCAAAAAATAAAAAGCATTGGTTAACTAGATCCTTGTAAAATTAGAACGGGAGGTTAAGGAGTTGAAAGTTTATGCGAAAAAATTCGACTGATATTGGGTCATTTAATGGGGACGACTTTTCATTATGAGGTCTAGTTTTCACAACGGATTATGAATCCAGGCTATCAAGTGAATTATAATGTGAAAATAAATTTGTCCTGTGGGTTACAAGACAATCACAATTCCAATTCAAAATTTCAAAAAGGACAATTTTCGAGTGCATAAAAAGGATATATGGGATGATTTGTTTCGCCAATATCGAGTTGAATATTAAAGATTAAATCATCCTTAACTACTATGTAAAAAATAAAAAGCATTGGTTAACTAAATCCCAGAAAAATTAGAACGGGAAGTTAAGGAGTTTAAAGTCTATGCGAGAAAATTCGACTGATATTGGGTCATTTAAAGGGGGCAACTTTTCATTATGAGGTTTAGTTTTCTCAACTGATTATGAATCCAGGCTATCAAGTGAATTATAATGTGAAAAAAATTTTGTCCTGTGGGATACAAGACAATCACAATTCCATTTCAAAATTTCAAGAAGGACATATTTCGAGTGCATAAAAAGGATATATGGGATGATTTCTTTCGCCAAAATTGAGATGAATATTAAAGATTAAATCATCCTTAACTACTATGCAAAAAATAAAAAGCATTGGTTAACTAGATCCTTGTAAAATTAGAACGGGAAGTTAAGGAGTTGAAAGTCTTTGCGAAAAAATTCGACTGATATTGGGTTATTTAAAGGGGGTGACTTTTCATTATGAGGTCTAGTTTTCACAACGGATTATGAATCCAGGCTATCAAGTGAATTATAATGTGAAAATAAATTAGTCCTGTGGGTTACAAGACAATCACAATTCCATTTCAAAATTTCAAAACGGACAATTTTCGAGTGCATAAAAAGGATATAAGGGATGATTTGTTTCGCCAATATCGAGTTGAATATTAAAGATTAAATCATCCTTAACTACTATGCAAAAAATAAAAAGCATTGGTTAACTAAATCCCAGAAAAATTAGAACGGGAAGTTAAGGAGTTTAAAGTCTTTGCGAGAAAATTCGACTGATATTGGGTCATTTAAAGGGGGCGACTTTTCATTATGAGGTTTAGTTTTCTCAACTGATTATGAATCCAGGCTATCAAGTGAATTATAATGTGAAAAAAATTTTGTCCTGTGGGATACAAGACAATCACAATTCCATTTCAAAATTTCAAGAAGGACAAATTTCGAGTGCATAAAAAGGATATATGGGATGATTTCTTTCGCCAAAATTGAGATGAATATTAAAGATTAAATCATCCTTAACTACTATGCAAAAAATAAAAAGCATTGGTTAACTAGATCCTTGTAAAATTAGAACGGGAGGTTAAGGAGTTGAAAGTTTATGCGAAAAAATTCGACTGATATTGGGTCATTTAATGGGGGCGACTTTTCATTATGAGGTCTAGTTTTCACAACGGATTATGAATCCAGGCTATCAAGTGAATTATAATGTGAAAATAAATTTGTCCTGTGGGTTACAAGACAATCACAATTCCAATTCAAAATTTCAAAAAGGACAATTTTCGAGTGCATAAAAAGGATATATGGGATGATTTGTTTCGCCAATATCGAGTTGAATATTAAAGATTAAATCATCCTTAACTACTATGTAAAAAATAAAAAGCATTGGTTAACTAAATCCCAGAAAATTTAGAACGGGAAGTTAAGGAGTTTAAAGTCTATGCGAGAAAATACGACTGATATTGGGTCATTTAAAGGGGGCGACTTTTCATTATGAGGTTTAGTTTTCTCAACTGATTATGAATCCAGGCTATCAAGTGTATTATAATGTGAAAAAAATTTTGTCCTGTGGGGTACAAGACAATCACAATTCCATTTCAAAATTTCAAAAAGGACAATTTTCGAGTGCATAAAAAGGATATATGGGATGATTTCTTTCGCCAAAATTGAGATGAATATTAAAGATTAAATCATCCTTAACTACTATGCAAAAAATAAAAAGCATTGGTTATCTAGATCCTTGTAAAATTAGAACGGGAAGTTAAGTAGTTGAATGTCTATGCGAGTAAATTCGACTGATATTGAGTCATTTAAAGGGGCCGACTTTTTCATTATGAGGTCTAGTTTTCTCAACGGATTATGAATCCAGGCCATCAAGTGAATAATAATGTGAAAAAAATTTTGTCCTGTGTTCCAAAGGACACCCGCAATATCGTCTCAAAGTTTTAAAAAGGGCAATTTTCGAGTGCAAAAAAAGGATATAAGGGATGTTTTGTTTCGCCAAAATTGAGTTGAATATTAAAGATTAAATCATCCTTAACTACTATGCAAAAAATAAAAAGCATTGGTTAACTAGATCCTTGTAAAATTAGAACGGGAAGTTATAGAGTTTAAAGTCTATGCGAGTAAATTCGACTGATATTGGGTCATTTAAAGGGGGTGCCTATTCATTATGAGGTATAGTTTTCTCAACGGATTATGAATCCAGGCTATCAAGTGAAATATAATGTAAAAAAAAATTTGTCGTGTGGGGTACAAGACAATCACAATTCCATTTCAAAATTTCAAAAAGGACAATTTTCGAGTGCATAAAAAGGATATAAGGGATGATTTGTTTCGCCAATATTGAGTTGAATATTAAAGATTAAATCATCCTTAACTACTATGCAAAAAATAAAAAGCATTGGTTAACTAGATCCTTGTAAAATTAGAACGGGAAGTTATAGAGTTTAAAGTCTATGCGAGTAAATTCGACTGATATTGGGTCATTTAAAGGGGGTGACTTTTCATTATGAGGTCTAGTTTTCTCAACGGATTATGAATCCAGGCTATCAAGTGAATAATAATGTGAAAAAAATTTTGTCCTGTGTTCCAAAGGACACCCGCAATATCGTCTCAAAGTTTCAAAAAGGGCAATTTTCGAGTGCATAAAAAGGATATAAGGGATGTTTTGTTTCGCCAAAATTGAGTTGAATATTAAAGATTAAATCATCCTTAACTACTATGCAAAAAATAAAAAGCATTGGTTAACTAGATCCTTGTAAAATTAGAACGGGAAGTTTAGGAGTTGAAAGTCTATGCGAAAAAATTCGACTGATATTGGGTCATTTAAAGGGGGTGACTTTTCATTATGAGGTCTAGTTTTCACAACGGATTATGAATCCAGGCTATAAAGTGAATTATAATTTGAAAATAAATTTGTCCTGTGGGTTACAAGACAATCACAATTCCATTTCTAAATTTCAAAAAGGACAATTTTCGAGTGCATAAAAAGGATATAAGAGATATTTTGTTTCGCCAAAATGGAGTATAATATTAAAGATTAAATCATCCTTAACTACTATGCAAAAAATAAAAAGCATTGGTTAACTAGATCCCTGAAAAATTACAACGGGAATTTAAGGAGTATAAAGTCTATGCGAAAAAATTCGACTGATATTGGGTCATTTAAAGGGGGTGATTTTTCATTATAAGGCCTAGTTTTCTCAACGTATTATGAATCCAGGCTATCAAGTGAATTATAATGTGTAAAAAATTTTGTCCTGTGTCCCAAAGGACACCCGCAATATGATATCAAATTTTCAAAAAGGAAAAATTTGGGAGTGCTTAAAAAGAATATAAGGGATGATTGGTATCGTCAAAATTGAATTGAATATTAAAGATTAAATCATCCTTAACTACTATGCAAAAAATAAAAAGCATTGGTTAACTAGATCCTTGTAAAATTAGAACGGGAAGTTATAGAGTTTAAAGTCTATGCGAGTAAATTCGACTGATATTGGGTCATTTAAAGGGGGTGACTTTTCATTATGAGATCTAGTTTTCTCAACGGATTATGAATCCAGGCTATCAAGTGAATAATAATGTGAAAAAAATTTTGTCCTGTGTTCCAAAGGACACCCGCAATATCGTCTCAAAGTTTTAAAAAGGGCAATTTTCGAGTGCAAAAAAAGGATATAAGGGATGTTTTGTTTCGCCAAAATTGAGTAGAATATTAAAGATTAAATCATCCTTAACTACTATGCAAAAAATAAAAAGCATTGGTTAACTAGATCCTTGTAAAATTAGAACGGGAAGTTTAGGAGTTGAAAGTCTATGCGAAAAAATTCGACTGATATTGGGTCATTTAAAGGGGGTGACTTTTCATTATGAGGTCTAGTTTTCACAACGGATTATGAATCCAGGCTATAAAGTGAATTATAATTTGAAAATAAATTTGTCCTGTGGGTTACAAGACAATCACAATTCCATTTCTAAATTTCAAAAAGGACAATTTTCGAGTGCATAAAAAGGATATAAGAGATATTTTGTTTCGCCAAAATGGAGTATAATATTAAAGATTAAATCATCCTTAACTACTATGCAAAAAATAAAAAGCATTGGTTAACTAGATCCTTGTAAAATTAGAACGGGAAGTTATAGAGTTTAAAGTCTATGCGAGTAAATTCGACTGATATTGGGTCATTTAAAGGGGGTGCCTATTCATTATGAGGTATAGTTTTCTCAACGGATTATGAATCCAGGCTATCAAGTGAAATATAATGTAAAAAAAAATTTGTCGTGTGGGGTACAAGACAATCACAATTCCATTTCAAAATTTCAAAAAGGACAATTTTCGAGTGCATAAAAAGGATATAAGGGATGATTTGTTTCGCCAATATTGAGTTGAATATTAAAGATTAAATCATCCTTAACTACTATGCAAAAAATAAAAAGCATTGGTTAACTAGATCCTTGTAAAATTAGAACGGGAAGTTATAGAGTTTAAAGTCTATGCGAGTAAATTCGACTGATATTGGGTCATTTAAAGGGGGTGACTTTTCATTATGAGGTCTAGTTTTCTCAACGGATTATGAATCCAGGCTATCAAGTGAATAATAATGTGAAAAAAATTTTGTCCTGTGTTCCAAAGGACACCCGCAATATCGTCTCAAAGTTTTAAAAAGGGCAATTTTCGAGTGCAAAAAAAGGATATAAGGGATGTTTTGTTTCGCCAAAATTGAGTAGAATATTAAAGATTAAATCATCCTTAACTACTATGCAAAAAATAAAAAGCATTGGTTAACTAGATCCTTGTAAAATTAGAACGGGAAGTTTAGGAGTTGAAAGTCTATGCGAAAAAATTCGACTGATATTGGGTCATTTAAAGGGGGTGACTTTTCATTATGAGGTCTAGTTTTCACAACGGATTATGAATCCAGGCTATAAAGTGAATTATAATTTGAAAATAAATTTGTCCTGTGGGTTACAAGACAATCACAATTCCATTTCTAAATTTCAAAAAGGACAATTTTCGAGTGCATAAAAAGGATATAAGAGATATTTTGTTTCGCCAAAATGGAGTATAATATTAAAGATTAAATCATCCTTAACTACTATGCAAAAAATAAAAAGCATTGGTTAACTAGATCCTTGTAAAATTAGAACGGGAAGTTATAGAGTTTAAAGTCTATGCGAGTAAATTCGACTGATATTGGGTCATTTAAAGGGGGTGCCTATTCATTATGAGGTATAGTTTTCTCAACGGATTATGAATCCAGGCTATCAAGTGAAATATAATGTAAAAAAAAATTTGTCGTGTGGGGTACAAGACAATCACAATTCCATTTCAAAATTTCAAAAAGGACAATTTTCGAGTGCATAAAAAGGATATAAGGGATGATTTGTTTCGCCAATATTGAGTTGAATATTAAAGATTAAATCATCCTTAACTACTATGCAAAAAATAAAAAGCATTGGTTAACTAGATCCTTGTAAAATTAGAACGGGAAGTTTAGGAGTTGAAAGTCTATGCGAAAAAATTCGACTGATATTGGGTCATTTAAAGGGGGTGACTTTTCATTATGAGGTCTAGTTTTCACAACGGATTATGAATCCAGGCTATAAAGTGAATTATAATTTGAAAATAAATTTGTCCTGTGGGTTACAAGACAATCACAATTCCATTTCAAAATTTCAACAAGGACAATTTTCGAGTGCATAAAAAGGATATAAGAGATATTTTGTTTCGCCAAAATGGAGTATAATATTAAAGATTAAATCATCCTTAACTACTATGCAAAAAATAAAAAGCATTGGTTAACTAGATCCTTGTAAAATTAGAACGGGAAGTTATAGAGTTTAAAGTCTATGCGAGTAAATTCGACTGATATTGGGTCATTTAAAGGGGGTGACTTTTCATTATGAGGTCTAGTTTTCTCAACGGTTTATGAATCCAGGCTATCAAGTGAATAATAATGTGAAAAAAATTTTGTCCTGTGTTCCAAAGGACACCCGCAATATCGTCTCAAAGATTCAAAAAGGGCAATTTTCGAGTGCATAAAAAGGATATAAGGGATGTTTTGTTTCGCCAAAATTGAGTTGAATATTAAAGATTAAATCATCCTTAACTACTATGCAAAAAATAAAAAGCATTGGTTAACTAGATCCTTGTAAAATTAGAACGGGAAGTTTAGGAGTTGAAAGTCTATGCGAAAAAATTCGACTGATATTGGGTCATTTAAAGGGGGTGACTTTTCATTATGAGGTCTAGTTTTCACAACGGATTATGAATCCAGGCTATAAAGTGAATTATAATTTGAAAATAAATTTGTCCTGTGGGTTACAAGACAATCACAATTCCATTTCAAAATTTCAACAAGGACAATTTTCGAGTGCATAAAAAGGATATAAGAGATATTTTGTTTCGCCAAAATGGAGTATAATATTAAAGATTAAATCATCCTTAACTACTATGCAAAAAATAAAAAGCATTGGTTAACTAGATCCTTGTAAAATTAGAACGGGAAGTTATAGAGTTTAAAGTCTATGCGAGTAAATTCGACTGATATTGGGTCATTTAAAGGGGGCGACTTTTCATTATGAGGTTTAGTTTTCTCAACTGATTATAAATCCAGGCTATCAAGTGAATTATAATGTAAAAAAAATTTTGTCCTGTGTCCCAAAGGACACCCGCAATATGATATCAAATTTTCAAAAAGGAAAAATTTTGGATTGCATAAAAAGGATATAAGGGATGATTTGTTTCGCCAAAATTGAATTGAATATTAAAGATTAAATCATCCTTAACTACTATGCAAAAATAAAAAGCATTGGATAACTAGATCCCTGAAAAATTAGAACGGGAAGTTAAGGAGTTTAAAGTCTATGTGAAAAAATTCGACTGATATTGGGTCATTTAAAGGGGGTGACTTTTCATTATGAGATCTAGTTTTCTCAACGGATTATGAATCCAGGCTATCAAGTGAATAATAATGTGAAAAAAATTTTGTCCTGAGTTCCAAAGGACACCCGCAATATCGTCTCAAAGTTTCAAAAAGGGCAATTTTCGAGTGCATAAAAAGGTTATAAGAGATATTTTGTTTCGCCAAAATGGAGTAGAATATTAAAGATTAAATCATCCTTAACTACTATGCATCAAATTAAAAGCATTGGTTAACTAGATCCTTGTAAAATTAGAACGGGAGGTTAAAGAGTTGAAAGACTATGCGAAAAAATTCGACTGATATTGGGTCTCTTAATGGGGGCGACTTTTCATTATGAGGTCTAGTTTTCACAACGGATTATGAATCCAGGCTATCAAGTAAATTATAATGTGAAAATAAATTTGTCCTGTGGGTTACAAGACAATCACAATTCCATTTCAAAATTTCAAAAAGGACAATTTTCGAGTGCATTAAAAGGATATAAGAGATATTTTGTTTCGCCAAAATGGAGTAGAATATTAAAGATTAAATCATTCTTAACTACTATGCAAAAAATAAAAAGCATTTGTTAACTAGATCCTTGTAAAATTAGAACGGGTTTTTATAGAGTTTAAAGTCTATGCGGGTAAATTCGACTGATATTGGGTCATTTAAAGGGGGTGCCTATTCATTAAGAGGTATAGTTTTCTCAACGGATTATGAATCCAGGCTATCAAGTGAAATATAATGTAAAAAAACTTTGTCCTGTGGGGTACAAGACAATCACAATTCCATTTCAAAATTTCAAAAAGGACAATTTTCGAGTGCATAAAAAGGATATAAGGGATGATTTGTTTCGCCAAAATTGAGTTAAATATTAAAGATTATATCATTCTTAACTACTATGCAAAACATAAAAATCATTGGTTAACTAGATCCTTGTAAAATTAGAACGGGAAGTTATAGAGTTTAAAGTCTATGCGAGTAAATTCGACTGATATTGGGTCATTTAAAGGGGGTGACTTTTCATTATGAGGTCTAGTTTTCTCAACGGTTTATGAATCCAGGCTATCAAGTGAATAATAATGTGAAAAAAATTTTGTCCTGTGTTCCAAAGGACACCCGCAATATCGTCTCAAAGTTTCAAAAAGGGCAATTTTCGAGTGCATAAAAAGGATATAAGGGATGTTTTGTTTCGCCAAAATTGAGTTGAATATTAAAGATTAAATCATCCTTAACTACTATGCAAAAAATAAAAAGCATTGGTTAACTAAATCCCTGAAAAATTAGAACGGGAAGTTAAGGAGTTTAAAGTCTATGCGAAAAAATTCGACTGATATTGGGTCATTTAAAGGGGGCGACTTTTCATTATGAGGTTTAGTTTTCTCAACGGATTATGAATTCAGGCTATCAAGTGAAAAAAATTTTAAAAAAATTTTGACCTGTGGGTTACAAGACAATCACAATTCCATTTCAAAATTTCAAAAAGGACAATTTTCGAGTGCATAAAAAGGATATAAGGGATGATTTGTTTCGCCAAAATTGAGTTGAATATTAAAGATTAAATCATTCTTAACTACTATGTAAAAATAAAAAGCATTGGTTAACTAGATCCTGGTAAAATTAGAACGGGAAGTTATAGAGTTTAAAGTCTATGCGAGTAAATTCGACTGATATTGGGTCATTTAAAGGGGGTGCCTATTCATTATGAGGTATAGTTTTCTCAACGGATTATGAATCATGGCTATCAAGTGAATTATAATGTAAAAAAAATTTTGTCCTGTGGGGTACAAGACAATCACAATTCCATTTCAAAATATCAGAAAGGACAATTTTCGAGTGCATAAAAAGGATATAAGGGATGATTTGCTTCGCCAAAATTGAGTTGAATATTAAAGATTAAATTATCCTTAACTACTATGCAAAAAATAAAAAGCATTGGTTAACTAGATCCCTTAAAAATTAGAACGGGAAATTAAGGAGTTTAAAGTCTATGCGAAAAAATTCGACTGATATTGGGTCATTTAAAGGGGGCGACTTTTCATTATAAGGTTTAGTTTTCTCAACTGATTATGAATCCAGGCTATCAAGTGAATTATAATGAGAAAAAAATTTTGTCCTGTGTCCCAAAGGACACCCGCAATATGATATCAAATTTTCAAAAAGGACAATTTTCGAGTGCATAAAAAGGATATAAGGG
The DNA here is from genome assembly GCA_958496175.1 of Sisyra terminalis. Taxonomy (NCBI): domain Eukaryota; kingdom Metazoa; phylum Arthropoda; class Insecta; order Neuroptera; family Sisyridae; genus Sisyra; species Sisyra terminalis. The sequence continues at coordinate 1,159,783 of OY292279.1, read as the reverse complement.
ATGATTGGTTTCGCCAAAATTGAATTGAATATTAAAGAATAGATCATCCTTAACTACTATGCAAAAAATAAAAAGCATTGGTTAACTAGATCCCTTAAAAATTAGAACGGGAAGTTAAGGAGTTTAAAGTCTATGCGAAAAATTCGACTGATATTGGGTCATTTAAAGGGGGCGACTTTTCATTTTGAGGTTTAGTTTTCTCAACTGATTATGAATCCAGGCTATCAAGTGAATTATAATGTGAAAAAAATTTTGTCCTGTGTCCCAAAGGACACCCGCAATATGATATCAAATTTTCAAAAAGGACAATTTTCGAGTGCATAAAAAGGATATAAGGGATGATTGGTTTCGCCAAAATTGAATTGAATATTAAAGAATAAATCATCCTTAACTACTATGCAAAAAATAAAAAGCATTGGTTAACTAGATCCTTGTAAAATTAGAACGGGATGTTAAGGAGTTGAAAGTCTATGCGAAAAAATTAGACTGATATTGGGTCATTTAAAGGGGGTGACTTTTCATTATGAGGTTTAGTTTTCTCAACTGATTATGAATCCAGGCTATAAAGTGAATTATAATATGAAAAAAATTTTGTCCTGTGTCCCAAAGGACACCCGCAATATGATATCAAATTTTCAAAAAGGACAATTTTCGAGTGCATAAAAAGGATATAAGGGATGATTGGATTCGCCAAAATTGAATTGAATATTAAAGAATAAATCATCCTTAACTACTATGCAAAAAATAAAAAGCATTGGTTAACTAGATCCTTGTAAAATTAGAACGGGAAGTTAAGGAGTTGAAAGTCTATGCGAAAAAATTCGACTGATATTGGGTCATTTAAAGGGGGTGACTTTTCATTATGAGATCTAGTTTTCTCAACGGATTATGAATCATGGCTATCAAGTGAATTATAATGTAAAAAAAATTTTGTCCTGTGGGGTACAAGACAATCACAATTCCATTTCAAAATATCAGAAAGGACAATTTTCGAGTGCATAAAAAGGATATAAGGGATGATTTGCTTCGCCAAAATTGAGTTGAATATTAAAGATTAAATTATCCTTAACTACTATGCAAAAAATAAAAAGCATTGGTTAACTAGATCCCTTAAAAATTAGAACGGGAAATTAAGGAGTTTAAAGTCTATGCGAAAAAATTCGACTGATATTGGGTCATTTAAAGGGGGCGACTTTTCATTATGAGGTTTAGTTTTCTCAACTGATTATGAATCCAGGCTATCAAGTGAATTATAATGAGAAAAAAATTTTGTCCTGTGTCCCAAAGGACACCCGCAATATGATATCAAATTTTCAAAAAGGACAATTTTCGAGTGCATAAAAAGGATATAAGGGATGATTGGTTTCGCCAAAATTGAATTGAATATTAAAGAATAGATCATCCTTAACTACTATGCAAAAAATAAAAAGCATTGGTTAACTAGATCCCTTAAAAATTAGAACGGGAAGTTAAGGAGTTTAAAGTCTATGCGAAAAATTCGACTGATATTGGGTCATTTAAAGGGGGCGACTTTTCATTTTGAGGTTTAGTTTTCTCAACTGATTATGAATCCAGGCTATCAAGTGAATTATAATGTGAAAAAAATTTTGTCCTGTGTCCCAAAGGACACCCGGAATATGATATCAAATTTTCAAAAAGGACAATTTTCGAGTGCATAAAAAGGATATAAGGGATGATTGGTTTCGCCAAAATTGAATTGAATATTAAAGAATAAATCATCCTTAACTACTGTGCAAAAAATAAAAAGCATTGGTTAACTAGATCCTTGTAAAATTAGAACGGGATGTTAAGGAGTTGAAAGTCTATGCGAAAAAATTAGACTGATATTGGGTCATTTAAAGGGGGTGACTTTTCATTATGAGGTTTAGTTTTCTCAACTGATTATGAATCCAGGCTATAAAGTGAATTATAATATGAAAAAAATTTTGTCCTGTGTCCCAAAGGACACCCGCAATATGATATCAAATTTTCAAAAAGGACAATTTTCGAGTGCATAAAAAGGATATAAGGGATGATTGGATTCGCCAAAATTGAATTGAATATTAAAGAATAAATCATCCTTAACTACTATGCAAAAAATAAAAAGCATTGGTTAACTAGATCCTTGTAAAATTAGAACGGGAAGTTAAGGAGTTGAAAGTCTATGCGAAAAAATTCGACTGATATTGGGTCATTTAAAGGGGGTGACTTTTCATTATGAGATCTAGTTTTCTCAACGGATTATGAATCCAGGCTATCAAGTGAATAATAATGTGAAAAAAATTTTGTCCTGAGTTCCAAAGGACACCCGCAATATCGTCTCAAAGTTTCAAAAAGGGCAATTTTCGAGTGCATAAAAAGGATATAAGGGATGATTGGATTCGCCAAAATTGAATTGAATATTAAAGAATAAATCATCCTTAACTACTATGCAAAAATAAAAAGCATTGGTTAACTAGATCCCTGAAAAATTAGAACGGGAAGTTAAGGAGTTTAAAGTCTATGTGAAAAAATTCGACTGATATTGGGTCATTTAAAGGGGGTGACTTTTCATTATGAGATCTAGTTTTCTCAACGGATTATGAATCCAGGCTATCAAGTGAATAATAATGTGAAAAAAATTTTGTCCTGAGTTCCAAAGGACACCCGCAATATCGTCTCAAAGTTTCAAAAAGGGCAATTTTCGAGTGCATAAAAAGGATATAAGGGATGATTGGATTCGCCAAAATTGAATTGAATATTAAAGAATAAATCATCCTTAACTACTATGTAAAAATAAAAAGCATTGGTTAACTAGATCCTGGTAAAATTAGAACGGGAAGTTATAGAGTTTAAAGTCTATGCGAGTAAATTCGACTGATATTGGGTCATTTAAAGGGGGTGCCTATTCATTATGAGGTATAGTTTTCTCAACGGATTATGAATCATGGCTATCAAGTGAATTATAATGTAAAAAAAATTTTGTCCTGTGGGGTACAAGACAATCACAATTCCATTTCAAAATATCAGAAAGGACAATTTTCGAGTGCATAAAAAGGATATAAGGGATGATTTGGTTCGCCAAAATTGAGTTGAATATTAAAGATTAAATTATCCTTAACTACTATGCAAAAAATAAAAAGCATTGGTTAACTAGATCCCTTAAAAATTAGAACGGGAAATTAAGGAGTTTAAAGTCTATGCGAAAAAATTCGACTGATATTGGGTCATTTAAAGGGGGCGACTTTTCATTATGAGGTTTAGTTTTCTCAACTGATTATGAATCCAGGCTATCAAGTGAATTATAATGAGAAAAAAATTTTGTCCTGTGTCCCAAAGGACACCCGCAATATGATATCAAATTTTCAAAAAGGACAATTTTCGAGTGCATAAAAAGGATATAAGGGATGATTGGTTTCGCCAAAATTGAATTGAATATTAAAGAATAAATCATCCTTAACTACTATGCAAAAAATAAAAAGCATTGGTTAACTAGATCCCTTAAAAATTAGAACGGGAAGTTAAGGAGTTTAAAGTCTATGCGAAAAATTCGACTGATATTGGGTCATTTAAAGGGGGCGACTTTTCATTTTGAGGTTTAGTTTTCTCAACTGATTATGAATCCAGGCTATCAAGTGAATTATAATGTGAAAAAAATTTTGTCCTGTGTCCCAAAGGACACCCGCAATATGATATCAAATTTTCAAAAAGGACAATTTTCGAGTGCATAAAAAGGATATAAGGGATGATTGGTTTCGCCAAAATTGAATTGAATATTAAAGAATAAATCATCCTTAACTACTATGCAAAAAATAAAAAGCATTGGTTAACTAGATCCTTGTAAAATTAGAACGGGATGTTAAGGAGTTGAAAGTCTATGCGAAAAAATTAGACTGATATTGGGTCATTTAAAGGGGGTGACTTTTCATTATGAGGTTTAGTTTTCTCAACTGATTATGAATCCAGGCTATAAAGTGAATTATAATATGAAAAAAATTTTGTCCTGTGTCCCAAAGGACACCCGCAATATGATATCAAATTTTCAAAAAGGACAATTTTCGAGTGCATAAAAAGGATATAAGGGATGATTGGATTCGCCAAAATTGAATTGAATATTAAAGAATAAATCATCCTTAACTACTATGCAAAAAATAAAAAGCATTGGTTAACTAGATCCTTGTAAAATTAGAACGGGAAGTTAAGGAGTTGAAAGTCTATGCGAAAAAATTCGACTGATATTGGGTCATTTAAAGGGGGTGACTTTTCATTATGAGGTTTAGTTTTCTCAACTGATTATGATTTCAGGCTATCAAGTGAATTATAATGTGAAAATAAATTTGTCCTGTGGGTTACAAGACAATCACAATTCCATTTCAAAATTTCAAAAAGGACAATTTTCGAGTGCATAAAAAGGATATAAGGGATGATTGGTTTCGCCAAAATTGAATCGAATATTAAAGAATAAATCATCCTTAACTACTATGCAAAAAAAAAAAAGCATTTGTTTACTAGATCCTTGTAAAATTAGAACGGGAAGTTAAGGAGTTGAAAGCCTATGCGAAAAAATTCGACTGATATTGGGTCATTTAAAGGGGGTGACTTTTCATTATGAGGTCTAGTTTTCACAACAGATTATGAATCCAGGCTATCAAGTGAATTATAATGTGAAAATAAAAATGTCCTGTGGGTTACAAGACAATCACAATTCCATTTCAAAATTTCAAAAAGGACAATTTTCGAGTGCATAAAAAGGATATAAGGGATGATTGGTTTCGCCAAAATTGAATTGAATATTAAAGAATAAATCATCCTTAACTACTATGCAAAAAATAAAAAGCATTGGTTAACTAGATCCTTGTAAAATTAGAACGGGATGTTAAGGAGTTGAAAGTCTATGCGAAAAAATTCGACTGATATTGGGTCATTTAAAGGGGGTGACTTTTCATTATGAGGTTTAGTTTTCTCAACTGTTTATGATTCCAGGCTATCAAGTGAATTATAATATGAAAATAAATTTGTCCTGTGGGTTACAAGACAATCACAATTCCATTTCAAAATTTCAAAAAGGACAATTTTCGAGTGCATAAAAAGGATATAAGGGATGATTGGTTTCGCCAAAATAGAATCGAATATTAAAGAATAAATCATCCTTAACTACTTTGCAAAAAATAAAAAGCATTGGTTTACTAGATCCTTGTAAAATTAGAACGGGAAGTTAAGGAGTTGAAAGTCTATGCGATAAAATTCGACTGATATTGGGTCATTTAAAGGGGGTGACTTTTCACTATGAGGTCTAGTTTTCACAACAAATTATGAATCCAGGCTATCAAGTGAATTATAATGTGAAAATAAATTTATCCTGTGGGTTACAAGACAATCACAATTCCATTTCAAAATTTCAAAAAGGACAATTTTCGAGAGCATAAAAAGGATATAAGGGATGATTGGTTTCGCCAAAATTGAATTGAATATTAAAGAATAAATCATCATTAACTACTATGCAAAAAATAAAAAGCATTGGTTAACTAGATCCTTGTAAAATTAGAACGGGATGTTAAGGAGTTGAAAGTCTATGCGAAAAAATTCGACTGATATTGGGTCATTTAAAGGGGGTGACTTTTCATTATGAGGTTTAGTTTTCTCAACTGATTATGATTCCAGGCTATCAAGTGAATTATAATATGAAAATAAATTTGTCCTGTGGGTTACAAGACAATCACAATTCCATTTCAATATTTCAAAAAGGACAATTTTCGAGTGCATAAAAAGGATATAAGGGATGATTGGTTTCGCCAAAATAGAATCGAATATTAAAGAATAAATCATCCTTAACTACTTTGCAAAAAATAAAAAGCATTGGTTTACTAGATACTTGTAAAATTAGAACGGGAAGTTAAGGAGTTGAAAGTCTATGCGATAAAATTCGACTGATATTTGGTCATTTAAAGGGGGCGACTTTTCATTATGAGGTTTAGTTTTCTCAACTTATTATGAATCCAGGCTATCAAGTGAATTATAATGAGAAAAAAATTTTGTCCTGTGTCCCAAAGGACACCCGCAATATGATATCAAATTTTCAAAAAGGACAATTTTCGAGTGCATAAAAAGGATATAAGGGATGATTGGTTTCGCCAAAATTGAATTGAATATTAAAGAATAAATCATCCTTAACTACTATGCAAAAAATAAAAAGCATTGGTTAAATAGATCCCTTAAAAATTAGAACGGGAAGTTAAGGAGTTTAAAGTCTAAGCGAAAAATTCGAATGATATTGGGTCATTTAAAGGGGGCGACTTTTCATTATGAGGTTTAGTTTTCTCAACTGATTATAAATCCAGGCTATCAAGTGAATTATAATGAGAAAAAAATTTTGTCCTGTGTCCCAAAGGACACCCGCAATATGATATCAAATTTTCAAAATGGACAATTTTCGAGTGCATAAAAAGGATATAAGGGATGATTGGTTTCGCCAAAATTGAATTGAATATTAAAGAATAAATTATCCTTAACTACTATGCAAAAATAAAAAGCATTGGTTAACTAGATCCCTGAAAAATTAGAACGGGAAATTAAGGAGTTTAAAGTCTTTGCGAAAAATTCGACTGATATTGGGTCATTTAAAGGGGGCGACTTTTCATTTTGAGGTTTAGTTTTCTCAACTGATTATGAATCCAGGCTATCAAGTGAATTATAATGTGAAAAAAATTTTGTCCTGTGTCCCAAAGGACACCCGCAATATGATATCAAATTTTCAAAAAGGACAATTTTCGAGTGCATAAAAAGGATATAAGGGATGATTGGTTTCGCCAAAATTGAATTGAATATTAAAGAATAAATCATCCTTAACTACTATGCAAAAAATAAAAAGCATTGGTTAACTAGATCCTTGTAAAATTAGAACGGGATGTTAAGGAGTTTAAAGTCTATGCGAAAAATTCGAATGATATTGGGTCATTTAAAGGGGGCGACTTTTCATTATGAGGTTTAGTTTTCTCAACTGATTATAAATCCAGGCTATCAAGTGAATTATAATGAGAAAAAAATTTTGTCCTGTGTCCCAAAGGACACCCGCAATATGATATCAAATTTTCAAAATGGACAATTTTCGAGTGCATAAAAAGGATATAAGGGATGATTGGTTTCGCCAAAATTGAATTGAATATTAAAGAATAAATTATCCTTAACTACTATGCAAAAATAAAAAGCATTGGTTAACTAGATCCCTGAAAAATTAGAACGGGAAATTAAGGAGTTTAAAGTCTTTGCGAAAAATTCGACTGATATTGGGTCATTTAAAGGGGGCGACTTTTCATTTTGAGGTTTAGTTTTCTCAACTGATTATGAATCCAGGCTATCAAGTGAATTATAATGTGAAAAAAATTTTGTCCTGTGTCCCAAAGGACACCCGCAATATGATATCAAATTTTCAAAAAGGACAATTTTCGAGTGCATAAAAAGGATATAAGGGATGATTGGTTTCGCCAAAATTGAATTGAATATTAAAGAATAAATCATCCTTAACTACTATGCAAAAAATAAAAAGCATTGGTTAACTAGATCCTTGTAAAATTAGAACGGGATGTTAAGGAGTTTAAAGTCTATGCGAAAAATTCGAATGATATTGGGTCATTTAAAGGGGGCGACTTTTCATTATGAGGTTTAGTTTTCTCAACTGATTATAAATCCAGGCTATCAAGTGAATTATAATGAGAAAAAAATTTTGTCCTGTGTCCCAAAGGACACCCGCAATATGATATCAAATTTTCAAAATGGACAATTTTCGAGTGCATAAAAAGGATATAAGGGATGATTGGTTTCGCCAAAATTGAATTGAATATTAAAGAATAAATTATCCTTAACTACTATGCAAAAATAAAAAGCATTGGTTAACTAGATCCCTGAAAAATTAGAACGGGAAATTAAGGAGTTTAAAGTCTATGCGAAAAATTCGACTGATATTGGGTCATTTAAAGGGGGTGACTTTTCATTATGAGGTCTAGTTTTCACAACGGATTATGAATCCAGGCTATCAAGTAAATTATAATGTGAAAATAAATTTGTCCTGTGGGTTACAAGACAATCACAATTCCATTTCAAAATTTCAAAAAGGACAATTTTCGAGTGCATTAAAAGGATATAAGAGATATTTTGTTTCGCCAAAATGGAGTAGAATATTAAAGATTAAATCATTCTTAACTACTATGCAAAAAATAAAAAGCATTTGTTAACTAGATCCTTGTAAAATTAGAACGGGTTTTTATAGAGTTTAAAGTCTATGCGGGTAAATTCGACTGATATTGGGTCATTTAAAGGGGGTGCCTATTCATTAAGAGGTATAGTTTTCTCAACGGATTATGAATCCAGGCTATCAAGTGAAATATAATGTAAAAAAACTTTGTCCTGTGGGGTACAAGACAATCACAATTCCATTTCAAAATTTCAAAAAGGACAATTTTCGAGTGCATAAAAAGGATATAAGGGATGATTTGTTTCGCCAAAATTGAGTTAAATATTAAAGATTATATCATTCTTAACTACTATGCAAAACATAAAAATCATTGGTTAACTAGATCCTTGTAAAATTAGAACGGGAGGTTAAGGAGTTGAAAGTCTATGCGAAAAAATTCGACTGATATTGGGTCATTTAAAGGGGGTGACTTTTCATTATGAGGACTAGTTTTCTCAACGGATTATGAATTCAGGCTATCAAGTGAAAAAAATTTAAAAAAAATTTTGACCTGTGGGTTACAAGACAATCACAATTCCATTTCAAAATTTCAAAAAGGACAATTTTCGAGTGCATAAAAAGGATATAAGGGATGATTTGTTTCGCCAAAATTGAGTTGAATATTAAAGATTAAATCATTCTTAACTACTATGTAAAAATAAAAAGCATTGGTTAACTAGATCCTGGTAAAATTAGAACGGGAAGTTATAGAGTTTAAAGTCTATGCGAGTAAATTCGACTGATATTGGGTCATTTAAAGGGGGTGCCTATTCATTATGAGGTATAGTTTTCTCAACGGATTATGAATCATGGCTATCAAGTGAATTATAATGTAAAAAAAATTTTGTCCTGTGGGGTACAAGACAATCACAATTCCATTTCAAAATATCAGAAAGGACAATTTTCGAGTGCATAAAAAGGATATAAGGGATGATTTGCTTCGCCAAAATTGAGTTGAATATTAAAGATTAAATTATCCTTAACTACTATGCAAAAAATAAAAAGCATTGGTTAACTAGATCCCTTAAAAATTAGAACGGGAAATTAAGGAGTTTAAAGTCTATGCGAAAAAATTCGACTGATATTGGGTCATTTAAAGGGGGCGACTTTTCATTATGAGGTTTAGTTTTCTCAACTGATTATGAATCCAGGCTATCAAGTGAATTATAATGAGAAAAAAATTTTGTCCTGTGTCCCAAAGGACACCCGCAATATGATATCAAATTTTCAAAAAGGACAATTTTCGAGTGCATAAAAAGGATATAAGGGATGATTGGTTTCGCCAAAATTGAATTGAATATTAAAGAATAAATCATCCTTAACTACTATGCAAAAAATAAAAAGCATTGGTTAACTAGATCCTTGTAAAATTAGAACGGGATGTTAAGGAGTTGAAAGTCTATGCGAAAAAATTCGACTGATATTGGGTCATTTAAAGGGGGCGACTTTTCATTTTGAGGTTTAGTTTTCTCAACTGATTATGAATCCAGGCTATCAAGTGAATTATAATGAGAAAAAAATTTTGTCCTGTGTCCCAAAGGACACCCGCAATATGATATCAAATTTTCAAAAAGGACAATTTTCGAGTGCATAAAAAGGATATAAGGGATGATTGGTTTCGCCAAAATTGAATTGAATATTAAAGAATAAATCATCCTTAACTACTATGCAAAAAATAAAAAGCATTGGTTAACTAGATCCCTTAAAAATTAGAACGGGAAGTTAAGGAGTTTAAAGTCTATGCGAAAAATTCGACTGATATTGGGTCATTTAAAGGGGGCGACTTTTCATTTTGAGGTTTAGTTTTCTCAACTGATTATGAATCCAGGCTATCAAGTGAATTATAATGAGAAAAAAATTTTGTCCTGTGTCCCAAAGGACACCCGCAATATGATATCAAATTTTCAAAAAGGACAATTTTCGAGTGCATAAAAAGGATATAAGGGATGATTGGTTTCGCCAAAATTGAATTGAATATTAAAGAATAAATCATCCTTAACTACTATGCAAAAAATAAAAAGCATTGGTTAACTAGATCCTTGTAAAATTAGAACGGGATGTTAAGGAGTTGAAAGTCTATGCGAAAAAATTCGACTGATATTGGGTCATTTAAAGGGGGTGACTTTTCATTATGAGGTTTAGTTTTCTCAACTGATTATGAATCCAGGCTATCAAGTGAATTATAATATGAAAAAAATTTTGTCCTGTGTCCCAAAGGACACCCGCAATATGATATCAAATTTTCAAAAAGGACAATTTTCGAGTGCATAAAAAGGATATAAGGGATGATTGGTTTCGCCAAAATTGAATTGAATATTAAAGAATAAATCATCCTTAACTACTATGCAAAAAATAAAAAGCATTGGTTAACTAGATCCTTGTAAAATTAGAACGGGAAGTTAAGGAGTTGAAAGTCTATGCGAAAAAATTCGACTGATATTGGGTCATTTAAAGGGGGTGACTTTTCATTATGAGGTTTAGTTTTCTCAACTGATTATGATTTCAGGCTATCAAGTGAATTATTATGTGAAAATAAATTTGTCCTGTGGGTTACAAGACAATCACAATTCCATTTCAAAATTTCAAAAAGGACAATTTTCGAGTGCATAAAAAGGATATAAGGGATGATTGGTTTCGCCAAAATTGAATCGAATATTAAAGAATAAATCATCCTTAACTACTATGCAAAAAATAAAAAGCATTTGTTTACTAGATCCTTGTAAAATTAGAACGGGAAGTTAAGGAGTTGAAAGCCTATGCGAAAAAATTCGACTGATATTGGGTCATTTAAAGGGGGTGACTTTTCATTATGAGGTCTAGTTTTCACAACGGATTATGAATCCAGGCTATCAAGTGAATTATAATGTGAAAATAAAAATGTCCTGTGGGTTACAAGACAATCACAATTCCATTTCAAAATTTCAAAAAGGACAATTTTCGAGTGCATAAAAAGGATATAAGGGATGATTGGTTTCGCCAAAATTGAATTGAATATTAAAGAATAAATCATCCTTAACTACTATGCAAAAAATAAAAAGCATTGGTTAACTAGATCCTTGTAAAATTAGAACGGGATGTTAAGGAGTTGAAAGTCTATGCGAAAAAATTCGACTGATATTGGGTCATTTAAAGGGGGTGACTTTTCATTATGAGGTTTAGTTTTCTCAACTGATTATGATTCCAGGCTATCAAGTGAATTATAATATGAAAATAAATTTGTCCTGTGGGTTACAAGACAATCACAATTCCATTTCAAAATTTCAAAAAGGACAATTTTCGAGTGCATAAAAAGGATATAAGGGATGATTGGTTTCGCCAAAATAGAATCGAATATTAAAGAATAAATCATCCTTAACTACTTTGCAAAAAATAAAAAGCATTGGTTTACTAGATCCTTGTAAAATTAGAACGGGAAGTTAAGGAGTTGAAAGTCTATGCGATAAAATTCGACTGATATTGGGTCATTTAAAGGGGGTGACTTTTCACTATGAGGTCTAGTTTTCACAACAAATTATGAATCCAGGCTATCAAGTGAATTATAATGTGAAAATAAATTTATCCTGTGGGTTACAAGACAATCACAATTCCATTTCAAAATTTCAAAAAGGACAATTTTCGAGTGCATAAAAAGGATATAAGGGATGATTGGTTTCGCCAAAATTATATTGAATATTAAAGAATAAATCATCCTTAACTATTATGCAAAAAATAAAAAGCATTGGTTAACTAGATCCTTGTAAAATTAGAACGGGATGTTAAGGAGTTGAAAGTCTATGCGAAAAAATTCGACTGATATTGGATCATTTAAAGGGGGTGACTTTTCATTATGAGGTTTAGTTTTCTCAACTGATTATGATTTCAGGCTATCTAGTGAATTATAATATGAAAATAAATTTGTCCTGTGGGTTACAAGACAATCACAATTCCATTTCAAAATTTCAAAAAGGACAATTTTCGAGTGCATAAAAAGGATATAAGGGATGATTGGTTTCGCCAAAATAGAATCGAATATTAAAGAATAAATCATCCTTAACTACTTTGCAAAAAATAAAAAGCATTGGTTTACTAGATCCTTGTAAAATTAGAACGGGAAGTTAAGGAGTTGAAAGTCTATGCGATAAAATTCGACTGATATTTGGTCATTTAAAGGGGGCGACTTTTCATTATGAGGTTTAGTTTTCTCAACTGATTATGAATCCAGGCTATCAAGTGAATTATAATGAGAAAAAAATTTTGTCCTGTGTCCCAAAGGACACCCGCAATATGATATCAAATTTTCAAAAAAGAACAATTTTCGAGTGCATAAAAAGGATATAAGGGATGATTGGTTTCGCCAAAATTGAATTGAATATTAAAGAATAAATCATCCTTAACTACTATGCAAAAAATAAAAAGCATTGGTTAAATAGATCCCTTAAAAATTAGAACGGGAAGTTAAGGAGTTTAAAGTCTATGCGAAAAATTCGAATGATATTGGGTCATTTAAAGGGGGCGACTTTTCATTATGAGGTTTAGTTTTCTCAACTGATTATAAATCCAGGCTATCAAGTGAATTATAATGAGAAAAAAATTTTGTCCTGTGTCCCAAAGGACACCCGCAATATGATATCAAATTTTCAAAATGGACAATTTTCGAGTGCATAAAAAGGATATAAGGGATGATTGGTTTCGCCAAAATTGAATTGAATATTAAAGAATAAATCATCCTTAACTACTATGCAAAAAATAAAAAGCATTGGTTAACTAGATCCCTTAAAAATTAGAACGGGAAATTAAGGAGTTTAAAGTCTATGCGAAAAATTCGACTGATATTGGGTCATTTAAAGGGGGCGACTTTTCATTATGAGGTTTAGTTTTCTCAACTGATTATGAATCCAGGCTATCAAGTGAATTATAATATGAAAAAAATTTTGTCCTGTGTCCCAAAGGACACCCGCAATATGATATCAAATTTTCAAAAAGGACAATTTTCGAGTGCATAAAAAGGATATAAGGGATGATTGGTTTCGCCAAAATTGAATTGAATATTAAAGAATAAATCATCCTTAACTACTATGCAAAAAATAAAAAGCATTGGTTAACTAGATCCTTGTAAAATTAGAACGGGAAGTTAAGGAGTTGAAATTCTATGGGAAAAAATTCGACTGATATTGGGTCATTTAAAAAGGGTGACTTTTCATTATGAGGTCTAGTTTTCACAACGGATTATGAATCCAGGCTATCAAGTGAATTATAATGTGAAAATAAATTAGTCCTGTGGGTTACAAGACAATCACAATTCCATTTCAAAATTTCAAAAAGGACAATTTTCGAGTGCATAAAAAGGATATAAGGGATGATTGGTTTCGCCAAAATTGAATCGAATATTAAAGAATAAATCATCCTTAACTACTATGCAAAAAATAAAAAGCATTGGTTAACTAGATCCCTTAAAAATTTGAACGGGAATTTAAGGAGTTTAAAGTCTATGCGAGAAAATTCGACTGATATTGGGTCATTTAAAGGGGGCGACTTTTCATTATGTGGTTTAGTTTTCTCAACTGATTATGAATCCAGGCCATCAAGTGAATTATAATGTGAAAAAAAATTTGTCCTGTGGGTTACAAGACAATCACAATTCCAATTCAACATTTCAAAAAGGACAATTTTCGAGTGCATAAAAAGGATATAAGGGATGATTTGTTTCACCAAAATTGAGTTGAATATTAAAGATTAAATCATCCTTAACTACTATGCAAAAAATAAAAAGCATTGGTTAACTAGATCCTTGTAAAATTAGAACGGGAGGTTAAAGAGTTGAAAGACTATGCGAAAAAATTCGACTGATATTGGGTCTCTTAATGGGGGCCACTTTTCATTATGAGGTCTAGTTTTCACAACGGATTATGAATCCAGGCTATCAAGTAAATTATAATGTGAAAATAAATTTGTCCTGTGGGTTACAAGACAATCACAATTCCATTTCAAAATTTCAAAAAGGACAATTTTCGAGTGCATTAAAAGGATAAAAGAGATATTTTGTTTCGCCAAAATGGAGTAGAATATTAAAGATTAAATCATTCTTAACTACTATGCAAAAAATAAAAAGCATTTGTTAACTAGATCCTTGTAAAATTAGAACGGGAATTTATAGAGTTTAAAGTCTATGCGGGTAAATTCGACTGATATTGGGTCATTTAAAGGGGGTGCCTATTCATTATGAGGTATAGTTTTCTCAACGGATTATGAATCCAGGCTATCAAGTGAAATATAATGTAAAAAAATTTTGTCCTGTGGGGTACAAGACAATCACAATTCCATTTCAAAATTTCAAAAAGGACAATTTTCGAGTGCATAAAAAGGATATAAGGGATGATTTGTTTCGCCAAAATTGAGTTAAATATTAAAGATTATATCATTCTTAACTACTATGCAAAACATAAAAATCATTGGTTAACTAGATCCTTGTAAAATTAGAACGGGAGGTTAAGGAGTTGAAAGTCTATGCGATAAAATTCGACTGATATTGGGTCATTTAAAGGGGGTGACTTTTCATTATGAGGTCTAGTTTTCACAACAAATTATGAATCCAGGCTATCAAGTGAATTATAATGTGAAAATAAATTTATCCTGTGGGTTACTAGACAATCACAATTCCATTTCAAGATTTCAAAAAGGACAATTTTCGAGTGCATAAAAAGGATATAAGGGATGATTGGTTTCGCCAAAATTGAATCGAATATTAAAGAATAAATCATCCTTAACTACTATGCAAAAAATAAAAAGCATTGGTTTACTAGATCCTTGTAAAATTAGAACGGGAAGTTAAGGAGTTGAAAGCCTATGCGAAAAAATTCGACTGATATTGGGTCATTTAAAGGGGGTGACTTTTCATTATGAGGTCTAGTTTTCACAACGGATTATGAATCCAGGCTATCAAGTGAATTATAATGTGAAAATAAAAATGTCCTGTGGGTTACAAGACAATCACAATTCCATTTCAAAATTTCAAAAAGGACAAATTTCGAGTGCTTAAAAAGGATATAAGGGAAGATTTGTTTCGCCAATATCGAGTTGAATATTAAAGATTAAATCATCCTTAACTACTATGCAAAAAATAAAAAGCATTGGTTAACTAGATCCCTTAAAAATTTGAACGGGAATTTAAGGAGTTTAAAGTCTATGCGAGTAAATTCGACTGATATTGGGTCATTTAAAGGGGGTGCCTATTCATTATGAGGTTTAGTTTTCACAACGGATTATGAATCCAGGCTATCAAGTGATTTATAATGTGAAAATAAATTTGTCCTGTGGGTTACAAGACAATCACAATTCCATTTCAAAATTTCAAAAAGGACAATTATCGAGTGCATAAAAAGGATATAAGGGATTATTGGTTTCGCCAAAATTGAATTGAATATTAAAGATTATATCATTCTTAACTACTATGCAAAACATAAAAATCATTGGTAAACTAGATCCTTGTAAAATTAGAACGGGAAGTTATAGAGTTTAAAGTCTATGCGAGTAAATTCGACTGATATTGGGTCATTTAAAGGGGGTGCCTATTCAATATGAGGTATAGTTTTCTCAACGGATTATGAATCCAGGCTATCAAGTGAAATATGATGTAAAAAAAATTTTGTCCTGTGGGGTACAAGACAATCACATTTCCATTTCAAAATTTCCAAAAGGACAATTTTCGAGTGCATAAAAAGGATATAAGGGATGATTTGCTTCGCCAAAATTGAATTGAATATTAAAGATTAAATCATTCTTAACTACTATGCAAAAAATATAAAGCATTGGTTAACTAGATCCTTGTAAAATTAGAACGGGAAGTTAAGGAGTTGAAAGTCTATGCGAAAAAATTCGACTGATATTGGGTCATTTAAAGGGGGTGACTTTTCATTATGAGGTCTAGTTTTCTCAACGGATTATGAATTCAGGCTATCAAGTGAAATAAAATGTGAAAAACATTTTGACCTGTGGGTTACAAGACAATCACAATTCCATTTCAAAATTTCAAAAAGGACAATTTTCGAATGCATAAAAAGGATATAAGGGATGATTTGTTTCGCCAAAATTGAGTTGAATATTAAAGATTAAATCATTCTTAACTACTATGCAAAAAATAAAAAGCATTGGTTAACTAGATCCTTGTAAAATTAGAACGGGAAATTATAGAGTTTAAAGACTATGCGAGTAAATTCGACTGATATTGGGTCATTTAAACGGGGTGCCTATTCATTATGAGGTATAGTTTTCTCAACGGATTATGAATCCAGGCTATCAAGTGAAATATAATGTAAAAAAAATTTTGTCCTGTGTTCCAAAGGACACCCGCAATATCGTCTCAAAGTTTCAAAAAGGGCAATTTTCGAGTGCATAAAAAGGATATAAGAGATATTTTGTTTCGCCAAAATGGAGTAGAATATTAAAGATTAAATCATCCTTAACTACTATGCAAAAAATAAAAAGCATTGGTTTACTAGATCCTTGTAAAATTAGAACGGGAAGTTAAGGAGTTGAAAGTCTATGCGAAAAAATTCGACTGATATAGGGTCATTTAAAGGGGGTGACTTTTCATTATGAGGTCTAGTTTTCACAACGGATTATGAATCCAGGCTATCAAGTGAATTATAATGTGAAAATAAAAATGTCCTGTGGGTTACAAGACAATCACAATTCCATTTCAAAATTTCAAAAAGGACAAATTTCGAGTGCATAAAAAGGATATAAGGGATGATTTGTTTCGCCAAAATTGAGTTGAATATTAAAGATTAAATCATTCTTAACTACTATGTAAAAATAAAAAGCATTGGTTAACTAGATCCTGGTAAAATTAGAACGGGAAGTTATAGAGTTTAAAGTCTATGCGAGTAAATTCGACTGATATTGGGTCATTTAAAGGGGGTGCCTGTTCATTATGAGGTATAGTTTTCTCAACGGATTATGAATCATGGCTATCAAGTGAATTATAATGTAAAAAAAATTTTGTCCTGTGGGGTACAAGACAATCACAATTCCATTTCAAAATTTCAAAAAGGACAATTTTCGAGTGCATAAAAAGGATATAAGGGATGATTTGCTTCGCCAAAATTGAGTTGAATATTAAAGATTAAATTATCTTTAACTACTATGCAAAAAATAAAAAGCATTGGTTAACTAAATCCCTCAAAAATTAGAACGGGAAGTTAAGGAGTTTAAAGTCTATGCGAGAAAATTCGACTGATATTGGGTCATTTAAAGGGGGCGACTTTTCATTATGTGGTTTAGTTTTCTCAACTGATTATGAATCCAGGCCATCAAGTGAATTATAATGTGAAAAAAAATTTGTCCTGTGGGTTACAAGACAATCACAATTCCATTTCAACATTTCAAAAAGGACAATTTTCGAGTGCATAAAAAGGATATAAGGGATGATTTGTTTCACCAAAATTGAGTTGAATATTAAAGATTAAATCATCCTTAACTACTATGCAAAAAATAAAAAGCATTGGTTAACTAGATCCTTGTAAAATTAGAACGGGAGGTTAAAGAGTTGAAAGACTATGCGAAAAAATTCGACTGATATTGGGTCTCTTAATGGGGGCGACTTTTCATTATGAGGTCTAGTTTTCACAACGGATTATGAATCCAGGCTATCAAGTAAATTATAATGTGAAAATAAATTTGTCCTGTGGGTTACAAGACAATCACAATTCCATTTCAAAATTTCAAAAAGGACAATTTTCGAGTGCATTAAAAGGATATAAGAGATATTTTGTTTCGCCAAAATGGAGTAGAATATTAAAGATTAAATCATTCTTAACTACTATGCAAAAAATAAAAAGCATTTGTTAACTAGATCCTTGTAAAATTAGAACGGGAATTTATAGAGTTTAAAGTCTATGCGGGTAAATTCGACTGATATTGGGTCATTTAAAGGGGGTGCCTATTCATTATGAGGTATAGTTTTCTCAACGGATTATGAATCCAGGCTATCAAGTGAAATATAATGTAAAAAAATTTTGTCCTGTGGGGTACAAGACAATCACAATTCCATTTCAAAATTTCAAAAAGGACAATTTTCGAGTGCATAAAAAGGATATAAGGGATGATTTGTTTCGCCAAAATTGAGTTAAATATTAAAGATTATATCATTCTTAACTACTATGCAAAACATAAAAATCATTGGTTAACTAGATCCTTGTAAAATTAGAACGGGAGGTTAAGGAGTTGAAAGTCTATGCGATAAAATTCGACTGATATTGGGTCATTTAAAGGGGGTGACTTTTCATTATGAGGTCTAGTTTTCACAACAAATTATGAATCCAGGCTATCAAGTGAATTATAATGTGAAAATAAATTTATCCTGTGGGTTACTAGACAATCACAATTCCATTTCAAAATTTCAAAAAGGACAATTTTCGAGTGCATAAAAAGGATATAAGGGATGATTGGTTTCGCCAAAATTGAATCGAATATTAAAGAATAAATCATCCTTAACTACTATGCAAAAAATAAAAAGCATTGGTTTACTAGATCCTTGTAAAATTAGAACGGGAAGTTAAGGAGTTGAAAGCCTATGCGAAAAAATTCGACTGATATTGGGTCATTTAAAGGGGGTGACTTTTCATTATGAGGTCTAGTTTTCACAACGGATTATGAATCCAGGCTATCAAGTGAATTATAATGTGAAAATAAAAATGTCCTGTGGGTTACAAGACAATCACAATTCCATTTCAAAATTTCAAAAAGGACAAATTTCGAGTGCATAAAAAGGATATAAGGGAAGATTTGTTTCGCCAATATCGAGTTGAATATTAAAGATTAAATCATCCTTAACTACTATGCAAAACATAAAAATCATTGGTTAACTAGATCCTTGTAAAATTAGAACGGGAAGTTATAGAGTTTAAAGTCTATGCGAGTAAATTCGACTGATATTGGGTCATTTAAAGGGGGTGCCTATTCAATATGAGGTATAGTTTTCTCAACGGATTATGAATCCAGGCTATCAAGTGAAATATAATGTAAAAAAAATTTTGTCCTGTGGGGTACAAGACAATCACATTTCCATTTCAAAATTTCCAAAAGGACAATTTTCGAGTGCATAAAAAGGATATAAGGGATGATTTGCTTCGCCAAAATTGAATTGAATATTAAAGATTAAATCATTCTTAACTACTATGCAAAAAATATAAAGCATTGGTTAACTAGATCCTTGTAAAATTAGAACGGGAAGTTAAGGAGTTGAAAGTCTATGCGAAAAAATTCGACTGATATTGGGTCATTTAAAGGGGGTGACTTTTCATTATGAGGTCTAGTTTTCTCAACGGATTATGAATTCAGGCTATCAAGTGAAATAAAATGTGAAAAACATTTTGACCTGTGGGTTACAAGACAATCACAATTCCATTTCAAAATTTCAAAAAGGACAAATTTCGAGTGCATAAAAAGGATATAAGGGAAGATTTGTTTCGCCAATATCGAGTTGAATATTAAAGATTAAATCATCCTTAACTACTATGCAAAACATAAAAATCATTGGTTAACTAGATCCTTGTAAAATTAGAACGGGAAGTTATAGAGTTTAAAGTCTATGCGAGTAAATTCGACTGATATTGGGTCATTTAAAGGGGGTGCCTATTCAATATGAGGTATAGTTTTCTCAACGGATTATGAATCCAGGCTATCAAGTGAAATATAATGTAAAAAAAATTTTGTCCTGTGTTCCAAAGGACACCCGCAATATCGTCTCAAAGTTTCAAAAAGGGCAATTTTCGAGTGCATAAAAAGGATATAAGAGATATTTTGTTTCGCCAAAATGGAGTAGAATATTAAAGATTAAATCATCCTTAACTACTATGCAAAAAATAAAAAGCATTGGTTTACTAGATCCTTGTAAAATTAGAACGGGAAGTTAAGGAGTTGAAAGTCTATGCGAAAAAATTCGACTGATATAGGGTCATTTAAAGGGGGTGACTTTTCATTATGAGGTCTAGTTTTCACAACGGATTATGAATCCAGGCTATCAAGTGAATTATAATGTGAAAATAAAAATGTCCTGTGGGTTACAAGACAATCACAATTCCATTTCAAAATTTCAAAAAGGACAAATTTCGAGTGCATAAAAAGGATATAAGGGATGATTTGTTTCGCCAAAATTGAGTTGAATATTAAAGATTAAATCATTCTTAACTACTATGTAAAAATAAAAAGCATTGGTTAACTAGATCCTGGTAAAATTAGAA
Organism: Sisyra terminalis; assembly: GCA_958496175.1. Lineage (NCBI taxonomy): Eukaryota > Metazoa > Arthropoda > Insecta > Neuroptera > Sisyridae > Sisyra > Sisyra terminalis. Next base: position 1,139,359 of record OY292279.1, on the reverse strand, counting down.
CGGGAAGTTATAGAGTTTAAAGTCTATGCGAGTAAATTCGACTGATATTGGGTCATTTAAAGGGGGTGCCTATTCATTATGAGGTATAGTTTTCTCAACGGATTATGAATCATGGCTATCAAGTGAATTATAATGTAAAAAAAATTTTGTCCTGTGGGGTACAAGACAATCACAATTCCATTTCAAAATTTCAAAAAGGACAATTTTCGAGTGCATAAAAAGGATATAAGGGATGATTTGCTTCGCCAAAATTGAGTTGAATATTAAAGATTAAATTATCTTTAACTACTATGCAAAATATAAAAAGCATTGGTTAACTAGATCCCTTAAAAATTAGAACGGGAAGTTAAGGAGTTTAAAGTCTATGCGAAAAAATTCGACTGATATTGGGTCATTTAAAGGGGGCGACTTTTCATTATGAGGTTTAGTTTTCTCAACTGATTATGAATCCAGGCTATCAAGTGAATTATAATGTGAAAATAAATTTATCCTGTGGGTTACAAGACAATCACAATTCCATTTCAAAATTTCAAAAAGGACAATTTTCGAGTGCATAAAAAGGATATAAGGGATGATTTGTTCTCCAATATCGAGTTGAATATTAAAGATTAAATCATCCTTAACTACTATGCAAAAAATAAAAAGCATTGGTTAACTAGATCCCTTAAAAATTTGAACGGGAAGTTAAGGAGTTTAAAGTCTATGCGAAAAAATTCGACTGATATTTGGTCATTTAAAGGGGGCGACTTTTCATTATGAGGTTTAGTTTTCTCAACTGATTATGAATCCAGGCTATCAAGTGAATTATAATATGAAAAAAATTTTGTCCTGTGGGTTACAAGACAATCACAATTCCATTTCAAAATTTCAAAAAGGACAATTTTCGAGTGCATAAAAAGGATATAAGGGATGATTGGTTTCGCCAAAATTGAATCGAATATTAAAGAATAAATCATCCTTAACTACTATGCAAAAATTAAAAAGCATTGGTTTACTAGATCCTTGTAAAATTAGAACGGGAAGTTAAGGAGTTTAAAGTCTATGCGAGAAAATTCGACTGATATTGGGTCATTTAAAGGGGGCGACTTTTCATTTTAAGGTTTAGTTTTCTCAACTGATTATGAATCCAGGCTATCAAGTGAATTATAATGTGAAAAAAATTTTGTCCTGTGTCCCAAAGGACACCCGCAATATGATATCAAATTTTCAAAAAGGAAAAATTTTGGATTGCATAAAAAGGATATAAGAGATATATTGTTTCGCCAAAATGGAGTAGAATATTAAAGATTAAATCATCCTTAACTACTATGCAAAAAATAAAAAGCATTGGTTAACTAGATCCTTGTAAAATTAGAACGGGAAGTTATAGAGTTTAAAGTCTATGCGAGTAAATTCGACTGATATTGGGTCATTTAAAGGGGGTGCCTATTCATTATGAGGTATAGTTTTCTCTACGGATTATGAATCCAGGCTATCAAGTGAAATATAATGTAAAAAAAATTTTGTCCTGTGGGGTACAAGACAATTACAATTCCATTTCAAATTTTCAAAAAGGACAATTTTCGAGTGCATAAAAAGGATATAAGGGAATATTTGTTTCACCAAAATTGAATTGAATATTGAAGATTAAATCATCCTTAACTACTATGCAAAAAATAAAAAGCATTGGTTAACAAGATCCTTGTAAAATTATAACGGGAGGTTAAGGAGTTGAAAGTTTATGCGAAAAAATTCGACTGATATTGGGTCATTTAATGGGGGCGACTTTTCATTATGAGGTCTAGTTTTCACAACGGATTATGAATCCAGGCTATCAAGTGAATTATAATGTGAAAATAAATTTGTCCTGTGGGTTACAAGACAATCACAATTCCATTTCAAAATTTCAAAAAGGACAATTTTCGAGTGCATAAAAAGGATATAAGGAATGATTTGTTTCGCCAATATTGAGTTGAATATTAAAGATTAAATCATCCTTAACTACTATGCAAAAAATAAAAAGCATTGGTTAACTAGATCCTTGTAAAATTATAACGGGAAGTTATAGAGTTTAAAGTCTATGCGAGTAAATTCGACTGATATTGGGTCATTTAAAGGGGGTGCCTATTCAATATGAGGTTTAGTTTTCTCAACTGATTATGAATCCAGGCTATCAAGTGAATTATAATGTGAAAAAAATTTTGTCCTGTGGGTTACAAGACAATCACAATTCCATTTCAAAATTTCAAAAAGGACAATTTTCGAGTGAATAAAAAGGATATAAGGGATAATTTGTTTCACCAAAATTGAGTTAAATATTAAAGATTAAATCATCCTTAACTACTATGCAAAAAATAAAAAGCATTGGATAACTAGATCCTTGTAAAATAAGAACGGGAAGTTAAGGAGTTGAAAGTTTATGCGAAAAAATTCGACTGATATTGGGTCATTTAATGGGGGCGACTTTTCATTATGAGGTCTAGTTTTCACAACGGATTATGAATCCAGGCTATCAAGTGAATTATAATGTGAAAATAAATTTGTCCTGTGGGTTACAAGACAATCACAATTCCATTTCAAAATTTCAAAAAGGACAATTTTCGAGTGCATAAAAAGGATATAAGGGATGATTTGTTTCGCCAATATCGAGTTGAATATTAAAGATTAAATCATCCTTAACTACTATGCAAAAAATAAAAAGCATTGGTTAACTAAATCCCAGAAAAATTAGAACGGGAAGTTAAGGAGTTTAAAGTCTATGCGAGAAAATTCGACTGATATTGGGTCATTTAAGGGGGGCGACTTTTCATTATGAGGTTTAGTTTTCTCAACTGATTATGAATCCAGGCTATCAAGTGAATAATAATGTGAAAAAAATTTGGTCCTGTGTTCCAAAGGACACCCGCAAAATCGTCTCAAAGTTTCAAAAAGGGCAATTTTCGAGTGCATAAAAAGGTTATAAGAGATATTTTGTTTCGCCAAAATGGAGTAGAATATTAAAGATTAAATCATCCTTAACTACTATGCAAAAAATAAAGAGCATTGGTTAACTAGATCCTTGTAAAATTAGAACGGGAGGTTAAGGAGTTGAAAGTTTATGCGAAAAAATTCGACTGATATTGGGTCATTTAAAGGGGGTGACTTTTCATTATGAGGTCTAGTTTTCACAACGGATTATGAATCCAGGCTATCAAGTGAATTATAATGTGAAAATAAATTTGTCCTGTGGGTTACAAGACAATCACAATTCAATTTCAAAATTTCAAAAAGGACAATTTTCGAGTGCATAAAAAGGATATAAGGGATGATTTGTTTCGCCAATATCGAGTTGAATATTAAAGATTAAATCATCCTTAACTACTATGCAAAAAATAAAAAGCATTGGTTAACTAAATCCCAGAAAAATTAGAACGGGAAGTTCAGGAGTTTAAAGTCTATGCGAGAAAATTCGACTGATATTGGGTCATTTAAAGGGGGTGACTTTTCATTATGATGTTTAGTTTTCTCAACTGATTATGAATCCAGGCTATCAAGTGAATTATAATGTGAAAAAAATTTTGTCCTGTGTCCCAAAGGACACCCGCAATATGATATCAAATTTTCAAAAAGGAAAAATTTTGGAGTGCATAAAAAGGATATAAGAGATATTTTGTTTCGCCAAAATGGAGTAGAATATTAAAGATTAAATCATCCTTAACTACTATGCAAAAAATAAAAAGCATTGGTTAACTAGATCCTTGTAAAATTATAACGGGAAGTTATAGAGTTTAAAGTCTATGCGAGAAAATTCGACTGATATTGGGTCATTTAAAGGGGGTGCCTATTCACTATGATGTTTAGTTTTCTCAACTGATTATGAATCCAGGCTATCAAGTGAATTATAATGTGAAAAAAATTTTGTCCTGTGGGTTACAAGACAATCACAATTCCATTTCAACATTTCAAAAAGGACAATTTTCGAGTGCATAAAAAGGATATAAGGGATAATTTGTTTCACCAAAATTGAGTTGAATATTAAAGATTAAATCATTCTTAACTACTATGCAAAAAATAAAAAGCATTGGTTAACTAGATCCTTGTAAAATTAGAACGGGAAGTTATAGAGTTTAAAGTCTATGCGAGTAAATTCGACTGATATTGGGTCATTTAAAGGGGGTGCCTATTCATTATGAGGTATAGTTTTCTCAACGGATTATGAATCCAGGCTATCAAGTGAAATATAATGTAAAAAAAATTTTGTCCTGTGGGGTACAAGACAATTACAATTCCATTTCAAATTTTCAAAAAGGACAATTTTCGAGTGCATAAAAAGGATATAAGAGATGATTTGTTTCGCCAATATTGAGTTGAATATTAAAGATTAAATCATCCTTAACTACTATGCAAAAAATAAAAAGCATTGGTTAACTAGATCCCTAAAAAATTAGAACGGGAAGTTAAAGAGTTTAAAGTCTATGCGAGAAAATTCGACTGATATTGGGTCATTTAAAGGGGGCGACTTTTCATTATGAGGTTTAGTTTTCTCAACTGATTATGAATCCAGGCTATCAAGTGAACTATAATGTGAAAAAAATTTTGTCCTGTGTCCCAAAGCACACCCGCAATATGATATCAAATTTTCAAAAAGGAAAAATTTTGGATTGCATAAAAAGGATATAAGGGAATATTTGTTTCGCCAAAATTGAATTGAATATTGAAGATTAAATCATCCTTAACTACTATGCAAAAAATAAAAAGCATTGGTTAACTAGATCCTTGTAAAATTATAACGGGAGGTTAAGGAGTTGAAAGTTTATGCGAAAAAATTCGACTGATATTGGGTCATTTAATGGGGGCGACTTTTCATTATGAGGTCTAGTTTTCACAACGGATTATGAATCCAGGCTATCAAGTGAATTATAATGTGAAAATAAATTTGTCCTGTGGGTTACAAGACAATCACAATTCCATTTCAAAATTTCAAAAAGGACAATTTTCGAGTGCATAAAAAGGATATAAGGGATGATTTGTTTCGCCAATATTGAGTTGAATATTAAAGATTAAATCATCCTTAACTACTATGCAAAAAATAAAAAGCATTGGTTAACTAGATCCTTGTAAAATTATAACGGGAAGTTATAGAGTTTAAAGTCAATGCGAGTAAATTCGACTGATATTGGGTCATTTAAAGGGGGTGCCTATTCATTATGAGGTATAGTTTTCTCAACGGATTATGAATCCAGGCTATCAAGTGAAATATAATGTAAAAAAAATTTTGTCCTGTGGGGTACAAGACAATTACAATTCCATTTCAAATTTTCAAAAAGGACAATTTTCGAGTGCATAAAAAAAGATATAAGGGATGATTTGTTTCGCCAATATTGAGTTGAATAATAAAGATTAAATCATCCTTAACTACTATGCAAAAAATAAAAAGCATTGGTTAACTAGATCCCTGAAAAATTAGAACGGGAAGTTAAAGAGTTTAAAGTCTATGCGAGAAAATTCGACTGATATTGGGTCATTTAAAGGGGGCGACTTTTCATTATGAGGTTTAGTTTTCTCAACTGATTATGAATCCAGGCTATCAAGTGAATTATAATGTGAAAAAAAATTTGTCCTGTGCCCCAAAGCACACCCGCAATATGATATCAAATTTTCAAAAAGGAAAAATTTTGGATTGCATAAAAAGGATATAAGGGAATATTTGTTTCGCCAAAATTGAATTGAATATTAAAGATTAAGTCATCCTTAACTACTATGCAAAAAATAAAAAGCATTGGTTAACTAGATCCTTGTAAAATTAGAACGGGAGGTTAAGGAGTTGAAAGTTTATGCGAAAAAATTCGACTGATATAGGGTCATTTAATGGGGGCGACTTTTCATTATCAGGTCTAGTTTTCACAACGGATTATGAATCCAGGCTATCAAGTGAATTATAATGAGAAAATAAATTTGTCCTGTGGGTTACAAGACAATCACAATTCCATTTCAAAATTTCAAAAAGGACAATTTTCGAGTGCATAAAAAGGATATAAGGGATGATTTGTTTCGCCAATATTGAGTTGAATATTAAAGATTAAATCATCCTTAACAACTATGCAAAAAATAAAAAGCATTGGTTAACTAGATCCTTGTAAAATTATAACGGGAAGTTATAGAGTTTAAAGTCTATGCGAGTAAATTCGACTGATATTGGGTCATTTAAAGGGGGTGACTTTTCATTATGAGATCTAGTTTTCTCAACGGATTATGAATCTAGGCTATCAAGTGAATAATAATGAGAAAAAATTTTGACCTGTGGGTTACAAGACAATCACAATTCCATTTCAAAATTTCAAAAAGGACAATTTTGGAGTGCATAAAAAGGATATAAGAGATATTTTGTTTCGCCAAAATGGAGTAGAATATTAAAGATTAAATCATCCTTAACTACTATGCAAAAAATAAAAAGCATTGGTTAACTAGATCCTTGTAAAATTATAACGGGAAGTTATAGAGTTTAAAGTCTATGCGAGTAAATTCGACTGATATTGGGTCATTTAAAGGGGGTGACTTTTCATTAAGAGGTCTAGTTTTCACAACGGATTAGGAATCCAGGCTATCAAGTGAATTATAATGTGAAAATAAATTTGTCCTGTGGGTTACAAGACAATCACAATTCCATTTCAAAATTTCAAAAAGGACAATTTTCGAGTGCATAAAAAGGATATAAGAGATATTTTGTTCCGCCAAAATGGAGTAGAGTATTAAAGATTAAATCATCCTTAACTACTATGCAAAAAATAAAAAGCATTGGTTAACTAGATCCCTTAAAAATTAGAACGGGAAGTTAAGGATATTAAAGACTATGCGAGAAAATTCGACTGATATTGGGTCATTTAAAGGGGGCGACTTTTCATTATGAGGTTTAGTTTTCTCAACTGATTAGGAATCCAGGCTATCAAGTGAATTATAATGTGAAAAAAATTATGTCCTGTGGGTTACAAGACAATCACAATTCCATTTCAACATTTAACAAAGGACAATTTTCGAGTGCATAAAAAGGATATATGGGATGATTTCTTTCGCCAAAATTGAGATAAATATTAAAGATTAAATCATCCATAACTACTATGCAAAAAATAAAAAGCATTGGTTAACTAGTTCCTTGTAAAGTTAGAACGGGAAGTTAAGGAGTTGAAAGTCTATGCGAGTAAATTCGACTGATATTGAGTCATTTAAAGGGCCGACTTTTCATTATGAGATTTAGTTTTCTCAACTTATTATGAATCCCGGCTATCAAGTGAATTATAATGTGAAAAAAATTTTGTCCTGTGGGTTACAAGACAATCACAATTCCATTTCAACATTTCAAAAAGGACAATTTTCGAGTGCATAAAAAGGATATAAGGGATAATTTGTTTCACCAAAATTGAGTTGAATATTAAAGATTAAATCATCCTTAACTACTATGCAAAAAATAAAAAGCATTGGTTAACTAAATCCCTGAAAAATTAGAACGGGAAGTTAAGGAGTTTAAAGTCTATGCGAGAAAATTCGACTGATATTGGGTCATTTAAAGGGGGCGACTTTTCATTATGAGGTTTAGTTTTCTCAACTGATTATGAATCCAGGCTATCAAGTGAATTATAATGTGAAAAAAATTTTGTCCTGTGGGTTACAAGACAATCACAATTCCATTTCAAAATTTCAAAAAGGACAATTTTCGAGTGCATAAAAAGGATATATGAGATGAATTTTTTCGCCAAAATTGAGATGAATATTAAAGATTAAATCATCCTTAACTACTATGCAAAAAATAAAAAGCATTGGTTAACTAGATCCTTGTAAAGTTAGAACGGGAAGTTAAGGAGTTTAAAGTCTATGCGAGAAAATTCGACGGATATTGGGTCATTTAAAGGGGGCGACTTTTCATTATGAGATTTAGTTTTCTCAACTTATTATGATTCCAGGCTATCAAGTGAATTATAATGTGAAAAAAATTTTGTCCTGTGGGTTACAAGACAATCACAATTCCTTTTCAACATTTCAAAATGGACAATTTTCGAGTGCATAAAAAGGATATAAGGGATAATTTGTTTCACCAAAATTGAGTTAAATATTAAAGATTAAATCATCCTTAACTACTATGCAAAAAATAAAAAGCATTGGTTAACTAGATCCTTGTAAAGTTAGAACGGGAATTTAAGGAGTTGAAAGTCTATGCGAGTAAATTCGACTGATATTGAGTCATTTAAAGGGGCCGACTTTTCATTATGAGATTTAGTTTTCTCAACTTATTATGAATCCAGGCTATCAAGTGAATTATAATGTGAAAAAAATTTTGTCCTGTGGGTTACAAGACAATCACAATTCCATTTCAACATTTCAAAAAGGACAATTTTCGAGTGCATAAAAAGGATATAAGGGATAATTTGTTTCACCAAAATTGAGTTAAATATTAAAGATTAAATCATCCTTAACTACTATGCGAAAAATAAAAAGCATTGGTTAACTAAATCCCTGAAAAATTAGAACGGGAAGTTAAGGAGTTTAAAGTCTATGCGAGAAAATTCGACTGATATTGGGTCATTTAAAGGGGGCGACTTTTCATTATGAGGCTTAGTTTTCTCAACTGATTATGAATCCAGGCTATCAAGTGAATTATAATGTGAAAAAAATTTTGTCCTGTGGGTTACAAGACAATCACAATTCCATTTCAAAATTTCAAAAAGGACAATTTTCGAGTGCATAAAAAGGATATAAGAGATGATTTGTTTCGCCAAAATTGAATTGAATATTAAAGATTAAATCATCCTTAACTACTATGCAAAAAATAAAAAGCATTGGTTAACTAGATCCTTGTAAAGTTAGAACGGGAAGTTAAGGAGTTTAAAGTCTATGCGAGAAAATTCGACGGATATTGGGTCATTTAAAGGGGGCGACTTTTCATTATGAGATTTAGTTTTCTCAACTTATTATGATTCCAGGCTATCAAGTGAATTATAATGTGAAAAAAATTTTGTCCTGTGGGTTACAAGACAATCACAATTCCTTTTCAACATTTCAAAATGGACAATTTTCGAGTGCATAAAAAGGATATAAGGGATAATTTGTTTCACCAAAATTGAGTTAAATATTAAAGATTAAATCATCCTTAACTACTATGCAAAAAATAAAAAGCATTGGTTAACTAGATCCTTGTAAAGTTAGAACGGGAATTTAAGGAGTTGAAAGTCTATGCGAGTAAATTCGACTGATATTGAGTCATTTAAAGGGGCCGACTTTTCATTATGAGATTTAGTTTTCTCAACTTATTATGAATCCAGGCTATCAAGTGAATTATAATGTGAAAAAAATTTTGTCCTGTGGGTTACAAGACAATCACAATTCCATTTCAACATTTCAAAAAGGACAATTTTCGAGTGCATAAAAAGGATATAAGGGATAATTTTTTTCACCAAAATTGAGTTAAATATTAAAGATTAAATCATCCTTAACTACTATGCGAAAAATAAAAAGCATTGGTTAACTAAATCCCTGAAAAATTAGAACGGGAAGTTAAGGAGTTTAAAGTCTATGCGAGAAAATTCGACTGATATTGGGTCATTTAAAGGGGGCGACTTTTCATTATGAGGTTTAGTTTTCTCAACTGATTATGAATCCAGGCTATCAAGTGAATTATAATGTGAAAAAAATTTTGTCCTGTGGGTTACAAGACAATCACAATTCCATTTCAAAATTTCAAAATGGACAATTTTCGAGTGCATAAAAAGGATATTTGGGATGATTTCTTTCGCCAAAATTGAGATGAATATTAAAGATTAAATCATCCCTAACTACTATGCAAAAAATAAAAAGCATTGGTTAACTAGATCCTTGTAAAGTTAGAACGGGAAGTTAAGGAGTTGAAAGTCTATGCGAGTAAATTCGACTGATATAGAGTCATTTAAATGGGCCGACTTTTCACTATGAGATTTAGTTTTCTCAACTGATTATGAATCCAGGCTATCAAGTGAATTATAATGTGAAAAAAATTTTGTCCTGTGGGTTACAAGACAATCACAATTCCATTTCAACATTTCAAAAAGGACAATTTTCGAGTGCATAAAAAGGATATAAGGGATAATTTGTTTCACCAAAATTGAGTTGAATATTAAAGATTAAGTCATCCTTAACTACTATGCAAAAAATAAAAAGCATTGGTTAACTAAATCCCTGAAAAATTAGAACGGGAAGTTTAGGAGTTTAAAGTCTAAGCGAGAAAATTCGACTGATATTGGGTCATTTAAAGGGGGCGACTTTTCATTATGAGGTTTAGTTTTCTCAACTGATTATAAATCCGGGCTATCAAGTGAATTATAATGTGAAAAAAATTTTGTCCTGTGGGTTACAAGACAATCACAATTCCATTTCAACATTTCAAAAAGGACAATTTTCGAGTGCATAAAAAGGATATAAGGGATAATTTGTTTCACCAAAATTGAGTTAAATATTAAAGATTAAATCATCCTTAACTACTATGCGAAAAATAAAAAGCATTGGTTAACTAAATCCCTGAAAAATTAGAACGGGAAGTTAAGGAGTTTAAAGTCTATGCGAGAAAATTCGACTGATATTGGGTCATTTAAAGGGGGCGACTTTTCATTATGAGGTTTAGTTTTCTCAACTGATTATGAATCCAGGCTATCAAGTGAATTATAATGTGAAAAAAATTTTGTCCTGAGGGTTACAAGACAATCACAATTCCATTTAAAAATTTCAAAAAGGACAATTTTCGAGTGCATAAAAAGGATATAAGAGATGATTTGTTTCGCCAAAATTGAATTGAATATTAAAGATTAAATCATCCGTAACTACTATGCAAAAAATAAAAAGCATTGGTTAACTAAATCCCTGAAAAATTAGAACGGGAAGTTAAGGAGTTTAAAGTCTATGCGAGAAAATTCGACTGATATTGGGTCATTTAAAGGGGGCCACTTTTCATTATGAGGCTTAGTTTTCTCAACTGATTATGAATCCAGGCTATCAAGTGAATTATAATGTGAAAAAAATTTTGTCCTGTGGGTTACAAGACAATCACAATTCCATTTCAACATTTCAAAAAGGACAATTTTCGAGTGCATAAAAAGGATATAAGAGATATTTTGTTCCGCCAAAATGGAGTAGAGTATTAAAGATTAAATCATCCTTAACTACTATGCAAAAAATAAAAAGCATTGGTTAACTAGATCCCTTAAAAATTAGAACGGGAAGTTAAGGATATTAAAGACTATGCGAGAAAATTCGACTGATATTGGGTCATTTAAAGGGGGCGACTTTTCATTATGAGGTTTAGTTTTCTCAACTGATTAGGAATCCAGGCTATCAAGTGAATTATAATGTGAAAAAAATTATGTCCTGTGGGTTACAAGACAATCACAATTCCATTTCAACATTTAACAAAGGACAATTTTCGAGTGCATAAAAAGGATATATGGGATGATTTCTTTCGCCAAAATTGAGATAAATATTAAAGATTAAATCATCCATAACTACTATGCAAAAAATAAAAAGCATTGGTTAACTAGTTCCTTGTAAAGTTAGAACGGGAAGTTAAGGAGTTGAAAGTCTATGCGAGTAAATTCGACTGATATTGAGTCATTTAAAGGGCCGACTTTTCATTATGAGATTTAGTTTTCTCAACTTATTATGAATCCCGGCTATCAAGTGAATTATAATGTGAAAAAAATTTTGTCCTGTGGGTTACAAGACAATCACAATTCCATTTCAACATTTCAAAAAGGACAATTTTCGAGTGCATAAAAAGGATATAAGGGATAATTTGTTTCACCAAAATTGAGTTGAATATTAAAGATTAAATCATCCTTAACTACTATGCGAAAAATAAAAAGCATTGGTTAACTAAATCCCTGAAAAATTAGAACGGGAAGTTAAGGAGTTTAAAGTCTATGCGAGAAAATTCGACTGATATTGGGTCATTTAAAGGGGGCGACTTTTCATTATGAGGTTTAGTTTTCTCAACTGATTATGAATCCAGGCTATCAAGTGAATTATAATGTGAAAAAAATTTTGTCCTGTGGGTTACAAGACAATCACAATTCCATTTCAAAATTTCAAAAAGGACAATTTTCGAGTGCATAAAAAGGATATATGAGATGAATTTTTTCGCCAAAATTGAGATGAATATTAAAGATTAAATCATCCTTAACTACTATGCAAAAAATAAAAAGCATTGGTTAACTAGATCCTTGTAAAGTTAGAACGGGAAGTTAAGGAGTTTAAAGTCTATGCGAGAAAATTCGACGGATATTGGGTCATTTAAAGGGGGCGACTTTTCATTATGAGATTTAGTTTTCTCAACTTATTATGATTCCAGGCTATCAAGTGAATTATAATGTGAAAAAAATTTTGTCCTGTGGGTTACAAGACAATCACAATTCCTTTTCAACATTTCAAAAAGGACAATTTTCGAGTGCATAAAAAGGATATAAGGGATAATTTGTTTCACCAAAATTGAGTTAAATATTAAAGATTAAATCATCCTTAACTACTATGCAAAAAATAAAAAGCATTGGTTAACTAGATCCTTGTAAAGTTAGAACGGGAATTTAAGGAGTTGAAAGTCTATGCGAGTAAATTCGACTGATATTGAGTCATTTAAAGGGGCCGACTTTTCATTATGAGATTTAGTTTTCTCAACTTATTATGAATCCAGGCTATCAAGTGAATTATAATGTGAAAAAAATTTTGTCCTGTGGGTTACAAGACAATCACAATTCCATTTCAAAATTTCAAAAAGGACAATTTTCGAGTGCATAAAAAGGATATAAGGGATGATTTGTTTCGCCAAAATTGAATAGAATATTAAAGATTAAATCATCCTTAACTACTATGCAAAAAATAAAAAGCATTGGTTAACTAAATCCCTGAAAAATTAGAACGGGAAGTTAAGGAGTTTAAAGTCTATGCGAGAAAATTCGACTGATATTGGGTCATTTAAAGGGGGCGACTTTTCATTATGAGGTTTAGTTTTCTCAACTGATTATGAATCCAGGCTATCAAGTGAATTATAATGTGAAAAAAATTTTGTCCTGTGGGTTACAAGACAATCACAATTCCATTTCAAAATTTCAAAATGGACAATTTTCGAGTGCATAAAAAGGATATTTGGGATGATTTCTTTCGCCAAAATTGAGATGAATATTAAAGATTAAATCATCCCTAACTACTATGCAAAAAATAAAAAGCATTGGTTAACTAGATCCTTGTAAAGTTAGAACGGGAAGTTAAGGAGTTGAAAGTCTATGCGAGTAAATTCGACTGATATAGAGTCATTTAAATGGGCCGACTTTTCACTATGAGATTTAGTTTTCTCAACTGATTATGAATCCAGGCTATCAAGTGAATTATAATGTGAAAAAAATTTTGTCCTGTGGGTTACAAGACAATCACAATTCCATTTCAACATTTCAAAAAGGACAATTTTCGAGTGCATAAAAAGGATATAAGGGATAATTTGTTTCACCAAAATTGAGTTGAATATTAAAGATTAAGTCATCCTTAACTACTATGCAAAAAATAAAAAGCATTGGTTAACTAAATCCCTGAAAAATTAGAACGGGAAGTTTAGGAGTTTAAAGTCTAAGCGAGAAAATTCGACTGATATTGGGTCATTTAAAGGGGGCGACTTTTCATTATGAGGTTTAGTTTTCTCAACTGATTATAAATCCGGGCTATCAAGTGAATTATAATGTGAAAAAAATTTTGTCCTGAGGGTTACAAGACAATCACAATTCCATTTAAAAATTTCAAAAAGGACAATTTTCGAGTGCATAAAAAGGATATAAGAGATGATTTGTTTCGCCAAAATTGAATTGAATATTAAAGATTAAATCATCCGTAACTACTATGCAAAAAATAAAAAGCATTGGTTAACTAAATCCCTGAAAAATTAGAACGGGAAGTTAAGGAGTTTAAAGTCTATGCGAGAAAATTCGACTGATATTGGGTCATTTAAAGGGGGCCACTTTTCATTATGAGGCTTAGTTTTCTCAACTGATTATGAATCCAGGCTATCAAGTGAATTATAATGTGAAAAAAATTTTGTCCTGTGGGTTACAAGACAATCACAAATCCATTTCAACATTTCAAAAAGGACAATTTTCGAGTGCATAAAAAGGATATAAGAGATAATTTGTTTCACCAAAATTGAGTTGAATATTAAAGATTAAATCATACTTAACTACTATGCAAAAAATAAAAAGCATTGGTTAACTAAATCCCTGAAAAATTAGAACGGGAAGTTAAGGAGTTTAAAGTCTATTCGAGAAAATTCGACTGATATTGGGTCATTTAAAGGGGGCGACTTTTCATTATGAGGTTTAGTTTTCTCAACTGATTATGAATCCAGGCTATCAAGTGAATTATAATGTGAAAAAAATTTTGTCCTGTGGGTTACAAGACAATCACAATTCCATTTCAAAATTTCAAAAAGGACAATTTTCGAGTGCATAAAAAGGATATATGAGATGAATTCTTTCGCCAAAATTGAGATGAATATTAAAGATTAAATCATCCTTAACTACTATGCAAAAAATAAAAAGCATTGGTTAACTAGATCCTTGTAAAGTTAGAACGGGAAGTTAAGGAGTTGAAAGTCTATGCGAGTAAATTCGACTGATATTGAGTCATTTAAAGGGGCCGACTTTTCATTATGAGATTTAGTTTTCTCAACTGATTATGAATCCAGGCTATCAAGTGAATTATAATGTGAAAAAAATTTTGTCCTGTGGGTTACAAGACAATCACAATTCCATTTCAAAATTTCAAAAAGGACAATTTTCGAGTGCATAAAAAGGATATAAGGGATGATTTGTTTCGCCAAAATTGAATAGAATATTAAAGATTAAATCATCCTTAACTACTATGCAAAAAATAAAAAGCATTGGTTAACTAAATCCCTGAAAAATTAGAACGGGAAGTTAAGGAGTTTAAAGTCTATGCGAGAAAATTCGACTGATATTGGGTCATTTAAAGGGGGCGACTTTTCATTATGAGGTTTAGTTTTCTCAACTGATTATGAATCCAGGCTATCAAGTGAATTATAATGTGAAAAAAATTTTGTCCTGTGGGTTACAAGACAATCACAATTCCATTTCAAAATTTCAAAATGGACAATTTTCGAGTGCATAAAAAGGATATTTGGGATGATTTCTTTCGCCAAAATTGAGATGAATATTAACGATTAAATCATCCCTAACTACTATGCAAAAAATAAAAAGCATTGGTTAACTAGATCCTTGTAAAGTTAGAACGGGAAGTTAAGGAGTTGAAAGTCTATGCGAGTAAATTCGACTGATATTGAGTCATTTAAATGGGCCGACTTTTCACTATGAGATTTAGTTTTCTCAACTGATTATGAATCCAGGCTATCAAGTGAATTATAATGTGAAAAAAATTTTGTCCTGTGCCCCAAAGCACACCCGCAATATGATATCAAATTTTCAAAAAGGAAAAATTTTGGATTGCATAAAAAGGATATAAGGGAATATTTGTTTCGCCAAAATTGAATTGAATATTAAAGATTAAATCATCCTTAACTACTATGCAAAAAATAAAAAGCATTGGTTAACTAGATCCTTGTAAAATTATAACGGGAGGTTAAGGAGTTGAAAGTTTATGCGAAAAAATTCGACTGATATTGGGTCATTTAATGGGGGCGACTTTTCATTATGAGGTCTAGTTTTCACAACGGATTATGAATCCAGGCTATCAAGTGAATTATAATGTGAAAATAAATTTGTCCTGTGGGTTACAAGACAATCACAATTCCATTTCAAAATTTCAAAAAGGACAATTTTCGAGTGCATAAAAAGGATATAAGGGATGATTTGTTTCGCCAATATTGAGTTGAATATTAAAGATTAAATCATCCTTAACTACTATGCAAAAAATAAAAAGCATTGGTTAACTAGATCCTTGTAAAATTATAACGGGAAGTTATAGAGTTTAAAGTCAATACGAGTAAATTCGACTGATATTGGGTCATTTAAAGGGGGTGCCTATTCATTATGAGGTATAGTTTTCTCAACGGATTATGAATCCAGGCTATCAAGTGAAATATAATGTAAAAAAAATTTTGTCCTGTGGGGTACAAGACAATTACAATTCCATTTCAAATTTTCAAAAAGGACAATTTTCGAGTGCATAAAAAGGATATAAGGGATGATTTGTTTCGCCAATATTGAGTTGAATAATAAAGATTAAATCATCCTTAACTACTATGCAAAAAATAAAAAGCATTGGTTAACTAGATCCCTGAAAAATTAGAACGGGAAGTTAAAGAGTTTAAAGTCTATGCGAGAAAATTCGACTGATATTGGGTCATTTAAAGGGGGCGACTTTTCATTATGAGGTTTAGTTTTCTCAACTGATTATGAATCCAGGCTATCAAGTGAATTATAATGTGAAAAAAATTTTGTCCTGTGCCCCAAAGCACACCCGCAATATGATATCAAATTTTCAAAAAGGAAAAATTTTGGATTGCATAAAAAGGATATAAGGGAATATTTGTTTCGCCAAAATTGAATTGAATATTAAAGATTAAGTCATCCTTAACTACTATGCAAAAAATAAAAAGCATTGGTTAACTAGATCCTTGTAAAATTAGAACGGGAGGTTAAGGAGTTGAAAGTTTATGCGAAAAAATTCGACTGATATAGGGTCATTTAATGGGGGCGACTTTTCATTATGAGGTCTAGTTTTCACAACGGATTATGAATCCAGGCTATCAAGTGAATTATAATGAGAAAATAAATTTGTCCTGTGGGTTACAAGACAATCACAATTCCATTTCAAAATTTCAAAAAGGACAATTTTCGAGTGCATAAAAAGGATATAAGGGATGATTTGTTTCGCCAATATTGAGTTGAATATTAAAGATTAAATCATCCTTAACAACTATGCAAAAAATAAAAAGCATTGGTTAACTAGATCCTTGTAAAGTTAGAACGGGAATTTAAGGAGTTGAAAGTCTATGCGAGTAAATTCGACTGATATTGAGTCATTTAAAGGGGCCGACTTTTCATTATGAGATTTAGTTTTCTCAACTTATTATGATTCCAGGCTATCAAGTGAATTATAATGTGAAAAAAATTTTGTCCTGTGGGTTACAAGACAATCACAATTCCTTTTCAACATTTCAAAAAGGACAATTTTCGAGTGCATAAAAAGGATGAAAGGGATAATTTGTTTCACCAAAATTGAGTTAAATATTAAAGATTAAATCATCCTTAACTACTATGCAAAAAATAAAAAGCATTGGTTAACTAGATCCTTGTAAAGTTAGAACGGGAATTTAAGGAGTTGAAAGTCTATGCGAGTAAATTCGACTGATATTGAGTCATTTAAAGGGGCCGACTTTTCATTATGAGATTTAGTTTTCTCAACTTATTATGAATCCAGGCTATCAAGTGAATTATAATGTGAAAAAAATTTTGTCCTGTGGGTTACAAGACAATCACAATTCCATTTCAACATTTCAAAAAGGACAATTTTCGAGTGCATAAAAAGGATATAAGGGATAATTTGTTTCACCAAAATTGAGTTAAATATTAAAGATTAAATCATCCTTAACTACTATGCGAAAAATAAAAAGCATTGGTTAACTAAATCCCTGAAAAATTAGAACGGGAAGTTAAGGAGTTTAAAGTCTATGCGAGAAAATTCGACTGATATTGGGTCATTTAAAGGGGGCGACTTTTCATTATGAGGCTTAGTTTTCTCAACTGATTATGAATCCAGGCTATCAAGTGAATTATAATGTGAAAAAAATTTTGTCCTGTGGGTTACAAGACAATCACAATTCCATTTCAAAATTTCAAAAAGGACAATTTTCGAGTGCATAAAAAGGATATAAGGGATGATTTGTTTCGCCAAAATTGAATAGAATATTAAAGATTAAATCATCCTTAACTACTATGCAAAAAATAAAAAGCATTGGTTAACTAAATCCCTGAAAAATTAGAACGGGAAGTTAAGGAGTTTAAAGTCTATGCGAGAAAATTCGACTGATATTGGGTCATTTAAAGGGGGCGACTTTTCATTATGAGGTTTAGTTTTCTCAACTGATTATGAATCCAGGCTATCAAGTGAATTATAATGTGAAAAAAATTTTGTCCTGTGGGTTACAAGACAATCACAATTCCATTTCAAAATTTCAAAATGGACAATTTTCGAGTGCATAAAAAGGATATTTGGGATGATTTCTTTCGCCAAAATTGAGATGAATATTAAAGATTAAATCATCCCTAACTACTATGCAAAAAATAAAAAGCATTGGTTAACTAGATCCTTGTAAAGTTAGAACGGGAAGTTAAGGAGTTGAAAGTCTATGCGAGTAAATTCGACTGATATAGAGTCATTTAAATGGGCCGACTTTTCACTATGAGATTTAGTTTTCTCAACTGATTATGAATCCAGGCTATCAAGTGAATTATAATGTGAAAAAAATTTTGTCCTGTGGGTTACAAGACAATCACAATTCCATTTCAACATTTCAAAAAGGACAATTTTCGAGTGCATAAAAAGGATATAAGGGATAATTTGTTTCACCAAAATTGAGTTGAATATTAAAGATTAAGTCATCCTTAACTACTATGCAAAAAATAAAAAGCATTGGTTAACTAAATCCCTGAAAAATTAGAACGGGAAGTTTAGGAGTTTAAAGTCTAAGCGAGAAAATTCGACTGATATTGGGTCATTTAAAGGGGGCGACTTTTCATTATGAGGTTTAGTTTTCTCAACTGATTATAAATCCGGGCTATCAAGTGAATTATAATGTGAAAAAAATTTTGTCCTGAGGGTTACAAGACAATCACAATTCCATTTAAAAATTTCAAAAAGGACAATTTTCGAGTGCATAAAAAGGATATAAGAGATGATTTGTTTCGCCAAAATTGAATTGAATATTAAAGATTAAATCATCCGTAACTACTATGCAAAAAATAAAAAGCATTGGTTAACTAAATCCCTGAAAAATTAGAACGGGAAGTTAAGGAGTTTAAAGTCTATGCGAGAAAATTCGACTGATATTGGGTCATTTAAAGGGGGCCACTTTTCATTATGAGGCTTAGTTTTCTCAACTGATTATGAATCCAGGCTATCAAGTGAATTATAATGTGAAAAAAATTTTGTCCTGTGGGTTACAAGACAATCACAATTCCATTTCAACATTTCAAAAAGGACAATTTTCGAGTGCATAAAAAGGATATAAGAGATATTTTGTTCCGCCAAA
The DNA here is from genome assembly GCA_958496175.1 of Sisyra terminalis. Classification (NCBI taxonomy): domain Eukaryota; kingdom Metazoa; phylum Arthropoda; class Insecta; order Neuroptera; family Sisyridae; genus Sisyra; species Sisyra terminalis. The sequence continues at coordinate 1,120,122 of OY292279.1, read as the reverse complement.
ATGGAGTAGAGTATTAAAGATTAAATCATCCTTAACTACTATGCAAAAAATAAAAAGCATTGGTTAACTAGATCCCTTAAAAATTAGAACGGGAAGTTAAGGATATTAAAGACTATGCGAGAAAATTCGACTGATATTGGGTCATTTAAAGGGGGCGACTTTTCATTATGAGGTTTAGTTTTCTCAACTGATTATGAATCCAGGCTATCAAGTGAATTATAATGTGAAAAAAATTTTGTCCTGTGGGTTACAAGACAATCACAATTCCATTTCAAAATTTCAAAAAGGACAATTTTCGAGTGCATAAAAAGGATATATGAGATGAATTTTTTCGCCAAAATTGAGATGAATATTAAAGATTAAATCATCCTTAACTACTATGCAAAAAATAAAAAGCATTGGTTAACTAGATCCTTGTAAAGTTAGAACGGGAAGTTAAGGAGTTTAAAGTCTATGCGAGAAAATTCGACGGATATTGGGTCATTTAAAGGGGGCGACTTTTCATTATGAGATTTAGTTTTCTCAACTTATTATGATTCCAGGCTATCAAGTGAATTATAATGTGAAAAAAATTTTGTCCTGTGGGTTACAAGACAATCACAATTCCTTTTCAACATTTCAAAAAGGACAATTTTCGAGTGCATAAAAAGGATATAAGGGATAATTTGTTTCACCAAAATTGAGTTAAATATTAAAGATTAAATCATCCTTAACTACTATGCAAAAAATAAAAAGCATTGGTTAACTAGATCCTTGTAAAGTTAGAACGGGAATTTAAGGAGTTGAAAGTCTATGCGAGTAAATTCGACTGATATTGAGTCATTTAAAGGGGCCGACTTTTCATTATGAGATTTAGTTTTCTCAACTTATTATGAATCCAGGCTATCAAGTGAATTATAATGTGAAAAAAATTTTGTCCTGTGGGTTACAAGACAATCACAATTCCATTTCAACATTTCAAAAAGGACAATTTTCGAGTGCATAAAAAGGATATAAGGGATAATTTGTTTCACCAAAATTGAGTTAAATATTAAAGATTAAATCATCCTTAACTACTATGCGAAAATAAAAAGCATTGGTTAACTAAATCCCTGAAAAATTAGAACGGGAAGTTAAGGAGTTTAAAGTCTATGCGAGAAAATTCGACTGATATTGGGTCATTTAAAGGGGGCGACTTTTCATTATGAGGTTTAGTTTTCTCAACTGATTATGAATCCAGGCTATCAAGTGAATTATAATGTGAAAAAAATTTTGTCCTGTGGGTTACAAGACAATCACAATTCCATTTCAAAATTTCAAAAAGGACAATTTTCGAGTGCATAAAAAGGATATAAGGGATGATTTGTTTCGCCAAAATTGAATAGAATATTAAAGATTAAATCATCCTTAACTACTATGCAAAAAATAAAAAGCATTGGTTAACTAAATCCCTGAAAAATTAGAACGGGAAGTTAAGGAGTTTAAAGTCTATGCGAGAAAATTCGACTGATATTGGGTCATTTAAAGGGGGCGACTTTTCATTATGAGGTTTAGTTTTCTCAACTGATTATGAATCCAGGCTATCAAGTGAATTATAATGTGAAAAAAATTTTGTCCTGTGGGTTACAAGACAATCACAATTCCATTTCAAAATTTCAAAATGGACAATTTTCGAGTGCATAAAAAGGATATTTGGGATGATTTCTTTCGCCAAAATTGAGATGAATATTAAAGATTAAATCATCCCTAACTACTATGCAAAAAATAAAAAGCATTGGTTAACTAGATCCTTGTAAAGTTAGAACGGGAAGTTAAGGAGTTGAAAGTCTATGCGAGTAAATTCGACTGATATAGAGTCATTTAAATGGGCCGACTTTTCACTATGAGATTTAGTTTTCTCAACTGATTATGAATCCAGGCTATCAAGTGAATTATAATGTGAAAAAAATTTTGTCCTGTGGGTTACAAGACAATCACAATTCCATTTCAACATTTCAAAAAGGACAATTTTCGAGTGCATAAAAAGGATATAAGGGATAATTTGTTTCACCAAAATTGAGTTGAATATTAAAGATTAAGTCATCTTTAACTACTATGCAAAAAATAAAAAGCATTGGTTAACTAAATCCCTGAAAAATTAGAACGGGAAGTTTAGGAGTTTAAAGTCTAAGCGAGAAAATTCGACTGATATTGGGTCATTTAAAGGGGGCGACTTTTCATTATGAGGTTTAGTTTTCTCAACTGATTATAAATTCGGGCTATCAAGTGAATTATAATGTGAAAAAAATTTTGTCCTGAGGGTTACAAGACAATCACAATTCCATTTAAAAATTTCAAAAAGGACAATTTTCGAGTGCATAAAAAGGATATAAGAGATGATTTGTTTCGCCAAAATTGAATTGAATATTAAAGATTAAATCATCCGTAACTACTATGCAAAAAATAAAAAGCATTGGTTAACTAAATCCCTGAAAAATTAGAACGGGAAGTTAAGGAGTTTAAAGTCTATGCGAGAAAATTCGACTGATATTGGGTCATTTAAAGGGGGCCACTTTTCATTATGAGGCTTAGTTTTCTCAACTGATTATGAATCCAGGCTATCAAGTGAATTATAATGTGAAAAAAAATTTGTCCTGTGGGTTACAAGACAATCACAATTCCATTTCAACATTTCAAAAAGGACAATTTTCGAGTGCATAAAAAGGATATAAGAGATAATTTGTTTCACCAAAATTGAGTTGAATATTAAAGATTAAATCATACTTAACTACTATGCAAAAAATAAAAAGCATTGGTTAACTAAATCCCTGAAAAATTAGAACGGGAAGTTAAGGAGTTTAAAGTCTATTCGAGAAAATTCGACTGATATTGGGTCATTTAAAGGGGGCGACTTTTCATTATGAGGTTTAGTTTTCTCAACTGATTATGAATCCAGGCTATCAAGTGAATTATAATGTGAAAAAAATTTTGTCCTGTGGGTTACAAGACAATCACAATTCCATTTCAAAATTTCAAAAAGGACAATTTTCGAGTGCATAAAAAGGATATATGAGATGAATTCTTTCGCCAAAATTGAGATGAATATTAAAGATTAAATCATCCTTAACTACTGTGCAAAAAATAAAAAGCATTGGTTAACTAGATCCTTGTAAAGTTAGAACGGGAAGTTAAGGAGTTGAAAGTCTATGCGAGTAAATTCGACTGATATTGAGTCATTTAAAGGGGCCGACTTTTCATTATGAGATTTAGTTTTCTCAACTGATTATGAATCCAGGCTATCAAGTGAATTATAATGTGAAAAAAATTTTGTCCTGTGGGTTACAAGACAATCACAATTCCATTTCAAAATTTCAAAAAGGACAATTTTCGAGTGCATAAAAAGGATATAAGGGATGATTTGTTTCGCCAAAATTGAATAGAATATTAAAGATTAAATCATCCTTAACTACTATGCAAAAAATAAAAAGCATTGGTTAACTAAATCCCTGAAAAATTAGAACGGGAAGTTAAGGAGTTTAAAGTCTATGCGAGAAAATTCGACTGATATTGGGTCATTTAAAGGGGGCGACTTTTCATTATGAGGTTTAGTTTTCTCAACTGATTATGAATCCAGGCTATCAAGTGAATTATAATGTGAAAAAAATTTTGTCCTGTGGGTTACAAGACAATCACAATTCCATTTCAAAATTTCAAAATGGACAATTTTCGAGTGCATAAAAAGGATATTTGGGATGATTTCTTTCGCCAAAATTGAGATGAATATTAAAGATTAAATCATCCCTAACTACTATGCAAAAAATAAAAAGCATTGGTTAACTAGATCCTTGTAAAGTTAGAACGGGAAGTTAAGGAGTTGAAAGTCTATGCGAGTAAATTCGACTGATATTGAGTCATTTAAATGGGCTGACTTTTCACTATGAGATTTAGTTTTCTCAACTGATTATGAATCCAGGCTATCAAGTGAATTATAATGTGAAAAAAATTTTGTCCTGTGGGTTACAAGACAATCACAATTCCATTTCAACATTTCAAAAAGGACAATTTTCGAGTGCATAAAAAGGATATAAGGGATAATTTGTTTCACCAAAATTGAGTTGAATATTAAAGATTAAGTCATCCTTAACTACTATGCAGAAAATAAAAAGCATTGGTTAACTAAATCCCTGAAAAATTAGAACGGGAAGTTTAGGAGTTTAAAGTCTAAGCGAGAAAATTCGACTGATATTGGGTCATTTAAAGGGGGCGACTTTTCATTATGAGGTTTAGTTTTCTCAACTGATTATAAATCCGGGCTATCAAGTGAATTATAATGTGAAAAAAATTTTGTCCTGAGGGTTACAAGACAATCACAATTCCATTTAAAAATTTCAAAAAGGACAATTTTCGAGTGCATAAAAAGGATATAAGAGATGATTTGTTTCGCCAAAATTGAATTGAACATTAAAGATTAAATCATCCTTAACTACTATGCAAAAAATAAAAAGCATTGGTTAACTAAATCCCTGAAAAATTAGAACGGGAAGTTAAGGAGTTTAAAGTCTATGCGAGAAAATTCGACTGATATTGGGTCATTTAAAGGGGGCCACTTTTCATTATGAGGCTTAGTTTTCTCAACTGATTATGAATCCAGGCTATCAAGTGAATTATAATGTGAAAAAAATTTTGTCCTGTGGGTTACAAGACAATCACAATTCCATTTCAAAATTTCAAAAAGGACAATTTTCGAGTGCATAAAAAGGATATATGGGATGATTTCTTTCGCCAAAATTGAGATGAATATTAAAGATTAAATCATCCTTAACTACTATGCAAAAAATAAAAAGCATTGGTTAACTAAATCCCTGAAAAATTAGAACGGGAAGTTAAGGAGTTTAAAGTCTATTCGAGAAAATTCGACTGATATTGGGTCATTTAAAGGGGGCGACTTTTCATTATGAGGTTTAGTTTTCTCAACTGATTATGAATCCAGGCTATCAAGTGAATTATAATGTGAAAAAAATTTTGTCCTGTGGGTTACAAGACAATCACAATTCCATTTCAAAATTTCAAAAAGGACAATTTTCGAGTGCATAAAAAGGATATATGAGATGAATTCTTTCGCCAAAATTGAGATGAATATTAAAGATTAAATCATCCTTAACTACTATGCAAAAAATAAAAAGCATTGGTTAACTAGATCCTTGTAAAGTTAGAACGGGAAGTTAAGGAGTTGAAAGTCTATGCGAGTAAATTCGACTGATATTGAGTCATTTAAAGGGGCCGACTTTTCATTATGAGATTTAGTTTTCTCAACTTATTATGAATCCAGGCTATCAAGTGAATTATAATGTGAAAAAAAATTTGTCCTGTGGGTTACAAGACAATCACAATTCCATTTCAACATTTCAAAAAGGACAATTTTCGAGTGCATAAAAAGGATATAAGGGATAATTTGTTTCACCAAAATTGAGTTAAATATTAAAGATTAAATCATCCTTAACTACTATGCGAAAATAAAAAGCATTGGTTAACTAAATCCCTGAAAAATTAGAACGGGAAGTTAAGGAGTTTAAAGTCTATGCGAGAAAATTCGACTGATATTGGGTCATTTAAAGGGGGCGACTTTTCATTATGAGGTTTAGTTTTCTCAACTGATTATGAATCCAGGCTATCAAGTGAATTATAATGTGAAAAAAATTTTGTCCTGTGGGTTACAAGACAATCACAATTCCATTTCAAAATTTCAAAAAGGACAATTTTCGAGTGCATAAAAAGGATATAAGGGATGATTTGTTTCGCCAAAATTGAATAGAATATTAAAGATTAAATCATCCTTAACTACTATGCAAAAAATAAAAAGCATTGGTTAACTAAATCCCTGAAAAATTAGAACGGGAAGTTAAGGAGTTTAAAGTCTATGCGAGAAAATTCGACTGATATTGGGTCATTTAAAGGGGGCGACTTTTCATTATGAGGTTTAGTTTTCTCAACTGATTATGAATCCAGGCTATCAAGTGAATTATAATGTGAAAAAAATTTTGTCCTGTGGGTTACAAGACAATCACAATTCCATTTCAAAATTTCAAAATGGACAATTTTCGAGTGCATAAAAAGGATATTTGGGATGATTTCTTTCGCCAAAATTGAGATGAATATTAAAGATTAAATCATCCCTAACTACTATGCAAAAAATAAAAAGCATTGGTTAACTAGATCCTTGTAAAGTTAGAACGGGAAGTTAAGGAGTTGAAAGTCTATGCGAGTAAATTCGACTGATATTGAGTCATTTAAATGGGCTGACTTTTCACTATGAGATTTAGTTTTCTCAACTGATTATGAATCCAGGCTATCAAGTGAATTATAATGTGAAAAAAATTTTGTCCTGTGGGTTACAAGACAATCACAATTCCATTTCAACATTTCAAAAAGGACAATTTTCGAGTGCATAAAAAGGATATAAGGGATAATTTGTTTCACCAAAATTGAGTTGAATATTAAAGATTAAGTCATCCTTAACTACTATGCAGAAAATAAAAAGCATTGGTTAACTAAATCCCTGAAAAATTAGAACGGGAAGTTTAGGAGTTTAAAGTCTAAGCGAGAAAATTCGACTGATATTGGGTCATTTAAAGGGGGCGACTTTTCATTATGAGGTTTAGTTTTCTCAACTGATTATAAATCCGGGCTATCAAGTGAATTATAATGTGAAAAAAATTTTGTCCTGAGGGTTACAAGACAATCACAATTCCATTTAAAAATTTCAAAAAGGACAATTTTCGAGTGCATAAAAAGGATATAAGAGATGATTTGTTTCGCCAAAATTGAATTGAACATTAAAGATTAAATCATCCTTAACTACTATGCAAAAAATAAAAAGCATTGGTTAACTAAATCCCTGAAAAATTAGAACGGGAAGTTAAGGAGTTTAAAGTCTATGCGAGAAAATTCGACTGATATTGGGTCATTTAAAGGGGGCCACTTTTCATTATGAGGCTTAGTTTTCTCAACTGATTATGAATCCAGGCTATCAAGTGAATTATAATGTGAAAAAAATTTTGTCCTGTGGGTTACAAGACAATCACAATTCCATTTCAAAATTTCAAAAAGGACAATTTTCGAGTGCATAAAAAGGATATATGGGATGATTTCTTTCGCCAAAATTGAGATGAATATTAAAGATTAAATCATCCTTAACTACTATGCAAAAAATAAAAAGCATTGGTTAACTAAATCCCTGAAAAATTAGAACGGGAAGTTAAGGAGTTTAAAGTCTATTCGAGAAAATTCGACTGATATTGGGTCATTTAAAGGGGGCGACTTTTCATTATGAGGTTTAGTTTTCTCAACTGATTATGAATCCAGGCTATCAAGTGAATTATAATGTGAAAAAAATTTTGTCCTGTGGGTTACAAGACAATCACAATTCCATTTCAAAATTTCAAAAAGGACAATTTTCGAGTGCATAAAAAGGATATATGAGATGAATTCTTTCGCCAAAATTGAGATGAATATTAAAGATTAAATCATCCTTAACTACTATGCAAAAAATAAAAAGCATTGGTTAACTAGATCCTTGTAAAGTTAGAACGGGAAGTTAAGGAGTTGAAAGTCTATGCGAGTAAATTCGACTGATATTGAGTCATTTAAAGGGGCCGACTTTTCATTATGAGATTTAGTTTTCTCAACTGATTATGAATCCAGGCTATCAAGTGAATTATAATGTGAAAAAAATTTTGTCCTGTGGGTTACAAGACAATCACAATTCCATTTCAAAATTTCAAAAAGGACAATTTTCGAGTGCATAAAAAGGATATAAGGCATGATTTGTTTCGCCAAAATTGAATAGAATATTAAAGATTAAATCATCCTTAACTACTATGCAAAAAATAAAAAGCATTGGTTAACTAAATCCCTGAAAAATTAGAACGGGAAGTTAAGGAGTTTAAAGTCTATGCGAGAAAATTCGACTGATATTGGGTCATTTAAAGGGGGCGACTTTTCATTATGAGGTTTAGTTTTCTCAACTGATTATGAATCCAGGCTATCAAGTGAATTATAATGTGAAAAAAATTTTGTCCTGTGGGTTACAAGACAATCACAATTCCATTTCAAAATTTCAAAATGGACAATTTTCGAGTGCATAAAAAGGATATTTGGGATGATTTCTTTCGCCAAAATTGAGATGAATATTAAAGATTAAATCATCCCTAACTACTATGCAAAAAATAAAAAGCATTGGTTAACTAGATCCTTGTAAAGTTAGAACGGGAAGTTAAGGAGTTGAAAGTCTATGCGAGTAAATTCGACTGATATTGAGTCATTTAAATGGGCTGACTTTTCACTATGAGATTTAGTTTTCTCAACTGATTATGAATCCAGGCTATCAAGTGAATTATAATGTGAAAAAAATTTTGTCCTGTGGGTTACAAGACAATCACAATTCCATTTCAACATTTCAAAAAGGACAATTTTCGAGTGCATAAAAAGGATATAAGGGATAATTTGTTTCACCAAAATTGAGTTGAATATTAAAGATTAAGTCATCCTTAACTACTATGCAGAAAATAAAAAGCATTGGTTAACTAAATCCCTGAAAAATTAGAACGGGAAGTTTAGGAGTTTAAAGTCTAAGCGAGAAAATTCGACTGATATTGGGTCATTTAAAGGGGGCGACTTTTCATTATGAGGTTTAGTTTTCTCAACTGATTATAAATCCGGGCTATCAAGTGAATTATAATGTGAAAAAAATTTTGTCCTGAGGGTTACAAGACAATCACAATTCCATTTAAAAATTTCAAAAAGGACAATTTTCGAGTGCATAAAAAGGATATAAGAGATGATTTGTTTCGCCAAAATTGAATTGAATATTAAAGATTAAATCATCCTTAACTACTATGCAAAAAATAAAAAGCATTGGTTAACTAAATCCCTGAAAAATTAGAACGGGAAGTTAAGGAGTTTAAAGTCTATGCGAGAAAATTCGACTGATATTGGGTCATTTAAAGGGGGCCACTTTTCATTATGAGGCTTAGTTTTCTCAACTGATTATGAATCCAGGCTATCAAGTGAATTATAATGTGAAAAAAATTTTGTCCTGTGGGTTACAAGACAATCACAATTCCATTTCAAAATTTCAAAAAGGACAATTTTCGAGTGCTTCAAAAGGATATATGGGATGATTTCTTTCGCCAAAATTGAGATGAATATTAAAGATTAAATCATCCTTAACTACTATGCAAAAAATAAAAAGCATTGGTTAACTAGATCCTTGTAAAGTTAGAACGGGAAGTTAAGGAGTTTAAAGTCTATGCGAGAAAATTCGACTGATATTGGGTCATTTAAAGGGGGCGACTTTTCATTATGAGGTTTAGTTTTCTCAACTGATTATGAATCCAGGCTATCAAGTGAATTATAATGTGAAAAAAATTTTGTCCAGTGGGTTACAAGACAATCACAATTCCATTTCAACATTTCAAAAAGGACAATTTTCGAGTGCATAAAAAGGATATAAGGGATAATTTGTTTCACCAAAATTGAGTTGAATATTAAAGATTAAGTCATCCTTAACGACTATGCAAAAAATAAAAAGCATTGGTTAACTAAATCCCTGAAAAATTAGAACGGGAAGTTTAGGAGTTTAAAGTCTAAGCGAGAAAATTCGACTGATATTGGGTCATTTAAAGGGGGCGACTTTTCATTATGAGGTTTAGTTTTCTCAACTGATTATAAATCCGGGCTATCAAGTGAATTATAATGTGAAAAAAATTTTGTCCTGAGGGTTACAAGACAATCACAATTCCATTTAAAAATTTCAAAAAGGACAATTTTCGAGTGCATAAAAAGGATATAAGAGATGATTTGTTTCGCCAAAATTGAATTGAATATTAAAGATTAAATCATCCTTAACTACTATGCAAAAAATAAAAAGCATTGGTTAACTAAATCCCTGAAAAATTAGAACGGGAAGTTAAGGAGTTTAAAGTCTATGCGAGAAAATTCGACTGATATTGGGTCATTTAAAGGGGGCCACTTTTCATTATGAGGCTTAGTTTTCTCAACTGATTATGAATCCAGGCTATCAAGTGAATTATAATGTGAAAAAAATTTTGTCCTGTGGGTTACAAGACAATCACAATTCCATTTCAAAATTTCAAAACGGACAATTTTCGAGTGCATAAAAAGGATATATGGGATGATTTCTTTCGCCAAAATTGAGATGAATATTAAAGATTAAATCATCCTTAACTACTATGCAAAAAATAAAAAGCATTGGTTAACTAGATCCTTGTAAAGTTAGAACGGGAAGTTAAGGAGTTTAAAGTCTATGCGAGAAAATTCGACTGATATTGGGTCATTTAAAGGGGGCGACTTTTCATTATGAGGTTTAGTTTTCTCAACTGATTATGAATCCAGGCTATCAAGTGAATTATAATGTGAAAAAAATTTTGTCCAGTGGGTTACAAGACAATCACAATTCCATTTCAACATTTCAAAAAGGACAATTTTCGAGTGCATAAAAAGGATATAAGGGATAATTTGTTTCACCAAAATTGAGTTGAATATTAAAGATTAAGTCATCCTTAACGACTATGCAAAAAATAAAAAGCATTGGTTAACTAAATCCCTGAAAAATTAGAACGGGAAGTTTAGGAGTTTAAAGTCTAAGCGAGAAAATTCGACTGATATTGGGTCATTTAAAGGGGGCGACTTTTCATTATGAGGTTTAGTTTTCTCAACTGATTATAAATCCGGGCTATCAAGTGAATTATAATGTGAAAAAAATTTTGTCCTGAGGGTTACAAGACAATGACAATTCCATTTAAAAATTTCAAAAAGGACAATTTTCGAGTGCATAAAAAGGATATAAGAGATGATTTGTTTCGCCAAAATTGAATTGAATATTAAAGATTAAATCATCCTTAACTACTATGCAAAAAATAAAAAGCATTGGTTAACTAAATCCCTGAAAAATTAGAACGGGAAGTTAAGGAGTTTAAAGTCTATGCGAGAAAATTCGACTGATATTGGGTCATTTAAAGGGGGCCACTTTTCATTATGAGGCTTAGTTTTCTCAACTGATTATGAATCCAGGCTATCAAGTGAATTATAATGTGAAAAAAATTTTGTCCTGTGGGTTACAAGACAATCACAATTCCATTTCAAAATTTCAAAAAGGACAATTTTCGAGTGCATAAAAAGGATATATGGGATGATTTCTTTCGCCAAAATTGAGATGAATATTAAAGATTAAATCATCCTTAACTACTATGCAAAAAATAAAAAGCATTGGTTAACTAGATCCTTGTAAAGTTAGAACGGGAAGTTAAGGAGTTTAAAGTCTATGCGAGAAAATTCGACTGATATTGGGTCATTTAAAGGGGGCGACTTTTCATTATGAGGTTTAGTTTTCTCAACTGATTATGAATCCAGGCTATCAAGTGAATTATAATGTGAAAAAAATTTTGTCCAGTGGGTTACAAGACAATCACAATTCCATTTCAACATTTCAAAAAGGACAATTTTCGAGTGCATAAAAAGGATATAAGGGATAATTTGTTTCACCAAAATTGAGTTGAATATTAAAGATTAAGTCATCCTTAACGACTATGCAAAAAATAAAAAGCATTGGTTAACTAAATCCCTGAAAAATTAGAACGGGAAGTTTAGGAGTTTAAAGTCTAAGCGAGAAAATTCGACTGATATTGGGTCATTTAAAGGGGGCGACTTTTCATTATGAGGTTTAGTTTTCTCAACTGATTATAAATCCGGGCTATCAAGTGAATTATAATGTGAAAAAAATTTTGTCCTGAGGGTTACAAGACAATGACAATTCCATTTAAAAATTTCAAAAAGGACAATTTTCGAGTGCATAAAAAGGATATAAGAGATGATTTGTTTCGCCAAAATTGAATTGAATATTAAAGATTAAATCATCCTTAACTACTATGCAAAAAATAAAAAGCATTGGTTAACTAAATCCCTGAAAAATTAGAACGGGAAGTTAAGGAGTTTAAAGTCTATGCGAGAAAATTCGACTGATATTGGGTCATTTAAAGGGGGCCACTTTTCATTATGAGGCTTAGTTTTCTCAACTGATTATGAATCCAGGCTATCAAGTGAATTATAATGTGAAAAAAATTTTGTCCTGTGGGTTACAAGACAATCACAATTCCATTTCAAAATTTCAAAAAGGACAATTTTCGAGTGCATAAAAAGGATATATGGGATGATTTCTTTCGCCAAAATTGAGATGAATATTAAAGATTAAATCATCCTTAACTACTATGCAAAAAATAAAAAGCATTGGTTAAGTAGATCTTTGTAAAATTAGAACAGGAAGTTAAGGAGTTGAAATCTATGCGAGAAAATTCGACTGATATTGAGTCATTTAAAGGGGGCGACTTTTCATTATGAGGTTCAGTTTTCTCAACTGATTATGAATCCAGGCTATCAAGTGAATTATAATGTGAAAAAAATTTTGTCCTGTGGGTTACAAGACAATCACAATTCCATTTCAACATTTCAAAAAGGACCATTTTCGAGTGCATAAAAAGGATATAAGGGATGATTTGTTTCACCAAAATTGAGTTGAATATTAAAGATTAAATCATCCTTAACTATTATGCAAAAAATAAAAAGCATTGGTTAACTAAATCCCTGAAAAATTAGAACGGGAAGTTAAGGAGTTTAAAGTCTATGCGAGAAAATTCGACTGATATTGGGTCATTTAAAGGGGGCGACTTTTCATTATGAGGTTTAGTTTTCTCAACAGATTATGAATCCAGACTATCAAGTGAATTATAATGTGAAAATAAATTTGTCCTGTGGGTTACAAGACAATCACAATTCCATTTCAACATTTCAAAAAGGACAATTTTCGAGTGCATATAAAGGATATAAGGGATAATTTGTTTCACCAAAATTGAGTTGAATATTAAAGATTATATCATCCTTAACTACTATGCAAAAAATAAAAAGCATTGGTTAACTAAATCCCTGAAAAATTAGAACGGGAAGTTAAGGAGTTTAAAGTCTATGCGAGAAAATTCGACTGATATTGGGTCATTTAAAGGGGGCGACTTTTCATTATGAGGTTTAGTTTTCTCAACTGATTATGAATCCAGGCTATCAAGTGAATTATAATGTGAAAAAAATTTTGTCCTGTGGGTTACAAAAGAATCACAATTCCATTTCAAAATTTCAAAATGGACAATTTTCGAGTGCATAAAAAGGATATATGGGATGATTTCATTCGCCAAAATTGAGATGAATATTAAAAATTAAATCATCCATAACTACTATGCAAAAAATAAAAAGCATTGGTTAACTAGATCCTTGTAAAGTTAGAACGGGAAGTTAAGGAGTTGAAAGTCTATGCGAGTAAATTCGACTGATATTGAGTCATTTAAAGGGGCCGACTTTTCATTATGAGATTTAGTTTTCTCAACTGATTATGAATCCAGGCTATCAAGTGAATTATAATGTGAAAAAAATTTTGTCCTGTGGGTTACAAGACAATCACAATTCCATTTCAAAATTTCAAAAAGGACAATTTTCGAGTGCATAAAAAAGATATAAGGGATGATTTGTTTCACCAAAATTGAGTTGAATATTAAAGATTAAATCATCCTTAACTACTATGCAAAAAATAAAAAGCATTGGTTAACTAAATCCCTGAAAAATTAGAACGGGAAGTTAAGGAGTTTTAAGTCTATGCGAGAAAATTCGACTGATATTGGGTCATTTAAAGGGGGCGACTTTTCATTATGAGGTTCAGTTTTCTCAACTGATTATGAATCCAGGCTATCAAGTGAATTATAATGTGAAAAAAATTTTGTCCTGTGGGTAACAAGACAATCACAATTCCATTTCAACATTTCAAAAAGGACAATTTTCGAGTGCATAAAAAGGATATAAGGGATAATTTGTTTCACCAAAATTGAGTTGAATATTAAAGATTAAATCATCCTTAGCTACTATGCAAAAAATAAAAAGCATTGGTTAACTAAATCCCAGAAAAATTAGAACGGGAAGTTAAGGAGTTTAAAGTCTATGCGAGAAAATTCGACTGATATTGGGTCATTTAAAGGGGGCGACTTTTCATTATGAGGTTCAGTTTTCTCAACTGATTATGAATCCAGGCTATCAAGTGAATTATAAGGTGAAAATAAATTTGTCCTGTGGGTTACAAGACAATCACAATTCCATTTCAAAATTTCAAAAAGGACAATTTTCGAGTGCATAAAAAGGATATAAGGGATGATTTGTTTCACCAAAATTGAGTTGAATATTAAAGATTAAATCATCCTTAACTACAATGCGAAAAATAAAAAGCATTGGTTAACTAAATCCCTGAAAAATTAGAACGGGAAGTTAAGGAGGTTAAAGTCTAAGCGAGAAAATTCGACTGATATTGGGTCATTTAAAGGGGGCGACTTTTCATTATGAGGTTTAGTTTTCTCAACTGATTATGAATCCAGGCTATCAAGTGAATTATAATGTGAAAATAAATTTGTCCTGTGGGTTACAAGACAATCACAATTCCATTTCAAAATTTCAAAAAGGACAATTTTCGAGTGCATAAAAAGGATATAAGGGATGATTTGTTTCGCCAATATTGAATTGAATATTAAAGATTAAATCATCCTTAACTACTATGCAAAAAATAAAAAGCATTGGTTAAGTAGATCTTTGTAAAATTAGAACAGGAAGTTAAGGAGTTGAAATCTATGCGAGAAAATTCGACTGATATTGAGTCATTTAAAGGGGGCGACTTTTCATTATGAGGTTCAGTTTTCTCAACAGATTATGAATCCAGGCTATCAAGTGAATTATAATGTGAAAAAAATTTTGTCCTGTGGGTTACAAGACAATCACAATTCCATTTCAACATTTCAAAAAGGACCATTTTCGAGTACATAAAAAGGATATAAGGGATGATTTGTTTCACCAAAATTGAGTTGAATATTAAAGATTAAATCATCCTTAACTACTATGCAAAAAATAAAAAGCATTGGTTAACTAAATCCCTGAAAAATTAGAACGGGAAGTTAAGGAGTTTAAAGTCTATGCGAGAAAATTCGACTGATATTGGGTCATTTAAAGGGGGCGACTTTTCATTATGAGGTTTAGTTTTCTCAACAGATTATGAATCCAGGCTATCAAGTGAATTATAATGTGAAAATAAATTTGTCCTGTGGGTTACAAGACAATCACAATTCCATTTCAACATTTCAAAAAGGACAATTTTCGAGTGCATAAAAAGGATATATGGGATGATTTCTTTCGCCAAAATTGAGATGAATATTAAAGATTAAATCATCCTTAACTTCTATGCAAAAAATAAAAGGCATTGGTTAACTAGATCCTTGTAAAGCTAGAACGGGAAGTTAAGGAGTTGAAAGTCTATGCGAGTAAATTCGACTGATATTGGGTCATTTAAAGGGGGTGACTTTTCATTATGAGGTTTAGCTTTCTCAACTGATTATGAATCCAGGCTATCAAGTGAATTATAATGTGAAAATAAATTTGTCCTGTGGGTTACAAGACAATCACAATTCCATTTCAACATTTCAAAAAGGACAATTTTCGAGTGCATAAAAAGGATATATGGGATGATTTCTTTCGCCAAAATTGAGATGAATATTAAAGATTAAATCATCCTTAACTACTATGCAAAAAATAAAAAGCATTGGTTAACTAGATCCTTGTAAAATTAGAACGGGAAGGTAAGGAGTTGAAAGTCTATGCGAAAAAATTCGACTGATATTGAGTCATTTAAAGGGGGCGACTTTTTCATTATGAGGTCTAGTTTTCTCAACGGATTATGAATCCAGGCTTTCAAGTGAATTATAATGTGAAAAAAATTTTGCCCTGTGTGCCAAAGGACACCCGCAATATCGTTTCAAAGATTCAAAAAAGACAATTTTCTAGTGCATAAAAAGGATATAAGGGATTTTTTTTTCGCCAAATTTGAGCTGAATATTATAAACTAAATCATCCTTAACCGTGATGCAAAAAATAATAAGCATTGATTAACTAGAGCTTTGGAAAATTAAAAGTGGAAATTAAGGACGTGAAAACGCTTGCACCAAATTAGCCTAAGCGACGGTCATTTTTGAGGAGGAGATTTCCTTAGAGTGTAAATTTTAGCTACGTATTACAATGCTCTAATGTGAGAACTGATGTAATTTTTTTTTGTATGCAAAAGGACATATAAAATATCGGTTCAAAGTTCCAAGAAAGGCAATTTTCAAGTTTAGGTAAAGTATATAACGCTGTTTTTTTTTTTTTTTTGGAATCCAGATATATATTAAGGCTGAATCATTGTTATCGAAATTGCATAAATCAGCTCTCCAAGAGCTCATCAGAAAGATTTACAAATGCAAATGGTTTTGTCGTTTTTAGCCTATTTCGGTGATTGAAAGTTGGGGATTATTTCCCTACCTTGTTTTGTCAAGACTTGTTGAAGGAGATATTCCTCCGATTTTCACAATATTTATGCTGCACTTTCAGTGGCTTATATTTATTGATGATTTGGTTAGATTCCTCTCTGCAGGATTTCTTTTGAAATATATATTATATTTGGCTATTTTTAGGTCGTAAAATGTTGGAAAATATCTACAAAATTTACAAAAAGTACTTGTGAACATTGCATCCATACCCACAATGTCAGAATAAATATTACCTGTTTCATATGTATTTGGGATCATTCCGATGTTATAAAGTTAAAATGCATCACTGACCGTCAATTCAAACAACCATAACAATAAAAATTAAGTTTATTTGATTAAAATAAAGGTAATTATAAAATTTTAATTTTCCAAAATTAGTTGTCAAATTGACTAGAGTCGCCGCTGGAGCCATCTATGCTAGAACAGGTCAACTCTTGACATGTATGTCAATTAAACCACCTTATGATTTTAGTGCCACCTGTGAGTCAGGTGGATGTACTCATAGCTTCCAACAAAAGTTGAATCGCATTGTAGCGATGTCTTAAATCAAAATTCTAAGCAATACGAATTGTCAACACTTAAAAATTATTAAAAAAAAAAATAATTCAATAATTGAATTTAGAACTTACTATTGTCGATATTTCAAGGATAAGATATGAAATTGAAAACACGGAAACAGGTAAAGTTTAATGAAATACTTACGAATTATTGGGCTAAAGCTTTAACAATATTCGTATAAGTCCAAAGAATGAACCATAATTCCATTCGAAACTTGCAAAAGATCAATTAGGAAAAAAATATTAGCGACGAAATCATTCTTAACTATATTGCAAAGAATAATAAGCATAAGATTTCTAGATCCTTGGAAAATTAAAACGGAACGTTATAGAGTTGAAAGTCTATGCGAAAAAATTCGACTGAATTTGGGTCATTTCAAGGGGGTGACTTTTCATTATGAGGTCAAGTTTTCTCAACGGATTATGAATCCAGGCTATCAATTAAATTATTATATGAAAAAAAATTTGTCCTGTATGCCAAAGGACACCCGCAATACCGTTTTAATGTTTCAAAAAGGACAATTTTCGAATGCATAAAAAGGATATAAGAGATATTTTGTTTCGCCAAAATGGAGTAAAATATTAAAGATTAAATCATCCTTAACTACTATGCAAAAACTTAAAAGCATTGGTTAACTAGATCCTTGTAAAATTAGAACGGAAAGTTAAGGAGTTGAAAGTCTATGCGAAAAAATTCGACTGATATTGGGACATTTAAAAAGGGTGACTTTTCATTATGAGGTCTAGTTTTCTCAAAATACTATGAATCCAGGCTATCAAGTGAATTATAATGTGAAAATAAATTAGTCCTGTGGGTTACAAGACAATCACAATTCCATTTCAAAATTTCAAAAAGGACAATTTTCGAGTGCATAAAAAGGATATAAGGGATGATTTGTTTCGCCATTATTGAGTTGAATATTAAAGATTAAATCATCCATAACTACTATGCAAAAAAGAAAAAGCATTGGTTAACTAGATCCCTGAAAAATTTGAACGGGAAGTTAAGGAGTTGAAAGTCTTTGCGAAAAAATTCGACTGATATTGGGTCATTTAAAGGGGGTGACTTTTCATTATGAGGTCTAGTTTTCTCAAAAGACTAGGAATCCAGGCTATCAAGTGAATTATAATGTGAAAAAAATTTTGACCTGTGGGTTACAAGACAATCACAATTCCATTTCAAAATTTCAAAAAGGACAATTTTCGAGTGCACAAAAAGGATATAAGGGATGATTTGTTTCGCCTATATTGAGTTGAATATTAAAGATTAAATCATCCATAACTACTATCCAAAAAATTAAAAGCATTGGTTAACTAGATCCTTGTAAAATTAGAACGGAAAGTTAAGGAGTTGAAAGTCTATGCGAAAAAATTCGACTAATATTGGGTCATTTAAAGGGGGTGACTTTTCATTATGAGGTCTAGTTTTCACAACGGATTATGAATCCAGGCTAGCAAGTGAATTATAATGTGAAAATAAATTTGTCCTGTGGGTTACAAGACAATCACAATTCCATTTCAAAATTTCAAAAAGGACAATTTTCGAGTGCATAAAAAGGATATAAGGGATGATTTGTTTCGCCATTATTGAGTTGAATATTAAAGATTAAATCATCCATAACTACTATCCAAAAAATTAAAAGCATTGGTTAACTAGATCCCTGAAAAATTTGAACGGGAAGTTAAGGAGTTGAAAGTCTATGCGAAAAAATTCGACTGATATTGGGTCATTTAAAAAGGGTGACTTTTCATTATGAGGTCTAGTTTTCGCAAAATACTATGATTCCAGGCTATCAAGTGAATTATAATGTGAAAATAAATTAGTCCTGTGGGTTACAAGACAATCACATTTCCATTTCAAAATTTCAAAAAGGACAATTTTCGAGTGCACAAAAAGGATATAAAGGATGATTTGTTTCGCCATTATTGAGTTGAATATTAAAGATTAAATCATCCATAACTACTATCCAAAAAATTAAAAGCATTGGTTAACTAGATCCCTGAAAAATTAGAACGGGAAGTTAAGGAGTTTAAAGTCTATGTGAAAAAATTCGACTGATATTGGGTCATTTAAAGGGGGTGACTTTTCATTATGAGTTCTTGTTTTCTCAACTAATTATGAATCCAGGCTATCAAGTGAATAATAATGTGAAAAAAATTTTGTCCTGTGTTCCAAAGGACACCCGCAATATCGTCTCAAAGTTTCAAAAAGGGCAATTTTCGAGTGCATAAAAAGGATATAAGGGATGATTTGTTTCGCCAAAATTGAGCTGAATATTAAAGATTCAATCATTCTTAACTACTATGCAAAAAATTAAAAGCATTGGTTAACAAGATCCTTGTAAAATTAGAACGGAAAGTTAAGGAGTTGAAAGTCTATGCGAATAAATTCGACTGATATTGGGTCATTTAAAGGGGGTGACTTTTCATTATGAGGTCTAGTTTTCTCAACGGATTATGAATTCAGGCTATCAAGTGAAAAAAATTTTAAAAAAATTTTGATCTGTGGGTTACAAGACAATCACAATTCCATTTCAAAATTTCAAAAAGGACAATTTTCGAGTGCATAAAAAGGATATAAGGGATGATATGTTTCGCCAAAATTGAGTTGAATATTAAAGATTAAATCATTCTTAACTACTATGCAAAAAATAAAAAGCATTTAATAACTAGATCCTTGTAAAATTAGAACGGGAATTTATAGAGTTTAAAGTCTATGCGAGTAAATTCGACTGATATTGGGTCATTTAAAGGGGGTGCCTATTCATTATGAAGTATAGTTTTCTCAACGGATTATGAATCCAGGCTATCAAGTGAATTATAATGTGAAAAAAATTTTGTCCTGAGGGTTACAAGACAATGACAATTCCATTTAAAAATTTCAAAAAGGACAATTTTCGAGTGCATAAAAAGGATATAAGAGATGATTTGTTTCGCCAAAATTGAATTGAATATTAAAGATTAAATCATCCTTAACTACTATGCAAAAAATAAAAAGCATTGGTTAACTAAATCCCTGAAAAATTAGAACGGGAAGTTAAGGAGTTTAAAGTCTATGCGAGAAAATTCGACTGATATTGGGTCATTTAAAGGGGGCCACTTTTCATTATGAGGCTTAGTTTTCTCAACTGATTATGAATCCAGGCTATCAAGTGAATTATAATGTGAAAAAAATTTTGTCCTGTGGGTTACAAGACAATCACAATTCCATTTCAAAATTTCAAAAAGGACAATTTTCGAGTGCATAAAAAGGATATATGGGATGATTTCTTTCGCCAAAATTGAGATGAATATTAAAGATTAAATCATCCTTAACTACTATGCAAAAAATAAAAAGCATTGGTTAACTAGATCCTTGTAAAGTTAGAACGGGAAGTTAAGGAGTTTAAAGTCTATGCGAGAAAATTCGACTGATATTGGGTCATTTAAAGGGGGCGACTTTTCATTATGAGGTTTAGTTTTCTCAACTGATTATGAATCCAGGCTATCAAGTGAATTATAATGTGAAAAAAATTTTGTCCAGTGGGTTACAAGACAATCACAATTCCATTTCAACATTTCAAAAAGGACAATTTTCGAGTGCATAAAAAGGATATAAGGGATAATTTGTTTCACCAAAATTGAGTTGAATATTAAAGATTAAGTCATCCTTAACGACTATGCAAAAAATAAAAAGCATTGGTTAACTAAATCCCTGAAAAATTAGAACGGGAAGTTTAGGAGTTTAAAGTCTAAGCGAGAAAATTCGACTGATATTGGGTCATTTAAAGGGGGCGACTTTTCATTATGAGGTTTAGTTTTCTCAACTGATTATAAATCCGGGCTATCAAGTGAATTATAATGTGAAAAAAATTTTGTCCTGAGGGTTACAAGACAATCACAATTCCATTTAAAAATTTCAAAAAGGACAATTTTCGAGTGCATAAAAAGGATATAAGAGATGATTTGTTTCGCCAAAATTGAATTGAATATTAAAGATTAAATCATCCTTAACTACTATGCAAAAAATAAAAAGCATTGGTTAACTAAATCCCTGAAAAATTAGAACGGGAAGTTAAGGAGTTTAAAGTCTATGCGAGAAAATTCGACTGATATTGGGTCATTTAAAGGGGGCCACTTTTCATTATGAGGCTTAGTTTTCTCAACTGATTATGAATCCAGGCTATCAAGTGAATTATAATGTGAAAAAAATTTTGTCCTGTGGGTTACAAGACAATCACAATTCCATTTCAAAATTTCAAAAAGGACAATTTTCGAGTGCATAAAAAGGATATATGGGATGATTTCTTTCGCCAAAATTGAGATGAATATTAAAGATTAAATCATCCTTAACTACTATGCAAAAAATAAAAAGCATTGGTTAAGTAGATCTTTGTAAAATTAGAACAGGAAGTTAAGGAGTTGAAATCTATGCGAGAAAATTCGACTGATATTGAGTCATTTAAAGGGGGCGACTTTTCATTATGAGGTTCAGTTTTCTCAACTGATTATGAATCCAGGCTATCAAGTGAATTATAATGTGAAAAAAATTTTGTCCTGTGGGTTACAAGACAATCACAATTCCATTTCAACATTTCAAAAAGGACCATTTTCGAGTGCATAAAAAGGATATAAGGGATGATTTGTTTCACCAAAATTGAGTTGAATATTAAAGATTAAATCATCCTTAACTATTATGCAAAAAATAAAAAGCATTGGTTAACTAAATCCCTGAAAAATTAGAACGGGAAGTTAAGGAGTTTAAAGTCTATGCGAGAAAATTCGACTGATATTGGGTCATTTAAAGGGGGCGACTTTTCATTATGAGGTTTAGTTTTCTCAACAGATTATGAATCCAGACTATCAAGTGAATTATAATGTGAAAATAAATTTGTCCTGTGGGTTACAAGACAATCACAATTCCATTTCAACATTTCAAAAAGGACAATTTTCGAGTGCATATAAAGGATATAAGGGATAATTTGTTTCACCAAAATTGAGTTGAATATTAAAGATTATATCATCCTTAACTACTATGCAAAAAATAAAAAGCATTGGTTAACTAAATCCCTGAAAAATTAGAACGGGAAGTTAAGGAGTTTAAAGTCTATGCGAGAAAATTCGACTGATATTGGGTCATTTAAAGGGGGCGACTTTTCATTATGAGGTTTAGTTTTCTCAACTGATTATGAATCCAGGCTATCAAGTGAATTATAATGTGAAAAAAATTTTGTCCTGTGGGTTACAAAAGAATCACAATTCCATTTCAAAATTTCAAAATGGACAATTTTCGAGTGCATAAAAAGGATATATGGGATGATTTCATTCGCCAAAATTGAGATGAATATTAAAAATTAAATCATCCATAACTACTATGCAAAAAATAAAAAGCATTGGTTAACTAGATCCTTGTAAAGTTAGAACGGGAAGTTAAGGAGTTGAAAGTCTATGCGAGTAAATTCGACTGATATTGAGTCATTTAAAGGGGCCGACTTTTCATTATGAGATTTAGTTTTCTCAACTGATTATGAATCCAGGCTATCAAGTGAATTATAATGTGAAAAAAATTTTGTCCTGTGGGTTACAAGACAATCACAATTCCATTTCAAAATTTCAAAAAGGACAATTTTCGAGTGCATAAAAAAGATATAAGGGATGATTTGTTTCACCAAAATTGAGTTGAATATTAAAGATTAAATCATCCTTAACTACTATGCAAAAAATAAAAAGCATTGGTTAACTAAATCCCTGAAAAATTAGAACGGGAAGTTAAGGAGTTTTAAGTCTATGCGAGAAAATTCGACTGATATTGGGTCATTTAAAGGGGGCGACTTTTCATTATGAGGTTCAGTTTTCTCAACTGATTATGAATCCAGGCTATCAAGTGAATTATAATGTGAAAAAAATTTTGTCCTGTGGGTAACAAGACAATCACAATTCCATTTCAACATTTCAAAAAGGACAATTTTCGAGTGCATAAAAAGGATATAAGGGATAATTTGTTTCACCAAAATTGAGTTGAATATTAAAGATTAAATCATCCTTAGCTACTATGCAAAAAATAAAAAGCATTGGTTAACTAAATCCCAGAAAAATTAGAACGGGAAGTTAAGGAGTTTAAAGTCTATGCGAGAAAATTCGACTGATATTGGGTCATTTAAAGGGGGCGACTTTTCATTATGAGGTTCAGTTTTCTCAACTGATTATGAATCCAGGCTATCAAGTGAATTATAAGGTGAAAATAAATTTGTCCTGTGGGTTACAAGACAATCACAATTCCATTTCAAAATTTCAAAAAGGACAATTTTCGAGTGCATAAAAAGGATATAAGGGATGATTTGTTTCACCAAAATTGAGTTGAATATTAAAGATTAAATCATCCTTAACTACAATGCGAAAAATAAAAAGCATTGGTTAACTAAATCCCTGAAAAATTAGAACGGGAAGTTAAGGAGGTTAAAGTCTAAGCGAGAAAATTCGACTGATATTGGGTCATTTAAAGGGGGCGACTTTTCATTATGAGGTTTAGTTTTCTCAACTGATTATGAATCCAGGCTATCAAGTGAATTATAATGTGAAAATAAATTTGTCCTGTGGGTTACAAGACAATCACAATTCCATTTCAAAATTTCAAAAAGGACAATTTTCGAGTGCATAAAAAGGATATAAGGGATGATTTGTTTCGCCAATATTGAATTGAATATTAAAGATTAAATCATCCTTAACTACTATGCAAAAAATAAAAAGCATTGGTTAAGTAGATCTTTGTAAAATTAGAACAGGAAGTTAAGGAGTTGAAATCTATGCGAGAAAATTCGACTGATATTGAGTCATTTAAAGGGGGCGACTTTTCATTATGAGGTTCAGTTTTCTCAACAGATTATGAATCCAGGCTATCAAGTGAATTATAATGTGAAAAAAATTTTGTCCTGTGGGTTACAAGACAATCACAATTCCATTTCAACATTTCAAAAAGGACCATTTTCGAGTACATAAAAAGGATATAAGGGATGATTTGTTTCACCAAAATTGAGTTGAATATTAAAGATTAAATCATCCTTAACTACTATGCAAAAAATAAAAAGCATTGGTTAACTAAATCCCTGAAAAATTAGAACGGGAAGTTAAGGAGTTTAAAGTCTATGCGAGAAAATTCGACTGATATTGGGTCATTTAAAGGGGGCGACTTTTCATTATGAGGTTTAGTTTTCTCAACAGATTATGAATCCAGGCTATCAAGTGAATTATAATGTGAAAATAAATTTGTCCTGTGGGTTACAAGACAATCACAATTCCATTTCAACATTTCAAAAAGGACAATTTTCGAGTGCATAAAAAGGATATATGGGATGATTTCTTTCGCCAAAATTGAGATGAATATTAAAGATTAAATCATCCTTAACTTCTATGCAAAAAATAAAAGGCATTGGTTAACTAGATCCTTGTAAAGCTAGAACGGGAAGTTAAGGAGTTGAAAGTCTATGCGAGTAAATTCGACTGATATTGGGTCATTTAAAGGGGGTGACTTTTCATTATGAGGTTTAGCTTTCTCAACTGATTATGAATCCAGGCTATCAAGTGAATTATAATGTGAAAATAAATTTGTCCTGTGGGTTACAAGACAATCACAATTCCATTTCAACATTTCAAAAAGGACAATTTTCGAGTGCATAAAAAGGATATATGGGATGATTTCTTTCGCCAAAATTGAGATGAATATTAAAGATTAAATCATCCTTAACTACTATGCAAAAAATAAAAAGCATTGGTTAACTAGATCCTTGTAAAATTAGAACGGGAAGGTAAGGAGTTGAAAGTCTATGCGAAAAAATTCGACTGATATTGAGTCATTTAAAGGGGGCGACTTTTTCATTATGAGGTCTAGTTTTCTCAACGGATTATGAATCCAGGCTTTCAAGTGAATTATAATGTGAAAAAAATTTTGCCCTGTGTGCCAAAGGACACCCGCAATATCGTTTCAAAGATTCAAAAAAGACAATTTTCTAGTGCATAAAAAGGATATAAGGGATTTTTTTTTCGCCAAATTTGAGCTGAATATTATAAACTAAATCATCCTTAACCGTGATGCAAAAAATAATAAGCATTGATTAACTAGAGCTTTGGAAAATTAAAAGTGGAAATTAAGGACGTGAAAACGCTTGCACCAAATTAGCCTAAGCGACGGTCATTTTTGAGGAGGAGATTTCCTTAGAGTGTAAATTTTAGCTACGTATTACAATGCTCTAATGTGAGAACTGATGTAATTTTTTTTTGTATGCAAAAGGACATATAAAATATCGGTTCAAAGTTCCAAGAAAGGCAATTTTCAAGTTTAGGTAAAGTATATAACGCTGTTTTTTTTTTTTTTTTGGAATCCAGATATATATTAAGGCTGAATCATTGTTATCGAAATTGCATAAATCAGCTCTCCAAGAGCTCATCAGAAAGATTTACAAATGCAAATGGTTTTGTCGTTTTTAGCCTATTTCGGTGATTGAAAGTTGGGGATTATTTCCCTACCTTGTTTTGTCAAGACTTGTTGAAGGAGATATTCCTCCGATTTTCACAATATTTATGCTGCACTTTCAGTGGCTTATATTTATTGATGATTTGGTTAGATTCCTCTCTGCAGGATTTCTTTTGAAATATATATTATATTTGGCTATTTTTAGGTCGTAAAATGTTGGAAAATATCTACAAAATTTACAAAAAGTACTTGTGAACATTGCATCCATACCCACAATGTCAGAATAAATATTACCTGTTTCATATGTATTTGGGATCATTCCGATGTTATAAAGTTAAAATGCATCACTGACCGTCAATTCAAACAACCATAACAATAAAAATTAAGTTTATTTGATTAAAATAAAGGTAATTATAAAATTTTAATTTTCCAAAATTAGTTGTCAAATTGACTAGAGTCGCCGCTGGAGCCATCTATGCTAGAACAGGTCAACTCTTGACATGTATGTCAATTAAACCACCTTATGATTTTAGTGCCACCTGTGAGTCAGGTGGATGTACTCATAGCTTCCAACAAAAGTTGAATCGCATTGTAGCGATGTCTTAAATCAAAATTCTAAGCAATACGAATTGTCAACACTTAAAAATTATTAAAAAAAAAAATAATTCAATAATTGAATTTAGAACTTACTATTGTCGATATTTCAAGGATAAGATATGAAATTGAAAACACGGAAACAGGTAAAGTTTAATGAAATACTTACGAATTATTGGGCTAAAGCTTTAACAATATTCGTATAAGTCCAAAGAATGAACCATAATTCCATTCGAAACTTGCAAAAGATCAATTAGGAAAAAAATATTAGCGACGAAATCATTCTTAACTATATTGCAAAGAATAATAAGCATAAGATTTCTAGATCCTTGGAAAATTAAAACGGAACGTTATAGAGTTGAAAGTCTATGCGAAAAAATTCGACTGAATTTGGGTCATTTCAAGGGGGTGACTTTTCATTATGAGGTCAAGTTTTCTCAACGGATTATGAATCCAGGCTATCAATTAAATTATTATATGAAAAAAAATTTGTCCTGTATGCCAAAGGACACCCGCAATACCGTTTTAATGTTTCAAAAAGGACAATTTTCGAATGCATAAAAAGGATATAAGAGATATTTTGTTTCGCCAAAATGGAGTAAAATATTAAAGATTAAATCATCCTTAACTACTATGCAAAAACTTAAAAGCATTGGTTAACTAGATCCTTGTAAAATTAGAACGGAAAGTTAAGGAGTTGAAAGTCTATGCGAAAAAATTCGACTGATATTGGGACATTTAAAAAGGGTGACTTTTCATTATGAGGTCTAGTTTTCTCAAAATACTATGAATCCAGGCTATCAAGTGAATTATAATGTGAAAATAAATTAGTCCTGTGGGTTACAAGACAATCACAATTCCATTTCAAAATTTCAAAAAGGACAATTTTCGAGTGCATAAAAAGGATATAAGGGATGATTTGTTTCGCCATTATTGAGTTGAATATTAAAGATTAAATCATCCATAACTACTATGCAAAAAAGAAAAAGCATTGGTTAACTAGATCCCTGAAAAATTTGAACGGGAAGTTAAGGAGTTGAAAGTCTTTGCGAAAAAATTCGACTGATATTGGGTCATTTAAAGGGGGTGACTTTTCATTATGAGGTCTAGTTTTCTCAAAAGACTAGGAATCCAGGCTATCAAGTGAATTATAATGTGAAAAAAATTTTGACCTGTGGGTTACAAGACAATCACAATTCCATTTCAAAATTTCAAAAAGGACAATTTTCGAGTGCACAAAAAGGATATAAGGGATGATTTGTTTCGCCTATATTGAGTTGAATATTAAAGATTAAATCATCCATAACTACTATCCAAAAAATTAAAAGCATTGGTTAACTAGATCCTTGTAAAATTAGAACGGAAAGTTAAGGAGTTGAAAGTCTATGCGAAAAAATTCGACTAATATTGGGTCATTTAAAGGGGGTGACTTTTCATTATGAGGTCTAGTTTTCACAACGGATTATGAATCCAGGCTAGCAAGTGAATTATAATGTGAAAATAAATTTGTCCTGTGGGTTACAAGACAATCACAATTCCATTTCAAAATTTCAAAAAGGACAATTTTCGAGTGCATAAAAAGGATATAAGGGATGATTTGTTTCGCCATTATTGAGTTGAATATTAAAGATTAAATCATCCATAACTACTATCCAAAAAATTAAAAGCATTGGTTAACTAGATCCCTGAAAAATTTGAACGGGAAGTTAAGGAGTTGAAAGTCTATGCGAAAAAATTCGACTGATATTGGGTCATTTAAAAAGGGTGACTTTTCATTATGAGGTCTAGTTTTCGCAAAATACTATGATTCCAGGCTATCAAGTGAATTATAATGTGAAAATAAATTAGTCCTGTGGGTTACAAGACAATCACATTTCCATTTCAAAATTTCAAAAAGGACAATTTTCGAGTGCACAAAAAGGATATAAAGGATGATTTGTTTCGCCATTATTGAGTTGAATATTAAAGATTAAATCATCCATAACTACTATCCAAAAAATTAAAAGCATTGGTTAACTAGATCCCTGAAAAATTAGAACGGGAAGTTAAGGAGTTTAAAGTCTATGTGAAAAAATTCGACTGATATTGGGTCATTTAAAGGGGGTGACTTTTCATTATGAGTTCTTGTTTTCTCAACTAATTATGAATCCAGGCTATCAAGTGAATAATAATGTGAAAAAAATTTTGTCCTGTGTTCCAAAGGACACCCGCAATATCGTCTCAAAGTTTCAAAAAGGGCAATTTTCGAGTGCATAAAAAGGATATAAGGGATGATTTTTTTCGCCAAAATTGAGCTGAATATTAAAGATTCAATCATTCTTAACTACTATGCAAAAAATTAAAAGCATTGGTTAACAAGATCCTTGTAAAATTAGAACGGAAAGTTAAGGAGTTGAAAGTCTATGCGAATAAATTCGACTGATATTGGGTCATTTAAAGGGGGTGACTTTTCATTATGAGGTCTAGTTTTCTCAACGGATTATGAATTCAGGCTATCAAGTGAAAAAAATTTTAAAAAAATTTTGATCTGTGGGTTACAAGACAATCACAATTCCATTTCAAAATTTCAAAAAGGACAATTTTCGAGTGCATAAAAAGGATATAAGGGATGATATGTTTCGCCAAAATTGAGTTGAATATTAAAGATTAAATCATTCTTAACTACTATGCAAAAAATAAAAAGCATTTAATAACTAGATCCTTGTAAAATTAGAACGGGAATTTATAGAGTTTAAAGTCTATGCGAGTAAATTCGACTGATATTGGGTCATTTAAAGGGGGTGCCTATTCATTATGAAGTATAGTTTTCTCAACGGATTATGAATCCAGGCTATCAAGTGAATAATAATGTGAAAAAAATTTTGTCCTGAGTTCCAAAGCACACCCGCAATATCGTCTCAAAGTTTCAAAAACGGCAATTTTCGAGTGCATAAAAAGGATATAAGAGATATATTGTTTCGCCAAAATGGAGTAGAATATTAAAGATTAAATCATCCTTAACTACTATGCAAAAAATTAAAAGCATTGGTTAACTAGATCCTTGTAAAATTAGAACGGAAAGTTAAGGAGTAGAAAGTCTATGCGAAAAAATTCGACTGATATTGGGTCATTTAAAGGGGGTGACTTTTCATTATGAGGTCTAGTTTTCACAACGGATTATGAATCCAGGCTATCAAGTGAAAAAAATTTTAAAAAAATTTTGATCTGTGGGTTACAAGACAATCACAATTCCATTTCAAAATTTCAAAAAGGACAATTTTCGAGTGCATAAAAAGGATATAAGGGATGATATGTTTCGCCAAAATTGAGTTGAATATTAAAGATTAAATCATTCTTAACTACTATGCAAAAAATAAAAAGCATTTAATAACTAGATCCTTGTAAAATTAGAACGGGAATTTATAGAGTTTAAAGTCTATGCGAGTAAATTCGACTGATATTGGGTCATTTAAAGGGGGTGACTTTTCATTATAAGATCTAGTTTTCTCAACGGATTATGAATCCAGGCTATCAAGTGAATAATAATGTGAAAAAAATTTTGTCCTGAGTTCCAAAGCACACCCGCAATATCGTCTCAAAGTTTCAAAAACGGCAATTTTCGAGTGCATAAAAAGGATATAAGAGATATATTGTTTCGCCAAAATGGAGTAGAATATTAAAGATTAAATCATCCTTAACTACTATGCAAAAAATTAAAAGCATTGGTTAACTAGATCCTTGTAAAATTAGAACGGAAAGTTAAGGAGTAGAAAGTCTATGCGAAAAAATTCGACTGATATTGGGTCATTTAAAGGGGGTGACTTTTCATTATGAGGTCTAGTTTTCACAACGGATTATGAATCCAGGCTATCAAGTGAATAATAATGTGAAAATAAATTTGTCCTGTGGGTTACAAGACAATCACAATTCCATTTCAAAATTTCAAAAAGGACAATTTTCGAGTGCATAAAAAGGATATAAGGGATGATTTGTTTCGCCAATATCGAGTTGAATATTAAAGATTAAATCATCCTTAACTACTATGCGAAAAATAAAAAGCATTGGTTAACTAAATCCCTGAAAAATTAGAACGGGAAGTTAAGGAGTTTAAAGTCTATGCGAGAAAATTCGACTGATATTGGGTCATTTAAAGGGGGCGACTTTTCATTATGAGGTTCAGTTTTCTCAACTGATTATGAATCCAGGCTATCAAGTGAATTATAATGTGAAAAAAACTTTGTCCTGTGGGTTACAAGACAATCACAATTCCATTTCAACATTTCAAAAAGGACCATTTTAGAGTGCATAAAAAGGATATAAGGGATGATTTGTTTCACCAAAATTGAGTTGAATATTAAAGATTAAATCATCCTTAACTACTATGCAAAAAATAAAAAGCATTGGTTAACTAAATCCCTGAAAAATTAGAACGGGAAGTTAAGGAGTTTAAAGTCTTTGCGAGAAAATTCGACTGATATTGGGTCATTTAAAGGGGGCGACTTTTTATTATGGGGTTTAGTTTTCTCAACTGATTATGAATCCAGGCTATCAAGTGAATTATAATGTGAAAATAAATTTGTCCTGTGGGTTACAAGACAATCACAATTCCATTTCAAAATTTCAAAAAGGACAATTTTCGAGTGCATAAAAAGGATATAAGGGATGATTTGTTTCGCCAATATCGAGTTGAATATTAATGATTAAATCATCCTTAACTACTATGCAAAAAATAAAAAGCATTGGTTAACTAAATCCCTGAAAAATTAGAACGGGAAGTTAAGGAGTTGAAAGTCTATGCGAAAAAATTCGACTGATATTGGGTCATTTAAAGGGGGTGACTTTTCATTATGAGGTCTAGTTTTCACAACGGATTATGAATCCAGGCTATCAAGTGAATTATAATGTGAAAATAAATTTGTCCTGTGGGTTACAAGACAATCACAATTCCATTTCAAAGTTTCAAAAAGGGCAATTTTCGAGTGCATAAAAAGGATATAAGAGATATATTGTTTTGCCAAAATGGAGTAGAATATTAAAGATTAAATCATCCTTAACTACTATGCAAAAAATTAAAAGCATTGGTTAACTAGATCCTTGTAAAATTAGAACGGAAAGTTAAGGAGTAGAAAGTCTATGCGAAAAAATTCGACTGATATTGGGTCATTTAAAGGGGGTGACTTTTCATTATGAGGTCTAGTTTTCACAACGGATTATGAATCCAGGCTATCAAGTGAATAATAATGTGAAAATAAATTTGTCCTGTGGGTTACAAGACAATCACAATTCCATTTCAAAATTTCAAAAAGGACAATTTTCGAGTGCATAAAAAGGATATAAGGGATGATTTGTTTCGCCAATATCGAGTTGAATATTAAAGATTAAATCATCCTTAACTACTATGCGAAAAATAAAAAGCATTGGTTAACTAAATCCCTGAAAAATTAGAACGGGAAGTTAAGGAGTTTAAAGTCTATGCGAGAAAATTCGACTGATATTGGGTCATTTAAAGGGGGCGACTTTTCATTATGAGGTTTAGTTTTCTCAACTGATTATGAATCCAGGCTATCAAGTGAATTATAATGTGAAAAAAATTTTGTCCTGTGGGTTACAAGACAATCACAATTCCATTTCAACATTTCAAAAAGGACCATTTTCGAGTGCATAAAAAGGATATAAGGGATGATTTGTTTCACAAAAATTGAGTTGAATATTAAAGATTAAATCAAACTTAACTACTATGCAAAAAATAAAAAGCATTGGTTAACTAGATCCTTGTAAAATTAGAACGGGAGGTTAAGGAGTTGAAAGTCTATGCGAAAAAATTCGACTGATATTGGGTCATTTAATGGGGGCGACTTTTCATTATGAGGTCTAGTTTTCACAACGGATTATGAATCCAGGCTATCAAGTGAATTATAATGTGAAAATAAATTTGTCCTGTGGGTTACAAGACAATCACAATTCCATTTCAAAATTTCAAAAAGGACAATTTTCGAGTGCATAAAAAGGATATAAGGGATGATTTGTTTCGCCAATATCGAGTTGAATATTAAAGATTAAATCATCCTTAACTACTATGCGAAAAATAAAAAGCATTGGTTAACTAAATCCCTGAAAAATTAGAACGGGAAGTTAAGGAGTTTAAAGTCTATGCGAGAAAATTCGACTGATATTGGGTCATTTAAAGGGGGCGACTTTTCATTATGAGGTTCAGTTTTCTCAACTGATTATGAATCCAGGCTATCAAGTGAATTATAATGTGAAAAAAATTTTGTCCTGTGGGTTACAAGACAATCACAATTCCATTTCAACATTTCAAAAAGGACCATTTTCGAGTGCATTAAAAGGATATAAGGGATGATTTGTTTCACAAAAATTGAGTTGAATATTAAAGATTAAATCAAACTTAACTACTATGCAAAAAATAAAAGCATTGGTTAACTAAATCCCTGAAAAATTAGAACGGGAAGTTAAGGAGTTTAAAGTCTATGCGAGAAAATTCGACTGATATTGGGTCATTTAAAGGGGGCGACTTTTCATTATGAGGTTTAGTTTTCTCAACTGATTATGAATCCAGGCTATCAAGTGAATAATAATGTGAAAAAAATTTTGTCCTGAGTTCCAAAGGACACCCGCAATATCGTCTCAAAGTTTCAAAAAGGGCAATTTTCGAGTGCAAAAAAAGGATATAAGAGATATTTTGTTTCGCCAAAATGGAGTAGAATATTAAAGATTAAATCATCCTTAACTACGATGCAAAAAATTAAAAGCATTGGTTCACTAGATCCTTGTAAAATTAGCACGGGAGGTTAAGGAGTTGAAAGTCTATGCGAAAAAATTCGACTGATATTGGGTCATTTAATGGGGGCGACTTTTCATTATGAGGTCTAGTTTTCACAACGGATTATGAATCCAGGCTATCAAGTGAATTATAATGTGAAAATAAATTTGTCCTGTGGGTTACAAGACAATCACAATTCCATTTCAAAATTTCAAAAAGGACAATTTTCGAGTGCATAAAAAGGATATAAGGGATGATTTGTTTCGCCAATATCGAGTTGAATATTAAAGATTAAATCATCCTTAACTACTATGCGAAAAATAAAAAGCATTGGTTAACTAAATCCCTGAAAAATTAGAACGGGAAGTTAAGGAGTTTAAAGTCTATGCGAGAAAATTCGACTGATATTGGGTCATTTAAAGGGGGCGACTTTTCATTATGGGGTTTAGTTTTCTCAACTGATTATGAATCCAGGCTATCAAGTGAATAATAATGTGAAAAAAATTTTGTCCTGAGTTCCAAAGGACACCCGCAATATCGTCTCAAAGTTTCAAAAAGGGCAATTTTCGAGTGCATAAAAAGGATATAAGAGATATATTGTTTCGCCAAAATGGAGTAGAATATTAAAGATTAAATCATCCTTAACTACTATGCAAAAAATAAAAAGCATTGGTTAACTAGATCCTTGTAAAATTAGCACGGGAGGTTAAGGAGTTGAAAGTCTATGCGAAAAAATTCGACTGATATTGGGTCATTTAATGGGGGCGACTTTTCATTATGAGGTCTAGTTTTCACAACGGATTATGAATCCAGGCTATCAAGTGAATTATAATGTGAAAATAAATTTGTCCTGTGGGTTACAAGACAATCACAATTCCATTTCAAAATTTCAAAAAGGACAATTTTCGAGTGCATAAAAAGGATATAAGGGATGATTTGTTTCGCCAATATCGAGTTGAATATTAAAGATTAAATCATCCTTAACTACTATGCGAAAAATAAAAAGCATTGGTTAACTAAATCCCTGAAAAATTAGAACGGGAAGTTAAGGAGTTTAAAGTCTATGCGAGAAAATTCGACTGATATTGGGTCATTTAAAGGGGGCGACTTTTCATTATGAGGTTCAGTTTTCTCAACTGATTATGAATCCAGGCTATCAAGTGAATTATAATGTGAAAAAAATTTTGTCCTGTGGGTTACAAGACAATCACAATTCCATTTCAACATTTCAAAAAGGACCATTTTCGAGTGCATAAAAAGGATATAAGGGATGATTTGTTTCACAAAAATTGAGTTGAATATTAAAGATTTAATCAAACTTAACTACTATGCAAAAAATAAAAAGCATTGGTTAACTAAATCCCTGAAAAATTAGAACGGGAAGTTAAGGAGTTTAAAGTCTATGCGAGAAAATTCGACTGATATTGGGTCATTTAAAGGGGGTGACTTTTCATTATGAGGTCTAGTTTTCACAACGGATTATGAATCCAGGCTATCAAGTGAATTATAATGTGAAAATAAATTTGTCCTGTGGGTTACAAGACAATCACAATTCCATTTCAAAATTTCAAAAAGGACAATTTTCGAGTGCATAAAAAGGATATAAGAGATATTTTGTTTCGCCAAAATGGAGTAGAATATTAAAGATTAAATCATTCTTAACTACTATGCAAAAAATAAAAAGCATTGGTTAACTAGATCCTTGTAAAATTAGAACGGGAGGTTAAGGAGTTGAAAGTCTATGCGAAAAAATTCGACTGATATTGGGTCATTTAAAGGGGGTGACTTTTCATTATGAGGTCTAGTTTTCACAACGGATTATGAATCCAGGCTATCAAGTGAATAATAATGTGAAAATAAATTTGTTCTGTGGGTTACAAGACAATCACAATTCCATTTCAAAATTTCAAAAAGGACAATTTTCGAGTGCATAAAAAGGATATAAGGGATGATTTGTTTCGCCAATATCGAGTTGAATATTAAAGATTAAATCATCCTTAACTACTATGCGAAAAATAAAAAGCATTGGTTAACTAAATCCCTGAAAAATTAGAACGGGAAGTTAAGGAGTTTAAAGTCTATGCGAGAAAATTCGACTGATATTGGGTCATTTAAAGGGGGCGACTTTTCATTATGAGGTTCAGTTTTCTCAACTGATTATGAATCCAAGCTATCAAGTGAATTATAATGTGAAAAAAACTTTGTCCTGTGGGTTACAAGACAATCACAATTCCATTTCAACATTTCAAAAAGGACCATTTTCGAGTGCATAAAAAGGATATAAGGGATGATTTGTTTCGCCAATATCGAGTTGAATATTAATGATTAAATCATCCTTAACTACTATGCAAAAAATAAAAAGCATTGGTTAACTAAATCCCTGAAAAATTAGAACGGGAGGTTAAGGAGTTGAAAGTCTATGCGAAAAAATTCGACTGATATTGGGTCACTTAAAGGGGGTGACTTTTCATTATGAGGTCTAGTTTTCACAACGGATTATGAATCCAGGCTATCAAGTGAATTATAATGTGAAAA
Organism: Sisyra terminalis; assembly: GCA_958496175.1. Lineage (NCBI taxonomy): Eukaryota > Metazoa > Arthropoda > Insecta > Neuroptera > Sisyridae > Sisyra > Sisyra terminalis. The sequence goes on along the minus strand of OY292279.1, from coordinate 1,084,818 downwards.
TAAATTTGTCCTGTGGGTTACAAGACAATCACAATTCCATTTCAAAATTTCAAAAAGGACAATTTTCGAGTGCATAAAAAGGATATAAGAGATATTTTGTTTCGCCAAAATGGAGTAGAATATTAAAGATTAAATCATTCTTAACTACTATGCAAAAAATAAAAAGCATTGGTTAACTAGATCCTTGTAAAATTAGAACGGGAGGTTAAGGAGTTGAAAGTCTATGCGAAAAAATTCGACTGATATTGGGTCATTTAATGGGGGCGACTTTTCATTATGAGGTCTAGTTTTCACAACGGATTATGAATCCAGGCTATCAAGTGAATTATAATGTGAAAATAAATTTGTCCTGTGGGTTACAAGACAATCACAATTCCATTTCAAAATTTCAAAAAGGACAATTTTCGAGTGCATAAAAAGGATATAAGGGATGATTTGTTTCGCCAATATCGAGTTGAATATTAAAGATTAAATCATCCTTAACTACTATGCGAAAAATAAAAAGCATTGGTTAACTAAATCCCTGAAAAATTAGAACGGGAAGTTAAGGAGTTTAAAGTCTATGCGAGAAAATTCGACTGATATTGGGTCATTTAAAGGGGGCGACTTTTCATTATGAGGTTCAGTTTTCTCAACTGATTATGAATCCAGGCTATCAAGTGAATTATAATGTGAAAAAAATTTTGTCCTGTGGGTTACAAGACAATCACAATTCCATTTCAACATTTCAAAAAGGACCATTTTCGAGTGCATAAAAAGGATATAAGGGATGATTTGTTTCACAAAAATTGAGTTGAATATTAAAGATTAAATCAAACTTAACTACTATGCAAAAAATAAAAAGCATTGGTTAACTAAATCCCTGAAAAATTAGAACGGGAAGTTAAGGAGTTTAAAGTCTATGCGAGAAAATTCGACTGATATTGGGTCATTTAAAGGGGGCGACTTTTCAATATGAGGTTTAGTTTTCTCAACTGATTATGAATCCAGGCTATCAAGTGAATAATAATGTGAAAAAAATTTTGTCCTGAGTTCCAAAGGACACCCGCAATATCGTCTCAAAGTTTCAAAAAGGGCAATTTTCGAGTGCAAAAAAAGGATATAAGAAATATTTTGTTTCGCCAAAATGGAGTAGAATATTAAAGATTAAATCATCCTTAACTACTATGCAAAAAATTAAAAGCATTGGTTAACTAGATCCTTGTAAAATTAGAACGGAAAGTTAAGGAGTAGAAAGTCTATGCGAAAAAATTCGACTGATATTGGGTCATTTAAAGGGGGTGACTTTTCATTATGAGGTCTAGTTTTCACAACGGATTATGAATCCAGGCTATCAAGTGAATTATAATGTGAAAATAAATTTGTCCTGTGGGTTACAAGACAATCACAATTCCATTTCAAAATTTCAAAAAGGACAATTTTCGAGTGCATAAAAAGGATATAAGAGATATTTTGTTTCGCCAAAATGGAGTAGAATATTAAAGATTAAATCATTCTTAACTACTATGCAAAAAATAAAAAGCATTGGTTAACTAGATCCTTGTAAAATTAGAACGGGAGGTTAAGGAGTTGAAAGTCTATGCGAAAAAATTCGACTGATATTGGGTCATTTAATGGGGGCGACTTTTCATTATGAGGTCTAGTTTTCACAACGGATTATGAATCCAGGCTATCAAGTGAATTATAATGTGAAAATAAATTTGTCCTGTGGGTTACAAGACAATCACAATTCCATTTCAACATTTCAAAAAGGACCATTTTCGAGTGCATAAAAAGGATATAAGGGATGATTTGTTTCACAAAAATTGAGTTGAATATTAAAGATTAAATCAAACTTAACTACTATGCAAAAAATAAAAAGCATTGGTGAACTAAATCCCTGAAAAATTAGAACGGGAAGTTAAGGAGTTTAAAGTCTATGCGAGAAAATTCGACTGATATTGGGTCATTTAAAGGGGGCGACTTTTCATTATGAGGTTCAGTTTTCTCAACTGATTATGAATCCAGGCTATCAAGTGAATAATAATGTGAAAAAAATTTTGTCCTGAGTTCCAAAGGACACCCGCAATATCGTCTCAAAGTTTCAAAAAGGGCAATTTTCGAGTGCATAAAAAGGATATAAGAGATATTTTGTTTCGCCAAAATGGAGTAGAATATTAAAGATTAAATCATCCTTAACTACTATGCAAAAAATTAAAAGCATTGGTTAACTAAATCCCTGAAAAATTAGAACGGGAAGTTAAGGAGTTTAAAGTCTATGCGAGAAAATTTGACTGATATTTTGTCATTTAAAGGGGGCGACTTTTCATTATGAGGTTCAGTTTTCTCAACTGATTATGAATCCAGGCTATCAAGTGAATTATAATGTGAAAAAAGTTTGGTCCTGTGGGTTACAAGACAATCACAATTCCATTTCAACATTTCAAAAAGGACCATTTTCGAGTGCATAAAAAGGATATAAGGGATGATTTGTTTCACCAAAATTGAGTTGAATATTAAAGATTAAATCATCCTTAACTACTATGCAAAAAATAAAAAGCATTGGTTAACTAAATCCCTGAAAAATTAGAACGGGAAGTTAAGGAGTTTCAAGTCTATGCGAGAAAATTCGACTGATATTGGGTCATTTAAAGGGGGCGACTTTTCATTATGGGGTTTAGTTTTCTCAACTGATTATGAATCCAGGCTATCAAGTGAATTATAATGTGAAAATAAATATGTCCTGTGGGTTACAATACAATCACAATTCCATTTCAAAATTTCAAAAAGGACAATTTTCGAGTGCATAAAAAGGATATAAGGGATGATTTGTTTCGCCAATATCGAGTTGAATATTAATGATTATATCATCCTAAACTACTTAGCAAAAAATAAAAAGCATTGGTTAACTAGATCCCTTAAAAATTAGAACGGGAAGTTAAGGAGTTGAAAGTCTATGCGAGAAAAATCGACTGATATTGGGTCATTTAAAGGGGGCGACTTTTCATTATGAGGTTTAGCTTTCTCAACTGATTATGAATCCAGGCTATCAAGTGAATTATAATGTGAAAATAAATTTGTCCTGTGGGTTACAAGACAATCACAATTCCATTTCAACATTTCAAAAAGGACAATTTTCGAGTGCATAAAAAGGATATATGGGATGATTTCTTTCGCCAAAATTGAGATGAATATTAAAGATTAAATCATCCTTAACTACTATGCAAAAAATAAAAAGCATTGGTTAACTAGATCCTTGTAAAGTTAGAACGGGAAGTTAAGGAGTTGAAAGTCTATGCGAGTAAATTCGACTGATATTGAGTCATTTAAAGGGGCCGACTTTTTCATTATAAGGTCTAGTTTTCTCAACGGATTATGAATCCAGGCTTTCAAGTGAATTATAATGTGAAAAAAATTTTGCCCTGTGTGCCAAAGGACACCCGCAATATCGTTTCAAAGATTCAAAAAAGACAATTTTCTAGTGCATAAAAAGGATATAAGGGATTTTTTTTTCGCCAAATTTGAGCTGAATATTATAAACTAAATCATCCTTAACCGTGATGCAAAAAATAATAAGCATTGATTAACTAGAGCTTTGGAAAATTAAAAGTGGAAGTTAAGGACGTGAAAACGCTTGCACCAAATTAGCCTAAGCGACGGTCATTTTTGAGGAGGAGATTTCCTTAGAGTGTAAATTTTAGCTACGTATAACAATGCTGTAATGTGAGAACTGATGTAATTTTTTTTTGTATGCAAAAGGACATATAAAATATCGGTTCAAAGTTCCAAGAAAGGCAATTTTCAAGTTTAGGTAAAGTATATAACGCTGTTTTTTTTTTTTTTTGGAATCCAGATATATATTAAGGCTGAATCATTGTTATCGAAATTGCATAAATCAGCTCTCCAAGAGGTCATCAGAAAGATTTACAAATGCAAATGGTTTTGTCGTTTTTAGCCTATTTCGGTGATTGAAAGTTGGGGATTATTTACCTACCTTGTTTTGTCAAGACTTGTTGAAGGAGATATTCCTCCGATTTTCACAATATTTATGCTGCACTTTCAGTGGCTTATATTTATTGATGATTTGGTTAGATTCCTCTCTGCAGGATTTCTTTTGAAATATATATTATATTTGGCTATTTTTAGGTCGTAAAATGTTGGAAAATATCTACAAAATTTACAAAAAGTACTTGTGAACATTGCATCCATACCCACAATGTCAGAATAAATATTACCTGTTTCATATGTATTTGGGATCATTCCGATGTTATAAAGTTAAAATGCATCACTGACCGTCAATTCAAACAACTATAACAATAAAAATTAAGTTTATTTGAATAAAATAAAGGTAATTATAAAATTTTAATTTTCCAAAATTAGTTGTCAAATTGACTTGAGTCGCCGCTGGAGCCATCTATGCTAGAACAGGTCAACTCTTGACATGTATGTCAATTAAACCACCTTATGTTTTTAGTGCCACCTGTGAGTCAGGTGGATGTACTCATAGCTTCCAACAAAAGTTGAATCGCATTGTAGCGATGTCTTAAATCAAAATTCTAAGCAATACGAATTGTCAACACTTAAAAATTATTAAAAAAAAAAATAATTCAATAATTGAATTTAGAACTTACTATTGTCGATATTTCAAGGATAAGATATGAAATTGAAAACACGGAAACTGGTAAAGTTTAATGAAATACTTACGAATTATTGGGCTAAAGCTTTAACAATATTCGTATATGTCCAAAGAATGAACCATTATTCCATTCGAAACTTGCAAAAGATCAATTAGGAAAAAAATATTAGCGACGAAATCATTCTTAACTATATTGTAAAGAATAATAAGCATAAGATTTCTAGATCCTTGGAAAATTAAAACGGAAAGTTATAGAGTTGAAAGTCTATGCGAAAAAATTCGACTGAATTTGGGTCATTTCAAGGGGGTGACTTTTCATTATGAGGTCGAGTTTTCTCAACGGATTATGAATCCAGGCTATCAATTAAATTATTATGTGAAAAAAAATTTGTCCTGTATGCCAAAGGACACCCGCAATACCGTTTTAAAGCTTCAAAAAGGACAATTTTCGAAAGCATAAAAAGGATAAAGGAGATATTTTGTTTCGCCAAAATGGAGTAGAATATTAAAGATTAAATCATCCTTAACTACTATGCAAAAAATAAAAAGCATTGGTTAACAAGATCCTTGTAAAATTAGAACGGGAAGTTAAGGAGTTGAAAGTCTATGCGAAAAAATTCGACTGATATTGGGTAATTTAAAGGGGGGTGACTTTTCATTATAAGGTCTAGTTTTCTCAACGGATTATGAATTCAGGCTATCAAGTGAGTTATAATATGAAAAAAAATTTGTCCAGTGTTCCAAAGGACACCCGCAATATCGTTTCAAAGTTTTAAAAAGGACAATTTTCGAGAGCATAAATAGGATATAAGGGATGATTTGTTTCGCCAAAATTGAGTTGAATATTAAAGATTAAATCATCCTTAACTACTATGCAAAAAATAAAAAGCATTGGTTAACTAGATCCTTTTAAAGTTAGAACGGGAAGTTAAGGAGTTGAAAGTCTATGCGAAAAAATTCGACTGATATTGGGTAATTTAAAGGGGGGTGACTTTTCATTATAAGGTCTAGTTTTCTCAACGGATTATGAATCCAGGCTATCAATTAAATTATTATATGAAAAAAAATTTGTCCTGTATGCCAAAGGACACCCGCAATACCGTTTTAATGTTTCAAAAAGGACAATTTTCGAATGCATAAAAAGGATATTAGAGATATTTTGTTTCGCCAAAATGGATTAAAATATTAAAGATTAAATCATCCTTAACTACTATGCAAAAAATTAAAAGCATTGGTTAACTAGATCTTTGTAAAATTAGAACGGAAAGTTAAGGAGTTGAAAGTCTATGCGAAAAAATTCGACTGATATTGGGTCATTTAAAAAGGGTGACTTTTCATTATGAGGTCTAGTTTTCTCAAAATACTATGAATCCAGGCTATCAAGTGAATTATAATGTGAAAATAAATTAGTTCTGTGGGTTACAAGACAATCACAATTCCATTTCAAAATTTCAAAAAGGACAATTTTCGAGTGCATAAAAAGGATATAAGGGATGAATTGTTTCGCCATTATTGAGTTTAATTTTAAAGATTAAATCATCCATAACTACTATGCCAAAAAGAAAAAGCATTGGTTAACTAGATCCCTGAAAAATTAGAACGGGAAGTTAAGGAGTTGAAAGTCTATGCGAAAAAATTCGACTGATATTGGGTCATTTAAAGGGGGTGACTTTTCATTATGAGGTCTAGTTTTCTCAAAGGACTAGGAATCCAGGCTATCAAGTGAATTATAATGTGAAAAAAATTTTGACCTGTGGGTTAGAAGACAATCACAATTCCATTTCAAAATTTCAAAAAGGACAATTTTCGAGTGCATAAAAAGGATATAAGGGATGATTTGTTTCGCCAAAATTGAGTTGAATATTAAAGATTAAATCATCCTTAACTACTATGCAAAAAATTAAAAGCATTGGTTAACTAGATCCTTGTAAAATTAGAACGGGAAGTTACGGAGTTGAATGTCTATGCGAAAAAATTCGACTGATATTGGGTCACTTAAAGGGGGTGACTTTTCATTATGAGGTTTAGTTTTCTCAACTGATTATGAATCCAGGCTATCAAATGAATTATAATGTGAAAATAAATTTGTCCTGTGGGTTACAAGACAATCACAATTCCATTTCAAAATTTCAAAAAGGACAATTATCGAGTGCATAAAAAGGATATAAGGGATGATTGGTTTCGCCAAAATTGAATTGAATATTTAAGAATAAATCATCCTTAACTACTATGCAAAAAATTAAAAGCATTGGTTAACTAGATCCTTGTAAAATTAGAACGGGAAGTTAAGGAGTTGAAAGTCTATGCGAAAAAATTCGACTGATATTGGGTCATTTAAAGGGGGTGACTTTTCATTATGAGGTCTAGTGTTCACAACGGATTATGAATCCAGGCTATCAAGTGATTTATAATGTGAAAATAAATTTGTCCTGTGGCTTACAAGACAATCACAATTCCATTTCAAAATTTCAAAAAGGACTTTTTTCGAGTGCATGAAAAGGATATAAGGGATGATTTGCTTCGCCAAAATTGAATTGAATATTAAAGATTAAATCATCCTTAACTACTATGCAAAAAATATAAAGCATTGGTTAACTAGATCCTTGTAAAATTAGAACGGGAGGTTAAGGAGTTGAAAGTCTATGCGAAAAAATTCGACTGATATTGGGTAATTTAAAGGGGGGTGACTTTTCATTATAAGGTCTAGTTTTCTCAACGGATTATGAATCCAGGCTATCAATTAAATTATTATATGAAAAAAAATTTGTCCTGTATGCCAAAGGACACCCGCAATACCGTTTTAATGTTTCAAAAAGGACAATTTTCGAATGCATAAAAAGGATATTAGAGATATTTTGTTTCGCCAAAATGGATTAAAATATTAAAGATTAAATCATCCTTAACTACTATGCAAAAAATTAAAAGCATTGGTTAACTAGATCCTTGTAAAATTAGAACGGAAAGTTAAGGAGTTGAAAGTCTATGCGAAAAAATTCGACTGATATTGGGTCATTTAAAAAGGGTGACTTTTCATTATGAGGTCTAGTTTTCTCAAAATACTATGAATCCAGGCTATCAAGTGAATTATAATGTGAAAATAAATTAGTCCTGTGGGTTACAAGACAATAACAATTCCATTTCAAAATTTCAAAAAGGACAATTTTCGAGTGCATAAAAAGGATATAAGGGATGAATTGTTTCGCCATTATTGAGTTTAATTTTAAAGATTAAATCATCCATAACTACTATGCAAAAAAGAAAAAGCATTGGTTAACTAGATCCCTGAAAAATTAGAACGGGAAGTTAAGGAGTTGAAAGTCTATGCGAAAAAATTCGACTGATATTGGGTCATTTAAAGGGGGTGACTTTTCATTATGAGGTCTAGTTTTCTCAAAGGACTAGGAATCCAGGCTATTAAGTGAATTATAATGTGAAAAAAATTTTGACCTGTGGGTTAGAAGACAATCACAATTCCATTTCAAAATTTCAAAAAGGACAATTTTCGAGTGCATAAAAAGGATATAAGGGATGATTTGTTTCGCCAAAATTGAGTTGAATATTAAAGATTAAATCATCCTTAACTACTATGCAAAAAATTAAAAGCATTGGTTAACTAGATCCTTGTAAAATTAGAACGGGAAGTTACGGAGTTGAATGTCTATGCGAAAAAATTCGACTGATATTGGGTCATTTAAAGGGGGTGACTTTTCATTATGAGGTTTAGTTTTCTCAACTGATTATGAATCCAGGCTATCAAATGAATTATAATGTGAAAATAAATTTGTCCTGTGGGTTACAAGACAATCACAATTCCATTTCAAAATTTCAAAAAGGACAATTATCGAGTGCATAAAAAGGATATAAGGGATGATTGGTTTCGCCAAAATTGAATTGAATATTTAAGAATAAATCATCCTTAACTACTATGCAAAAAATTAAAAGCATTGGTTAACTAGATCCTTGTAAAATTAGAACGGGAAGTTAAGGAGTTGAAAGTCTATGCGAAAAAATTCGACTGATATTGGGTCATTTAAAGGGGGTGACTTTTCATTATGAGGTCTAGTGTTCACAACGGATTATGAATCCAGGCTATCAAGTGATTTATAATGTGAAAATAAATTTGTCCTGTGGCTTACAAGACAATCACAATTCCATTTCAAAATTTCAAAAAGGACTTTTTTCGAGTGCATGAAAAGGATATAAGGGATGATTTGCTTCGCCAAAATTGAATTGAATATTAAAGATTAAATCATCCTTAACTACTATGCAAAAAATATAAAGCATTGGTTAACTAGATCCTTGTAAAATTAGAACGGGAGGTTAAGGAGTTGAAAGTCTATGCGAAAAAATTCGACTGATATTGGGTCATTTAATGGGGGCGACTTTTCATTATGAGGTCTAGTTTTCACATCGGAATTTGAATCCAGGCTATCAAGTGAATTATAATGTGAAAATAAATTTGTCCTGTGGGGTTACAAGACATTCACAATTCCATTTCAAAATTTCAAAAAGGACAATTTTCGAGTGCATAAAAAGGATATACGGGATGATTTGTTTCGCCAATATTGAATTGAATATTAAAGATTAAATCATCCTTAACTACTATGCAAAAAATATAAAGCATTGTTTAACTAGATCCTTGTAAAATTAGAACGGGAAGTTAAGGAGTTTAAAGTCTATGCGAAAAAATTCAACTGAATTTGGGTCATTTAAAGGGGGTGACTTTTCATTATGAGGTCGAGTTTTCTCAACGGATTATGAATCCAGGCTATCAATTAAATTATTATATGAAAAAAAATTTGACCTGTATGCCAAAGGACACCCGCAATACCGTTTTAAAATTTCAAAAAGGACAATTTTCGAATGCATAAAAAGGATATAAGTGATATTTTGTTTCGCCAAAATGGAGTAGAATATTAAAGATTAAATCATCCTTAACTACTATGCAAAAAATAAAAAGCATTGGTTAAGTAGATCTTTGTAAAATTAGAACAGGAAGTTAAGGAGTTGAAAGTCTATGCGAGAAAATTCGACTGATATTGAGTCATTTAAAGGGGGCGACTTTTCAATATGAGGTTAAGTTTTCTCAACTGATTATGAATCCAGGCTATCAAGTGAATTATAATATGAAAAAAATTTTGTCCTGTGTCCCAAAGGACACCCGCAATATGATATCAAATTTTCAAAAAGGACAATTTTCGAGTGCATAAAAAGGATATAAGGGATGATTGGTTTCGCCAAAATTGAATTGAATATTAAAGAATAAATCATCCTTAACTACTATGCCAAAAATAAAAAGCATTGGTTAACTAGATCCTTGTAAAATTAGAACGGGAATTTAAGGAGTTGAAAGTCTATGCGAAAAAATTCGACTGATATTGGGTCATTTAAAGGGGGTGACTTTTCATTATGAGGTTTAGTTTTCTCAACTGATTATGAATCCAGGCTATCAAGTGAATTATAATGTGAAAATAAATTTGTCCTGTGGGTTACAAGACAATCACAATTCCATTTCAAAATTTCAAAAAGGACAATTTTCGAGTGCATAAAAAGGATATAAGGGATGATTGGTTTCGCCAAAATTGAATTGAATATTAAAGAATAAATCATCCTTAACTACTATGCAAAAAATAAAAAGCATTGGTTAACTAGATCTTTGTAAAATTAGAACGGGAAATTATAGAGTTTAAAGTCTATGCGAGTAAATTCGACTGATATTGGGTCATTTAAAGGGGGTGCCTATTCATTATGATGTATAGTTTTCTCAACGGATTATGAATCCAGGCTATCAAGTGAAATATAATGTAAAAAAAATTTTGTCCTGTGGGGTACAAGACAATCACAATTCCATTTCAAAATTTCAAAAAGGACAATTTTCGAGTGCATAAAAAGGATATAAGGGATGATTTGCTTCGCCATTATTGAGTTGAATATTAAAGATTAAATCATTCATAACTACTATGCAAAAAAGAAAAAGCATTGGTTTACAAGATCCTTGTAAAATTAGAACGGGAAGTTAAGGAGTTGAAAGTCTATGCGAAAAAATTCGACTGATATTGGGTCATTTAAAGGGGTTGACTTTTCATTATGAGGTCTAGTTTTCACAACGGATTATGAATCCAGGCTATCAAGTGAATTATAATGTGAAAATAAATTTGTCCTGTGGGTTACAAGACAATCACAATTCCATTTCAAAATTTCAAAAAGGACAATTTTCGAGTGCATAAAAAGGATATAAGAGATATTTTGTTTCGCCAAAATGGAGTAGAATATTAAAGATTAAATCATCCTTAACTACTATGCAAAAAATAAAAAGCATTGGTTAACTAGATCCTTGTAAAATTAGAACGGGAAGTTAAGGAGTTGAAAGTCTATGCGAAAAAATTCGACTGATATTGGGTTATTTAAAGGGGGTGACTTTTCATTATGAGGTTTAGTTTTCTCAACTGATTATGAATCCAGGCTATCAAGTGAATTATAATGTGAAAATAAATTTGTCCTGTGGGTTACAAGACAATCACAATTCCATTTCAAAATTTCAAAAAGGACAATTTTCGAGTGCATAAAAAGGATATAAGGGATGATTATTTTCGCCAAAATTGAATTGAATATTAAAGAATAAATCATCCTTAACTACTATGCAAAAAATAAAAAGCATTGGTTAACTAGATCCTTGTAAAATTAGAACGGGAAATTATAGATTTTAAAGTCTATGCGAGTAAATTCGACTGATATTGGGTCATTTAAAGGGGGTGCCTATTCATTATGAGGTATAGTTTTCTCAACGGATTATGAATCCAGGCTATCAAGTGAAATATAATGTAAAAAAAATTTTGTCCTGTGGGGTACAAGACAATCACATTTCCATTTCAAAATTTCAAAAAGGACAATTTTCGAGTGCATAAAAAGGATATAAGGGATGATTTGCTTCGCCAAAATTGAATTGAATATTAAAGATTAAATCATTCTTAACTACTATGCAAAAAATAAAAAGCATTGGTTAACTAGATCCTTGTAAAATTAGAACGGGAAGTTAAGGAGTTGAAAGTCTATGCGAAAAAATTCGACTGATATTGGGTCATTTAAAGGGGTTGACTTTTCATTATGAGGTCTAGTTTTCACAACGGATTATGAATCCAGGCTATCAAGTGAATTATAATGTGAAAATAAATTTGTCCTGTGGGTTACAAGACAATCACAATTCCATTTCAAAATTTCAAAAAGGACAATTTTCGAGTGCATAAAAAGGATATAAGAGATATTTTGTTTCGCCAAAATGGAGTAGAATATTAAAGATTAAATCATCCTTAACTACTATGCAAAAAATAAAAAGCATTGGTTAACTAGATCCTTGTAAAATTAGAACGGGAAGTTAAGGAGTTGAAAGTCTATGCGAAAAAATTCGACTGATATTGGGTCATTTAAAGGGGTTGACTTTTCATTATGAGGTCTAGTTTTCACAACGGATTATGAATCCAGGCTATCAAGTGAATTATAATGTGAAAATAAATTTGTCCTGTGGGTTACAAGACAATCACAATTCCATTTCAAAATTTCGAAAAGGACAAATATCGAGTGCATAAAAAGGATATAAGGGATGATTGGTTTCGCCAAAATTGAATTGAATATTAAAGAATAAATCATCCTTAACTACTACGCAAAAAATAAAAAGCATTGGTTAACTAGATCCTTGTAAAATTAGAACGGGAAGTTATAGAGTTTAAAGTCTATGCGAGTAAATTCGACTGATATTGGGTCATTTAAAGGGGGTGCCTATTCATTATGAGGTATAGTTTTCTCAACGGATTATGAATCCAGGCTATCAAGTGAAATATAATGTAAAAAAAATTTTGTCCTGTGGGGTACAAGACAATCACATTTCCATTTCAAAATTTCAAAAAGGACAATTTTCGAGTGCATAAAAAGTATATAAGGGATGATTTGCTTCGCCAAAATTGAATTGAATATTAAAGATTAAATCATTCTTAACTACTATGCAAAAAATATAAAGCATTGGTTAACTAGATCCTTGTAAAATTAGAACGGGAGGTTAAGGAGTTGAAAGTCTATGCGAAAAAATTCGACTGATATTGGGTCATTTAAAGGGGGCGACTTTTCAATATGAGGTTTAGTTTTCTCAACTGATTATGAATCCAGGCTATCAAGTGAATTATAATATGAAAAAAATTTTGTCCTGTGGGTTACAAGACAATCACAATTCCATTTCAAAATTTCAAAAAGGACAATTTTCGAGTGCATAAAAAGGATATAAGGGATGATTGGTTTCGCCAAAATTGAATTGAATATTAAAGAATAAATCATCCTTAACTACTATGCAAAAAATAAAAAGCATTGGTTTACAAGATCCTTGTAAAATTAGAACGGGAAGTTAAGGAGTTGAAAGTCTATGCGAAAAAATTCGACTGATATTGGGTCATTTAAAGGGGTTGACTTTTCATTATGAGGTCTAGTTTTCACAACGGATTATGAATCCAGGCTATCAAGTGAATTATAATGAGAAAATAAATTTGTCCTGTGGGTTACAAGACAATCACAATTCCATTTCAAAAATTTCAAAAAGGACAATTTTCGAGTGCATAAAAAGGATATAAGGGATGATTTGTTTCGCCAATATCGAGTTGAATATTAAAGAATAAAATCATCCTTAACTACTATTCAAAAAATTAAAAGCATTGGTTAACTAGATCCTTGTAAAGTTAGAACGGGAAGTTAAGGAGTTTAAAGTCTATGCGAGAAAATTCGACTGATATTGGGTCATTTAAAGGGGGTGCCTATTCATTATGAGGTATAGTTTTCTCAACGGATTATGAATCCAGGCTATCAAGTGAAATATAATGTAAAAAAAATTTTTTCCTGTGGGGTACAAGACAATCACAATTCCATTTCAAAATTTCAAAAAGGACAATTTTCGAGTGCATAAAAAGTATATAAGGGATGATTTGTTTCGCCATTATTGAGTTGAATATTAAAGATTAAATCATTCATAACTACTATGCAAAAAAGAAAAAGCATTGGTTTACAAGATCCTAGTAAAATTAGAACGGGAAGTTAAGGAGTTGAAAGTCTATGCGAAAAAATTCGACTGATATTGGGTCATTTAAAGGGGTTGACTTTTCATTATGAGGTCTAGTTTTCACAACGGATTATGAATCCAGGCTATCAAGTGAATTATAATGTGAAAATAAATTTGTCCTGTGGGTTACAAGACAATCACAATTTCATTTCAAAATTTCAAAAAGGACAATTTTCGAGTGCATAAAAAGGATATAAGAGATATTTTGTTTCGCCAAAATGGAATAGAATATTAAAGATTAAATCATCCTTAACTACTATGCAAAAAATAAAAAGCATTGGTTAACTAGATCCTTGTAAAATTAGAACGGGAAGTTATAGAGTTTAAAGTCTATGCGAGTAAATTCGACTGATATTGGGTCATTTAAAGGGGGTGCCTATTCATTATGAGGTATAGTTTTCACAACGGATTATGAATCCAGGCTATCAAGTGAATTATAATGTGAAAATAAATTTGTCCTGTGGGTTACAAGACAATCACAATTTCATTTCAAAATTTCAAAAAGGACAATTTTCGAGTGCATAAAAAGGATATAAGGGATAATTTGCTTCGCCAATTTCGAGATGAATATTAAAGATTAAATCATCCTTAACTACTATGCAAAAAATAAAAAGCATTGGTTAACTAGATCCTTGTAAAGTTAGAACGGGAAGTTAAGGAGTTTAAAGTCTATGCGAGAAAATTCGACTGATATTGGGTCATTTAAAGGGGGTGCCTATTCATTATGAGGTATAGTTTTCTCAACGGATTATGAATCCAGGCTATCAAGTGAAATATAATGTAAAAAAAATTTTTTCCTGTGGGGTACAAGACAATCACAATTCCATTTCAAAATTTCAAAAAGGACAATTTTCGAGTGCATAAAAAGGATATAAGGGATGATTTGTTTCGCCATTATTGAGTTGAATATTAAAGATTAAATCATTCATAACTACTATGCAAAAAATTAAAAGCATTGGTTAACTAAATCCCTGAAAAATTAGAACGGGAAATTAAGGAGTTGAAAGTCTATGCGAAAAAATTCGACTGATATTGGGTCATTTAAAGGGGGTGACTTTTCATTATGAGGTCTAGGTTTCTCAAAGGACTATGAATCCAGGCTATCAAGTGAATTATAATGTGAAAATAAATTAGTCCTGTGGGTTACAAGACAATCACAATTCCATTTCAAAATTTCAAGAAGGACAATTTTCGAGTGCATAAAAAGGATATAAGGGATGATTTGTTTCGCCATTACTGAGTTGAATATTAAAGATTAAATCATCCTTAACTACTAAGCAAAAAATTAAAAGCATTGGTTAACTAGATCCTTGTAAAATTAGAACGGAAATTTAAGGAGTTGAAAGTCTATGCGAAAAAATTCTACTGATATTGGGTCATTTAAAGGGGGTGACTTTTCATTATGAGATCTAGTTTTCTCAACGGATTATGAATCCAGGCTATCAAGTGAATAATAATGTGAAAAAAATTTTGTCCTGTGTTCCAAAGGACACCCGCAATATCGTCTCAAAGTTTCAAAAAGGGCAATTTTCGAGTGCATAAAAAGGATATAAGGGATGATTTGTTCCGCCAAAATTGACTTGAATATTAAAGATTAAATCATTCTTAACTACTATGCAAAAAATAAAAAGCATTGGTTAACTTGATCCTTGTAAAATTAGAACGGGAAGTTATAGAGTTTAAAGTATATGCGAGTAAATTCGACTGATATTGGGTCATTTAAAGGGGGTGCCTATTCATTATGAGGAATAGTTTTCTCAACGGATTATAAATCCAGGCTATCAAGTGAAATATAATGTAAAAAAAATTTTGTCCTGTGGGGTACCAGACAATCACAATTCCTTTTCAAAATTTCAAAAAGGACAATTTTCGAGTGTGTGAATAGGATATAAGGGATAATTTGTTTCGCCAATATTGAGTTGAATATTAAAGATTAAATCATCCTTAACTACTATGCAAAAAAAAAAAAGCATTGGTTAACTAGATCCCTGAAAAATTAGAACGGGAAGTTAAGGAGTTTATAGTCTATGCGAGAAAATTCGACTGATATTGGGTCATTTAAAGGGGGTGACTTTTCATGACTCAATATCAGTCGAATTTTCTCGCATAGACTTTAAACTCCTTAACTTCCCGTTCTAATTTTACAAGGATCTACATAACCAATGCTTTTTATTTTTTGCATAGTAGTTAAGGATGATCTAATCTTTAATATTTTACTCCATTTTGGCGAAACAAAATATCTCTTATATCCTTTTAATGCACTAGAAAATTGTCCTTTTTTAAATTTATAAAAAAACGGTATTGCGGGTTTCCTTTGGCATACAGGACAAAACTTTTTTCACATTATAGTTCACTCGATAGCCTGGATTCATAATCCGTTGAGGAAACTATACCTCATAATGAAAAGTCACCCCCTTTAAATGACCCAATATCAGTCGAATTTTCTCGCATAGACTTTCAACTCCTTAATATCTCGTTCTAATTTTACAAAGATCTACTTAACCAATGCTTTTTATTTTTTGCATAGTAGTTAAGGATGATTTAATCTTTAATATTCTACTCTA
Source organism: Sisyra terminalis (assembly GCA_958496175.1). Lineage (NCBI taxonomy): Eukaryota > Metazoa > Arthropoda > Insecta > Neuroptera > Sisyridae > Sisyra > Sisyra terminalis. The sequence continues at coordinate 1,068,545 of OY292279.1, read as the reverse complement.
TTTTGGCGAAACAAGATATCTCTTATATCCTTTTAATGCACTCGAAAATTGTCCTTTTTGAAACTTAAAACGGTATTGCGGGTGTCCTTTGGCATACAGGACAAAAAATTTTTCACATTATAGTTCACTCGATAGCCTGGATTCATAATCCGTTGAGTAAACTTGACCTCATAATGAAAAGTCACCCCCTTGAAATGACTCAATATCAGTCGAATTTTCTCGCATAGACTTTCAACTCCTTAATTTCCCGTTCTAACTTTACAAGGATCTAGTTAACCAATGCTTTTTATTTTTTGCATAGTAGTTAAGGATGATGTAATCTTTAATATTCAACTCAATATTGGCGAACAAAATAATCCCTTATATCCTTTTTATGCACTCGAAAATTGTCCTTTTTGAAATTTTGAAAAGGAATTGTGATTGTCTTGTACCCCACAGGACAAAATTTTTTTTACGTTATATTTCACTTGATAGCCTGGATTCATAATCCGTTGAGAAAACTATTCCTCATAATGAATAGGCACCCCCTTTAAATGACCCAATATCAGTCGAATTTACTCGCATAGATTTTAAACTCTATAACTTCCCGTTCTAAATTTACAAGGATCAAGTTAACCAATGCTTTTTATTTTTTGCACCATGGTTAAGGATGATTTAATCTTTAATATTCAATTCAATTTTGGCGAAACAAAACATCCCTTATATCCTTTTTATTCTCTCGAAAATTGTCCTTTTTGAAATTTCGAAATGGAATTGTGATTGTCTTGTAACCCACAGGACAAAATTTTTTTTACATTATATTTCACTTGATAGCCTGGATTCATAATACGTTGAGAAAACTAGACCTCATAATGAAAAGTCACCCCCTTTAAAAGACCCAATATCAGTCGAATTTTTTCGACTAGACTTTCAACTCTATTAGTTCCCGTTTTAATTTTCCACGGATCTACTTAACTAATGCTTATTATTTTTTGCACCATGGTTAAGGATGATTTAGTTTATAAAATTTGGCGAAAAAAAACATCTCATTTATCCTTTTTATGCAGTCGAAAATTGTCCTTTTTGAAATTTTGAAATGGAATTGTGATTGTCTTGTAACTCACAGGACATTTTTATTTTCACATTATAATTCACTTGATAGCCTGGATTCATAATCCGTTGAGAAAACTAGACCTCATAATGTAATGTCACCCCCTTTAAATGACCCAATATAAGTCGAATTTTTTCGCATAGACATTCAACTCCTTAATTTCCCGTTCTAACTTTACAATGATCTAGTTAACCAATGCTTTTTATTTTTTGCATAGTAGTTAAGGATGATTTAATCTTTCATATTCAACTCAATATTGGCGAAACAAATCATCCCTTATATCCTTTTTAAACACTCGAAAATTGTCCTTTTTGAAATTTTGAAATGGAATTGTGATTGTCTTGTAACCCACAGGACAAAATTTTTTTCGCATTATATTTCACTTGATAACCTGGATTCATAATCCGTTGAGAAAACTATACCTCATAATGAAAAGTCGCCCCGTTTAAATGACCCAATATCAGTCGAATTTTTTCGCATAGACTTTCAACTCTATAACTTCTCGTTTTAATTTTCCAAGGATCTACTTAACCAATGCTTATTATTTTTTGCACCATGGTTAAGGATGATTTAATCTTTAATATTCAACTCCATTTTGGCGAAACAAAACATCCCTTATATCCTTTTTATTCACTCGAAAATTGTCCTTTTTGAAATTTGGAAACGATATTGCGGGTGTCCTTTGGCACACAGGACAAATTTTTTTTCACATTATAATTCACTTGATAGCCTGGATTCATAATCCGTTGAGAAAACGAGACATTATTATGAAAAGTCACCCCCTTTAAATGACCCAATATCAGTCGAATTTTTTCGCATAGACTTTCAACTCCTTAATTTCCCGTTCTAATTTTACAAGGATCTAGTTAACCAATGCTTTTTATTTTTTGCATAGTAGTTAAGGATGATTTAATCTTTAATATTCAACTCAATTTTGGCGAAACAAATCATCCCTTATATCCTATTTATGCACTCGAAAATTGTCCTTTTTGAAACTTTGAAATGGAATTGTGATTGTCTTGTAACCCACAGGACAAATTTATTTTCACATTATAATTCACTTGATAGCCTGGATTCATAATCCGTTGAGAAAACTAGACCTCATAATGAAAAGTCACCCCCTTTAAATGACCCAATATCAGTCGAATTTTTTCGCATAGACTTTCAACTCCTTAATTTCCCGTTCTAATTTTAAAGGATCTAGTTAACCAATGCTTTTTATTTTTTGCATAGTAGTTAAGGATGATTTAATCTTTAATATTCAACTCAATTTTGGCGAAACAAATCATCCCTTATATCCTATTTATGCACTCGAAAATTGTCCTTTTTGAAACTTTGAAACGATATTGCGGGTGTCCTTTGGAACACTGGACAAATTTTTTTTCATATTATAACTCACTTGATAGCCTGGATTCATAATCCGTTGAGAAAACTAGACCTCATAATGAAAAGTCACCCTTTTTAAATGACCCAATATCAGTCGAATTTTTTCGCATAGACTTTCAACTCCTTAACTTTCCGTTCTAATTTTACAAGGATCTAGTTAACCAATGCTTTTAATTTTTTGCATAGTAGTTAAGGATGATTTAATCTTTAATATTTTAATCCATTTTGGCGAAACAAAATATCTCTAATATCCTTTTTATGCATTCGAAAATTGTCCTTTTTGAAACATTAAAACGGTATTGCGGGTGTCCTTTGGCATACAGGACAAATTTTTTTTCATATAATAATTTAATTGATAGCCTGGATTCATAATCCGTTGAGAAAACTCGACCTCATAATGAAAAGTCACCCCCTTGAAATGACCCAAATTCAGTCGAATTTTTTCGCATAGACTTTCAACTCTATAACTTTCCGTTTTAATTTTCCAAGGATCTAGAAATCTTATGCTTATTATTCTTTACAATATAGTTAAGAATGATTTCGTCGCTAATATTTTTTTCCTAATTGATCTTTTGCAAGTTTCGAATGGAATAATGGTTCATTCTTTGGACATATACGAATATTGTTAAAGCTTTAGCCCAATAATTCGTAAGTATTTCATTAAACTTTACCTGTTTCCGTGTTTTCAATTTCATATCTTATCCTTGAAATATCGACAATAGTAAGTTCTAAATTCAATTATTGAATTATAGCTTTTTTTTAACAATTTTTAAGTGTTGACAATTCGTATTGCTTAGAATTTTGATTTAAGACATCGCTACAATGCGATACAACTTTTGTTGGAAGCTATGAGTACATCCACCTGACTCACAGGTGGCACTAAAAACATAAGGTGGTTTAATTGACATACATGTCAAGAGTTGACCTGTTCTAGCATAGATGGCTCCAGCGGCGACTCATGTCAATTTGACAACTAATTTTGGAATATTAAAATTTTATAATTACCTTTATTTTATTCAAATAAACTTAATTTTTATTGTTATAGTTGTTTGAATTGACGGTCAGTGATGCATTTTAACTTTATAACATCGGAATGATCCCAAATACATATGAAACAGGTAATATTTATTCTGACATTGTGGATGCAATGTTCACAAGTACTTTTTGTAAATTTTGTAGATATTTTCCAACATTTTACGACCTAAAAATAGCCAAATATAATATATATTTCAAAAGAAATCCTGCAGAGAGGAATCTAACCAAATCATCAATAAATATAAGCCACTGAAAGTGCAGCATAAATATTGTGAAAATCGGAGGAATATCTCCTTCAACAAGTCTTGACAAAACAAGGTAGGTAAATAATCCCCAACTTTCAATCACCGAAATAGGCTAAAAACGACAAAACCATTTGCATTTGTAAATCTTTCTGATGAGCTCTTGGAGAGCTGATTTATGCAATTTCGATAACAATGATTCAGCCTTAATATATATCTGGATTCCAAAAAAAAAAAAAAACAGCATTATATACTATACCTAAACTTGAAAATTGCCTTTCTTGGAACTTTGAACCGATATTTTATATGTCCTTTTGCATACAAAAAAAAATTACATCAGTTCTCACATTAGAGCATTGTAATACGTAGCTAAAATTTACACTCTAAGGAAATCTCCTCCTCAAAAATGACCGTCGCTTAGGCTAATTTGGTGCAAGCGTTTTCACGTCCTTAATTTCCAGTTTTAATTTTCCAAAGCTCTAGTTAATCATTGCTTATTATTTTTTGCATCACGGTTAAGGATGATTTAGTTTATAATATTCAGCTCAAATTTGGCGAAAAAAAAATCCCTTATATCGTTTTTATGCACTAGAAAATTGTCTTTTTTGAATCTTTGAAACGATATTGCGGGTGTCCTTTGGCACACAGGACAAAATTTTTTTCACACTATAATTCACTTGAAAGCCTGGATTCATAATCCGTTGAGAAAACTAGACATCATAATGAAAAAGTCGCCCCCTTTAAATGACTCAATATCAGTCGAATTTTTTCGCATAGACTTTCAACTCCTTACCTTCCCGTTCTAATTTTACAAGGATCTAGTTAACCAATGCTTTTTTTTTTTTTGCATAGTAGTTAAGGATGATTTAATCTTTAATATTCATCTCAATTTTGGCGAAAGAAATCATCCCATATATCCTTTTTATGCACTCGAAAATTGACCTTTTTGAAATTTTGAAATGGAATTGAGATTGTCTTGTAACCCACAGGACAAAATTTTTTTCTCATTATAATTCACTTGATAGCCTGGATTCATAATCAGTTGAGAAAACTAAACCTCATAATGAAAAGTCGCCCCCTTTAAATGACCCAATATCAGTCGAATTTCCTCGCATAGACTTTAAACTCCTTAACTTCCCATTCTAATTTTTCAGGGATTTAGTTAACCAATGCTTTTTATTTTTTGCATAGTAGTTAAGGATGATTTAATCTTTAATATTCAACTCAATTTTGGTGAAACAAATCATCCCTTATATCCTTTTTATGCACTCGAAAATTGTCCTTTTTGAAATGTTGAAATGGAATTGTGATTGTCTTGTAACCCACAGGACAAAATTTTTTTCACATTATAATTCACTTGATAGCCTGGATTCATATTCAGTTGAGAAAACTAAACCTCATAATGAAAAGTCGGCCCCTTTAAATGACTCAATATCAGTCGAATTTACTCGCATAGACTTTCAACTCCTTAACTTCCCGTTCTAACTTTACAAGGATCTAGTTAACCAATGCTTTTTATTTTTTGCATAGTAGTTAAGGATGATTTAATCTTTAATATTCATCTCAATTTTGGCGAAAGAAATCATCCCATATATCCTTTTTATGCACTCGAAAATTGTCCTTTTTGAAATTTTGAAATGGAATTGTGATTGTCTTGTAACCCACAGGACAAAATTTTTTTCACATTATAATTCACTTGATAGCCTGGATTCATAATCAGTTGAGAAAACTAAACCTCATAATGAAAAGTCGGCCCCTTTAAATGACTCAATATCAGTCGAATTTACTCGCATAGACTTTCAACTCCTTAACTTCCCGTTCTAACTTTACAAGGATCTAGTTAACCAATGCTTTTTATTTTTTGCATAGTAGTTAAGGATGATTTAATCTTTAATATTCATCTCAATTTTGGCGAAAGAAATCATCCCATAAATCCTTTTTATGCACTCGAAAATTGTCCTTTTTGAAATTTTGAAATGGAATTGTGATTGTCTTGTAACCCACAGGACAAAATTTTTTTCACATTATAATTCACTTGATAGCCTGGATTCATAATCAATTGAGAAAACTAAACCTCATAATGAAAAGTCGCCCCCTTTAAATGACCCAATATCAGTCGAATTTTCTCGCATAGACTTTAAACTCCTTAACTTCCCGTTCTAATTTTTCAGGGATTTAGTTAACCAATGCTTTTTATTTTTTGCATAGTAGTTAAGGATGATTTAATCTTTAATATTCAACTCAATTTTGGCGAAAGAAATCATCCCATAAATCCTTTTTATGCACTCGAAAATTGTCCTTTTTGAAATTTTGAAATGGAATTGTGATTGTCTTGTAACCCACAGGACAAAATTTTTTTCACATTATAATTCACTTGATAGCCTGGATTCATAATCAATTGAGAAAACTAAACCTCATAATGAAAAGTCGCCCCCTTTAAATGACCCAATATCAGTCGAATTTTCTCGCATAGACTTTAAACTCCTTAACTTCCCGTTCTAATTTTTCAGGGATTTAGTTAACCAATGCTTTTTATTTTTTGCATAGTAGTTAAGGATGATTTAATCTTTAATATTCAACTCGATATTGGCGAAACAAATCATCCCTTATATCCTTTTTATGCACTCGAAAATTGTCCTTTTTGAAATTTTGAAATGGAATTGTGATTGTCTTGTACCCCACAGGACAAAATTTTTTTTACATTATATTTCACTTGGTAGCCTGGATTCATAATCCGTTGAGAAAACTATACCTCATAATGAATAGGCACCCCCTTAAAATGACCCAATATCAGTCGAATTTACTCGCATAGACTTTAAACTCTATAATTTCCCGTTCTAATTTTTCAGGGATTTAGTTAACCAATGCTTTTTATTTTTTGCATAGTAGTTAAGGATGATTTAATCTTTAATATTCAACTCAATTTTGGTGAAACAAATCATCCCTTATATCCTTTTTATGCACTCGAAAATTGTCCTTTTTGAAATGTTGAAATGGAATTGTGATTGTCTTGTAACCCACAGGACAAATTTTTTTTCACATTATAATTCACTTGATAGCCTGGATTCATAATCCGTTGTGAAAACTAGACCTCATAATGAAAAGTCGCCCCCATTAAATGACCCAATATCAGTCGAATTTTTTCGCATAGACTTTCAACTCCTTAACTTCCCGTTCTAATTTTACAAGGATCTAGTTAACCAATGCTTTTTATTTTTCGCATAGTAGTTAAGGATGATTTAATCTTTAATATTCATTTCAATTTTGGCGAAACAAATCATCCCTTATATCCTTTTTATGCAATCCAAAATTTTTCCTTTTTGAAAATTTGATATCATATTGCGGGTGTTCTTTGGGACACAGGACAAAATTTTTTTCACATTATAATTCACTTGATAGCCTGGATTCATAATCGGTTGAGAAAACTAAACCTCATAATGAAAAGTCGCCCCCTTTAAATGACCCAATATCAGTCGAATTTTCTGGCATAGATTTTAAACTCCTTAACTTCCCGTTCTTATTTTTCTGAGATCTAGTTAACCAATGCTTTTTATTTTTTGCAAAGTAGTTAAGGATGATTTAATCTTTATTATTCAACTCAATATTGGCGAAACAAATCATCCCTTATATCCTTTTTATGCACTCGAAAATTGTCCTTTTTGAAATGTTGAAATGGAATTGTGATTGTCTTGTAACCCACAGGACAAAATTTTTTTCACATTATAATTCACTTGATAGCCTGGATTCATATTCAGTTGAGAAAACTAAACCTCATAATGAAAAGTCGGCCCCTTTAAATGACTCAATATCAGTCGAATTTACTCGCATAGACTTTCAACTCCTTAACTTCCCGTTCTAACTTTACAAGGATCTAGTTAACCAATGCTTTTTATTTTTTGCATAGTAGTTAAGGATGATTTAATCTTTAATATTCATCTCAATTTTGGCGAAAGAAATCATCCCATATATCCTTTTTATGCACTCGAAAATTGTCCTTTTTGAAATTTTGAAATGGAATTGTGATTGTCTTGTAACCCACAGGACAAAATTTTTTTCACATTATAATTCACTTGATAGCCTGGATTCATAATCAGTTGAGAAAACTAAACCTCATAATGAAAAGTCGGCCCCTTTAAATGACTCAATATCAGTCGAATTTACTCGCATAGACTTTCAACTCCTTAACTTCCCGTTCTAACTTTACAAGGATCTAGTTAACCAATGCTTTTTATTTTTTGCATAGTAGTTAAGGATGATTTAATCTTTAATATTCATCTCAATTTTGGCGAAAGAAATCATCCCATAAATCCTTTTTATGCACTCGAAAATTGTCCTTTTTGAAATTTTGAAATGGAATTGTGATTGTCTTGTAACCCACAGGACAAAATTTTTTTCACATTATAATTCACTTGATAGCCTGGATTCATAATCAATTGAGAAAACTAAACCTCATAATGAAAAGTCGCCCCCTTTAAATGACCCAATATCAGTCGAATTTTCTCGCATAGACTTTAAACTCCTTAACTTCCCGTTCTAATTTTTCAGGGATTTAGTTAACCAATGCTTTTTATTTTTTGCATAGTAGTTAAGGATGATTTAATCTTTAATATTCAACTCGATATTGGCGAAACAAATCATCCCTTATATCCTTTTTATGCACTCGAAAATTGTCCTTTTTGAAACTTTGAAATGGAATTGTGATTGTCTTGTACCCCACAGGACAAAATTTTTTTTACATTATATTTCACTTGGTAGCCTGGATTCATAATCCGTTGAGAAAACTATACCTCATAATGAATAGGCACCCCCTTAAAATGACCCAATATCAGTCGAATTTACTCGCATAGACTTTAAACTCTATAATTTCCCGTTCTACTTTTTCAGGGATTTAGTTAACCAATGCTTTTTATTTTTTGCATAGTAGTTAAGGATGATTTAATCTTTAATATTCAACTCAATTTTGGTGAAACAAATCATCCCTTATATCCTTTTTATGCACTCGAAAATTGTCCTTTTTGAAATGTTGAAATGGAATTGTGATTGTCTTGTAACCCACAGGACAAATTTTTTTTCACATTATAATTCACTTGATAGCCTGGATTCATAATCCGTTGTGAAAACTAGACCTCATAATGAAAAGTCGCCCCCATTAAATGACCCAATATCAGTCGAATTTTTTCGCATAGACTTTCAACTCCTTAACTTCCCGTTCTAATTTTACAAGGATCTAGTTAACCAATGCTTTTTATTTTTCGCATAGTAGTTAAGGATGATTTAATCTTTAATATTCATTTCAATTTTGGCGAAACAAATCATCCCTTATATCCTTTTTATGCAATCCAAAATTTTTCCTTTTTGAAAATTTGATATCATATTGCGGGTGTTCTTTGGGACACAGGACAAAATTTTTTTCACATTATAATTCACTTGATAGCCTGGATTCATAATCGGTTGAGAAAACTAAACCTCATAATGAAAAGTCGCCCCCTTTAAATGACCCAATATCAGTCGAATTTTCTGGCATAGATTTTAAACTCCTTAACTTCCCGTTCTTATTTTTCTGAGATCTAGTTAACCAATGCTTTTTATTTTTTGCAAAGTAGTTAAGGATGATTTAATCTTTATTATTCAACTCAATATTGGCGAAACAAATCATCCCTTATATCCTTTTTATGCACTCGAAAATTGTCCTTTTTGAAATTTTGAAATGGAATTGTGATTGTCTTGTACCCCACAGGACAAAATTTTTTTTACATTATATTTCACTTGATAGCCTGGATTCATAATCCGTTGAGAAAACTAAACCTCATAATGAAAAGTCGCCCCCTTTAAATGACCCAATATCAGTCGAATTTTCTCGCATAGACTTTAAACTCCTTAACTTCCCGTTCTAATTTTTCAGGGATTTAGTTAACCAATGCTTTTTATTTTTTGCATAGTAGTTAAGGATGATTTATTCTTTAATATTCAACTCAATTTTGGTGAAACAAATTATCCCTTATATCCTTTTTATGCACTCGAAAATTGTCCTTTTTGAAATGTTGAAATGGAATTGTGATTGTCTTGTAACCCACAGGACAAAATTTTTTTCACATTATAATTCACTTGATAGCCTGGATTCATAATCAGTTGAGAAAACTAAATCTCATAATGAAAAGTCGGCCCCTTTAAATGACTCAATATCAGTCGAATTTACTCGCATAGACTTTCAACTCCTTAACTTCCCGTTCTAACTTTACAAGGATCTAGTTAACCAATGCTTTTTATTTTTTGCATAGTAGTTAAGGATGATTTAATCTTTTATATTCATCTCAATTTTGGCGAAAGAAATCATCCCATATATCCTTTTTATGCCCTCGAAAATTGTCCTTTTTGAAATTTTGAAATGGAATTGTGATTGTCTTGTAACCCACAGGACAAAATTTTTTTCACATTATAATTCACTTGATAGCCTGGATTCATAATCAGTTGAGAAAACTAAACCTCATAATGAAAAGTCGCCCCCTTTAAATGACCCAATATCAGTCGAATTTTCTCGCATAGACTTTAAACTCCTTAACTTCCCGTTCTAATTTTTCAGGGATTTAGTTAACCAATGCTTTTTTTTTTTTGCATAGTAGTTAAGGATGATTTAATCTTTAATATTCAACTCAATTTTGGTGAAACAAATCATCCCTTATATCCTTTTTATGCACTCGAAAATTGTCCTTTTTGAAATGTTGAAATGGAATTGTGATTGTCTTGTAACCCACAGGACAAATTTTTTTTCACATTATAATTCACTTGATGGCCTGGATTCATAATCAGTTGAGAAAACTAAACCTCATAATGAAAAGTCGCCCCCTTTAAATGACCCAATATCAGTCGAATTTTCTCGCATAGACTTTAAACTCCTTAACTTCCCGTTCTAATTTTTGAGGGATTTAGTTAACCAATGCTTTTTATTTTTTGCATAGTAGTTAAGGATGATTTAATCTTTAATATTCTACTCCATTTTGGCGAAACAAAATATCTCTTATATCCTTTTTATGCACTCGAAAATTGTCCTTTTTGAAATTTTGAAATGGATTTGTGATTGTCTTGTAACCCACAGGACAAATTTATTTTCACATTATAATTCACTTGATAGCCTGGATTCATAATCCGTTGTGAAAACTAGACCTCATAATGAAAAGTTACCCCCTTTAAATGACCCAATATCAGTCGAATTTTTTCGCAGACTTTCAACTCCTTAACTTCCCGTTCTAATTTTACAAGGATCTAGTTAGCCAATGCTTTTTATTTTTTGCATAGTAGTTAAGGATGATTTAATCTTTATTATTCAACTCAATATTGGCGAAACAAATCATCCCTTATATCCTTTTTATGCACTCGAAAATTGTCCTTTTTGAAATTTTGAAATGGAATTGTGATTGTCTTGTACCCCACAGGACAAAATTTTGTTTTACATTATATTTCACTTGATAGCCTGGATTCATAATCCGTTGAGAAAACTATACCTCATAATGAATAGACACCCCCTTTATATGACCCAATATCAGTCGAATTTACTCGCATATACTTTAAACTCTATAACTTCCCGTTCTAATTTTACAAGGATCTAGTTAACCAATGCTTTTTATTTTTTGCATAGTAGTTAAGGATAATTTAATCTTTAATATTCAACTCAATATTGGCGAAACAAATCATCCCTTATATCCTTTTCATGCACTCGAAAATTGTCCTTTTTGAAATTTTGAAATGGAATTGTGATTGTCTTGTACCCCACAGGACAAAATTTTTTTTACATTATATTTCACTTGATAGCCTGGATTCATAATCAGTTGAGAAAAGTAAACCTCATAATGAAAAGTCGCCCCCTTTAAATGACCCAATATCAGTCGAATTTACTCGCATAGACTTTAAACTCTATAATTTCCCGTTCTAATTTTTCAGGGATTTAGTTAACCAATGCTTTTTATTTTTTGCATAGTAGTTAAGGATGATTTAATCTTTAATATTCAACTCAATTTTGGTGAAACAAATCATCCCTTATATCCTTTTTATGCACTCGAAAATTGTCCTTTTTGAAATGTTGAAATGGAATTGTGATTGTCTTGTAACCCACAGGACAAATTTTTTTTCACATTATAATTCACTTGATAGCCTGGATTCATAATCCGTTGTGAAAACTAGACCTCATAATGAAAAGTCGCCCCCATTAAATGACCCAATATCAGTCGAATTTTTTCGCATAGACTTTCAACTCCTTAACCTCCCGTTCTAATTTTACAAGGATCTAGTTAACCAATGCTTTTTATATTTTGCATAGTAGTTAAGGATGATTTAATCTTTAATATTCTACTCCATTTTGGCGAAACAAAATATCTCTTATATCCTTTTTATGCACTCGAAAATTGTCCTTTTTGAAATTTTGAAATGGAATTGTGATTGTCTTGTAACCCACAGGACAAATTTATTTTCACATTATAATTCACTTGATAGCCTGGATTCATAATCCGTTGTGAAAACTAGACCTCATAATGAAAAGTCACCCCCTTTAAATGACCCAATATCAGTCGAATTTTTTCGCATAGACTTTCAACTCCTTAACTTCCCGTTCTAATTTTACAAGGATCTAGTTAACCAATGCTTTTTATTTTTTGCATAGTAGTTAAGGATGATTTAATCTTTAATATTCATTTCAATTTTGGCGAAACAAATCATCCCTTATATCCTTTTTATGCAATCCAAAATTTTTCCTTTTTGAAAATTTGATATCATATTGCGGATGTCCTTTGGGACACAGGACAAAATTTTTTTCACATTATAATTCACTTGATAGCCTGGATTCATAATCAGTTGAGGAAACTAAACCTCATAATGAAAAGTCGCCCCCTTTAAATGACCCAATATCAGTCGAATTTTCTGGCATAGACTTTAAACTCCATAACTTCCCGTTCTAATTTTTCTGAGATCTAGTACCAATGCTTTTTATTTTTTGCATAGTAGTTAAGGATGATTTAATCTTTAATATTCTACTCCATTTTGGCGAAACAAAATATCTCTTATATCCTTTTTATGCACTCGAAAATTGTCCTTTTTGAAATTTTGAAATGGAATTGTGATTGTCTTGTAACCCACAGGACAAATTTATTTTCACATTATAATTCACTTGATAGCCTGGATTCATAATCCGTTGTGAAAACTAGACCTCATAATGAAAAGTTACCCCCTTTAAATGACCCAATATCAGTCGAATTTTTTCGCAGACTTTCAACTCCTTAACTTCCCGTTCTAATTTTACAAGGATCTAGTTAACCAATGCTTTTTATTTTTTGCATAGTAGTTAAGGATGACTTAATCTTTATTATTCAACTCAATATTGGCGAAACAAATCATCCCTTATATCCTTTTTATGCACTCGAAAATTGTCCTTTTTGAAATTTTGGAATGGAATTGTGATTGTCTTGTACCCCACAGGACAAAATTTTTTTTACATTATATTTCACTTGATAGCCTGGATTCATAATCCGTTGAGAAAACTAAACCTCATAATGAAAAGTCGCCCCCTTTAAATGACCCAATATCAGTCGAATTTTCTCGCATAGACTTTAAACTCCTTAACTTCCCGTTCTAATTTTTCAGGGATTTAGTTAACCAATGCTTTTCATTTTTTGCATAGTAGTTAAGGATGATTTATTCTTTAATATTCAACTCAATTTTGGTGAAACAAATTATCCCTTATATCCTTTTTATGCACTCGAAAATTGTCCTTTTTGAAATGTTGAAATGGAATTGTGATTGTCTTGTAACCCACAGGACAAAATTTTTTTCACATTATAATTCACTTGAAAGCCTGGATTCATAATCAGTTGAGAAAACTAAATCTCATAATGAAAAGTTACCCCCTTTAAATGACCCAATATCAGTCGAATTTTTTCGCAGACTTTCAACTCCTTTACTTCCCGTTCTAATTTTACAAGGATCTAGTTAACCAATGCTTTTTATTTTTTCCATAGTAGTTAAGGATGATTTAATCTTTATTATTCAACTCAATATTGGCGAAACAAATCATCCCTTATATCCTTTTTATGCACTCGAAAATTGTCCTTTTTGAAATTTTGAAATGGAATTGTGATTGTCTTGTACCCCACAGGACAAAATTTTGTTTTACATTATATTTCACTTGATAGCCTGGATTCATAATCCGTTGAGAAAACTATACCTCATAATGAATAGGCACCCCCTTTAAATGACCCAATATCAGTCGAATTTACTCGCATATACTTTAAACTCTATAACTTCCCGTTCTAATTTTACAAGGATCTAGTTAACCAATGCTTTTTATTTTTTGCATAGTAGTTAAGGATGATTTAATCTTTAATATTCAACTCAATATTGGCGAAACAAATCATCCCTTATATCCTTTTCATGCACTCGAAAATTGTCCTTTTTGAAATTTTGAAATGGAATTGTGATTGTCTTGTAACCCACAGGACAAATTTATTTTCACATTATAATTCACTTGATAGCCTGGATTCATAATCCGTTGTGAAAACTAGACCTCATAATGAAAAGTCACCCCCTTTAAATGACCCAATATCAGTCGAATTTTTTCGCATAGACTTTCAACTCCTTAACTTCCCGTTCTAATTTTACAAGGATCTAGTTAACCAATGCTTTTTATTTTTTGCATAGTAGTTAAGGATGATTTAATCTTTAATATTCATTTCAATTTTGGCGAAACAAATCATCCCTTATATCCTTTTTATGCAATCCAAAATTTTTCCTTTTTGAAAATTTGATATCATATTGCGGGTATCCTTTGGGACACAGGACAAAATTTTTTTCACATTATAATTCACTTGATAGCCTGGATTCATAATCAGTTGAGAAAACTAAACCTCATAATGAAAAGTCGCCCCCTTTAAATGACCCAATATCAGTCGAATTTTCTGGCATAGACTTTAAACTCCATAACTTCCCGTTCTAATTTTTCTGAGATCTAGTACCAATGCTTTTTATTTTTTGCATAGTAGTTAAGGATGATTTAATCTTTTATATTCATCTCAATTTTGGCGAAAGAAATCATCCCATATATCCTTTTTATGCCCTCGAAAATTGTCCTTTTTGAAATTTTGAAATGGAATTGTGATTGTCTTGTAACCCACAGGACAAATTTTTTTTCACATTATAATTCACTTGATAGCCTGGATTCATAATCAGTTGAGAAAACTAAACCTCATAATGAAAAGTCGCCCCCTTTAAATGACCCAATATCAGTCGAATTTTCTGGCATAGACTTTAAACTCCTTAACTTCCCGTTCTAATTTTTCTGAGATCTAGTACCAATGCTTTTTATTTTTTGCATAGTAGTTAAGGATGATTTAATCTTTAATATTCAACTCAATTTTGGTGAAACAAATCATCCCTTATATCCTTTTTATGCACTCGAAAATTGTCCTTTTTGAAATGTTGAAATGGAATTGTGATTGTCTTGTAACCCACAGGACAAATTTTTTTTCACATTATAATTCACTTGATAGCCTGGATTCATAATCCGTTGTGAAAACTAGACCTCATAATGAAAAGTTACCCCCTTTAAATGACCCAATATCAGTCGAATTTTTTCGCAGACTTTCAACTCCTTAACTTCCCGTTCTAATTTTACAAGGATCTAGTTAACCAATGCTTTTTATTTTTTGCATAGTAGTTAAGGATGATTTAATCTTTATTATTCAACTCAATATTGGCGAAACAAATCATCCCTTATATCCTTTTTATGCACTCGAAAATTGTCCTTTTTGAAATTTTGAAATGGAATTGTGATTGTCTTGTACCCCACAGGACAAAATTTTGTTTTACATTATATTTCACTTGATAGCCTGGATTCATAATCCGTTGAGAAAACTATACCTCATAATGAATAGGCACCCCCTTTAAATGACCCAATATCAGTCGAATTTACTCGCATATACTTTAAACTCTATAACTTCCCGTTCTAATTTTACAAGGATCTAGTTAACCAATGCTTTTTATTTTTTGCATAGTAGTTTAGGATGATTTAATCTTTAATATTCAACTCAATATTGGCGAAACAAATCATCCCTTATATCCTTTTCATGCACTCGAAAATTGTCCTTTTTGAAATTTTGAAATGGAATTGTGATTGTCTTGTACCCCACAGGACAAAATTTTTTTTACATTATATTTCACTTGATAGCCTGGATTCATAATCAGTTGAGAAAAGTAAACCTCATAATGAAAAGTCGCCCCCTTTAAATGACCCAATATCAGTCGAATTTTTTCGCATAGACTTTAAACTCCTTACCTTTCCATTCTAACTTAACAAGGATCTAGTTAACCAATGCTTTTAATTTTTTGCATAGTAGTTAAGGATGATTTAATCTTTAATATTCATCTCAATTTTGGCGAAAGAAATCATCCCATATATCCTTTTTATGCACTCGAAAATTGTCCTTTTTGAAATTTTGAAATGGAATTGTGATTGTCTTGTAACCCACAGGACAAAATTTTTTTCACATTATAATTCACTTGATAGCCTGGATTCATAATCAGTTGAGAAAACTAAACCTCATAATGAAAAGTCGCCCCCTTTAAATGACCCAATATCAGTCGAATTTTCTCGCATAGACTTTAAACTCCTTAACTTCCCGTTCTAATTTTTCAGGGATTTAGTTAACCAATGCTTTTTATTTTTTGCATAGTAGTTAAGGATGATTTAATCTTTAATATTCAACACAATTTTGGTGAAACAAATCATCCCTTATATCCTTTTTATGCACTCGAAAATTGTCCTTTTTGAAATGTTGAAATGGAATTGTGATTGTCTTGTAACCCACAGGACAAATTTATTTTCTCATTATAATTCACTTGATAGCCTGGATTCATAATCCGTTGTGAAAACTAGACCTCATAATGAAAAGTTACCCCCTTTAAATGACCCAATATCAGTCGAATTTTTTCGCAGACTTTCAACTCCTTAACTTCCCGTTCTAATTTTACAAGGATCTAGTTAACCAATGCTTTTTATTTTTTCCATAGTAATTAAGGATGATTTAATCTTTATTATTCAACTCAATATTGGCGAAACAAATCATCCCTTATATCCTTTTTATGCACTCGAAAATTGTCCTTTTTGAAATTTTGAAATGGAATTGTGATTGTCTTGTACCCCACAGGACAAAATTTTGTTTTACATTATATTTCACTTGATAGCCTGGATTCATAATCCGTTGAGAAAACTATACCTCATAATGAATAGGCACCCCCTTTAAATGACCCAATATCAGTCGAATTTACTCGCATATACTTTAAACTCTATAACTTCCCGTTCTAATTTTACAAGGATCTAGTTAACCAATGCTTTTTATTTTTTGCATAGTAGTTAAGGATGATTTAATCTTTAATATTCAACTCAATATTGGCGAAACAAATCATCCCTTATATCCTTTTCATGCACTCGAAAATTGTCCTTTTTGAAATTTTGAAATGGAATTGTGATTGTCTTGTACCCCACAGGACAAAATTTTTTTTACATTATATTTCACTTGATAGCCTGGATTCATAATCAGTTGAGAAAACTAAACCTCATAATGAAAAGTCGCCCCCTTTAAATGACCCAATATCAGTCGAATTTTTTCGCATAGACTTTAAACTCCTTACCTTTCCGTTCTAATTTTACAAGGATCTAGTTAACCAATGCTTTTTATTTTTTGCATAGTAGTTAAAGATGATTTAATCTTAAATATTCAACTCAATATTGGCCATACAAATCATCCCTTATATCCTTTTTATGCACTCGAAAATTGTCCTTTTTAAAATTTTGAACTGGAATTGTGATTGTCTTGTAACCCACAGGACAAAATTTTTTTCACATTATATTTCACTTGATAACCTGGATTCATAATCCGTTGAGGAAACTATACCTCATAATGAAAAGTCACCCCCTTTAAATGACCCAATATCACTCGAATTTACTCGCATAGACTTTCAACTCCTTAATTTCCCGTTCTAACTTTACAAGGATCTAGTTAACCAATGCTTTTTATTTTTTGCATAGTAGTTAAGGATGATTTAATCTTTAATATTCAACTCAATTTTGGCGAAACAAAACGTCCCTTATATCCTTTTTATGCACTCGAAAATTGTCCTTTTTGAAACTTTGAAACGATATTGCGGGTGTCCTTTAGAACACAGGACAAAAATTTTTTCACATTATAATTCATTTGATAGCCTGGATTCATAATCCGTTGAGAAAACTAGACCTTATTATGAAAAGTCACCCCCCTTTAAATTACCCAATATCAGTCGAATTTTCTCGCATAGACTTTCAACTCCTTATTTTCCCGTTCTAATTTTACAAGGATCTACTTAACCAATGCTTTTTATTTTTTGCATAGTAGTTAAGGATGATTTAATCTTTAATATTCTACTCCATTTTGGCGAAACAAAATATCTCCTTTATCCTTTTTATGCTTTCGAAAATTGTCCTTTTTGAAGCTTTAAAACGGTATTGCGGGTGTCCTTTGGCATACAGGACAATTTTTTTTTCATATAATAATTTAATTGATAGCCTGGATTCATAATCCGTTGAGAAAACTCGACCTCATTATGAAAAGTCACCCCCTTGAAATGACCCAAATTCAGTCGAATTTTTTCGCATAGACTTTCAACTCTATAACTTTCCGTTTTAATTTTCCAAGGATCTAGAAATCTTATGCTTATTATTCTTTACAATATAGTTAAGAATGATTTCGTCGCTAATATTTTTTTCCTAATTGATCTTTTGCAAGTTTCGAATGGAATAATGGTTCATTCTTTGGACATATACGAATATTGTTAAAGCTTTAGCCCAATAATTCGTAAGTATTTCATTAAACTTTACCAGTTTCCGTGTTTTCAATTTCATATCTTATCCTTGAAATATCGACAATAGTAAGTTCTAAATTCAATTATTGAATTATAGCTTTTTTTTAACAATTTTTAAGTGTTGACAATTCGTATTGCTTAGAATTTTGATTTAAGATATCGCTACAATGCGATACAACTTTTGTTGGAAGCTATGAGTACATCCACCTGACTCACAGGTGGCACTAAAAACATAAGGTGGTTTAATTGACATACATGTCAAGAGTTGACCTGTTCTAGCATAGATGGCTCCAGCGGCGACTCATGTCAATTTGACAACTAATTTTGGAATATTAAAATTTTATAATTACCTTTATTTTATTCAAATAAACTTAATTTTTATTGTTATAGTTGTTTGAATTGACGGTCAGTGATGCATTTTAACTTTATAACATCGGAATGATCCCAAATACATATGAAACAGGTAATATTTATTCTGACATTGTGGGTATGGATGCAATGTTCACAAGTACTTTTTGTAAATTTTGTAGATATTTTCCAACATTTTACGACCTAAAAATAGCCAAATATAATATATATTTCAAAAGAAATCCTGCAGAGAGGAATCTAACCAAATCATCAATAAATATAAGCCACTGAAAGTGCAGCATAAATATTGTGAAAATCGGAGGAATATCTCCTTCAACAAGTCTTGACAAAACAAGGTAGGTAAATAATCCCCAACTTTCAATCACCGAAATAGGCTAAAAACGACAAAACCATTTGCATTTGTAAATCTTTCTGATGAGCTCTTGGAGAGCTGATTTATGCAATTTCGATAACAATGATTCAGCCTTAATATATATCTGGATTCCAAAAAAAAAAAAAACAGCATTATATACTATACCTAAACTTGAAAATTGCCTTTCTTGGAACTTTGAACCGATATTTTATATGTCCTTTTGCATACAAAAAAAAATTACATCAGTTCTCACATTAGAGCATTGTAATACGTAGCTAAAATTTACACTCTAAGGAAATCTCCTCCTCAAAAATGACCGTCGCTTAGGCTAATTTGGTGCAAGCGTTTTCACGTCCTTAATTTCCAGTTTTAATTTTCCAAAGCTCTAGTTAATCATTGCTTATTATTTTTTGCATCACGGTTAAGGATGATTTAGTTTATAATATTCAGCTCAAATTTGGCGAAAAAAAAATCCCTTATATCGTTTTTATGCACTAGAAAATTGTCTTTTTTGAATCTTTGAAACGATATTGCGGGTGTCCTTTGGCACACAGGACAAAATTTTTTTCACACTATAATTCACTTGAAAGCCTGGATTCATAATCCGTTGAGAAAACTAGACCTCATAATGAAAAAGTCGGCCCCTTTAAATGACTCAATATCAGTCGAATTTACTCGCATAGACTTTCAACTCCTTAACTTCCCGTTCTAACTTTACAAGGATTTAGTTAACCAATGCTTTTTATTTTTTGCATAGTAGTTAAGGATGATTTAATCTTTAATATTCAACTCAATATTGGCGAAACAAATCATCCCTTATAACCTTTTCATGCACTCGAAAATTGTCCTTTTTGAAATTTTGAAATGGAATTGTGATTGTCTTGTACCCCACAGGACCAAATTTTTTTTACATTATATTTCACTTGATAGCCTGGATTCATAATCAGTTG
This sequence comes from Sisyra terminalis, assembly GCA_958496175.1. Classification (NCBI taxonomy): domain Eukaryota; kingdom Metazoa; phylum Arthropoda; class Insecta; order Neuroptera; family Sisyridae; genus Sisyra; species Sisyra terminalis. The sequence goes on along the minus strand of OY292279.1, from coordinate 1,048,247 downwards.
AGAAAACTAAACCTCATAATGAAAAGTCGCCCCCTTTAAATGACCCAATATCAGTCGAATTTTCTCGCATAGACTTTAAACTCCTTACCTTTCCGTTCTAATTTAACAAGGATCTAGTTAACCAATGCTTTTTATTTTTTGCATAGTAGTTAAGGATGATTTAATCTTTAATATTCATCTCAATTTTGGCGAAAGAAATCATCCCATATATCCTTTTTATGCACTCGAAAATTGTCCTTTTTGAAATTTTGAAATGGAATTGTGATTGTCTTGTAACCCACAGGACAAAATTTTTTTCTCATTATAATTCACTTGATAACCTGGATTCATAATCAGTAGAGAAAACTAAACCTCATAATGAAAAGTCGCCCCCTTTAAATGACCCAATATCAGTCGAATTTTCTGGCATAGACTTTAAACTCCTTAACTTCCCGTTCTAATTTTTCTGAGATCTAGTACCAATGCTTTTTATTTTTTGCATAGTAGTTAAGGATGATTTAATCTTTAATATTCAACTCAATTTTGGTGAAACAAATCATCCCTTATATCCTTTTTATGCACTCGAAAATTGTCCTTTTTGAAATGTTGAAATGGAATTGTGATTGTCTTGTAACCCACAGGACAAATTTTTTTTCACATTATAATTCACTTGATAGCCTGGATTAATATTCAGTTGAGAAAACTAAACCTCATAATAAAAAGTCGCCCCCTTTAAATGACCCAATATCAGTCGAATTTTCTCGCATAGACTTTAAACTCCTTAACTTCCCGTTCTAATTTTTCAGGGATTTAGTTAACCAATGCTTTTTATTTTTTGCATAGTAGTTAAGGATGATTTAATCTTTAATATTCAACTCAATTTTGGCGAAAGAAATCATCCCATATATCCTTTTTATGCACTCGAAAATTGACCTTTTTGAAATTTTGAAATGGAATTGTGATTGTCTTGTAACCCACAGGACAAAATTTTTTTCTCATTATAATTCACTTGATAGCCTGGATTCATAATCAGTTGAGAAAACTAAACCTCATAATAAAAAGTCGCCCCCTTTAAATGACCCAATATCAGTCGAATTTTCTCGCATAGACTTTAAACTCCTTAACTTCCCGTTCTAATTTTTCAGGGATTTAGTTAACCAATGCTTTTTATTTTTTGCATAGTAGTTAAGGATGATTTAATCTTTAATATTCATCTCAATTTTGGCGAAAGAAATCATCCCATATATCCTTTTTATGCACTCGAAAATTGACCTTTTTGAAATTTTGAAATGGAATTGTGATTGTCTTGTAACCCACAGGACAAAATTTTTTTCTCATTATAATTCACTTGATAGCCTGGATTCATAATCAGTTGAGAAAACTAAACCTCATAATGAAAAGTCGCCCCCTTTAAATGACTCAATATCAGTCGAATTTACTCGCATAGACTTTCAACTCCTTAACTTCCCGTTCTAACTTTACAAGGATCTAGTTAACCAATGCTTTTTATTTTTTGCATAGTAGTTAAGGATGTTTTAATCTTTAATATTCATCACAATTTTGGCGAAAGAAATCATCCCATATATCCTTTTTTGCACTCGAAAATTGTCCTTTTTGAAATTTTGAAATGGAATTGTGATTGTCTTGTTACCCACAGGACAAAATTTTTTTCACATTATAATTCACTTGATAGCCTGGATTCATATTCAGTTGAGAAAACTAAACCTCATAATGAAAAGTCGCCCCCTTTAAATGACCCAATATCAGTCGAATTTCCTCGCATAGACTTTAAACTCCTTAACTTCCCATTCTAATTTTTCAGAGATTTAGTTAACCAATGCTTTTTATTTTTTGCATAGTAGTTAAGGATGATTTAATCTTTAATATTCAACTCAATATTGGCGAAACAAATCATCCCTTATATCCTTTTTATGCACTCGAAAATTGTCCTTTTTGAAATGTTGAAATGGAATTGTGATTGTCTTGTAACCCACAGGACAAATTTTTTTTCACATTATAATTCACTTGATAGCCTGGATTCATATTCAGTTGAGAAAACTAAACCTCATAATGAAAAGTCGGCCCCTTTAAATGACTCAATATCAGTCGAATTTACTCGCATAGACTTTCAACTCCTTAACTTCCCGTTCTAACTTTACAAGGATCTAGTTAACCAATGCTTTTTATTTTTTGCATAGTAGTTAAGGATGATTTAATCTTTAATATTCATCTCAATTTTGGCGAAAGAAATCATCCCATATATCCTTTTTATGCACTCGAAAATTGTCCTTTTTGAAATTTTGAAATGGAATTGTGATTGTCTTGTAACCCACAGGACAAAATTTTTTTCACATTATAATTCACTTGATAGCCTGGATTAATATTCAGTTGAGAAAACTAAACCTCATAATAAAAAGTCGCCCCCTTTAAATGACCCAATATCAGTCGAATTTTCTCGCATAGACTTTAAACTCCTTAACTTCCCGTTCTAATTTTTCAGGGATTTAGTTAACCAATGCTTTTTATTTTTTGCATAGTAGTTAAGGATGATTTAATCTTTAATATTCAACTCAATATTGGCGAAACAAATCATCCCTTATATCCTTTTTATGCACTCGAAAATTGTCCTTTTTGAAATGTTGAAATGGAATTGTGATTGTCTTGTAACCCACAGGACAAATTTTTTTTCACATTATAATTCACTTGATAGCCTGGATTCATATTCAGTTGAGAAAACTAAACCTCATAATGAAAAGTCGGCCCCTTTAAATGACTCAATATCAGTCGAATTTACTCGCATAGACTTTCAACTCCTTAACTTCCCGTTCTAACTTTACAAGGATCTAGTTAACCAATGCTTTTTATTTTTTGCATAGTAGTTAAGGATGATTAAATCTTTAATATTCATCTCAATTTTGGCGAAAGAAATCATCCCATATATCCTTTTTATGCACTCGAAAATTGTCCTTTTTGAAATTTTGAAATGGAATTGTGATTGTCTTGTAACCCACAGGACAAAATTTTTTTCACATTATAATTCACTTGATAGCCTGGATTATAATTCAGTTGAGAAAACTAAACCTCATAATGAAAAGTCGCCCCCTTTAAATGACCCAATATCAGTCGAATTTTCTCGCATAGACTTTAAACTCCTTAACTTCCCGTTCTAATTTTTCAGGGATTTAGTTAACCAATGCTTTTTATTTTTTGCATAGTAGTTAAGGATGATTTAATCTTTAATATTCAACTCAATATTGGCGAAACAAATCATCCCTTATATCCTTTTTATGCACTCGAAAATTGTCCTTTTTGAAATTTTGAAATGGAATTGTGATTGTCTTGTAACCCACAGGACATAATTTTTTTCTCATTATTATTCACTTGATAGCCTGGATTCATAATCCGTTGAGAAAACTAGATCTCTTAATGAAAAGTCACCCCCTTTAAATGACCCAATATCAGTCGAATTTTTTTCGCATAGACTTTCAACTCCTTAACTTCCCGTTCTTACTTTACAAGGATCTAGTTAACCAATGCTTTTTATTATTTGCATAGTAGTTTAGGATGATTTAATCTTTAATATTCATCACAATTTTGGCGAAAGAAATCATCCCATATATCCTTTTTTGCACTCGAAAATTGTCCTTTTTGAAATTTTGAAATGGAATTGTGATTGTCTTGTAACCCACAGGACAAAATTTTTTTCTTATTATAATTCACTTGATAGCCTGGATTTATATTCAGTTGAGAAAACTAAACCTCATAATGAAAAGTCGCCCCCTTTAAATGACCCAATATCAGTCGAATTTTCTCGCATAGACTTTAAACTCCTTAACTTCCCATTCTAATTTTTCAGGGATTTAGTTATCCAATGCTTTTTATTTTTTGCATAGTAGTTAAGGATGATTTAATCTTTAATATTCAACTCAATTTTGGTGAAACAAATCATCCCTTATATCCTTTTTATGCACTCGAAAATTGTCCTTTTTGAAATGTTGAAATGGAATTGTGATTGTCTTGTAACCCACAGGACAAAATTTTTTTCACATTATAATTCACTTGATAGCCTGGATTCATAATCAGTTGAGAAAACTAAACCTCATAATGAAAAGTCGGCCCCTTTAAATGACTCAATATCAGTCGAATTTACTCGCATAGACTTTCAACTCCTTAACTTCCCGTTCTAACTTTACAAGGATCTAGTTAACCAATGCTTTTTATTTTTTGCATAGTAGTTAAGGATGATTTTATCTTTAATATTCATCTCAATTTTGGCGAAAGAAATCATCCCATATATCCTTTTTATGCACTCGAAAATTGTCCTTTTTGAAATTTTGAAATGGAATTGTGATTGTCTTGTAACCCACAGGACAAAATTTTTTTCACATTATAATTCACTTGATAGCCTGGATTCATATTCAGTTGAGAAAACTAAACCTCATAATGAAAAGTCGCCCCCTTTAAATGACCCAATATCAGTCGAATTTTCTCGCATAGACTTTAAACTCCTTAACTTCCCGTTCTAATTTTTCAGGGATTTAGTTAACCAATGCTTTTTATTTTTTGCATAGTAGTTAAGGATGATTTAATCTTTAATATTCAACTCAATATTGGCGAAACAAATCATCCCTTATATCCTTTTTATGCCCTCGAAAATTGTCCTTTTTGAAATGTTGAAATGGAATTGTGATTGTCTTGTAACCCACAGGACAAATTTATTTTTACATTATAATTCACTTGATAGCCTGGATTCATAATCAGTTGAGAAAACTAAACCTCATAATGAAAAGTCGCCCCCTTTAAATGACCCAATATCAGTCGAATTTTCTCGCATAGACTTTAAACTCCTTAACTTCCCGTTCTAATTTTTCAGGGATATAGTCAACCAATGCTTTTTATTTTTTGCATAGTAGTTAAGGATGATTTATTCATTAATATTCAACTCAATATTGGCGAAACAAATCATCCCTTATATCCTTTTTATGCACTCGAAAATTGTCCTTTTTGAAATTTTGAAATGGAATTGTGATTGTCTTGTACCCCACAGGACAAAATTTTTTTCACATTATAATTCACTTGATAGCCTGGATTCATAATCAGTTGAGAAAACTAAACCTCATAATGAAAAGTCGCCCCCTTTAAATGACCCAATATCAGTCGAATTTTCTCGCATAGACTTTAAACTCCTTAACTTCCCGTTCTAATTTTTCAGGGATATAGTCAACCAATGCTTTTTATTTTTTGCATAGTAGTTAAGGATGATTTAATCTTTAATATTCAACTCAATATTGGCGAAACAAATCATCCCTTATATCCTTTTTATGCACTCGAAAATTGTCCTTTTTGAAATGTTGAAATGGAATTGTGATTGTCTTGTAACCCACAGGACAAATTTTTTTTCACATTATAATTCACTTGATAGCCTGGATTCATATTCAGTTGAGAAAACTAAACCTCATAATGAAAAGTCGGCCCCTTTAAATGACTCAATATCAGTCGAATTTACTCGCATAGACTTTCAACTCCTTAACTTCCCGTTCTAACTTTACAAGGATCTAGTTAACCAATGCTTTTTATTTTTTGCATAGTAGTTAAGGATGATTTAATCTTTAATATTCATCTCAATTTTGGCGAAAGAAATCATCCCATATATCCTTTTTATGCACTCGAAAATTGTCCTTTTTGAAATTTTGAAATGGAATTGTGATTGTCTTGTAACCCACAGGACAAAATTTTTTTCACATTATAATTCACTTGATAGCCTGGATTAATATTCAGTTGAGAAAACTAAACCTCATAATAAAAAGTCGCCCCCTTTAAATGACCCAATATCAGTCGAATTTTCTCGCATAGACTTTAAACTCCTTAACTTCCCGTTCTAATTTTTCAGGGATTTAGTTAACCAATGCTTTTTATTTTTTGCATAGTAGTTAAGGATGATTTAATCTTTAATATTCAACTCAATATTGGCGAAACAAATCATCCCTTATATCCTTTTTATGCACTCGAAAATTGTCCTTTTTGAAATGTTGAAATGGAATTGTGATTGTCTTGTAACCCACAGGACAAATTTTTTTTCACATTATAATTCACTTGATAGCCTGGATTCATATTCAGTTGAGAAAACTAAACCTCATAATGAAAAGTCGGCCCCTTTAAATGACTCAATATCAGTCGAATTTACTCGCATAGACTTTCAACTCCTTAACTTCCCGTTCTAACTTTACAAGGATCTAGTTAACCAATGCTTTTTATTTTTTGCATAGTAGTTAAGGATGATTAAATCTTTAATATTCATCTCAATTTTGGCGAAAGAAATCATCCCATATATCCTTTTTATGCACTCGAAAATTGTCCTTTTTGAAATTTTGAAATGGAATTGTGATTGTCTTGTAACCCACAGGACAAAATTTTTTTCACATTATAATTCACTTGATAGCCTGGATTATAATTCAGTTGAGAAAACTAAACCTCATAATGAAAAGTCGCCCCCTTTAAATGACCCAATATCAGTCGAATTTTCTCGCATAGACTTTAAACTCCTTAACTTCCCGTTCTAATTTTTCAGGGATTTAGTTAACCAATGCTTTTTATTTTTTGCATAGTAGTTAAGGATGATTTAATCTTTAATATTCAACTCAATATTGGCGAAACAAATCATCCCTTATATCCTTTTTATGCACTCGAAAATTGTCCTTTTTGAAATTTTGAAATGGAATTGTGATTGTCTTGTAACCCACAGGACATAATTTTTTTCTCATTATTATTCACTTGATAGCCTGGATTCATAATCCGTTGAGAAAACTAGATCTCTTAATGAAAAGTCACCCCCTTTAAATGACCCAATATCAGTCGAATTTTTTTCGCATAGACTTTCAACTCCTTAACTTCCCGTTCTTACTTTACAAGGATCTAGTTAACCAATGCTTTTTATTATTTGCATAGTAGTTTAGGATGATTTAATCTTTAATATTCATCACAATTTTGGCGAAAGAAATCATCCCATATATCCTTTTTTGCACTCGAAAATTGTCCTTTTTGAAATTTTGAAATGGAATTGTGATTGTCTTGTAACCCACAGGACAAAATTTTTTTCTTATTATAATTCACTTGATAGCCTGGATTTATATTCAGTTGAGAAAACTAAACCTCATAATGAAAAGTCGCCCCCTTTAAATGACCCAATATCAGTCGAATTTTCTCGCATAGACTTTAAACTCCTTAACTTCCCATTCTAATTTTTCAGGGATTTAGTTATCCAATGCTTTTTATTTTTTGCATAGTAGTTAAGGATGATTTAATCTTTAATATTCAACTCAATTTTGGTGAAACAAATCATCCCTTATATCCTTTTTATGCACTCGAAAATTGTCCTTTTTGAAATGTTGAAATGGAATTGTGATTGTCTTGTAACCCACAGGACAAAATTTTTTTCACATTATAATTCACTTGATAGCCTGGATTCATAATCAGTTGAGAAAACTAAACCTCATAATGAAAAGTCGGCCCCTTTAAATGACTCAATATCAGTCGAATTTACTCGCATAGACTTTCAACTCCTTAACTTCCCGTTCTAACTTTACAAGGATCTAGTTAACCAATGCTTTTTATTTTTTGCATAGTAGTTAAGGATGATTTTATCTTTAATATTCATCTCAATTTTGGCGAAAGAAATCATCCCATATATCCTTTTTATGCACTCGAAAATTGTCCTTTTTGAAATTTTGAAATGGAATTGTGATTGTCTTGTAACCCACAGGACAAAATTTTTTTCACATTATAATTCACTTGATAGCCTGGATTCATATTCAGTTGAGAAAACTAAACCTCATAATGAAAAGTCGCCCCCTTTAAATGACCCAATATCAGTCGAATTTTCTCGCATAGACTTTAAACTCCTTAACTTCCCGTTCTAATTTTTCAGGGATTTAGTTAACCAATGCTTTTTATTTTTTGCATAGTAGTTAAGGATGATTTAATCTTTAATATTCAACTCAATATTGGCGAAACAAATCATCCCTTATATCCTTTTTATGCCCTCGAAAATTGTCCTTTTTGAAATGTTGAAATGGAATTGTGATTGTCTTGTAACCCACAGGACAAATTTATTTTTACATTATAATTCACTTGATAGCCTGGATTCATAATCAGTTGAGAAAACTAAACCTCATAATGAAAAGTCGCCCCCTTTAAATGACCCAATATCAGTCGAATTTTCTCGCATAGACTTTAAACTCCTTAACTTCCCGTTCTAATTTTTCAGGGATATAGTCAACCAATGCTTTTTATTTTTTGCATAGTAGTTAAGGATGATTTATTCATTAATATTCAACTCAATATTGGCGAAACAAATCATCCCTTATATCCTTTTTATGCACTCGAAAATTGTCCTTTTTGAAATTTTGAAATGGAATTGTGATTGTCTTGTACCCCACAGGACAAAATTTTTTTCACATTATAATTCACTTGATAGCCTGGATTCATAATCAGTTGAGAAAACTAAACCTCATAATGAAAAGTCGCCCCCTTTAAATGACCCAATATCAGTCGAATTTTCTCGCATAGACTTTAAACTCCTTAACTTCCCATTCTAATTTTTCAGGGATTTAGTTAACCAATGCTTTTTATTTTTTGCATAGTAGTTAAGGATGATTTAATCTTTAATATTCAACTCAATTTTGGTGAAACAAATCATCCCTTATATCCTTTTTATGCACTCGAAAATTGTCCTTTTTGAAATGTTGAAATGGAATTGTGATTGTCTTGTAACCCACAGGACAAAATTTTTTTCACATTATAATTCACTTGATAGCCTGGATTCATAATCAGTTGAGAAAACTAAACCTCATAATGAAAAGTCGGCCCCTTTAAATGACTCAATATCAGTCGAATTTACTCGCATAGACTTTCAACTCCTTAACTTCCCGTTCTAATTTTTCAGGGATTTAGTTAACCAATGCTTTTTATTTTTTGCATAGTAGTTAAGGATGATTTAATCTTTAATATTCATCTCAATTTTGGCGAAAGAAATCATCCCATATATCCTTTTTATGCACTCGAAAATTGTCCTTTTTGAAATTTTGAAATGGAATTGTGATTGTCTTGTAACCCACAGGACAAAATTTTTTTCATATTATAATTCACTTGATAGCCTGGATTCATATTCAGTTGAGAAAACTAAACCTCATAATGAAAAGTCGCCCCCTTTAAATGACCCAATATCAGTCGAATTTTCTCGCATAGACTTTAAACTCCTTAACTTCCCGTTCTAATTTTTCAGGGATTTAGTTAACCAATGCTTTTTATTTTTTGCATAGTAGTTAAGGATGATTTAATCTTTAATATTCAACTCAATATTGGCGAAACAAATCATCCCTTATATCCTTTTTATGCCCTCGAAAATTGTCCTTTTTGAAATGTTGAAATGGAATTGTGATTGTCTTGTAACCCACAGGACAAATTTATTTTTACATTATAATTCACTTGATAGCCTGGATTCATAATCAGTTGAGAAAACTAAACCTCATAATGAAAAGTCGCCCCCTTTAAATGACCCAATATCAGTCGAATTTTCTCGCATAGACTTTAAACTCCTTAACTTCCCGTTCTAATTTTTCAGGGATATAGTTAACCAATGCTTTTTATTTTTTGCATAGTAGTTAAGGATGATTTATTCATTAATATTCAACTCAATATTGGCGAAACAAATCATCCCTTATATCCTTTTTATGCACTCGAAAATTGTCCTTTTTGAAATTTTGAAATGGAATTGTGATTGTCTTGTACCCCACAGGACAAAATTTTTTTCACATTATAATTCACTTGATAGCCTGGATTCATAATCAGTTGAGAAAACTAAACCTCATAATGAAAAGTCGCCCCCTTTAAATGACCCAATATCAGTCGAATTTTCTCGCATAGACTTTAAACTCCTTAACTTCCCGTTCTAATTTTTCAGGGATATAGTTAACCAATGCTTTTTATTTTTTGCATAGTAGTTAAGGATGATTTATTCATTAATATTCAACTCAATATTGGCGAAACAAATCATCCCTTATATCCTTTTTATGCACTCGAAAATTGTCCTTTTTGAAATTTTGAAATGGAATTGTGATTGTCTTGTACCCCACAGGACAAAATTTTTTTCACATTATAATTCACTTGATAGCCTGGATTCATAATCAGTTGAGAAAACTAAACCTCATAATGAAAAGTCGCCCCCTTTAAATGACCCAATATCAGTCGAATTTTCTCGCATAGACTTTAAACTCCTTAACTTCCCATTCTAATTTTTCAGGGATTTAGTTAACCAATGCTTTTTATTTTTTGCATAGTAGTTAAGGATGATTTAATCTTTAATATTCAACTCAATTTTGGTGAAACAAATCATCCCTTATATCCTTTTTATGCACTCGAAAATTGTCCTTTTTGAAATTTTGAAATGGAATTGTGATTGTCTTGTAACCCACAGGACATAATTTTTTTCTCATTATTATTCACTTGATAGCCTGGATTCATAATCCGTTGAGAAAAGTAGATCTCTTAATGAAAAGTCACCCCCTTTAAATGACCCAATATCAGTCGAATTTTTTTCGCATAGACTTTCAACTCCTTAACTTCCCGTTCTAACTTTACAAGGATCTAGTTAACCAATGCTTTTTATTATTTGCATAGTAGTTTAGGATGATTTAATCTTTAATATTCATTACAATTTTGGCGAAAGAAATCATCCCATATATCCTTTTTTGCACTCGAAAATTGTCCTTTTTGAAATTTTGAAATGGAATTATGATTGTCTTGTAACCCACAGGACAAATTTTTTTTCTTATTATAATTCACTTGATAGCCTGGATTCATATTGAGTTGAGAAAACTAAACCTCATAATGAAAAGTCGCCCCCTTTAAATGACCCAATATCAGTCGAATTTTTTCGCATAGACTTTCAACTCCTTAACTTGCCGTTCTAACTTTACAAGGATCTAGTTAACCAATGCTTTTTATTTTTTGCATAGTAGTTAAGGATGATTTAATCTTTAATATTCATCTCAATTTTGGCGAAAGAAATCATCCCATATATCCTTTTTATGCACTCGAAAATTGTCCTTTTTGAAATTTTGAAATGGAATTGTGATTGTCTTGTAACCCACAGGACAAAATTTTTTTCACATTATAATTCACTTGATAGCCTGGATTAATATTCAGTTGAGAAAACTAAACCTCATAATGAAAAGTCGACCCTCTTAAATGACCCAATATCAGTCGAATTTTCTCGCATAGACTTTAAACTCCTTAACTTCCCGTTCTAATTTTTCAGGGATTTAGTTAACCAATGCTTTTTATTTTTTGCATAGTAGTTAAGGATGATTTAATCTTTAATATTCAACTCAATATTGGCGAAACAAATCATCCCTTATATCCTTTTTATGCACTCGAAAATTGTCCTTTTTGAAATTTTGAAATGGAATTGTGATTGTCTTGTAACCCACAGGACATAATTTTTTTCTCATTATTATTCACTTGATAGCCTGGATTCATAATCCGTTGAGAAAACTAGATCTCTTAATGAAAAGTCACCCCCTTTAAATGACCCAATATCAGTCGAATTTTTTTCGCATAGACTTTCAACTCCTTAACTTCCCGTTCTTACTTTACAAGGATCTAGTTAACCAATGCTTTTTATTATTTGCATAGTAGTTTAGGATGATTTAATCTTTAATATTCATCACAATTTTGGCGAAAGAAATCATCCCATATATCCTTTTTTGCACTCGAAAATTGTCCTTTTTGAAATTTTGAAATGGAATTGTGATTGTCTTGTAACCCACAGGACAAAATTTTTTTCTTATTATAATTCACTTGATAGCCTGGATTCATATTCAGTTGAGAAAACTAAACCTCATAATGAAAAGTCGCCCCCTTTAAATGACCCAATATCAGTCGAATTTTCTCGCATAGACTTTAAACTCCTTAACTTCCCATTCTAATTTTTCAGGGATTTAGTTATCCAATGCTTTTTATTTTTTGCATAGTAGTTAAGGATGATTTAATCTTTAATATTCAACTCAATTTTGGTGAAACAAATCATCCCTTATATCCTTTTTATGCACTCGAAAATTGTCCTTTTTGAAATGTTGAAATGGAATTGTGATTGTCTTGTAACCCACAGGACAAAATTTTTTTCACATTATAATTCACTTGATAGCCTGGATTCATAATCAGTTGAGAAAACTAAACCTCATAATGAAAAGTCGGCCCCTTTAAATGACTCAATATCAGTCGAATTTACTCGCATAGACTTTCAACTCCTTAACTTCCCGTTCTAACTTTACAAGGATCTAGTTAACCAATGCTTTTTATTTTTTGCATAGTAGTTAAGGATGATTTAATCTTTAATATTCAACTCAATATTGGCGAAACAAATCATCCCTTATATCCTTTTTATGCCCTCGAAAATTGTCCTTTTTGAAATGTTGAAATGGAATTGTGATTGTCTTGTAACCCACAGGACAAATTTATTTTTACATTATAATTCACTTGATAGCCTGGATTCATAATCAGTTGAGAAAACTAAACCTCATAATGAAAAGTCGCCCCCTTTAAATGACCCAATATCAGTCGAATTTTCTCGCATAGACTTTAAACTCCTTAACTTCCCGTTCTAATTTTTCAGGGATATAGTTAACCAATGCTTTTTATTTTTTGCATAGTAGTTAAGGATGATTTATTCATTAATATTCAACTCAATATTGGCGAAACAAATCATCCCTTATATCCTTTTTATGCACTCGAAAATTGTCCTTTTTGAAATTTTGAAATGGAATTGTGATTGTCTTGTACCCCACAGGACAAAATTTTTTTCACATTATAATTCACTTGATAGCCTGGATTCATAATCAGTTGAGAAAACTAAACCTCATAATGAAAAGTCGCCCCCTTTAAATGACCCAATATCAGTCGAATTTTCTCGCATAGACTTTAAACTCCTTAACTTCCCATTCTAATTTTTCAGGGATTTAGTTATCCAATGCTTTTTATTTTTTGCATAGTAGTTAAGGATGATTTAATCTTTAATATTCAACTCAATTTTGGTGAAACAAATCATCCCTTATATCCTTTTTATGCACTCGAAAATTGTCCTTTTTGAAATGTTGAAATGGAATTGTGATTGTCTTGTAACCCACAGGACAAAATTTTTTTCACATTATAATTCACTTGATAGCCTGGATTCATAATCAGTTGAGAAAACTAAACCTCATAATGAAAAGTCGGCCCCTTTAAATGACTCAATATCAGTCGAATTTACTCGCATAGACTTTCAACTCCTTAACTTCCCGTTCTAACTTTACAAGGATCTAGTTAACCAATGCTTTTTATTTTTTGCATAGTAGTTAAGGATGATTTTATCTTTAATATACATCTCAATTTTGGCGAAAGAAATCATCCCATATATCCTTTTTATGCACTCGAAAATTGTCCTTTTTGAAATTTTGAAATGGAATTGTGATTGTCTTGTAACCCACAGGACAAAATTTTTTTCACATTATAATTCACTTGATAGCCTGGATTCATATTCAGTTGAGAAAACTAAACCTCATAATGAAAAGTCGCCCCCTTTAAATGACCCAATATCAGTCGAATTTTCTCGCATAGACTTTAAACTCCTTAACTTCCCGTTCTAATTTTTCAGGGATTTAGTTAACCAATGCTTTTTATTTTTTGCATAGTAGTTAAGGATGATTTAATCTTTAATATTCAACTCAATATTGGCGAAACAAATCATCCCTTATATCCTTTTTATGCCCTCGAAAATTGTCCTTTTTGAAATGTTGAAATGGAATTGTGATTGTCTTGTAACCCACAGGACAAATTTATTTTTACATTATAATTCATTTGATAGCCTGGATTCATAATCAGTTGAGAAAACTAAACCTCATAATGAAAAGTCGCCCCCTTTAAATGACCCAATATCAGTCGAATTTTCTCGCATAGACTTTAAACTCCTTAACTTCCCGTTCTAATTTTTCAGGGATATAGTCAACCAATGCTTTTTATTTTTTGCATAGTAGTTAAGGATGATTTATTCATTAATATTCAACTCAATATTGGCGAAACAAATCATCCCTTATATCCTTTTTATGCACTCGAAAATTGTCCTTTTTGAAATTTTGAAATGGAATTGTGATTGTCTTGTACCCCACAGGACAAAATTTTTTTCACATTATAATTCACTTGATAGCCTGGATTCATAATCAGTTGAGAAAACTAAACCTCATAATGAAAAGTCGCCCCCTTTAAATGACCCAATATCAGTCGAATTTTCTCGCATAGACTTTAAACTCCTTAACTTCCCATTCTAATTTTTCAGGGATTTAGTTAACCAATGCTTTTTATTTTTTGCATAGTAGTTAAGGATGATTTAATCTTTAATATTCAACTCAATTTTGGTGAAACAAATCATCCCTTATATCCTTTTTATGCACTCGAAAATTGTCCTTTTTGAAATGTTGAAATGGAATTGTGATTGTCTTGTAACCCACAGGACAAAATTTTTTTCACATTATAATTCACTTGATAGCCTGGATTCATAATCAGTTGAGAAAACTAAACCTCATAATGAAAAGTCGGCCCCTTTAAATGACTCAATATCAGTCGAATTTACTCGCATAGACTTTCAACTCCTTAACTTCCCGTTCTAATTTTTCAGGGATTTAGTTAACCAATGCTTTTTATTTTTTGCATAGTAGTTAAGGATGATTTAATCTTTAATATTCATCTCAATATTGGCGAAACAAATCATCCCTTATATCCTTTTTATGCCCTCGAAAATTGTCCTTTTTGAAATGTTGAAATGGAATTGTGATTGTCTTGTAACCCACAGGACAAATTTATTTTTACATTATAATTCACTTGATAGCCTGGATTCATAATCAGTTGAGAAAACTAAACCTCATAATGAAAAGTCGCCCCCTTTAAATGACCCAATATCAGTCGAATTTTCTCGCATAGACTTTAAACTCCTTAACTTCCCGTTCTAATTTTTCAGGGATATAGTTAACCAATGCTTTTTATTTTTTGCATAGTAGTTAAGGATGATTTATTCATTAATATTCAACTCAATATTGGCGAAACAAATCATCCCTTATATCCTTTTTATGCCCTCGAAAATTGTCCTTTTTGAAATGTTGAAATGGAATTGTGATTGTCTTGTAACCCACAGGACAAATTTATTTTTACATTATAATTCACTTGATAGCCTGGATTCATAATCAGTTGAGAAAACTAAACCTCATAATGAAAAGTCGCCCCCTTTAAATGACCCAATATCAGTCGAATTTTCTCGCATAGACTTTAAACTCCTTAACTTCCCGTTCTAATTTTTCAGGGATATAGTTAACCAATGCTTTTTATTTTTTGCATAGTAGTTAAGGATGATTTATTCATTAATATTCAACTCAATATTGGCGAAACAAATCATCCCTTATATCCTTTTTATGCACTCGAAAATTGTCCTTTTTGAAATTTTGAAATGGAATTGTGATTGTCTTGTACCCCACAGGACAAAATTTTTTTCACATTATAATTCACTTGATAGCCTGGATTCATAATCAGTTGAGAAAACTAAACCTCATAATGAAAAGTCGCCCCCTTTTAATGACCCAATATCAGTCGAATTTTCTCGCATAGACTTTAAACTCCTTAACTTCCCATTCTAATTTTTCAGGGATTTAGTTAACCAATGCTTTTTATTTTTTGCATAGTAGTTAAGGATGATTTAATCTTTAATATTCAACTCAATTTTGGTGAAACAAATCATCCCTTATATCCTTTTTATGCACTCGAAAATTGTCCTTTTTGAAATTTTGAAATGGAATTGTGATTGTCTTGTAACCCACAGGACATAATTTTTTTTCACATTATAATTCACTTGATAGCCTGGATTCATATTCAGTTGAGAAAACTAAACCTCATAATGAAAAGTCGCCCCCTTTAAATGACCCAATATCAGTCGAATTTTTTCGCATAGACTTTCAACTCCTTACCTTCCCGTTCTAACTTTACAAGGATCTAGTTAACCAATGCTTTTTATTATTTGCATAGTAGTTTAGGATGATTTAATCTTTAATATTCATTACAATTTTGGCGAAAGAAATCATCCCATATATCCTTTTTTGCACTCGAAAATTGTCCTTTTTGAAATTTTGAAATGGAATTATGATTGTCTTGTAACCCACAGGACAAATTTTTTTTCTTATTATAATTCACTTGATAGCCTGGATTCATATTGAGTTGAGAAAACTAAACCTCATAATGAAAAGTCGCCCCCTTTAAATGACCCAATATCAGTCGAATTTTTTCGCATAGACTTTCAACTCCTTACCTTCCCGTTATAATTTTACAAGGATCTAGTTAACCAATGCTTTTTTTTTTTTGCATAGTAGTTAAGGATGATTTAATCTTTAATATTCAACTCAATATTGGCGAAACAAATCATCCCTTATATCCTTTTTATGCACTCGAAAATTGTCCTTTTTGAAATGTTGAAATGGAATTGTGATTGTCTTGTAACCCACAGGACAAATTTTTTTTCACATTATAATTCACTTGATAGCCTGGATTCATATTCAGTTGAGAAAACTAAACCTCATAATGAAAAGTCGGCCCCTTTAAATGACTCAATATCAGTCGAATTTACTCGCATAGACTTTCAACTCCTTAACTTCCCGTTCTAACTTTACAAGGATCTAGTTAACCAATGCTTTTTATTTTTTGCATAGTAGTTAAGGATGATTTAATCTTTAATATTCATCTCAATTTTGGCGAAAGAAATCATCCCATATATCCTTTTTATGCACTCGAAAATTGTCCTTTTTGAAATTTTGAAATGGAATTGTGATTGTCTTGTAACCCACAGGACAAAATTTTTTTCACATTATAATTCACTTGATAGCCTGGATTAATATTCAGTTGAGAAAACTAAACCTCATAATGAAAAGTCGACCCTCTTAAATGACCCAATATCAGTCGAATTTTCTCGCATAGACTTTAAACTCCTTAACTTCCCGTTCTAATTTTTCAGGGATTTAGTTAACCAATGCTTTTTATTTTTTGCATAGTAGTTAAGGATGATTTAATCTTTAATATTCAACTCAATATTGGCGAAACAAATCATCCCTTATATCCTTTTTATGCACTCGAAAATTGTCCTTTTTGAAATTTTGAAATGGAATTGTGATTGTCTTGTAACCCACAGGACATAATTTTTTTCTCATTATTATTCACTTGATAGCCTGGATTCATAATCCGTTGAGAAAACTAGATCTCTTAATGAAAAGTCACCCCCTTTAAATGACCCAATATCAGTCGAATTTTTTTCGCATAGACTTTCAACTCCTTAACTTCCCGTTCTTACTTTACAAGGATCTAGTTAACCAATGCTTTTTATTATTTGCATAGTAGTTTAGGATGATTTAATCTTTAATATTCATCACAATTTTGGCGAAAGAAATCATCCCATATATCCTTTTTTGCACTCGAAAATTGTCCTTTTTGAAATTTTGAAATGGAATTGTGATTGTCTTGTAACCCACAGGACAAAATTTTTTTCTTATTATAATTCACTTGATAGCCTGGATTCATATTCAGTTGAGAAAACTAAACCTCATAATGAAAAGTCGCCCCCTTTAAATGACCCAATATCAGTCGAATTTTCTCGCATAGACTTTAAACTCCTTAACTTCCCATTCTAATTTTTCAGGGATTTAGTTATCCAATGCTTTTTATTTTTTGCATAGTAGTTAAGGATGATTTAATCTTTAATATTCAACTCAATTTTGGTGAAACAAATCATCCCTTATATCCTTTTTATGCACTCGAAAATTGTCCTTTTTGAAATGTTGAAATGGAATTGTGATTGTCTTGTAACCCACAGGACAAAATTTTTTTCACATTATAATTCACTTGATAGCCTGGATTCATAATCAGTTGAGAAAACTAAACCTCATAATGAAAAGTCGGCCCCTTTAAATGACCCAATATCAGTCGAATTTTCTCGCATAGACTTTAAACTCCTTAACTTCCCGTTCTAACTTTACAAGGATCTAGTTAACCAATGCTTTTTATTTTTTGCATAGTAGTTAAGGATGATTTAATCTTTAATATTCAACTCAATATTGGCGAAACAAATCATCCCTTATATCCTTTTTATGCCCTCGAAAATTGTCCTTTTTGAAATGTTGAAATGGAATTGTGATTGTCTTGTAACCCACAGGACAAATTTATTTTTACATTATAATTCACTTGATAGCCTGGATTCATAATCAGTTGAGAAAACTAAACCTCATAATGAAAAGTCGCCCCCTTTAAATGACCCAATATCAGTCGAATTTTCTCGCATAGACTTTAAACTCCTTAACTTCCCGTTCTAATTTTTCAGGGATATAGTTAACCAATGCTTTTTATTTTTTGCATAGTAGTTAAGGATGATTTATTCATTAATATTCAACTCAATATTGGCGAAACAAATCATCCCTTATATCCTTTTTATGCACTCGAAAATTGTCCTTTTTGAAATTTTGAAATGGAATTGTGATTGTCTTGTACCCCACAGGACAAAATTTTTTTCACATTATAATTCACTTGATAGCCTGGATTCATAATCAGTTGAGAAAACTAAACCTCATAATGAAAAGTCGCCCCCTTTAAATGACCCAATATCAGTCGAATTTTCTCGCATAGACTTTAAACTCCTTAACTTCCCATTCTAATTTTTCAGGGATTTAGTTAACCAATGCTTTTTATTTTTTGCATAGTAGTTAAGGATGATTTAATCTTTAATATTCAACTCAATTTTGGTGAAACAAATCATCCCTTATATCCTTTTTATGCACTCGAAAATTGTCCTTTTTGAAATGTTGAAATGGAATTGTGATTGTCTTGTAACCCACAGGACAAAATTTTTTTCACATTATAATTCACTTGATAGCCTGGATTCATAATCAGTTGAGAAAACTAAACCTCATAATGAAAAGTCGGCCCCTTTAAATGACTCAATATCAGTCGAATTTACTCGCATAGACTTTCAACTCCTTAACTTCCCGTTCTAATTTTTCAGGGATTTAGTTAACCAATGCTTTTTATTTTTTGCATAGTAGTTAAGGATGATTTAATCTTTAATATTCATCTCAATTTTGGCGAAAGAAATCATCCCATATATCCTTTTTATGCACTCGAAAATTGTCCTTTTTGAAATTTTGAAGTGGAATTGTGATTGTCTTGTAACCCACAGGACAAAATTTTTTTCACATTATAATTTACTTGATAGCCTGGATTTTTATTCAGTTGAGAAATCTAAACCTCATAATGAAAAGTCGCCCCCTTTAAATGACCCAATATCAGTCGAATTTTCTCGCATAGACTTTAAACTCCTTAACTTCCCGTTCTAATTTTTCAGGGATTTAGTTAAGCAATGCTTTTTATTTTTTGCATAGTAGTTAAGGATGATTTAATCTTTAATATTCAACTCAATATTGGCGAAACAAATCATCCCTTATATCCTTTTTATGCACTCGAAAATTGTCCTTTTTGAAATTTTGAAGTGGAATTGTGATTGTCTTGTAACCCACAGGACAAAATTTTTTTCACATTATAATTCACTTGATAGCCTGGATTCATAATCAGTTGACAAAACTAAATCTCATAATGAAAAGTCGCCCCCTTTAAATGACCCAATATCAGTCAAATTTTCTCGCATAGACTTTAAACTCCTTAACTTCCCGTTCTAATTTTTCAGGGATTTAGTTAACCAATGCTTTTTATTTTTTGCATAGTAGTTAAGGATAATTTAATCTTTAATATTCTACTCCATTTTGGCGAAACAAAATATCTCTTATATCCTTTTTATGCACTCGAAAATTGTCCTGTTTGAAATGTTGAAATGGAATTGTGATTGTCTTGTAACCCACAGGACAAAATTTTTTTCACATTATAATTCACTTGATAGCCTGGATTCATAATCCGTTGTGAAAACTAGACCTCATAATGAAAAGTCACCCCCTTTAAATGACCCAATATCAGTCGAATTTTTTCGCATAGACTTTCAACTCCTTAACTTCCCGTTCTAATTTTACAAGGATCTAGTTAACCAATGCTTTTTATTTTTTGCATAGTAGTTAAGGATGATTTAATCTTAATTATTCAACTCAATATTGGCGAAACAAATCATCCCTTATATCCTTTTTATGCACTCGAAAATTGTCCTTTTTGAAATTTTGAAATGGAATTGTGATTGTCTTGTACCCCACAGGACAAAATTTTTTTTACATTATATTTCACTTGATAGCCTGGATTCATAATCCGTTGTGAAAACTAGACCTCATAATGAAAAGTCCCCCCCTTTTAAATGACCCAATATCAGTCGAATTTTTTCGCATAGACTTTCAACTCCTTAACTTCCCGTTCTAATTTTACAAGGATCTAGTTAACCAATGCTTTTTATTTTTTGCATAGTAGTTAAGGATGATTTAATCTTTAATATTCAATTCAATTTTGGCGAAACAAATCATCCCTTATATCCTTTTTATGCAATCCAAAATTTTTCCTTTTTGAAAATTTGATATCATATTGCGGGTGTCCTTTGGGACACAGGACAAATATTTTTTTCAGATTATAATTCACTTGATAGCCTGGATTCATAATCAGTTGAGAAAACTAAACCTCATAATGAAAAGTCGCCCCCTTTAAATGACCCAATATCAGTCGAATTTACTGGCATAGACTTTAAACTCCTTAACTTCCCGTTCTAATTTTTCTGAGATCTAGTTAACCAATGCTTTTTATTTTTTGCATAGTAGTAAAGTATGATTTAATCTTTATTATTCAACTCAATATTGGCGAAACAAATCATCCCTTATATCCTTTTTATGCACTCGAAAATTGTCCTTTTTGAAATTTTGAAATGGAATTGTGATTGTCTTGTACCCCACAGGACAAAATTTTTTTTACATTATATTTCACTTGATAGCCTGGATTCATAATCCGTTGTGAAAACTAGACCTCATAATGAAAAGTCCCCCCCTTTTAAATGACCCAATATCAGTCGAATTTTTTCGCATAGACTTTCAACTCCTTAACTTCCCGTTCTAATTTTACAAGGATCTAGTTAACCAATGCTTTTTATTTTTTGCATAGTAGTTAAGGATGATTTAATCTTTAATATTCATCTCAATTTTGGCGAAAGAAATCATCCCATATATCCTTTTTATGCACTCGAAAATTGTCCTTTTTGAAATTTTGAAATGGAATTGTGATTGTCTTGTAACCCACAGGACAAAATTTTTTTCACATTATAATTCTCTTGATAGTCTGGATTCATCATCAGTTGAGAAAACTAAATCTCATAATGAAAAGTCGCCCCCTTTAAATGACCCAATATCAGTCGAATTTTCTCGCATAGACTTTAAACTCCTTAACTTTCCGTTCTAATTTTTCAGGGATTTAGTTAACCAATGCTTTTTATTTTTTGCATAGTAGTTAAGGATGATTTAATCTTTAATATTCAACTCAATTTTGGTGAAACAAATCATCCCTTTTATCCTTTTTATGCACTCGAAAATTGTCCTTTTTGAAATGTTGAAATGGATTTGTGATTGTCTTGTAACCCACAGGACAAAATTTTTTTCACATTATAATTCACTTGATAGCCTGGATTCATAATCAGTTGACAAAACTAAATCTCATAATGAAAAGTCGCCCCCTTTAAATGACCCAATATCAGTCAAATTTTCTCGCATAGACTTTAAACTCCTTAACTTCCCGTTCTAATTTTTCAGGGATTTAGTTAACCAATGCTTTTTATTTTTTGCATAGTAGTTAAGGATGATTTAATCTTTAATATTCTACTCCATTTTGGCGAAACAAAATATCTCTTATATCCTTTTTATGCACTCGAAAATTGTCCTGTTTGAAATGTTGAAATGGAATTGTGATTGTCTTGTAACCCACAGGACAAAATTTTTTTCACATTATAATTCACTTGATAGCCTGGATTCATAATCCGTTGTGAAAACTAGACCTCATAATGAAAAGTCACCCCCTTTAAATGACCCAATATCAGTCGAATTTTTTCGCATAGACTTTCAACTCCTTAACTTCCCGTTCTAATTTTACAAGGATCTAGTTAACCAATGCTTTTTATTTTTTGCATAGTAGTTAAGGATGATTTAATCTTAATTATTCAACTCAATATTGGCGAAACAAATCATCCCTTATATCCTTTTTATGCACTCGAAAATTGTCCTTTTTGAAATTTTGAAATGGAATTGTGATTGTCTTGTACCCCACAGGACAAAATTTTTTTTACATTATATTTCACTTGATAGCCTGGATTCATAATCCGTTGTGAAAACTAGACCTCATAATGAAAAGTCCCCCCCTTTTAAATGACCCAATATCAGTCGAATTTTTTCGCATAGACTTTCAACTCCTTAACTTCCCGTTCTAATTTTACAAGGATCTAGTTAACCAATGCTTTTTATTTTTTGCATAGTAGTTAAGGATGATTTAATCTTTAATATTCAACTCAATTTTGGTGAAACAACTCATCCCTTTTATCCTTTTTATGCACTCGAAAATTGTCCTTTTTGAAATGTTGAAATGGAATTGTGATTGTCTTGTAACCCACAGGACAAAATTTTTTTCACATTATAATTCACTTGATAGCCTGGATTCATAATCAGTTGAGAAAACTAAACCTCATAATGAAAAGTCGGCCCCTTTAAATGACTCAATATCAGTCGAATTTACTCGCATAGACTTTCAACTCCTTAACTTCCCGTTCTAACTTTACAAGGATCTAGTTAACCAATGCTTTTTATTTTTTGCATAGTAGTTAAGGATGATTTTATCTTTAATATACATCTCAATTTTGGCGAAAGAAATCATCCCATATATCCTTTTTATGCACTCGAAAATTGTCCTTTTTGAAATTTTGAAATGGAATTGTGATTGTCTTGTAACCCACAGGACAAAATTTTTTTCACATTATAATTCACTTGATAGCCTGGATTCATAATCAGTTGAGAAAACTAAACCTCATAATGAAAAGTC
The DNA here is from genome assembly GCA_958496175.1 of Sisyra terminalis. Taxonomy (NCBI): domain Eukaryota; kingdom Metazoa; phylum Arthropoda; class Insecta; order Neuroptera; family Sisyridae; genus Sisyra; species Sisyra terminalis. The sequence goes on along the minus strand of OY292279.1, from coordinate 1,025,165 downwards.
GCCCCCTTTATATGACCCAATATCAGTCGAATTTTCTCGCATAGACTTTAAACTCCTTAACTTCCCGTTCTAATTTTTCAGGGATTTAGTTAACCAATGCTTTTTATTTTTTGCATAGTAGTTAAGGATGATAATTAATCTTTAATATTCAACTCAATTTTGGTGAAACAAATCATCCCTTATATCCTTTTTATTCACTCGAAAATTGTCCTTTTTGAAATGTTGAAATGGAATTGTGATTGACTTGTAACCCACAGGACAAAATTTTTTTCACATTATAATTCTCTTGATAGCCTGGATTCATAATCAGTTGAGAAAACTAAACCTCATAATGAAAAGTCGGCCCCTTTAAATGACTCAATATCAGTCGAATTTACTCGCATAGACTTTCAACTCCTTAACTTCCCGTTCTAATTTTTCAGGGATTTAGTTAACCAATGCTTTTTATTTTTTGCATAGTAGTTAAGGATGATTTAATCTTTAATATTCAACTCAATTTTGGTGAAACAAATCATCCCTTTTATCCTTTTTATGCACTCGAAAATTGTCCTTTTTGAAATGTTGAAATGGAATTGTGATTGTCTTGTAACCCACAGGACAAAATTTTTTTCACATTATAATTCACTTGATAGCCTGGATTCATAATCAGTTGAGAAAACTAAACCTCATAATGAAAAGTCGCCCCCTTTAAATGACCCAATATCAGTCGAATTTTCTCGCATAGACTTTAAACTCCTTAACTTCCCGTTCTAATTTTTCAGGGATTTAGTTAACCAATGCTTTTTATTTTTTGCATAGTAGTTAAGGATGATTTAATCTTTAATATTCAACTCAATTTTGGTGAAACAAATCATCCCTTTTATCCTTTTTATGCACTCGAAAATTGTCCTTTTTGAAATGTTGAAATGGAATTGTGATTGTCTTGTAACCCACAGGACAAAATTTTTTTCACATTATAATTCACTTGATAGCCTGGATTCATAATCAGTTGAGAAAACTAAACCTCATAATGATAAGTCGCCCCCTTTAAATGACCCAATATCTGTCGAATTTTCTCGCATAGACTTTAAACTCCTTAACTTCCCGTTCTAATTTTTCAGGGATTTAGTTAACCAATGCTTTTTATTTTTTGCATAGTAGTTAAGGATGATTTAATCTTTAATATTCTACTCCATTTTGGCGAAACAAAATATCTCTTATATCCTTTTTATGCACTCGAAAATTGTCCTTTTTGAAATTTTGAAATGGAATTGTGATTGTCTTGTAACCCACAGGACAAAATTTTTTTCACATTATAATTCACTTGATAGCCTGGATTCATAATCAGTTGAGAAAACTAAACCTCATAATGAATAGGCACCCCCTTTAAATGACCCAATATCAGTCGAATTTACTCGCATAGACTTTAAACTCTATAACTTCCCGTTCAAATTTTACAAGGATCTAGTTAACCAATGCTTTTTATTTTTTGCATAGTAGTTAAGGATGATTTAATCTTTAATATTCAATTCAATAATGGCGAAACAAATCATCCCTTATATCCTTTTTATGCACTCGAAAATTGTCCTTTTTGAAATTTTGAAATGGAATTGTGATTGTCTTGTACCCCACTGGACAAAATTTTTTTTACATTATATTTCACTTGATAGCCTGGATTCATAATCCGTTGAGAAAACTATACCTCATAATGAATAGGCACCCCCTTTAAATGACCCCATATCAGTCGAATTTACTCGTATAGACTTTAAACTCTATAACTTCCCGTTCTAATTTTACAAGGATCTAGTTAACCAATGCTTTTTATTTTTTGCATAGTAGTTAAGGATGATTGAATCTTTAATATTCTACTCCATTTTGGCGAAACAAAATATCTCTTATATCCTTTTTATGCACTCGAAAATTGACCTTTTAGAAATTTTGAAATGGAATTGTGATTGTCTTGTACCCCACAGGACAAAATTTTTTTTACATTATATTTCACTTGATAGCCTGGATTTATAATCAGTTGAGAAAACTAAACCTCATAATGAAAAGTCGCCCCCTTTAAATGACCCAATATCAGTCGAATTTTCTCGCATAGACTTTAAACTCCTTAACTTCCCGTTCTAATTTTTCAGAGATCTAGTTAACCAATGCTTTTTATTTTTTGCATAGTAGTTAAGAATGATTTAATCTTTAATATTCAACTCAATATTGGCGAAACAAATCATCCCTTATATCCTTTTCATGCACTCGAAAATTGTCCTTTTTGAAATTTTGAAATGGAATTGTGATTGTCTTGTACCCCACAGGACAAATTTTTTTTTACATTATATTTCACTTGATAGCCTGGATTCATAATCACTTGAGAAAACTATACCTCCTAATGAAAAGTCGCCCCCTTTAAATGACCCAATATCAGTCGAATTTTCTCGCATAGACTTTAAACTCCTTAACTTCCCGTTCTAATTTTTCAAAGATCTAGTTAACCAATGCTTTTTATTTTTTGCATAGTAGTTAAGGATGATTTAATCTTTAATATTCAACTCAATATTGGCGAAACAAATCATCCCTTATATCCTTTTTATGCACTCGAAAATTGTCCTTTTTGAAATTTTGAAATGGAATTGTGATTGTCTTGTACCCCACAGGACAAAATTTTTTTTACATTATATTTCACTTGATAGCCTGGATTCATAATCCGTTGAGAAAACTATACCTCATAATGAATAGGCACCCCCTTTAAATGACCCAATATCAGTCGAATTTACTCGCATAGACTTTAAACTCTATAATTTCCCGTTCTAATTTTACAAGGATCTAGTTACCAATGCTTTTTATTTTTTGCATAGTAGTTAAGAATGATTAATTATTTAATATTCAACTCAATAATGGCGAAACAAATCATCCCTTATATCCTTTTTATGCACTCGAAAATTGTCCTTTTTGAAATTTTGAAATGGAATTGTGATTGTCTTGTACCCCACAGGAAAATTTTTTTTTTACATTATATTTCACTTGATAGCCTGGATTCATAATCCGTTGAGAAAACTATTCCTCATAATGAATAGGCACCCCCTTTAAATGACCCAATATCAGTCGAATTTACTCGCATAGACTTTAAACTCTATAACTTCCCGTTCTAACTTTACAAGGATCTAGTTAACCAATGCTTTTAATTTTTTGCATAGTAGTTAAGGATGATTTAATCTTTAATATTCAATTCAATTTTGGCGAAACAAATCATCCCTTATATCCTTTTTATGCACTAAAAAATTGTCCTATTTGAAACTTTTAAACGATATTGCGGGTGTTTTTATCACAATATAATTCACTTGGTAGCCTGGATTAATAATCCGTTGAGAAAACTAGACCGTATAATGAAAACTCACCCCCCTTTAAATGACCCAATATCTGTCGAATTTTCTCGCATAGACTTTAAACTCCTTAACTTCCCGTTCTAATTTTTCAGGGATCTAGTTAACCAATGCTTTCTATTTTTTGCATAGTAGTTAAAGATGATTTAATCTTTAATATTCAATTCAATTTTGGCGAAACAAAACGTCCCTTATATCCTTTTTATGCACTCGAAAATTGTCCTTTTTGAAGCTTTGAAACGATATTGCGGGTGTCCTTTAGAACACAGGACAAAAATCACTTGATAGCCTGGATTCATAATCCGTTGAGAAAACTAGACCTTATTATGAAAAGTCACCCCCCTTTAAATTACCCAATATCAGTCGAATTTTTTCGCATAGACTTTCAACTCTATAAATTCCCGTTTTAATTTTCCAAGGATCTAGTAAAACAATGCTTTTTATTTTTTGCATAGTTGTTAAGGATGATCTAATCTTTAATATTCTACTCCATTTTGGCGAAACAAAATATCTCTTATATCCTTTTAATGCACTAGAAAATTGTCCTTTTTGAAACTTTAAAACGGTATTGCGGGTGTCCTTTGGCATACAGGACAAAAAATTTTTCACATTATAATTCACTTAATAGCCTGGATTCATAATCCGTTGAGAAAACTAGACCTCATAATGAAAAGTCACCCCCCTTTAAATTACCCAATATCAGTCGAATTTTCTCGCATTGACTTTCAACTCCTTATTTTCCCGTTCTAATTTTACAAGGATCTACTTAACCAATGCTTTTTATTTTTTGCATAGTAGTTAAGGATGATTTAATCTTAAATATTCTACTCCATTTTGGCGAAACAAAATATCTCTTATATCCTTTTAATGCACTAGAAAATTGTCCTTTTTGAAACTTTAAAACGGTATTGCGGGTGTCCTTTGGCATACAGGACAAATTTTTTTTCATATAATAATTTAATTGATAGCCTGGATTCATAATCCGTTGAGAAAACTATACCTCATAATGAATAGGCACCCCCTTTAAATGACCCAATATCAGTCGAATTTACTCGCATAGACTTTAAACTCTATAACTTCCCGTTCAAATTTTACAAGGATCTAGTTAACCAATGCTTTTTATTTTTTGCATAGTAGTTAAGGATGATTTAATCTTTAATATTCAACTCAATATTGGCGAAACAAATCATCCCTTATATCCTTTTCATGCACTCGAAAATTGTCCTTTTTGAAATTTTGAAATGGAATTGTGATTGTCTTGTACCCCACAGGACAAATTTTTTTTTACATTATATTTCACTTGATAGCCTGGATTCATAATCCGTTGAGAAAACTATTCCTCATAATGAATAGGCACCCCCTTTAAATGACCCAATATCAGTCGAATTTACTCGCATAGACTTTAAACTCTATAACTTCCCGTTCTAATTTTACAAGGATCTAGTTACCAATGCTTTTTATTTTTTGCATAGTAGTTAAGAATGATTTAATATTTAATATTCAACTAAATAATGGCGAAACAAATCATCCCTTATATCCTTTTTATGCACTCGAAAATTGTCCTTTTTGAAATTTTGAAATGGAATTGTGATTGTCTTGTACCCCACAGGAAAATTTTTTTTTTACATTATATTTCACTTGATAGCCTGGATTCATAATCCGTTGAGAAAACTATACCTCATAGTGAATAGGCACCCCCTTTAAATGACCCAATATCAGTCGAATTTTCTCGCATAGACTTTAAACTCTATAACTTCCCGTTCTAACTTTACAAGGATCTAGTTAACCAATGCTTTTAATTTTTTGCATAGTAGTTAAGGATGATTTAATCTTTAATATTCAATTCAATTTTGGCGAAACAAATAATCCCTTATAACCCTTTTATGCACTCGAAAATTGTCCTTTTTGAAACTTTGAAACGATATTGCGGGTGTCCTTTGGAACACAGGACAAAATTTTTTTCTCATTATAATTCACTTGATAGCCTGGATTCATAATCCGTTGAGAAAACTAGACCTTATTATGAAAAGTCACCCCCCTTTAAATTACCCAATATCAGTCGAATTTTTTCGCATAGACTTTCAACTCTATAAATTCCCGTTTTAATTTTCCAAGGATCTAGTAAAACAATGCTTTTTATTTTTTGCATAGTAGTTAAGGATGATCTAATCTTTAATATTCTACTCCATTTTGGCGAAACAAAATATCTCTTATATCCTTTTAATGCACTAGAAAATTGTCCTTTTTGAAACTTTAAAACGGTATTGCGGGTGTCCTTTGGCATACAGGACAAAAAAATTTTCACATTATAATTCACTTAATAGCCTGGATTCTTAATCCGTTGATAAAACTAGACCTCATAATGAAAAGTCACCCCCTTGAAATGACTCAATATCAGTCGAATTTTCTCGCATTGACTTTCAACTCCTTATTTTCCCGTTCTAATTTTACAAGGATCTACTTAACCAATGCTTTTTATTTTTTGCATAGTAGTTAAGGATGATTTAATCTTTAATATTCTATTCCATTTTGGCGAAACAAAATATCTCTTATATCCTTTTAATGCACTAGAAAATTGTCCTTTTTGAAACTTTAAAACGGTATTGCGGGTGTCCTTTGGCATACAGGACAATTTTTTTTTCATATAATAATTTAATTGATAGCCTGGATTCATAATCCGTTTAGAAAACTAGACCTCATAATGATAAGTCGCCCCCTTTAAATGACTCAATATCAGTCGAATTTTCTCGCATAGACTTTCAACTCCTTAACTTCCTCTTCTAATTTTACAAAGATCTACTTAACCAATGCTTTTTATTTTTTGCATAGTAGTTAACGATGATTTAATCTTTAATATTCTATTCCATTTTGGCGAAACAAAATACATCTTATATCCTTTTTATGCTTTCGAAAATTGTCCTTTTTGAAGCTTTAAAACGGTATTGCGGGTGTCCTTTGGCATACAGGACAATTTTTTTTTCATATATTAATTTAATTGATAGCCTGGATTCATAATCCGTTGAGAAAACTCGACCTCATAATGAAAAGTCACCCCCTTGAAATGACCCAAATTCAGTCGAATTTTCTCGCATAGACTTTAAACTCTATAACTTCCCGTTCTAATTTTACATGGATCTAGTTAACCAATGCTTTTTATTTTTTGCATAGTAGTTAAGGATGATTTAATCTTTAATATTCAACTCAATTTTGGTGAAACAAATTATCCCTTATATCCTTTTTATGCACTCGAAAATTGTCCTATTTGAAATGTTGAAATGGAATTGTGATTGTCTTGTAACCCACAGGACAAATTTATTTTCACATTATAATTCACTTGATAGCCTGGATTCATAATCCGTTGTGAAAACTAGACCTCATAATGAAAAGTCACCCCCTTTAAATGACCCAATATCAGTCGAATTTTTTCGCATAGACTTTCAACTCTATAAATTCCCGTTTTAATTTTCCATGGATCTAGTAAAACAATGCTTTTTATTTTTTGCATAGTAGTTAAGGATAATTTAATCTTTAATATTCTACTCCATTTTGGCGAAACAAAATATCTCTTATATCCTTTTAATGCACTAGAAAATTGTCCTTTTTGAAACTTTAAAACGGTATTGCGGGTGTCCTTTGGCATACAGGACATAAAATTTTTCACATTATAATTCACTTAATAGCCTGGATTCATAATCCGTTGAGAAAACTAGACCTCATAATGAAAAGTCACCCCCTTGAAATGACTCAATATCAGTCAAATTTTCTCGCATTGACTTTCAACTCCTTATTTTCCCGTTCTAATTTTACAAGGATCTACTTAACCAATGCTTTTTATTTTTTGCATAGTAGTTAAGGATGATTTAATCTTTAATATTCAATTCAATAATGGCGAAACAAATCATCCCTTATATCCTTTTTATGCACTCGAAAATTGTCCTTTTTGAAATTTTGAAATGGAATTGTGATTGTCTTGTACCCCACTGGACAAAATTTTTTTTACATTATATTTCACTTGATAGCCTGGATTCATAATCCGTTGAGAAAACTATACCTCATAATGAATAGGCACCCCCTTTAAATGACCCCATATCAGTCGAATTTACTCGTATAGACTTTAAACTCTATAACTTCCCGTTCTAATTTTACAAGGATCTAGTTAACCAATGCTTTTTATTTTTTGCATAGTAGTTAAGGATGATTGAATCTTTAATATTCTACTCCATTTTGGCGAAACAAAATATCTCTTATATCCTTTTTATGCACTCGAAAATTGACCTTTTAGAAATTTTGAAATGGAATTGTGATTGTCTTGTACCCCACAGGACAAAATTTTTTTTACATTATATTTCACTTGATAGCCTGGATTTATAATCAGTTGAGAAAACTAAACCTCATAATGAAAAGTCGCCCCCTTTAAATGACCCAATATCAGTCGAATTTTCTCGCATAGACTTTAAACTCCTTAACTTCCCGTTCTAATTTTTCAGAGATCTAGTTAACCAATGCTTTTTATTTTTTGCATAGTAGTTAAGAATGATTTAATCTTTAATATTCAACTCAATATTGGCGAAACAAATCATCCCTTATATCCTTTTCATGCACTCGAAAATTGTCCTTTTTGAAATTTTGAAATGGAATTGTGATTGTCTTGTACCCCACAGGACAAATTTTTTTTTACATTATATTTCACTTGATAGCCTGGATTCATAATCACTTGAGAAAACTATACCTCCTAATGAAAAGTCGCCCCCTTTAAATGACCCAATATCAGTCGAATTTTCTCGCATAGACTTTAAACTCCTTAACTTCCCGTTCTAATTTTTCAAAGATCTAGTTAACCAATGCTTTTTATTTTTTGCATAGTAGTTAAGGATGATTTAATCTTTAATATTCAACTCAATATTGGCGAAACAAATCATCCCTTATATCCTTTTTATGCACTCGAAAATTGTCCTTTTTGAAATTTTGAAATGGAATTGTGATTGTCTTGTACCCCACAGGACAAAATTTTTTTTACATTATATTTCACTTGATAGCCTGGATTCATAATCCGTTGAGAAAACTATACCTCATAATGAATAGGCACCCCCTTTAAATGACCCAATATCAGTCGAATTTACTCGCATAGACTTTAAACTCTATAATTTCCCGTTCTAATTTTACAAGGATCTAGTTACCAATGCTTTTTATTTTTTGCATAGTAGTTAAGAATGATTAATTATTTAATATTCAACTCAATAATGGCGAAACAAATCATCCCTTATATCCTTTTTATGCACTCGAAAATTGTCCTTTTTGAAATTTTGAAATGGAATTGTGATTGTCTTGTACCCCACAGGAAAAATTTTTTTTTACATTATATTTCACTTGATAGCCTGGATTCATAATCCGTTGAGAAAACTATTCCTCATAATGAATAGGCACCCCCTTTAAATGACCCAATATCAGTCGAATTTACTCGCATAGACTTTAAACTCTATAACTTCCCGTTCTAACTTTACAAGGATCTAGTTAACCAATGCTTTTAATTTTTTGCATAGTAGTTAAGGATGATTTAATCTTTAATATTCAATTCAATTTTGGCGAAACAAATCATCCCTTATATCCTTTTTATGCCCTAAAAAATTGTCCTATTTGAAACTTTTAAACGATATTGCGGGTGTTTTTATCACAATATAATTCACTTGGTAGCCTGGATTAATAATCCGTTGAGAAAACTAGACCGTATAATGAAAACTCACCCCCCTTTAAATGACCCAATATCTGTCGAATTTTCTCGCATAGACTTTAAACTCCTTAACTTCCCGTTCTAATTTTTCAGGGATCTAGTTAACCAATGCTTTCTATTTTTTGCATAGTAGTTAAAGATGATTTAATCTTTAATATTCAATTCAATTTTGGCGAAACAAAACGTCCCTTATATCCTTTTTATGCACTCGAAAATTGTCCTTTTTGAAGCTTTGAAACGATATTGCGGGTGTCCTTTAGAACACAGGACAAAAATCACTTGATAGCCTGGATTCATAATCCGTTGAGAAAACTAGACCTTATTATGAAAAGTCACCCCCCTTTAAATTACCCAATATCAGTCGAATTTTTTCGCATAGACTTTCAACTCTATAAATTCCCGTTTTAATTTTCCAAGGATCTAGTAAAACAATGCTTTTTATTTTTTGCATAGTTGTTAAGGATGATCTAATCTTTAATATTCTACTCCATTTTGGCGAAACAAAATATCTCTTATATCCTTTTAATGCACTAGAAAATTGTCCTTTTTGAAACTTTAAAACGGTATTGCGGGTGTCCTTTGGCATACAGGACAAAAAATTTTTCACATTATAATTCACTTAATAGCCTGGATTCATAATCCGTTGAGAAAACTAGACCTCATAATGAAAAGTCACCCCCCTTTAAATTACCCAATATCAGTCGAATTTTCTCGCATTGACTTTCAACTCCTTATTTTCCCGTTCTAATTTTACAAGGATCTACTTAACCAATGCTTTTTATTTTTTGCATAGTAGTTAAGGATGATTTAATCTTAAATATTCTACTCCATTTTGGCGAAACAAAATATCTCTTATATCCTTTTAATGCACTAGAAAATTGTCCTTTTTGAAACTTTAAAACGGTATTGCGGGTGTCCTTTGGCATACAGGACAAATTTTTTTTCATATAATAATTTAATTGATAGCCTGGATTCATAATCCGTTGAGAAAACTATACCTCATAATGAATAGGCACCCCCTTTAAATGACCCAATATCAGTCGAATTTACTCGCATAGACTTTAAACTCTATAACTTCCCGTTCAAATTTTACAAGGATCTAGTTAACCAATGCTTTTTATTTTTTGCATAGTAGTTAAGGATGATTTAATCTTTAATATTCAACTCAATATTGGCGAAACAAATCATCCCTTATATCCTTTTCATGCACTCGAAAATTGTCCTTTTTGAAATTTTGAAATGGAATTGTGATTGTCTTGTACCCCACAGGACAAATTTTTTTTTACATTATATTTCACTTGATAGCCTGGATTCATAATCCGTTGAGAAAACTATTCCTCATAATGAATAGGCACCCCCTTTAAATGACCCAATATCAGTCGAATTTACTCGCATAGACTTTAAACTCTATAACTTCCCGTTCTAATTTTACAAGGATCTAGTTACCAATGCTTTTTATTTTTTGCATAGTAGTTAAGAATGATTTAATATTTAATATTCAACTAAATAATGGCGAAACAAATCATCCCTTATATCCTTTTTATGCACTCGAAAATTGTCCTTTTTGAAATTTTGAAATGGAATTGTGATTGTCTTGTACCCCACAGGAAAATTTTTTTTTTACATTATATTTCACTTGATAGCCTGGATTCATAATCCGTTGAGAAAACTATACCTCATAGTGAATAGGCACCCCCTTTAAATGACCCAATATCAGTCGAATTTTCTCGCATAGACTTTAAACTCTATAACTTCCCGTTCTAACTTTACAAGGATCTAGTTAACCAATGCTTTTAATTTTTTGCATAGTAGTTAAGGATGATTTAATCTTTAATATTCAATTCAATTTTGGCGAAACAAATAATCCCTTATAACCCTTTTATGCACTCGAAAATTGTCCTTTTTGAAACTTTGAAACGATATTGCGGGTGTCCTTTGGAACACAGGACAAAATTTTTTTCTCATTATAATTCACTTGATAGCCTGGATTCATAATCCGTTGAGAAAACTATACCTCATAATAATAAGTCACCCCCTTTAAATGACCCAATATCAGTCGAATTTTTTCGCATAGACTTTCAACTCCTTAACTTCCCGTTCTAATTTTACAAGGATATACTTAACCAATGCTTTTTATTTTATGCATAGTAGTTAAAGATGATTTAATCTTTAATATTCAATTCAATTTTGGTGAAACAAATCATCCCTTATATCCTTTTTATGCACTAAAAAATTGTCCTATTTGAAACTTTTAAACGATATTGCGGGTGTTTTTTTCACAATATAATTCACTTGGTAGCCTGGATTAATAATCCGTTGAGAAAACTAGACCGTATAATGAAAACTCACCCCCCTTTAAATGACCCAATATCTGTCGAATTTTCTCGCATAGACTTTAAACTCCTTAACTTCCCGTTCTAATTTTTCAGGGATCTAGTTAACCAATGCTTTTTATTTTTTGCATAGTAGTTAAGGATGATTTAATCTTTAATATTCAACTCAATTTTGGTGAAACAAATTATCCCTTATATCCTTTTTATGCACTCGAAAATTGTCCTATTTGAAATGTTGAAATGGAATTGTGATTGTCTTGTAACCCACAGGACAAATTTATTTTCACATTATAATTCACTTGATAGCCTGGATTCATAATCCGTTGTGAAAACTAGACCTCATAATGAAAAGTCACCCCCTTTAAATGACCCAATATCAGTCGAATTTTTTCGCATAGACTTTCAACTCTATAAATTCCCGTTTTAATTTTCCATGGATCTAGTAAAACAATGCTTTTTATTTTTTGCATAGTAGTTAAGGATAATTTAATCTTTAATATTCTACTCCATTTTGGCGAAACAAAATATCTCTTATATCCTTTTAATGCACTAGAAAATTGTCCTTTTTGAAACTTTAAAACGGTATTGCGGGTGTCCTTTGGCATACAGGACATAAAATTTTTCACATTATAATTCACTTAATAGCCTGGATTCATAATCCGTTGAGAAAACTAGACCTCATAATGAAAAGTCACCCCCTTGAAATGACTCAATATCAGTCAAATTTTCTCGCATTGACTTTCAACTCCTTATTTTCCCGTTCTAATTTTACAAGGATCTACTTAACCAATGCTTTTTATTTTTTGCATAGTAGTTAAGGATGATTTAATCTTTAATATTCTATTCCATTTTGGCGAAACAAAATATCTCTTATATCCTTTTAATGCACTAGAAAATTGTCCATTTTGAAACTTTAAAACGGTATTGCGGGTGTCCTTTGACATACAGGACAAATTTTTTTTCATATAATAATTTAATTGATAGCCTGGATTCATAATCCGTTGAGAAAACTAGGCCTCATAATGATAAGTCGCCCCCTTTAAATGACTCAATATCAGTCGAATTTTCTCGCATAGACTTTCAACTCCTTAACTTCCTGTTCTAATTTTACAAAGATCTACTTAACCAATGCTTTTTATTTTTTGCATAGTAGTTAAGGATGATTTAATCTTTAATATTCTATTCCATTTTGGCGAAACAAAATACATCTTATATCCTTTTTATGCTTTCGAAAATTGTCCTTTTTGAAGCTTTAAAACGGTATTGCGGGTGTCCTTTGGCATACAGGACAATTTTTTTTTCATATAATAATTTAATTGATAGCCTGGATTCATAATCCGTTGAGAAAACTCGACCTCATAATGAAAAGTCACCCCCTTGAAATGACCCAAATTCAGTCGCATTTTCTCGCATAGACTTTAAACTCTATAACTTCCCGTTCTAATTTTACATGGATCTAGTTAACCAATGCTTTTTATTTTTTGCATAGTAGTTAAGGATGATTTAATCTTTAATATTCAACTCAATTTTGGTGAAACAAATTATCCCTTATATCCTTTTTATGCACTCGAAAATTGTCCTATTTGAAATGTTGAAATGGAATTGTGATTGTCTTGTAACCCACAGGACAAAATTTTTTTCGCATTATAATTCACTTGATAGCCTGGATTCATAATCAGTTGAGAAAACTAAATCTCATAATGAAAAGTCGCCCCCTTTAAATGACCCAATATCAGTCGAATTTTCTCGCATAGACTTTAAACTCCTTAACTTTCCGTTCTAATTTTTCAGGGATCTAGTTAACCAATGCTTTTTATTTTTTGCATAGTAGTTAAGGATGATTTAATCTTTAGTATTCAACTCAATATTGGCGAAACAAATCATCCCTTAAATCCTTTTTATGCACTCGAAAATTGTCCTTTTTGAAATTTTGAAATGGAATTGTGATTGTCTTGTACCCCACAGGACAAAATTTTTTTTACATTATATTTCACTTGATAGCCTGGATTCATAATCCGTTGAGAAAACTATACCTCATAATGAATAGGCACCCCCTTTAAATGACCCAATATCAGTCGAATTTACTCGCATAGACTTTCAACTCCTTAACTTCCCGTTCTAATTTTACAAAGATCTAGTTAACCAATGCTTTTTATTTTTTGCATAGTAGTTAAGGATGATTTAATCTTTAATATTCAACTCCATTTTGGCGAAACAAAATATCTCTTATATCCTTTTTATGCACTCGAAAATTGTCCTTTTTGAAATTTTGAAATGGAATTGTGATTGTCTTGTAACCCACAGGACAAATTTATTTTCACATTATAATTCACTTGATAGCCTGGATTCATAATCCGTTGAAAAAACTAGACCTCATATTGAAAAGTCACCCCCTTTATATGACCCAATATCAGTCGAATTTTTTCGCATAGACTTTCAACTCCTTAACTTCCCGTTCTAATTTTACAAAGATCTAGTTAACCAATGCTTTTTATTTTTTGCATAGTAGTTAAGGATGATTTAATCTATAATATTCAATTCAATTTTGGCGAAACCAATCATCCCTTATATTCTTTTTTTGCACTCCAAAATTTTTCCTTTTTGAAAATTTGATATCATTTTGCGGGTGTCCGTTGGGACACAGGACAAAATTTTTTTCACATTATAATTCACTTGATAGCCTGGATTCATAATACGTTAAGAAAACTAGACCTTATAATGAAAAATCACCCCCTTTAAATGACCCAATATCAGTCGAATTTTTTCGCATAGACTTTCAACTCCTTAACTTTCCGTTCTAATTTTACATGGATCTAGTTAACCAATGCTTTTTATTTTTTGCATAGTAGTTAAGGATAATTTAATCTTTAATATTCAACTCAATATTGGCGAAACAAATCATCCCTTATATCCTTTTTATGCACTCGAAAATTGTCCTTTTTGAAATTTTGAAATGGAATTGTGATTGTCTTGTAACCCACAGGACAAATTTTTTTCACATTTTATTTCACTTGATAGCCTGAATTCATAATCCGTTGAAAAAACTAGACCTCATATTGAAAAGTCACCCCCTTTATATGACCCAATATCAGTCGAATTTTTTCGCAAAGACTTTCAACTCCTTAACTTTCCGTTCTAATTTTACAAGGATCTAGTTAACCAATGTATTATATTTTTTGCATAGTAGTTAAGGATGATTTAATCTTTAATATTCAATTCAATTTTGGCGAAGCAAATCATCCCTTATATCCTTTTTATGCACTCGAAAATTGTCCTTTTTGAAATTTTGAAATGGAATTGTGATTGTCTTGTAACCCACAGGACAAATTTATTTTCACATTATAATTCACTTGATAGCCTGGATTCATAATCCGTTGAAAAAACTAGACCTCATATTGAAAAGTCACCCCCTTTATATGACCCAATATCAGTCGAATTTTTTCGCATAGACTTTCCACTCCTTAACTTTCCGTTCTAATTTTACAGGGATCTAGTTAACCAATGCTTTTTATTTTTTGCATTGTAGTTAAGGATGATTTTATCTTTAATATTCAATTCAATTTTGGCGAAGCAAATCATCCCTTATATCCTTTTTATGCACTCGAAAATTGTCCTTTTTGAAATTTTGAAATGGAATTGTGATTGTCTTGTACCCCACAGGACAAAATTTTTTTTACATTATATTTCACTTGATAGCCTGGATTCATAATCCGTTGAGAAAACTAGATCTCATAATGAAAAGTCACCCCCTATAAATGACCCAATATCAGTCGAATTTACTCGCATAGACTTTAAACTCTATAACTTCCCGTTCTAATTTTACATAGATCTAGTTAACCAATGCTTTTTATTTTTTGCATTGTAGTTAAGGATGATTTTATCTTTAATATTCAATTCAATTTTGGCGAAGCAAATCATCCCTTATATCCTTTTTATGCACTCGAAAATTGTCCTTTTTGAAATTTAGAAATGGAATTGTGATTGTCTTGTAACCCACAGGACAAATTTATTTTCACATTATAATTCACTTGATTGCCTGGATTCATAATCCGTTGAGAAAACTAGACCTCATAATGAAAAGTCGCCCCTTTAAATGACCCAATATCAGTCGAATTTTCTCGCATTGACTTTCAACTCCTTAACTTTCCGTTCTAATTTTACAGGGATCTAGTTAACCAATGCTTTTTATTTTTTGCATAGTAGTTAAGGATGATTTTATCTTTAATATTCTACTCCATTTTGGCGAAACAAAATATCTCTTATATCCTTTTTATGCACTCGAAAATTGTCCTTTTTGAAATTTTGAAATGGAATTGTGATTGTCTTGTAACCCACAGGACAAATTTATTTTCACATTATAATTCACTTGATAGCCTGGATTCATAATCCGTTGTGAAAACTAGACCTCATAATGAAAAGTCACCCCCTTTAAATGTCCCTATATCAGTCGAATTTTTTCGCATAGACTTTCAACTCCTTAACTTCCCGTTCTAATTTTACAAGGATCTAGTTAACCAATGCTTTTTATTTTTTGCATAGTAGTTAAGGATGATTTAATCTTTAATATTCAATTCAATTTTGGCGAAACAAATCATCCCTTATATCCTTTTTATGCAATCCAAAATTTTTCCTTTTTGAAAATTTGATATCATATTGCGGGTGTCCTTTGGGACACAGGACAAAATTTTTTTCACATTATAATTCACTTGATAGCCTGCATTCATAATCAGTTGAGAAAACTAAACCTCATAATGAAAAGTCGCCCCCTTTAAATGACCCAATATCAGTCGAATTTTTTCGCATAGACTTTAAACTCCTTAACTTCCCGTTCTAATTTTTAAGGGATCTATTTAACCAATACTTTTTATTTTTTGCATAGTAGTTAAGGATGATTTAATCTTCAATATTCAACTCAATATTGGCGAAACAAATCATCCCTTATATCCTTTTTATGCACTCGAAAATTGTCCTTTTTGAAATTTAGAAATGGAATTGTGATTGTCTTGTAACCCACAGGTCAAATTTATTTTCACATTATAATTCACTTGATAGCCTGGATTCATAATCCGTTGTGAAAACTAGACCTCATAATGAAAAGTCACCCCCTTTAAATGACCCAATATCAGTCGAATTTTTTCGCATAGACTTTCAACTCCTTAACTTGCCGTTCTAATTTTACAAGGATCTAGTTAACCAATGCTTTTTATTTTTTGCATAGTAGTTAAGGATGATTTATTCTTTAATATTCAATTCAATTTTGGCGAAACCAATCATCCCTTATATTCTTTTTATGCACTCCAAAATTTTTCCTTTTTGAAAATTTGATATCATATTGCGGGTGTCCTTTGGGACACAGGACAATATTTTTTTCACATTATAATTCACTTGATAGCCTGGATTCATAATTCGTTAAGAAAACTAGACCTTATAATGAAAAATCACCCCCTTTAAATGACCCAATATCAGTCGAATTTTTTCGCATAGACTTTCAACTCCTTAACTTTCCGTTCTAATTTTACATGGATCTAGTTAACCAATGCTTTTTATTTTTTGCATAGTAGTTAAGGATGATTTATTCTTAAATATTCAACTCAATATTGGCGAAACAAATCATCCCTTATATCCTTTTTATGCACTCGAAAATTGTCCTTTTTGAAATTTTGAAATGGAATTGTGATTGCCTTGTAACCCACAGGACAAATTTTTTTCACATTTTATTTCACTTGATAGCCTGAATTCATAATCCGTTGAAAAAACTAGACCTCATATTGAAAAGTCCCCCCTTTATATGACCCAATATCAGTCGAATTTTTTCGCATAGACTTTCAACTCCTTAACTTTCCGTTCTAATTTTACAAGGATCTAGTTAACCAATGCTTTATATTTTTTGCATAGTAGTTAAGGATAATTTAATCTTTAATATTCAACTCAATATTGGCGAAACAAATCATCCCTTATATCCTTTTTATGCACTCGAAAGTTGTCCTTTTTGAAATTTTGAAATGGAATTGTGATTGTCTTGTAACCCACAGGACAAATTTTTTTCACATTTTATTTCACTTGATAGCCTGAATTCATAATCCGTTGAAAAAACTAGACCTCATATTGAAAAGTCACCCCCTTTATATGACCCAATATCAGTCGAATTTTTTCGCAAAGACTTTCAACTCCTTAACTTTCCGTTCTAATTTTACAAGGATCTAGTTAACCAATGTATTATATTTTTTGCATAGTAGTTAAGGATGATTTAATCTTTAATATTCAATTCAATTTTGGCGAAGCAAATCATCCCTTATATCCTTTTTATGCACTCGAAAATTGTCCTTTTTGAAATTTAGAAATGGAATTGTGATTGTCTTGTAACCCACAGGTCAAATTTATTTTCACATTATAATTCACTTGATAGCCTGGATTCATAATCCGTTGTGAAAACTAGACCTCATAATGAAAAGTCACCCCCTTTAAATGACCCAATATCAGTCGAATTTTTTCGCATAGACTTTCAACTCCTTAACTTCCCGTTCTAATTTTACAAGGATCTAGTTAACCAATGCTTTTTATTTTTTGCATAGTAGTTAAGGATGATTTATTCTTTAATATTCAATTCAATTTTGGCGAAACCAATCATCCCTTATATTCTTTTTATGCACTCCAAAATTTTTCCTTTTTGAAAATTTGATATCATATTGCGGGTGTCCTTTGGGACACAGGACAAAATTTTTTTCACATTATAATTCACTTGATAGCCTGGATTCATAATTCGTTAAGAAAACTAGACCTTATAATGAAAAATCACCCCCTTTAAATGACCCAATATCAGTCGAATTTTTTCGCATAGACTTTCAACTCCTTAACTTTCCGTTCTAATTTTACATGGATCTAGTTAACCAATGCTTTTTATTTTTTGCATAGTAGTTAAGGATGATTTATTCTTAAATATTCAACTCAATATTGGCGAAACAAATCATCCCTTATATCCTTTTTATGCACTCGAAAATTGTCCTTTTTGAAATTTTGAAATGGAATTGTGATTGCCTTGTAACCCACAGGACAAATTTTTTTCACATTTTATTTCACTTGATAGCCTGAATTCATAATCCGTTGAAAAAACTAGACCTCATATTGAAAAGTCCCCCCTTTATATGACCCAATATCAGTCGAATTTTTTCGCATAGACTTTCAACTCCTTAACTTTCCGTTCTAATTTTACAAGGATCTAGTTAACCAATGCTTTATATTTTTTGCATAGTAGTTAAGGATAATTTAATCTTTAATATTCAACTCAATATTGGCGAAACAAATCATCCCTTATATCCTTTTTATGCACTCGAAAGTTGTCCTTTTTGAAATTTTGAAATGGAATTGTGATTGTCTTGTAACCCACAGGACAAATTTTTTTCACATTTTATTTCACTTGATAGCCTGAATTCATAATCCGTTGAAAAAACTAGACCTCATATTGAAAAGTCACCCCCTTTATATGACCCAATATCAGTCGAATTTTTTCGCAAAGACTTTCAACTCCTTAACTTTCCGTTCTAATTTTACAAGGATCTAGTTAACCAATGTATTATATTTTTTGCATAGTAGTTAAGGATGATTTAATCTTTAATATTCAATTCAATTTTGGCGAAGCAAATCATCCCTTATATCCTTTTTATGCACTCGAAAATTGTCCTTTTTGAAATTTTGAAATGGAATTGTGATTGTCTTGTAACCCACAGGACAAATTTATTTTCACATTATAATTCACTTGATAGCCTGGATTCATAATCCGTTGAAAAAACTAGACCTCATATTGAAAAGTCACCCCCTTTATATGACCCAATATCAGTCGAATTTTTTCGCATAGACTTTCAACTCCTTAACTTTCCGTTCTAATTTTACAGGGATCTAGTAAACCAATGCTTTTTATTTTTTGCATTGTAGTTAAGGATGATTTTATCTTTAATATTCAATTCAATTTTGGCGAAGCAAATCATCCCTTATATCCTTTTTATGCACTCGAAAATTGTCCTTTTTGAAATTTTGAAATGGAATTGTGATTGTCTTGTGCCCCAAAGGACAAAATTTTTTTTACATTATATTTCACTTGATAGCCTGGATTCATAATCCGTTGAGAAAACTAGATCTCATAATGAAAAGTCACCCCCTATAAATGACCCAATATCAGTCGAATTTACTCGCATAGACTTTAAACTCTATAACTTCCCGTTCTAATTTTACATAGATCTAGTTAACCAATGCTTTTTATTTTTTGCATAGTAGTTAAGGATGATTTAATCTTTAATATTCAACTCAATATTGGCGAAACAAATCATCCCTTATATCCTTTTTATGCACTCGAAAATTGTCCTTTTTGAAATTTTGAAATGGAATTGTGATTGTCTTGTAACCCACAGGACAAATTTATTTTCACATTATAATTCACTTGATTGCCTGGATTCATAATCCGTTGAGAAAACTAGACCTCATAATGAAAAGTCGCCCCCTTTAAATGACCCAATATCAGTCGAATTTTCTCGCATTGACTTTCAACTCCTTAACTTTCCGTTCTAATTTTACAGGGATCTAGTTAACCAATGCTTTTTATTTTTTGCATAGTAGTTAAGGATGATTTTATCTTTAATATTCTACTCCATTTTGGCGAAACAAAATATCTCTTATATCCTTTTTATGCACTCGAAAATTGTCCTTTTTGAAATTTTGAAATGGAATTGTGATTGTCTTGTAACCCACAGGACAAATTTATTTTCACATTATAATTCACTTGATAGCCTGGATTCATAATCCGTTGTGAAAACTAGACCTCATAATGAAAAGTCACCCCCTTTAAATGTCCCTATATCAGTCGAATTTTTTCGCATAGACTTTCAACTCCTTAACTTCCCGTTCTAATTTTACAAGGATCTAGTTAACCAATGCTTTTTATTTTTTGCATAGTAGTTAAGGATGATTTAATCTTTAATATTCAATTCAATTTTGGCGAAACAAATCATCCCTTATATCCTTTTTATGCAATCCAAAATTTTTCCTTTTTGAAAATTTGATATCATATTGCGGGTGTCCTTTGGGACACAGGACAAAATTTTTTTCACATTATAATTCACTTGATAGCCTGCATTCATAATCAGTTGAGAAAACTAAACCTCATAATGAAAAGTCGCCCCCTTTAAATGACCCAATATCAGTCGAATTTTTTCGCATAGACTTTAAACTCCTTAACTTCCCGTTCTAATTTTTAAGGGATCTATTTAACCAATACTTTTTATTTTTTGCATAGTAGTTAAGGATGATTTAATCTTCAATATTCAACTCGATATTGGCGAAACAAATCATCCCTTATATCCTTTTTATGCACTCGAAAATTGTCCTTTTTGAAATTTAGAAATGGAATTGTGATTGTCTTGTAACCCACAGGTAAAATTTATTTTCACATTATAATTCACTTGATAGCCTGGATTCATAATCCGTTGTGAAAACTAGACCTCATAATGAAAAGTCACCCCCTTTAAATGACCCAATATCAGTCGAATTTTTTCGCATAGACTTTCAACTCCTTAACTTCCCGTTCTAATTTTACAAGGATCTAGTTAACCAATGCTTTTTATTTTTTGCATAGTAGTTAAGGATGATTTATTCTTTAATATTCAATTCAATTTTGGCGAAACCAATCATCCCTTATATTCTTTTTATGCACTCCAAAATTTTTCCTTTTTGAAAATTTGATATCATATTGCGGGTGTCCTTTGGGACACAGGACAAAATTTTTTTCACATTATAATTCACTTGATAGCCTGGATTCATAATTCGTTAAGAAAACTAGACCTTATAATGAAAAATCACCCCCTTTAAATGACCCAATATCAGTCGAATTTTTTCGCATAGACTTTCAACTCCTTAACTTTCCGTTCTAATTTTACAAGGATCTAGTTAACCAATGCTTTTTATTTTTTGCATAGTAGTTAAGGATGATTTATTCTTAAATATTCATTTCAATATTGGCGAAACAAATCATCCCTTATATCCTTTTTATGCACTCGAAAATTGTCCTTTTTGAAATTTTGAAATGGAATTGTGATTGTCTTGTAACCCACAGGACAAATTTTTTTCACATTTTATTTCACTTGATAGCCTGAATTCCTAATCCGTTGAAAAAACTAGACCTCATATTGAAAAGTCACCCCCTTTATATGACCCAATATCAGTCGAATTTTTTCGCATAGACTTTCAACTCCTTAACTTTCCGTTCTAATTTTACAAGGATCTAGTTAACTAATGCTTTTTATTTTTTGCATAGTAGTTAAGGATGATTTAATCTTTAATATTCAACTCAATATTGGCGAAACAAATCATCCCTTATATCCTTTTTATGCACTCGAAAATTGTCCTTTTTGAAATTTTGAAATGGAATTGTGATTGTCTTGTAACCCACAGGACCAATTTATTTTCACATTATAATTCACTTGATTGCCTGCATTCATAATCAGTTGAGAAAACTAAACCTCATAATGAAAAGTCGCCCCCTTTAAATGACCCAATATCAGTCGAATTTTTTCGCATAGACTTTAAACTCCTTAACTTCCCGTTCTAATTTTTAAGGGATCTATTTAACCAATACTTTTTATTTTTTGCATAGTAGTTAAGGATGATTTAATCTTCAATATTCAACTCGATATTGGCGAAACAAATCATCCCTTATATCCTTTTTATGCACTCGAAAATTGTCCTTTTTGAAATTTAGAAATGGAATTGTGATTGTCTTGTAACCCACAGGTCAAATTTATTTTCACATTATAATTCACTTGATAGCCTGGATTCATAATCCGTTGTGAAAACTAGACCTCATAATGAAAAGTCACCCCCTTTAAATGACCCAATATCAGTCGAATTTTTTCGCATAGACTTTCAACTCCTTAACTTCCCGTTCTAATTTTACAAGGATCTAGTTAACCAATGCTTTTTATTTTTTGCATAGTAGTTAAGGATGATTTATTCTTTAATATTCAATTCAATTTTGGCGAAACCAATCATCCCTTATATTCTTTTTATGCACTCCAAAATTTTTCCTTTTTGAAAATTTGATATCATATTGCGGGTGTCCTTTGGGACACAGGACAAAATTTTTTTCACATTATAATTCACTTGATAGCCTGGATTCATAATTCGTTAAGAAAACTAGACCTTATAATGAAAAATCACCCCCTTTAAATGACCCAATATCAGTCGAATTTTTTCGCATAGACTTTCAACTCCTTAACTTTCCGTTCTAATTTTACAAGGATCTAGTTAACCAATGCTTTTTATTTTTTGCATAGTAGTTAAGGATGATTTATTCTTAAATATTCATTTCAATATTGGCGAAACAAATCATCCCTTATATCCTTTTTATGCACTCGAAAATTGTCCTTTTTGAAATTTTGAAATGGAATTGTGATTGTCTTGTAACCCACAGGACAAATTTTTTTCACATTTTATTTCACTTGATAGCCTGAATTCCTAATCCGTTGAAAAAACTAGACCTCATATTGAAAAGTCACCCCCTTTATATGACCCAATATCAGTCGAATTTTTTCGCATAGACTTTCAACTCCTTAACTTTCCGTTCTAATTTTACAAGGATCTAGTTAACTAATGCTTTTTATTTTTTGCATAGTAGTTAAGGATGATTTAATCTTTAATATTCAACTCAATATTGGCGAAACAAATCATCCCTTATATCCTTTTTATGCACTCGAAAATTGTCCTTTTTGAAATTTTGAAATGGAATTGTGATTGTCTTGTAACCCACAGGACAAATTTATTTTCACATTATAATTCACTTGATTGCCTGGATTCATAATCCGTTGAGAAAACTAGACCTCATAATGAAAAGTCGCCCCCTTTAAATGACCCAATATCAGTCGAATTTTCTCGCATTGACTTTCAACTCCTTAACTTTCCGTTCTAATTTTACAGGGATCTAGTTAACCAATGCTTTTTATTTTTTGCATAGTAGTTATGGATGATTTAATCTTTAATATTCAACTCAATATTGGCGAAACAAATCATCCCTTATATCCTTTTTATGCACTCGAAAATTGTCCTTTTTGAAATTTTGAAATGGAATTGTGATTGTCTTGTAACCCACAGGACAAATTTTTTTCACATTTTATTTCACTTGATTGCCTGGATTCATAATCCGTTGAGAAAACTAGACCTCATAATGAAAAGTCGCCCCCTTTAAATGACCCAATATCAGTCGAATTTTCTCGCATTGACTTTCAACTCCTTAACTTTCCGTTCTAATTTTACAAGGATCTAGTTAACTAATGCTTTTTATTTTTTGCATAGTAGTTAAGGATGATTTAATCTTTAATATTCAACTCAATATTGGCGAAACAAATCATCCCTTATATCCTTTTTATGCACTCGAAAATTGTCCTTTTTTAAATTTTGAAATGGAATTGTGATTGTCTTGTAACCCACAGGACAAAATTTTTTTCTCATTATTATTCACTTGATAGCCTGGATTCATAATCCGTTGAGAAAACTAGATCTCATAATGAAAAGTCACCCCCTATAAATGACCCAATATCAGTCGAATTTACTCGCATAGACTTTAAACTCTATAACTTCCCGTTCTAATTTTACATAGATCTAGTTAACCAATGCTTTTTATTTTTTGCATAGTAGTTAAGGATGATTTAATCTTTAATATTCAACTCAATATTGGCGAAACAAATCATCCCTTATATCCTTTTTATGCACTCGAAAATTGTCCTTTTTGAAACTTTGAAACGATATTGCGGGTGTCCTTTGGCACACAGGATAAACATTTTTTCACTCCGCATCTCTCGTAAGGACATTGTTTAATAATTTATTTATAAATTTTACAATTTTCGTGAAAAATCAACGATGGTTAACCCACGGTTTATTTTGGTGAAAAATTTTCTTTTCTCGAATTTGAAATAGATTGTTTTATTATCGTTTAATACATTGTTTCGAACCCGAAACTTTATCTGGATCGAAAACCATCCCTTATTTGATCCCATGACGTTACAAACACTTGAAGTTTGATGATTTCTTCTGCCACTTTGATTGTCGATTTCATCCCTTAAATGTGGTTTGTTTTCGGAAAAATTTGCACAGCATGTACGGATGGACTTATATTTTTATGAAAAATTTCAAATAACCCTTACAAATTACAAATTAAACCATAAAGCAGCCCTAAAATTACCCGAGAAATGTTATTAAATGCAACATTTATGCAACCATTTATTTTGTTTGTACATTGGTGTAAGCAGATTGCCTACCAAACTATATGATTTTTCACGATATTTCTCATATTATTTCCTATGTTATTGTACAAATATAGTACAACAACAACAAAAGAGTTGAATATCTTATTGGAATTTACGAGAAAACTTATTTTGTTTTCTTTTTGCGGAATTAAATTCTTAAAGTTGATAGTTGGTTTTGATTTACTTTAAAGAAGAGCAGTACATATTTGTTCATACGACAACAATGCATTACCGTTTCTTAGAATTTTAAATATCGAAAAAAATGGGGAAAAACAACAAAATGTTACTATGTATATTGACACATTTTCCGGAAGTATTATGGAGCAGCTATGGTTTCAATTTGTTTTGGAAAATTTCAAATATTTCGATCCCGAAAGAAAATTGAATTTTGTGATCTGAGAAATATTTATATATAAGTTTTTATTTAATGCAAACACGTGCAGTTGTAGCCGAGTGGATATGTTGAGAGAATCTAAAGCAACAATCTCCGGGTTCGAACCTTGAAAATGTCATATTTTTTTTTTTATAATTTATTTATATTTTTTTAAGTCTAGAAATAATGCCATAACGTCACCAAATTGCCGCGGTCATCCCTTAAACGAGCTTGGTTTTCGGAAAAATTTGCCCAGCATGTACGGATGAACTTAAGTTTTCGATTGGCATGCCTTTATTTCATATTCAATTTCCTACTCAATTTCATCTCTTATGTGTGAAAAATTAAAAGCAGTAAGTAATTATATTTAATTTTTAAATTTATTGCTTATTTCTAACATTTCTTATGTATTGACAATTCGAATTGTTTAGAATTTTGAATTAAGACAACGCCAAAATGCGATTCGTATTTTGTTGGAAGCTATGAGTACATCCACCTGACTCACAGGTGGCACTAAAAACTTAAGGTGGTTCAATTGACATACATGTCAAGAGTTCACACGTTCTAGCATAGGTGGAGATACGATACATGTCAATGCGACAGCTAATTTTTGAAAGTTATTAGTTCATAATTGACTTTAGTTTATCCAAATAAATTGAATATTTAATGTTATGGTTGTTTGATCTGATGGCCAATGTTACATTTTAACTTCATAAAATCAAAATCGAATAAATAAATGTGAAACAGGTAATATTTATTGTAAAATTGTAGGTATGGGCGCAATGTTTATATGAGGTTATATGTACTTTCTGTTACTTTTGTAGATATTTTCCAACGTTTAACTAACTAATGAACGACAAAAATGTATTTTTAAAATATATTTAAAAATAATTCATACAGAGAAGAATCTAATCAAATCATCTGCAAATGTAAGCCACTGGGAGTGCAGCTTAAGTATTGTGAATATCAGAAGAATATCTCAATCCACGGGATAAACAGGAAGATAATAAAAGATCAGGTTTTGATCACCGAATTAGGAATAATGAGTCAGTTAAGAATGAGTCAGTTTTAAATGGCAGCAATTTTCTACGAAAGAAAACCATCTCTTATATCCTTTTTATGTACTTGAAAATTGTCCTTTTTAAAACTTTGAAAAAACAGCCCTTATCAGGAAACGCAATCTTGCAACTTTGTTAATAAATGCAGAAGTTCAGCAACCATTGTTTCATTATGGAAATTATGTAAATGGGCTGCGCCATATGTTCCCCAGTATTCAAGTTAATGTCCCTAGAAAGTATAGTTTGTTGAAATATTAATGAAATATATTTTTACAGATCCAAATTACCAAGAAACTAAGGACCAAGACATTGTTTTTGCGCTGAAGAATGTATCATCTTTTTGGGAGATAAATGATTGGTAAGTCGCCGTACTTTTGAGACCTCCAAATATTGATTTTTTCTTTCCAGAAGAAGCTGGCCGATGACAACGGGGAATTATTCATTGGAGTTGAGATGTTCATCATTTCCAAATGGACGTTTGAGGAATAAATGCGGATCGTTGGAAGATCATCAATGAAATTCCTGTGGGATATCATTTCCACAATTGATATCTACCAAGAAGATCACTAATGGATTTACTACAACAATCTGTGCTGTAAATTGTGTTTTAATAATTCAGTGAATGTGAAGTGATAAAGTGGTTTAAGAGATAAATAGTGAAAATATCTGAAAAATCAAGAAAATTGTATTAACTTAATATTTCTATATGATTATAATAATTGATACTTTTACATAAATTATATAAACTATTGTGGAAAAACTAATATTGTAATTTATTACGAACTGTCTTGATATTTAACATTAATAAATTTATTTTAATTGAATATATTTTTTCAATTCGATTTTCCGCACCCATCCTCTTGAATTTTATATTTCAGAGTTAAGATACAAAGAAAAGTTAAGATAATGCAACGAAGAGGTAAGTAAGGTAAAATCAATGTTTTTCGATAGATTATCGAATAATTCGATTAAGCCAATATCGAAAAATATCTCAACTTTTTGAAGTCCTAATCGATTTTATTTTATATATAAAGTTTAATTTTCTGAAGAAACTCTTTTGAAATACAAATTGGTTTTTGTCGACAAAAAAGATCAAGGATCTTAAAATGTTGCAATGTTTTTAGTAAAATTTTCCAACATTAACATGGAGCAGCTATGGTTAAAATATTTTTGGAAAATTCCAACTCCATCGATCGAATTTTTTTTTCAATTTTCCAAAAATCTCATAAGAATTGTTTATATATGAGTTTTAAGGTCATTTACATATATCATCTGATAGCCGAGTCGTCTTGGTCGCCGTTGCTGTTGTTCGGAGTCGAGGTCCCTGGTTCGCATCCCGATTGGTCCCGGATTTTTATAATTTCTAATAATTGATTTCTATTCCTTACAGCTTATAATATATCTAATTAACATTAATTCCTCATTCCAGACATTGTATCATCGAAATATTCGATCGAACAGTTCCAACCTTTCGGGGTTCGAAATGATCGATCGATGATGCAATTTATTTTTCATTTTATTTTTGCTCAATGGTTTTGTGACGTCACTCATTTTCATATATATGACGTCACACATACGTCGCCACCCAATGACGTCATTCCCGAAAAATTACCGAATTTTCGATTTTCGGGAAGTAGGACTCTGGGAATGGCTTAGTTACGTCACGGGAGGCCTAAAAAACATATCCTGAAGTCAATTTTTTCGTTTTTTTTTTTTTGGGGGGGAACCTCGAATTTTCGAATTTAGTGAAATGGGATTTCGGGAATGGCTTAGTTACGCTCCGAGAAGCCTAAAAATCATTTTAATTATTCAATTTTTCATTTTTTTGTTGAAAATTTTCCTGCCGAAATTCTGAAGAATCCCAAAAATAGGCCTAAATTGGCGATTTTTTTCACTTTTTCCATCTTCAAAGCCATTTGTAGCGATAACTATCGATCGTAGGTTAACGATAGTAGGCTCATTCGATAGCGCTTGAATTACTCTATCGATGGTATAAATTTGGTCCCGGAAAAGCTTAAGGGGAAAAACTTTTTTTTTTCTCTTCTGAGAAATTTTATTTCGTCGACCAAATGTACGTCGATTTTTTTCAAAAAAATGTTAGTCGAATTTCTCGATGAAATTCACACCATAGCTATATTACGTTACGATCGAAACAAAAATCCAATTAAACCTAAAGTTTTCGATATCGTTAATAGTTTTTTCGATATTTAAAATTCACCTATTGTGCTAGCTAAAGCTATTTAAATACAAATTTGTTTTCTGGAAAAAAAGGATCAAGGACCTAAAAGTTTTCCAACAAATGCTTTTTATTTTTTGCATAGTGGTTAAGAATGGTTTAGTTTATAATATTCTACTTTAATTTAGTGAAGGAAAACATCCCATATGTCCTTTTTATGCATTAGAAAATTGTCCTTTTTGAAAGTTTGAAACGATATTGCGGGTGTCTTTTGGCACACAGGACAAAATTGTTTTCCTATTATATTTCACTTGATAGCCTTAATTCAGAATCCGTTGAGAAAACTAGACCTCAAAATGAAAAGTCACCTTCTTTAAATGACCCAATATCAGTCGAATTTTTTCGCATAGACTTTCAACAATTTAATTTCCAGTTTCAATTTTCCAAAGATATACGTAACAAATGCTTTTTATTTTTTTCATAGTGGTTAAGAATGGTTTAGTTTATAATATTCAACTTTAATTTAGTGAAGGAAAACATCCCTTATGTCCTTTTTATGCATTTGAAAATTGTCCTTTTTGAAAGTTTGAAACGATATTGCGGGTGTCTTTTGGCACACAGGACAAATTTTTTTTCCTATTATATTTCACTTGATAGCCTTTATTCAAAATCCGTTGAGGAAACTAGACCTCAAAATGAAAAGTCACCTTCTTTAAATGACCCAATATCAGTCGAATTTTTTCGCATAGACTTTCAACAATTTAATTTCCAGTTTCAATTTTCCAAAGATATACGTAACAAATGCTTTTAATTTTTTGCATAGTGGTTAAGAATGGTTTAGTTTATAATATTTAACTTTAATTTAGTGAGGAAAACATCCCTTATGTCCTTTTTATGCATTAGAAAATTGTCCTTTCTGAAAGTTTGAAACGATATTGCGGGTGTCTTTTGGCACACAGGACAAAATTGTTTTCCTATTATATTTCTCTTGATTGCCTTAATTCAAAATCCGTTGAGAAAACTAGACCTCATAATGAAAAGTCACCTTCTTTAAATGACCCAATATCAGTCGAATTTTTTCGCATAGACTTTCAACAATTTAATTTCCAGTTTCAATTTTCCAAAGATATACGTAACAAATGCTTTTTATTTTTTTCATAGTGGTTAAGAATGGTTTAGTTTATAATATTCAACTTTAATTTAGTGAAGGAAAACATCCCTTATGTCCTTTTTATGCATTTGAAAATTGTCCTTTTTGAAAGTTTGAAACGATATTGCGGGTGTCTTTTGGCACACAGGACAAATTTTTTTTCCTATTATATTTCACTTGATAGCCTTTATTCAAAATCCGTTGAGGAAACTAGACCTCATAATGAAAAGTCACCTTCTTTAAATGACCCAATATCAGTCGAATTTTTTTGCATAGACTTTCATCAATTTAATTTCCAGTTTCAATTTTCCAAAGATATACGAAACAAATGCTTTTTATTTTTTGCATAGTGGTTAAGAATGGTTTAGTTTATAATATTCTACTTTAATTTAGTGAAGGAAAACATCCCTTATGTCCTTTATATGCATTAGAAAATTGTCCTTTTTGAAAGTTTGAAACGTTATTGCGGGTGTCTTTTGGCACACAGGACAAAATTTTTTTCCTATTATATTTCACTTGATAGCCTTAATTCAGAATCCGTTGAGAAAACTAGACCTCATAATGAAAAGTCACCTTCTTTAAATGACCCAATATCAGTCGAATTTTTTCGCATAGACTTTCAACAATTTAATTTCCAGATTTAATTTTCCAAAGATATACGAAACAAATGCTTTTTATTTTTTGCATAGTGGTTAAGAATGGTTTAGTTTATAATATTCAACTTTAATTTAGTGAGGAAAACATCCCTTATGTCCTTTTTATGCATTAGAAAATTGCCCTTTTTGAAAGTTTGAAACGATATTGCGGTTGTCTTTTGGCACACAGGACAAAATTGTTTTCCTATTATAATTTCACTTGATAGCCTTAATTCAGAATCCGTTGATAAAACTAGACCTCATAATGAAAAGTCACCTTCTTTAAATGACCCAATATCAGTCGAATTTTTTCGCATAGACTTTCAACAATTTAATTTCCAGTTTCAATTTTCCAAAGATATACGTAACAAATGCTTTTTATTTTTAGCATAGTGGTTAAGAATGGATTAGTTTATAATATTCAACTTTAATTTAGTGAGGAAAACATCCCTTATGTCCTTTATATGCATTAGAAAATTGTCCTTTTTGAAAGTTTGAAACGATATTGCGGGTGTCTTTTGGCACACAGGACAAAATTGTTTTCCTATTATATTTCACTTGATAGCCTTAATTCAGAATCCGTTGAGAAAACTAGACCTCATAATGAAAAGTCACCTTCTTTAATTGACCCAATATCAGTCGAATTTTTTCGCATAGACTTTCAACAATTAAATTTCCAGATTTAATTTTCCAAAGATATACGAAACAAATGCTTTTTATTTTTTGCATAGTGGTTAAGAATGGTTTAGTTTATAATATTCAACTTTAATTTAGTGAGGAAAACATCCCTTATGTCCTTTTTATGCATTAGAAAATTGTCCTTTTTGAAAGTTTGAAACGATATTGGGGGTGTCTTTTGGCACACAGGACAAAATTGTTTTCCTATTATATTTCACTTGATAGCCTTAATTCAAAATCCGTTGAGAAAACTAGACCTCATAATGAAAAGTCACCTTCTTTAAATGACCCAATATTAGTCGAATTTTTTCGCATAGGCTTTCATCAATTTAATTTCCAGTTTCAATTTTCCAAAGATATACGTAACAAATGCTTTTTATTTTTTGCATAGTGGTTAAGAATGGTTTAGTTTATAATATTCTACTTTAATTTAGTGAAGGAAAACATCCCTTATGTCCTTTTTATGCATTAGAAAATTGTCCTTTTTGAAAGTTTGAAACGATATTGCGGGTGTCTTTTGGCACACAGGGCAAAATTGTTTTCCTATTATATTTCAATTTATAGCCTTAATTCAGAATCCGTTGAGAAAACTAGACCTCATAATGAAAAGTCTCCTTCGTTAAATGACCCAATATCAGTCGAATTTTTTCGCATAGACTTTTATCAATTTAATTTCCAGTTTCAATTTTCCAAAGATATACGTAACAAATGCTTTTTATTTTTTGCATAGTGGTTAAGAATGGTTTAGTTTATAATATTCATCTTTAAATTAGTGAAGGAAAACATCCCTTATGTCCTTTTTATGCATTAGAAAATTGTCCTTTTTGAAAGTTTGAAACGATATTGCGGGTGTCTTTTGGCACACAGGACAAAATTGTTTTCCTATTATATTTCACTTGATAGCCTTAATTCAAAATCCGTTGAGAAAACTAGACCTCATAATGAAAAGTCACCATCATTAAGTGACCCAATATCAGTCGAATTTTTTCGCTTAGACTTTCAACAATTTAATTTCCAGTTTCAATTTTCCAAAGATATACGTAACAAATGCTTTTTTTTTTTGCATAGTGGTTAAGAATGGTTTAGTTTATAATATTCAACTTTAATTTAGTGAGGAAAACGTCCCTTATGTCCTTTTTATGCATTAGAAAATTGTCCTTTTTGAAAGTTTGAAACGATATTGCGGGTGTCTTTTGGCACACAGGACAAAATTGTTTTCCTATTATATTTCACTTGATAGCCTTAATTCAAAATCCGTTGAGAAAACTAGACCTCATAATGAAAAGTCACCTTCTTTAAATGACCCAATATCAGTCGAATTTTTTCGCATAGACTTTCATCAATTTAATTTCCAGTTTCAATTTTCCAAAGATATACGTAACAAATGCTTTTTATTTTTTGCATAGTGGTTAAGAATGGTTTAGTTTATAATATTCTACTTTAATTTAGTGAAGGAAAACATCCCTTATGTCCTTTTTATGCATTAGAAAATTGTCCTTTGTGAAAGTTGGAAACGATATTGCGGGTGTCTTTGGGCACACAGGACAAAATTGTTTTCCTATTATATTTCACTTGATAGCCTTAATTCAGAATCCGTTGAGAAAACTAGACCTCATAATGAAAAGTCACCTTCTTTAAGTGACCCAATATCAGTCGAATTTTTTCGCATAGACTTTCAACAATTTAATTTCCAGTTTCAATTTTCCAAAGATATACGTAACAAATGCTTTTTATTTTTTGCATAGTGGTTAAGAATGGTTTAGTTTATAATATTCAACTTTAATTTAGTGAGGAAACCATCCCTTATGTCCTTTTTATGCATTAGAAAATTGTCCTTTTTGAAAGTTTGAAACGATATTGCGGGTGTCTTTTGGCGCACAGGACAAAATTGTTTTCCTATTATATTTCACTTGATAGCCTTATTTCAAAATCCGTTGAGAAAACTAGACCTCTTAATGAAAAGTCACCTTCTTTAAATGACCCAATATTAGTCGAATTTTTTCGCATAGGCTTTCATCAATTTAATTTCCAGTTTCAATTTTCCAAAGATATACGTAACAAATGCTTTTTATTTTTTGCATAGTGGTTAAGAATGGTTTAGTTTATAATATTCTACTTTAATTTAGTGAAGGAAAACATCCCTTATGTCCTTTTTATGCATTAGAAAATTGTCCTTTTTGAAAGTTTGAAACGATATTGCGGGTGTCTTTTGGCACACAGGGCAAAATTGTTTTCCTATTATATTTCAATTTATAGCCTTAATTCAGAATCCGTTGAGAAAACTAGACCTCATAATGAAAAGTCTCCTTCGTTAAATGACCCAATATCAGTCGAATTTTTTCGCATAGACTTTTATCAATTTAATTTCCAGTTTCAATTTTCCAAAGATATACGTAACAAATGCTTTTTATTTTTTGCATAGTGGTTAAGAATGGTTTAGTTTATAATATTCATCTTTAAATTAGTGAAGGAAAACATCCCTTATGTCCTTTTTATGCATTAGAAAATTGTCCTTTTTGAAAGTTTGAAACGATATTGCGGGTGTCTTTTGGCACACAGGACAAAATTGTTTTCCTATTATATTTCACTTGATAGCCTTAATTCAAAATCCGTTGAGAAAACTAGACCTCATAATGAAAAGTCACCATCATTAAGTGACCCAATATCAGTCGAATTTTTTCGCTTAGACTTTCAACAATTTAATTTCCAGTTTCAATTTTCCAAAGATATACGTAACAAATGCTTTTTTTTTTTGCATAGTGGTTAAGAATGGTTTAGTTTATAATATTCAACTTTAATTTAGTGAGGAAAACGTCCCTTATGTCCTTTTTATGCATTAGAAAATTGTCCTTTTTGAAAGTTTGAAACGATATTGCGGGTGTCTTTTGGCACACAGGACAAAATTGTTTTCCTATTATATTTCACTTGATAGCCTTAATTCAAAATCCGTTGAGAAAACTAGACCTCATAATGAAAAGTCACCTTCTTTAAATGACCCAATATCAGTCGAATTTTTTCGCATAGACTTTCATCAATTTAATTTCCAGTTTCAATTTTCCAAAGATATACGTAACAAATGCTTTTTATTTTTTGCATAGTGGTTAAGAATGGTTTAGTTTATAATATTCTACTTTAATTTAGTGAAGGAAAACATCCCTTATGTCCTTTTTATGCATTAGAAAATTGTCCTTTGTGAAAGTTGGAAACGATATTGCGGGTGTCTTTGGGCACACAGGACAAAATTGTTTTCCTATTATATTTCACTTGATAGCCTTAATTCAGAATCCGTTGAGAAAACTAGACCTCATAATGAAAAGTCACCTTCTTTAAGTGACCCAATATCAGTCGAATTTTTTCGCATAGACTTTCAACAATTTAATTTCCAGTTTCAATTTTCCAAAGATATACGTAACAAATGCTTTTTATTTTTTGCATAGTGGTTAAGAATGGTTTAGTTTATAATATTCAACTTTAATTTAGTGAGGAAACCATCCCTTATGTCCTTTTTATGCATTAGAAAATTGTCCTTTTTGAAAGTTTGAAACGATATTGCGGGTGTCTTTTGGCGCACAGGACAAAATTGTTTTCCTATTATATTTCACTTGATAGCCTTATTTCAAAATCCGTTGAGAAAACTAGACCTCTTAATGAAAAGTCACCTTCTTTAAATGACCCAATATCAGTCGAATTTTTTCGCATTGACTTTTAACAATTTTATTTCCAGTTTCAATTTTCCAAAGATATACGTTACAAATGCTTTTTATTTTTTGCATAGTGGTTAAGAATGGTTTAGTTTATAATATTCAACTTTAATTTAGTGAGGAAAACATCCCTTATGTCCTTTTTATGCATTAGAAAATTGCCCTTTTTGAAAGTTTGAAACGATATTGGGGGTGTCTTTTGGCACACAGGACAAAATTTTTTTCACATTATATTTCACTTGATAGCCTTAATTCTAAATCCGTTGAGAAAACTAGACCTCATAATGAAAAGTCACCTTCTTTAAATGACCCAATATCAGTTGAATTTTTACGCTTAGACTTTCAACAATTTAATTTCCAGTTTCAATTTTCCAAAGATATACGTAACAAATGCTTTTTATTTTTAGCATAGTGGTTAAGAATGGTTTAGTTTATAATATTCAACTTTAATTTAGTGAGGAAAACATCCCTTATGTCCTTTATATGCATTAGAAAATTGTCCTTTTTGAAAGTTTGAAACGATATTGCGGGTGTCTTTTGGCACACAGGACAAAATTGTTTTCCTATTATATTTCACTTGATAGCCTTAATTCAGAATCCGTTGAGAAAACTAGACCTCATAATGAAAAGTCACCTTCTTTAAGTGACCCAATATCAGTCGAATTTTTTCGCATAGACTTTCAACAATTTAATTTCCAGTTTCAATTTTCCAAAGATATACGTAACAAATGCTTTTTATTTTTTGCATAGTGGTTAAGAATGGTTTAGTTTATAATATTCAACTTTAATTTAGTGAGGAAACCATCCCTTATGTCCTTTTTATGCATTAGAAAATTGTCCTTTGTGAAAGTTGGAAACGATATTGCGGGTGTCTTTTGGCGCACAGGACAAAATTGTTTTCCTATTATATTTCACTTGATAGCCTTAATTCAGAATCCGTTGAGAAAACTAGACCTCATAATGAAAAGTCTCCTTCGTTAAATGACCCAATATCAGTCGAATTTTTTCGCATAGACTTTTATCAATTTAATTTCCAGTTTCAATTTTCCAAAGATATACGTAACAAATGCTTTTTATTTTTTGCATAGTGGTTAAGAATGGTTTAGTTTATAATATTCATCTTTAAATTAGTGAAGGAAAACATCCCTTATGTCCTTTTTATGCATTAGAAAATTGTCCTTTTTGAAAGTTTGAAACGATATTGCGGGTGTCTTTTGGCACACAGGACAAAATTGTTTTCCTATTATATTTCACTTGATAGCCTTAATTCAAAATCCGTTGAGAAAACTAGACCTCATAATGAAAAGTCACCATCATTAAGTGACCCAATATCAGTCGAATTTTTTCGCTTAGACTTTCAACAATTTAATTTCCAGTTTCAATTTTCCAAAGATATACGTAACAAATGCTTTTTTTTTTTGCATAGTGGTTAAGAATGGTTTAGTTTATAATATTCAACTTTAATTTAGTGAGGAAAACGTCCCTTATGTCCTTTTTATGCATTAGAAAATTGTCCTTTTTGAAAGTTTGAAACGATATTGCGGGTGTCTTTTGGCACACAGGACAAAATTGTTTTCCTATTATATTTCACTTGATAGCCTTAATTCAAAATCCGTTGAGAAAACTAGACCTCATAATGAAAAGTCACCTTCTTTAAATGACCCAATATCAGTCGAATTTTTTCGCATAGACTTTCATCAATTTAATTTCCAGTTTCAATTTTCCAAAGATATACGTAACAAATGCTTTTTATTTTTTGCATAGTGGTTAAGAATGGTTTAGTTTATAATATTCTACTTTAATTTAGTGAAGGAAAACATCCCTTATGTCCTTTTTATGCATTAGAAAATTGTCCTTTGTGAAAGTTGGAAACGATATTGCGGGTGTCTTTGGGCACACAGGACAAAATTGTTTTCCTATTATATTTCACTTGATAGCCTTAATTCAGAATCCGTTGAGAAAACTAGACCTCATAATGAAAAGTCACCTTCTTTAAGTGACCCAATATCAGTCGAATTTTTTCGCATAGACTTTCAACAATTTAATTTCCAGTTTCAATTTTCCAAAGATATACGTAACAAATGCTTTTTATTTTTTGCATAGTGGTTAAGAATGGTTTAGTTTATAATATTCAACTTTAATTTAGTGAGGAAACCATCCCTTATGTCCTTTTTATGCATTAGAAAATTGTCCTTTTTGAAAGTTTGAAACGATATTGCGGGTGTCTTTTGGCGCACAGGACAAAATTGTTTTCCTATTATATTTCACTTCATAGCCTTATTTCAAAATCCGTTGAGAAAACTAGACCTCTTAATGAAAAGTCACCTTCTTTAAATGACCCAATATCAGTCGAAATTTTTCGCTTAGACTTTCAACAATTTAATTTCCAGTTTCAATTTTCCAAAGATATACGTAACAAATGCTTTTTATTTTTTGCATAGTGGTTAAGAATGGTTTAGTTTATAATATTCAACTTTAATTTAGTGAGGAAAACATCCCTTATGTCCTTTTTATGCATTAGAAAATTGTCCTTTGTGAAAGTTGGAAACGATATTGCGGGTGTCTTTGGGCACACAGGACAAAATTGTTTTCCTATTATATTTCACTTGATAGCCTTAATTCAGAATCCGTTGAGAAAACTAGACCTCATAATGAAAAGTCACCTTCTTTAAATGACCCAATATCAGTCGAAATTTTTCGCTTAGACTTTCAACAATTTAATTTCCAGTTTCAATTTTCCAAAGATATACGTAACAAATGCTTTTTATTTTTTGCATAGTGGTTAAGAATGGTTTAGTTTATAATATTCAACTTTAATTTAGTGAGGAAAACATCCCTTATGTCCTTTTTATGCATTAGAAAATTGTCCTTTTTGAAAGTTTGAAACGATATTGCGGGTGTCTTTTGGCACACAGGACAAAATTGTTTTCCTATTATATTTCACTTGATAGCCTTAATTCAGAATCCGTTGAGAAAACTAGACCTCATAATGAAAAGTCACCTTCTTTAATTGACCCAATATCAGTCGAATTTTTTCGCATTGACTTTCAACAATTAAATTTCCAGATTTAATTTTCCAAAGATATACGAAACAAATGCTTTTTATTTTTTGCATAGTGGTTAAGAATGGTTTAGTTTATAATATTCAACTTTAATTTAGTGAGGAAAACATCCCTTATTTCCTTTTTATGCATTAGAAAATTGTCCTTTTTGAAAGTTTGAAACGATATTGGGGGTGTCTTTTGGCACACAGGACAAAATTGTTTTCCTATTATATTTCACTTGATAGCCTTAATTCCGAATCCGTTGAGAAAACTAGACCTCATAATGAAAAGTCACCTTCTTTAAATGACCCAATATCAGTCGAATTTTTTCGCATAGACTTTCAACAATTTAATTTCCAGTTTCAATTTTCCAAAGATATACGCAACAAATGCTTTTTATTTTTAGCATAGTGGTTAAGAATGGTTTAGTTTATAATATTCAACTTTAATTTAGTGAGGAAAACATCCCTTATGTCCTTTATATGCATTAGAAAATTGTCCTTTTTGAAAGTTTGAAACGATATTGCGGGTGTCTTTTGGCTCTCAGGACAAAATTGTTTTCCTATTATATTTCACTTGATAGCCTTAATTCAGAATCCGTTGAGAAAACTAGACCTCATAATGAAAAGTCACCTTCTTTAATTGACCCAATATCAGTCGAATTTTTTCGCATAGACTTTCAACAATTAAATTTCCAGATTTAATTTTCCAAAGATATACGAAACAAATGCTTTTTATTTTTTGCATAGTGGTTAAGAATGGTTTAGTTTATAATATTCAACTTTAATTTAGTGAGGAAAACATCCCTTATGTCCTTTTTATGCATTAGAAAATTGTCCTTTTTGAAAGTTTGAAACGATATTGGGGGTGTCTTTTGGCACACAGGACAAAATTGTTTTCCTATTATATTTCACTTGATAGCCTTAATTCAAAATCCGTTGAGAAAACTAGACCTCATAATGAAAAGTCACCTTCTTTAAATGACCCAATATTAGTCGAAATTTTTCGCATAGACTTTCAACAATTAAATTTCCAGATTTAATTTTCCAAAGATATACGAAACAAATGCTTTTTATTTTTTGCATAGTGGTTAAGAATGGTTTAGTTTATAATATTCAACTTTAATTTAGTGAGGAAAACATCCCTTATGTCCTTTTTATGCATTAGAAAATTGTCCTTTTTGAAAGTTTGAAACGATATTGGGGGTGTCTTTTGGCACACAGGACAAAATTGTTTTCCTATTATATTTCACTTGATAGCCTTAATTCCGAATCCGTTGAGAAAACTAGACCTCATAATGAAAAGTCACCTTCTTTAAATGACCCAATATCAGTCGAATTTTTTCGCATAGACTTTCAACAATTTAATTTCCAGTTTCAATTTTCCAAAGATATACGCAACAAATGCTTTTTATTTTTAGCATAGTGGTTAAGAATGGTTTAGTTTATAATATTCAACTTTAATTTAGTGAGGAAAACATCCCTTATGTCCTTTATATGCATTAGAAAATTGTCCTTTTTGAAAGTTTGAAACGATATTGCGGGTGTCTTTTGGCTCTCAGGACAAAATTGTTTTCCTATTATATTTCACTTGATAGCCTTAATTCAGAATCCGTTGAGAAAACTAGACCTCATAATGAAAAGTCACCTTCTTTAATTGACCCAATATCAGTCGAATTTTTTCGCATAGACTTTCAACAATTAAATTTCCAGATTTAATTTTCCAAAGATATACGAAACAAATGCTTTTTATTTTTTGCATAGTGGTTAAGAATGGTTTAGTTTATAATATTCAACTTTAATTTAGTGAGGAAAACATCCCTTATGTCCTTTTTATGCATTAGAAAATTGTCCTTTTTGAAAGTTTGAAACGATATTGGGGGTGTCTTTTGGCACACAGGACAAAATTGTTTTCCTATTATATTTCACTTGATAGCCTTAATTCAAAATCCGTTGAGAAAACTAGACCTCATAATGAAAAGTCACCTTCTTTAAATGACCCAATATTAGTCGAAATTTTTCGCATAGACTTTCATCAATTTAATTTCCAGTTTCAATTTTCCAAAGATATACGTAACAAATGCTTTTTATTTTTTGCATAGTGGTTAAGAATGGTTTAGTTTATAATATTCAACTTTAATTTAGTGAGGAAAACATCCCTTATGTCCTTTTTATGCATTAGAAAATTGTCCTTTTTGAAAGTTTGAAACGATATTGCGGGTGTCTTTTGGCACACAGGACAAAATTGTTTTCCTATTATATTTCACTTGATAGCCTTAATTCAGAATCCGTTGATAAAACTAGACCTCATAATGAAAAGTCACCTTCTTTAAATGACCCAATATCAGTCGAATTTTTTCGCATAGACTTTCAACAATTTAATTTCCAGTTTCAATTTTCCAAAGATATACGTAACAAATGCTTTTTATTTTTTGCATAGTGGTTAAGAATGGTTTAGTTTATAATATTCAACTTTAATTTAGTGAGGAAAACATCCCTTATGTCCTTTTTATGCATTAGAAAATTGTCCTTTTTGAAAGTTTGAAACGATATTGCGGGTGTCTTTTGGCACACAGGACAAAATTGTTTTCCTATTATATTTCACTTGATAGCCTTAATTCAGAATCCGTTGATAAAACTAGACCTCATAATGAAAAGTCACCTTCTTTAAATGACCCAATATCAGTCGAATTTTTTCGCATAGACTTTCAACAATTTAATTTCCAGTTTCAATTTTCCAAAGATATACGTAACAAATGCTTTTTATTTTTTGCATAGTGGTTAAGAATGGTTTAGTTTATAATATTCAACTTTAATTTAGTGAGGAAAACATCCCTTATGTCCTTTTTATGCATTAGAAAATTGTCCTTTTTGAAAGTTTGAAACGATATTGCGGGTGTCTTTTGGCACACAGGACAAAATTGTTTTCCTATTATATTTCACTTGATAGCCTTAATTCAGAATCCGTTGATAAAACTAGACCTCATAATGAAAAGTCACCTTCTTTAAATGACCCAATATCAGTCGAATTTTTTCGCATAGACTTTCAACAATTTAATTTCCAGTTTCAATTTTCCAAAGATATACGTAACAAATGCTTTTTATTTTTTGCATAGTGGTTAAGAATGGTTTAGTTTATAATATTCAACTTTAATTTAGTGAGGAAAACATCCCTTATGTCCTTTTTATGCATTAGAAAATTGTCCTTTTTGAAAGTTTGAAACGATATTGGGGGTGTCTTTTGGCACACAGGACAAAATTGTTTTCCTATTATATTTCACTTGATAGCCTTAATTCAAAATCCGTTGAGAAAACTAGACCTCATAATGAAAAGTCACCTTCTTTAAATGACCCAATATTAGTCGAAATTTTTCGCATAGACTTTCATCAATTTAATTTCCAGTTTCAATTTTCCAAAGATATACGTAACAAATGCTTTTTATTTTTTGCATAGTGGTTAAGAATGGTTTAGTTTATAATATTCAACTTTAATTTAGTGAGGAAAACATCCCTTATGTCCTTTATATGCATTAGAAAATTGTCCGTTTTGAAAGTTTGAAACGATATTGCGGGTGTCTTTTGGCACACAGGACAAAATTGTTTTCCTATTATATTTCACTTGATAGCCTTAATTCAGAATCCGTTGATAAAACTAGACCTCATAATGAAAAGTCACCTTCTTTAAATGACCCAATATCAGTCGAATTTTTTCGCATAGACTTTCAACAATTTAATTTCCAGTTTCAATTTTCCAAAGATATACGTAACAAATGCTTTTTATTTTTTGCATAGTGGTTAAGAATGGTTTAGTTTATAATATTCAACTTTAATTTAGTGAGGAAAACATCCCTTATGTCCTTTTTATGCATTAGAAAATTGTCCTTTTTGAAAGTTTGAAACGATATTGCGGGTGTCTTTTGGCACACAGGACAAAATTGTTTTCCTATTATATTTCACTTGATAGCCTTAATTCAAAATCCGTTGAGAAAACTAGACCTCATAATGAAAAGTCACCTTCTTTAAATGACCCAATATCAGTCGAAATTTTTCGCTTAGACTTTCAACAATTTAATTTCCAGTTTCAATTTTCCAAAGATATACGTAACAAATGCTTTTTATTTTTTGCATAGTGGTTAAGAATGGTTTAGTTTATAATATTCAACTTTAATTTAGTGAGGAAAACATCCCTTATGTCCTTTTTATGCATTAGAAAATTGTCCTTTTTGAAAGTTTGAAACGATATTGCGGGTGTCTTTTGGCACACAGGACAAAATTGTTTTCCTATTATATTTCACTTGATAGCCTTAATTCAGAATCCGTTGATAAAACTAGACCTCATAATGAAAAGTCACCTTCTTTAAATGACCCAATATCAGTCGAATTTTTTCGCATAGACTTTCAACAATTTAATTTCCAGTTTCAATTTTCCAAAGATATACGTAACAAATGCTTTTTATTTTTTGCATAGTGGTTAAGAATGGTTTAGTTTATAATATTCAACTTTAATTTAGTGAGGAAAACATCCCTTATGTCCTTTTTATGCATTAGAAAATTGTCCTTTTTGAAAGTTTGAAACGATATTGGGGGTGTCTTTTGGCACACAGGACAAAATTGTTTTCCTATTATATTTCACTTGATAGCCTTAATTCAAAATCCGTTGAGAAAACTAGACCTCATAATGAAAAGTCACCTTCTTTAAATGACCCAATATTAGTCGAAATTTTTCGCATAGACTTTCATCAATTTAATTTCCAGTTTCAATTTTCCAAAGATATACGTAACAAATGCTTTTTATTTTTTGCATAGTGGTTAAGAATGGTTTAGTTTATAATATTCAACTTTAATTTAGTGAGGAAAACATCCCTTATGTCCTTTATATGCATTAGAAAATTGTCCGTTTTGAAAGTTTGAAACGATATTGCGGGTGTCTTTTGGCACACAGGACAAAATTGTTTTCCTATTATATTTCACTTGATAGCCTTAATTCAGAATCCGTTGATAAAACTAGACCTCATAATGAAAAGTCACCTTCTTTAAATGACCCAATATCAGTCGAATTTTTTCGCATAGACTTTCAACAATTTAATTTCCAGTTTCAATTTTCCAAAGATATACGTAACAAATGCTTTTTATTTTTTGCATAGTGGTTAAGAATGGTTTAGTTTATAATATTCAACTTTAATTTAGTGAGGAAAACATCCCTTATGTCCTTTTTATGCATTAGAAAATTGTCCTTTTTGAAAGTTTGAAACGATATTGCGGGTGTCTTTTGGCACACAGGACAAAATTGTTTTCCTATTATATTTCACTTGATAGCCTTAATTCAAAATCCGTTGAGAAAACTAGACCTCATAATGAAAAGTCACCTTCTTTAAATGACCCAATATCAGTCGAAATTTTTCGCTTAGACTTTCAACAATTTAATTTCCAGTTTCAATTTTCCAAAGATATACGTAACAAATGCTTTTTATTTTTTGCATAGTGGTTAAGAATGGTTTAGTTTATAATATTCAATTTTAATTTAGTGAGGAAAACATCCCTTATGTCCTTTTTATGCATTAGAAAATTGTCCTTTTCGAAAGTTTGAAACGATATTGCGGGTGTCTTTTGGCACACAGGACAAAATTGTTTTCCTATTATATTTCACTTGATAGCCTTAATTCAAAATCCGTTGAGAAAACTAGACCTCATAATGAAAAGTCACCTTCTTTAAATGACCCAATATCAGTCGAATTTTTTCGCATAGACTTTCAACAATTTAATTTCCAGTTTCAATTTTCCAAAGATATACGCAACAAATGCTTTTTATTTTTAGCATAGTGGTTAAGAATGGTTTAGTTTATAATATTCAACTTTAATTTAGTGAGGAAAACATCCCTTATGTCCTTTATATGCATTAGAAAATTGTCCTTTTTGAAAGTTTGAAACGATATTGCGGGTGTCTTTTGGCACACAGGACAAAATTGTTTTCCTATTATATTTCACTTGATAGCCTTAATTCAGAATCCGTTGAGAAAACTAGACCTCATAATGAAAAGTCACCTTCTTTAATTGACCCAATATCAGTCGAATTTTTTCGCATTGACTTTCAACAATTAAATTTCCAGATTTAATTTTCCAAAGATATACGAAACAAATGCTTTTTATTTTTTGCATAGTGGTTAAGAATGGTTTAGTTTATAATATTCAACTTTAATTTAGTGAGGAAAACATCCCTTATGTCCTTTTTATGCATTAGAAAATTGTCCTTTTTGAAAGTTTGAAACGATATTGGGGGTGTCTTTTGGCACACAGGACAAAATTGTTTTCCTATTATATTTCACTTGATAGCCTTAATTCAAAATCCGTTGAGAAAACTAGACCTCATAATGAAAAGTCACCTTCTTTAAATGACCCAATATTAGTCGAAATTTTTCGCATAGACTTTCATCAATTTAATTTCCAGTTTCAATTTTCCAAAGATATACGTAACAAATGCTTTTTATTTTTTGCATAGTGGTTAAGAATGGTTTAGTTTATAATATTCAACTTTAATTTAGTGAGGAAAACATCCCTTATGTCCTTTATATGCATTAGAAAATTGTCCGTTTTGAAAGTTTGAAACGATATTGCGGGTGTCTTTTGGCACACAGGACAAAATTGTTTTCCTATTATATTTCACTTGATAGCCTTAATTCAGAATCCGTTGATAAAACTAGACCTCATAATGAAAAGTCACCTTCTTTAAATGACCCAATATCAGTCGAATTTTTTCGCATAGACTTTCAACAATTTAATTTCCAGTTTCAATTTTCCAAAGATATACGTAACAAATGCTTTTTATTTTTTGCATAGTGGTTAAGAATGGTTTAGTTTATAATATTTAACCTTAATTTAGTGAGGAAAACATCCCTTATGTCCTTTTT
Source organism: Sisyra terminalis (assembly GCA_958496175.1). Classification (NCBI taxonomy): domain Eukaryota; kingdom Metazoa; phylum Arthropoda; class Insecta; order Neuroptera; family Sisyridae; genus Sisyra; species Sisyra terminalis. Next base: position 980,746 of record OY292279.1, on the reverse strand, counting down.
ATGCATTAGAAAATTGTCCTTTTTGAAAGTTTGAAACGATATTGCGGGTGTCTTTTGGCACACAGGACAAAATTGTTTTCCTATTATATTTCACTTGATAGCCTTAATTCAAAATCCGTTGAGAAAACTAGACCTCATAATGAAAAGTCACCTTCTTTAAATGACCCAATATCAGTCGAAATTTTTCGCTTAGACTTTCAACAATTTAATTTCCAGTTTCAATTTTCCAAAGATATACGTAACAAATGCTTTTTATTTTTTGCATAGTGGTTAAGAATGGTTTAGTTTATAATATTCAACTTTAATTTAGTGAGGAAAACATCCCTTATGTCCTTTTTATGCATTAGAAAATTGTCCTTTTTGAAAGTTTGAAACGATATTGCGGGTGTCTTTTGGCACACAGGACAAAATTGTTTTCCTATTATATTTCACTTGATAGCCTTAATTCAGAATCCGTTGAGAAAACTAGACCTCATAATGAAAAGTCACCTTCTTTAATTGACCCAATATCAGTCGAATTTTTTCGCATTGACTTTCAACAATTAAATTTCCAGATTTAATTTTCCAAAGATATACGAAACAAATGCTTTTTATTTTTTGCATAGTGGTTAAGAATGGTTTAGTTTATAATATTCAACTTTAATTTAGTGAGGAAAACATCCCTTATGTCCTTTTTATGCATTAGAAAATTGTCCTTTTTGAAAGTTTGAAACGATATTGCGGGTGTCTTTTGGCACACAGGGCAAAATTGTTTTCCTATTATATTTCAATTTATAGCCTTAATTCAGAATCCGTTGAGAAAACTAGACCTCATAATGAAAAGTCTCCTTCGTTAAATGACCCAATATCAGTCGAATTTTTTCGCATAGACTTTTATCAATTTAATTTCCAGTTTCAATTTTCCAAAGATATACGTAACAAATGCTTTTTATTTTTTGCATAGTGGTTAAGAATGGTTTAGTTTATAATATTCATCTTTAAATTAGTGAAGGAAAACATCCCTTATGTCCTTTTTATGCATTAGAAAATTGTCCTTTTTGAAAGTTTGAAACGATATTGCGGGTGTCTTTTGGCACACAGGACAAAATTGTTTTCCTATTATATTTCACTTAATAGCCTTAATTCAAAATCCGTTGAGAAAACTAGACCTCATAATGAAAAGTCACCATCATTAAGTGACCCAATATCAGTCGAATTTTTTCGCATAGACTTTCAACAATTTAATTTCCAGTTTCAATTTTCCAAAGATATACGTAACAAATGCTTTTTTTTTTTGCATAGTGGTTAAGAATGGTTTAGTTTATAATATTCAACTTTAATTTAGTGAGGAAAACGTCCCTTATGTCCTTTTTATGCATTAGAAAATTGTCCTTTTTGAAAGTTTGAAACGATATTGCGGGTGTCTTTTGGCACACAGGACAAAATTGTTTTCCTATTATATTTCACTTGATAGCCTTAATTCAAAATCCGTTGAGAAAACTAGACCTCATAATGAAAAGTCACCTTCTTTAAATGACCCAATATTAGTCGAAATTTTTCGCATAGACTTTCATCAATTTAATTTCCAGTTTCAATTTTCCAAAGATATACGTAACAAATGCTTTTTATTTTTTGCATAGTGGTTAAGAATGGTTTAGTTTATAATATTCAACTTTAATTTAGTGAGGAAAACATCCCTTATGTCCTTTATATGCATTAGAAAATTGTCCGTTTTGAAAGTTTGAAACGATATTGCGGGTGTCTTTTGGCACACAGGACAAAATTGTTTTCCTATTATATTTCACTTGATAGCCTTAATTCAGAATCCGTTGATAAAACTAGACCTCATAATGAAAAGTCACCTTCTTTAAATGACCCAATATCAGTCGAATTTTTTCGCATAGACTTTCAACAATTTAATTTCCAGTTTCAATTTTCCAAAGATATACGTAACAAATGCTTTTTATTTTTTGCATAGTGGTTAAGAATGGTTTAGTTTATAATATTTAACTTTAATTTAGTGAGGAAAACATCCCTTTTGTCCTTTTTATGCATTAGAAAATTGTCCTTTTTGAAAGTTTGAAACGATATTGCGGGTGTCTTTTGGCACACAGGACAAAATTGTTTTCCTATTATATTTCACTTGATAGCCTTAATTCAAAATCCGTTGAGAAAACTAGACCTCATAATGAAAAGTCGCCTTCTTTAAATGACCCAATATCAGTCGAAATTTTTCGCTTAGACTTTCAACAATTTAATTTCCAGTTTCAATTTTCCAAAGATATACGTAACAAATGCTTTTTATTTTTTGCATAGTGGTTAAGAATGGTTTAGTTTATAATATTCAACTTTAATTTAGTGAGGAAAACATCCCTTATGTCCTTTTTATGCATTAGAAAATTGTCCTTTTTGAAAGTTTGAAACGATATTGCGGGTGTCTTTTGGCACACAGGACAAAATTGTTTTCCTATTATATTTCACTTGATAGCCTTAATTCAAAATCCGTTGAGAAAACTAGACCTCATAATGAAAAGTCACCTTCTTTAAATGACCCAATATCAGTCGAAATTTTTCGCTTAGACTTTCAACAATTTAATTTCCAGTTTCAATTTTCCAAAGATATACGTAACAAATGCTTTTTATTTTTTGCATAGTGGTTAAGAATGGTTTAGTTTATAATATTCAACTTTAATTTAGTGAGGAAAACATCCCTTATGTCCTTTTTATGCATTAGAAAATTGTCCTTTTTGAAAGTTTGAAACGATATTGCGGGTGTCTTTTGGCACACAGGACAAAATTGTTTTCCTATTATATTTCACTTGATAGCCTTAATTCCGAATCCGTTGAGAAAACTAGACCTCATAATGAAAAGTCACCTTCTTTAAATGACCCAATATCAGTCGAATTTTTTCGCATAGACTTTCAACAATTTAATTTCCAGTTTCAATTTTCCAAAGATATACGTAACAAATGCTTTTTATTTTTTGCATAGTGGTTAAGAATGGTTTAGTTTATAATATTTAACTTTAATTTAGTGAGGAAAACATCCCTTATGTCCTTTTTATGCATTAGAAAATTGTCCTTTTTGAAAGTTTGAAACGATATTGCGGGTGTCTTTTGGCACACAGGACAAAATTGTTTTCCTATTATATTTCACTTGATAGCCTTAATTCAAAATCCGTTGAGAAAACTAGACCTCATAATGAAAAGTCACCTTCTTTAAATGACCCAATATCAGTCGAAATTTTTCGCTTAGACTTTCAACAATTTAATTTCCAGTTTCAATTTTCCAAAGATATACGTAACAAATGCTTTTTATTTTTTGCATAGTGGTTAAGAATGGTTTAGTTTATAATATTCAACTTTAATTTAGTGAGGAAAACATCCCTTATGTCCTTTTTATGCATTAGAAAATTGTCCTTTTTGAAAGTTTGAAACGATATTGCGGGTGTCTTTTGGCACACAGGACAAAATTGTTTTCCTATTATATTTCACTTGATAGCCTTAATTCAGAATCCGTTGAGAAAACTAGACCTCATAATGAAAAGTCACCTTCTTTAATTGACCCAATATCAGTCGAATTTTTTCGCATTGACTTTCAACAATTAAATTTCCAGATTTAATTTTCCAAAGATATACGAAACAAATGCTTTTTATTTTTTGCATAGTGGTTAAGAATGGTTTAGTTTATAATATTCAACTTTAATTTAGTGAGGAAAACATCCCTTATGTCCTTTTTATGCATTAGAAAATTGTCCTTTTCGAAAGTTTGAAACGATATTGGGGGTGTCTTTTGGCACACAGGACAAAATTGTTTTCCTATTATATTTCACTTGATAGCCTTAATTCAAAATCCGTTGAGAAAACTAGACCTCATAATGAAAAGTCACCTTCTTTAAATGACCCAATATCAGTCGAATTTTTTCGCATAGACTTTCAACAATTTAATTTCCAGTTTCAATTTTCCAAAGATATACGCAACAAATGCTTTTTATTTTTAGCATAGTGGTTAAGAATGGTTTAGTTTATAATATTCAACTTTAATTTAGTGAGGAAAACATCCCTTATGTCCTTTATATGCATTAGAAAATTGTCCTTTTTGAAAGTTTGAAACGATATTGCGGGTGTCTTTTGGCACACAGGACAAAATTGTTTTCCTATTATATTTCACTTGATAGCCTTAATTCAGAATCCGTTGAGAAAACTAGACCTCATAATGAAAAGTCACCTTCTTTAATTGACCCAATATCAGTCGAATTTTTTCGCATAGACTTTCAACAATTAAATTTCCAGATTTAATTTTCCAAAGATATACGAAACAAATGCTATTTATTTTTTGCATAGTGGTTAAGAATGGTTTAGTTTATAATATTCAACTTTAATTTAGTGAGGAAAACTTCCCTTATGTCCTTTTTATGCATTAGAAAATTGTCCTTTTTGAAAGTTTGAAACGATATTGGGGGTGTCTTTTGGCACACAGGACAAAATTGTTTTCCTATTATATTTCACTTGATAGCCTTAATTCAAAATCCGTTGATAAAACTAGACCTCATAATGAAAAGTCACCTTCTTTAAATGACCCAATATCAGTCGAATTTTTTCGCATAGACTTTCAACAATTTAATTTCCAGTTTCAATTTTCCAAAGATATACGTAACAAATGCTTTTTATTTTTTGCATAGTGGTTAAGAATGGTTTAGTTTATAATATTTAACTTTAATTTAGTGAGGAAAACATCCCTTATGTCCTTTTTATGCATTAGAAAATTGTCCTTTTTGAAAGTTTGAAACGATATTGCGGGTGTCTTTTGGCACACAGGACTAAATTGTTTTCCTATTATATTTCACTTGATAGCCTTAATTCAGAATCCGTTGATAAAACTAGACCTCATAATGAAAAGTCACCTTCTTTAAATGACCCAATATCAGTCGAATTTTTTCGCATAGACTTTCAACAATTTAATTTCCAGTTTCAATTTTCCAAAGATATACGTAACAAATGCTTTTTATTTTTTGCATAGTGGTTAAGAATGGTTTAGTTTATAATATTTAACTTTAATTTAGTGAGGAAAACATCCCTTATGTCCTTTTTATGCATTAGAAAATTGTCCTTTTTGAAAGTTTGAAACGATATTGCGGGTGTCTTTTGGCACACAGGACAAAATTGTTTTCCTATTATATTTCACTTGATAGCCTTAATTCAAAATCCGTTGAGAAAACTAGACCTCATAATGAAAAGTCACCTTCTTTAAATGACCCAATATTAGTCGAATTTTTTCGCATAGACTTTCATCAATTTAATTTCCAGTTTCAATTTTCCAAAGATATACGTAACAAATGCTTTTTATTTTTTGCATAGTGGTTAAGAATGGTTTAGTTTATAATATTCAACTTTAATTTAGTGAGGAAAACATCCCTTATGTCCTTTTTATGCATTAGAAAATTGCCCTTTTTGAAAGTTTGAAACGATATTGCGGGTGTCTTTTGGCACACAGGACAAAATTGTTTTCCTATTATAATTTCACTTGATAGCCTTAATTCAGAATCCGTTGATAAAACTAGACCTCATAATGAAAAGTCACCTTCTTTAAATGACCCAATATCAGTCGAATTTTTTCGCATAGACTTTCAACAATTTAATTTCCAGTTTCAATTTTCCAAAGATATACGTAACAAATGCTTTTTATTTTTAGCATAGTGGTTAAGAATGGTTTAGTTTATAATATTCAACTTTAATTTAGTGAGGAAATCATCCCTTATGTCCTTTATATGCATTAGAAAATTGTCCTTTTTGAAAGTTTGAAACGATATTGCGGGTGTCTTTTGGCACACAGGACAAAATTGTTTTCCTATTATATTTCACTTGATAGCCTTAATTCAGAATCCGTTGAGAAAACTAGACCTCATAATGAAAAGTCACCTTCTTTAATTGACCCAATATCAGTCGAATTTTTTCGCATAGACTTTCAACAATTAAATTTCCAGATTTAATTTTCCAAAGATATACGAAACAAATGCTTTTTATTTTTTGCATAGTGGTTAAGAATGGTTTAGTTTATAATATTCAACTTTAATTTAGTGAGGAAAACATCCCTTATGTCCTTTATATGCATTAGAAAATTGTCCGTTTTGAAAGTTTGAAACGATATTGCGGGTGTCTTTTGGCACACAGGACAAAATTGTTTTCCTATTATATTTCACTTGATAGCCTTAATTCAGAATCCGTTGATAAAACTAGACCTCATAATGAAAAGTCACCTTCTTTAAATGACCCAATATCAGTCGAATTTTTTCGCATAGACTTTCAACAATTTAATTTCCAGTTTCAATTTTCCAAAGATATACGTAACAAATGCTTTTTATTTTTTGCATAGTGGTTAAGAATGGTTTAGTTTATAATATTTAACTTTAATTTAGTGAGGAAAACATCCCTTATGTCCTTTTTATGCATTAGAAAATTGTCCTTTTTGAAAGTTTGAAACGATATTGCGGGTGTCTTTTGGCACACAGGACAAAATTGTTTTCCTATTATATTTCACTTGATAGCCTTAATTCAAAATCCGTTGAGAAAACTAGACCTCATAATGAAAAGTCACCTTCTTTAAATGACCCAATATCAGTCGAAATTTTTCGCTTAGACTTTCAACAATTTAATTTCCAGTTTCAATTTTCCAAAGATATACGTAACAAATGCTTTTTATTTTTTGCATAGTGGTTAAGAATGGTTTAGTTTATAATATTCAACTTTAATTTAGTGAGGAAAACATCCCTTATGTCCTTTTTATGCATTAGAAAATTGTCCTTTTTGAAAGTTTGAAACGATATTGCGGGTGTCTTTTGGCACACAGGAAAAAATTGTTTTCCTATTATATTTCACTTGATAGCCTTAATTCCGAATCCGTTGAGAAAACTAGACCTCATAATGAAAAGTCACCTTCTTTAAATGACCCAATATCAGTCGAATTTTTTCGCATAGACTTTCAACAATTTAATTTCCAGTTTCAATTTTCCAAAGATATACGTAACAAATGCTTTTTATTTTTAGCATAGTGGTTAAGAATGGTTTAGTTTATAATATTCAACTTTAATTTAGTGAGGAAAACATCCCTTATGTCCTTTATATGCATTAGAAAATTGTCCTTTTTGAAAGTTTGAAACGATATTGCGGGTGTCTTTTGGCACACAGGACAAAATTGTTTTCCTATTATATTTCACTTGATAGCCTTAATTCAGAATCCGTTGAGAAAACTAGACCTCATAATGAAAAGTCACCTTCTTTAATTGACCCAATATCAGTCGAATTTTTTCGCATTGACTTTCAACAATTAAATTTCCAGATTTAATTTTCCAAAGATATACGAAACAAATGCTTTTTATTTTTTGCATAGTGGTTAAGAATGGTTTAGTTTATAATATTCAACTTTAATTTAGTGAGGAAAACATCCCTTATGTCCTTTTTATGCATTAGAAAATTGTCCTTTTTGAAAGTTTGAAACGATATTGGGGGTGTCTTTTGGCACACAGGACAAAATTGTTTTCCTATTATATTTCACTTGATAGCCTTAATTCAAAATCCGTTGAGAAAACTAGACCTCATAATGAAAAGTCACCTTCTTTAAATGACCCAATATTAGTCGAAATTTTTCGCATAGACTTTCATCAATTTAATTTCCAGTTTCAATTTTCCAAAGATATACGTAACAAATGCTTTTTATTTTTTGCATAGTGGTTAAGAATGGTTTAGTTTATAATATTCAACTTTAATTTAGTGAGGAAAACATCCCTTATGTCCTTTTTATGCATTAGAAAATTGTCCGTTTTGAAAGTTTGAAACGATATTGGGGGTGTCTTTTGGCACACAGGACAAAATTGTTTTCCTATTATACTTCACTTGATAGCCTTAATTCAAAATCCGTTGAGAAAACTAGACCTCATAATGAAAAGTCACCTTCTTTAAATGACCCAATATCAGTCGAATTTTTTCGCATAGACTTTCAACAATTTAATTTCCAGTTTCAATTTTCCAAAGATATACGTAACAAATGCTTTTTATTTTTTGCATAGTGGTTAAGAATGGTTTAGTTTATAATATTTAACTTTAATTTAGTGAGGAAAACATCCCTTATGTCCTTTTTATGCATTAGAAAATTGTCCTTTTTGAAAGTTTGAAACGATATTGCGGGTGTCTTTTGGCACACAGGACAAAATTGTTTTCCTATTATATTTCACTTGATAGCCTTAATTCAAAATCCGTTGAGAAAACTAGACCTCATAATGAAAAGTCACCTTCTTTAAATGACCCAATATTAGTCGAATTTTTTCGCATAGACTTTCATCAATTTAATTTCCAGTTTCAATTTTCCAAAGATATACGTAACAAATGCTTTTTATTTTTTGCATAGTGGTTAAGAATGGTTTAGTTTATAATATTCAACTTTAATTTAGTGAGGAAAACATCCCTTATGTCCTTTTTATGCATTAGAAAATTGCCCTTTTTGAAAGTTTGAAACGATATTGCGGGTGTCTTTTGGCACACAGGACAAAATTGTTTTCCTATTATAATTTCACTTGATAGCCTTAATTCAGAATCCGTTGATAAAACTAGACCTCATAATGAAAAGTCACCTTCTTTAAATGACCCAATATCAGTCGAATTTTTTCGCATAGACTTTCAACAATTTAATTTCCAGTTTCAATTTTCCAAAGATATACGTAACAAATGCTTTTTATTTTTAGCATAGTGGTTAAGAATGGTTTAGTTTATAATATTCAACTTTAATTTAGTGAGGAAAACATCCCTTATGTCCTTTATATGCATTAGAAAATTGTCCTTTTTGAAAGTTTGAAACGATATTGCGGGTGTCTTTTGGCACACAGGACAAAATTGTTTTCCTATTATATTTCACTTGATAGCCTTAATTCAGAATCCGTTGAGAAAACTAGACCTCATAATGAAAAGTCACCTTCTTTAATTGACCCAATATCAGTCGAATTTTTTCGCATAGACTTTCAACAATTAAATTTCCAGATTTAATTTTCCAAAGATATACGAAACAAATGCTTTTTATTTTTTGCATAGTGGTTAAGAATGGTTTAGTTTATAATATTCAACTTTAATTTAGTGAGGAAAACATCCCTTATGTCCTTTTTATGCATTAGAAAATTGTCCTTTTTGAAAGTTTGAAACGATATTGGGGGTGTCTTTTGGCACACAGGACAAAATTGTTTTCCTATTATACTTCACTTGATAGCCTTAATTCAAAATCCGTTGAGAAAACTAGACCTCATAATGAAAAGTCACCTTCTTTAAATGACCCAATATCAGTCGAATTTTTTCGCATAGACTTTCAACAATTTAATTTCCAGTTTCAATTTTCCAAAGATATACGCAACAAATGCTTTTTATTTTTAGCATAGTGGTTAAGAATGGTTTAGTTTATAATATTCAACTTTAATTTAGTGAGGAAAACATCCCTTATGTCCTTTAAATGCATTAGAAAATTGTCCGTTTTGAAAGTTTGAAACGATATTGCGGGTGTCTTTTGGCACACAGGACAAAATTGTTTTCCAATTATATTTCACTTGATAGCCTTAATTCAGAATCCGTTGAGAAAACTAGACCTCATAATGAAAAGTCACCTTCTTTAAGTGACCCAATATCAGTCGAAATTTTTCGCTTAGACTTTCAACAATTTAATTTCCAGTTTCAATTTTCCAAAGATATACTTAACAAATGCTTTTTATTTTTTGCATAGTGGTTAAGAATGGTTTAGTTTATAATATTCAACTTTAATTTAGTGAGGAAAACATCCCTTATGTCCTTTTTATGCATTAGAAAATTGTCCTTTTTGAAAGTTTGAAACGATATTGCGGGTGTCTTTTGGCACACAGGACAAAATTGTTTTCCTATTATATTTCACTTGATAGCCTTAATTCCGAATCCGTTGAGAAAACTAGACCTCATAATGAAAAGTCACCTTCTTTAAATGACCCAATATCAGTCGAATTTTTTCGCATAGACTTTCAACAATTTAATTTCCAGTTTCAATTTTCCAAAGATATACGTAACAAATGCTTTTTATTTTTTGCATAGTGGTTAAGAATGGTTTAGTTTATAATATTTAACTTTAATTTAGTGAGGAAAACATCCCTTATGTCCTTTTTATGCATTAGAAAATTGTCCTTTTTGAAAGTTTGAAACGATATTGCGGGTGTCTTTTGGCACACAGGACAAAATTGTTTTCCTATTATATTTCACTTGATAGCCTTAATTCAAAATCCGTTGAGAAAACTAGACCTCATAATGAAAAGTCACCTTCTTTAAATGACCCAATATTAGTCGAATTTTTTCGCATAGACTTTCATCAATTTAATTTCCAGTTTCAATTTTCCAAAGATATACGTAACAAATGCTTTTTATTTTTTGCATAGTGGTTAAGAATGGTTTAGTTTATAATATTCAACTTTAATTTAGTGAGGAAAACATCCCTTATGTCCTTTTTATGCATTAGAAAATTGCCCTTTTTGAAAGTTTGAAACGATATTGCGGGTGTCTTTTGGCACACAGGACAAAATTGTTTTCCTATTATAATTTCACTTGATAGCCTTAATTCAGAATCCGTTGATAAAACTAGACCTCATAATGAAAAGTCACCTTCTTTAAATGACCCAATATCAGTCGAATTTTTTCGCATAGACTTTCAACAATTTAATTTCCAGTTTCAATTTTCCAAAGATATACGTAACAAATGCTTTTTATTTTTAGCATAGTGGTTAAGAATGGTTTAGTTTATAATATTCAACTTTAATTTAGTGAGGAAATCATCCCTTATGTCCTTTATATGCATTAGAAAATTGTCCTTTTTGAAAGTTTGAAACGATATTGCGGGTGTCTTTTGGCACACAGGACAAAATTGTTTTCCTATTATATTTCACTTGATAGCCTTAATTCAGAATCCGTTGAGAAAACTAGACCTCATAATGAAAAGTCACCTTCTTTAATTGACCCAATATCAGTCGAATTTTTTCGCATAGACTTTCAACAATTAAATTTCCAGATTTAATTTTCCAAAGATATACGAAACAAATGCTTTTTATTTTTTGCATAGTGGTTAAGAATGGTTTAGTTTATAATATTCAACTTTAATTTAGTGAGGAAAACATCCCTTATGTCCTTTATATGCATTAGAAAATTGTCCGTTTTGAAAGTTTGAAACGATATTGCGGGTGTCTTTTGGCACACAGGACAAAATTGTTTTCCTATTATATTTCACTTGATAGCCTTAATTCAGAATCCGTTGATAAAACTAGACCTCATAATGAAAAGTCACCTTCTTTAAATGACCCAATATCAGTCGAATTTTTTCGCATAGACTTTCAACAATTTAATTTCCAGTTTCAATTTTCCAAAGATATACGTAACAAATGCTTTTTATTTTTTGCATAGTGGTTAAGAATGGTTTAGTTTATAATATTTAACTTTAATTTAGTGAGGAAAACATCCCTTATGTCCTTTTTATGCATTAGAAAATTGTCCTTTTTGAAAGTTTGAAACGATATTGCGGGTGTCTTTTGGCACACAGGACAAAATTGTTTTCCTATTATATTTCACTTGATAGCCTTAATTCAAAATCCGTTGAGAAAACTAGACCTCATAATGAAAAGTCACCTTCTTTAAATGACCCAATATCAGTCGAAATTTTTCGCTTAGACTTTCAACAATTTAATTTCCAGTTTCAATTTTCCAAAGATATACGTAACAAATGCTTTTTATTTTTTGCATAGTGGTTAAGAATGGTTTAGTTTATAATATTCAACTTTAATTTAGTGAGGAAAACATCCCTTATGTCCTTTTTATGCATTAGAAAATTGTCCTTTTTGAAAGTTTGAAACGATATTGCGGGTGTCTTTTGGCACACAGGAAAAAATTGTTTTCCTATTATATTTCACTTGATAGCCTTAATTCCGAATCCGTTGAGAAAACTAGACCTCATAATGAAAAGTCACCTTCTTTAAATGACCCAATATCAGTCGAATTTTTTCGCATAGACTTTCAACAATTTAATTTCCAGTTTCAATTTTCCAAAGATATACGTAACAAATGCTTTTTATTTTTAGCATAGTGGTTAAGAATGGTTTAGTTTATAATATTCAACTTTAATTTAGTGAGGAAAACATCCCTTATGTCCTTTATATGCATTAGAAAATTGTCCTTTTTGAAAGTTTGAAACGATATTGCGGGTGTCTTTTGGCACACAGGACAAAATTGTTTTCCTATTATATTTCACTTGATAGCCTTAATTCAGAATCCGTTGAGAAAACTAGACCTCATAATGAAAAGTCACCTTCTTTAATTGACCCAATATCAGTCGAATTTTTTCGCATTGACTTTCAACAATTAAATTTCCAGATTTAATTTTCCAAAGATATACGAAACAAATGCTTTTTATTTTTTGCATAGTGGTTAAGAATGGTTTAGTTTATAATATTCAACTTTAATTTAGTGAGGAAAACATCCCTTATGTCCTTTTTATGCATTAGAAAATTGTCCTTTTTGAAAGTTTGAAACGATATTGGGGGTGTCTTTTGGCACACAGGACAAAATTGTTTTCCTATTATATTTCACTTGATAGCCTTAATTCAAAATCCGTTGAGAAAACTAGACCTCATAATGAAAAGTCACCTTCTTTAAATGACCCAATATTAGTCGAAATTTTTCGCATAGACTTTCATCAATTTAATTTCCAGTTTCAATTTTCCAAAGATATACGTAACAAATGCTTTTTATTTTTTGCATAGTGGTTAAGAATGGTTTAGTTTATAATATTCAACTTTAATTTAGTGAGGAAAACATCCCTTATGTCCTTTTTATGCATTAGAAAATTGTCCGTTTTGAAAGTTTGAAACGATATTGGGGGTGTCTTTTGGCACACAGGACAAAATTGTTTTCCTATTATACTTCACTTGATAGCCTTAATTCAAAATCCGTTGAGAAAACTAGACCTCATAATGAAAAGTCACCTTCTTTAAATGACCCAATATCAGTCGAATTTTTTCGCATAGACTTTCAACAATTTAATTTCCAGTTTCAATTTTCCAAAGATATACGTAACAAATGCTTTTTATTTTTTGCATAGTGGTTAAGAATGGTTTAGTTTATAATATTTAACTTTAATTTAGTGAGGAAAACATCCCTTATGTCCTTTTTATGCATTAGAAAATTGTCCTTTTTGAAAGTTTGAAACGATATTGCGGGTGTCTTTTGGCACACAGGACAAAATTGTTTTCCTATTATATTTCACTTGATAGCCTTAATTCAAAATCCGTTGAGAAAACTAGACCTCATAATGAAAAGTCACCTTCTTTAAATGACCCAATATTAGTCGAATTTTTTCGCATAGACTTTCATCAATTTAATTTCCAGTTTCAATTTTCCAAAGATATACGTAACAAATGCTTTTTATTTTTTGCATAGTGGTTAAGAATGGTTTAGTTTATAATATTCAACTTTAATTTAGTGAGGAAAACATCCCTTATGTCCTTTTTATGCATTAGAAAATTGCCCTTTTTGAAAGTTTGAAACGATATTGCGGGTGTCTTTTGGCACACAGGACAAAATTGTTTTCCTATTATAATTTCACTTGATAGCCTTAATTCAGAATCCGTTGATAAAACTAGACCTCATAATGAAAAGTCACCTTCTTTAAATGACCCAATATCAGTCGAATTTTTTCGCATAGACTTTCAACAATTTAATTTCCAGTTTCAATTTTCCAAAGATATACGTAACAAATGCTTTTTATTTTTAGCATAGTGGTTAAGAATGGTTTAGTTTATAATATTCAACTTTAATTTAGTGAGGAAAACATCCCTTATGTCCTTTATATGCATTAGAAAATTGTCCTTTTTGAAAGTTTGAAACGATATTGCGGGTGTCTTTTGGCACACAGGACAAAATTGTTTTCCTATTATATTTCACTTGATAGCCTTAATTCAGAATCCGTTGAGAAAACTAGACCTCATAATGAAAAGTCACCTTCTTTAATTGACCCAATATCAGTCGAATTTTTTCGCATAGACTTTCAACAATTAAATTTCCAGATTTAATTTTCCAAAGATATACGAAACAAATGCTTTTTATTTTTTGCATAGTGGTTAAGAATGGTTTAGTTTATAATATTCAACTTTAATTTAGTGAGGAAAACATCCCTTATGTCCTTTTTATGCATTAGAAAATTGTCCTTTTTGAAAGTTTGAAACGATATTGGGGGTGTCTTTTGGCACACAGGACAAAATTGTTTTCCTATTATACTTCACTTGATAGCCTTAATTCAAAATCCGTTGAGAAAACTAGACCTCATAATGAAAAGTCACCTTCTTTAAATGACCCAATATCAGTCGAATTTTTTCGCATAGACTTTCAACAATTTAATTTCCAGTTTCAATTTTCCAAAGATATACGCAACAAATGCTTTTTATTTTTAGCATAGTGGTTAAGAATGGTTTAGTTTATAATATTCAACTTTAATTTAGTGAGGAAAACATCCCTTATGTCCTTTAAATGCATTAGAAAATTGTCCGTTTTGAAAGTTTGAAACGATATTGCGGGTGTCTTTTGGCACACAGGACAAAATTGTTTTCCAATTATATTTCACTTGATAGCCTTAATTCAGAATCCGTTGAGAAAACTAGACCTCATAATGAAAAGTCACCTTCTTTAAGTGACCCAATATCAGTCGAAATTTTTCGCTTAGACTTTCAACAATTTAATTTCCAGTTTCAATTTTCCAAAGATATACTTAACAAATGCTTTTTATTTTTTGCATAGTGGTTAAGAATGGTTTAGTTTATAATATTCAACTTTAATTTAGTGAGGAAAACATCCCTTATGTCCTTTTTATGCATTAGAAAATTGTCCTTTTTGAAAGTTTGAAACGATATTGCGGGTGTCTTTTGGCACACAGGACAAAATTGTTTTCCTATTATATTTCACTTGATAGCCTTAATTCCGAATCCGTTGAGAAAACTAGACCTCATAATGAAAAGTCACCTTCTTTAAATGACCCAATATCAGTCGAATTTTTTCGCATAGACTTTCAACAATTTAATTTCCAGTTTCAATTTTTCAAAGATATACGTAACAAATGCTTTTTATTTTTTGCATAGTGGTTAAGAATGGTTTAGTTTATAATATTCAACTTTAATTTAGTGAGGAAAACATCCCTTATGTCCTTTTTATGCATTAGAAAATTGTCCTTTTTGAAAGTTTGAAACGATATTGCGGGTGTCTTTTGGCACACAGGACAAAATTGTTTTCCTATTATATTTCATTTGATAGCCTTAATTCAGAATCCGTTGAGAAAACTAGACCTCATAATAAAAAGTCTCCTTCTTTAAATGACCCAATATCAGTCGAATTTTTTCGCATAGACTTTCATCAATTTAATTTCCAGTTTCAATTTTCCAAAGATGTACGTAACAAATGCTTTTTATTTTTTGCATAGTGGTTAAGAAAGGTTTAGTTTATAATATTCAACTTTAATTTAGTGAGGAAAACATCCCTTATGTCCTTTTTATGCATTAGAAAATTGTCCTTTTTGAAAGTTTGAAACGATATTGCGGGTGTCTTTTGGCACACAGGACAAAATTGTTTTCCTATTATATTTCACTTGATAGCCTTAATTCAAAATCCGTTGAGAAAACTAGACCTCATAATGAAAAGTCACCTTCTTTAAATGACCCAATATCAGTCGAATTTTTTCGCATAGACTTTCATCAATTTAATTTCCAGTTTCAATTTTCCAAAGATATACGTAACAAATGCTTTTTATTTTTTGCATAGTGGTTAAGAATGGTTTAGTTTATAGTATTCTACTTTAATTTAGTGAAGGAAAACATCTCTTATGTCCTTTTTATGCATTAGAAAATTGTCCTTTTTGAAAGTTTGAAACGATATTGCGGGTGTCTTTTGGCACACAGGACAAAATTGTTTTCCTATTATATTTCACTTGATAGCCTTAATTCAGAATCCGTTGAGAAAACTAGACCTCATAATGAAAAGTCACCTTCGTTAAATGACCCAATATCAGTCGAATTTTTTCGCATAGACTTTCATCAATTTAATTTCCAGTTTCAATTTTCCAAAGATATACGTAACAAATGCTTTTTATTTTTTGCATAGTGGTTAAGAATGGTTTAGTTTATAATATTCTACTTTAATTTAGTGAAGGAAAACATCCCTTATGTCCTTTTTATGCATTAGAAAATTGTCCTTTTTGAAAGTTTGAAACGATATTGCGGGTGTCTTTTGGCACACAGGACAAAATTGTTTTCCTATTATATTTCACTTGATAGCCTTAATTCAAAATCCGTTGAGAAAACTAGACCTCATAATGAAAAGTCACCTTCTTTAAATGACCCAATATCAGTCGAATTTTTTCGCATAGACTTTCATCAATTTAATTTCCAGTTTCAATTTTCCAAAGATATACGTAACAAATGCTTTTTATTTTTTGCATAGTGGTTAAGAATGGTTTAGTTTATAATATTCTACTTTAATTTAGTGAAGGAAAACATCCCTTATGTCCTTTTTATGCATTAGAAAATTGTCCTTTTTGAAAGTTTGAAACGATATTGCGGGTGTCTTTTGGCACACAGGACAAAATTGTTTTCCTATTATATTTCACTTGATAGCCTTAATTCAAAATCCGTTGAGAAAACTAGACCTCATAATGAAAAGGCACCTTCTTTAAATGACCCAATATCAGTCGAATTTTTTCGCTTAGACTTTCAACAACTTAATTTCCAGTTTCAATTTTCTAAAGATATACGTAACAAATGCTTTTTAATTTTTGCATAGTGGTTAAGAATGGTTAGTTTATAATATTCAACTTTAATTTAGTGAGGAAAACATCCCTTATGTCCTTTTTATGCCGTAGAAAATTGTCCTTTTTGAAAGTTTGAAACGATATTGCGGTTGTCCTTTTGCACTCAGGATAAAAAAAATTTCACTCCACTCCTCACGGAAGGACATTGTTTAATAATTTATTTATAAAGTTTACGATTTTCGTGAAAAATTAACGATGGTTAACCCACGGTTTATTTTGGTGAAAAATTTTCTTTTCTCGAATTGGAAATAGATTGTTATATTATCGTTTAATACATTGTTACGAACCCGAAACTTTATCTGGATCGAAAACCATCCCTTATTTGATCCCTTGACGTTAGAAACATTTGAAGTTTGATGATTTCTTCTGCCACTTTGATTGTAGATTTCATCCCTTAAATGTGGTTTGTTTTCGGAAATATTTGCACAGCATGTACGGATGGAATTATATTTTTATGAAAAATTTCAAATAACCCATACAAATTACAAATTAAACCATAAAGCAGCCCTAAAATTACCCGAGAAATGTTATTAAGTGCAACATTTATGCAACCATTTATTTTTTTTGTACATTGGTGTAAGCAGATTGCCTACCAAACTATATGATTTTTCACGATATTTCTCATATTATTTCCTATGTTATTGTACAAATATAGTACAACAACAACAAAAGAGTTGAATATCTTATTGGAATTTACGAGAAAACTTATTTTGTTTTCTTTTGGCGGAATTAAATTCTTAAAGTTGATAGTTGGTTTTGATTTACTTTAAAGAAGAGCAGTACATATTTGTTCATACGACAACAATGCATTACCGTTTCTTAGAATTTTAAATATCGAAAAAAATGGGGAAAAACATCAAAATGTTACTATGTATATTGACACATTTTCCGGAAGTATTATGGAGCAGCTATGGTTTCAATTTGTTTTGGAAAATTTCAAATATTTCGATCCCGAAAGAAAATTGAATTTTGTGATCTGAGAAATATTTATATATAAGTTTTTATTTAATGCAAACACGTGCAGTTGTAGCCGAGTGGATATGTTGAGAGAATCTAAAGTATACCATGTTGAAAACGCCAGTTCTCGTCCCATACCGCATCTCGTCCCTCGTCCAGGCACTTCGTTTAAATTGACATCTGACTAAAAATCCACAATTACGTTATTATATTAAATCAAAAATATCCAAATAAATATTAATCAATAACATTAGACCCAGTATCGTAAAACTAACTTTATAAATAGTTGAAACTAATAAAAAAGTGGATACAACTATACCTAACCTAAAAAACATTACTCAGCAAGCGCTGAGTAATGACTCCACCGCAGTTGAAAATGACAACTTTAAAATAATAAGCAAAAAAAACAGCAAAAGAAAACAAAAGGAGTCTTCACACGGAATGGAGTCTACCAGGAGTATTAAGAGGAGGACGATGTCCACCGACAGTTGCAGTGGACCAACGATATCAACTCACAACAAATATGCCGTTTTAAGTGATGAAAGTGAAGCAGAATCTGATTCAGAAGTTCAAAACAAACAAAGTGAAATCAAAAACAGTGTAAATAAACTCAGTGAAACAAAAAAACCTCCCCCATTCGTTATTCATGGGATGGTGGATGAACACAAAAAATTTATCAACAATATTAAAAATATAGTGAAAAGTGATTTCAGAATCACATACAAGAAAAACAATATAATCATACACGTAAACACCAATTCTGACTTTGTGCTACTAAAAGAAAACTGGGTAGCGCAAAAAATCCCATTCCACACATACACCGACAAGAATAATAAATACAAAACATATGTCATCTACGGACTACACCAAGAAATTGACGAAAAAGAAGTTAAAGAGGGATTGGAAGGCAAGGGCGTTAAAATAGAAAACGTCAGAAAAATGAAAGGGGTAGACCGGAGTATCTACATGGTGACAGTCAACGGTCTGTCGCTAAAACTCCTTCAAACCCAAATTAAAGACGTCCTCCAAACCCGTATAAGATGGGACTATTATAAAAAGAAACGAATTATAGCCCAATGCCACAGATGCCAAGAGTGGGGCCACGCAACTAGCAATTGCTTTGCTGACCCCATGTGCCTTAAATGTGCAAATCCTCATTTAACGAGGGAATGCACAAAACCGCTAACAACACCAGCAAGGTGCGCGAATTGTGGAGGAGCACACCCGGCAAACGCCACAATTTGCGAAGCTTACATTAAAAGAAAGGAAGAAATTGAGACACGAAGGACATCAGCCAAAAAACCTACAACAAGACTGAGACAGTTCAACCAGAATGAATTCCCACCGCTACCGACACCCAAAACAGCAGTACAACAAAATATTATTCCCGAAAAACCAAATGCGTGGAAACAAAAGGAATCGTCAAATAATACAACTAGCGATATATTTGAATTTCAAAAGGAGGTCAATGAATTAGAAAAAGTTCTAAATATAAGTAAAATGATAAAAGCAGTTAAAGAACTAAGAAATAATATCAAAAATTGCAAATCAGAATCGGAAAAATTTTTCGAATTCTTTAACTTCTGTAAGCAGCTTGACAATTAATCAATATATAATGGATCGCAACACAACGAATATTAAAATATGCAGCTGGAATGCCAATGGCATACGGGGAAAAGTAGGTGAATTAATAGAATTTATAAACAGAAAACAATTGGACATAATAGGAATTAACGAAACAAGACTGAATGCAACCGACAAAATTAAAATAAAAAATTATACAATAGTAAGAAGAGACAGAAGCTCCGCAGCTGGCGGAGTAGCCTTACTTATTAGGAATACAGTTCCATTTACGGAAGTCGAATTAAGTGGCGACATTGGATTAGAGTATGTGTGCATCAAATTAAAGAGTCATATACATATAGTTGCCGGCTACAACAGCCCAAACAGAAAACTAAAAACCGAAGAACTTCGAAAAATATTCGATGTGGCCAACAAAGTCCTATTGATAGGAGATCTCAATGCTCTACATCACAGTTGGAACTCTCATATTAACAACCAAAGAGGAAGAGCCATTTATCAATATACTATAAACAACAACTGTACAGTGATGTTCCCAAATCAGCCAACTCATTTTCCAATGAATAAGTCAACACCGACAGCAATAGATATAGCCATTAATAAAAACATCACTAATATAAGCCAGCTCAATGTTTACAACGAGCTTAACTCGGACCATCTACCAATAATCACCGAAATAGGAGGGGAAGAAAAAAACATACAATCTAAAAGGATGCTTAACTACCAACTGGCAGACTGGACAAAATTCAGATTACTCTTAAATCAAAAAATTAAAATTACACCCAATATTAGTACAGCTGAAAAACTCGATCAAGAACTTCAAAGATTTGTCAATATTATACAACATTGCATCACATCAACAATACCGAACAAAAATCCATACCGACAAATGGACAAACTGCCGACCGAAATAAAAAATTTAATAAAAGAAAGAAATCATATCAGAAGAAGGTGGCAAAATACAAGATTAGCCTACTACAAACAGGAAATGAATATACTCAATAACAAAATAGCGACAGAAATAAAACGACATCGTAATGAAACCTGGACAAACAAATTAGAAAAACTAAAACCCAACGACAATTCACTATGGAATATGACCAAAATATTGAAAAAAGAATATCATCCAATACCAACACTCAAACATGGAAACGTGGAAGCCATGTCTGACGTAGATAAAGCCGAATTACTTGCAACCACATTCGAACAAATACACGATATAGACAAACATCCCAATACGGAAGACCAAAACTACATCAGCGGAGAGGTACGGAAATTTATCCAAAGTGTACAACCCGAGGGTAAAATGTGTGTCAAATCAAAAAAAGTGAGACAAATAATCAAGGAATTACCATCAAAAAAGGCTCCCGGACAGGACGGAATCCAAAATCATATATTAAAAAATCTCAGTCTAAAGGCATTAAAGCAGTTTACTCATATCATAAATGCAACCTACAAATTAAAACACTATAGCAAACACTGGAAAACCAGCAATATAATACCCATATTAAAACAGGGGAAGAAACGAAATGAACCAATCAGCTACAGACCGATTAGCCTTCTATCTACACTAAGTAAAGTAATGGAAAAAACAATTTTAGAAAAATTAAACAACTTCGAAGATACAAACAAAATTATTCCGGAATATCAATTTGGATTTCGACGAAGGCACAACACAGTCCAACAAATAACAAGACTCATAAATGACATCAGTATAGGATTCAATAAAAATCAAACAACAGTATTATTACTACTTGACATAGAAAAAGCCTTCGATAGAGTGTGGATAGATGGTTTAATCTACAAAATGATCAAATGTAACTATAATCCAGAAATAATACAACTCATTTACTCATATTTAACAAACAGACACTTTAAAGTAACGGTAAACGACAAAAAATCCAAGAAACAGCTAATCAAAGCCGGTGTTCCACAAGGATCCGTCCTGGGACCAACATTATTTAACATTTATATACACGACCTACCAATATATCCACAAACGAAACTGGCAGTATTTGCAGACGATACCGCCATTTATGCACACTCATTCCACGCAATAGTTGCTGCAAAACAAATACAATACCACCTACACGCCTTGGAAACGTACTACGATCTCTGGAAAATCAACCTAAACACGACGAAAACCGAAGTAGTTATTTTCACAAAAAGTCTCACCAAGGGGAAAATCATTCAAAATATATCGGTAAAAGGAAACACTATAACACCCACAACATCTGCCAAATATTTGGGTGTGCATTTGGACAATAAACTCACCTACAGACAGCACATCAAACATTGTATTAAAAAAGCATATGGAATATATACAAAACTGTATCCACTACTCATCAGGGGATCGAAATTAAATCTAAAAAACAAAAAACTAATATACACAGCAATTGTACGACCGATAATACTATATGCAGCACCAGCATGGTGTGGAGCCGCACCGACAAACATCCTAAAATTGCAACGATTCCAAAATAAATGCCTAAGAACGATCCTCGGAGGTGATTCCTTCTCAAAAATAAGTCAACTCCATGATGATGCTGACATACCAATGATGAGGGACTACATTATGCAACTAGCCGAAAAATTTTACGAAAATCAACTAGACGTAAACGAATTAACAAGAACCGTAACCAAAATCAGACAACATAACACACCATTCCAAATAAAGTTTAAACTTCCTTATCAAAACTTAAGAATATTTAATGAACCAATATAATGTAAATAAGTGATCTCAAAAGTGCAAATAGCAGTGATATTAGCATTAATTTTATTAACTCGTTAACTAAATATAGTACTTAGCGTAAGACTTACTATTAATAGCAAATTTATTTTATTTAAACTTAGTACAAACAGAATATTTATTTTATTTTTCTTAGTTAATTGTAAATGTATTATATGTATATAGAAAACATATACCAAATATGTGCCTTAAAGGGTACAAAAGTCAATTATTCACATAAGGTTTTTTTCAAACTTTTCCTTGCAAATACTTAAAAGAACAAACTGATAACCAAATATGAACAATGTCGACTGATAACAATAAAACCAAACATGTACAAACTAATGTAAAATAATTGCTAAGTGTAGGTAGAACTTATTACGATAAGTAGGAACTACAAAATAAACCAAATATGTATTATAACAGTAGCTATATATTTATAACTAAAATGTATTTGCTCTGTACAAAAAGAATAAATAATAAACGATATTTTCACAAAAAAAAAAAAAAAAAAAGAGAATCTAAAGCAACAATCTCCGGGTTCGAACCTTGAAAATGTCATATTTTTTTTTTATAATTTATTTATATTTTTTAAAGTCTAGAAATAATGCCATAACGTCACCAAATTGCCGCGGTCATCCCTTAAACGAGCTTGGTTTTCGGAAAAATTTGCCCAGCATGTACGGATGAACTTAAGTTTTCGATTGGCATGCCTTTATTTCATATTCAATTTCCTACTCAATTTCATCTCTTATGTGTGAAAAATCAAAAGCAGTAAGTAATTATATTTAATTTTTAAATTTATTGCTTATTTCTAACATTTCTTATGTATTGACAATTCGAATTGTTTAGAATTTTGAATTAAGACAACGCCAAAATGCGATTCGTATTTTGTTGGAAGCTATGAGTACATCCACCTGACTCACAGGTGGCACTAAAAACTTAAGGTGGTTCAATTGACATACATGTCAAGAGTTCACACGTTCTTGCATAGGTGGAGATACGATACATGTCAATGCGACAGCTAATTTTTGAAAGTTATTAGTTCATAATTGACTTTAGTTTATCCAAATAAATTTAATATTTAATGTTATGGTTGTTTGATCAGATGGCCAATGTTACATTTTAACTTCATAAAATCAAAATCGAATAAATAAATGTGAAACAGGTAATATTTATTGTAAAATTGTCGGTATGGGCGCAATGTTTATATGAGGTTATATGTACTTTCTGTTACTTTTGTAGATATTTTCCAACGTTTAACTAACTAATGAACGACAAAAATGAATTTTTAAAATATATTCAAAAATAATTCATACAGAGAAGAATCTAATCAAATAATCTGCAAATGTAAGCCACTGGGAGTGCAGCTTAAGTATTGTGAATATCAGAAGAATATCTCAATCCACGGGATAAACAGGAAGATAATAAAAGATCAGGTTTTGATCACCGAATTAGGCATAATAGCGACTTAAACCATGGTTGTAATTGAAAGTCCTCCTCATGGAGAGCTGATTTTTGCAATACAGTTAAGAATGATTCAGTTTTAAATGGCAGCAATTTTCTGCGAAAGAAAACCATCTCTTATATCCTTTTTATGTACTTGAAAATTGTCCTTTTTGAAACTTTGAAAAAACAGCCCTTATCAGGAAAAGCAATCTTGCAACTTTGTTATTAAATGCAGAAGTTTAGCAACCATTGTTTCATTATGGAAATTATGTAAATGGGCTGCGCCATATGTTCCCCAGTATTCAAGTTAATGTCCCTAGAAAGTATAGTTTGTTTAAATATTAATGAAATAAATTTTTACAGATCCAAATTACCAAGAAACTAAGGACCAAGACATTGTTTTTGCGCTGAAGAATGTATCATCATTTTGGGAGATAAATGATTGGTAAGTCGCTGTACTTTTGAGACCTCCAAATATTTTATTATTGATTTTTGATTATTTATTGATCTTTTCGTTCCAGAAGAAGCTGACCGATGACAACGGGGAATTATTCATTGGAGTTGAGATGTTCATCATTTCCAAATGGACGTTTGAGGAATAAATGTGGATCGTTGGAGGATCATCAAGCAAATTCCTGTGGGATATCATTTCCACAATTGATATCTACCAAGAAGATCACTAATGGATTTACTACAACAATCTGTGCTGTAAATTGTGTTTTAATAATTCAGTGAATGTGAAGTGATAAAGTGGTTTAAGTGATAAATAGTGAAAATATCTGAAAAATCAAGAAAATTGTATTAACTTTATATTTCTATATGATTATAATAATTGATACTTTTACATAAATTATATAAACTATATTTAATAATGGAGAAAATAATATTGTAATTTATTATAAACTGAATTGATATTTAATATTAATAAATTTATTTTAATTGAATATATTTTTTCAATTCGTTTTTCCGCACCAATCCTCTTGAATTTTATATTTCAGAGTTAAGATACAAAGAAAAGTTAAGATAATGCAACGAAGAGGTAAGTAAGGTAAGTTTAATATTATTCGATAGATTATCGAATAATTCGATAAAGCCAATATCGAAAAATATCTCAACTTTTTGAAGTCCTTATCGATTTTTCATTATATATAAATTTTAATTTTCTGAAGAAACTCTTTTGAAATACAAATTGGTTTTTGTCGACAAAAAGGATCAAGGACCTTAAAATGTTGCAATGTTTTTAGTAAAATTTTCCAACTTTAACATGGAGCAGCTATGGTTATAAGGTTTTTGGAAAATTCCAACTCCTTCGATCGAAATATTTTTTCAATTTTCCACAAATCTCATAAGAATTGTTTATGTATGAGTTTTAAGATCATTTACATATATCATCTGATAGCCGAGTCGTCTTGGTCGCCGTTGCTGTTGTTCGGAGTCGAGGTCCCTGGTTCGCATCCCGATTGGTCCCGGATTTTTATAATTTCTTATAATTGATTTCTCTTCCTTACAGTTTATAATATAACTAATTAACATTAATTCCTCATTCCAGACATTGTATCATCGAAATATTCGATCGAACAGTTCCAACCTTTCGGGGTTCGAAATGATCGATCGATGATGCTATATATTTTTCATTTTATTTTTGCTCAATGGTTTTGTGACGTCACTCTTTTCATATATATGACGTCACACATACGTCGCCACCCAATGACGTCATTCCCGAAAAATTACCGAATTTTCGATTTTCGGGAAGTAGGACTCTGGGAATGGCTTAGTTACGTCACGGGAGGCCTAAAAACATATCCTGAAGTCAATTTTTTCGTTTTTTTTTTTGGGGGGGGGACCTCGAATTTTCGAATTTAGTGAAATGGGATTTCGGGAATGGCTTAGTTACGCTCCGAGAAGCCTAAATATCATTTTTAATTATATAATTTTTCATTTTTTGGCGAAAAATTTTTTGGCCGGTTTTCTAAAAAATCCCAAAAGTAGGCCTAAATTGGCGTTTTTTTTCACTTTTTCCAACTTTAAAGCCATTTGTAGCGATAACTATCGATCGTAGGGTAACGATAGTAGGCTCATTCGATAGCTCTTGAATTACTCTATCGATGGTGTAAATTTGGTCCCGGAAAAGCTTAAGGGAAAAAACTTTTTTTTTTCCACTCCTGAGAAATTTTATTTCGTCGACCAAATGTACGTCGATTTTTTTCAAAAAAATGTTTGTCGAATTTCTCGATGAAATTCACACCATAGCTATATTACGTTACGATCGAAACAAAAATCCAATAAAACCTTAAGTTTTCGATATCGTTAATGGTTTTTTCGATATTTAAAATTCACCTATTGTGCTAGCTAATGCTATTTAAATACAAATTTGTTTTCTTGAAAAAAAGGATCAAGGAACTAAAAAATTTCCAATGCGGTCTTACATCTTTTCCGATCGTAACATGGAGCTCCTATGGATAAAATTTTGCCGGAAAATTCCAATAAAATCTTTTGATCAAATGGTCACCAGAACGATTTTCATGGAATTTTTCCGGAAAAAATTTAACCATAGGTGCTCCATGTTACGATCGGAAAAGATGTGAATCCACATTGGAAAACTTTTAGGTCCTTGATCCTTTTTTTAACAAAATAGATTTGTTTTTGAATAGCACAATAAGAGAATATTAAATATCGAAAAAACCATTAACGATATCGAAAACTTTAGGTTTTATTGGATTTTTGTTTCGATCGTAACGTAATATAGCTATGGTGTGAATTTCATCGAGAAATTCGACAAACATTTTTTTGAAAAAAATCGACGTACTTTTGGTCGACGAAATAAAATTTCTCAGAAGAGAAAAAAAATAGTTTTTCCCCTTAAGCTTTTCCGGGACCAAATTTATACCATCGATAGAGTAATTCAAGCGCTATCGAATGAGCCCACTATCGTTAACCTACGATCGATAGTTATCGCTACAAATGGCTTTGAAGTTGGAAAAAGTGAAAAAAATCGCCAATTTAGGCCTATTTTTGGGATTCTTCAGAATTTCTGCCGGAAAATTTTCGCCAAAAAAATGAAAAATTGTATAATTAGAAATGATTTTTAGGCTTCTCGGAGCGTAACTAAGCCATTCCCGAAATCCCATTTCACTAAATTCGAAAATTCGAGGTCCCCCCCCCAAAAAAAAAACCGAAAAAATTGACTTCAGGATATGTTTTTTAGGCCTCCCGTGACGTAACTAAGCCATTCCCAGAGTCCTACTTCCCGAAAATCGAAAATTCGGTAATTTTTCGGGAATGACGTCATTGGGTGGCGACGTATGTGTGACGTCATATATATGAAAAGAGTGACGTCACAAAACCATTGAGCAAAAATAAAATGAAAAATATATAGCATCATCGATCGATCATTTCGAACCCCGAAAGGTTGGAACTGTTCGATCGAATATTTCGATGATACAATGTCTGGAAGGAGGAATTAATGTTAATTAGATATATTATAAGCTGTAAGGAATAGAAATCAATTATTAGAAATTATAAAAATCCGGGACCAATCGGGATGCGAACCAGGGACCTCGACTCCGAACAACAGCAACGGCGACCAAGACGACTCGGCTATCAGATGATATATGTAAATGACCTTAAAACTCATACATAAACAATTCTTATGAGATTTGTGGAAAATTGAAAAAAAAATTCGATCGAAGGAGTTGGAATTTTCCAAAAACCTTTTAACCATAGCTGCTCCATGTTATAGTTGGAAAATTTTACTAAAAACATTGCAACATTTTAAGGTCCCTGATCCTTTTTATCGACAAAAACCAATTTGTATTTCAAAAGAGTTTCTTCAGAAAATTAAAATTTATATATAAAATAAAATCGATTAGGAAATCAAAAAGTTAAGATATTTTTCGATATTGGCTTAATCGAATTATTCGATAATCTATCGAAAAACATTGATTTTACCTTACTTACCTCTTCGTTGCATTATCTTAACTTTTCTTTGTATCTTAACTCTGAAATATAAAATTCAAGAGGATGGGTGCGGAAAATCGAATTGAAAAAATATATTCAATTAAAATAAATTTATTAATGTTAAATATCAATACAGTTTATAAAAAGTTACAATATTAGTTTATCCATTATTACAAGAGTTTATATAATTTATGTAAAAGTATCAATTATTAAAATCATATAGAAATATAAAGTTAGTAAAATTTTCTTGATTTACAGATATTTTCACTATTTATCACTTAAACCACTTTATCACTTAAACCACTTTATAACTTCACATTCACTGAATTATTAAAACACAATTTACTGCACAGATTGTTGTAGTAAATCCATTAGTGATCTTCTCGGTAGATATCAATTGTGGAAATGATATCCTTTATGAATTTGATGGATGATCCTCCAAAGATCCGCATTTATTCCTCAAACGTCCATTCGGAAATGATGAACATCTCAACTCCAATGAATAATTCTCCGTTGTCATCGGTCAGCTTCTTCTGGAACGAAAAGATCAATAAATAATCAAAAATCAATAATAAAATATTTGGAGGTCTCAAAAGTACAGCGACTTACCAATCATTTATCTCCCAAAATGATGATACTTTCTTCAGCGCAAAAACAATGTCTTGGGCCTCAGATTCTTAGTATGTCTTGGTATGGATCTGTAAAAATATATTTTATTAATATTTAAACAAATTGTAATTTTTTAGGGACATTAACATGTAGACTGGGGAACATATGGCGCAGCCCATTTACATAATTTCCATAATGAAACAATGATTGCTAAACTTCTGCATTTATTAACAAAGTTGCAAGATTGCTTTTTCTGATAAGGGCTGTTTTTTCAAAGTTTCAAAAAGGACAATTTTCAAGTACATAAAAAGGATATAAGAGATGGTTTTCTTTCGCAGAAAATAGCTGCCATTTAAAACTGAATCATTCTTAACTGTATTGCAAAAATCAGCTCTCCATGAGGAGGACTTTCAATTACAACCATGGTTTAAGTCGCTATTATGCCTAATTCGGTGATCAAAACCTGATCTTTTATTATCTTCCAGTTTATCCCGTGGATTGATATATTCTTCAGATATTCACAATACTTAAGCTGCACTCCCAGTGGCTTACATTTACAGATGATTTGATTAGATTCTTCTCTGAATGAATTATTTTTAAATATATTTTAAAAATACATTTTTGTCGGTCATTAGTTAGTTAAACGTTGGAAAATATCAACCAAAGTAACAGAAAGTACATATAATCTCATATAAACATTGCGTCCATACCTACAATTTCACAATAAACATTATCTGTTTCACATTTATTTAATTCGATTCTGGTTTTATGAAGTTAAAATGTAACATTGGCCATCAGCTCAAACAACCATAACATAAAATATTCAATTTAATTGGATAAACTAAAGTCAATTAAGAACTAATAACTTTCAAAAATAAGCTGTCACATTGACATGTATCGTACCTCCATCTATGCTACAACGTGTGAACTTTCGACATGTATGTCAATTGAACCACCTTAAGTTTTTAGTGCCACCTATGAGTCAGGTGGATGTACTCATAGCTTCCAACAAAAGTCGAATGCATTTTGGCGTTGTCTTAATTTAAAATTCTAAACAATTCGAATTGTCAACAAATTAGATTTGTTAGAAAAAAAAACAATAATTTAAAAACTGAATTATGAACTTACAGCTTTTGATTTTTCACACATAAGAGAAGCAATTGACTACATGGAAACTGGTAAAAATTGAACAAACTTACAATGGAGAAATCCAAACAGAAAGTTTAAGTCCTCCCATACAAGCTGTGCTAATTATTTCGAAAACAAAGCTCGTTTAAGGGATGAAATCGACAATCCATGTGGCAGAAAAAATCATAAAACCATCCAATCTTCAATCGCCTGTAACACCGTTAAATAAAGGTTTTTTTCGAACCAATATCGCAATATCGATTCAAATTTTCAAAAAGGACAATTTTCGAGTGCTTAAAAAGGATATAAGGGATGTTTTGTTTCGCCAAAATTGAGTTGAATATTAAAGATTAAATCATCCTTAACCATGATGCAAAAAATCATAAGCATTGGTTCACTAGATCCTTGGAAAATTAAATTGGGAAATTAAGAAGGTGAAAACCCTTGCACCAAATTGGCTTGAAAAAAGGTCATTTTTGAGGGGTGACTTTTCCTTATAACAGCTAATTTTCGCAACGGATTATTAAACAATGTCCTTACGTGAGATGTGGAGTGAAAAAATTTTTATCCTGTGTGCCACAGGACACCCGCAATATCGTTTCAAAGTTTCAAAAAGGACAATTTTCGAGTGCATAAAAAGGATATAAGGGATGTTTTGTTTCGCCAAAATTGAGTTGAATATTAAAGATTAAATCATCCTTAACCATGATTTAATTGGAAAAACATATAGGTAAATCATCGATCGATCAATCAATCATTTCCAAATGTCGAAGGCTATCGTTGATCGATTGAACACATGGTGCTAAAATTCGGAAACGAGGGTTCATGTTATTAAGTGATAATGTGAGCCAACGTAAGTTAAAAGAAATTAAAACCAATTATTATGGTAGCAAAACATATTGGGCTCATTCGCCAATCGAATTCGAAACCTCCGGTTCCAGCATAGCCGTCCAGTAAATCGTTCCGGAGAGTAGCAGAAATCTGCATATTTTCCGGTGAAAACGGAATAAAACTTACCTACTATGAATAGGAACGATTGTTTGGTGAAATTGACACTTATTATTCTTTGGGTCTATACCGTCTATGCCCCAAAGGTAGTTGCAAACCTTTTCGAATTGAAAGTAACAACTTTTTACAGGAATAAAACACTTGCACTTACCATCGTTTATTTTTCAGAAAATCATATGGAAAACGTCCGAAGAAATGCTGCAGGTACTGTACAAATTTATCAGAAAACAATCCTCATTTCCTATTGACATAAATAATTAAATGTTAGGTCTTGTTCATTTTTTGATGACTCCATTTAAAGATTGGTCCTCGAGTAGCTAGATACAACTGTAAGAAATGTATTTAAGCAATAAGCAGCGACCGGACCCCATCTACGGATATCCTTCATATGGCAATTTCAAGGTTCGAACCCGGAGATTGTTCCCTCAACATACTTATCAGCCCGGCTACAAAGTCATCCCTTACCTATTTGACGAAGTTAGAAGCACTTGAATATTGAAGGGTTTGATGATTTCATCTGCCTCCAAATTGATGCACAATTTCATACCTTCAATGGGCTTTGTATATGGAAAAATTTGCACAGCATGTTTAATGTGAAATGTAAAAAGTCCAGTGACGTTCCCACAAGTGTTAAATCTATGCTACATAGGTAAATGAAAAAGAATTGGAAGTGACTTTTGTGTTAATAAATGCAGAAGCAACCAATGTTTTCATTATGTAAATTATATGTTCCCCAGTACCTATACATGTTAATGTAGCTAGAAAGTATAATTTGTTTAAATAATTATAAAATATATTTTTACAGATCCAAATTACCAAGAAACTAAGGACAAAGACATTGTTTTTGCGCTAAAGAATGTATCATCTTGTTGGGAGATAAATAATTGGTAAGTCGCTGTACTTTTGAGACTTCCAAATATTGATTTTTGATTATTTATTGATTTTTTCGTTCCAGAAGAAGCTGACCGATGACAACGGAGAATTATTCATTGGAGTTGAGATGTTCATCATTTCTGAATGGACGTTGGAGGAATAAATGCGGATCTTTGGAGGATCATCCATCACATTCATAAAGGATATCATTTCCAAAATTGATATCTACCGAGAAAATCACTAATGGATTTACTACAACAATCATAGCTGTAAATTGTGTTTTAATAATTCAGTGAATGTGAAGTTATAAAGTGGTTTAAGTGATAAAGTGGTTTAAGTGATAAATAGTGAAAATATCTGTAAATCAAGAAAATTTTACTAACTTTATATTTCTATATGATTTTAATAATTGATACTTTTACATAAATTATATAAACTCTTGTAATAATGGATAAACTAATATTGTAACTTTTTATAAACTGTATGATATTTAACATTAATAAATTTATTTTAATTGAATATATTTTTTCAATTCGATTTTCCGCACCCATCCTCTTGAATTTTATATTTCAGAGTTAAGATACAAAGAAAAGTTAAGATAATGCAACGAAGAGGTAAGTAAGGTAAAATCAATGTTTTTCGATAGATTATCGAATAATTCGATTAAGCCAATATCGAAAAATATCTTAACTTTTTGATTTCCTAATCGATTTTATTTTATATATAAATTTTAATTTTCTGAAGAAACTCTTTTGAAATACAAATTTGTTTTTGTCGATAAAAAGGATCAGGGACCTTAAAATGTTGCAATGTTTTTAGTAAAATTTTCCAACTTTAACATGGAGCAGCTATGGTTAAAATATTTTTGGAAAATTCCAACTCCATCGATCGAATTTTTATTTCAATTTTCCAAAAATCTCATAAGAATTGTTTATGTATGAGTTTTAAGGTCATTTACATATATCATCTGATAGCCGAGTCGTCTTGGTCGCCGTTGCTGTTGTTCGGAGTCGAGGTCCCTGGTTCGCATCCCAATTGGTCCCGGATTTTTATAATTTCTAATAATTGATTTCTATTCCTTACAGCTTATAATATATCTAATTAACATTAATTCCTCCTTCCAGACATTGTATCATCGATATATTCGATCGAACAGTTCCAACCTTTCGGGGTTCGAAATGATCGATCGATGATGCTATATATTTTTCATTTTATTTTTGCTCAATGGTTTTGTGACGTCACTCTTTTCATATATATGACGTCACACATACGTCGCCTCCCAATGACGTCATTCCCGAAAAATTACCGAATTTTCGATTTTCGGGAAGTAGGACTCTGGGAATGGCTTAGTTACGTCACGGGAGGCCTAAAAAACATATCCTGAAGTCAATTTTTTCGTTTTTTTTTTTTTGGGGGGGAACCTCGAATTTTCGAATTTAGTGAAATGGGATTTCGGGAATGGCTTAGTTACGCTCCGAGAAGCCTAAAAATCATTTTAATTATACAATTTTTCATTTTTTTGGCGAAAATTTTCCTGCCGAAATTCTGAAGAATCCCAAAAATAGGCCTAAATTGGCGATTTTTTTCACTTTTTCCATCTTCAAAGCCATTTGTAGCGATAACTATCGATCGTAGGTTAACGATAGTAGGCTCATTCGATAGCTCTTGAATTACTCTATCGATGGTGTAAATTTGGTCCCGGAAAAGCTTAAGGGAAAAAACTTTTTTTTTTCCACTCCTGAGAAATTTTATTTCGTCGACCAAATGTACGTCGATTTTTTTCAAAAAAATGTTTGTCGAATTTCTCGATGAAATTCACACCATAGCTATATTACGTTACGATCGAAACAAAAATCCAATAAAACCTTAAGTTTTCGATATCGTTAATGGTTTTTTCGATATTTAAAATTCACCTATTGTGCTAGCTAATGCTATTTAAATACAAATTTGTTTTCCTGAAAAAAAGGATCAAGGACCTAAAAGTTTTCCAACAAATGCTTTTTATTTTTTGCATAGTGGTTAAGAATGGTTTAGTTTATAATATTCAACTTTAATTTAGTGAGGAAAACATCCCTTATGTCCTTTTTATGCATTAGAAAATTGTCCTTTTTGAAAGTTTGAAACGATATTGCGGGTGTCTTTTGGCACACAGGACAAAATTGATTTCCTATTATATTTCACTTGATAGCCTTAATTCTAAATCCGTTGAGAAAACTAGACCTTATAATGAAAAGTCACCTTCTTTAAATGACCAAATATCAGTCGAATTTTTTCGCAAAGACTTTCATCAATTTAATTTCCAGTTTCAATTTTCCAAAGATATACGTAACAAATGCTTTTTATTTTTTGCATAGTGGTTAAGAATGGTTTAGTTTATAATATTCTACTTTAATTTAGTGAAGGAAAACATCCCTTATGTCCTTTTTATGCATTAGAAAATTGTCCTTTTTGAAAGTTTGAAACGATATTGCGGGTGTCTTTTGGCACACAGGACAAAATTGTTTTCCTATTATATTTCACTTGATATCCTTAATTCAGAATCCGTTGAGAAAACTAGACCTCAAAATGAAAAGTCACCTTCTTTAAATGACCCAATATCAGTCGAATTTTTTCGCAAAGACTTTCATCAATTTAATTTCCAGTTTCAATTTTCCAAAAATGTACGTAACAAATGCTTCTTATTTTTTGCATAGTGGTTAAGAATGGTTTAGTTTATAATATTCAACTTTAATTTAGTGAGGAAAACATCCCTTATGTCCTTTTTATGCATTAGAAAATTGTCCTTTTTGAAAGTTTGAAACGATATTGCGGGTGTCTTTTGGCACACAGGACAAAATTGATTTCCTATTATATTTCACTTGATAGCCTTAATTCAGAATCCGTTGAGAAAACTAGACCTCATAATGAAAAGTCACCTTCTTTAAATGACCCAATATCAGTCGAATTTTTTCGCTTAGACTTTCAACAATTTAATTTCCAGTTTCAATTTTCCCAAGATTTACGTAACAAATGCTTTTTATTTTTTGCATAGTGGTTAAGAATGGTTTAGTTTATAATATTCAACTTTAATTTAGTGAGGAAAACATCCCTTATGTCCTTTTTATGCATTAGAAAATTGTCCTTTTTGAAAGTTTGAAACGATATTGCGGGTGTCTTTTGGCACACAGGACAAAATTTTTTTTCTATTATATTTCACTTGATAGCCTTAATTCAAAATCCGTTGAGAAAACTAGAACTCATAATGAAAAGTCACCTTCTTTAAGTGACCCAATATCAGTCGAATTTTTTCGCTTTGACTTTCAACAATTTAATTTCCAGTTTCAATTTTCCAAAGATATACGTAAAAAATGCTTTTTATATTTTGCATAGTGGTTAAGAATGGTTTAGTTTATAATATTCAACTTTAATTTAGTGAGGAAAACATCCCTTATGTCCTTTTTATGCATTAGAAAATTGTCCTTTTTGAAAGTTTGAAACGATATTGCGGGTGTCTTTTGGCACACAGGACAAAATTGTTTTCCTATTATATTTCACTTGATAGCCTTAATTCAGAATCCGTTGAGAAAACTAGACCTCATAATGAAAAGTCACCTTCTTTAAGTGACCCAATATCAGTCGAATTTTTTCGCATAGACTTTCAAAAATTTAATTTCCAGTTTCAATTTTCCAAAGATATACGTAACAAATGCCTTTTATTTTTTGCATAGTGGTTAAGAATGGTTTAGTTTATAATATTCTACTTTAATTTAGTGAAGGAAAACATCCCTTATGTCCTTTTTATGCATTAGAAAATTGTCCTTTTTGAAAGTTTGAAACGATATTGCGGGTGTCTTTTGGCACACAGGACAAAAGTATTTTCCTATTATATTTCACTTGATAGCCTTAATTCAAAATCCGTTGAGAAAACAAGAACTCATAATGAAAAGTCACCTTCTTTAAGTGACCCAATATCAGTCGAATTTTTTCGCTTAGACTTTCAACAATTTAATTTCCAGTTTCAATTTTCCAAAGATATACGTAACAAATGCTTTTTATTTTTTGCATAGTGGTTAAGAATGGTTTAGTTTATAATTTTCTACTTTAATTAAGTGAAGGAAAACATCCCTTATGTCCTTTTTATGCATTAGAAAATTGTCCTTTTTGAAAGATTGAAACGATATTGCGGGTGTCTTTTGGCACACAGGACAAAATTGTTTTCCTATTATATTTCACTTGATAGCCTTAATTCAGAATCCGTTGAGAAAACTAGACCTCATAATGAAAAGTCACCTTCTTTAAATGACCCAATATCAGTCGAATTTTTTCGCTTAGACTTTCAACAATTTAATTTCCAGTTTCATTTTTCCAAAGATATACGTAACAAATGCTTTTTATTTTTTGCATAGTGGTTAAGAATGGTTTAGTTTATAATTTTCTACTTTAATTAAGTGAAGGAAAACATCCCTTATGTCCTTTTTATGCATTAGAAAATTGTCCATTTTGAAAGTTTGAAACGATATTGCGGGTGTCTTTTGGCACACAGGACAAAATTGATATCCTATTATATTTCACTTGATAGCCTTAATTCAGAATCCGTTGAGAAAACTAGACCTCATAATGAAAAGTCACCTTCTTTAAATGACCCAATATCAGTCGAATTTTTTCGCTTAGACTTTCAACAATTTAATTTCCAGTTTCAATTTTCCAAAGATATACGTAACAAATGCTTTTTATTTTTTGCATAGTGGTTAAGAATGGTTTAGTTTATAATTTTCTACTTTAATTAAGTGAAGGAAAACATCCCTTATGTCCTTTTTATGCATTAGAAAATTGTCCTTTTTGAAAGATTGAAACGATATTGCGGGTGTCTTTTGGCTCACAGGACAAAATTGTTTGCCTTTTATATTTCACTTGATAGCCTTAATTCAGAATCCGTTGAGAAAACTAGACCTCATAATGAAAAGTCACCTTCTTTAAATGACCCAATATCAGTCGAATTTTTTCGCATAGACTTTCAACAATTTAATTTCCAGTTTCAATTTTCCAAAGATATACGTAACAATTGCTTTTTATTTTTTGCATAGTGGTTAAGAATGGTTTAGTTTATAATTTTCTACTTTAATTAAGTGAAGGAAAACATACCTAATGTCCTTTTTATGCATTAGAAAATTGTCCTTTTTGAAAGATTGAAACGATATTGCGGGTGTCTTTTGGCATACAGGACAAAATTTTTTCCCAATTATATTTCACTTGATAGCCTTATTTCAAAATCCGTTGAGAAAACTAGACCTCATAATGAAAAGTCACCTTCTTTAAATGACCCAATATCAGTCGAATTTTTTCGAATTGACTTTTATCAATTTTATTTCCAGTTTCAATTTTCCAAAGATATACGTAACAAATGCTTTTTATTTTTTGCATAGTGGTTAAGAATGGTTTAGTTTATAATTTTCTACTTTAATTAAGTGAAGGAAAACATCCCTTATGTCCTTTTTATGCATTAGAAAATTGTCCTTTTTGAAAGTTTGAAACGATATTGCGGGTGTCTTTTGGCACACAGGACAAAATTTTTTTCCTATTATATTTCACTTGATAGCCTTAATTCAGAATCCGTTGAGAAAACTAGACCTCATAATGAAAAGTCACCTTCTTTAAGTGACCCAATATCAGTCGAATTTTTACGCTTAGACTTTCAACAATTTAATTTCCAGTTTCAATTTTCCAAAGATATACGTAACAAATGCTTTTTATTTTTTGCATAGTGGTTAAGAATGGTTTAGTTTATAATTTTCTACTTTAATTAAGTGAAGGAAAACATCCCTTATGTCCTTTTTATGCATTAGAAAATTGTCCTTTTTGAAAGTTTGAAACGATATTGCGGGTGTCTTTTGGCACGCAGGACAAAATTGATATCCTATTATATTTCACTTGATAGCCTTAATTCAGAATCCGTTGAGAAAACTAGACCTCATAATGAAAAGTCACCTTCTTTAAATGTCCCAATATCAGTCGAATTTTTTCGCATAGACTTTCAACAATTTAATTTCCAGTTTCAATTTTCCAAAGATATACGTAACAAATGCTTTTTATTTTTTGCATGGTGGTTAAGAATGGTTTAGTTTATAATTTTCTACTTTAATTAAGTGAAGGAAAACATCCCTTATGTCCTTTTTATGCATTAGAAAATTGTCCTTTTTGAAAGATTGAAACGATATTGCGGGTGTCTTTTGGCACACAGGACAAAATTTTTTTCCAATTATATTTCACTTGATAGCCTTATTTCAAAATCCGTTGAGAAAACTAGACCTCATAATGAAAAGTCACCTTCTTTAAATGACCCAATATCAGTCGAATTTTTTCGCATTGACTTTTAACAATTTTATTTCCAGTTTCAATTTTCCAAAGATATACATTACAAATGCTTTTTATTTTTTGCATAGTGGTTAAGAATGGTTTAGTTTATAATATTCAACTTTAATTTAGTGAGGAAAACATCCCTTATGTCCTTTTTATGCATTAGAAAATTGCCCTTTTTGAAAGTTTGAAACGATATTGCGGGTGTCTTTTGGCACACAGGACAAAATTTATTTCCTATTATATTTCACTTGATAGC
This sequence comes from Sisyra terminalis, assembly GCA_958496175.1. Lineage (NCBI taxonomy): Eukaryota > Metazoa > Arthropoda > Insecta > Neuroptera > Sisyridae > Sisyra > Sisyra terminalis. The sequence continues at coordinate 943,000 of OY292279.1, read as the reverse complement.
CTTAATTCAAAATCCGATGAGAAAACTAGACCTCATAATGAAAAGTCACCTTCTTTAAATGACCCAATATCAGTCGAATTTTTTCGCATAGACTTTCATCAATTTAATTTCCAGTTTCAATTTTCCAAAGATGTACGTAACAAATGCTTTTTATTTTTTGCATAGTGGTTAAGAATGGTTTAGTTTATAATATTCAACTTTAATTTAGTGAAGGAAAACATCCCTTATGTCCTTTTTATGCATTAGAAAATTGTCCTTTTTGAAAGTTTGAAACGATATTGCGGGAGTCTTTTGGCACACAGGACAAAATTGTTTTCCTATTATATTTCACTTGATTGCCTTAATTCAGAATCCGTTGAGAAAACTAGACCTCATAATGAAAAGTCACCTTCTTTAAATGACCCAATATCAGTCGAATTTTTTCGCTAAGACTTTCAACAATTTAATTTCCAGTTTCAATTTTCCAAAGATATACGTAACAAATGCTGTTTATTTTTTGCATAGTGGTTAAGAATGGTTTAGTTTATAATATTCAACTTTAATTTAGTGAGGAAAACATCCCTTATGTCCTTTTTATGCATTAGAAAAGTGTCCTTTTTGAAAGTTTGAAACGATATTGCGGGTGTCTTTTGGCACACAGGACAAAATTTATTTCCTATTATATTTCACTTGATAGCCTTAATTCAAAATCCGATGAGAAAACTAGACCTCATAATGAAAGGTCACCTTCTTTAAATGACCCAATATCAGTCGAATTTTTTCGCATAGACTTTCATCAATTTAATTTCCAGTTTCAATTTTCCAAAGATGTACGTAACAAATGCTTTTTATTTTTTGCATAGTAGTTAAGAATGGTTTAGTTTATAATATTCAACTTTAATTTAGTGAAGGAAAACATCCCTTATGTCCTTTTTATGCATTAGAAAAGTGTCCTTTTTGAAAGTTTGAAACGATATTGCGGGTGTCTTTTGGCACACAGGACAAAATTGTTTTCCTATTATATTTCACTTGATTGCCTTAATTCAGAATCCGTTGAGAAAACTAGACCTCATAATGAAAAGTCACCTTCTTTAAATGACCCAATATCAGTCGAATTTTTTCGCATTGACTTTTAACAATTTTATTTCCAGTTTCAATTTTCCAAAGATATACGTAACAAATGCTTTTTATTTACTGCATAGTGGTTAAGAATGGTTTAGTTTATAATATTCTGCTTTAATTTAGTGAAGGAAAACATCCCTTATGCCCTTTTTATGCATTAGAAAATTGTCCTTTTTGAAAGTTGGAAACGATATTGCTAGTGTCTTTTGGCACACAGGACAAAATTGTTTTCCTATTATATTTCACTTGATTGCCTTAATTCAGAATCCGTTGAGAAAACTAGACCTCATAATGAAAAGTCACCTTCTTTAAATGACCCAATATCAGTCGAATTTTTTCGCATAGACTTTCAACAATTTAATTTCCAGTTTCAATTTTCCAAAGATATACGTAACAAATGCTTTTTATTTTTTGCATGGTGGTTAAGAATGGTATAGTTTATAATTTTCTACTTTAATTAAGTGAAGGAAAACATCCCTTATGTCCTTTTTATGCATTAGAAAATTGTCCTTTTTGAAAGATGGAAACGATATTGCGGGTGTCTTTTGGCTCACAGGACAAAATTGTTTTCCTATTATATTTCACTTGATAGCCTTAATTCAGAATCCGTTGAGAAAACTAGACCTCATAATGAAAAGTCACCTTCTTTAAATGACCCAATATCAGTCGAATTTTTTCGCATTGACTTTTAACAATTTTATTTCCAGTTTCAATTTTCCAAAGATATACGTTACAAATGCTTTTTATTTTTTGCATAGTGGTTAAGAATGGTTTAGTTTATAATATTCAACTTTAATTTAGTGAGGAAAACATCCCTTATGTCCTTTTTATGCATTAGAAAATTGACCTTTTTGAAAGTTTGAAACGATATTGCGGGTGTCTTTTGGCACACAGGACAAAATTTATTTCCTATTATATTTCACTTGATAGCCTTAATTCAAAATCCGATGAGAAAACTAGACCTCATAATGAAAAGTCACCTTCTTTAAATGACCCAATATCAGTCGAATTTTTTCGCATAGACTTTCATCAATTTAATTTCCAGTTTCAATTTTCCAAAGATGTACGTAACAAATGCTTTTTATTTTTTGCATAGTGGTTAAGAATGGTTTAGTTTATAATATTCAACTTTAATTTAGTGAAGGAAAACATCCCTTATGTCCTTTTTATGCATTAGAAAATTGCCCTTTTTGAAAGTTTGAAACGATATTGCGGGTGTCTTTTGGCACACAGGACAAAATTTTTTTCCTATTATATTTCACTTGATAGCCTTAATTCAAAATCCGATGAGAAAACTAGACCTCATAATGAAAAGTCACCTTCTTTAAATGACCCAATATTAGTCGAATTTTTTCGCATAGACTTTCATCAATTTAATTTCCAGTTTCAATTTTCCAAAGATGTGCGTAACAAATGCTTTTTATTTTTTGCATAGTGGTTAAGAATGGTTTAGTATATAATATTCAACTTTAATTTAGTGAAGGAAAACATCCTTTATGTCCTTTTTATGCATTAGAAAATTGTCCTTTTTGAAAGTTTGAAACGATATTGCGGGAGTCTTTTGGCACACAGGACAAAATTGTTTTCCTATTATATTTCACTTGATAGCCTTAATTCAGAATCCGTTGAGAAAACTAGACCTCATAATGAAAAGTCATCTTCTTTAAATGACCCAATATCAGTCGAATTTTTTCGCTAAGACTTTCAACAATTTAATTTCCAGTTTCAATTTTCCAAAGATATACGTAACAAATGCTTTTTATTTTTTGCATAGTGGTTAAGAATGGTTTAGTTTATAATTTTCTACTTTAATTAAGTGAAGGAAAACATCCCTTATGTCCTTTTTATGCATTAGAAAATTGTCCTTTTTGAAAGATGGAAACGATATTGCGGGTGTCTTTTGGCTCACAGGACAAAATTGTTTTCCTATTATATTTCACTTGATAGCCTTAATTCAGAATCCGTTGAGAAAACTAGACCTCATAATGAAAAGTCACCTTCTTTAAATGACCCAATATCAGTCGAATTTTTTCGCATTGACTTTTAACAATTTTATTTCCAGTTTCAATTTTCCAAAGATATACGTAACAAATGCTTTTTATTTATTGCATAGTGGTTAAGAATGGTTTAGTTTATAATATTCAACTTTAATTTAGTGAGGAAAACATCCCTTATGTCCTTTTTATGCATTAGAAAATTGCCCTTTTTGAAAGTTTGAAACGATATTGCGGGTGTCTTTTGGCACACAGGACAAAATTTATTTCCTATTATATTTCACTTGATAGCCTTAATTCAAAATCCGATGAGAAAACTAGACCTCATAATGAAAAGTCACCTTCTTTAAATGACCCAATATCAGTCGAATTTTTTCGCATAGACTTTCATCAATTTAATTTCCAGTTTCAATTTTCCAAAGATGTACGTAACAAATGCTTTTTATTTTTTGCATAGTGGTTAAGAATGGTTTAGTTTATAATATTCAACTTTAATTTAGTGAGGAAAACATCCCTTATGTCCTTTTTATGCATTAGAAAATTGCCCTTTTTGAAAGTTTGAAACGATATTGCGGGTGTCTTTTGGCACACAGGACAAAATTTATTTCCTATTATATTTCACTTGATAGCCTTAATTCAAAATCCGATGAGAAAACTAGACCTCATAATGAAAAGTCACCTTCTTTGAATGACCCAATATCAGTCGAATTTTTTCGCATAGACTTTCATCAATTTAATTTCCAGTTTCAATTTTCCAAAGATGTACGTAACAAATGCTTTTTATTTTTTGCATAGTGGTTAAGAATGGTTTAGTTTATAATATTCAACTTTAATTTAGTGAAGGAAAACATCCCTTATGTCCTTTTTATGCATTAGAAAATTGTCCTTTTTGAAAGTTTGAAACGATATTGCGGGAGTCTTTTGGCACACAGGACAAAATTGTTTTCCTATTATATTTCACTTGATTGCCTTAATTCAGAATCCGTTGAGAAAACTAGACCTCATAATGAAAAGTCACCTTCTTTAAATGACCCAATATCAGTCGAATTTTTTCGCTAAGACTTTCAACAATTTAATTTCCAGTTTCAATTTTCCAAAGATATACGTAACAAATGCTTTTTATTTTTTGCATAGTGGTTAAGAATGGTTTAGTTTATAATTTTCTACTTTAATTAAGTGAAGGAAAACATCCCTTTTGTCCTTTTTATGCATTAGAAAATTGTCCTTTTTGAAAGATTGAAACGATATTGCGGGTGTCTTTTGGCACACAGGACAAAATTTTTTTCCAATTATATTTCACTTGATAGCCTTATTTCAAAATCCGTTGAGAAAACTAGACCTCATAATGAAAAGTCACCTTCTTTAAATGACCCAATATCAGTCGAATTTTTTCGCATTGACTTTTAACAATTTTATTTCCAGTTTCAATTTTCCAAAGATATACATTACAAATGCTTTTTATTTTTTGCATAGTGGTTAAGAATGGTTTAGTTTATAATATTCAACTTTAATTTAGTGAGGAAAACATCCCTTATGTCCTTTTTATGCATTAGAAAATTGCCCTTTTTGAAAGTTTGAAACGATATTGCGGGTGTCTTTTGGCACACAGGACAAAATTTATTTCCTATTATATTTCACTTGATAGCCTTAATTCAAAATCCGATGAGAAAACTAGACCTCATAATGAAAAGTCACCTTCTTTAAATGACCCAATATCAGTCGAATTTTTTCGCATAGACTTTCATCAATTTAATTTCCAGTTTCAATTTTCCAAAGATGTACGTAACAAATGCTTTTTATTTTTTGCATAGTGGTTAAGAATGGTTTAGTTTATAATATTCAACTTTAATTTAGTGAAGGAAAACATCCCTTATGTCCTTTTTATGCATTAGAAAATTGTCCTTTTTGAAAGTTTGAAACGATATTGCGGGAGTCTTTTGGCACACAGGACAAAATTGTTTTCCTATTATATTTCACTTGATTGCCTTAATTCAGAATCCGTTGAGAAAACTAGACCTCATAATGAAAAGTCACCTTCTTTAAATGACCCAATATCAGTCGAATTTTTTCGCTAAGACTTTCAACAATTTAATTTCCAGTTTCAATTTTCCAAAGATATACGTAACAAATGCTTTTTATTTTTTGCATAGTGGTTAAGAATGGTTTAGTTTATAATATTCAACTTTAATTTAGTGAGGAAAACATCCCTTATGTCCTTTTTATGCATTAGAAAATTGCCCTTTTTGAAAGTTTGAAACGATATTGCGGGTGTCTTTTGGCACACAGGACAAAATTTTTTTCCTATTATATTTCACTTGATAGCCTTAATTCAAAATCCGATGAGAAAACTAGACCTCATAATGAAAAGTCACCTTCTTTAAGTGACCCAATATCAGTCGAATTTTTTCGCATAGACTTTCATCAATTTAATTTCCAGTTTCAATTTTCTAAAGATGTACGTAACAAATGCTTTTTATTTTTTGCATAGTGGTTAAGAATGGTTTAGTTTATAATATTCAACTTTAATTTAGTGAAGGAAAACATCCCTTATGTCCTTTTTATGCATTAGAAAATTTTCCTTTTTGAAAGTTTGAAACGATATTGCGGGAGTCTTTTGGCACACAGGACCAAATTGTTTTCCTATTATATTTCACTTGATTGCCTTAATTCAGAATCCGTTGAGAAAACTAGACCTCATAATGAAAAGTCACCTTCTTTAAATGACCCAATATCAGTCGAATTTTTTCGCTAAGACTTTCAACAATTTAATTTCCAGTTTCAATTTTCCAAAGATATACGTAACAAATGCTGTTTATTTTTTGCATAGTGGTTAAGAATGGTTTAGTTTATAATATTCAACTTTAATTTAGTGAGGAAAACATCCCTTATGTCCTTTTTATGCATTAGAAAAGTGTCCTTTTTGAAAGTTTGAAACGATATTGCGGGTGTCTTTTGGCACACAGGACAAAATTTATTTCCTATTATATTTCACTTGATAGCCTTAATTCAAAATCCGATGAGAAAACTAGACCTCATAATGAAAGGTCACCTTCTTTAAATGACCCAATATCAGTCGAATTTTTTCGCATAGACTTTCATCAATTTAATTTCCAGTTTCAATTTTCCAAAGATGTACGTAACAAATGCTTTTTATTTTTTGCATAGTGGTTAAGAATGGTTTAGTTTATAATATTCAACTTTAATTTAGTGAAGGAAAACATCCCTTATGTCCTTTTTATGCATTAGAAAATTGTCCTTTTTGAAAGTTTGAAACGATATTGCGGGAGTCTTTTGGCACACAGGACAAAATTGTTTTCCTATTATATTTCACTTGATTGCCTTAATTCAGAATCCGTTGAGAAAACTAGACCTCATAATGAAAAGTCACCTTCTTTAAATGACCCAATATCAGTCGAATTTTTTCGCATTGACTTTTAACAATTTTATTTCCAGTTTCAATTTTCCAAAGATATACGTAACAAATGCTTTTTATTTACTGCATAGTGGTTAAGAATGGTTTAGTTTATAATATTCAACTTTAATTTAGTGAAGGAAAACATCCCTTATGTCCTTTTTATGCATTAGAAAATTGTCCTTTTTGAAAGTTTGAAACGATATTGCGGGAGTCTTTTGGCACACAGGACAAAATTGTTTTCCTATTATATTTCACTTGATTGCCTTAATTCAGAATCCGTTGAGAAAACTAGACCTCATAATGAAAAGTCACCTTCTTTAAATGACCCAATATCAGTCGAATTTTTTCGCATAGACTTTCAACAATTTAATTTCCAGTTTCAATTTTCCAAAGATATACGTAACAAATGCTTTTTATTTTTTGCATGGTGGTTAAGAATGGTATAGTTTATAATTTTCTACTTTAATTAAGTGAAGGAAAACATCCCTTATGTCCTTTTTATGCATTAGAAAATTGTCCTTTTTGAAAGATTGAAACGATATTGCGGGTGTCTTTTGGCACACAGGACAAAATTTTTTTCCAATTATATTTCACTTGATAGCCTTATTTCAAAATCCGTTGAGAAAACTAGACCTCATAATGAAAAGTCACCTTCTTTAAATGACCCAATATCAGTCGAATTTTTTCGCATTGACTTTTAACAATTTTATTTCCAGTTTCAATTTTCCAAAGATATACGTTACAAATGCTTTTTATTTTTTGCATAGTGGTTAAGAATGGTTTAGTTTATAATATTCAACTTTAATTTAGTGAGGAAAACATCCCTTATGTCCTTTTTATGCATTAGAAAATTGACCTTTTTGAAAGTTTGAAACGATATTGCGGGTGTCTTTTGGCACACAGGACAAAATTTATTTCCTATTATATTTCACTTGATAGCCTTAATTCAAAATCCGATGAGAAAACTAGACCTCATAATGAAAAGTCACCTTCTTTAAATGACCCAATATCAGTCGAATTTTTTCGCATAGACTTTCATCAATTTAATTTCCAGTTTCAATTTTCCAAAGATGTACGTAACAAATGCTTTTTATTTTTTGCATAGTGGTTAAGAATGGTTTAGTTTATAATATTCAACTTTAATTTAGTGAAGGAAAACATCCCTTATGTCCTTTTTATGCATTAGAAAATTGCCCTTTTTGAAAGTTTGAAACGATATTGCGGGTGTCTTTTGGCACACAGGACAAAATTTTTTTCCTATTATATTTCACTTGATAGCCTTAATTCAAAATCCGATGAGAAAACTAGACCTCATAATGAAAAGTCACCTTCTTTAAATGACCCAATATCAGTCGAATTTTTTCGCATAGACTTTCATCAATTTAATTTCCAGTTTCAATTTTCCAAAGATGTGCGTAACAAATGCTTTTTATTTTTTGCATAGTGGTTAAGAATGGTTTAGTATATAATATTCAACTTTAATTTAGTGAAGGAAAACATCCTTTATGTCCTTTTTATGCATTAGAAAATTGTCCTTTTTGAAAGTTTGAAACGATATTGCGGGAGTCTTTTGGCACACAGGACAAAATTGTTTTCCTATTATATTTCACTTGATAGCCTTAATTCAGAATCCGTTGAGAAAACTAGACCTCATAATGAAAAGTCACCTTCTTTAAATGACCCAATATCAGTCGAATTTTTTCGCTAAGACTTTCAACAATTTAATTTCCAGTTTCAATTTTCCAAAGATATACGTAACAAATGCTTTTTATTTTTTGCATAGTGGTTAAGAATGGTTTAGTTTATAATTTTCTACTTTAATTAAGTGAAGGAAAACATCCCTTATGTCCTTTTTATGCATTAGAAAATTGTCCTTTTTGAAAGATTGAAACGATATTGCGGGTGTCTTTTGGCTCACAGGACAAAATTGTTTTCCTATTATATTTCACTTGATAGCCTTAATTCAGAATCCGTTGAGAAAACTAGACCTCATAATGAAAAGTCACCTTCTTTAAATGACCCAATATCAGTCGAATTTTTTCGCATTGACTTTTAACAATTTTATTTCCAGTTTCAATTTTCCAAAGATATACGTAACAAATGCTTTTTATTTATTGCATAGTGGTTAAGAATGGTTTAGTTTATAATATTCTGCTTTAATTTAGTGAAGGAAAACATCCCTTATGCCCTTTTTATGCATTAGAAAATTGTCCTTTTTGAAAGTTGGAAACGATATTGCTAGTGTCTTTTGGCACACAGGACAAAATTTTTTTCACATTATATTTCACTTGATAAGCTTAATTCAGAATCCGTTGAGAAAACTAGACCTCATAATGAAAAGTCACCATCTTTAAATGACCCAATATCAGTCGAATTTTTTCGCATAGACTTTCAACAATTTAATTTCCAGTTTCAATTTTCCAAAGATATACGTAACAAATGCTTTTTATTTTTGGCATGGAGATTAAGAATGGTTTAGTTTATAATTTTCTACTTTAATTAAGTGAAGGAAAACATCCCTTATGTCCTTTTTATGCATTAGAAAATTGTCCTTTTTGAAAGATTGAAACGATATTGCGGGTGTCTTTTGGCACACAGGACAAAATTTTTTTCCAATTATATTTCACTTGATAGCCTTATTTCAAAATCCGTTGAGAAAACTAGACCTCATAATGAAAAGTCACCTTCTTTAAATGACCCAATATCAGTCGAATTTTTTCGCATTGACTTTTAACAATTTTATTTCCAGTTTCAATTTTCCAAAGATATACGTAACAAATGCTTTTTATTTTTTGCATAGTGGTTAAGAATGGTTTAGTTTATAATATTCAACTTTAATTTAGTGAGGAAAACATCCCTTATGTCCTTTTTATGCATTAGAAAATTGCCCTTTTTGAAAGTTTGAAACGATATTGCGGGTGTCTTTTGGCACACAGGACAAAATTTTTTTCCTATTATATTTCACTTGATAGCCTTAATTCAAAATCCGATGAGAAAACTAGACCTCATAATGAAAAGTCACCTTCTTTAAATGACCCAATATCAGTCGAATTTTTTCGCATAGACTTTCATCAATTTAATTTCCAGTTTCAATTTTCCAAAGATGTACGTAACAAATGCTTTTTATTTTTTGCATAGTGGTTAAGAATGGTTTAGTTTATAATATTCAACTTTAATTTAGTGAAGGAAAACATCCCTTATGTCCTTTTTATGCATTAGAAAATTGTCCTTTTTGAAAGTTTGAAACGATATTGCGGGAGTCTTTTGGCACACAGGACAAAATTGTTTTCCTATTATATTTCACTTGATAGCCTTAATTCAGAATCCGTTGAGAAAACTAGACCTCATAATGAAAAGTCACCTTCTTTAAATGACCCAATATCAGTCGAATTTTTTCGCTAAGACTTTCAACAATTTAATTTCCAGTTTCAATTTTCCAAAGATATACGTAACAAATGCTTTTTATTTTTTGCATAGTGGTTAAGAATGGTTTAGTTTATAATTTTCTACTTTAATTAAGTGAAGGAAAACATCCCTTATGTCCTTTTTATGCATTAGAAAATTGTCCTTTTTGAAAGATTGAAACGATATTGCGGGTGTCTTTTGGCTCACAGGACAAAATTGTTTTCCTATTATATTTCACTTGATAGCCTTAATTCAGAATCCGTTGAGAAAACTAGACCTCATAATGAAAAGTCACCTTCTTTAAATGACCCAATATCAGTCGAATTTTTTCGCATTGACTTTTAACAATTTTATTTCCAGTTTCAATTTTCCAAAGATATACGTAACAAATGCTTTTTATTTTTTGCATAGTGGTTAAGAATGGTTTAGTTTATAATATTCATCTTTAAATTAGTGAAGGAAAATATCCCTTATGTCCTTTTTATGCATTAGAAAATTGTCCTTTTTGAAAGTTTGAAACGATATTGCGGGTGTCTTTTGGCACACAGGACAAAATTGTTTTCCTATTATATTTCACTTGATAGCCTTAATTCAGAATCCGTTGAGAAAACTAGACCTCATAATGTAAAGTCACCTTCTTTAAATGACCCAATATCAGTCGAATTTTTTCGCATAGACTTTCATCAATTTAATTTCCAGTTTCAATTTTCCAAAGATGTGCGTAAAAAATGCTTTTTATTTTTTGCATAGTGGTTAAGAATGGTTTAGTTTATAATATTCATCTTAAAATTAGTGAAGGAAAACATCCCTTATGTCCTTTTTATGCATTAGAAAATTGGCCTTTTTGAAAGTTTGAAACGATATTGCGGGTGCCTTTTGGCTCACAGGACAAAATTGTTTTCCTATTATATTTCACTTGATAGCCTTAATTCAGAATCCGTTGAGAAAACTAGACCTCATAATGTAAAGTCACCTTCTTTAAATGACCCAATATCAGTCGAATTTTTTCGCATAGACTTTCAAAAATTTAATTTCCAATTTCAATTTTCCAAAGATATACGTAACAAATGCTTTTTATTTTTTGCATAGTGGTTAAGAATGGTTTAGTTTATAATATTCTACTTTAATTTAGAGAAGGAAAACATCCCTTATGTCCTTTTTATGCATTAGAAAATTGTCCATTTTGAAAGTTTGAAACGATATTGCGGGTGTCTTTTGGCACACAGGACAAAAGTTTTTTCCTATTATATTTCACTTGATAGCCTTATTTCAAAATCCGTTGAGAAAACTAGACCTCATAATGAAAAGTCACCTTCTTTAAATGACCCAATATCAGACGAATTTTTTCGCATAGACTTTCAACAATTTAATTTCCAGTTTCAATTTTCCAAAGATGTACGTAACAAATGCTTTTTATTTTTTGCATAGTGGTAAAGAATGGTTTAGTTTATTATATTCTACTTTAATTTAGTGAAGGAAAACATCCCTTATGTCCTTTTTATGCATTAAAAAATTGTCCTTTTTGAAAGTTTGAAACGATATTGCGGGTGTCTTTTGGCACACAGGACAAAATTGATTTCCTATTATATTTCACTTGATAGCCTTAATTCAGAATCCGTTGAGAAAACTAGACCTCATAATGAAAAGTCACCTTCTTTAAATGACCCAATATCAGTCGAATTTTTTCGCATAGACTTTCAAAAATTTAATTTCCAATTTCAATTTTCCAAAGATATACGTAACAAATGCTTTTTATTTTTTGCATAGTGGTTAAGAATGGTTTAGTTTATAATATTCTACTTTAATTTAGTGAAGGAAATCATCCCTTATGTCCTTTTTAAGCATTAGAAAATTGTCCTTTTTGAAAGTTTGAAACGATATTGCGGGTGTCTTTTGGCACACAGGACAAAAGTTTTTTCCTATTATATTTCACTTGATAGCCTTATTTCAAAATCCGTTGAGAAAACTAGACCTCATAATGAAAAGTCACCTTCTTTAAATGACCCAATATCAGACGAATTTTTTCGCATAGACTTTCAACAATTTAATTTCCAGTTTCAATTTTCCAAAAATGTACGTAACAAATGCTTTTTATTTTTTGCATAGTGGTTAAGAATGGTTTAGTTTAAAATATTCAACTTTAATTTAGTGAAAAAAACATCCCTTATGTCCTTTTTATGCATTAGAAAATTGTCCTTTTTGAAAGTTTGAAACGATATTGCGGGTGTCTTTTGGCACACAGGACAAAATTTTTTTTCTATTTTATTTCACTTGAAAGCCTTAATTCAAAATCCGTTGAGAAAACTAGAACTCATATTGAAAAGTCACCTTCTTTAAGTGACCCAATATCAGTCGAATTTTTTCGCTTAGACTTTCAACAATTTAATTTCCAGTTTCAATTTTCCAAAGATGTACGTAACAAATGCTTTTTATTTTTTGCATAGTGGTTAAGAATGGTTTAGTTTATAATATTCTACTTTAATTTAGTGAAGGAAAACATCCCTTATGTCCTTTTTATGCATTAGAAAATTGTCCTTTTTGAAAGTTTGAAACGATATTGCGGGTGTCTTTTGGCACACAGGACAAAAGTTTTTTCCTATTATATTTCACTTGATAGCCTTATTTCAAAATCCGTTGAGAAAACTAGACCTCATAATGAAAAGTCACCTTCTTTAAATGACCCAATATCAGACGAATTTTTTCGCATAGACTTTCAACAATTTAATTTCCAGTTTCAATTTTCCAAAAATGTACGTAACAAATGCTTTTTATTTTTTGCATAGTGGTTAAGAATGGTTTAGTTTAAAATATTCAACTTTAATTTAGTGAAAAAAACATCCCTTATGTCCTTTTTATGCATTAGAAAATTGTCCTTTTTGAAAGTTTGAAACGATATTGCGGGTGTCTTTTGGCACACAGGACAAAATTTTTTTTCTATTTTATTTCACTTGAAAGCCTTAATTCAAAATCCGTTGAGAAAACTAGAACTCATATTGAAAAGTCACCTTCTTTAAGTGACCCAATATCAGTCGAATTTTTTCGCTTAGACTTTCAACAATTTAATTTCCAGTTTCAATTTTCCAAAGATGTACGTAACAAATGCTTTTTATTTTTTGCATAGTGGTTAAGAATGGTTTAGTTTATAATATTCAACTTTAATTTTGTGAGGAAAACATCCCTTATGTCCTTTTTATGCATTAGAAAATTGTCCTTTTTGAAAGTTTGAAACGATATTGCGGGTGTCTTTTGGCACACAGGACAAAATTGATTTCCTATTATATTTCACTTGATAGCCTTAATTCAGAATCCGTTGAGAAAACTAGACCTCATAATGAAAAGTCACCTTCTTTAAGTGACCCAATATCAGTCGAATTTTTTCGCATAGACTTTCATCAATTTAATTTCCAGTTTCAATTTTCCAAAGATGTACGTAACAAATGCTTTTTATTTTTTGCATAGTGGTTAAGAATGGTTTAGTTTATAATATTCTACTTTAATTTAGTGAAGGAAAACATCCCTTATGTCCTTTTTATGCATTAGAAAATTGTCCTTTTTGAAAGTTTGAAACGATATTGCGGGTGTCTTTTGGCACACAGGACAAAATTGTTTTCCTATTTTATTTCACTTGATAGCCTTAATTCAAAATCCGTTGAGAAAACTAGACCTCATAATGAAAAGTCACCTTCTTTAAATGACCCAATATCAGTCGAATTTTTTCGCAAAGACTTTCAACAATTTAATTTCCAGTTTTAATTTTCCAAAGATATACGTAACAAATGCTTTTTATTTTTTGCATAGTGGTTAAGAATGGTTTAGTTTATAATATTCAACTTTAATTTAGTGAGGAAAACATCCCTTATGTCCTTTTTATGCATTAGAAAATTGTCCTTTTTGAAAGTTTGAAACGATATTGCGGGTTTCTTTTGGCACACAGGACAAAATTGATTTCCTATTATATTTCACTTGATAGCCTTAATTCAGAATCCGTTGAGAAAACTAGACCTCATAATGAAAAGTCACCTTCTTTAAGTGACCCAATATCAGTCGAATTTTTTCGCATAGACTTTCATCAATTTAATTTCCAGTTTCAATTTTCCAAAGATGTACGTAACAAATGCTTTTTATTTTTTGCATAGTGGTTAAGAATGGTTTAGTTTATAATATTCTACTTTAATTTAGTGAAGGAAAACATCCCTTATGTCCTTTTTATGCATTAGAAAATTGTCCTTTTTGAAAGTTTGAAACGATATTGCGGGTGTCTTTTGGCACACAGGACAAAAGTTTTTTCCTATTATATTTCACTTGATAGCCTTATTCCGAATCCGTTGAGAAAACTAGACCTCATAATGAAAAGTCACCTTCTTTAAATGACCTAATATCAGACGAATTTTTTCGCATAGACTGTGTCTTTTGGCACACAGGACAAAATTGATTTCCTATTATATTTCACTTGATAGCCTTAATTCAGAATCCGTTGAGAAAACTAGACCTCATAATGAAAAGTCACCTTCTTTAAGTGACCCAATATCAGTCGAATTTTTTCGCATAGACTTTCATCAATTTAATTTCCAGTTTCAATTATCCAATGATAAACGTAACAAATGCTTTTTATTTTTTGCATAGTGGTTAAGAATGGTTTAGTTTATAATATTCAACTTTAATTTAGTGAGGAAAACATTAGAAAATTGTCCTATTTGAAAGTTTGAAACGATATTGCGGGTGTCTTTTGGCACACAGGACAAAATTGATTTCCTATTATATTTCACTTGATAGCCTTAATTCAGAATCCGTTGAGAAAACTAGACCTCATAATGAAAAGTCACCTTCTTTAAATGACCCAATATCAGTCGAATTTTTTCGCATAGACTTTCAAAAATTTAATTTCCAGTTTCAATTTTCCAAAGATATACGTAACAAATGCTTTATATTTTTTGCATAGTGGTTAAGAATGGTTAAGTTTATAATATTCTAATTTAATTTAGTTAAGGAAAACATCCCTTATGTCCTTTTTATGCATTAGAAAATTGTCCTTTTTGAAAGTTTGAAACGATATTGCGGGTGTCTTTTGGCACACAGGACAAAAGTTTTTTCCTATTATATTTCACTTGATAGCCTTATTTCAAAATCCGTTGAGAAAACTAGACCTCATAATGAAAAGTCACCTTCTTTAAATGACCCAATATCAGACGAATTTTTTCGCATAGGCTTTCAACAATTTAATTTCCAGTTTCAATTTTCCAAAGATGTACTTAACAAATGCTTTTTATTTTTTGCATAGTGGTTAAGAATGGTTTAGTTTATAATATTCAACATTAATTTTGTGAGGAAAACATCCCTTATGTCCTTTTTATGCATTTGAAAATTGTCCTTTTTGAAAGTTTGAAACGATATTGCGGGTGTCTTTTGGCACACAGGACAAAATTTTGTTTCTATTATATTTCACTTGATAGCCTTAATTCAAAATCCGTTGAGAAAACTTGAACTCATAATGAAAAGTCACCTTCTTTAAGTGACCCAATATCAGTCGAATTTTTTCGCTTAGACTTTCAACAATTTAATTTCCAGTTTCAATTTTCCAAAGATATACGTAACAAATGCTTTTTATTTTTTGCATAGTGGTTAAGAATGGTTTAGTTTATAATATTCAACTTTAATTTAGTGAGGAAAACATCCCTTATGTCCTTTTTATGCATTAAAAAATTGTCCTTTTTGAAAGTTTGAAACGATTTTGCGGGTGTCTTTTGGCACACAGGACAAAAGTTTTTTCCTATTATATTTCACTTGATAGCCTTATTTCAAAATCCGTTGAGAAAACTAGACCTCATAATGAAAAGTCGCCTTCTTTAAGTGACCCAATATCAGTCTAATTTTTTCGCTTAGACTTTCAACAATTTAATTTCCAGTTTCAATTTTCCAAAGATATACGTAACAAATGCTTTTTATTTTTTGCATAGTGGTTAAGAATGGTTTAGTTTATAATATTCTACTATAATTTAGTGAAGGAAAACATCCCTTATGTCCTTTTTATGCATTAGAAAATTGTCCTTTTTGAAAGTTTGAAACGATATTGCGGGTGTCTTTTGGCACACAGGACAAAATTGATTTCCTATTATATTTCACTTGATAGCCTTAATTCAGAATCCGTTGAGAAAACTAGACCTCATAATGAAAAGTCACCTTCTTTAAATGACCCAATATCAGTCGAATTTTTTCGCATAGACTTTCAAAAATTTAATTTCCAGTTTCAATTTTCCAAAGATATACGTAACAAATGCTTTTTATTTTTTGCATAGTGGTTAAGAATGGTTAAGTTTATAATATTCAACTTTAATTTTGTGAGGAAAACATCCCTTATGTCCTTTTTATGCATTAGAAAATTGTCCTTTTTGAAAGTTTGAAACGATATTGCGGGTGTCTTTTGGCACACAGGACAAAATTGTTTTCCTATTATATTTCACTTGATAGCCTTAATTCAGAATCCGTTGAGAAAACTAGACCTCATAATGAAAAGTCACCTTCGTTAAATGACCCAATATCAGTCGAATTTTTTCGCATAGACTTTCATCAATTTAATTTCCAGTTTCAATTTTCCAAAGATATACGTAACAAATGCTTTTTATTTTTTGCATAGTGGTTAAGAATGGTTTAGTTTATAATATTCAACTTTAATTTAGAGAAGGAAAACATCTCTTATGTCCTTTTTATGCATTAGAAAATTGTCCTTTTTGAAAGTTTGAAACGATATTGCGGGTGTCTTTTGGCACACAGGACAAAATTGTTTTCCTATTATATTTCACTTGATAGCCTTAATTCAAAATCCGTAGAGAAAACTAGACCTCATAATGAAAAGTCACCTTCTTTAAATGACCCAATATCAGTCGAATTTTTTCGCATAGACTTTCAACAATTTAATTTCCAGTTTCAATTTTCCAAAGATATACGAAACAAATGCTTTTTATTTTTTGCATAGTGGTTAAGAATGGTTTAGTTTATAATATTCAACTTTAATTTAGTGAGGAAAACATCCCTTATGTCCTTATTATGCATTTGAAAATTGTCCTTTTTGAAAGCTTGAAACCATATTGCGGGTGTCTTTTGGCACACAGGACAAAATTGTTTTCCTATTATATTTCACTTGATAGCCATAATTCAAAATCCGTTGAGAAAACTAGACCTCATAATGAAAAGTCACCTTCCTTAAATGACCCAATATCAGTCGAATTTTTTCGCATAGACTTTCATCAATTTAATTTCCAGTTTCAATTTTCCGAAGATATACGTAACAAATGCTTTTTATTTTTTGCATAGTGGTTAAGAATGGTTTAGTTTATAATATCCAACTTTAATTTAGTGAGGAAAACATCCCTTATGTCCTTTTTATGCATTTGAAAATTGTCCTTTTTGAAAGTTTGAAACGATATTGCGGGTGTCTATTGGCACTCAGGACAAAATTGTTTTCCTATTATATTTCACTTGATAGCCTTAATTCAGAATCCGTTGAGAAAACTAGACCTCATAATGAAAAGTCACCTTCTTTAAATGACCCAATATCAGTCGAATTTTTTCGCATAGACTTTCATCAATTTAATTTCCAGTTTCAATTTTCCAAAGATATACGTAACAAATGCTTTTTATTTTTTGCATAGTGGTTAAGAATGGTTTAGTTTATAATTTTCTACTTAAATTTAGTGAAGGAAAACATCCCTTATGTCCTTTTTATGCATTAGAAAATTGTCCTTTTTGAAAGTTTGAAACGATATTGCGGGTGTCTTTGGGCACCCAGGACAAAATTGTTATCCTATTATATTTCACTTGTTAGCCTTAATTCAGAATCCGTTGAGAAAACTAGACCTCAAAATGAAAAGTCACCTTCGTTAAATGACCCAATATCAGTCGAATTTTTTCGCATAGACTTTCATCAATTTAATTTCCAGTTTCAATTTTCCAAAGATATACGTAACAAATGCTTTTTATTTTTTGCATAGTGGTTAAGAATGGATTAGTTTATAATATTCAACTTTAATTTAGTGAAGGAAAACATCCCTTATGTCCTTTTTATGCATTAGAAAATGGTCCTTTTTTAAAGTTTGAAACGATATTGCGGGTGTCTTTTGGCACACAGGACAAATTTTTTTTTCTATTATATTTCACTTGATAGCCTTAATTCAAAATCCGTTGAGAAAACTAGAACTCATAATGAAAAGTCACCTTCTTTAAGTAACCCAATATCAGTCGAATTTTTTCGCATAGACTTTCATCAATTTAATTTCCAGTTTCAATTTTCCAAAGATATACGTAACAAATGCTTTTTATTTTTTGCATAGTGGTTAAGAATGGTTTAGTTTATAATTTTCTACTTTAATTTAGTGAAGGAAAACATCCCTTATGTCCTTTTTATGCATTAGAAAATTGTCCTTTTTGAAAGTTTGAAACGATATTGCGGGTGTCTTTGGGCACACAGGACAAAATTGTTTTCCTATTATATTTCACTTGATAGCCTTAATTCAGAATCCGTTGAGAAAACTAGACCTCAAAATGAAAAGTCACCTTCGTTAAATGATCCAATATCAGTCGAATTTTTTCGCATAGACTTTCATCAATTTAATTTCCAGTTTCAATTTTCCAAAGATATACGTAACAAATGCTTTTTATTTTTTGCATAGTGGTTAAGAATGGTATAGTTTATAATATTCAACTTTAATTTAGTGAAGGAAAACATCCCTTATGTCCTTTTTATGCATTAGAAAATGGTCCTTTTTGAAAGTTTGAAACGATATTGCGGGTGTCTTTTGGCACACAGGACAAATTTTTTTTTCTATTATATTTCACTTGATAGCCTTAATTCAAAATCCGTTGAGAAAACTAGAACTCATAATGAAAAGTCACCTTCTTTAAGTGACCCAATATCAGTCGAATTTTTTCGCTTAGACTTTCAACAATTTAATTTCCAGTTTCAATTTTCCAAAGATATACGTAACAAATGCTTTTTATTTTTTGCATAGTGGTTAAGAATGGTTTAGTTTATAATATTCAACTTTAATTTAGTGAGGAAAACATCCCTTATGTCCTTTTTATGCATTAGGAAATTGTCCTTTTTGAAAGTTTGAAACGATATTGCGGGTGTCTTTTGGCACACAGGACAAAATTGTTTTCCTATTATATTTCACTTGATAGCCTTAATTCAGAATCCGTTGAGAAAACTAGACCTCATAATGAAAAGTCACCTTCTTTAAATGACCCAATATCAGTCGAATTTTTTCGCATAGACTTTCAACAATTTAATTTCCAGTTTCAATTTTCCAAAGATATACGTAACAAATGCTTTTTATTTTTTGCATAGTGGTTAAGAATGGTTTAGTTTATAATATTCAACTTTAATTTAGTGAGGAAAACATCCCTTATGTCCTTTTTATGCATTAGAAAATTGTCCTTTTTGAAAGTTTGAAACGATATTGCGGGTGGCTTTTGGCACACAGGACAAAATTGTTTTCCTATTATATTTCACTTGATAGCCTTAATTCAGACTCCGTTGTAAAAACTAGACCTCATAATGAAAAGTCACCTTCGTTAAATGACCCAATATCAGTCGAATTTTTTCGCATAGACTTTCATCAATTTAATTTCCAGTTTTAATTTTCCAAAGATATACGTAACAAATGCTTTTTATTTTTTGCATAGTAATTAAGAATGGTTTAGTTTATAATATTCAACTTTAATTTAGTGAAGGAAAACATCCCTTATGTCCTTTTTATGCATTAGAAAATTGTCCTTTTTGAAAGTTTGAAACGATATTGCGGGTGTCTTTTGGCACACAGGACAAAATTTTTTTCCGATTATATTTCACTTGATAGCCTTAATTCAAAATCCGTTGAGAAAACTAGACCTCATAATGAAAAGTCACCTTCTTTAAGTGACCCAATATCAGTCGAATTTTTTCGCTTAGACTTTCAACAATTTAATTTCCAGTTTCAATTTTCCAATGATATACGTAACAAATGCTTTTTATTTTTTGCATAGTGGTTAAGAATGGTTTAGTTTATAATATTCAACTTTAATTTAGTGAGGAAAACATCCCTTATGTCCTTTTTATGCATTAGAAAATTGTCCTTTTTGAAAGTTTGGAACGATATTGCGGGTGTCTTTTGGCACACAGGACAAAATTGTTTTCCTATTATATTTCACTTGATAGCCATATTCAAAATCCGTTGAGAAAACTAGACCTCATAATGAAAAGTCACCTTCTTTAAATGACCCAATATCAGTCGAATTTTTTCGCATAGACTTTCAACAATTTAATTTCCAGTTTCAATTTTCCAAAGATATACGTAACAAATGCTTTTTATTTTTTGCATAGTGGTTAAGAATGGTTTAGTTTATAATATTCAACTTTAATTTAGTGAGGAAAACATCCCTTATGTCCTTTTTATGCATTAAAAAATTGTCCTTTTTGAAAGTTTGAAACGATATTGCGGGTGTCTTTTGGCACACAGGACAAAATTGTTTTCCTATTATATTTCACTTGATAGCCTTAATTCAAAATCCGTTGAGAAAACTAGACCTCATAATGAAAAGTCACCTTCTTTAAGTGACCCAATATCAGTCGAATTTTTTCGCTTAGACTTTCAACAATTTAATTTCCAGTTTCAATTTTCCAAAGATATACGAAACAAATGTTTTTCTTTTTTCCATAGTGGTTAAGAATGGTTTAGTTGATTATATTCAACTTTAATTTAGTGAGGAAAACATCCCTTATGTCCTTTTTATGCATTAGAAAATTGTCCTTTTTGAAAGTTTGAAACGATATTGCGGGTGTCTTTTGGCACACAGGACAAAATTTTTTTCCTATTATATATCACTTGATAGCCTTAATTCAAAATCCGTTGAGAAAACTAGACCTCATAATGAAAAGTCACCTTCTTTAAGTGACCCAATATCAGTCGAATTTTTTCGCTTAGACTTTCAACAACTTAATTTCCAGTTTCAATTTTCCAAAGATATACGTAACAAATGCTTTTTATTTTTTGCATAGTGGTTAAGAATGGTTTAGTTTATAATATTCAACTTTAATTTAGTGAGGAAAACATCCCTTATGTCCTTTTTATGCATTAGAAAATTGTCCTTTTTGAAAGTTTGAAACGATATTGCGGGTGTCTTTTGGCACACAGGACAAAATTGTTTTCCTATTATATTTCACTTGATAGCCTTAATTCAAAATCCGTTGAGAAAACTAGACCTCATAATGAAAAGTCACCTTCTTTAAGTGACCCAATATCAGTCGAATTTTTTCGCATAGACTTTCATCAATTTAATTTCCAGTTTCAATTTTCCAAAGATGTACGTAACAAATGCTTTTTATTTATTGCATAGTGGTTAAGAATGGTTTAGTTTATAATATTCAACTTTAATTTAGTGAGGAAAACATCCCTTATGTCCTTTTTATGCATTAGAAAATTGTCCTTTTTGAAAGTTTGAAACGATATTGCGGTTGTCCTTTTGCACTCAGGATAAAAAAATTTTCACTCCACTCCTCACGTAAGGACATTGTTTAATAATTTATTTAAAAAGTTTACGATTTTCGTGAAAAATTAACGATGGTTAACCCACGGTTTATTTTGGTGAAAAATTTTCTTTTCTCGAATTTGAAATAGATTGTTATATTATCGTTTAATACATTGTTACGAACCCGAAACTTTATCTTTATCGAAAACCATCCCTTATTTGATCCCTTGACGTTACAAACACTTGAAGTTTGTTGATTTCTTCTGCCACTTTGATTGTCGATTTCATCCCTTAAATGTGGTTTGTTTTCGGAAAAATTTGCACAGCATGTACGGATGGACTTATATTTTTATGAAAAATTTCAAATAACCCTTACAAATTACAAATTAAACCATAAAGCAGCCCTAAAATTACCCGAGAAATGTTATTAAGTGCAACATTTATGCAACCATTTATTTTTTTTGTACATTGGTGTAAGCAGATTGCCTACCAAACTATATGATTTTTCACGATATTTCTCATATTATTTCCTATGTTATTGTACAAATATAGTACAACAACAACAAAAGAGTTGAATATCTTATTGGAATTTACGAGAAAACTTATTTTGTTTTCTTTTGGCGGAATTAAATTCTTAAAGTTGATAGTTGGTTTTGATTTACTTTAAAGAAGAGCAGTACATATTTGTTCATACGACAACAATGCATTACCGTTTCTTAGAATTTTAAATATCGAAAAAAATGGGGAAAAACATCAAAATGTTACTATGTATATTGACACATTTTCCGGAAGTATTATGGAGCAGCTATGGTTTCAATTTGTTTTGGAAAATTTCAAATATTTCGATCCCGAAAGAAAATTGAATTTTGTGATCTGAGAAATATTTATATATTAGTTTTTATTTAATGCAAACACGTGCAGTTGTAGCCGAGTGGATATGTTGAGAGAATCTAAAGCAACAATCTCCGGGTTCGAACCTTGAAAATGTCATATTTTTTTTTTATTATTTATTTATATTTTTTTAAGTCTAGAAATAATGCCATAACGTCACCAAATTGCCGCGGTCATCCCTTAAACGAGCTTGGTTTTCGGAAAAATTTGCCCAGCATGTACGGATGAACTTAAGTTTTCGATTGGCATGCCTTTATTTCATATTCAATTTCCTACTCAATTTCATCTCTTATGTGTGAAAAATCAAAAGCAGTAAGTAATTATATTTAATTTTTAAATTTATTGCTTATTTCTAACATTTCTTATGTATTGACAATTCGAATTGTTTAGAATTTTGAATTAAGACAACGCCAAAATGCGATTCGTATTTTGTTGGAAGCTATGAGTACATCCACCTGACTCACAGGTGGCACTAAAAACTTAAGGTGGTTCAATTGACATACATGTCAAGAGTTCACACGTTCTAGCATAGGTGGAGATACGATACATGTCAATGCGACAGCTAATTTTTGAAAGTTATTAGTTCATAATTGACTTTAGTTTATCCAAATAAATTTAATATTTAATGTTATGGTTGTTTGATCAGATGGCCAATGTTACATTTTAACTTCATAAAATCAAAATCGAATAAATAAATGTGAAACAGGTAATATTTACTGTAAAATTGTCGGTATGGGCGCAATGTTTATATGAGGTTATAAGTACTTTCTGTTACTTTTGTAGATATTTTCCAACGTTTAACTAACTAATGAACGACAAAAATGAATTTTTAAAATATATTTAAAAATAATTCATTCAGAGAAGAATCTAATCAAATAATCTGCAAATGTAAGCCACTGGGAGTGCAGCTTAAGTATTGTGAATATCAGAAGAATATCTCAATCCACGGGATAAACAGGAAGATAATAAAAGATCAGGTTTTGATCACCGAATTAGGAATAAAAGCAACCTTAACCATGGTTGTTATTGAAAGTCCTCCTCATGGAGAGCTGATTTTTGCAATACAGTTAAGAATGATTCAGTTTTAAATGGCAGCAATTTTCTACGAAAGAAAACCATCTCTTATATCCTTTTTATGTACTTGAAAATTGTCCTTTTTGAAACTTTGAAAAAACAGCCCTTATCAGAAAAAGCAATCTTGCAACTTTGTTATTAAATGCAGAAGTTTAGCAACCATTGTTTCATTATGGAAAATATGTAAATGGGCTGCGCCATATGTTCCCCAGTATTCAAGTTAATGTCCCTAGAAAGTATAGTTTGTTTAAATATTAATGAAATATATTTTTACAGATCCAAATTACCAAGAAACTAAGGACCAAGATATTGTTTTTGCGCTGAAGAAAGTATCATCATTTTGGGAGATAAATGATTGGTAAGTCGCTGTACTTTTGAGACCTCCAAATATTTTATTATTGATTTTTGATTATTTATTGATCTTTTCGTTCCAGAAGAAGCTGACCGATGACAACGGGGAATTATTCATTGGAGTTGAGATGTTCATCATTTCCAAATGGACGTTTGAGGAATAAATGTGGATCGTTGGAGGATCATCAAGCAAATTCCTGTGGGATATCATTTCCACAATTGATATCTACCAAGAAGATCACTAATGGATTTACTACAACAATCTGTGCTGTAAATTGTGTTTTAATAATTCAGTGAATGTGAAGTGATAAAGTGGTTTAAGTGATAAATAGTGAAAATATCTGAAAAATCAAGAAAATTGTATTAACTTTATATTTCTATATGATTATAATAATTGATACTTTTACATAAATTATATAAACTATTGTAATAATGGAGAAAATAATATTGTAATTTATTATAAACTGAATTGATATTTAATATTAATAAATTTATTTTAATTGAATATATTTTTTCAATTCGTTTTTCCGCACCAATCCTCTTGAATTTTATATTTCAGAGTTAAGATACAAAGAAAAGTTAAGATAATGCAACGAAGAGGTAAGTAAGGTAAGTTCAATATTATTCGATAGATTATCGAATAATTCGATAAAGCCAATATCGAAAAATATCTCAACTTTTTGAAGTCCTTATCGATTTTTCATTATATATAAATTTTAATTTTCTGAAGAAACTCTTTTGAAATACAAATTGGTTTTTGTCGACAAATAGGATCAAGGACCTTAAAATGTTGCAATGTTTTTAGTAAAATTTTCCAACTTTAACATGGAGCAGCTATGGTTATAAGGTTTTTGGAAAATTCCAACTCCTTCGATCGAAATATTTTTTCAATTTTCCAAAAATCTCATAAGAATTGTTTATGTATGAGTTTTAAGGTCATTTACATATATCATCTGATAGCCGAGTCGTCTTGGTCGCCGTTGCTGTTGTTCGGAGTCGAGGTCCCTGGTTCGCATCCCGATTGGTCCCGGATTTTTATATTTTCTAATAATTGATTTCTTTTCCTTACAGCTTATAATATATCTAATTAACATTAATTCCTCATTCCAGACATTGTATCATCGAAATATTCGATCGAACAGTTCCAGCCTTTTGGGGGTTGGAAATGATCGATCGATCGATGATGCAATATATTTATCATTTTATTTTTGCTCAATGGTTTTGTGACGTCACTCATTTTCATATATATATGACTTCACACATACGTCACCACCCAATGACGTCATTCCCGAAAAATTCGAAAAATGAACGAATTTTCGGGAAGTAGGATTCGGAGAATGGCTTAGTTACGTCACGGGAGGCCTAAAAAACATATCCTGAAGTCAATTTTTTCGTTTTTTTTTTTTGGGGGGGGACCTCGAATTGTCGAATTTAGTGAAATGGGATTTCGGGAATGGCTTAGTTACGCTCCGAAAAGCCTAAATATAATTTTTAATTATATAATTTTTCATTTTTTGGCGAAAAATTTTTTGGCCGGTTTTCTAAAAAATCCCAAAAGTAGGCCTAAATTGGCGTTTTTTTTCACTTTTTCCAACTTTAAAGCCATTTGTAGCGATAACTATCGATCGTAGGATAACGATAGTAGGCTCATTCGATAGCTCTTGAATTACTCTATCGATGGTGTAAATTTGGTCCCGGAAAAGCATAAGGGAAAAAACTTTTTTTTTCCACTCCTGTGAAATTTTATTTCGTCGACCAAATGTACGTCGATTTTTTTCAAAAAAATTTTTGTCGAATTTCTCGATGAAATTCACACCATAGCTATATTACGTTACGATCGAAACAAAAATCCAATAAAACCAAAAGATTTCGATATCGTTAATGGTTTTTTCGATATTTAAAATTCACCTATTGTGCTAGCTAATGCTATTTAAATACAAATTTGTTTTCTTGAAAAAAAGGATCAAGGACCTAAAAAATTTCCAATGCGGTCATACATCTTTTCCGATCGTAACATGGAGCTCCTAAGGTTAAAATTTTGCCGGAAAATTCCAATTAAATCTTTTGATCAAATGGTCACCAGAACGATTTTCATGGAATTTTCCGGAAAAAATTTAACCATAGGTGCTCCATGTTACGATCGGAAAAGAAGTGAATCCACATTGGAAAACTTTTAGGTCCTTGATCCTTTTTTTAACAAAATAGATTTGTTTTTGAATAGCACAATAAGAGAATATTAAATATCGAAAAAACCATTAACGATATCGAAAACTTTAGGTTTTATTGGATTTTTGTTTCGATCGTAACGTAATATAGCTATGGTGTGAATTTCATCGAGAAATTCGACAAACATTTTTTTGAAAAAAATCGACGTACATTTGGTCGACGAAATAAAATTTCTCAGAAGAGAAAAAAAAAAGTTTTTCCCCTTAAGCTTTTCCGGGACCAAATTTATACCATCGATAGAGTAATTCAAGCGCTATCGAATGAGCCTACTATCGTTAACCTACGATTCCTAGTTATCGCTACAAATGGCTTTGAAGTTGGAAAAAGTGAAAAAAATCGCCAATTTAGGCCTATTTTTGGGATTCTTCAGAATTTCGGCCGGAAAATTTTCGCCAAAAAAATGAAAAATTGTATAATTAAAAATGAATTTTTGGCTTCTCGGAGCGTAACTAAGCCATTCCCGAAATCCCATTTCACTAAATTCGAAAATTCGAGGTCCCCCCCCCAAAAAAAAAAACCGAAAAAATTGACTTCAGGATATGTTTTTTAGGCCTCCCGTGACGTAACTAAGCCATTCCCAGAGTCCTACTTCCCGAAAATCGAAAATTCGGTAATTTTTCGGGAATGACGTCATTGGGTGGCGACGTATGTGTGACGTCATATATATGAAAAGAGTGACGTCACAAAATCATTGAGCAAAAATAAAATGAAAAATATATAGCATCATCGATCGATCATTTCGAACCCCGAAAGGTTGGAACTGTTCGATCGAATATTTCGATGATACAATATCTGGAATGAGGAATTAATGTTAATTAGATATATTATAAGCTGTAAGGAATAGAAATCAATTATTAGAAATTATAAAAATCCGGGACCAATCGGGATGCGAACCAGGGACCTCGACTCCGAACAACAGCAACGGCGACCAAGACGACTCGGCTATCAGATGATATATGTAAATGACCTTAAAACTCATACATAAACAATTCTTATGAGATTTTTGGAAAATTGAAAAAAAAATTCGATCTATGGAGTTGGAATTTTCCAAAAATATTTTAACCATAGCTGCTCCATGTTAAAGTTGGAAAATTTTACTAAAAACATTGCAACATTTTAAGGTCCCTGATCCTTTTTATCGACAAAAACAAATTTGTATTTCAAAAGAGTTTCTTCAGAAAATTAAAATTTATATATAAAATAAAATCGATTAGGAAATCAAAAAGTTAAGATATTTTTCGATATTGGCTTAATCGAATTATTCGATAATCTATCGAAAAACATTGATTTTACCTTACTTACCTCTTCGTTGCATTATCTTAACTTTTCTTTGTATCTTAACTCTGAAATATAAAATTCAAGAGGATGGGTGCGGAAAATCGAATTGAAAAAATATATTCAATTAAAATAAATTTATTAATGTTAAATATCAATACAGTTTATAAAAAGTTACAATATTAGTTTATCCATTATTACAAGAGTTTATATAATTTATGTAAAAGTATCAATTATTAAAATCATATAGAAATATAAAGTTAGTAAAATTTTCTTGATTTACAGATATTTTCACTATTTATCACTTAAACCACTTTATCACTTAAACCACTTTATAACTTCACATTCACTGAATTATTAAAACACAATTTACAGCACAGATTGTTGTAGTAAATCCATTAGTGATCTTCTTGGTAGATATCAATTGTGGAAATGATATCCTTTATGAATTTGATGGATGATCCTCCAAAGATCCGCATTTATTCCTCAAACGTCCATTCGGAAATGGTGAACATCTCAACTCCAATGAATAATTCTCCGTTGTCATCGGTCAGCTTCTTCTGGAACGAAAAGATCAATAAATAATCAAAAATCAATAATAAAATATTTGGAGGTCTCAAAAGTACAGCGACTTACCAATCATTTATCTCCCAAAATGATGATACTTTCTTCAGCGCAAAAACAATGTCTTGGGCCTCAGATTCTTAGTATGTCTTGGTATGGATCTGTAAAAATATATTTTATTAATATTTAAACAAATTGTAATTTTTTAGGGACATTAACATGTAGACTGGGGAACATATGGCGCAGCCCATTTACATAATTTCCATAATGAAACAATGATTGCTAAACTTCTGCATTTATTAACAAAGTTGCAAGATTGCTTTTTCTGATAAGGGCTGTTTTTTCAAAGTTTCAAAAAGGACAATTTTCAAGTACATAAAAAGGATATAAGAGATGGTTTTCTTTCGCAGAAAATTGCTGCCATTTAAAACTGAATCATTCTTAACTGTATTGCAAAAATCAGCTCTCCATGAGGAGGACTTTCAATTACAACCATGGTTTAAGTCGCTATTATGCCTAATTCGGTGATCAAAACCTGATCTTTTATTATCTTCCTGTTTATCCCGTGGATTGATATATTCTTCTGATATTCACAATACTTAAGCTGCACTCCCAGTGGCTTACATTTACAGATGATTTGATTAGATTCTTCTCTGAATGAATTATTTTTAAATATATTTTAAAAATACATTTTTGTCGTTCATTAGTTAGTTAAACGTTGGAAAATATCTACCAAAGTAACAGAAAGTACATATAATCTCATATAAACATTGCGTCCATACCTACAATTTCACAATAAACATTATCTGTTTCACATTTATTTAATTCGATTCTGATTTTATGAAGTTAAAATGTAACATTGGCCATCAGCTCAAACAACCATAACATAAAATATTCAATTTAATTGGATAAACTAAAGTCAATTAAGAACTAATAACTTTCAAAAATAAGCTGTCACATTGACATGTATCGTACCTCCATCTATGCTACAACGTGTGAACTCTTGACATGTATGTCAATTGAACCACCTTAAGTTTTTAGTGCCACCTATTAGTCAGGTGGATGTACTCATAGCTTCCAACAAAAGTCGAATGCATTTTGGCGTTGTCTTAATTTAAAATTCTAAACAATTCGAATTGTCAACCAATTAGATATATGTTAGAAAAAAAAAACAATAATTTAAAAACTGAATTATGAACTTACTGCTTTTGATTTTTCACACATAAGAGATGCAATTGACTACATAGAAACTGGTAAAAATTGAACAAACTTACAATGGAGAAATCCAAACAGAAAGTTTAAGTCCTCCCATACAAGCTGTGCTAATTATTTCGAAAACAAAGCTCGTTTAAGGGATGAAATCAACAATCCATGTGGCAGAAAAAATTATAAAACCATCCAATCTTCAATCGCCTGTAACACCGTTAAATAAAGGTTTTTTTCGAACCAATATCGCAATATCGATTCAAATTTTCAAAAAGGACAATTTTCGAGTGCTTAAAAAGGATATAAGGGATGTTTTGTTTCGCCAAAATTGAGTTCAATATTAAAGATTAAATCATCCTTAACCATGATGCAAAAAATCATAAGCATTGGTTCACTAGATCCTTGGAAAATTAAATAGGGAAATTAAGGAGGTGAAAACCCTTGCACCCAATTGGCTTGAAAAAAGGTCATTTTTGAGGGGTGACTTTTCCTTATAACAAGAAATTGTAAAATAACCGCAATGATATCCGCAAAAATAACCGCAATAATATCCGCAAAAATAACCGCAATAATATCCGCAAAAATAACCGCAAATATTACCGCAAAATAACCGCAATAATATCCGCAAAAATAACCGCAAATGTAACCGCAAAATAACCGCAATAATATCCGCAATGATATCCGCAAAAATAACCTCAAATATTACCGCAAAATAACCGCAATAATATCCGCAAAAATAACCGCAAAAATAACCGCAATAATATCCGCATAAATAAACGCAATAATGTCCGCAAAAATAACCGCAAATGTTACCGCAAAATAACCGCAATAATATCCGCAAAAATAACCGCAATATTTCTCGCAAAAATAACCGCAAATATTACCGCAAAATAACCGGAAATATCATCGCAAAATAACCGCAATAATATCCGCAAAAATAACCGCAATAATATCCGCAAAAATAACCGCAATTATATCCGCAAAAATAACCGCCATATTATCCGCAAAAATAACCGCTTATATTTGCGCAAAATAACCGCAATAATATCCGCAAAAATAACCGCAAATATTACCGCAAAATAACCGCAATGATATCCGCAAAAATAAACGCAATATTACTCGCAAAAATATCCGCAAATATTACCGCAAAATAACCGCAATAATATCCGCAAAAATAACGGAAAATGTTACCGCAAAATAACCGCATTAATATCCGCAAAAAAAACCGCAATATTACTCGCAAAAATAACCGCAAATATTACCGCAAAATAACCGGAAATATCATCGCAAAATAACCGCAATAATATCCGCAAAAATAACCGCAATAATATCCGCAAACATAACCGCAATTATATCCGCAAAAATAACCGTCATATTATCCGCAAAAATAACCGCTTATATTTGCGCCAATTAACCGCAATAATATCCGCAAAAATAACCGCAAATATTACCGCAAAATAACCGCAATAATAATTGCAAAAATAACCGCCATAATATCCGCAATAATATCCGCAAAAATAACCGCAAATATTACAGCAAAATAACCGCAAATATCACCGCAAAATGACCGCAATAATATCCGCAAAAATAACCGCAAATGTTACCGCAAAATAACCGCAATAATATCCGCAATTATATCCGCAAAAATATCCGCAAATATTACCGCAAAATAACCGCAATAATAATTGCAAAAATAACCGCACTAATATCCGCAGTAATATTCGCAAAAATAACCTTAAATATTACGGCAAAATAACCGCAAATATCACCGCAAAATAACCGCAATAATATCCGCAAAAATAACCGCAAATATTACCGCAAAATATCCGCAATAATATCCGCAAAAATAATCGCAAATATTACAGCAAAATAACCGCAAATATCACCGCAAAATGACCGCAATAATATCCGCAAAAATAACCGCAAATGTTACCGCAAAATAACCGCAATAATATCCGCAATTATATCCGCAAAAATATCCGCAAATATTACCGCAAAATAACCGCGATAAAAATTGCAAAAATAACCGCCATAATATCCGCAATAATATTCGCAAAAATAACCTTAAATATTACGGCAAAATAACCGCAAATATCACCGCAAAATAACCGCAATAATATCCGCAAAAATAACCGCAAATATTACCGCAAAATATCCGCAATAATATCCGCAAAAATATCCGCAAATGTTACCGCAAAATAACCGCAATAATATCCGCAAAAATAACCGCTAATATTACCGCAAAATAACCGCAATGATATCCGCAAAATTAACCGCAAATATTATCGCAAAATAACCGCAAAAATAACCGCAAATATTACCGCAAAATAACCGCAATAATATCCGCCAAAATAACCGCAATTATTACCGCAAAATAACCGCATTGATATCCGCAAAAATAACCGCAATAATATCCGCAAAAATAACCGCAAATATTACCGCAAAATAACCGCAATAATATCCGCAAAAATAACCGCAAATGTAACCGCAAAATAACCGCAATAATATCCGCAATGGTATCCGCAAAAATAACCTCAAATATTACCGCAAAATAACCGCAATAATATCCGCAAAAATATCCGCAAAAATAACCGCAATAATATCCGCATAAATAAACGCAATAATGTCCGCAAAAATAACCGCAAATGTTACCGCAAAATAACCGCAATAATATCCGCAAAAATAACCGCAATATTTCTCGCAAAAATAACCGCAAATATTACCGCAAAATAACCGGAAATATCATCGCAAAATAACCGCAATAATATCCGCAAAAATACCCGCAATAATATCCGCAAAAATAACCGCAATTATATCCGCAAAAATAACCGCCATATAATCCGCAAAAATAACCGCTTATATTTGCGCAAAATAACCGCAATAATATCCGCAAAAATAACCGCAAATATTACCGCAAAATAACCGCAATGATATCCGCAAAAATAAACGCAATATTACTCGCAAAAATAACCGCAAATATTACCGCAAAATAACCGCAATAATATCCGCAAAAATAACTGAAAATGTTACCGCAAAATAACCGCATTAATATCCGCAAAAAAAACCGCAATATTACTCGCAAAAATAACCGCAAATATTACCGCAAAATAACCGGAAATATCATCGCAAAATAACCGCAATAATATCCGCAAAAATAACCGCAATAATATCCGCAAACATAACCGCAATTATATCCGCAAAAATAACCGTCATATTATCCGCAAAAATAACCGCTTATATTTGCGCCAATTAACCGCAATAATATCCGCAAAAATAACCGCAAATATTACCGCAAAATAACCGCAATAATAATTGCAAAAATAACCGCCATAATATCCGCAATAATATCCGCAAAAATAACCGCAAATATTACAGCAAAATAACCGCAAATATCACCGCAAAATGACCGCAATAATATCCGCAAAAATAACCGCAAATGTTACCGCAAAATAACCGCAATAATATCCGCAATTATATCCGCAAAAATATCCGCAAATATTACCGCAAAATAACCGCAATAATAATTGCAAAAATAACCGCACTAATATCCGCAGTAATATTCGCAAAAATAACCTTAAATATTACGGCAAAATAACCGCAAATATCACCGCAAAATAACCGCAATAATATCCGCAAAAATAACCGCAAATATTACCGCAAAATATCCGCAATAATATCCGCAAAAATAATCGCAAATATTACAGCAAAATAACCGCAAATATCACCGCAAAATGACCGCAATAATATCCGCAAAAATAACCGCAAATGTTACCGCAAAATAACCGCAATAATATCCGCAATTATATCCGCAAAAATATCCGCAAATATTACCGCAAAATAACCGCGATAAAAATTGCAAAAATAACCGCCATAATATCCGCAATAATATTCGCAAAAATAACCTTAAATATTACGGCAAAATAACCGCAAATATCACCGCAAAATAACCGCAATAATATCCGCAAAAATAACCGCAAATATTACCGCAAAATATCCGCAATAATATCCGCAAAAATATCCGCAAATGTTACCGCAAAATAACCGCAATAATATCCGCAAAAATAATCGCTAATATTACCGCAAAATAACCGCAATGATATCCGCAAAATTAACCGCAAATATTATCGCAAAATAACCGCAAAAATAACCGCAAATATTACCGCAAAATAACCGCAATAATATCCGCCAAAATAACCGCAATTATTACCGCAAAATAACCGCATTGATATCCGCAAAAATAACCGCAATAATATCCGCAAAAATAACCGCAAATATTACCGCAAAATAACCGCAATAATATCCGCAAAAATAACCGCAAATGTAACCGCAAAATAACCGCAATAATATCCGCAATGGTATCCGCAAAAATAACCTCAAATATTACCGCAAAATAACCGCAATAATATCCGCAAAAATATCCGCAAAAATAACCGCAATAATATCCGCATAAATAAACGCAATAATGTCCGCAAAAATAACCGCAAATGTTACCGCAAAATAACCGCAATAATATCCGCAAAAATAACCGCAATATTTCTCGCAAAAATAACCGCAAATATTACCGCAAAATAACCGGAAATATCATCGCAAAATAACCGCAATAATATCCGCAAAAATACCCGCAATAATATCCGCAAAAATAACCGCAATTATATCCGCAAAAATAACCGCCATATAATCCGCAAAAATAACCGCTTATATTTGCGCAAAATAACCGCAATAATATCCGCAAAAATAACCGCAAATATTACCGCAAAATAACCGCAATGATATCCGCAAAAATAAACGCAATATTACTCGCAAAAATAACCGCAAATATTACCGCAAAATAACCGCAATAATATCCGCAAAAATAACTGAAAATGTTACCGCAAAATAACCGCATTAATATCCGCAAAAAAAACCGCAATATTACTCGCAAAAATAACCGCAAATATTACCGCAAAATAACCGGAAATATCATCGCAAAATAACCGCAATAATATCCGCAAAAATAACCGCAATAATATCCGCAAACATAACCGCAATTATATCCGCAAAAATAACCGCCATATTATCCGCAAAAATAACCGCTTATATTTGCGCCAATTAACCGCAATAATATCCGCAAAAATAACCGCAAATATGACCGCAAAATAACCGCAATAATAATTGCAAAAATAACCGCCATAATATCCGCAATAATATCCGCAAAAATAACCGCAAATATTACAGCAAAATAACCGCAAATATCACCGCAAAATGACCGCAATAATATCCGCAAAAATAACCGCAAATGTTACCGCAAAATAACCGCAATAATATCCGCAATTATATCCGCAAAAATATCCGCAAATATTACCGCAAAATAACCGCAATAATAATTGCAAAAATAACCGCACTAATATCCGCAGTAATATTCGCAAAAATAACCTTAAATATTACGGCAAAATAACCGCAATAATATCCGCAAAAATAACCGCAAATATTACCGCAAAATATCCGCAATAATATCCGCAAAAATAATCGCAAATATTACAGCAAAATAACCGCAAATATCACCGCAAAATGACCGCAATAATATCCGCAAAAATAACCGCAAATGTTACCGCAAAATAACCGCAATAATATCCGCAAAAATAACCGCTAATATTACCGCAAAATAACCGCAATGATATCCGCAAAATTAACCGCAAATATTATCGCAAAATAACCGCAAAAATAACCGCAAATATTACCGCAAAATAACCGCAATAATATCCGCCAAAATAACCGCAAATATTACCGCAAAATAACCGCAATGATATCCGCAAAAATAACCGCAATAATATCCGCTAAAATAACCGCAAATATTACCGCAAAATAACCGCAATAATATCCGCAAAAATAACCGCAAATGTAACCGCAAAATAACCGCAATAATATCCGCAATGATATCCGCAAAAATAACCTCAAATATTACCGCAAAATAACCGCAATAATATCCGCAAAAATATCCGCAAAAATAACCGCAATAATATCCGCATAAATAAACGCAATAATGTCCGCAAAAATAACCGCAAATGTTACCGCAAAATAACCGCAATAATATCCGCAAAAATAACCGCAATATTTCTCGCCAAAATAACCGCAAATATTACCGCAAAATAACCGGAAATATCATCGCAAAATAACCGCAATAATATCCGCAAAAATAACCGCAATAATATCCGCAAAAATAACCGCAATTATATCCGCAAAAATAACCGCCATATAATCCGCAAAAATAACCGCTTATATTTGCGCAAAATAACCGCAATAATATCCGCAAAAATAACCGCAAATATTACCGCAAAATAACCGCAATGATATCCGCAAAAATAAACGCAATATTACTCGCAAAAATAACCGCAAATATTACCGCAAAATAACCGCAATAATATCCGCAAAAATAACTGAAAATGTTACCGCAAAATAACCGCATTAATATCCGCAAAAAAAACCACAATATTACTCGCAAAAATAACCGCAAATATTACCGCAAAATAACCGGAAATATCATCGCAAAATAACCGCAATAATATCCGCAAAAATAACCGCAATAATATCCGCAAACATAACCGCAATTATATCCGCAAAAATAACCGCCATATTATCCGCAAAAATAACCGCTTATATTTGCGCCAATTAACCGCAATAATATCCGCAAAAATAACCGCAAATATTACCGCAAAATAACCGCAATAATAATTGCAAAAATAACCGCCATAATATCCGCAATAATATCCGCAAAAATAACCGCAAATATTACAGCAAAATAACCGCAAATATCACCGCAAAATGACCGCAATAATATCCGCAAAAATAACCGCAAATGTTACCGCAAAATAACCGCAAATGTTACCGCAAAATAACCGCAATAATATCCGCAATTATATCCGCAAATATTACCGCAAAATAACCGCAATAATAATTGCAAAAATAACCGCACTAATATCCGCAGTAATATTCGCAAAAATAACCTTAAATATTACGGCAAAATAACCGCAAATATCTCCGCAAAATAACCGCAATAATATCCGCAAAAATAACCGCAAATATTACCGCAAAATATCCTCAATAATATCCGCAAAAATAATCGCAAATATTACAGCAAAATAACCGCAAATATCACCGCAAAATGACCGCAATAATATCCGCAAAAATAACCGCAAATGTTACCGCAAAATAACCGCAATAATATCCGCAATTATATCCGCAAAAATATCCGCAAATATTATTGCAAAATAACCGCGATAAAAATTGGAAAAATAACCGCCATAATATCCGCAATAATATTCGCAAAAATAACCTTAAATATTACGGCAAAATAACCGCAAATATCACCGCAAAATAACCGCAATAATATCCGCAAAAATAACCGCAAATATTACCACAAAATATCCGCAATAATATCCGCAAAAATATCCGCAAATGTTACCGCAAAATAACCGCAATAATATCCGCAAAAATAACCGCTAATATTACCGCAAAATAACCGCAATGATATCCGCAAAATTAACCGCAAATATTATCGCAAAATAACCGCAAAAATAACCGCAAATATTACCGCAAAATAACCGCAATAATATCCGCCAAAATAACCGCAAATATTACCGCAAAATAACCGCAATGATATCCGCAAAAATAACCGCAATAATATCCGCAAAAATAACCGCAAATATTACCGCAAAATAACCGCAATAATATCCGCAAAAATAACCGCAAATGTAACCGCAAAATAACCGCAATAATATCCGCAATGATATCCGCAAAAATAACCTCAAATATTACCGCAAAATAACCGCAATAATATCCGCAAAAATATCCGCAAAAATAACCGCAATAATATCCGCATAAATAAACGCAATAATGTCCGCAAAAATAACCGCAAATGTTACCGCAAAATAACCGCAATAATATCCGCAAAAATAACCGCAATATTTCTCGCAAAAATAACCGCAAATATTACCGCAAAATAACCGGAAATATCATCGCAAAATAACCGCAATAATATCCGCAAAAATAACCGCAATAATATCCGCAAAAATAACCGCAATTATATCCGCAAAAATAACCGCCATATAATCCGCAAAAATAACCGCTTATATTTGCGCAAAATAACCGCAATAATATCCGCAAAAATAACCGCAAATATTACCGCAAAATAACCGCAATGATATCCGCAAAAATAAACGCAATATTACTCGCAAAAATAACCGCAAATATTACCGCAAAATAACCGCAATAATATCCGCAAAAATAACTGAAAATGTTACCGCAAAATAACCGCATTAATATCCGCAAAAAAAACCGCAATATTACTCGCAAAAATAACCGCAAATATTACCGCAAAATAACCGGAAATATCATCGCAAAATAACCGCAATAATATCCGCAAAAATAACCGCAATAATATCCGCAAACATAACCGCAATTATATCCGCAAAAATAACCGCCATATTATCTGCAAAAATAACCGCTTATATTTGCGCAAAATAACCGCAATAATATCCGCAAAAATAACCGCAAATATTACCGCAAAATAACCGCAATAATAATTGCAAAAATAACCGCCATAATATCCGCAATAATATCCGCAAAAATAACCGCAAATATTACAGCAAAATAACCGCAAATATCACCGCAAAATGACCGCAATAATATCCGCAAATGTTACCGCAAAATAACCGCCATAATATCCGCAATTATATCTGCAAAAATATCCGCAAATATTACCGCAAAATAACCGCAATAATAATTGCAAAAATAACCGCACTAATATCCGCAGTAATATTCGCAAAAATAACCTTAAATATTACGGCAAAATAACCGCAATAATATCCGCAAAAATAACCGCAAATATTACCGCAAAATATCCGCAATAATATCCGCAAAAATAATCGCAAATATTACAGCAAAATAACCGCAAATATCACCGCAAAATGACCGCAATAATATCCGCAAAAATAACCGCAAATGTTACCGCAAAATAACCGCAATAATATCCGCAAAAATAACCGCTAATATTACCGCAAAATAACCGCAATGATATCCGCAAAATTAACCGCAAATATTATCGCAAAATAACCGCAAAAATAACCGCAAATATTACCGCAAAATAACCGCAATAATATCCGCCAAAATAACCGCAACTATTACCGCAAAATAACCGCAATGATATCCGCAAAAATAACCGCAATAATATCCGCAAAAATAACCGCAAATATTACCGCAAAATAACCGCAATAATATCCGCAAAAATAACCGCAAATGTAACCGCAAAATAACCGCAATAATATCCGCAATGATATCCGCAAAAATAACCTCAAATATTACCGCAAAATAACCGCAATAATATCCGCAAAAATATCCGCAAAAATAACCGCAATAATATCCGCATAAATAAACGCAATAATGTCCGCAAAAATAACCGCAAATGTTACCGCAAAATAACCGCAATAATATCCGCAAAAATAACCGCAATATTTCTCGCCAAAATAACCGCAAATATTACCGCAAAATAACCGGAAATATCATCGCAAAATAACCGCAATAATATCCGCAAAAATAACCG
This sequence comes from Sisyra terminalis, assembly GCA_958496175.1. Classification (NCBI taxonomy): domain Eukaryota; kingdom Metazoa; phylum Arthropoda; class Insecta; order Neuroptera; family Sisyridae; genus Sisyra; species Sisyra terminalis. The sequence continues at coordinate 904,425 of OY292279.1, read as the reverse complement.
CAATAATATCCGCAAAAATAACCGCAATTATATCCGCAAAAATAACCGCCATATAATCCGCAAAAATAACCGCTTATATTTGCGCAAAATAACCGCAATAATATCCGCAAAAATAACTGCAAATATTACCGCAAAATAACCGCAATGATATCCGCAAAAATAAACGCAATATTACTCGCAAAAATAACCGCAAATATTACCGCAAAATAACCGCAATAATATCCGCAAAAATAACTGAAAATGTTACCGCAAAATAACCGCATTAATATCCGCAAAAAAAACCACAATATTACTCGCAAAAATAACCGCAAATATTACCGCAAAATAACCGGAAATATCATCGCAAAATAACCGCAATAATATCCGCAAAAATAACCGCAATAATATCCGCAAACATAACCGCAATTATATCCGCAAAAATAACCGCCATATTATCCGCAAAAATAACCGCTTATATTTGCGCCAATTAACCGCAATAATATCCGCAAAAATAACCGCAAATATTACCGCAAAATAACCGCAATAATAATTGCAAAAATAACCGCCATAATATCCGCAATAATATCCGCAAAAATAACCGCAAATATTACAGCAAAATAACCGCAAATATCACCGCAAAATGACCGTAATAATATCCGCAAAAATAACCGCAAATGTTACCGCAAAATAACCGCAATAATATCCGCAATTATATCCGCAAAAATATCCGCAAATATTATTGCAAAATAACCGCGATAAAAATTGGAAAAATAACCGCCATAATATCCGCAATAATATTCGCAAAAATAACCTTAAATATTACGGCAAAATAACCGCAAATATCACCGCAAAATAACCGCAATAATATCCGCAAAAATAACCGCAAATATTACCACAAAATATCCGCAATAATATCCGCAAAAATATCCGCAAATGTTACCGCAAAATAACCGCAATAATATCCGCAAAAATAACCGCTAATATTACCGCAAAATAACCGCAATGATATCCGCAAAATTAACCGCAAATATTATCGCAAAATAACCGCAAAAATAACCGCAAATATTACCGCAAAATAACCGCAATAATATCCGCCAAAATAACCGCAAATATTACCGCAAAATAACCGCAATGATATCCGCAAAAATAACCGCAATAATATCCGCAAAAATAACCGCAAATATTACCGCAAAATAACCGCAATAATATCCGCAAAAATAACCGCAAATGTAACCGCAAAATAACCGCAATAATATCCGCAATGATATCCGCAAAAATAACCTCAAATATTACCGCAAAATAACCGCAATAATATCCGCAAAAATATCCGCAAAAATAACCGCAATAATATCCGCATAAATAAACGCAATAATGTCCGCAAAAATAACCGCAAATGTTACCGCAAAATAACCGCAATAATATCCGCAAAAATAACCGCAATATTTCTCGCAAAAATAACCGCAAATATTACCGCAAAATAACCGGAAATATCATCGCAAAATAACCGCAATAATATCCGCAAAAATAACCGCAATAATATCCGCAAAAATAACCGCATTTATATCCGCAAAAATAACCGCCATATAATCCGCAAAAATAACCGCTTATATTTGCGCAAAATAACCGCAATAATATCCGCAAAAATAACCGCAAATATTACCGCAAAATAACCGCAATGATATCCGCAAAAATAAACGCAATATTACTCGCAAAAATAACCGCAAATATTACCGCAAAATAACCGGAAATATCATCGCAAAATAACCGCAATAATATCCGCAAAAATAACCGCAATAATATCCGCAAAAATAACCGCAATTATATCCGCAAAAATAACCGCCATATAATCCGCAAAAATAACCGCTTATATTTGCGCAAAATAACCGCAATAATATCCGCAAAAATAACCGCATTAATATCCGCAAAAATAACCGCAATGATATCCGCAAAAATAACCGCAAATATTACCGCAAAATAACCGCAATGATATCCGCAAAAATAACCGGAAATATTACCGCAAAATAACCGCAATGATATCCGCAAAAATAACCGCAATAATATCCGCAAAAATAACCGCAAATGTTACCGCAAAATAACCGCAATGATATCCGCAAAAATAACCGCAATAATATCCGCAAAAATAACCGCAATGATATCCGCAAAAATAACCGCAAATATTACCGCAAAATAACCGCAATGATATCCGCAAAAATAACCGCAATAATATCCGCAAAAATAACCGCAAATGTTACCGCAAAATAACCGCAATGATATCCGCAAAAATAACCGCAATAATATCCGCAAAAATAACCGCAATAATATCCGCAAAAATAACCGCAATAATATCCACAAAATTAACCGCAAATATTACAGCAAAATAACCGCAATGATATCCGCAAAAATAACCGCAAATATTACCGCAAAATAACCGCAATGATATCCGCAAAAATAACCGCAATAATATCCGCAAAAATAACCGCAAATGTTACCGCAAAATAACCGCAATGATATCCGCAAAAATAACCGCAATAATATCCGCAAAAGTAACCGCAAATATCACCGCAAAATAACCGCAATGATATCCGCAAAAATAACCGCAAATATTACCGCAAAATAACCGCAATGATATCCGCAAAAATAACCGCAATGATATCCGCAAAAATAACCGCAATAATATCCGCAAAATTAACCGCAAATATTAAAGCAAAATAACCGCAATGATATCCGCAAAAATAACCGCAATAATATCCGCAAAAATAACCGCAATGATATCCGCAAAAATAACCGCAAATATTACCGCAAAATAACCGCAATGATATCCGCAAAAATAACCGCAATAATATCCGCAAAAATAACCGCAATGATATTCGCAAAATTAACCGCAAATATTACAGCAAAATAACCGCAATAATATCCGCAAAAATAACCGCAAATAATACCGCAAAATAACCGGAATGATATCCGCAAAAAAAACCGCAATAATATCCGCAAAAATAACCGCAAATGTTACCGCAAAATAACCGCAATGATATCCGCAAAAATAACCGCAATAATATCCGCAAAAATAACCGCAATAATATCCGCAAAAATAACCGCAATGATATCCGCAAAAATAACCGCAAATATTACCGCAAAATAACCGCAATGATATCCGCAAAAATAACCGCAATGATATCCGCAAAATTAACCGCAAATATTACAGCAAAATAACCGCAATGATATCCGCAAAAATAACCGCAATAATATCCGCAAAAATAACCGCAATGATATCCGCAAAAATAACCGCAAATATTACCGCAAATAAACCGTAATGATATCCGCAAAAATAACCGCAATAATATCCGCAAAATTAACCGCAAATATTACAGCAAAATAACCGCAATAATATCCGCAAAAATAACCGAAAATATTACCGCAATATAACCGCAATGATATCCGCAAAAATAACCGCAATAATATCCGCAAAATTAACCGCAAATATTACAGCAAAATAACCGCAATAATATCCGCAACAATAACCGCAAATGTTACCGCAAAATAACCGCAATGATATCCGCAAAAATAACCGCAATAATATCCGCAAAAATAACCGCAATAATATCCGCAAAAATAACCGCAATGAAATCCGCAAAAATAACCGCAAATATTTCCGCAAAATAACCGCAATGATATCCGCAAAAATAACCGCAAATATTACCGCAAAATAACCGCATTGATATCCGCAAAAATAACCGCAAATATTACCGCAAAATAACCGCAATGATATCCGCAAAAATAACCGCAATAATATCCGCAAAAATAACCGCAATAATATCCGCAAAAATAACCGCAAATGTTAACGCAAAATAACCGCAATGATATCCGCAAAAATAACCGCAATAATATCCGCAAAAATAACCGCAATAATATCCGCAAAAATAACCGCAAATATTACAGCAAAATAACCGCAATGATATCCGCAAAAATAACCGCAATAATATCCGCAAAAATAACCGCAATGATATCCGCAAAAATAACCGCAAATATTACCGCAAAATAACCGCAATAATATCCGCAAAAATAACCGCAAATATCACCGCAAAATAACCGCAATGATATCCGCAAAAATAACCGCAATAATATCCGCAAAAATAACCGCAAATATCACCGCAAAATAACCGCAATGATATCCGCAAAAATAACCGCAATAATATCCGCAAAAATAACCGCAATGATATCCGCAAAAATAACCGCAATGATATCCGCAAAATTAACCGCAAATATCACCGCAAAATAACCGCAATGATATCCGCAAAAATATCCGCAATGATATCCGCAAAAATAACCGCAATAATATCCGCAAAATTAACCGCAAATATTACAGCAAAATAACCGAAATGATATCCGCAAAAATAACCGCAATAATATCCGCAAAAATAACCGCAATGATATCCGCAAAAATAACCGCAAATATTACCGCAAAATAACCGCAATGATATCCGCAAAAATAACCGCAAATATCACCGCAAAATAACCGCAATGATATCCGCAAAAATAACCGCAATAATATCCGCAAAAATAACCGCAAATATCACCGCAAAATAACCGCAATGATATCCGCCAAAATAACCGCAAATATTACCGCAAAATAACCGCAATGATATCAGCAAAAATAACCGCAATGATATCCGCAAAAATAACCGCAATAATATCCGCAAAAATAACCGCAATGATATCCGCAAAAATAACCGCAATAATATCCGCAAAAATAACCGCAATGATATCCGCAAAAATAACCGCAATAATATCCGCAAAAATAACCGCAAATGTTACCGCAAAATAACCGCAATGATATCCGCAAAAATAACCGCAAATATCACCGCAAAATAACCGCAATGATATCCGCAAAAATAACCGCAATAATATCCGCAAAAATAACCGCAAATATCACCGCAAAATAACCGCAATGATATCCGCAAAAATAACCGCAAATATTACCGCAAAATAACCGCAATGATATCCGCAAAAATAACCGCAATGATATCCGCAAAAATAACCGCAATAATATCCGCAAAAATAACCGCAAATGTTACCGCAAAATAACCGCAATGATATCCGCAAAAATAACCGCAATGATATCCGCAAAAATAACCGCAATAATATCCGCAAAAATAACCGCAATGATATCCGCAAAAATAACCGCAAATATTACCGCAAAATAACCGCAATGATATCCGCAAAAATAACCGCAAATATCACCGCAAAATAACCGCAATGATATCCGCAAAAATAACCGCAATGATATCCGCAAAAATAACCGCAAATATTACCGCAAAATAACCGCAATGATATCCGCAAAAATAACCGCAAATATCACCGCAAAATAACCGCAATGATATCCGCAAAAATAACCGCAATAATATCCGCAAAAATAACCGCAATAATATCCGCAAAAATAACCGCAATGATATCCGCAAAAATAACCGCAATAATATCCGCAAAAATAACCGCAATAATATCCGCAAAAATAACCGCAATGATATCCGCAAAAATAACCGCAAATATCACCGCAAAATAACCGCAATGATATCCGCAAAAATAACCGCAATAATATCCGCAAAAATAACCGCAAATGTTACCGCAAAATAACCGCAATAATATCCGCAAAAATAACCGCAATGATATCCGCAAAAATAACCGCAAATATCACCGCAAAATAACCGCAATGATATCCGCAAAAATAACCGCAATGATATCCGCAAAAATAACCGCAATAATATCCGCAAAATTAACCGCAAATATTACAGCAAAATAACCGCAAATATATCCGCAAAAATTACCGCAATAATATCCGCAAAAAAAACCGCAATGATATCCGCAAAATTAACCGCAAATATTACCGCAAAATAACCGCAATGATATCCGCAAAAATAACCGCAAATATCACCGCAAAATAACCGCAATGATATCCGCAAAAATAACCGCAATAATATCCGCAAAAATAACCGCAATAATATCCGCAAAAATAACCGCAATGATATCCGCAAAAATAACCGCAAATATCACCGCAAAATAACCGCAATGATATCCGCAAAAATAACCGCAATAATATCCGCAAAAATAACCGCAAATATCACCGCAAAATAACCGCAATGATATCCGCAAAAATAACCGCAATAATATCCGCAAAAATAACCGCAAATATCACCGCAAAATAACCGCAATGATATCCGCCAAAATAACCGCAATAATATCCGCAAAAATAACCGCAATGATATCCGCAAAAATAACCGCAATAATATCCGCAAAAATAACCGCAAATATAACCGCAAAATAACCGCAATGATATCCGCAAAAATAACCGCAAATATCACCGCAAAATAACCGCAATGATATCCGCAAAAATAACCGCAATAATATCCGCAAAAATAACCGCAATGTTATCCGCAAAAATAACCGCAAATATTACCGCAAAATAACCGCAATGATATCCGCAAAAATAACCGCAAATATCTCCGCAAAATAACCGCAATGATATCCGCAAAAATAACCGCAATGATATCCGCAAAAATAACCGCAAATATTACCGCAAAATAACCGCAATGATATCCGCAAAAATAACCGCAAATATCATTGCAAAATAACCGCTATGATATCCGCAAAAATAACCGCAATAATATCCGCAAAAATATCCGCAATGATATCCGCAAAATTAACCGCAAATATTACAGCAAAATAACCGATATAATATCCGCAAAAATAACTGCAAATATTACCGCAAAATAACCGCAATGATATCCGCAAAAATAACCGAAATAATATCCGCAAAAATAACCGCAAATGTTACCGCAAAATAACCGCAATGATATCCGCAAAAATAACCGCAATAATATCCGCAAAAATAACCGCAAATATCACCGCAAAATAACCGCAATGATATCCGCAAAAATAACCGCAATAATATCCGCAAAAATAACCGCAATAATATCCGCAAAAATAACCGCAAATATCACCGCAAAATAACCGCAATGATATCCGCAAAAATAACCGCAATGATATCCGCAAAAATAACCGCAATAATGTCCGCAAAAATAACCGCAAATGTTACCGCAAAATAACCGCAATGATATCCGCAAAAATAACCGCAATGATATCCGCAAAAATAACCGCAAATATTACCGCAAAATAACCGCAATGATATCCGCAAAAATAACCGCAATGATATCCGCAAAAATAACCGCAATAATATCCGCAAAAATAACCGCAATGATATCCGCAAAAATAACCGCAATAATATCCGCAAAAATAACCGCAAATATTACCGCAAAATAACCGCAAATATTACCGCAAAATAACCGCAATGATATCTGCAAAAATAACCGCAAATATCACCGCAAAATAACCGCAATGATATCCGCAAATATAACCGCAATGATATCCGCAAAAATAACCGCAAATATTACCGCAAAATAACCGCAATGATATCCGCAAAAATAACCGGAAATATCACCGCAAAATAACCGCAATGATATCCGCAAAAATAACAGCAATAATATCCGCAAAAATAACCGCAATAATATCCGCAAAAATAACCGCAATGATATCCGCAAAAATAACCGCAAATATCTCCGCAAAATAACCGCAATGATATCCGCAACAATAACCGCAATGATATCCGCAAAAATAACCGCAATAATATCCGCAAAAATAACCGCAATGATATCCGCAAAAATAACCGCAATAATATCCGCAAAAATAACCGCAAATATTACCGCAAAATAACCGCAAATATTACCGCAAAATAACCGCAATGATATCTGCAAAAATAACCGCAAATATCACCGCAAAATATCCGCAAATATTACCGCAAAATAACCGCAATGATATCTGCAAAAATAACCGCAAATATCACCGCAAAATAACCGCAATGATATCCGCAAAAATAACCGCAATGATGTCCGCAAAAATAACCGCAAATATTACCGCAAAATAACCGCAATGATATCCGCAAAAATAACCGGAAATATCACCGCAAAATAACCGCAATGATATCCGCAAAAATAACCGCAATAATATCCGCAAAAATAATCGCAATAATATCCGCAAAAATAACCGCAATGATATCCGCAAAAATAACCGCAATAATATCCGCAAAAATAACCGCAATATTATCCGCAAAAATAACCGCAATTATATCCGCAAAAATAACCGCAAATATTACCGCAAAATAACCGCAAATATTACCGCAAAATAACCGCAATGATATCTGCAAAAATAACCGCAAATATCACCGCAAAATAACCGCAATGATATCCGCAAAAATAACCGCAATGATATCCGCAAAAATAACCACAATGATATCCGCAAAAATAACCGCAATAATATCCGCAAAAATAACCGCAATGATATCCGCATAAATAACCGCAAATATTACCGCAAAATAACCGCAATGATATCCGCAAAAATAACCGCAAATATCACCGCAAAATAACCGCAATGGTATCCGCAAAAATAACCGCAATGATATCCGCAAAAATAACCGCAAATATTACCGCAAAATAACCGCAATGATATCCGCAAAAATAACCGCAAATATCACCGCAAAATAACCGCAATGATATCCGCAAAAATAACCGCAATAATATCCGCAAAAATATCCGCAATAATATCCGAAAAAATAACCGCAATGATATCCGCAAAAATAACCGCAATAATATCGGCAAAAATAACCGCAATAATATCCGCAAAAATAACCGCAATGATATCCGCAAAAATAACCGCAAATATCACCGCAAAGTAACCGCAATGATATCCGCAAAAATAACCGCAATAATATCCGCAAAAATAACCGCAAATGTTACCGCAAAATAACCGCAATAATATCCGCAAAAATAACCGCAATGATATCCGCAAAAATAACCGCAAATATCACCGCAAAATAACCGCAATGATATCCGCAAAAATAACCGCAATAATATCCGCAAAAATAACCGCAATGATATCCGCAAAATTAACCGCAAATATTACCGCAAAATAACCGCAATGATATCCGCAAAAATAACCGCAAATATCTCCGCAAAATAACCGCAATGATATCCGCAAAAATAACCGCATTAATATCCGCAAAAATAACCGCAATAATATCCGCAAAAATAACCGCAATGATATCCGCAAAAATAACCGCAAATATCACCGCAAAATAACCGCAATGATATCCGTAAAAATAACCGCAATAATATCCGCAAAAATAACCATAAATATTACCGCAAAATAACCGAAATGATATCCGCAAAAATAACCGCAAATATCACCGCAAAATAACCGCAATGATATCCGCCAAAATAACCGCAAATATCACCGCAAAATAACCGCAATGATATCCGCAAAAATAACCGCAAATATTACCGCAATATAACCGCAATGATATCCGCAAAAATAACCGCAATGATATCCGCAAAAATAACCGCAATAATATCCGCAAAAATAACCGCAATGATATCCGCAAAAATAACCGCAAATAACACCGCAAAATAACCGCAATGATATCCGCAAAAATAACCGCAATTATATCCGCAAAAATAACCGCAAATATCACCGCAAAATAACCGCAATGATATCCGCAAAAATAACCGCAAATATTACCGCAAAATAACCGCAATGATATCCGCAAAAATATCCGCAATGATATCCGCAAAAATAACAGCAATAATATCCGCAAAAATAACCGCAATGATATCCGCTAAAATAACCGCAAATATTACCGCAAAATAACCGCAATGATATCCGCAAAAATAACCGCAAATATCACCGCAAAATAACCGCAATGATATCCGCAAAAATAACCGCAATAATATCCGCAAAAATAACCATAAATATTACCGCAAAATAACCGCAATGATATCCGCAAAAATAACCGCAAATATTTCAGCAAAATAACCGCAATAATATCCGCAAAAATAACCGCAAATATTACCGCAAAATAACCGCAATGATATCCGCAAAAATAACCGCAAATATTACCGCAAAATAACCGCAATGATATCCGCAAAAATAACCGCACATATCACCGCAAAATATCCGCAATGATATCCGCAAAAATAACCGCAAATATCACCGCAAAATAACCGCAATTATATCCGCAAAAATAACCGCAAATATCACCGCAAAATAACCGCAATGATATCCGCAAAAATAACCGCAATGATATCCGCAAAAATAACCGCAAATATTACCGCAAAATAACCGCAATGATATCCGCAAAAATAACCGCAATAATATCCGCAAAAATAACCGCAATAATATCCGCAAAAATATCCGCAATGATATCCGCAAAAATAACCGCAAATATCACCGCAAAATAACCGCAATGATATCCGCAAAAATAACCGCAAATATTACCGCAAAATAACCGCAATGATATCCGCAAAAATAACCGCAATGATATCCGCAAAAATAACCGCAATAAAATCCGCAAAAATAACCGCAATGATATCCGCAAAAATAACCGCAAATATTACCGCAAAATAACCGCAATGATATCCGCAAAAATAACCGCAAATATCACCGCAAAATAACCGCAATGATATCCGTAAAAATAACCGCAATAATATCCGCAAAAATAACCATAAATATTACCGCAAAATAACCGAAATGATATCCGCAAAAATAACCGCAAATATCACCGCAAAATAACCGCAATGATATCCGCCAAAATAACCGCAAATATCACCGCAAAATAACCGCAATGATATCCGCAAAAATAACCGCAAATATTACCGCAATATAACCGCAATGATATCCGCAAAAATAACCGCAATGATATCCGCAAAAATAACCGCAATAATATCCGCAAAAATAACCGCAATGATATCCGCAAAAATAACCGCAAATAACACCGCAAAATAACCGCAATGATATCCGCAAAAATAACCGCAATTATATCCGCAAAAATAACCGCAAATATCACCGCAAAATAACCGCAATGATATCCGCAAAAATAACCGCAAATATTACCGCAAAATAACCGCAATGATATCCGCAAAAATATCCGCAATGATATCCGCAAAAATAACAGCAATAATATCCGCAAAAATAACCGCAATGATATCCGCTAAAATAACCGCAAATATTACCGCAAAATAACCGCAATGATATCCGCAAAAATAACCGCAAATATCACCGCAAAATAACCGCAATGATATCCGCAAAAATAACCGCAATAATATCCGCAAAAATAACCATAAATATTACCGCAAAATAACCGCAATGATATCCGCAAAAATAACCGCAAATATTTCAGCAAAATAACCGCAATAATATCCGCAAAAATAACCGCAAATATTACCGCAAAATAACCGCAATGATATCCGCAAAAATAACCGCAAATATTACCGCAAAATAACCGCAATGATATCCGCAAAAATAACCGCACATATCACCGCAAAATATCCGCAATGATATCCGCAAAAATAACCGCAAATATCACCGCAAAATAACCGCAATTATATCCGCAAAAATAACCGCAAATATCACCGCAAAATAACCGCAATGATATCCGCAAAAATAACCGCAATGATATCCGCAAAAATAACCGCAAATATTACCGCAAAATAACCGCAATGATATCCGCAAAAATAACCGCAAATATCACCGCAAAATAACCGCAATGATATCCGCAAAAATAACCGCAATAATATCCGCAAAAATTACCGCAAATATCACAGCAAAATATCCGCAATGATATCCGCAAAAATAACCGCAAATATTACCGCAAAATAACCGCAATGATATCCGCAAAAATAACCGCAATGATATCCGCAAAAATAACCGCAATAAAATCCGCAAAAATAACCGCAATGATATCCGCAAAAATAACCGCAAATATTACCGCAAAATAACCGCAATGATATCCGCAAAAATAACCGCAAATATCACCGCAAAATAACCGCAATGATATCCGCAAAAATAACCGCAATAATATCCGCAAAAATAACCATAAATATTACCGCAAAATAACCGCAATGATATCCGCAAAAATAACCGCAAATATTTCAGCAAAATAACCGCAATAATATCCGCAAAAATAACCGCAAATATTACCGCAAAATAACCGCAATGATATCCGCAAAAATAACCGCAAATATTACCGCAAAATAACCGCAATGATATCCGCAAAAATAACCGCACATATCACCGCAAAATATCCGCAATGATATCCGCAAAAATAACAGCAAATATCACCGCAAAATAACCGCAATTATATCCGCAAAAATAACCGCAAATATCACCGCAAAATAACCGCAATGATATCCGCAAAAATAACCACAATGATATCCGCAAAAATAACCGCAAATATTACCGCAAAATAACCGCAATGATATCCGCAAAAATAACCGCAATAATATCCGCAAAAATAACCGCAATAATATCCGCAAAAATATCCGCAATGATATCCGCAAAAATAACCGCAAATATCACCGCAAAATAACCGCAATGATATCCGCAAAAATAACCGCAAATATTACCGCAAAATAACCGCAATGATATCCGCAAAAATAACCGCAATGATATCCGCAAAAATAACCGCAATAAAATCCGCAAAAATAACCGCAATGATATCCGCAAAAATAACCGCAAATATTACCGCAAAATAACCGCAATGATATCCGCAAAAATAACCGCAAATATCACCGCAAAATAACCGCAATGATATCCGTAAAAATAACCGCAATAATATCCGCAAAAATAACCATAAATATTACCGCAAAATAACCGAAATGATATCCGCAAAAATAACCGCAAATATCACCGCAAAATAACCGCAATGATATCCGCCAAAATAACCGCAAATATCACCGCAAAATAACCGCAATGATATCCGCAAAAATAACCGCAAATATTACCGCAATATAACCGCAATGATATCCGCAAAAATAACCGCAATGATATCCGCAAAAATAACCGCAATAATATCCGCAAAAATAACCGCAATGATATCCGCAAAAATAACCGCAAATAACACCGCAAAATAACCGCAATGATATCCGCAAAAATAACCGCAATTATATCCGCAAAAATAACCGCAAATATCACCGCAAAATAACCGCAATGATATCCGCAAAAATAACCGCAAATATTACCGCAAAATAACCGCAATGATATCCGCAAAAATATCCGCAATGATATCCGCAAAAATAACAGCAATAATATCCGCAAAAATAACCGCAATGATATCCGCTAAAATAACCGCAAATATTACCGCAAAATAACCGCAATGATATCCGCAAAAATAACCGCAAATATCACCGCAAAATAACCGCAATGATATCCGCAAAAATAACCGCAATAATATCCGCAAAAATAACCATAAATATTACCGCAAAATAACCGCAATGATATCCGCAAAAATAACCGCAAATATTTCAGCAAAATAACCGCAATAATATCCGCAAAAATAACCGCAAATATTACCGCAAAATAACCGCAATGATATCCGCAAAAATAACCGCAAATATTACCGCAAAATAACCGCAATGATATCCGCAAAAATAACCGCACATATCACCGCAAAATATCCGCAATGATATCCGCAAAAATAACCGCAAATATCACCGCAAAATAACCGCAATTATATCCGCAAAAATAACCGCAAATATCACCGCAAAATAACCGCAATGATATCCGCAAAAATAACCGCAATGATATCCGCAAAAATAACCGCAAATATTACCGCAAAATAACCGCAATGATATCCGCAAAAATAACCGCAAATATCACCGCAAAATAACCGCAATGATATCCGCAAAAATAACCGCAATAATATCCGCAAAAATTACCGCAAATATCACAGCAAAATATCCGCAATGATATCCGCAAAAATAACCGCAAATATTACCGCAAAATAACCGCAATGATATCCGCAAAAATAACCGCAATGATATCCGCAAAAATAACCGCAATAAAATCCGCAAAAATAACCGCAATGATATCCGCAAAAATAACCGCAAATATTACCGCAAAATAACCGCAATGATATCCGCAAAAATAACCGCAAATATCACCGCAAAATAACCGCAATGATATCCGCAAAAATAACCGCAATAATATCCGCAAAAATAACCATAAATATTACCGCAAAATAACCGAAATGATATCCGCAAAAATATCCGCAAATATCACCGCAAAATAACCGCAATGATATCCGCCAAAATAACCGCAAATATCACCGCAAAATAACCGCAATGCTATCCGCAAAAATAACCGCAAATATTACCGCAATATAACCGCAATGATATCCGCAAAAATAACCGCAATGATATCCGCAAAAATAACCGCAATAATATCCGCAAAAATAACCGCAATGATATCCGCAAAAATAACCGCAATAATGTCCGCAAAAATAACCGCAATGATATCCGCAAAAATAACCGCTAATAACACCGCAAAATAACCGCAATGATATCCGCAAAAATAACCGCAATTATATCCGCAAAAATAACCGCAAATATCACCGCAAAATAACCGCAATGATATCCGCAAAAATAACCGCAAATATTACCGCAAAATAACCGCAATGATATCCGCAAAAATAACCGCAATGATATCCGCAAAAATAACCGCAATAATATCCGCAAAAATAACCGCAAAAAAAACCGCAAATATTACCGCAAAATAACCGCAATGATATCCGCAAAAATAACCGCAAATATCACCGCAAAATAACCGCAATGATATCCGCAAAAATAACCGCAATAATATCCGCAAAAATAACCGCAATAATATCCGCAAAAATAACCGCAATGATATCCGCAAAAATAACCGCAAATATTACCGCAAAATAACCGCAATGATATCCGCAAAAATAACCGCAAATATCACCGCACAATAACCGCAATGATATCCGCAAAAATAACCGCAATGATATCCGCAAAAAAAACCGCAAATATTACCGCAAAATAACCGCAATGATATCCGCAAAAATAACCGCAAATATCACCGCAAAATAACCGCAATGATATCCGCAAAAATAACCGCAATAATATCCGCAAAAATATCCGCAATGATATCCGCAAAAATAACCGCAAATATCACCGCAAAATAACCGCAATGATATCCGCAAAAATAACCGCAAATATTACCGCAAAATAACCGCAATGATATCCGCAAAAATAACCGCAATGATATCCGCAAAAATAACCGCAATAAAATCCGCAAAAATAACCGCAATGATATCCGCTAAAATAACCGCAAATATTACCGCAAAATAACCGCAATGATATCCGCAAAAATAACCGCAAATATCACCGCAAAATAACCGCAATGATATCCGTAAAAATAACCGCAATAATATCCGCAAAAATAACCATAAATATTACCGCAAAATAACCGAAATGATATCCGCAAAAATAACCGCAAATATCACCGCAAAATAACCGCAATGATATCCGCCAAAATAACCGCAAATATCACCGCAAAATAACCGCAATGATATCCGCAAAAATAACCGCAAATATTACCGCGATATAACCGCAATGATATCCGCAAAAATAACCGCAATGATATCCGCAAAAATAACCGCAATAATATCCGCAAAGATAACCGCAATGATATCCGCAAAAATAACCGCAAATATCACCGCTAAATAACCGCAATAATATCCGCAAAAATAACCGCAATGATATCCGCAAAAATACCCGCAAATATTACCGCAAAATAACCGCAATGATATCCGCAAAAATAACCGCAAATATCACCGCAAAATAACCGCAATGATATCCGCAAAAATAACCGCAAATATCACCGCAAAATAACCGCAATGATATCCGCAAAAATAACCATAAATATTACCGCAAAATAACCGCAATGATATCCGCAAAAATAACCGCAAATATTTCAGCAAAATAACCGCAATAATATCCGCAAAAATAACCGCAAATATTACCGCAAAATAACCGCAATGATATCCGCAAAAATAACCGCAAATATCACCGCAAAATAACCGCAATGATATCCGCAAAAATAACCGCAATGATATCCGCAAAAATAACCGCAATAATATCCGCAAAATTAACCGCAAATATTACAGCAAAATAACCGCAATGATATCCGCAAAAATAACCGCAATAATATCCGCAAAAATAACCGCAATGATATCCGCAAAAATAACCGCAAATATTACCGCAAAATAACCGCAATGATATCCGCAAAAATAACCGCAAATATCACCGCAAAATAACCGCAATGATATCCGCAAAAATAACCGCAATAATATCCGCAAAAATAACCGCAAATATTACCGCAAAATAACCGCAATGATATCCGCAAAAATAACCGCAAATATCACCGCAAAATAACCGCAATGATATCCGCAAAAATAACCGCAATAATATCCGCAAAAATAACCGCAATAATATCCGCAAAAATATCCGCAATGATATCCGCAAAAATAACCGCAAATATCACCGCAAAATAACCGCAATGATATCCGCAAAAATAACCGCAAATATTACCGCAAAATAACCGCAATGATATCCGCAAAAATAACCGCA
The DNA here is from genome assembly GCA_958496175.1 of Sisyra terminalis. NCBI lineage: Eukaryota > Metazoa > Arthropoda > Insecta > Neuroptera > Sisyridae > Sisyra > Sisyra terminalis. Next base: position 887,920 of record OY292279.1, on the reverse strand, counting down.
ATGATATCCGCAAAAATAACCGCAATAAAATCCGCAAAAATAACCGCAATGATATCCGCTAAAATAACCGCAAATATTACCGCAAAATAACCGCAATGATATCCGCAAAAATAACCGCAAATATCACCGCAAAATAACCGCAATGATATCCGTAAAAATAACCGCAATAATATCCGCAAAAATAACCATAAATATTACCGCAAAATAACCGAAATGATATCCGCAAAAATAACCGCAAATATCACCGCAAAATAACCGCAATGATATCCGCCAAAATAACCGCAAATATCACCGCAAAATAACCGCAATGATATCCGCAAAAATAACCGCAAATATTACCGCGATATAACCGCAATGATATCCGCAAAAATAACCGCAATGATATCCGCAAAAATAACCGCAATAATATCCGCAAAGATAACCGCAATGATATCCGCAAAAATAACCGCAAATATCACCGCTAAATAACCGCAATAATATCCGCAAAAATAACCGCAATGATATCCGCAAAAATACCCGCAAATATTACCGCAAAATAACCGCAATGATATCCGCAAAAATAACCGCAAATATCACCGCAAAATAACCGCAATGATATCCGCAAAAATAACCGCAAATATCACCGCAAAATAACCGCAATGATATCCGCAAAAATAACCATAAATATTACCGCAAAATAACCGCAATGATATCCGCAAAAATAACCGCAAATATTTCAGCAAAATAACCGCAATAATATCCGCAAAAATAACCGCAAATATTACCGCAAAATAACCGCAATGATATCCGCAAAAATAACCGCAAATATCACCGCAAAATAACCGCAATGATATCCGCAAAAATAACCGCAATGATATCCGCAAAAATAACCGCAATAATATCCGCAAAATTAACCGCAAATATTACAGCAAAATAACCGCAATGATATCCGCAAAAATAACCGCAATAATATCCGCAAAAATAACCGCAATGATATCCGCAAAAATAACCGCAAATATTACCGCAAAATAACCGCAATGATATCCGCAAAAATAACCGCAAATATCACCGCAAAATAACCGCAATGATATCCGCAAAAATAACCGCAATAATATCCGCAAAAATAACCGCAAATATTACCGCAAAATAACCGCAATGATATCCGCAAAAATAACCGCAAATATCACCGCAAAATAACCGCAATGATATCCGCAAAAATAACCGCAAATATCACCGCAAAATAACCGCAATGATATCCGCAAAAATAACCGCAAATATTACAGCAAAATAACCGCAATAATATCCGCAAAAATAACCGCAAATATTACCGCAAAATAACCGCAATGATATCCGCAAAAATAACCGCAAATATCACCGCAAAATAACCGTAATGATATCCGCAAAAATAACCGCAATAATATCCGCAAAAATAACCGCAAATATTACCGCAAAATAACCGCAATGATATCCGCAAAAATAACCGCAAATATCACCGCAAAATAACCGCCATGATATCCGCAAAAATAACCGCAATGATATCTGCAAAAATAACCGCAATGATATCCGCAAAAATAACCGCAATAATATCCGCAAAATTAACCGCAAATATTACAGCAAAATAACCGCAATGATATCCGCAAAAATAACCGCAATAATATCCGCAAAAATAACCGCAATGATATCCGCAAAAATAACCGCAAATATTACCGCAAAATAACCGCAATGATATCCGCAAAAATAACCGCAAATATCACCGCAAAATAACCGCAATGATATCCGCAAAAATAACCGCAATAATATCCGCAAAAATAACCGTAAATATTACCGCAAAATAACCGCAATGATATCCGCAAAAATAACCGCAAATATCACCGCAAAATAACCGTAATGATATCCGCAAAAATAACCGCAATAATATCCGCAAAAATAACCGCAAATATTACCGCAAAATAACCGCAATGATATCCGCAAAAATAACCGCAAATATCACCGCAAAATAACCGCCATGATATCCGCAAAAATAACCGCAATAATATCCGCAAAAATAACCGCAAATATTACCGCAAAATAACCGCAATGATATCCGCAAAAATAACCGCAAATATTACCGCAAAATAACCGCAATGATATCCGCAAAAATAACCGCAATAATATCCGCAAAAATAACCGCAAATGTAACCGCAAAATAACCGCAATGATATCCGCAAAAATAACCGCAATAATATCCGCAAAAATAACCGCAAATATTACCGCAAAATAACCGCAATGATATCCGCAAAAATAACCGCAAATATCACCGCAAAATAACCGCAATGATATCCGCAAAAATAACCGCAAATATCACCGCAAAATAACCGCAAGGATATCCGCAAAACTAACCGCAATAATATCCGCAAAAATAACCGCAATAATATCCGCAAAAATAACCGCAATGATATCCGCAAAAATAACCGCAAATATTACCGCAAAATAACCGCAATAATTTCCGCAAAAATAACCGCAAATGTTACCGCAAAATAACCGCAATGATATCCGCAAAAATAACCGCAATAATATCCGCAAAAATAACCGCAAATGTTGCCGCAAAATAACCGCAATGATATCCGCAAAAATAACCGCAATAATATCCGCAAAAATAACCGCAATAATATCCGCAAAAATAACCGCAATGATATCCGCAAAAATAACCGCAAATATTACCGCAAAATAACCGCAATGATATCCGCAAAAATAACCGCAAATATCACCGCAAAATAACCGCAATGATATCCGCAAAAATAACCGCAATGATATCCGCAAAAATAACCGCAATAATATCCGCAAAATTAACCGCAAATATTACAGCAAAATAACCGCAATGATATCTGCAAAAATAACCGCAATAATATCCGCAAAAATATCCGCAAATGTTACCGCAAAATAACCGCAATGATATCCGCAAAAATAACCGCAATAATATCCGCAAAAATAACCGCAATAATATCCGCAAAAATAACCGCAATGATATCCGCAAAAATAACCGCAAATATTACCGCAAAATAACCGCAATGATATCCGCAAAAATAACCGCAAATATCACCGCAAAATATCCGCAATGATATCCGCAAAAATAACCGCAATGATATCCGCAAAAATAACCGCAATAATATCCGCAAAATTAACCGCAAATATTACAGCAAAATAACCGCAATGATATCCGCAAAAATAACCGCAATAATATCCGCAAAAATAACCGCAATGATATCCGCAAAATTAACCGCAAATATTACCGCAAAATAACCGCGATGATATCCGCAAAAATAACCGCAAATATCACCGCAAAATAACCGCATTGATATCCGCAAAAATATCCGCAAATGTTACCGCAAAATAACCGCAATGATATCCGCAAAAATAACCGCAATGATATCCGCAAAAATAACCGCAATAATATCCGCAAAATTAACCGCAAATATTACAGCAAAATAACCGCAATGATATCCGCAAAAATAACCGCAATAATATCCGCAAAAATAACCGCAATGATATCCGCAAAATTAACCGCAAATATTACCGCAAAATAACCGCGATGATATCCGCAAAAATAACCGCAAATATTTCCGCAAAATAACCGCAATGATATCCGCAAAAATAACCGCAATAATATCCGCAAAAATAACCGCAATGATATCCGCAAAATTAACCGCAAATATTACAGCAAAATAACCGCAATAATATCCGCAAAAATAACCGCAATGATATCCGCAAAAATAACCGCAAATATTACCGCAAAATAACCACAATGATATCCGCAAAAATAACCGCAAATATCACCGCAAAATAACCGCAATGATATCCGCAAAAATAACCGCAATGATATCCGCAAAAATAACCGCAAATATTACCGCAAAATAACCGCAATGATATCCGCAAAAATAACCGCAAATATCACCGCAAAATATCCGCAATGATATCCGCAAAAATAACCGCAATGATATCCGCAAAAATAACCGCAATAGTTTCCGCAAAATTATCCGCAAATATTACAGCAAAATAACCGCAATGATATCCGCATAAATAACCGCAAATATCACCGCAAAATAACCGCATTGATATCCGCAAAAATAACCGCAATAATATCCGCAAAAATAACCGCAAATATTACCGCAAAATAACCGCAATGATATCCGCAAAAATAACCGCAATAATATCCGCAAAAATAACCGCAATGATATCCGCAAAATTAACCGCAAATATTACAGCAAAATAACCGCAATAATATCCGCAAAAATAACCGCAAATATTACCGCAAAATAACCGCAATGATATCCGCAAAAATAACCGCAAATATTACCGCAAAATAACCGCAATGATATCCGCAAAAATAACCGCAAATATCACCGCAAAATAACCGCAATGATATCCGCAAAAATAACCGCAATGATATCCGCAAAAATAACCGCAATAATATCCGCAAAATTAACCGCAAATATTACAGCAAAATAACCGCAATGATATCTGCAAAAATAACCGCAATAATATCCGCAAAAATATCCGCAAATGTTACCGCAAAATAACCGCAATGATATCCGCAAAAATAACCGCAATAATATCCGCAAAAATAACCGCAAATGTTGCCGCAAAATAACCGCAATGATATCCGCAAAAATAACCGCAATAATATCCGCAAAAATAACCGCAATAATATCCGCAAAAATAACCGCAATAATATCCGCAAAAATAACCGCAATGATATCCGCAAAATTAACCGCAAATATTACAGCAAAATAACCGCAATAATATCCGCAAAAATAACCGCAATGATATCCGCAAAATTAACCGCAAATATTACCGCAAAATAACCGCGATGATATCCGCAAAAATAACCGCAAATATCACCGCAAAATAACCGCATTGATATCTGCAAAAATAACCGCAACAATATCCGCAAAAATAACCGCAAATATTTCCGCAAAATAACCGCAATGATATCCGCAAAAATAACCGCAATAATATCCGCAAAAATAACCGCAATGATATCCGCAAAAATAACCGCAAATATTACCGCAAAATAACCGCAATGATATCCGCAAAAATAACAGCAAATATCACCGCAAAATAACCGCAATGATATCCGCAAAAATAACCGCAATGATATCCGCAAAAATAACCGCAAATATTACCGCAAAATAACCGCAATGATATCCGCAAAAATAACCGCAATAATATCCGCAAAAATAACCGCAAATGTTACCGCAAAATAACCGCAATGATATCCGCAAAAATAACCGCAATAATATCCGCAAAAATAACCGCAATAATATCCGCAAAAATAACCGCAATGATATCCGCAAAAATAACCGCAATAATATCCGCAAAATTAACAGCAAATATTACAGCATAATAACCGCAATGATATCCGCATAAATAACCGCAAATATCACCGCAAAATAACCGCAATGATATCCGCAAAAATAACCGCAAATATTACCGCGAAATAACCGCAATGATATCCGCAAAAATAACCGCAAATATCACCGCAAAATAACCGCAATGATATCCGCAAAAATAACCGCAATGATATCCGCAAAAATAACCGCAATAATATCCGCAAAAATAACCGCAAATGTTACCGCAAAATAAACGCAATGATATCCGCAAAAATAACCGCAATAATATCCGCAAAAATAACCGCAATGATATCCGCAAAAATAACCGCAAATATTACCGCAAAATAACCGCAATGATATCCGCAAAAATAACCGCAAATATCACCGCAAAATAACCGCAATGATATCCGCAAAAATAACCGCAATAATATCCGCAAAAATAACCGCAAATATTACCGCAAAATAACCGCAATGATATCCGCAAAAATAACCGCAAATATCACCGCAAAATAACCGCAATGATATCCGCAAAAATAACCGCAAATATCACCGCAAAATAACCGCAATGATATCCGCAAAAATAACCGCAAATATTACAGCAAAATAACCGCAATAATATCCGCAAAAATAACCGCAAATATTACCGCAAAATAACCGCAATGATATCCGCAAAAATAACCGCAAATATCACCGCAAAATAACCGTAATGATATCCGCAAAAATAACCGCAATAATATCCGCAAAAATAACCGCAAATATTACCGCAAAATAACCGCAAATATCACCGCAAAATAACCGCCATGATATCCGCAAAAATAACCGCAATGATATCTGCAAAAATAACCGCAATGATATCCGCAAAAATAACCGCAATAATATCCGCAAAATTAACCGCAAATATTACAGCAAAATAACCGCAATGATATCCGCAAAAATAACCGCAATAATATCCGCAAAAATAACCGCAATGATATCCGCAAAAATAACCGCAAATATTACCGCAAAATAACCGCAATGATATCCGCAAAAATAACCGCAAATATCACCGCAAAATAACCGCAATGATATCCGCAAAAATAACCGCAATAATATCCGCAAAAATAACCGCAAATATTACCGCAAAATAACCGCAATGATATCCGCAAAAATAACCGCAAATATCACCGCAAAATAACCGTAATGATATCCGCAAAAATAACCGCAATAATATCCGCAAAAATAACCGCAAATATTACCGCAAAATAACCGCAATGATATCCGCAAAAATAACCGCAAATATTACCGCAAAATAACCGCAATGATATCCGCAAAAATAACCGCAATAATATCCGCAAAAATAACCGCAATAATATCCGCAAAAATAACCGCAAATGTTACCGCAAAATAACCGCAATGATATCCGCAAAAATAACCGCAATAATATCCGCAAAAATAACCGCAAATATTACCGCAAAATAACCGCAATGATATCCGCAAAAATAACCGCAAATATCACCGCAAAATAACCGCAATGATATCCGCAAAAATAACCGCAAATATCACCGCAAAATAACCGCAATGATATCCGCAAAACTAACCGCAATAATATCCGCAAAAATAACCGCAATAATATCCGCAAAAATAACCGCAATGATATCCGCAAAAATAACCGCAAATATTACCGCAAAATAACCGCAATGATATCCGCAAAACTAACCGCAATAATATCCGCAAAAATAACCGCAATAATATCCGCAAAAATAACCGCAATGATATCCGCAAAAATAACCGCAAATATCACCGCAAAATAACCGCAATGATATCCGCAAAAATAACCGCAATGACATCCGCAAAAATAACCGCAATAATATCCGCAAAATTAACCGCAAATATTACAGCAAAATAACCGCAATGATATCTGCAAAAATAACCGCAATAATATCCGCAAAAATATCCGCAAATGTTACCGCAAAATAACCGCAATGATATCCGCAAAAATAACCGCAAATATCAACGCAAAATATCCGCAATGATATCCGCAAAAATAACCGCAATGATATCCGCAAAAATAACCGCAATAATATCCGCAAAATTAACCGCAAATATTACAGCAAAATAACCGCAATGATATCCGCAAAAATAACCGCAATAATATCCGCAAAAATAACCGCAATGATATCCGCAAAATTAACCGCAAATATTACCGCAAAATAACCGCGCTGATATCCTCAAAAATAACCGCAAATATCACCGCAAAATAACCGCATTGATATCCGCAAAATAACCGCAACAATATCCGCAAAAATAACCGCAAATATTTCCGCAAAATAACCGCAATGATATCCGCAAAAATAACCGCAATAATATCCGCAAAAATAACCGCAATGATATCCGCAAAATTAACCGCAAATATCACCGCAAAATAACCGCATTGATATCCGCAAAAATAACCGCAATAATATCCGCAAAAATAACCGCAAATATTACCGCAAAATAACCGCAATGATATCCGCAAAAATAACCACAATAATATCCGCAATGATATCCGCAAAATTAACCGCAAATATTACAGCAAAATAACCGCAATAATATCCGCAAAAATAACCGCAAATATTACCGCAAAATAACCGCAATGATATCCGCAAAAATAACCGCAATAATATCCGCAAAAATAACCGCAAATGTTACCGCAAAATAACCGCAATGATATCCGCAAAAATTACCGCAAATATTACCGCAAAATAACCGCAATGATATCCGCAAAAATAACCGCAAATATCACCGCAAAATAACCGCAATGATATCCGCAAAAATAACCGCAATAATATCCGCAAAATTAATCGCAAATATTACAGCAAAATAACCGCAATGATATCCGCAAAAATAACCGCAATAATATCCGCAAAAATAACCGCAATGATATCCGCAAAAATAACCGCAAATATTACCGCAAAATAACCGCAATGATATCCGCAAAAATAACCGCAAATATCACCGCAAAATAACCGCAATGATATCCGCAAAAATAACCGCAATAATATCCGCAAAAATAACCGCAAATATTACCGCAAAATAACCGCAATGATATCCGCAAAAATAACCGCAAATATCACCGCAAAATAACCGCAATGATATCCGCAAAAATAACCGCAAATATCACCGCAAAATAACCGCAATGATATCCGCAAAAATAACCGCAATAATATCCGCAAAAATAACCGCAAATGTTACCGCAAAATAACCGCAATGATATCCGCAAAAATAACCGCAATAATATCCGCAAAAATAACCGCAATAATATCCGCAAAAATAACCGCAATGATATCCGCAAAAATAACCGCAATAATATCCGCAAAATTAACAGCAAATATTACAGCATAATAACCGCAATGATATCCGCAAAAATAACCGCAAATATCACCGCAAAATAACCGCAATGATATCCGCAAAAATAGTCGCAAATATTACCGCGAAATAACCGCAATGATATCCGCAAAAATAACCGCAAATATCACCGCAAAATAACCGCAATGATATCCGCAAAAATAACCGCAATGATATCCGCAAAAATAACCGCAATAATATCCGCAAAAATAACCGCAAATGTTACCGCAAAATAAACGCAATGATATCCGCAAAAATAACCGCAATGATATCCGCAAAAATAACCGCAATGATATCCGCAAAAATAACCGCAATAATATCCGCAAAATTAACCGCAAATATTACAGCAAAATAACCGCAATGATATCCGCAAAAATAACCGCAAATATCACCGCAAAATAACCGCAATGTTATCCGCAAAAATAACCGCAAATATTACCGCGAAATAACCGCAATGATATCCGCAAAAATAACCGCAAATATCACCGCAAAATAACCGCAATGATATCCGCAAAAATAACCGCAATGATATCCGCAAAAATATCCGCAAATATTACCGCAAAATAACCGCAATGATATCCGCAAAAATAACCGCAAATATTACCGCAAAATAACCGCAATGATATCCGCAAAAATAACCGCAAATATCACCGCAAAATAACCGCAATGATATCCGCAAAAATAACCGCAATAATATCCGCAAAAATAACCGCAAATATTACCACAAAATAACCGCAATGATATCCGCAAAAATAACCGCAAATATCACCGCAAAATAACCGCATTGATATCCGCAAAAATTACCGCAAAAATATCCACAAAAATAACCGCAATGATATCCGCAAAATTAACCGCAAATATTACAGCAAAATAACCGCAATAATATCCGCAAAAATAACCGCAAATATTACCGCAAAATAACCGCAATGATATCCGCAAAAATAACCGCAATAATATCCGCAAAAATAACCGCAAATGTTACCGCAAAATAACCGCCACGATATCCGCAAAAATAACCGCAAATATTACCGCAAAATAACCGCAATGATATCCGCAAAAATAACCGCAAATATCACCGCAAAATAACCGCAATGATATCCGCAAAAATAACCGCAATGATATCCGCAAAAATAACCGCAATAATATCCGCAAAATTAACCCCAAATATTACAGCAAAATAACCGCAATGATATCCGCAAAAATAACTGCAATAATATCCGCAAAAATAACCGCAATGATATCCGCAAAAATAACCGCAAATATTACCGCAAAATAACCGCAATGATATCCGCTAAAATAACCGCAAATATCACCGCAAAATAACCGCAATGATATCCGCAAAAATAACCGCAATAATATCCGCAAAAATAACCGCAAATATTACCGCAAAATAACCGCAATGATATCCGCAAAAATAACCGCAAATATCACCGCCAAATAACCGCAATAATATCCGCAAAAATAACCGCAAATATCACCGCAAAATAACCGCAATGATATCCGCAAAAATAACCGTCATAATATCCGCAAAAATAACCGCAAATGTTACCGCAAAATAACCGCAATGATATCCGCAAAAAATAACCGCAATAATATCCGCAAAAATAACCGCAATAATATCCGCAAAAATAACCGCAATGATATCCGCAAAAATAACCGCAATAATATCCGCAAAATTAACCGCAAATATTACAGCAAAATAACCGCAATGATATCCGCAAAAATAACCGCAAATATCACCGCAAAATAACCGCAATGATATCCGCAAAAATAACCGCAAATATTACCGCGAAATAACCCCAATGATATCCGCAAAAATAACCGCAAATATCACCGCAAAATAACCGCAATGATATCCGCAAAAATAACCGCAATGATATCCGCAAAAATAACCGCAATAATATCCGCAAAAATAACCGCAAATGTTACCGCAAAATAAACGCAATGATATCCGCAAAAATAACCGCAATGATATCCGCAAAAATAACCGCAATGATATCCGCAAAAATAACCGCAATAATATCCGCAAAAATAACCGCAAATGTTACCGCAAAATAAACGCAATGATATCCGCAAAAAATAACCGCAATAATATCCGCAAAAATAACCGCAATAATATCCGCAAAAATAACCGCAATGATATCCGCAAAAATAACCGCAATAATATCCGCAAAATTAACCGCAAATATTACAGCAAAATAACCGCAATGATATCCGCAAAAATAACCGCAAATATCACCGCAAAATAACCGCAATGATATCCGCAAAAATAACCGCAAATATTACCGCGAAATAACCGCAATGATATCCGCAAAAATAACCGCAAATATGACCGCAAAATAACCGCAATGATATCCGCAAAAATAACCGCAAATATCACCGCAAAATAACCGCAATGATATCCGCAAAAATAACCGCAATAATATCCGCAAAAATAACCGCAAATATTACCGCAAAATAACCGCAATGATATCCGCAAAAATAACCGCAAATATCACCGCAAAATAACCGCAATGATATCCGCAAAAATAACCGCAAATATCACCGCAAAATAACCGCAATGATATCCGCAAAAATAACCGCAATAATATCCGCAAAAATAACCGCAAATGTTACCGCAAAATAACCGCAATGATATCCGCAAAAATAACCGCAATAATATCCGCAAAAATAACCGCAATAATATCCGCAAAAATAACCGCAATGATATCCGCAAAAATAACCGCAATAATATCCGCAAAATTAACAGCAAATATTACAGCATAATAACCGCAATGATATCCGCAAAAATAACCGCAAATATCACCGCAAAATAACCGCAATGATATCCGCAAAAATAGTCGCAAATATTACCGCGAAATAACCGCAATGATATCCGCAAAAATAACCGCAAATATCACCGCAAAATAACCGCAATGATATCCGCAAAAATAACCGCAATGATATCCGCAAAAATAACCGCAATAATATCCGCAAAAATAACCGCAAATGTTACCGCAAAATAAACGCAATGATATCCGCAAAAATAACCGCAATGATATCCGCAAAAATAACCGCAATGATATCCGCAAAAATAACCGCAATAATATCCGCAAAATTAACCGCAAATATTACAGCAAAATAACCGCAATGATATCCGCAAAAATAACCGCAAATATCACCGCAAAATAACCGCAATGTTATCCGCAAAAATAACCGCAAATATTACCGCGAAATAACCGCAATGATATCCGCAAAAATAACCGCAAATATCACCGCAAAATAACCGCAATGATATCCGCAAAAATAACCGCAATGATATCCGCAAAAATATCCGCAAATATTACCGCAAAATAACCGCAATGATATCCGCAAAAATAACCGCAAATATTACCGCAAAATAACCGCAATGATATCCGCAAAAATAACCGCAAATATCACCGCAAAATAACCGCAATGATATCCGCAAAAATAACCGCAATAATATCCGCGAAAATAACCGCAAATATTACCACAAAATAACCGCAATGATATCCGCAAAAATAACCGCAAATATCACCGCAAAATAACCGCATTGATATCCGCAAAAATTACCGCAAAAATATCCACAAAAATAACCGCAATGATATCCGCAAAATTAACCGCAAATATTACAGCAAAATAACCGCAATAATATCCGCAAAAATAACCGCAAATATTACCGCAAAATAACCGCAATGATATCCGCAAAAATAACCGCAATAATATCCGCAAAAATAACCGCAAATGTTACCGCAAAATAACCGCCACGATATCCGCAAAAATAACCGCAAATATTACCGCAAAATAACCGCAATGATATCCGCAAAAATAACCGCAAATATCACCGCAAAATAACCGCAATGATATCCGCAAAAATAACCGCAATGATATCCGCAAAAATAACCGCAATAATATCCGCAAAATTAACCCCAAATATTACAGCAAAATAACCGCAATGATATCCGCAAAAATAACCGCAATAATATCCGCAAAAATAACCGCAATGATATCCGCAAAAATAACCGCAAATATTACCGCAAAATAACCGCAATGATATCCGCAAAAATAACCGCAAATATCACCGCAAAATAACCGCAATGATATCCGCAAAAATAACCGCAATAATATCCGCAAAAATAACCGCAAATATTACCGCAAAATAACCGCAATGATATCCGCAAAAATAACCGCAAATATCACCGCCAAATAACCGCAATAATATCCGCAAAAATAACCGCAAATATCACCGCAAAATAACCGCAATGATATCCGCAAAAATAACCGCCATAATATCCGCAAAAATAACCGCAAATGTTACCGCAAAATAACCGCAATGATATCCGCAAAAAATAACCGCAATAATATCCGCAAAAATAACCGCAATAATATCCGCAAAAATAACCGCAATGATATCCGCAAAAATAACCGCAATAATATCCGCAAAATTAACCGCAAATATTACAGCAAAATAACCGCAATGATATCCGCAAAAATAACCGCAAATATCACCGCAAAATAACCGCAATGATATCCGCAAAAATAACCGCAAATATTACCGCGAAATAACCGCAATGATATCCGCAAAAATAACCGCAAATATCACCGCAAAATAACCGCAATGATATCCGCAAAAATAACCGCAATGATATCCGCAAAAATAACCGCAATAATATCCGCAAAAATAACCGCAAATGTTACCGCAAAATAAACGCAATGATATCCGCAAAAATAACCGCAATGATATCCGCAAAAATAACCGCAATGATATCCGCAAAAATAACCGCAATAATATCCGCAAAAATAACCGCAAATGTTACCGCAAAATAAACGCAATGATATCCGCAAAAAATAACCGCAATAATATCCGCAAAAATAACCGCAATAATATCCGCAAAAATAACCGCAATGATATCCGCAAAAATAACCGCAATAATATCCGCAAAATTAACCGCAAATATTACAGCAAAATAACCGCAATGATATCCGCAAAAATAACCGCAAATATCACCGCAAAATAACCGCAATGATATCCGCAAAAATAACCGCAAATATTACCGCGAAATAACCGCAATGATATCCGCAAAAATAACCGCAAATATGACCGCAAAATAACCGCAATGATATCCGCAAAAATAACCGCAATGATATCCGCAAAAATAACCGCAATAATATCCGCAAAAATAACCGCAATAATATCCGCAAAATTAACCGCAAATATTACAGCAAAATAACCGCAATGATATCCGCAAAAATAACCGCAAATATCACCGCAAAATATCCGCAATGATATCCACATAAATAACCGCAAATATTTTTGCGAAATAACCGCAATGATATCCGCAAAAATAACCGCAAATATCACCGCAAAATAACCGCAATGATATCCGCAAAAATAACCGCAAATATTACCGCAAAATAACCGCAATGATATCCGCAAAAATAACCGCAAATATTACCGCAAAATAACCGCAATGATATCCGCAAAAATAACCGCAAATATCACCGCAAAATAACCGCAATGATATCCGCAAAAAATAACCGCAATAATATCCGCAAAAATAACCGCAATAATATCCGCAAAAATAACCGCAATGATATCCGCAAAAATAACCGCAATAATATCCGCAAAATTAACCGCAAATATTACAGCAAAATAACCGCAATGATATCCGCAAAAATAACCGCTAATATCACCGCCAAATAACCGCAATGATATCCGCAAAAATAACCGCAATGATATCCGCAAAAATAACCGCAAATATCACCGCAAAATAACCGCAATGATATCCGCAAAAATAACCGCAATGATATCCGCAAAAATAACCGCAAATAATACCGCAAAATAACCGCAATGATATCCGCAAAAATAACCGCAAATATTACCGCAAAATAACCGCAATGATATCCGCAAAAATAACCGCAAATATCACCGCAAAATAACCGCAATGATATCCGCAAAAATAACCGCAATAATATCCGCAAAAATAACCGCAAATATTACCGCAAAATAACCGCAATGATATCCGCAAAAATAACCGCAAATATCACCGCAAAATAACCGCAATGATATCCGCAAAAATAACCGAAATAATATCCGCAAAAATAACCGCAAATATTACCGCAAAATAACCGCAATGATATCCGCATAAATAACCGCAAATATCACCGCAAAATAACCGCAATGATAACCGCAAAAATAACCGCAATAATATCCGCAAAAATAACCGCAAATATTACCGCAAAATAACCGCAATGATATCCGCAAAAATAACCGCAAATATCACCGCAAAATATCCGCAATGATATCCACATAAATAACCGCAAATATTTTTGCGAAATAACCGCAATGATATCCGCAAAAATAACCGCAAATATCACCGCAAAATAACCGCAATGATATCCGCAAAAATAACCGCAAATATTACCGCAAAATAACCGCAATGATATCCGCAAAAATAACCGCAAATATTACCGCAAAATAACCGCAATGATATCCGCAAAAATAACCGCAAATATCACCGCAAAATATCCGCAATGATATCCGCAAAAATAACCGCAATGATATCCGCAAAAATAACCGCAATAATTTCCGCAAAATTAACCGCAAATATTACAGCAAAATAACCGCAATGATATCCGCAAAAATAACCGCAAATATCACCGCAAAATAACCGCAATGATATCCGCAAAAATAACCGCAATAATATCCGCAAAAATAACCGCAATGATATCCGCAAAAATAACCGCAAATATTACCGCAAAATAACCGCAATGATATCCGCAAAAATAACCGCAAATATCACCGCAAAATAACCGCAATGATATCCGCAAAAATAACCGCAATAATATCCGCAAAAATAACCGCAAATATTACCGCAAAATAACCGCAATGATATCCGCCAAAATAACCGCAAATATCACCGCAAAATAACCGCAATGATATCCGCAAAAATAACCGCAAATATCACCGCAAAATAACCGCAATGATATCCGCAAAAATAACCGCAAATATCACCGCAAAATAACCGCAATGATATCCGCAAAAATAACCGCAAATATTACAGCAAAATAACCGCAATAATATCCGCAAAAATAACCGCAAATATTACCGCAAAATAACCGCAATGATATCCGCAAAAATAACCGCAAATATGACCGCAAAATAACCGCAATGATATCCGCAAAAATAACCGCAATGATATCCGCAAAAATAACCGCAATAATATCCGCAAAAATAACCGCAATAATATCCGCAAAATTAACCGCAAATATTACAGCAAAATAACCGCAATGATATCCGCAAAAATAACCGCAAATATCACCGCAAAATATCCGCAATGATATCCACATAAATAACCGCAAATATTTTTGCGAAATAACCGCAATGATATCCGCAAAAATAACCGCAAATATCACCGCAAAATAACCGCAATGATATCCGCAAAAATAACCGCAAATATTACCGCAAAATAACCGCAATGATATCCGCAAAAATAACCGCAAATATTACCGCAAAATAACCGCAATGATATCCGCAAAAATAACCGCAAATATCACCGCAAAATAACCGCAATGATATCCGCAAAAAATAACCGCAATAATATCCGCAAAAATAACCGCAATAATATCCGCAAAAATAACCGCAATGATATCCGCAAAAATAACCGCAATAATATCCGCAAAATTAACTGCAAATATTACAGCAAAATAACCGCAATGATATCCGCAAAAATAACCGCTAATATCACCGCCAAATAACCGCAATGATATCCGCAAAAATAACCGCAATGATATCCGCAAAAATAACCGCAATGATATCCGCAAAAATATCCGCAATAATTTCCGCAAAATTAACCGCAAATATTACAGCAAAATAACCGCAATGATATCCGCAAAAATAACCGCAAATATCACCGCAAAATAACCGCAATGATATCCGCAAAAATAACCGCAATAATATCCGCAAAAATAACCGCAAATATTACCGCAAAATAACCGCAATTATATCCGCAAAAATAACCGCAAATATTACCGCAAAATAACCGCAATGATATCCGCAAAAAAATAACCGCAATAATATCCGCAAAAATATCCGCAAATGTTACCGCAAAATAACCGCAATGATATCCGCAAAAATAACCGCAAATATCACCGCAAAATAACCGCAATGATATCCGCAAAAATAACCGCAAATATTACAGCAAAATAACCGCAATAATATCCGCAAAAATAACCGCAAATATTACCGCAAAATAACCGCAATGATATCCGCAAAAATAACCGCAAATATCACCGCAAAATAACCGCAATGATATCCGCAAAAATAACCGCAATAATATCCGCAAAAATAACCGCAAATATTACCGCAAAATAACCGCAATGATATCCGCAAAAATAACCGCAAATATCACCGCAAAATAACCGCAATGATATCCGCAAAAATAACCGCAATAATATCCGCAAAAATAACCGCAAATATTACCGCAAAATAACCGCAATTATATCCGCAAAAATAACCGCAAATATTACCGCAAAAAAACCGCAATGATATCCGCAAAAATAACCGCAATAATATCCGCAAAAATAACCGCAAATGTTACCGAAAAATAACCGCAATGATATCCGCAAAAATAACCGCAATAATATCCGCAAAAATAACCGCAAATATTACCGCAAAATAACCGCCATGATATCCGCAAAAATAACCGCAAATATCACCGCAAAATAACCGCAATGATATCCGCAAAAATAACCGCAAATATCACCGCAAAATAACCGCAATGATATCCGCAAAAATAACCGCAATAATATCCGCAAAAATAACCGCAAATGTTACCGCAAAATAACCGCAATGATATCCGCAAAAATAACCGCAATAATATCCGCAAAAATAACCGCAATAATATCCGCAAAAATAACCGCAATGATATCCGCAAAAATAACCGCAAATATTACCGCAAAATAACCGCAATAATTTCCGCAAAAATAACCGCAAATGTTACCGCAAAATAACCGCAATGATATCCGCAAAAATAACCGCAATAATATCCGCAAAAATAACCGCAAATGTTGCCGCAAAATAACCGCAATGATATCCGCAAAAATAACCGCAATGATATCCGCAAAAATAACCGCAATAATATCCGCAAAATTAACCGCAAATATTACAGCAAAATAACCGCAATGATATCTGCAAAAATAACCGCAATAATATCCGCAAAAATATCCGCAAATGTTCTCGCAAAATAACCGCAATGATATCCGCAAAAATAACCGCCATAATATCCGCAAAAATAACCGCAATAATATCCACAAAAATAACCGCAATGATATCCGCAAAAATAACCGCAAATATTACCGCAAAATAACCGCAATGATATCCGCAAAAATAACCGCAAATATCACCGCAAAATATCCGCAATGATATCCGCAAAAATAACCGCAATGATATCCGCAAAAATAACCGCAATAATTTCCGCAAAATTAACCGCAAATATTACAGCAAAATAACCGCAATGATATCCGCAAAAATAACCGCAAATATCACCGCAAAATAACCGCAATGATATCCGCAAAAATAACCGCAATAATATCCGCAAAAATAACCGCAATGATATCCGCAAAAATAACCGCAAATATTACCGCAAAATAACCGCAATGATATCCGCAAAAATAACCGCAAATATCACCGCAAAATAACCGCAATGATATCCGCAAAAATAACCGCAATAATATCCGCAAAAATAACCGCAAATATTACCGCAAAATAACCGCAATGATATCCGCCAAAATAACCGCAAATATCACCGCAAAATAACCGCAATGATATCCGCAAAAATAACCGCAAATATCACCGCAAAATAACCGCAATGATATCCGCAAAAATAACCGCAAATATCACCGCAAAATAACCGCAATGATATCCGCAAAAATAACCGCAAATATTACAGCAAAATAACCGCAATAATATCCGCAAAAATAACCGCAAATATTACCGCAAAATAACCGCAATGATATCCGCAAAAATAACCGCAAATATGACCGCAAAATAACCGCAATGATATCCGCAAAAATAACCGCAATGATATCCGCAAAAATAACCGCAATAATATCCGCAAAATTAACCGCAAATATTACAGCAAAATAACCGCAATGATATCCGCAAAAATAACCGCAAATATCACCGCAAAATATCCGCAATGATATCCACATAAATAACCGCAAATATTTTTGCGAAATAACCGCAATGATATCCGCAAAAATAACCGCAAATATCACCGCAAAATAACCGCAATGATATCCGCAAAAATAACCGCAAATATTACCGCAAAATAACCGCAATGATATCCGCAAAAATAACCCCAAATATTACCGCAAAATAACCGCAATGATATCCGCAAAAATAACCGCAAATATTACCGCAAAATAACCGCAATGATATCCGCAAAAATAACCGCAAATATCACCGCAAAATAACCGCAATGATATCCGCCAAAATAACCGCAAATATCACCGCAAAATAACCGCAATAATATCCGCAAAATTAACCGCAAATATTACAGCAAAATAACCGCAATGATATCCGCAAAAATAACCGCAATAATATCCGCAAAAATAACCGCAATAATATCCGCAAAAATAACCGCAATGATATCCGCAAAAATAACCGCAAATATCACCGCAAAATAAACGCAATGATATCCGCAAAAATAACCGCAATAATATCCGCAAAAATAACCGCAATGATATCCGCAAAAATAACCGCAAATATTACCGCAAAATAACCGCAATGATATCCGCAAAAATAACCGCAAATATCACCGCAAAATATCCGCAATGATATCCGCAAAAATAACCGCAATGATATCCGCAAAAATAACCGCAATAATTTCCGCAAAATTAACCGCAAATATTACAGCAAAATAACCGCAATGATATCCGCAAAAATAACCGCAAATATCACCGCAAAATAACCGCAATGATATCCGCAAAAATAACCGCAATAATATCCGCAAAAATAACCGCAAATATTACCGCAAAATAACCGCAATGATATCCGCAAAAATAACCGCAATAATATCCGCAAAAATAACCGCAAATATCACCGCAAAATAACCGCAATGATATCCGCAAAAATAACCGCAATGATATCCGCAAAAATAACCGCAATGATATCCGCAAAAATAACCGCAATGATATCCGCAAAAATAACCGCAAATATCACCGCAAAATAACCGCAATGATATCCGCAAAAATAACCGCAAATATCACCGCAAAATAACCGCAATAATATCCGCAAAATTAACCGCAAATATTACAGCAAAATAACCGCAATGATATCCGCAAAAATAACCGCAATAATATCCGCAAAAATAACCGCAAATGTTACCGCAAAATAACCGCAATGATATCCGCAAAAATAACCGCAAATATCACCGCAAAATAACCGCAATGATATCCGCAAAAATAACCGCAATAATATCCGCAAAAATAACCGCAAATATTACCGCCAATTAACCGCAATGATATCCGCAAAAATAACCGCAAATATCACCGCAAAATAACCGCAATGATATCCGCAAAAATAACCGCAATAATATCCACAAAAATAACCGCAATGATATCCGCAAAATTAACCGCAAATATTACAGCCAAATAAACGCAATAATATCCGAAAAAATAACCGCAATAATATCCGCAAAAATAACCGCAATGATATCCGCAAAAATAACCGCAAATATTACCGCAAAATAACCGCAATGATATCCGCAAAAATAACCGCAAATATCACCGCAAAATAACCGCAATGATATCCGCCAAAATAACCGCAAATATCACCGCAAAATAACCGCAATAATATCCGCAAAATTAACCGCAAATATTACAGCAAAATAACCGCAATGATATCCGCAAAAATAACCGCAATAATATCCGCAAAAATAACCGCAATAATATCCGCAAAAATAACCGCAATGATATCCGCAAAAATAACCGCAAATATCACCGCAAAATAACCGCAATGATATCCGCAAAAATAACCGCAAATATCACCGCAAAATATCCGCAATGATATCCGCAAAAATAACCGCAATGATATCCGCAAAAATAACCGCAATAATTTCCGCAAAATTAACCGCAAATATTACAGCAAAATAACCGCAATGATATCCGCAAAAATAACCGCAAATATCACCGCAAAATAACCGCAATGATATCCGCAAAAATAACCGCAATAATATCCGCAAAAATAACCGCAAATATTACCGCAAAATAACCGCAATGATATCCGCAAAAATAACCCCAAATATTACCGCAAAATAACCGCAATGATATCCGCAAAAATAACCGCAATAATATCCGCAAAAATAACCGCAAATGTTACCGCAAAATAACCGCAATGATATCCGCAAAAATAACCGCAATAATATCCGCAAAAATAACCGCAAATGTTACCGCAAAATAACCGCAATGATATCCGAAAAATAACCGCAATAATATCCGCAAAAATAACCGCAAATATTACAGCAAAATAACCGCAATGATATCCGCAAAAATAACCGCGCTAATATCCGCAAAAATAACCGCAAATGTTACCGCAAAATAACCGCAATGATATCCGCAAAAATAACCGCAATAATATCCGCAAAAATAACCGCAAATATCACCGCAAAATAACCGCAATGATATCCGCAAAAATAACCGCAATGATATCCGCAAAAATAACCGCAATGATATCCGCAAAAATAACCGCAAATATTACCGCAAAATAACCGCAATGATATCCGCAAAAATAACCGCAAATATCACCGCAAAATAACCGCAATGATATCCGCAAAAATAACCGCAAATATCACCGCAAAATAACCGCAATAATATCCGCAAAATTAACCGCAAATATTACAGCAAAATAACCGCAATGATATCCGCAAAAATAACCGCAATAATATCCGCAAAAATAACCGCAAATGTTACCGCAAAATAACCGCAATGATATCCGCAAAAATAACCGCAAATATCACCGCAAAATAACCGCAATGATATCCGCAAAAATAACCGCAATAATATCCGCAAAAATAACCGCAAATATTACCGCAAAATAACCGCAATGATATCCGCAAAAATAACCGCAAATATCACCGCAAAATATCCGCAATGATATCCGCATAAATAACCGCAATAATATCCGCAAAAATAACCGCAATGATATCCGCCAAAATAACCGCAAATATTACAGCAAAATAACCGCAATAATATCCGCAAAAATAACCGCAAATATTACCGCAAAATAACCGCAATGATATCCGCAAAAATAACCGCAATAATATCCGCAAAAATAACCGCAAATGTTACCGCAAAATAACCGCAATGATATCCGCAAAAATAACCGCAATAATATCCGCAAAAATAACCGCAATAATATCCGCAAAAATAACCGCAATGATATCCGCAAAAATAACCGCAAATATTACCGCAAAATAACCGCAATGATATCCGCAAAAATAACCGCAAATATCACCGCATAATAACCGCAATGATATCCGCAAAAATAACCGCAATAATATCCGCAAAAATAACCGCAAATATTACCGCAAAATAACCGCAATGATATCCGCAAAAATTTCCGCAAATATCACCGCAAAATAACCGCAATGATATCCGCAAAAATAACCGCAAATATCACCGCAAAATAACCGCAATGATATCCGCAAAAATAACCGCAAATATTACCGCAAAACAACCGCAATAATATCCGCAAAAATAACCGCAAATATTACCGCAAATTAACCGCAATGATATCCGCAAAAATAACCGCAATAATAGCCGCAAAAATAACCGCAAATATTACCGCAAAACAACCGCAATAATATCCGCAAAAATAACCGCAAATATTACCGCAAATTAACCGCAATGATATCCGCAAAAATAACCGCAATAATAGCCGCAAAAATAACCGCAAATATTACCGCAAAATAACCGCAATGATATCCGCAAAAATAACTGCAATGATATCCGCAAAAATTACCGCAATAATATCCGCAAAAATAACCGCAATGATATCCGCAAAAATAACCGCAAATATTACCGCAATACAACCGCAATAATATCCGCAAAAATAACCGCAAATATTACCGCAAATTAACCGCAATGATATCCGCTAAAATAACCGCAACAATAGCCGCAAAAATAACCGCAAATATTACCGCAAAACAACCGCAATAATATCCGCAAAAATAACCGCAAATATTACCGCAAATTAACCGCAATGATATCCGCAAAAATAACCGCAATAATAGCCCCAAAAATAACCGCAAATATTACCGCAAATTAACCGCAATGATATCCGCAAAAATAACCGCAAATATCACCGCAAAATAACCGCAATGATATCCGCAAAAATAACCGCAATAATATCCGCAAAAATAACCGCAAATGTTACCGCAAAATAACCGCAATGATATCCGCAAAAATAACCGCAATAATATCCGCAAAAATAACCGCAAATGTTACCGCAAAATAACCGCAATGATATCCGAAAAATAACCGCAATAATATCCGCAAAAATAACCGCAAATATTACAGCAAAATAACCGCAATGATATCCGCAAAAATAACCGCGCTAATATCCGCAAAAATAACCGCAAATATTACAGCCAAATAAACGCAATAATATCCGAAAAAATAACCGCAATAATATCCGCAAAAATAACCGCAATGATATCCGCAAAAATAACCGCAAATATTACCGCAAAATAACCGCAATGATATCCGCAAAAATAACCGCAAATATCACCGCAAAATAACCGCAATGATATCCGCCAAAATAACCGCAAATATCACCGCAAAATAACCGCAATAATATCCGCAAAATTAACCGCAAATATTACAGCAAAATAACCGCAATGATATCCGCAAAAATAACCGCAATAATATCCGCAAAAATAACCGCAATAATATCCGCAAAAATAACCGCAATGATATCCGCAAAAATAACCGCAAATATCACCGCAAAATAACCGCAATGATATCCGCAAAAATAACCGCAAATATCACCGCAAAATATCCGCAATGATATCCGCAAAAATAACCGCAATGATATCCGCAAAAATAACCGCAATAATTTCCGCAAAATTAACCGCAAATATTACAGCAAAATAACCGCAATGATATCCGCAAAAATAACCGCAAATATCACCGCAAAATAACCGCAATGATATCCGCAAAAATAACCGCAATAATATCCGCAAAAATAACCGCAAATATTACCGCAAAATAACCGCAATGATATCCGCAAAAATAACCCCAAATATTACCGCAAAATAACCGCAATGATATCCGCAAAAATAACCGCAATAATATCCGCAAAAATAACCGCAAATGTTACCGCAAAATAACCGCAATGATATCCGCAAAAATAACCGCAATAATATCCGCAAAAATAACCGCAAATGTTACCGCAAAATAACCGCAATGATATCCGAAAAATAACCGCAATAATATCCGCAAAAATAACCGCAAATATTACAGCAAAATAACCGCAATGATATCCGCAAAAATAACCGCGCTAATATCCGCAAAAATAACCGCAAATGTTACCGCAAAATAACCGCAATGATATCCGCAAAAATAACCGCAATAATATCCGCAAAAATAACCGCAAATATCACCGCAAAATAACCGCAATGATATCCGCAAAAATAACCGCAATGATATCCGCAAAAATAACCGCAATGATATCCGCAAAAATAACCGCAAATATTACCGCAAAATAACCGCAATGATATCCGCAAAAATAACCGCAAATATCACCGCAAAATAACCGCAATGATATCCGCAAAAATAACCGCAAATATCACCGCAAAATAACCGCAATAATATCCGCAAAATTAACCGCAAATATTACAGCAAAATAACCGCAATGATATCCGCAAAAATAACCGCAATAATATCCGCAAAAATAACCGCAAATGTTACCGCAAAATAACCGCAATGATATCCGCAAAAATAACCGCAAATATCACCGCAAAATAACCGCAATGATATCCGCAAAAATAACCGCAATAATATCCGCAAAAATAACCGCAAATATTACCGCAAAATAACCGCAATGATATCCGCAAAAATAACCGCAAATATCACCGCAAAATATCCGCAATGATATCCGCATAAATAACCGCAATAATATCCGCAAAAATAACCGCAATGATATCCGCCAAAATAACCGCAAATATTACAGCAAAATAACCGCAATAATATCCGCAAAAATAACCGCAAATATTACCGCAAAATAACCGCAATGATATCCGCAAAAATAACCGCAATAATATCCGCAAAAATAACCGCAAATGTTACCGCAAAATAACCGCAATGATATCCGCAAAAATAACCGCAATAATATCCGCAAAAATAACCGCAATAATATCCGCAAAAATAACCGCAATGATATCCGCAAAAATAACCGCAAATATTACCGCAAAATAACCGCAATGATATCCGCAAAAATAACCGCAAATATCACCGCATAATAACCGCAATGATATCCGCAAAAATAACCGCAATAATATCCGCAAAAATAACCGCAAATATTACCGCAAAATAACCGCAATGATATCCGCAAAAATTTCCGCAAATATCACCGCAAAATAACCGCAATGATATCCGCAAAAATAACCGCAAATATCACCGCAAAATAACCGCAATGATATCCGCAAAAATAACCGCAAATATTACCGCAAAACAACCGCAATAATATCCGCAAAAATAACCGCAAATATTACCGCAAATTAACCGCAATGATATCCGCAAAAATAACCGCAATAATAGCCGCAAAAATAACCGCAAATATTACCGCAAAACAACCGCAATAATATCCGCAAAAATAACCGCAAATATTACCGCAAATTAACCGCAATGATATCCGCAAAAATAACCGCAATAATAGCCGCAAAAATAACCGCAAATATTACCGCAAAATAACCGCAATGATATCCGCAAAAATAACTGCAATGATATCCGCAAAAATTACCGCAATAATATCCGCAAAAATAACCGCAATGATATCCGCAAAAATAACCGCAAATATTACCGCAATACAACCGCAATAATATCCGCAAAAATAACCGCAAATATTACCGCAAATTAACCGCAATGATATCCGCTAAAATAACCGCAACAATAGCCGCAAAAATAACCGCAAATATTACCGCAAAACAACCGCAATAATATCCGCAAAAATAACCGCAAATATTACCGCAAATTAACCGCAATGATATCCGCAAAAATAACCGCAATAATAGCCCCAAAAATAACCGCAAATATTACCGCAAATTAACCGCAATGATATCCGCAAAAATAACCGCAAATATCACCGCAAAATAACCGCAATGATATCCGCAAAAATAACCGCAATAATATCCGCAAAAATAACCGCAAATGTTACCGCAAAATAACCGCAATGATATCCGCAAAAATAACCGCAAATATCACCGCAAAATAACCGCAATGATATCCGCAAAAATAACCGCAATAATATCCGCAAAAATAACCGCAAATATTACCGCCAATTAACCGCAATGATATCCGCAAAAATAACCGCAAATATCACCGCAAAATAACCGCAATGATATCCGCAAAAATAACCGCAATAATATCCACAAAAATAACCGCAATGATATCCGCAAAATTAACCGCAAATATTACAGCCAAATAAACGCAATAATATCCGAAAAAATAACCGCAATAATATCCGCAAAAATAACCGCAATGATATCCGCAAAAATAACCGCAAATATTACCGCAAAATAACCGCAATGATATCCGCAAAAATAACCGCAAATATCACCGCAAAATAACCGCAATGATATCCGCCAAAATAACCGCAAATATCACCGCAAAATAACCGCAATAATATCCGCAAAATTAACCGCAAATATTACAGCAAAATAACCGCAATGATATCCGCAAAAATAACCGCAATAATATCCGCAAAAATAACCGCAATAATATCCGCAAAAATAACCGCAATGATATCCGCAAAAATAACCGCAAATATCACCGCAAAATAACCGCAATGATATCAGCAAAAATAACCGCAAATATCACCGCAAAATATCCGCAATGATATCCGCAAAAATAACCGCAATGATATCCGCAAAAATAACCGCAATAATTTCCGCAAAATTAACCGCAAATATTACAGCAAAATAACCGCAATGATATCCGCAAAAATAACCGCAAATATCACCGCAAAATAACCGCAATGATATCCGCAAAAATAACCGCAATAATATCCGCAAAAATAACCGCAAATATTACCGCAAAATAACCGCAATGATATCCGCAAAAATAACCCCAAATATTACCGCAAAATAACCGCAATGATATCCGCAAAAATAACCGCAATAATATCCGCAAAAATAACCGCAAATGTTACCGCAAAATAACCGCAATGATATCCGCAAAAATAACCGCAATAATATCCGCAAAAATAACCGCAAATGTTACCGCAAAATAACCGCAATGATATCCGAAAAATAACCGCAATAATATCCGCAAAAATAACCGCAAATATTACAGCAAAATAACCGCAATGATATCCGCAAAAATAACCGCGCTAATATCCGCAAAAATAACCGCAAATGTTACCGCAAAATAACCGCAATGATATCCGCAAAAATAACCGCAATAATATCCGCAAAAATAACCGCAAATATCACCGCAAAATAACCGCAATGATATCCGCAAAAATAACCGCAATGATATCCGCAAAAATAACCGCAATGATATCCGCAAAAATAACCGCAATGATATCCGCAAAAATAACCGCAAATATTACCGCAAAATAACCGCAATGATATCCGCAAAAATAACCGCAAATATCACCGCAAAATAACCGCAATGATATCCGCAAAAATAACCGCAAATATCACCGCAAAATAACCGCAATAATATCCGCAAAATTAACCGCAAATATTACAGCAAAATAACCGCAATGATATCCGCAAAAATAACCGCAATAATATCCGCAAAAATAACCGCAAATGTTACCGCAAAATAACCGCAATGATATCCGCAAAAATAACCGCAAATATCACCGCAAAATAACCGCAATGATATCCGCAAAAATAACCGCAATAATATCCGCAAAAATAACCGCAAATATTACCGCAAAATAACCGCAATGATATCCGCAAAAATAACCGCAAATATCACCGCAAAATATCCGCAATGATATCCGCATAAATAACCGCAATAATATCCGCAAAAATAACCGCAATGATATCCGCCAAAATAACCGCAAATATTACAGCAAAATAACCGCAATAATATCCGCAAAAATAACCGCAAATATTACCGCAAAATAACCGCAATGATATCCGCAAAAATAACCGCAATAATATCCGCAAAAATAACCGCAAATGTTACCGCAAAATAACCGCAATGATATCCGCAAAAATAACCGCAATAATATCCGCAAAAATAACCGCAATAATATCCGCAAAAATAACCGCAATGATATCCGCAAAAATAACCGCAAATATTACCGCAAAATAACCGCAATGATATCCGCAAAAATAACCGCAAATATCACCGCATAATAACCGCAATGATATCCGCAAAAATAACCGCAATAATATCCGCAAAAATAACCGCAAATATTACCGCAAAATAACCGCAATGATATCCGCAAAAATTTCCGCAAATATCACCGCAAAATAACCGCAATGATATCCGCAAAAATAACCGCAAATATCACCGCAAAATAACCGCAATGATATCCGCAAAAATAACCGCAAATATTACCGCAAAACAACCGCAATAATATCCGCAAAAATAACCGCAAATATTACCGCAAATTAACCGCAATGATATCCGCAAAAATAACCGCAATAATAGCCGCAAAAATAACCGCAAATATTACCGCAAAACAACCGCAATAATATCCGCAAAAATAACCGCAAATATTACCGCAAATTAACCGCAATGATATCCGCAAAAATAACCGCAATAATAGCCGCAAAAATAACCGCAAATATTACCGCAAAATAACCGCAATGATATCCGCAAAAATAACTGCAATGATATCCGCAAAAATTACCGCAATAATATCCGCAAAAATAACCGCAATGATATCCGCAAAAATAACCGCAAATATTACCGCAATACAACCGCAATAATATCCGCAAAAATAACCGCAAATATTACCGCAAATTAACCGCAATGATATCCGCTAAAATAACCGCAACAATAGCCGCAAAAATAACCGCAAATATTACCGCAAAACAACCGCAATAATATCCGCAAAAATAACCGCAAATATTACCGCAAATTAACCGCAATGATATCCGCAAAAATAACCGCAATAATAGCCCCAAAAATAACCGCAAATATTACCGCAAATTAACCGCAATGATATCCGCAAAAATAACCGCAAATATCACCGCAAAATAACCGCAATGATATCCGCAAAAATTACCGCAAATATTACCGCAAAATAACCGCAATGATATCCGCAAAAATAACCGCAATGATATCCGCAAAAATAACCGCAATAATATCCGCAAAAATAACCGCAATGATATCCGCAAAAATAACCGCAAATATTACCGCAAAACAACCGCAATAATATCCGCAAAAATAACCGCAAATATTACCGCAAAATAACCGCAATGATATCCGTAAAAATAACCGCAAATATCACCGCAAAATAACCGCAATGATATCCGCAAAAATAACCGCAATAATATCCGCAAATATAACCATAAATATTACCGCAAAATAACCGCAATGATATCCGCAAAAATAACCGCAAATATCACCGCAAAATAACCGCAATGATATCCGCAAAAATAACCGCAAATATCACCGCAAAGTAACCGCAATGATATCCGCAAAAATAACCGCAAATATTACAGCAAAATAACCGCAATAATATCCGCAAAAATAACCGCAAATATTACCGCAAAATAACCGCAATGATATCCGCAAAAATAACCGCAAATTTCACTGCAAAATAACCGCAATGATATCCGCAAAAATAACCGCAATGATATCCGCAAAAATAACCGCAAATATTACAGCAAAATAACCGCAATGATATCCGCAAAAATAACCGCAATAATATCCGCAAAAATAACCGCAATGATATCCGCAAAAATAACCGCAAATATTACCGCAAAATAACCGCAATGATATCCGCAAAAATAACCGCAAATATCACCGCAAAATAACCGCAATGATATCCGCAAAAATAACCGCAATGATATCCGCAAAAATAACCGCAATAATATCCGCAAAATTAACCGCAAATATTACTGCAAAATAACCGCAATGATATCCGCAAAAATAACCGCAATAATATCCGCAAAAATAACCGCAATAATATCCGCCAAAATAACCGCAATGATATCCGCAAAAATAAACGCAAATATCACCGCAAAATAACCGCAATGATATCCGCAAAAATATCCGCAATAATATCCGCAAAAATAACCGCAAATATAACTGCAAAATAACCGCAATGATATCCGCAAAAATAACCGCAAATATTTCCGCAAAATAACCGCAATGATATCCGCAAAAATAACCGCAATGATATCCGCAAAAATAACCGCAATAATATCCGCAAAAATAACCGCAAATATTACCGCAAAATAACCGCAATGATATCCGCAAAAATAACCGCAAATATCACCGCAAAATAACCGCAATGATATCCGCAAAAATAACCGCAAATATTACAGCAAAATAACCGCAATGATATCCGCAAAAATAACCGCATTAATATCCGCAAAAATAACCGCAATAATATCCGCCAAAATAACCGCAATGATACCCGCAAAAATAAACGCAAATATCACCGCAAAATAACCGCAATGATATCCGCAAAAATATCCGCAAT
Source organism: Sisyra terminalis (assembly GCA_958496175.1). Classification (NCBI taxonomy): domain Eukaryota; kingdom Metazoa; phylum Arthropoda; class Insecta; order Neuroptera; family Sisyridae; genus Sisyra; species Sisyra terminalis. The sequence goes on along the minus strand of OY292279.1, from coordinate 857,311 downwards.
AATATCCGCAAAAATAACCGCAAATATAACTGCAAAATAACCGCAATGATATCCGCAAAAATAACCGGAAATATCACCGCAAAATAACCGCAATGATATCCGCAAAAATAACCGCAATAATATCCGCAAAAATAACCGCAATAATATCCGCAAAAATAACCGCAATGATATCCGCAAAAATAACCGCAATAATATCCGCAAAAATAACCGCAAATATTACCGCAAAATAACCGCAAATATTACCGCAAAATAACCGCAATGATATCTGCAAAAATAACCGCAAATATCACCGCAAAATAACCGCAATGATATCCGCAAAAATAACCGCAATGATATCCGCAAAAATAACCGCAAATCTTACAGCAAAATAACCGCAATGATATCCGCAAAAATAACCGCAATAATATCCGCAAAAATAACCGCAATAATATCCGCCAAAATAACCGCAATGATACCCGCAAAAATAAACGCAAATATCACCGCAAAATAACCGCAATGATATCCGCAAAAATATCCGCAATAATATCCGCAAAAATAACCGCAAATATAACTGCAAAATAACCGCAATGATATCCGCAAAAATAACCGCAAATATTACCGCAAAATAACCGCAATGATATCCGCAAAAATAACCGTAAATATTACCGCAAAATAACCGCAATGATATCCGCAAAAATAACCGCAAATATCACCGCAAAATAACCGCAATGATATCCGCAAAAATAACCGCAATGATATCCGCAAAAATAACCGCAATAATATCCGCAAAAATAACCGCAATGATATCCGCAAAAATAACCGCAAATATTACCGCAAAATAACCGCAATGATATCCGCAAAAATAACCGCAAATATTACCGCAAAATAACCGCAATGATATCCGCAAAAATAACCGCAAATATCACCGCAAAATAACCGCAATGATATCCGCAAAAATAACCGCAATAATATCCGCAAAAATAACCGCAAATATTACCGCAAAATAACCGCAATGAAATCCGCAAAAATAACCGCAAATATCACCGCAAAATAACCGCAATGATATCCGCAAAAATAACCGCAATGATATCCGCAAAAATAACCGCAATAATATCCGCAAAAATAACCGCAATGATATCCGCAAAAATAACCGCAAATATTACCGCAAAATAACCGCGATGATATCCGCAAAAATAACCGCAATGATATCCGCAAAAATAACCGCAAATATTACCGCAAAATAACCGCAATGATATCCACAAAAATAACCGCAAAAATAACCGCAAATATTTCCGCAAAATAACCGCAATGATATCCGCAAAAATAACCGCAAATATTACAGCAAAATAACCGCAATGATATCCGCAAAAATAACCGCAATAATATCCGCAAAAATAACCGCAATAATATCCGCCAAAATAACCGCAATGATATCCGCAAAAATAAACGCAAATATCACCGCAAAATAACCGCAATGATATCCGCAAAAATATCCGCAATAATATCCGCAAAAATAACCGCAAATATAACTGCAAAATAACCGCAATGATATCCGCAAAAATAACCGCAAATATTACCGCAAAATAACCGCAATGATATCCGCAAAAATAACCGCAATGATATCCGCAAAAATAACCGCAATAATATCCGCAAAAATAACCGCAAATATTACCGCAAAATAACCGCAATGATATCCGCAAAAATAACCGCAAATATCACCGCAAAATAACCGCAATGATATCCGCAAAAATAACCGCAAATATCACCGCAAAATAACCGCAATGATATCCGCAAAAATAACCGCAAATATTACCGCAAAATAACCGCAATGATATCCGCAAAAATAACCGCAAATATTACCGCAAAATAACCGCAATGATATCCGCAAAAATAACCCCAAATATTACCGCAAAATAACCGCAATGATATCCGCAAAAATAACCGCAATAATATCCGCAAAAATAACCGCAAATGTTACCGCAAAATAACCGCAATGATATCCGCAAAAATAACCGCAATAATATCCGCAAAAATAACCGCAAATGTTACCGCAAAATAACCGCAATGATATCCGCAAAAATAACCGCAAATATCACCGCAAAATAACCGCAATGATATCCGCAAAAATAACCGCAATAATATCCGCAAAAATAACCGCAAATATTACCGCAAAATAACCGCAATGATATCCGCAAAAATAACCGCAAATATCACCGCAAAATATCCGCAATGATATCCGCATAAATAACCGCAATAATATCCGCAAAAATAACCGCAATGATATCCGCCAAAATAACCGCAAATATTACAGCAAAATAACCGCAATAATATCCGCAAAAATAACCGCAAATATTACCGCAAAATAACCGCAATGATATCCGCAAAAATAACCGCAATAATATCCGCAAAAATAACCGCAAATGTTACCGCAAAATAACCGCAATGATATCCGCAAAAATAACCGCAATAATATCCGCAAAAATAACCGCAATAATATCCGCAAAAATAACCGCAATGATATCCGCAAAAATAACCGCAAATATTACCGCAAAATAACCGCAATGATATCCGCAAAAATAACCGCAAATATCACCGCATAATAACCGCAATGATATCCGCAAAAATAACCGCAATAATATCCGCAAAAATAACCGCAAATATTACCGCAAAATAACCGCAATGATATCCGCAAAAATTTCCGCAAATATCACCGCAAAATAACCGCAATGATATCCGCAAAAATAACCGCAAATATCACCGCAAAATAACCGCAATGATATCCGCAAAAATAACCGCAAATATTACCGCAAAACAACCGCAATAATATCCGCAAAAATAACCGCAAATATTACCGCAAATTAACCGCAATGATATCCGCAAAAATAACCGCAATAATAGCCGCAAAAATAACCGCAAATATTACCGCAAAACAACCGCAATAATATCCGCAAAAATAACCGCAAATATTACCGCAAATTAACCGCAATGATATCCGCAAAAATAACCGCAATAATAGCCGCAAAAATAACCGCAAATATTACCGCAAAATAACCGCAATGATATCCGCAAAAATAACCGCAAATATTACCGCAAATTAACCGCAATGATATCCGCAAAAATAACCGCAATAATAGCCCCAAAAATAACCGCAAATATTACCGCAAATTAACCGCAATGATATCCGCAAAAATAACCGCAAATATCACCGCAAAATAACCGCAATGATATCCGCAAAAATTACCGCAAATATTACCGCAAAATAACCGCAATGATATCCGCAAAAATAACCGCAATGATATCCGCAAAAATAACCGCAATAATATCCGCAAAAATAACCGCAATGATATCCGCAAAAATAACCGCAAATATTACCGCAAAACAACCGCAATAATATCCGCAAAAATAACCGCAAATATTACCGCAAAATAACCGCAATGATATCCGTAAAAATAACCGCAAATATCACCGCAAAATAACCGCAATGATATCCGCAAAAATAACCGCAATAATATCCGCAAATATAACCATAAATATTACCGCAAAATAACCGCAATGATATCCGCAAAAATAACCGCAAATATCACCGCAAAATAACCGCAATGATATCCGCAAAAATAACCGCAAATATCACCGCAAAGTAACCGCAATGATATCCGCAAAAATAACCGCAAATATTACAGCAAAATAACCGCAATAATATCCGCAAAAATAACCGCAAATATTACCGCAAAATAACCGCAATGATATCCGCAAAAATAACCGCAAATTTCACTGCAAAATAACCGCAATGATATCCGCAAAAATAACCGCAATGATATCCGCAAAAATAACCGCAAATATTACAGCAAAATAACCGCAATGATATCCGCAAAAATAACCGCAATAATATCCGCAAAAATAACCGCAATGATATCCGCAAAAATAACCGCAAATATTACCGCAAAATAACCGCAATGATATCCGCAAAAATAACCGCAAATATCACCGCAAAATAACCGCAATGATATCCGCAAAAATAACCGCAATGATATCCGCAAAAATAACCGCAATAATATCCGCAAAATTAACCGCAAATATTACTGCAAAATAACCGCAATGATATCCGCAAAAATAACCGCAATAATATCCGCAAAAATAACCGCAATAATATCCGCCAAAATAACCGCAATGATATCCGCAAAAATAAACGCAAATATCACCGCAAAATAACCGCAATGATATCCGCAAAAATATCCGCAATAATATCCGCAAAAATAACCGCAAATATAACTGCAAAATAACCGCAATGATATCCGCAAAAATAACCGCAAATATTTCCGCAAAATAACCGCAATGATATCCGCAAAAATAACCGCAATGATATCCGCAAAAATAACCGCAATAATATCCGCAAAAATAACCGCAAATATTACCGCAAAATAACCGCAATGATATCCGCAAAAATAACCGCAAATATCACCGCAAAATAACCGCAATGATATCCGCAAAAATAACCGCAAATATTACAGCAAAATAACCGCAATGATATCCGCAAAAATAACCGCATTAATATCCGCAAAAATAACCGCAATAATATCCGCCAAAATAACCGCAATGATACCCGCAAAAATAAACGCAAATATCACCGCAAAATAACCGCAATGATATCCGCAAAAATATCCGCAATAATATCCGCAAAAATAACCGCAAATATAACTGCAAAATAACCGCAATGATATCCGCAAAAATAACCGGAAATATCACCGCAAAATAACCGCAATGATATCCGCAAAAATAACCGCAATAATATCCGCAAAAATAACCGCAATAATATCCGCAAAAATAACCGCAATGATATCCGCAAAAATAACCGCAATAATATCCGCAAAAATAACCGCAAATATTACCGCAAAATAACCGCAAATATTACCGCAAAATAACCGCAATGATATCTGCAAAAATAACCGCAAATATCACCGCAAAATAACCGCAATGATATCCGCAAAAATAACCGCAATGATATCCGCAAAAATAACCGCAAATATTACAGCAAAATAACCGCAATGATATCCGCAAAAATAACCGCAATAATATCCGCAAAAATAACCGCAATAATATCCGCCAAAATAACCGCAATGATACCCGCAAAAATAAACGCAAATATCACCGCAAAATAACCGCAATGATATCCGCAAAAATATCCGCAATAATATCCGCAAAAATAACCGCAAATATAACTGCAAAATAACCGCAATGATATCCGCAAAAATAACCGCAAATATTACCGCAAAATAACCGCAATGATATCCGCAAAAATAACAGTAAATATTACCGCAAAATAACCGCAATGATATCCGCAAAAATAACCGCAAATATCACCGCAAAATAACCGCAATGATATCCGCAAAAATAACCGCAATGATATCCGCAAAAATAACCGCAATAATATCCGCAAAAATAACCGCAATGATATCCGCAAAAATAACCGCAAATATTACCGCAAAATAACCGCAATGATATCCGCAAAAATAACCGCAAATATTACCGCAAAATAACCGCAATGATATCCGCAAAAATAACCGCAAATATCACCGCAAAATAACCGCAATGATATCCGCAAAAATAACCGCAATAATATCCGCAAAAATAACCGCAAATATTACCGCAAAATAACCGCAATGATATCCGCAAAAATAACCGCAAATATCACCGCAAAATAACCGCAATGATATCCGCAAAAATAACCGCAATGATATCCGCAAAAATAACCGCAATAATATCCGCAAAAATAACCGCAATGATATCCGCAAAAATAACCGCAAATATTACCGCAAAATAACCGCGATGATATCCGCAAAAATAACCGCAATGATATCCGCAAAAATAACCGCAAATATTACCGCAAAATAACCGCAATGATATCCACAAAAATAACCGCAAAAATAACCGCAAATATTTCCGCAAAATAACCGCAATGATATCCGCAAAAATAACCGCAAATATTACAGCAAAATAACCGCAATGATATCCGCAAAAATAACCGCAATAATATCCGCAAAAATAACCGCAATAATATCCGCCAAAATAACCGCAATGATATCCGCAAAAATAAACGCAAATATCACCGCAAAATAACCGCAATGATATCCGCAAAAATATCCGCAATAATATCCGCAAAAATAACCGCAAATATAACTGCAAAATAACCGCAATGATATCCGCAAAAATAACCGCAAATATTACCGCAAAATAACCGCAATGATATCCGCAAAAATAACCGCAATGATATCCGCAAAAATAACCGCAATAATATCCGCAAAAATAACCGCAAATATTACCGCAAAATAACCGCAATGATATCCGCAAAAATAACCGCAAATATCACCGCAAAATAACCGCAATGATATCCGCAAAAATAACCGCAAATATTACAGCAAAATAACCGCAATGATATCCGCAAAAATAACCGCAATAATATCCGCAAAAATAACCGCAATAATATCCGCCAAAATAACCGCAATGATACCCGCAAAAATAAACGCAAATATCACCGCAAAATAACCGCAATGATATCCGCAAAAATATCCGCAATAATATCCGCAAAAATAACCGCAAATATAACTGCAAAATAACCGCAATGATATCCGCAAAAATAACCGGAAATATCACCGCAAAATAACCGCAATGATATCCGCAAAAATAACCGCAATAATATCCGCAAAAATAACCGCAATAATATCCGCAAAAATAACCGCAATGATATCCGCAAAAATAACCGCAATAATATCCGCAAAAATAACCGCAAATATTACCGCAAAATAACCGCAAATATTACCGCAAAATAACCGCAATGATATCTGCAAAAATAACCGCAAATATCACCGCAAAATAACCGCAATGATATCCGCAAAAATAACCGCAATGATATCCGCAAAAATAACCGCAAATATTACAGCAAAATAACCGCAATGATATCCGCAAAAATAACCGCAATAATATCCGCAAAAATAACCGCAATAATATCCGCCAAAATAACCGCAATGATACCCGCAAAAATAAACGCAAATATCACCGCAAAATAACCGCAATGATATCCGCAAAAATATCCGCAATAATATCCGCAAAAATAACCGCAAATATAACTGCAAAATAACCGCAATGATATCCGCAAAAATAACCGCAAATATTACCGCAAAATAACCGCAATGATATCCGCAAAAATAACCGTAAATATTACCGCAAAATAACCGCAATGATATCCGCAAAAATAACCGCAAATATCACCGCAAAATAACCGCAATGATATCCGCAAAAATAACCGCAATGATATCCGCAAAAATAACCGCAATAATATCCGCAAAAATAACCGCAATGATATCCGCAAAAATAACCGCAAATATTACCGCAAAAAAACCGCAATGATATCCGCAAAAATAACCGCAAATATTACCGCAAAATAACCGCAATGATATCCGCAAAAATAACCGCAAATATCACCGCAAAATAACCGCAATGATATCCGCAAAAATAACCGCAATAATATCCGCAAAAATAACCGCAAATATTACCGCAAAATAACCGCAATGATATCCGCAAAAATAACCGCAAATATCACCGCAAAATAACCGCAATGATATCCGCAAAAATAACCGCAATGATATCCGCAAAAATAACCGCAATAATATCCGCAAAAATAACCGCAAATATTACCGCAAAAATAACCGCAAATATTACCGCAAAATAACCGCAATGATATCCGCAAAAATAACCGCAAATATCACCGCAAAATAACCGCATTGATATCCGCAAAAATAACCGCAATGATATCCGCAAAAATAACCGCAAATATTACCGCAAAAAAAACGCAATGATATCCACAAAAATAACCGCAAAAATAACCGCAAATATTTCCGCAAAATAACCGCAATGATATCCGCAAAAATAACCGCAAATATTACAGCAAAATAACCGCAATAATATCCGCAAAAATAACCGTAAATATTACCGCAAAATAACCGCAATGATATCCGCAAAAATAACCGCAAATATCACCGCAAAATAACCGCAATGATATCCGCAAAAATAACCGCAATGATATCCGCAAAAATAACCGCAATAATATCCGCAAAAATAACCGCAATGATATCCGCAAAAATAACCGCAAATATTACCGCAAAATAACCGCAATGATATCCGCAAAAATAACCGCAAATATTACCGCAAAATAACCGCAATGATATCCGCAAAAATAACCGCAATAATATCCACAAAAATAACCGCAATGATATCCGCAAAATTAACCGCAAATATCACCGCAAAATAACCGCAATGATATCCGCAAAAATAACCGCAATAATATCCGCAAAAATAACCGCAAATATTACCGCAAAATAACCGCAATGATATCCGCAAAAATAACCGCAAATATCACCGCAAAATATCCGCAATGATATCCGCATAAATAACCGCAATAATATCCGCAAAAATAACCGCAATGATATCCGCCAAAATAACCGCAAATATTACAGCAAAATAACCGCAATAATATCCGCAAAAATAACCGCAAATATTACCGCAAAATAACCGCAATGATATCCGCAAAAATAACCGCAATAATATCCGCAAAAATAACCGCAAATGTTACCGCAAAATAACCGCAATGATATCCGCAAAAATAACCGCAATAATATCCGCAAAAATAACCGCAATAATATCCGCAAAAATAACCGCAATGATATCCGCAAAAATAACCGCAAATATTACCGCAAAATAACCGCAATGATATCCGCAAAAATAACCGCAAATATCACCGCAAAATAACCGCAATGATATCCGCAAAAATAACCGCAAATATCACCGCAAAATAACCGCAATGATATCCGCAAAAATAACCGCAAATATTACCGCAAAACAACCGCAATAATATCCGCAAAAATAACCGCAAATATTACCGCAAATTAACCGCAATGATATCCGCAAAAATAACCGCAATAATAGCCGCAAAAATAACCGCAAATATTACCGCAAAACAACCGCAATAATATCCGCAAAAATAACCGCAAATATTACCGCAAATTTACCGCAATGATATCCGCAAAAATAACCGCAATAATAGCCGCAAAAATAACCGCAAATATTACCGCAAAATAACCGCAATGATATCCGCAAAAATAACTGCAATGATATCCGCAAAAATTACCGCAATAATATCCGCAAAAATAACCGCAATGATATCCGCAAAAATAACCGCAAATATTACCGCAATACAACCGCAATAATATCCGCAAAAATAACCGCAAATATTACCGCAAATTAACCGCAATGATATCCGCTAAAATAACCGCAACAATAGCCGCAAAAATAACCGCAAATATTACCGCAAAACAACCGCAATAATATCCGCAAAAATAACCGCAAATATTACCGCAAATTAACCGCAATGATATCCGCAAAAATAACCGCAAATATCACCGCAAAATAACCGCAATGATATCCGCAAAAATTACCGCAAATATTACCGCAAAATAACCGCAATGATATCCGCAAAAATTACCGCAAATATTACCGCAAAATAACCGCAATGATATCCGCAAAAATAACCGCAATGATATCCGCAAAAATAACCGCAATAATATCCGCAAAAATAACCGCAATGATATCCGCAAAAATAACCGCAAATATTACCGCAAAACAACCGCAATAATATCCGCAAAAATAACCGCAAATATTACCGCAAAATAACCGCAATGATATCCGTAAAAATAACCGCAAATATCACCGCAAAATAACCGCAATGATATCCGCAAAAATAACCGCAATAATATCCGCAAATATAACCATAAATATTACCGCAAAATAACCGCAATGATATCCGCAAAAATAACCGCAAATATCACCGCAAAATAACCGCAATGATATCCGCAAAAATAACCGCAAATATCACCGCAAAGTAACCGCAATGATATCCGCAAAAATAACCGCAAATATTACAGCAAAATAACCGCAATAATATCCGCAAAAATAACCGCAAATATTACCGCAAAATAACCGCAATGATATCCGCAAAAATAACCGCAAATTTCACTGCAAAATAACCGCAATGATATCCGCAAAAATAACCGCAATGATATCCGCAAAAATAACCGCAAATATTACAGCAAAATAACCGCAATGATATCCGCAAAAATAACCGCAATAATATCCGCAAAAATAACCGCAATGATATCCGCAAAAATAACCGCAAATATTACCGCAAAATAACCGCAATGATATCCGCAAAAATAACCGCAAATATCACCGCAAAATAACCGCAATGATATCCGCAAAAATAACCGCAATGATATCCGCAAAAATAACCGCAATAATATCCGCAAAATTAACCGCAAATATTACTGCAAAATAACCGCAATGATATCCGCAAAAATAACCGCAATAATATCCGCAAAAATAACCGCAATAATATCCGCCAAAATAACCGCAATGATATCCGCAAAAATAAACGCAAATATCACCGCAAAATAACCGCAATGATATCCGCAAAAATATCCGCAATAATATCCGCAAAAATAACCGCAAATATAACTGCAAAATAACCGCAATGATATCCGCAAAAATAACCGCAAATATTTCCGCAAAATAAGCGCAATGATATCCGCAAAAATAACCGCAATGATATCCGCAAAAATAACCGCAATAATATCCGCAAAAATAACCGCAAATATTACCGCAAAATAACCGCAATGATATCCGCAAAAATAACCGCAAATATCACCGCAAAATAACCGCAATGATATCCGCAAAAATAACCGCAATGATATCCGCAAAAATAACCGCAAATATTACAGCAAAATAACCGCAATGATATCCGCAAAAATAACCGCATTAATATCCGCAAAAATAACCGCAATAATATCCGCCAAAATAACCGCAATGATACCCGCAAAAATAAACGCAAATATCACCGCAAAATAACCGCAATGATATCCGCAAAAATATCCGCAATAATATCCGCAAAAATAACCGCAAATATAACTGCAAAATAACCGCAATGATATCCGCAAAAATAACCGGAAATATCACCGCAAAATAACCGCAATGATATCCGCAAAAATAACCGCAATAATATCCGCAAAAATAACCGCAATAATATCCGCAAAAATAACCGCAATGATATCCGCAAAAATAACCGCAATAATATCCGCAAAAATAACCGCAAATATTACCGCAAAATAACCGCAAATATTACCGCAAAATAACCGCAATGATATCTGCAAAAATAACCGCAAATATCACCGCAAAATAACCGCAATGATATCCGCAAAAATAACCGCAATGATATCCGCAAAAATAACCGCAAATATTACAGCAAAATAACCGCAATGATATCCGCAAAAATAACCGCAATAATATCCGCAAAAATAACCGCAATAATATCCGCCAAAATAACCGCAATGATACCCGCAAAAATAAACGCAAATATCACCGCAAAATAACCGCAATGATATCCGCAAAAATATCCGCAATAATATCCGCAAAAATAACCGCAAATATAACTGCAAAATAACCGCAATGATATCCGCAAAAATAACCGCAAATATTACCGCAAAATAACCGCAATGATATCCGCAAAAATAACCGTAAATATTACCGCAAAATAACCGCAATGATATCCGCAAAAATAACCGCAAATATCACCGCAAAATAACCGCAATGATATCCGCAAAAATAACCGCAATGATATCCGCAAAAATAACCGCAATAATATCCGCAAAAATAACCGCAATGATATCCGCAAAAATAACCGCAAATATTACCGCAAAATAACCGCAATGATATCCGCAAAAATAACCGCAAATATTACCGCAAAATAACCGCAATGATATCCGCAAAAATAACCGCAAATATCACCGCAAAATAACCGCAATGATATCCGCAAAAATAACCGCAATAATATCCGCAAAAATAACCGCAAATATTACCGCAAAATAACCGCAATGATATCCGCAAAAATAACCGCAAATATCACCGCAAAATAACCGCAATGATATCCGCAAAAATAACCGCAATGATATCCGCAAAAATAACCGCAATAATATCCGCAAAAATAACCGCAATGATATCCGCAAAAATAACCGCAAATATTACCGCAAAATAACCGCGATGATATCCGCAAAAATAACCGCAATGATATCCGCAAAAATAACCGCAAATATTACCGCAAAATAACCGCAATGATATCCACAAAAATAACCGCAAAAATAACCGCAAATATTTCCGCAAAATAACCGCAATGATATCCGCAAAAATAACCGCAAATATTACAGCAAAATAACCGCAATGATATCCGCAAAAATAACCGCAATAATATCCGCAAAAATAACCGCAATAATATCCGCAAAAATAACCGCAATGATATCCGCAAAAATAACCGCAATAATATCCGCAAAAATAACCGCAAATATTACCGCAAAATAACCGCAAATATTACCGCAAAATAACCGCAATGATATCTGCAAAAATAACCGCAAATATCACCGCAAAATAACCGCAATGATATCCGCAAAAATAACCGCAATGATATCCGCAAAAATAACCGCAAATATTACAGCAAAATAACCGCAATGATATCCGCAAAAATAACCGCAATAATATCCGCAAAAATAACCGCAATAATATCCGCCAAAATAACCGCAATGATACCCGCAAAAATAAACGCAAATATCACCGCAAAATAACCGCAATGATATCCGCAAAAATATCCGCAATAATATCCGCAAAAATAACCGCAAATATAACTGCAAAATAACCGCAATGATATCCGCAAAAATAACCGCAAATATTACCGCAAAATAACCGCAATGATATCCGCAAAAATAACCGTAAATATTACCGCAAAATAACCGCAATGATATCCGCAAAAATAACCGCAAATATCACCGCAAAATAACCGCAATGATATCCGCAAAAATAACCGCAATGATATCCGCAAAAATAACCGCAATAATATCCGCAAAAATAACCGCAATGATATCCGCAAAAATAACCGCAAATATTACCGCAAAATAACCGCAATGATATCCGCAAAAATAACCGCAAATATTACCGCAAAATAACCGCAATGATATCCGCAAAAATAACCGCAAATATCACCGCAAAATAACCGCAATGATATCCGCAAAAATAACCGCAATAATATCCGCAAAAATAACCGCAAATATTACCGCAAAATAACCGCAATGATATCCGCAAAAATAACCGCAAATATCACCGCAAAATAACCGCAATGATATCCGCAAAAATAACCGCAATGATATCCGCAAAAATAACCGCAATAATATCCGCAAAAATAACCGCAATGATATCCGCAAAAATAACCGCAAATATTACCGCAAAATAACCGCGATGATATCCGCAAAAATAACCGCAATGATATCCGCAAAAATAACCGCAAATATTACCGCAAAATAACCGCAATGATATCCACAAAAATAACCGCAAAAATAACCGCAAATATTTCCGCAAAATAACCGCAATGATATCCGCAAAAATAACCGCAAATATTACAGCAAAATAACCGCAATGATATCCGCAAAAATAACCGCAATAATATCCGCAAAAATAACCGCAATAATATCCGCCAAAATAACCGCAATGATATCCGCAAAAATAAACGCAAATATCACCGCAAAATAACCGCAATGATATCCGCAAAAATATCCGCAATAATATCCGCAAAAATAACCGCAAATATAACTGCAAAATAACCGCAATGATATCCGCAAAAATAACCGCAAATATTACCGCAAAATAACCGCAATGATATCCGCAAAAATAACCGCAATGATATCCGCAAAAATAACCGCAATAATATCCGCAAAAATAACCGCAAATATTACCGCAAAATAACCGCAATGATATCCGCAAAAATAACCGCAAATATCACCGCAAAATAACCGCAATGATATCCGCAAAAATAACCGCAATGATATCCGCAAAAATAACCGCAAATATTACAGCAAAATAACCGCAATGATATCCGCAAAAATAACCGCAATAATATCCGCAAAAATAACCGCAATAATATCCGCCAAAATAACCGCAATGATACCCGCAAAAATAAACGCAAATATCACCGCAAAATAACCGCAATGATATCCGCAAAAATATCCGCAATAATATCCGCAAAAATAACCGCAAATATAACTGCAAAATAACCGCAATGATATCCGCAAAAATAACCGGAAATATCACCGCAAAATAACCGCAATGATATCCGCAAAAATAACCGCAATAATATCCGCAAAAATAACCGCAATAATATCCGCAAAAATAACCGCAATGATATCCGCAAAAATAACCGCAATAATATCCGCAAAAATAACCGCAAATATTACCGCAAAATAACCGCAAATATTACCGCAAAATAACCGCAATGATATCTGCAAAAATAACCGCAAATATCACCGCAAAATAACCGCAATGATATCCGCAAAAATAACCGCAAATATTACAGCAAAATAACCGCAATGATATCCGCAAAAATAACCGCAATAATATCCGCAAAAATAACCGCAATAATATCCGCCAAAATAACCGCAATGATACCCGCAAAAATAAACGCAAATATCACCGCAAAATAACCGCAATGATATCCGCAAAAATATCCGCAATAATATCCGCAAAAATAACCGCAAATATAACTGCAAAATAACCGCAATGATATCCGCAAAAATAACCGCAAATATTACCGCAAAATAACCGCAATGATATCCGCAAAAATAACCGTAAATATTACCGCAAAATAACCGCAATGATATCCGCAAAAATAACCGCAAATATCACCGCAAAATAACCGCAATGATATCCGCAAAAATAACCGCAATGATATCCGCAAAAATAACCGCAATAATATCCGCAAAAATAACCGCAATGATATCCGCAAAAATAACCGCAAATATTACCGCAAAATAACCGCAATGATATCCGCAAAAATAACCGCAAATATTACCGCAAAATAACCGCAATGATATCCGCAAAAATAACCGCAAATATCACCGCAAAATAACCGCAATGATATCCGCAAAAATAACCGCAATAATATCCGCAAAAATAACCGCAAATATTACCGCAAAATAACCGCAATGATATCCGCAAAAATAACCGCAAATATCACCGCAAAATAACCGCAATGATATCCGCAAAAATAACCGCAATGATATCCGCAAAAATAACCGCAATAATATCCGCAAAAATAACCGCAAATATTACCGCAAAAATAACCGCAAATATTACCGCAAAATAACCGCAATGATATCCGCAAAAATAACCGCAAATATCACCGCAAAATAACCGCATTGATATCCGCAAAAATAACCGCAATGATATCCGCAAAAATAACCGCAAATATTACCGCAAAATAACCGCAATGATATCCACAAAAATAACCGCAAAAATAACCGCAAATATTTCCGCAAAATAACCGCAATGATATCCGCAAAAATAACCGCAAATATTACAGCAAAATAACCGCAATAATATCCGCAAAAATAACCGTAAATATTACCGCAAAATAACCGCAATGATATCCGCAAAAATAACCGCAAATATCACCGCAAAATAACCGCAATGATATCCGCAAAAATAACCGCAATGATATCCGCAAAAATAACCGCAATAATATCCGCAAAAATAACCGCAATGATATCCGCAAAAATAACCGCAAATATTACCGCAAAATAACCGCAATGATATCCGCAAAAATAACCGCAAATATTACCGCAAAATAACCGCAATGATATCCGCAAAAATAACCGCAATAATATCCACAAAAATAACCGCAATGATATCCGCAAAATTAACCGCAAATATTACAGCAAAATAACCGCAATAATATCCGCAAAAATAACCGCAAATATTACCGCAAAATAACCGCAATGATATCCGCAAAAATAACCGCAAATATCACCGCAAAATAACCGCAATGATATCCGCAAAAATAACCGCAATAATATCCGCAAAAATAACCGCAAATATTACCGCAAAATAACCGCAATAATATCCGCCAAAATAACCGCAATGATACCCGCAAAAATAAACGCAAATATCACCGCAAAATAACCGCAATGATATCCGCAAAAATATCCGCAATAATATCCGCAAAAATAACCGCAAATATAACTGCAAAATAACCGCAATGATATCCGCAAAAATAACCGGAAATATCACCGCAAAATAACCGCAATGATATCCGCAAAAATAACCGCAATAATATCCGCAAAAATAACCGCAATAATATCCGCAAAAATAACCGCAATGATATCCGCAAAAATAACCGCAATAATATCCGCAAAAATAACCGCAAATATTACCGCAAAATAACCGCAAATATTACCGCAAAATAACCGCAATGATATCTGCAAAAATAACCGCAAATATCACCGCAAAATAACCGCAATGATATCCGCAAAAATAACCGCAATGATATCCGCAAAAATAACCGCAAATATTACAGCAAAATAACCGCAATGATATCCGCAAAAATAACCGCAATAATATCCGCAAAAATAACCGCAATAATATCCGCCAAAATAACCGCAATGATACCCGCAAAAATAAACGCAAATATCACCGCAAAATAACCGCAATGATATCCGCAAAAATATCCGCAATAATATCCGCAAAAATAACCGCAAATATAACTGCAAAATAACCGCAATGATATCCGCAAAAATAACCGCAATGATATCCGCAAAAATAACCGCAATAATATCCGCAAAAATAACCGCAATGATATCCGCAAAAATAACCGCAATAATATCCGCAAAAATAACCGCAATGATATCCGCAAAAAGAACCGCAAATATTACCGCAAAATAACCGCAATGATATCCGCAAAAATAACCGCAAATATCACCGCAAAATAACCGCAATGATATCCGCAAAAATAACCGCTATATCACCGCAAAATAACCGCAATGATATCCGCAAAAATAACCGCAATAATATCCGCAAAAATAACCGCAAATATTACCGCAAAATAACCGCAATGATATCCGCAAAAATAACCGCAAATATCACCGCAAAATAACCGCAATGATATCCGCAAAAATAACCGCAATGATATCCGCAAAAATAACCGCAATAATATCCGCAAAAATAACCGCAAATATTACCGCAAAATAACCGCAATGATATCCACAAAAATAACCGCAAAAATAACCGCAAATATTTCCGCAAAATAACCGCAATGATATCCGCAAAAATAACCGCAAATATTACAGCAAAATAACCGCAATAATATCCGCAAAAATAACCGTAAATATTACCGCAAAATAACCGCAATGATATCCGCAAAAATAACCGCAAATATCACCGCAAAATAACCGCAATGATATCCGCAAAAATAACCGCAATGATATCCGCAAAAATAACCGCAATAATATCCGCAAAAATAACCGCAATGATATCCGCAAAAATAACCGCAAATATTACCGCAAAATAACCGCAATGATATCCGCAAAAATAACCGCAAATATTACCGCAAAATAACCGCAATGATATCCGCAAAAATAACCGCAATAATATCCACAAAAATAACCGCAATGATATCCGCAAAATTAACCGCAAATATTACAGCAAAATAACCGCAATAATATCCGCAAAAATAACCGCAAATATTACCGCAAAATAACCGCAATGATATCCGCAAAAATAACCGCAAATATCACCGCAAAATAACCGCAATGACATCCGCAAAAATAACCGCAATAATATCCGCAAAAATAACCGCAAATATTACCGCAAAATAACCGCAATGATATCCGCAAAAATAACCGCAAATATCACCGCAAAAAAACCGCAATGATATCCGCAAAAATAACCGCAAATATCACCGCAAAATAACCGCAATGATATCCGCAAAAATAACCGCAATAATATCCGCAAAAAAAACCGCAAATATTACCGCAAAATAACCGCAATGATATCCGCAAAAATAACCGCAAATATCACCGCAAAATAAACGCAATGATATCCGCAAAAATAACCGCAAATATCACCGCAAAATAACCGCCATGATATCCGCAAAAATAACCGCAAATATTACCGCAAAAATAACCTCAATGATATCCGCAAAAATAACCGCAATAATATCCGCAAAATTAACCGCAAATATTACAGCAAAATAACCGCAATGATATCTGCAAAAATAACCGCAATAATATCCGCAAAAATATCCGCAAATGTTACCGCAAAATAACCGCAATGATATCCGCAAAAATAACCGCAAATATCACCGCAAAATAACCGCAATGATATCCGCAAAAATAACCGCAAATATTACCGCAAAATAACCGCAATGATATCCGCAAAAATAACCGCAATAATATCCGCAAAAATAACCGCAAATGTTACCGCAAAATAACCGCAATGATATCCGCAAAAATAACCGCAAATATTACCGCAAAATAACCGCAATGATATCCGCAAAAATAACCGCAATAATATCCGCAAAAATAACCGCAAATATTACCGCAAAATAACCGCAATGATATCCGCAAAAATAACCGCAAATATCACCGCAAAAAAACCGCAATGATATCCGCAAAAATAACCGCAAATATCACCGCAAAATAACCGCAATGATATCCGCAAAAATAACCGCAATAATATCCGCAAAAAAAACCGCAAATATTACCGCAAAATAACCGCAATGATATCCGCAAAAATAACCGCAAATATCACCGCAAAATAAACGCAATGATATCCGCCAAAATAACCGCAAATATCACCGCAAAATAACCGCCATGATATCCGCAAAAATAACCGCAAATATTACCGCAAAAATAACCTCAATGATATCCGCAAAAATAACCGCAATAATATCCGCAAAATTAACCGCAAATATTACAGCAAAATAACCGCAATGATATCTGCAAAAATAACCGCAATAATATCCGCAAAAATAACCGCAATAATATCCGCAAAAATAACCGCAATGATATCCGCAAAAATAACCGCAAATATTACCGCAAAATAACCGCAATGATATCCGCAAAAATAACCGCAAATATCACCGCAAAATAACCGCAATGATATCCGCAAAAATAACCGCAATAATATCCGCAAAAATAACCGCAATAATATCCGCAAAAATAACCGCAATGATATCCGCAAAAATAACCGCAAATATTACCGCAAAATAACCGCAATGATATCCGCAAAAATAACCGCAAATATCACCGCAAAATAACCGCAATGATATCCGCAAAAATAACCGCAATAATATCCGCAAAAATAACCGCAAATATTACCGCAAAATAACCGCAATGATATCCGCATAAATAACCGCAAATATCACCGCAAAATAACCGCAATGATAACCGCAAAAATAACCGCAATAATATCCGCAAAAATAACCGCAAATATTACCGCAAAATAACCGCAATGATATCCGCAAAAATAACCGCAAATATTACCGCAAAATAACCGCAATGATATCCGCAAAAATAACCGCAATAATATCCGCAAAAATAACCGCAAATGTTACCGCAAAATAACCGCAATGATATCCGCAAAAATAACCGCAATAATATCCGCAAAAATAACCGCAAATATTACCGCAAAATAACCGCAATGATATCCGCAAAAATAACCGCAAATATCACCGCAAAATAACCGCAAATATCACCGCAAAATAACCGCAATGATATCCGCAAAAATAACCGCAAATATCACCGCAAAATATCCGCAATGATATCCGCAAAAATAACCGCAATGATATCCGCAAAAATAACCGCAATAATTTCCGCAAAAATAACCGCAATGATATCCGCAAAAATAACCGCAAATATTACCGCAAAATAACCGCAATCATTTCCGCAAAAATAACCGCAAATGTTACCGCAAAATAACCGCAATGATATCCGCAAAAATAACCGCAATAATATCCGCTAAAATAACCGCAAATGTTGCCGCAAAATAACCGCAATGATATCCGCAAAAATAACCGCAATAATATCCGCAAAAATAACCGCAATAATATCCACAAAAATAACCGCAATGATATCCGCAAAAATAACCGCAAATATACCGCAAAAATAACCGCAAATATCACCGCAAAATAACCGCAATGATATCCGCAAAAATAACCGCAATAATATCCGCAAAATTAACCGCAAATATTACAGCAAAATAACCGCAATGATATCTGCAAAAATAACCGCAATAATATCCGCAAAAATATCCGCAAATGTTACCGCAAAATAACCGCAATGATATCCGCAGAAATAACCGCAATAATATCCGCAAAAATAACCGCAATAATATCCGCAAAAATAACCGCAATGATATCCGCAAAAATAACCGCAAATATTACCGCAAAATAACCGCAATGATATCCGCAAAAATAACCGCAAATATCACCGCAAAATATCCGCAATGATATCCGCAAAAATAACCGCAATGATATCCGCAATAATTTCCGCAAAATTAACCGCAAATATTACAGCAAAATAACCGCAATGATATCCGCAAAAATAACCGTAAATATCACCGCAAAATAACCGCAATGATATCCGCAAAAATAACCGCAATAATATCCGCAAAAATAACCGCAAATATTACCGCAAAATAACCGCAATTATATCCGCAAAAATAACCGCAAATATTACCGCAAAATAACCGCAATGATATCCGCAAAAAAATAACCGCAATAATATCCGCAAAAATATCCGCAAATGTTACCGCAAAATAACCGCAATGATATCCGCAAAAATAACCGCAATAATATCCGCAAAAATAACCGCAAATATTACCGCAAAATAACCGCCATGATATCCGCAAAAATAACCGCAAATATCACCGCAAAATAACCGCAATGATATCCGCAAAAATAACCGCAAATATCACCGCAAAATAACCGCAATGATATCCGCAAAAATAACCGCAATAATATCCGCAAAAATAACCGCAAATGTTACCGCAAAATAACCGCAATGATATCCGCAAAAATAACCGCAATAATATCCGCAAAAATAACCGCAATAATATCCGCAAAAATAACCGCAATGATATCCGCAAAAATAACCGCAAATATTACCGCAAAATAACCGCAATAATTTCCGCAAAAATAACCGCAAATGTTGCCGTAAAATAACCGCAATGATATCCGCAAAAATAACCGCAATGATATCCGCAAAAATAACCGCAATAATATCCGCAAAATTAACCGCAAATATTACAGCAAAATAACCGCAATGATATCTGCAAAAATAACCGCAATAATATCCGCCAAAATATCCGCAAATGTTACCGCAAAATAACCGCAATGATATTCGCAAAAATAACCGCCATAATATCCGCAAAAATAACCGCAATAATATCCACAAAAATAACCGCAATGATATCCGCAAAAATAACCGCAAATATTACCGCAAAATAACCGCAATGATATCCGCAAAAATAACCGCAAATATCACCGCAAAATATCCGCAATGATATCCGCAAAAATAACCGCAATGATATCCGCAAAAATAACCGCAATAATTTCCGCAAAATTAACCGCAAATATTACAGCAAAATAACCGCAATGATATCCGCAAAAATAACCGCAAATATCACCGCAAAATAACCGCAATGATATCCGCAAAAATAACCGCAATAATATCCGCAAAATTAACCGCAAATATTACAGCAAAATAACCGCAATGATATCTGCAAAAATAACCGCAATAATATCCGCAAAAATAACCGCAATAATATCCGCAAAAATAACCGCAATGATATCCGCAAAAATAACCGCAAATATTACCGCAAAATAACCGCAATGATATCCGCAAAAATAACCGCAAATATCACCGCAAAATAACCGCAATGATATCCGCAAAAATAACCGCAATAATATCCGCAAAAATAACCGCAATAATATCCGCAAAAATAACCGCAATGATATCCGCAAAAATAACCGCAAATATTACCGCAAAATAACCGCAATGATATCCGCAAAAATAACCGCAAATATCACCGCAAAATAACCGCAATGATATCCGCAAAAATAACCGCAATAATATCCGCAAAAATAACCGCAAATATTACCGCAAAATAACCGCAATGATATCCGCATAAATAACCGCAAATATCACCGCAAAATAACCGCAATGATAACCGCAAAAATAACCGCAATAATATCCGCAAAAATAACCGCAAATATTACCGCAAAATAACCGCAATGATATCCGCAAAAATAACCGCAAATATTACCGCAAAATAACCGCAATGATATCCGCAAAAATAACCGCAATAATATCCGCAAAAATAACCGCAAATGTTACCGCAAAATAACCGCAATGATATCCGCAAAAATAACCGCAATAATATCCGCAAAAATAACCGCAAATATTACCGCAAAATAACCGCAATGATATCCGCAAAAATAACCGCAAATATCACCGCAAAATAACCGCAAATATCACCGCAAAATAACCGCAATGATATCCGCAAAAATAACCGCAAATATCACCGCAAAATATCCGCAATGATATCCGCAAAAATAACCGCAATGATATCCGCAAAAATAACCGCAATAATTTCCGCAAAAATAACCGCAATGATATCCGCAAAAATAACCGCAAATATTACCGCAAAATAACCGCAATAATATCCGCAAAAATAACCGCAAATGTTACCGCAAAATAACCGCAATGATATCCGCAAAAATAACCGCAATAATATCCGCTAAAATAACCGCAAATGTTGCCGCAAAATAACCGCAATGATATCCGCAAAAATAACCGCAATAATATCCGCAAAAATAACCGCAATAATATCCACAAAAATAACCGCAATGATATCCGCAAAAATAACCGCAAATATACCGCAAAAATAACCGCAAATATCACCGCAAAATAACCGCAATGATATCCGCAAAAATAACCGCAATAATATCCGCAAAATTAACCGCAAATATTACAGCAAAATAACCGCAATGATATCTGCAAAAATAACCGCAATAATATCCGCAAAAATATCCGCAAATGTTACCGCAAAATAACCGCAATGATATCCGCAGAAATAACCGCAATAATATCCGCAAAAATAACCGCAATAATATCCGCAAAAAAAACCGCAATGATATCCGCAAAAATAACCGCAAATATTACCGCAAAATAACCGCAATGATATCCGCAAAAATAACCGCAAATATCACCGCAAAATATCCGCAATGATATCCGCAAAAATAACCGCAATGATATCCGCAATAATTTCCGCAAAATTAACCGCAAATATTACAGCAAAATAACCGCAATGATATCCGCAAAAATAACCGTAAATATCACCGCAAAATAACCGCAATGATATCCGCAAAAATAACCGCAATAATATCCGCAAAAATAACCGCAAATATTACCGCAAAATAACCGCAATTATATCCGCAAAAATAACCGCAAATATTACCGCAAAATAACCGCAATGATATCCGCAAAAAAATAACCGCAATAATATCCGCAAAAATATCCGCAAATGTTACCGCAAAATAACCGCAATGATATCCGCAAAAATAACCGCAATAATATCCGCAAAAATAACCGCAAATATTACCGCAAAATAACCGCCATGATATCCGCAAAAATAACCGCAAATATCACCGCAAAATAACCGCAATGATATCCGCAAAAATAACCGCAATAATATCCGCAAAAATAACCGCAAATGTTACCGCAAAATAACCGCAATGATATCCGCAAAAATAACCGCAATAATATCCGCAAAAATAACCGCAATAATATCCGCAAAAATAACCGCAATGATATCCGCAAAAATAACCGCAAATATTACCGCAAAATAACCGCAATAATTTCCGCAAAAATAACCGCAAATGTTGCCGTAAAATAACCGCAATGATATCCGCAAAAATAACCGCAATGATATCCGCAAAAATAACCGCAATAATATCCGCAAAATTAACCGCAAATATTACAGCAAAATAACCGCAATGATATCTGCAAAAATAACCGCAATAATATCCGCAAAAATATCCGCAAATGTTACCGCAAAATAACCGCAATGATATTCGCAAAAATAACCGCCATAATATCCGCAAAAATAACCGCAATAATATCCACAAAAATAACCGCAATGATATCCGCAAAAATAACCGCAAATATTACCGCAAAATAACCGCAATGATATCCGCAAAAATAACCGCAAATATCACCGCAAAATATCCGCAATGATATCCGCAAAAATAACCGCAATGATATCCGCAAAAATAACCGCAATAATTTCCGCAAAATTAACCGCAAATATTACAGCAAAATAACCGCAATGATATCCGCAAAAATAACCGCAAATATCACCGCAAAATAACCGCAATGATATCCGCAAAAATAACCGCAATAATATCCGCAAAAATAACCGCAATGATATCCGCAAAAATAACCGCAAATATTACCGCAAAATAACCGCAATGATATCCGCAAAAATAACCGCAAATATCACCGCAAAATAACCGCAATGATATCCGCAAAAATAACCGCAATAATATCCGCAAAAATAACCGCAAATATTACCGCAAAATAACCGCAATGATATCCGCCAAAATAACCGCAAATATCACCGCAAAATAACCGCAATGATATCCGCAAAAATAACCGCAAATATCACCGCAAAATAACCGCAATGATATCCGCAAAAATAACCGCAAATATCACCGCAAAATAACCGCAATTATATCCGCAAAAATAACCGCAAATATTACAGCAAAATAACCGCAATAATATCCGCAAAAATAACCGCAAATATTACCGCAAAATAACCGCAATGATATCCGCAAAAATAACCGCAAATATCACCGCAAAATAACCGCAATGATATCCGCAAAAATAACCGCAATGATATCCGCAAAAATAACCGCAATAATATTCGCAAAAATAACCGCAATAATATCCGCAAAAATAACCGCAAATATTACCGCAAAATAACCGCAATGATATCCGCAAAAATAACCGCAATAATATCCGCAAAAGTAACCGCAAATGTTACCGCAAAATATCCGCAATGATATCCGCAAAAATAACCGCAATAATATCCGCAAAAATAACCGCAATAATATCCGCAAAAATAACCGCAATGATATCCGCAAAAATAACCGCAAATATTACCGCAAAATAACCGCAATGATATCCGCAAAAATAACCGCAAATATCACCGCAAAATAACCGCAATGATATCCGCAAAAATAACCGCAATAATATCCGCAAAAATAACCGCAAATATTACCGCAAAATAACCGCAATGATATCCGCCAAAATAACCGCAAATATCACCGCAAAATAACCGCAATGATATCCGCAAAAATAACCGCAAATATCACCGCAAAATAACCGCAATTATATCCGCAAAAATAACCGCAAATATTACAGCAAAATAACCGCAATAATATCCGCAAAAATAACCGCAAATATTACCGCAAAATAACCGCAATGATATCCGCAAAAATAACCGCAAATATCACCGCAAAATAACCGCAATGATATCCGCAAAAATAACCGCAATGATATCCGCAAAAATAACCGCAATAATATTCGCAAAAATAACCGCAATAATATCCGCAAAAATAACCGCAAATATTACCGCCAAATAACCGCAATGATATCCGCAAAAATAACCGCAAATATCACCGCAAAATAACCGCAATGATATCCGCAAAAATAACCGCAATAATATCCACAAAAATAACCGCAATGATATCCGCAAAAATAACCGCAAATATTACCGCAAAATAACCGCAATGATATCCGCAAAAATAACCGCAAATATCACCGCAAAATAACCGCAATGATATCCGCCAAAATAACCGCAAATATCACCGCAAAATAACCGCAATAATATCCGCAAAATTAACCGCAAATATTACAGCAAAATAACCGCAATGATATCCGCAAAAATAACCGCAATAATATCCGCAAAAATAACCGCAATAATATCCGCAAAAATAACCGCAATGATATCCGCAAAAATAACCGCAAATATCACCGCAAAATAAACGCAATGATATCCGCAAAAATAACCGCAATAATATCCGCAAAAATAACCGCAATGATATCCGCAAAAATAACCGCAAATATTACCGCAAAATAACCGCAATGATATCCGCAAAAATAACCGCAAATATCACCGCAAAATATCCGCAATGATATCCGCAAAAATAACCGCAATGATATCCGCAAAAATAACCGCAATAATTTCCGCAAAATTAACCGCAAATATTACAGCAAAATAACCGCAATGATATCCGCGAAAATAACCGCAAATATCACCGCAAAATAACCGCAATGATATCCGCAAAAATAACCGCAATAATATCCGCAAAAATAACCGCAAATATTACCGCAAAATAACCGCAATGATATCCGCAAAAATAACCCCAAATATTACCGCAAAATAACCGCAATGATATCCGCAAAAATAACCGCAATAATATCCGCAAAAATAACCGCAAATGTTACCGCAAAATAACCGCAATGATATCCGCAAAAATAACCGCAATAATATCCGCAAAAATAACCGCAAATGTTACCGCAAAATAACCGCAATGATATCCGAAAAATAACCGCAATAATATCCGCAAAAATAACCGCAATTATTACAGCAAAATAACCGCAATGATATCCGCAAAAATAACCGCACTAATATCCGCAAAAATAACCGCAAATGTTACCGCAAAATAACCGCAATGATATCCGCAAAAATAACCGCAAATATTACCGCAAAATAACCGCAATGATATCCGCAAAAATAACCGCAAATATCACCGCAAAATAACCGCAATGATATCCGCAAAAATAACCGCAAATATCACCGCAAAATAACCGCTATAATATCCGCAAAATTAACCGCAAATATTACAGCAAAATAACCGCAATGATATCCGCAAAAATAACCGCAATAATATCCGCAAAAATAACCGCAAATGTTACCGCAAAATAACCGCAATGATATCCGCAAAAATAACCGCAAATATCACCGCAAAATAACCGCAATGATATCCGCAAAAATAACCGCAATAATATCCGCAAAAATAACCGCAAATATTACCGCCAATTAACCGCAATGATATCCGCAAAAATAACCGCAAATATCACCGCAAAATAACCGCAATGATATCCGCAAAAATAACCGCAATAATATCCACAAAAATAACCGCAATGATATCCGCAAAAATAACCGCAAATATCACCGCAAAATAACCGCAATAATATCCGAAAAAATAACCGCAATAATATCCGCAAAAATAACCGCAATGATATCCGCAAAAATAACCGCAAATATTACCGCAAAATAACCGCAATGATATCCGCAAAAATAACCGCAAATATCACCGCAAAATAACCGCAATGATATCCGCCAAAATAACCGCAAATATCACCGCAAAATAACCGCAATAATATCCGCAAAATTAACCGCAAATATTACAGCAAAATAACCGCAATGATATCCGCAAAAATAACCGCAATAATATCCGCAAAAATAACCGCAATAATATCCGCAAAAATAACCGCAATGATATCCGCAAAAATAACCGCAAATATCACCGCAAAATAAACGCAATGATATCCGCAAAAATAACCGCAATAATATCCGCAAAAATAACCGCAATGATATCCGCAAAAATAACCGCAAATATTACCGCAAAATAACCGCAATGATATCCGCAAAAATAACCGCAAATATCACCGCAAAA
The DNA here is from genome assembly GCA_958496175.1 of Sisyra terminalis. Taxonomy (NCBI): domain Eukaryota; kingdom Metazoa; phylum Arthropoda; class Insecta; order Neuroptera; family Sisyridae; genus Sisyra; species Sisyra terminalis. The sequence continues at coordinate 829,614 of OY292279.1, read as the reverse complement.
TATCCGCAATGATATCCGCAAAAATAACCGCAATGATATCCGCAAAAATAACCGCAATAATTTCCGCAAAATTAACCGCAAATATTACAGCAAAATAACCGCAATGATATCCGCAAAAATAACCGCAAATATCACCGCAAAATAACCGCAATGATATCCGCAAAAATAACCGCAATAATATCCGCAAAAATAACCGCAAATATTACCGCAAAATAACCGCAATGATATCCGCAAAAATAACCCCAAATATTACCGCAAAATAACCGCAATGATATCCGCAAAAATAACCGCAATAATATCCGCAAAAATAACCGCAAATGTTACCGCAAAATAACCGCAATGATATCCGCAAAAATAACCTCAATAATATCCGCAAAAATAACCGCAAATGTTACCGCAAAATAACCGCAATGATATCCGAAAAATAACCGCAATAATATCCGCAAAAATAACCGCAAATATTACAGCAAAATAACCGCAATGATATCCGCAAAAATAACCGCACTAATATCCGCAAAAATAACCGCAAATGTTACCGCAAAATAACCGCAATGATATCCGCAAAAATAACCGCAATAATATCCGCAAAAATAACCGCAAATATCACCGCAAAATAACCGCAATGATATCCGCAAAAATAACCGCAATGATATCCGCAAAAATAACCGCAATGATATCCGCAAAAATAACCGCAATGATATCCGCAAAAATAACCGCAAATATTACCGCAAAATAACCGCAATGATATCCGCAAAAATAACCGCAAATATCACCGCAAAATAACCGCAATGATATCCGCAAAAATAACCACAAATATCACCGCAAAATAACCGCAATAATATCCGCAAAATTAACCGCAAATATTACAGCAAAATAACCGCAATGATATCCGCAAAAATAACCGCAATAATATCCGCAAAAATAACCGCAAATGTTACCGCAAAATAACCGCAATGATATCCGCAAAAATAACCGCAAATATCACCGCAAAATAACCGCAATGATATCCGCAAAAATAACCGCAATAATATCCGCAAAAATAACCGCAAATATTACCGCAAAATAACCGCAATGATATCCGCAAAAATAACCGCAAATATCACCGCAAAATATCCGCAATGATATCCGCATAAATAACCGCAATAATATCCGCAAAAATTACCGCAATGATATCCGCCAAAATAACCGCAAATATTACAGCAAAATAACCGCAATAATATCCGCAAAAATAACCGCAAATATTACCGCAAAATAACCGCAATGATATCCGCAAAAATAACCGCAATAATATCCGCAAAAATAACCGCAAATGTTACCGCAAAATAACCGCAATGATATCCGCAAAAATAACCGCAATAATATCCGCAAAAATAACCGCAATAATATCCGCAAAAATAACCGCAATGATATCCGCAAAAATAACCGCAAATATTACCGCAAAATAACCGCAATGATATCCGCAAAAATAACCGCAAATATCACCGCATAATAACCGCAATGATATCCGCAAAAATAACCGCAATAATATCCGCAAAAATAACCGCAAATATTACCGCAAAATAACCGCAATGATATCCGCAAAAATTTCCGCAAATATCACCGCAAAATAACCGCAATGATATCCGCAAAAATAACCGCAAATATCACCGCAAAATAACCGCAATGATATCCGCAAAAATAACCGCAAATATTACAGCAAAATAACCGCAATAATATCCGCAAAAATAACCGCAAATATTACCGCAAAATAACCGCAATGATATCCGCAAAAATAACCGCAAATATCACCGCAAAATAACCGCAATGATATCCGCAAAAATAACCGCAATGATATCCGCAAAAATAACCGCAATAATATTCGCAAAAATAACCGCAATAATATCCGCAAAAATAACCGCAAATATTACCGCAAAATAACCGCAATGATATCCGCAAAAATAACCGCAAATATCACCGCAAAATAACCGCAATGATATCCGCAAAAATAACCGCAATAATATCCACAAAAATAACCGCAATGATATCCGCAAAATTAACCGCAAATATTACAGCAAAATAACCGCAATAATATCCGAAAAAATAACCGCAATAATATCCGCAAAAATAACCGCAATGATATCCGCAAAAATAACCGCAAATATTACCGCAAAATAACCGCAATGATATCCGCAAAAATAACCGCAAATATCACCGCAAAATAACCGCAATGATATCCGCAAAAATAACCGCAAATATCACCGCAAAATAACCGCAATAATATCCGCAAAATTAACCGCAAATATTACAGCAAAATAACCGCAATGATATCCGCAAAAATAACCGCAATAATATCCGCAAAAATAACCGCAATAATATCCGCAAAAATAACCGCAATGATATCCGAAAAAATAACCGCAAATATCACCGCAAAATAACCGCAATGATATCCGCAAAAATAACCGCAATAATATCCGCAAAAATAACCGCAGTGATATCCGCAAAAATAACCGCAAATATTACCGCAAAATAACCGCAATGATATCCGCAAAATTAACCGCAAATATCACCGCAAAATAACCGCAATGATATCCTCAAAAATAACCGCAAATATCACCGCAAAATAACCGCAATGATATCCGCAAAAATAACCGCAATGATATCCGCAAAAATAACCGCAATAATATCCGCAAAAATAACCGCAAATATTACCGCAAAATAACCGCAATGATATCCGCAAAAATAACTGCAAATATCACCGCAAAATAACCGCAATGATATCCGCAAAAATAACCGCAATAATATCCGCAAAAATAACCGCTAATATTACCGCAAAATAACCGCAATGATATCCGCAAAAATAACCGCAAAATATCCGCAATGATATCCGCAAAAATAACCGCAAATATCACCGCAAAATAACCGCAATGATATCCGCAAAAATAACCGCAATAATATCCGCAAAAATAACCGCAAAATAACCGCAATGATATCCGCAAAAGTAACCGCAATAATATCCGCAAAAATTACCGCAATGATATCCGCCAAAATAACCGCAAATATTACAGCAAAATAACCGCAATAATATCCGCAAAAATAACCGCAAATATTACCGCAAAATAACCGCAATGATATCCGCAAAAATAACCGCAATAATATCCGCAAAAATAACCGCAAATGTTACCGCAAAATAACCGCAATGATATCCGCAAAAATAACCGCAATAATATCCGCAAAAATAACCGCAATAATATCCGCAAAAATAACCGCAATGATATCCGCAAAAATAACCGCAAATATTACCGCAAAATAACCGCAATGATATCCGCAAAAATAACCGCAAATATCACCGCATAATAACCGCAATGATATCCGCAAAAATAACCGCAATAATATCCGCAAAAATAACCGCAAATATTACCGCAAAATAACCGCAATGATATACGCAAAAATTTCCGCAAATATCACCGCAAAATAACCGCAATGATATCCGCAAAAATAACCGCAAATATCACCGCAAAATAACCGCAATGATATCCGCAAAAATAACCGCAAATATTACAGCAAAATAACCGCAATAATATCCGCAAAAATAACCGCAAATATTACCGCAAAATAACCGCAATGATATCCGCAAAAATAACCGCAAATATCACCGCAAAATAACCGCAATGATATCCGCAAAAATAACCGCAATGATATCCGCAAAAATAACCGCAATAATATTCGCAAAAATAACCGCAATAATATCCGCAAAAATAACCGCAAATATTACCGCAAAATAACCGCAATGATATCCGCAAAAATAACCGCAAATATCACCGCAAAATAACCGCAATGATATCCGCAAAAATAACCGCAATAATATCCACAAAAATAACCGCAATGATATCCGCAAAATTAACCGCAAATATTACAGCAAAATAACCGCAATAATATCCGAAAAAATAACCGCAATAATATCCGCAAAAATAACCGCAATGATATCCGCAAAAATAACCGCAAATATTACCGCAAAATAACCGCAATGATATCCGCAAAAATAACCGCAAATATCACCGCAAAATAACCGCAATGATATCCGCAAAAATAACCGCAAATATCACCGCAAAATAACCGCAATAATATCCGCAAAATTAACCGCAAATATTACAGCAAAATAACCGCAATGATATCCGCAAAAATAACCGCAATAATATCCGCAAAAATAACCGCAATAATATCCGCAAAAATAACCGCAATGATATCCGAAAAAATAACCGCAAATATCACCGCAAAATAACCGCAATGATATCCGCAAAAATAACCGCAATAATATCCGCAAAAATAACCGCAGTGATATCCGCAAAAATAACCGCAAATATTACCGCAAAATAACCGCAATGATATCCGCAAAATTAACCGCAAATATCACCGCAAAATAACCGCAATGATATCCTCAAAAATAACCGCAAATATCACCGCAAAATAACCGCAATGATATCCGCAAAAATAACCGCAATGATATCCGCAAAAATAACCGCAATAATATCCGCAAAAATAACCGCAAATATTACCGCAAAATAACCGCAATGATATCCGCAAAAATAACTGCAAATATCACCGCAAAATAACCGCAATGATATCCGCAAAAATAACCGCAATAATATCCGCAAAAATAACCGCTAATATTACCGCAAAATAACCGCAATGATATCCGCAAAAATAACCGCAAAATATCCGCAATGATATCCGCAAAAATAACCGCAAATATCACCGCAAAATAACCGCAATGATATCCGCAAAAATAACCGCAATAATATCCGCAAAAATAACCGCAAAATAACCGCAATGATATCCGCAAAAGTAACCGCATTAATATCCGCAAAAATAACCGCAATAATATCCGCAAAAATAACCGCAATGATATCCGCAAAAATAACCGCAAATATCACCGCAAAAAAACCGCAATGATATCCGCAAAAATAACCGCAAATATCACCGCAAAATAACCGCAATGATATCCGCAAAAATAACCGCAATAATATCCGCAAAAAAAACCGCAAATATTACCGCAAAATAACCGCAATGATATCCGCAAAAATAACCGCAAATATCACCGCAAAATAAACGCAATGATATCCGCAAAAATAACCGCAAATATCACCGCAAAATAACCGCAATGATATCCGCAAAAATAACCGCAAATGTTACCGCAAATAACCGCAATGATATCCGCAAAAATAACCGCAATAATATCCGCAAAAATAACCGCAAATATTACCGCAAAATAACCGCAATGATATCCGCAAAAATAACCGCAAATATCACCGCAAAATATCCGCAATGATATCCGCATAAATAACCGCAATAATATCCGCAAAAATTACCGCAATGATATCCGCCAAAATAACCGCAAATATTACAGCAAAATAACCGCAATAATATCCGCAAAAATAACCGCAAATATTACCGCAAAATAACCGCAATGATATCCGCAAAAATAACCGCAATAATATCCGCAAAAATAACCGCAAATGTTACCGCAAAATAACCGCAATGATATCCGCAAAAATAACCGCAATAATATCCGCAAAAATAACCGCAAATATTACCGCAAAATAACCGCAATGATATCCGCAAAAATAACCGCAAATATCACCGCAAAATATCCGCAATGATATCCGCATAAATAACCGCAATAATATCCGCAAAAATTACCGCAATGATATCCGCCAAAATAACCGCAAATGTTACCGCAAATAACCGCAATGATATCCGCAAAAATAACCGCAATAATATCCGCAAAAATAACCGCAAATATTACCGCAAAATAACCGCAATGATATCCGCAAAAATAACCGCAAATATCACCGCAAAATATCCGCAATGATATCCGCATAAATAACCGCAATAATATCCGCAAAAATTACCGCAATGATATCCGCCAAAATAACCGCAAATATTACAGCAAAATAACCGCAATAATATCCGCAAAAATAACCGCAAATATCACCGCAAAATAACCGCAATGATATCCGCAAAAATAACCGCAATGATATCCGCAAAAATAACCGCAATAATATCCGCAAAAATAACCGCAAATATTACCGCAAAATAACCGCAATGATATCCGCAAAAATAACTGCAAATATCACCGCAAAATAACCGCAATGATATCCGCAAAAATAACCGCAATAATATCCGCAAAAATAACCGCTAATATTACCGCAAAATATCCGCAATGATATCCGCAAAAATAACCGCAAAATATCCGCAATGATATCCGCAAAAATAACCGCAAATATCACCGCAAAATAACCGCAATGATATCCGCAAAAATAACCGCAATAATATTCGCAAAAATAACCGCAAAATAACCGCAATGATATCCGCAAAAGTAACCGCATTAATATCCGCAAAAATAACCGCAATAATATCCGCAAAAATAACCGCAATGATATCCGCAAAAATAACCGCAAATATCACCGCAAAAAAACCGCAATGATATCCGCAAAAATAACCGCAAATATCACCGCAAAATAACCGCAATGATATCCGCAAAAATAACCGCAATAATATCCGCAAAAAAAACCGCAAATATTACCGCAAAATAACCGCAATGATATCCGCAAAAATAACCGCAAATATCACCGCAAAATAAACGCAATGATATCCGCAAAAATAACCGCAAATATCACCGCAAAATAACCGCAATGATATCCGCAAAAATAACCGCAATAATATCCGCAAAAATAACCGCAAATGTTACCGCAAATAACCGCAATGATATCCGCAAAAATAACCGCAATAATATCCGCAAAAATAACCGCCATAATATCCGCAAAAATAACCGCAAATATCACCGCAAAATAACCGCAATGATATCCGCAAAAATAACCGCAAATATCACCGCAAAATAACCGCAATGATATCCGCAAAAATAACCGCAATAATATCCGCAAAAATAACAGCAAATATTACCGCAAAATAACCGCAATGATATCCGCAAAAATAACCGCAAATATCACCGCAAAAAAACCGCAATGATATCCGCAAATATCACCGCAAAATAACCGCAATGATATCCGCAAAAATAACCGCAATAATATCCGCAAAAATAACCGCAATGATATCCGCAAAAATAACCGCAAATATTACCGCAAAATAACCGCAATGATATCCGCAAAAATAACCGCAAATATCACCGCAAAATAACCGCAATGATATCCGCAAAAATAACCGCAATAATATCCGCCAAAATAACCGCAAATATTACCGCAAAATAACCGCAATGATATCCGCAAAAATAACCGCAAATATCGCCGCAAAATAACCGCAATGATATCCGCAAAAATAACCGCAATAATATCCGCAAAAATAACCGCAAATATCACCGCAAAATAACCGCAATGATATCCGCAAAAATAACCGCAAATATTACCGCAAAATAACCGCAATGATATCCGCAAAAATAACCGCAATGATATCCGCAAAAATAACCGCAATTATATCCGCAAAAATAACCGCAATGATATCCGCAAAAATAACCGCAATAATATCCGCAAAAATAACCGCAAATATTACCGCAAAATAACCGCAATGATATCCGCAAAAATAACCGCAAATATCACCGCAAAATAACCGCAATGATATCCGCAAAAATAACCGCAATGATATCCGCAAAAATAACCGCAATAATATCCGCAAAAATAACCGCAATGATATCCGCAAAAATAACCGCAATAATATCCGCAAAAATAACCGCAATAATATCCGCAAAAATAACCGCAAAATAACCGCAATGATATCCGCAAAAGTAACCGCATTAATATCCGCAAAACTAACCGCAATAATATCCGCAAAAATAACCGCAATGATATCCGCAAAAATAACCGCAAATATCACCGCAAAAAAACCGCAATGATATCCGCAAAAATAACCGCAAATATCACCGCAAAATAACCGCAATGATATCCGCAAAAATAACCGCAATAATATCCGCAAAAAAAACCGCAAATATTACCGCAAAATAACCGCAATGATATCCGCAAAAATAACCGCAAATATCACCGCAAAATAAACGCAATGATATCCGCAAAAATAACCGCAAATATCACCGCAAAATAACCGCAATGATATCCGCAAAAATAACCGCAATAATATCCGCAAAAATAACCGCAAATGTTACCGCAAATAACCGCAATGATATCCGCAAAAATAACCGCAATAATATCCGCAAAAATAACCGCCATAATATCCGCAAAAATAACCGCAATGATATCCGCAAAAATAACCGCAAATATCACCGCAAAATAACCGCAATGATATCCGCAAAAATAACCGCAAATATCACCGCAAAATAACCGCAATGATATCCGCAAAAATAACCGCAATAATATCCGCAAAAATAACAGCAAATATTACCGCAAAATAACCGCAATGATATCCGCAAAAATAACTGCAATAATATCCGCAAAAATAACCGCAAAATAACCGCAATGATATCCGCAAAAGTAACCGCATTAATATCCGCAAAAATAACCGCAATAATATCCGCAAAAATAACCGCAATGATATCCGCAAAAATAACCGCAAATATTACCGCAAAATAACCGCAATGATATCCGCAAAAATAACCGCAAATATCACCGCAAAATAACCGCAATGATATCCGCAAAAATAACCGCAATAATATCCGCCAAAATAACCGCAAATATTACCGCAAAATAACCGCAATGATATCCGCAAAAATAACCGCAATAATATCCGCAAAAATAACCGCAAATATCACCGCAAAATAACCGCAATGATATCCGCAAAAATAACCGCAAATATTACCGCAAAATAACCGCAATGATATCCGCAAAAATAACCGCAATGATATCAGCAAAAATAACCGCAATTATATCCGCAAAAATAACCGCAATGATATCCGCAAAAATAACCGCAATAATATCCGCAAAAATAACCGCAAATATTACCGCAAAATAACCGCAATGATATCCGCAAAAATAACCGCAAATATCACCGCAAAATAACCGCAATGATATCCGCAAAAATAACCGCAATGATATCCGCAAAAATAACCGCAATAATATCCGCAAAAATAACCGCAATGATATCTGCAAAAATAACCGCAAATATATCCGCAAAATAACCGCAATGTTATCCGCAAAAATAACCGCAAATATCACCGCAAAATAACCGCAATGATATCCGAAAAAATAACCGCAATAATATCCGCAAAAATAACCGCAATGATATCCGCAAAAATAACCGCAAATATTACCGCAAAATAACCGCAATGATATCCGCAAAAATAACCGCAAATATCACCGCAAAATAACCGCAATGATATCCGCAAAAATAACCGCAAATATCACCGCAAAATAACCGCAATAATATCCGCAAAATTAACCGCAAATATTACAGCAAAATAACCGCAATGATATCCGCAAAAATAACCGCAATAATATCCGCAAAAATAACCGCAGTGATATCCGCAAAAATAACCGCAAATATTACCGCAAAATAACCGCAATGATATCCGCAAAATTAACCGCAAATATCACCGCAAAATAACCGCAATGATATCCTCAAAAATAACCGCAAATATCACCGCAAAATAACCGCAATGATATCCGCAAAAATAACCGCAATGATATCCGCAAAAATAACCGCAATAATATCCGCAAAAATAACCGCAAATATTACCGCAAAATAACCGCAATGATATCCGCAAAAATAACTGCAAATATCACCGCAAAATAACCGCAATGATATCCGCAAAAATAACCGCAATAATATCCGCAAAAATAACCGCTAATATTACCGCAAAATATCCGCAATGATATCCGCAAAAATAACCGCAAAATATCCGCAATGATATCCGCAAAAATAACCGCAAATATCACCGCAAAATAACCGCAATGATATCCGCAAAAATAACCGCAATAATATCCGCAAAAATAACCGCAAAATAACCGCAATGATATCCGCAAAAGTAACCGCATTAATATCCGCAAAAATAACCGCAATAATATCCGCAAAAATAACCGCAATGATATCCGCAAAAATAACCGTAAATATCACCGCAAAAAAACCGCAATGATATCCGCAAAAATAACCGCAAATATCACCGCAAAATAACCGCAATGATATCCGCAAAAATAACCGCAATAATATCCGCAAAAAAAACCGCAAATATTACCGCAAAATAACCGCAATGATATCCGCAAAAATAACCGCAAATATCACCGCAAAATAAACGCAATGATATCCGCAAAAATAACCGCAAATATCACCGCAAAATAACCGCAATGATATCCGCAAAAATAACCGCAATAATATCCGCAAAAATAACCGCAAATGTTACCGCAAATAACCGCAATGATATCCGCAAAAATAACCGCAATAATATCCGCAAAAATAACCGCCATAATATCCGCAAAAATAACCGCAAATATCACCGCAAAATAACCGCAATGATATCCGCAAAAATAACCGCAAATATCACCGCAAAAAAACCGCAATGATATCCGCAAAAATAACCGCAAATATCACCGCAAAATAACCGCAATGATATCCGCAAAAATAACCGCAATAATATCCGCAAAAATAACCGCAATGATATCCGCAAAAATAACCGCAAATATTACCGCAAAATAACCGCAATGATATCCGCAAAAATAACCGCAAATATCACCGCAAAATAACCGCAATGATATCCGCAAAAATAACCGCAATAATATCCGCCAAAATAACCGCAAATATTACCGCAAAATAACCGCAATGATATCCGCAAAAATAACCGCAAATATCGCCGCAAAATAACCGCAATGATATCCGCAAAAATAACCGCAAAAATAACCGCAAATATCACCGCAAAATAACCGCAATGATATCCGCAAAAATAACCGCAAATATTACCGCAAAATAACCGCAATGATATCCGCAAAAATAACCGCAATGATATCCGCAAAAATAACCGCAATTATATCCGCAAAAATAACCGCAATGATATCCGCAAAAATAACCGCAATAATATCCGCAAAAATAACCGCAAATATTACCGCAAAATAACCGCAATGATATCCGCAAAAATAACCGCAAATATCACCGCAAAATAACCGCAATGATATCCGCAAAAATAACCGCAATGATATCCGCAAAAATAACCGCAATAATATCCGCAAAAATAACCGCAATGATATCCGCAAAAATAACCGCAATAATATCCGCAAAAATAACCGCAATGATATCCGCAAAAATAACCGCAAATATTACCGCAAAACAACCGCAATAATATCCGCAAAAATAACCGCAATGATATCCGCAAAAATAACCACAAATATTACCGCAAAATAACCGCAATGATATCCGCAAAAATAACCGCAAATATTACCGCAAAATAACCGCAATGATATCCGCAAAAATAACCGCACATATCACCGCAAAATAACCGCAATGATATCCGCAAAAATAACCGCAAATATTACCGCAAAATAACCGCAATGATATCCGCAAAAATAACCGCAAATATCACCGCAAAATAACCGCAATGATATCCGCAAAATTAACCGCAAATATTACAGCAAAATAATCGCAATAATATCCGCAAAAATAACCGCAAATATTACCGCAAAATAACCGCAATGATATCCGCAAAAATAACCGCAGTAATATCCGCAAAAATAACCGCAAATGTTACCGCAAAATAGCCGCAATGATATCCGCAAAAATAACCGCAATAATAACCGCAAAAATAACCGCAATAATATCCGCAAAAATAACAGCAATGATATCCGCAAAAATAATCGCAAATATTACCGCAAAATAACCGCAATGATATCCGCAAAAATTACCGCAAATATCACCGCAAAATAACCGCAATGATATCCGCAAAAATAACCGCAATGATATCCGCAAAAATAACCGCAATAATATCCGCAAAATTAACCGCAAATATTACAGCAAAATAACCGCAATGATATCCGCAAAAATAACCGCAATAATATCCGCAAAAATAACCGCAATGATATCCGCAAAAATAACCGCAAATATTACCGCAAAATAACCGCAATGATATCCGCAAAAATAACCGCAAATTTCACCGCAAAATAACCGCAATGATATCTGCAAAAATAACCGCATTAATATCCGCAAAAATAACCGCAAATATTACCGCAAAATAACCGCAATGATATCCGCAAAAATAACCGCAAATATCACCGCAAAATAACCGCAATGATATCCGCAAAAATAACCGCAAATATCACCGCAAAATAACCGCAATGATATCCGCAAAAATAACCGCAATGATATCCGCAAAAATAACCGCAATTATATCCGCAAAAATAACCGCAATGATATCCGCAAAAATAACCGCAATAATATCCGCAAAAATAACCGCAAATATTACCGCAAAATAACCGCAATGATATCCGCAAAAATAACCGCAAATATCACCGCAAAATAACCGCAATGATATCCGCAAAAATAACCGCAATGATATCCGCAAAAATAACCGCAATAATATCCGCAAAAATAACCGCAATGATATCCGCAAAAATAACCGCAATAATATCCGCAAAAATAACCGCAATGATATCCGCAAAAATAACCGCAAATATTACCGCAAAACAACCGCAATAATATCCGCAAAAATAACCGCAATGATATCCGCAAAAATAACCACAAATATTACCGCAAAATAACCGCAATGATATCCGCAAAAATAACCGCAAATATTACCGCAAAATAACCGCAATGATATCCGCAAAAATAACCGCACATATCACCGCAAAATAACCGCAATGATATCCGCAAAAATAACCGCAAATATTACCGCAAAATAACCGCAATGATATCCGCAAAAATAACCGCAAATATCACCGCAAAATAACCGCAATGATATCCGCAAAATTAACCGCAAATATTACAGCAAAATAATCGCAATAATATCCGCAAAAATAACCGCAAATATTACCGCAAAATAACCGCAATGATATCCGCAAAAATAACCGCAGTAATATCCGCAAAAATAACCGCAAATGTTACCGCAAAATAGCCGCAATGATATCCGCAAAAATAACCGCAATAATAACCGCAAAAATAACCGCAATAATATCCGCAAAAATAACAGCAATGATATCCGCAAAAATAATCGCAAATATTACCGCAAAATAACCGCAATGATATCCGCAAAAATTACCGCAAATATCACCGCAAAATAACCGCAATGATATCCGCAAAAATAACCGCAATGATATCCGCAAAAATAACCGCAATAATATCCGCAAAATTAACCGCAAATATTACAGCAAAATAACCGCAATGATATCCGCAAAAATAACCGCAATAATATCCGCAAAAATAACCGCAATGATATCCGCAAAAATAACCGCAAATATTACCGCAAAATAACCGCAATGATATCCGCAAAAATAACCGCAAATTTCACCGCAAAATAACCGCAATGATATCTGCAAAAATAACCGCATTAATATCCGCAAAAATAACCGCAAATATTACCGCAAAATAACCGCAATGATATCCGCAAAAATAACCGCAAATATCACCGCAAAATAACCGCAATGATATCCGCAAAAATAACCGCAAATATCACCGCAAAATAACCGCAATGATATCCGCAAAAATAACCGCAAATATTACAGCAAAATAACCGCAATAATATCCGCAAAAATAACCGCAAATATTACCGCAAAATAACCGCAATGATATCCGCAAAAATAACCGCAAATATCACCGCAAAATAACCGCAATGATATCCGCAAAAATAACCGCAATGATATCCGTAAAAATAACCGCAATAATATCCGCAAAAATAACCGCAATAATATCCGCAAAAATAACCGCAAATATTACCGCAAAATAACCGCAATGATATCCGCAAAAATAACCGCAATAATATCCGCAAAAATAACCGCAATGATATCCGCAAAAATAACCGCAATAATATCCGCAAAAATAACCGCAAATATTACCGCAAAAAAACCGCAATGATATCCGCAAAAATAACCGCAAAATAACCGCAATGATATCCGCAAAAATAACCGCAAATATTACCGCAAAATAACCGCAATGATATCCGCAAAAATAACCGCACATATCACCGCAAAATAACCGCAATGATATCCGAAAAAATAACCGCAAATATTACCGCAAAATAACCGCAATGATATCCGCAAAAATAACCGCAATGATATCCGCAAAAATAACCGCAATTATATCCGCAAAAATAACCGCAATGATATCCGCAAAAATAACCGCAATAATATCCGCAAAAATAACCGCAAATATTACCGCAAAATAACCGCAATGATATCCGCAAAAATAACCGCAAATATCACCGCAAAATAACCGCAATGATATCCGCAAAAATAACCGCAATGATATCCGCAAAAATAACCGCAATAATATCCGCAAAAATAACCGCAATGATATCCGCAAAAATAACCGCAATAATATCCGCAAAAATAACCGCAATGATATCCGCAAAAATAACCGCAAATATTACCGCAAAACAACCGCAATAATATCCGCAAAAATAACCGCAATGATATCCGCAAAAATAACCACAAATATTACCGCAAAATAACCGCAATGATATCCGCAAAAATAACCGCAAATATTACCGCAAAATAACCGCAATGATATCCGCAAAAATAACCGCACATATCACCGCAAAATAACCGCAATGATATCCGCAAAAATAACCGCACATATCACCGCAAAATAACCGCAATGATATCCGCAAAAATAACCGCAATAATATCCGCAAAAATAACCGCAATGATATCCGCAAAAATAACCGCAAATATTACCGCAAAATAACCGCAATGATATCCGCAAAAATAACAGCAAATATCACCGCAAAATAACCGCAATGATATCCGCAAAAATAACCGCAAATATCACCGCAAAATAACCGCAATGATATCCGCAAAAATAACCGCAAATATTACAGCAAAATAACCGCAATAATATCCGCAAAAATAACCGCAAATATTACCGCAAAATAACCGCAATGATATCCGCAAAAATAACCGCAAATATCACCGCAAAATAACCGCAATGATATCCGCAAAAATAACCGCAATGATATCCGTAAAAATAACCGCAATAATATCCGCAAAAATAACCGCAATAATATCCGCAAAAATAACCGCAAATATTACCGCAAAATAACCGCAATGATATCCGCAAAAATAACCGCAATAATATCCGCAAAAATAACCGCAATGATATCCGCAAAAATAACCGCAATAATATCCGCAAAAATAACCGCAAATATTACCGCAAAAAAACCGCAATGATATCCGCAAAAATAACCGCAAAATAACCGCAATGATATCCGCAAAAATAACCGCAAATATTACCGCAAAATAACCGCAATGATATCCGCAAAAATAACCGCACATATCACCGCAAAATAACCGCAATGATATCCGAAAAAATAACCGCAAATATTACCGCAAAATAACCGCAATGATATCCGCAAAAATAACCGCAATGATATCCGCAAAAATAACCGCAATTATATCCGCAAAAATAACCGCAATGATATCCGCAAAAATAACCGCAATAATAACCGCAAAAATAACCGCAATAATATCCGCAAAAATAACAGCAATGATATCCGCAAAAATAATCGCAAATATTACCGCAAAATAACCGCAATGATATCCGCAAAAATTACCGCAAATATCACCGCAAAATAACCGCAATGATATCCGCAAAAATAACCGCAATGATATCCGCAAAAATAACCGCAATAATATCCGCAAAATTAACCGCAAATATTACAGCAAAATAACCGCAATGATATCCGCAAAAATAACCGCAATAATATCCGCAAAAATAACCGCAATGATATCCGCAAAAATAACCGCAAATATTACCGCAAAATAACCGCAATGATATCCGCAAAAATAACCGCAAATTTCACCGCAAAATAACCGCAATGATATCTGCAAAAATAACCGCATTAATATCCGCAAAAATAACCGCAAATATTACCGCAAAATAACCGCAATGATATCCGCAAAAATAACCGCAAATATCACCGCAAAATAACCGCAATGATATCCGCAAAAATAACCGCAAATATCACCGCAAAATAACCGCAATGATATCCGCAAAAATAACCGCAAATATTACAGCAAAATAACCGCAATAATATCCGCAAAAATAACCGCAAATATTACCGCAAAATAACCGCAATGATATCCGCAAAAATAACCGCAAATATCACCGCAAAATAACCGCAATGATATCCGCAAAAATAACCGCAATGATATCCGTAAAAATAACCGCAATAATATCCGCAAAAATAACCGCAATAATATCCGCAAAAATAACCGCAAATATTACCGCAAAATAACCGCAATGATATCCGCAAAAATAACCGCAATAATATCCGCAAAAATAACCGCAATGATATCCGCAAAAATAACCGCAATAATATCCGCAAAAATAACCGCAAATATTACCGCAAAAAAACCGCAATGATATCCGCAAAAATAACCGCAAAATAACCGCAATGATATCCGCAAAAATAACCGCAAATATTACCGCAAAATAACCGCAATGATATCCGCAAAAATAACCGCACATATCACCGCAAAATAACCGCAATGATATCCGAAAAAATAACCGCAAATATTACCGCAAAATAACCGCAATGATATCCGCAAAAATAACCGCAATAATATCCGCAAAAATAACCGCAATGATATCCGCAAAAATAACCGCAATAATATCCGCAAAAATAACCGCAATGATATCCGCAAAAATAACCGCAAATATTACCGCAAAACAACCGCAATAATATCCGCAAAAATAACCGCAATGATATCCGCAAAAATAACCACAAATATTACCGCAAAATAACCGCAATGATATCCGCAAAAATAACCGCAAATATTACCGCAAAATAACCGCAATGATATCCGCAAAAATAACCGCACATATCACCGCAAAATAACCGCAATGATATCCGCAAAAATAACCGCACATATCACCGCAAAATAACCGCAATGATATCCGCAAAAATAACCGCAATAATATCCGCAAAAATAACCGCAATGATATCCGCAAAAATAACCGCAAATATTACCGCAAAATAACCGCAATGATATCCGCAAAAATAACAGCAAATATCACCGCAAAATAACCGCAATGATATCCGCAAAAATAACCGCAAATATCACCGCAAAATAACCGCAATGATATCCGCAAAAATAACCGCAAATATTACAGCAAAATAACCGCAATAATATCCGCAAAAATAACCGCAAATATTACCGCAAAATAACCGCAATGATATCCGCAAAAATAACCGCAAATATCACCGCAAAATAACCGCAATGATATCCGCAAAAATAACCGCAATGATATCCGTAAAAATAACCGCAATAATATCCGCAAAAATAACCGCAATAATATCCGCAAAAATAACCGCAAATATTACCGCAAAATAACCGCAATGATATCCGCAAAAATAACCGCAATAATATCCGCAAAAATAACCGCAATGATATCCGCAAAAATAACCGCAATAATATCCGCAAAAATAACCGCAAATATTACCGCAAAAAAACCGCAATGATATCCGCAAAAATAACCGCAAAATAACCGCAATGATATCCGCAAAAATAACCGCAAATATTACCGCAAAATAACCGCAATGATATCCGCAAAAATAACCGCACATATCACCGCAAAATAACCGCAATGATATCCGAAAAAATAACCGCAAATATTACCGCAAAATAACCGCAATGATATCCGCAAAAATAACCGCAATGATATCCGCAAAAATAACCGCAATTATATCCGCAAAAATAACCGCAATGATATCCGCAAAAATAACCGCAATAATATCCGCAAAAATAACCGCAAATATTACCGCAAAATAACCGCAATGATATCCGCAAAAATAACCGCAAATATCACCGCAAAATAACCGCAATGATATCCGCAAAAATAACCGCAATGATATCCGCAAAAATAACCGCAATAATATCCGCAAAAATAACCGCAATGATATCCGCAAAAATAACCGCAATAATATCCGCAAAAATAACCGCAATGATATCCGCAAAAATAACCGCAAATATTACCGCAAAACAACCGCAATAATATCCGCAAAAATAACCGCAATGATATCCGCAAAAATAACCACAAATATTACCGCAAAATAACCGCAATGATATCCGCAAAAATAACCGCAAATATTACCGCAAAATAACCGCAATGATATCCGCAAAAATAACCGCACATATCACCGCAAAATAACCGCAATGATATCCGCAAAAATAACCGCACATATCACCGCAAAATAACCGCAATGATATCCGCAAAAATAACCGCAATAATATCCGCAAAAATAACCGCAATGATATCCGCAAAAATAACCGCAAATATTACCGCAAAATAACCGCAATGATATCCGCAAAAATAACAGCAAATATCACCGCAAAATAACCGCAATGATATCCGCAAAAATAACCGCAATAATATCCGCCAAAATAACCGCAAATATTACCGCAAAATAACCGCAATGATATCCGCAAAAATAACCGCAAATATCGCCGCAAAATAACCGCAATGATATCCGCAAAAATAACCGCATAAATATCCGCAAAAATAACCGCAAATATCACCGCAAAATAACCGCAATGATATCCGCAAAAATAACCGCAAATATTACCGCAAAATAACCGCAATGATATCCGCAAAAATAACCGCAATGATATCCGCAAAAATAATCGCAATTATATCCGCTAAAATAACCGCAATGATATCCGCAAAAATAACCGCAATAATATCCGCAAAAATAACCGCAAATATTACCGCAAAATAACCGCAATGATATCCGCAAAAATAACCGCAAATATCACCGCAAAATAACCGCAATGATATCCGCAAAAATAACCGCAATGATATCCGCAAAAATAACCGCAATAATATCCGCAAAAATAACCGCAATGATATCCGCAAAAATAACCGCAATAATATCCGCAAAAATAACCGCAATGATATCCGCAAAAATAACCGCAAATATTACCGCAAAACAACCGCAATAATATCCGCAAAAATAACCGCAATGATATCCGCAAAAATAACCACAAATATTACCGCAAAATAACCGCAATGATATCCGCAAAAATAACCGCAAATATTACCGCAAAATAACCGCAATGATATCCGCAAAAATAACCGCACATATCACCGCAAAATAACCGCAATGATATCCGCAAAAATAACCGCAAATATTACCGCAAAATAACCGCAATGATATCCGCAAAAATAACCGCAAATATCACCGCAAAATAACCGCAATGATATCCGCAAAATTAACCGCAAATATTACAGCAAAATAATCGCAATAATATCCGCAAAAATAACCGCAAATATTACCGCAAAATAACCGCAATGATATCCGCAAAAATAACCGCAGTAATATCCGCAAAAATAACCGCAAATGTTACCGCAAAATAGCCGCAATGATATCCGCAAAAATAACCGCAATAATAACCGCAAAAATAACCGCAATAATATCCGCAAAAATAACAGCAATGATATCCGCAAAAATAATCGCAAATATTACCGCAAAATAACCGCAATGATATCCGCAAAAATTACCGCAAATATCACCGCAAAATAACCGCAATGATATCCGCAAAAATAACCGCAATGATATCCGCAAAAATAACCGCAATAATATCCGCAAAAATAACCGCAAATATTACCGCAAAATAACCGCAATGATATCCGCAAAAATAACTGCAAATATCACCGCAAAATAACCGCAATGATATCCGCAAAAATAACCGCAATAATATCCGCAAAAATAACCGCTAATATTACCGCAAAATATCCGCAATGATATCCGCAAAAATAACCGCAAAATATCCGCAATGATATCCGCAAAAATAACCGCAAATATCACCGCAAAATAACCGCAATGATATCCGCAAAAATAACCGCAATAATATCCGCAAAAATAACCGCAAAATAACCGCAATGATATCCGCAAAAGTAACCGCATTAATATCCGCAAAAATAACCGCAATAATATCCGCAAAAATAACCGCAATGATATCCGCAAAAATAACCGTAAATATCACCGCAAAAAAACCGCAATGATATCCGCAAAAATAACCGCAAATATCACCGCAAAATAACCGCAATGATATCCGCAAAAATAACCGCAATAATATCCGCAAAAAAAACCGCAAATATTACCGCAAAATAACCGCAATGATATCCGCAAAAATAACCGCAAATATCACCGCAAAATAAACGCAATGATATCCGCAAAAATAACCGCAAATATCACCGCAAAATAACCGCAATGATATCCGCAAAAATAACCGCAATAATATCCGCAAAAATAACCGCAAATGTTACCGCAAATAACCGCAATGATATCCGCAAAAATAACCGCAATAATATCCGCAAAAATAACCGCCATAATATCCGCAAAAATAACCGCAAATATCACCGCAAAATAACCGCAATGATATCCGCAAAAATAACCGCAAATATCACCGCAAAATAACCGCAATGATATCCGCAAAAATAACCGCAATAATATCCGCAAAAATAACAGCAAATATTACCGCAAAATAACCGCAATGATATCCGCAAAAATAACCGCAAATATCACCGCAAAATAACCGCAATGATATCCGCAAAAATAACCGCAATAATATCCGCAAAAATAACCGCAATGATATCCGCAAAAATAACCGCAAATATTACCGCAAAATAACCGCAATGATATCCGCAAAAATAACCGCAAATATCACCGCAAAATAACCGCAATGATATCCGCAAAAATAACCGCAATAATATCCGCCAAAATAACCGCAAATATTACCGCAAAATAACCGCAATGATATCCGCAAAAATAACCGCAAATATCGCCGCAAAATAACCGCAATGATATCCGCAAAAATAACCGCAAATATTACCGCAAAATAACCGCAATGATATCCGCAAAAATAACCGCAATGATATCCGCAAAAATAACCGCAATTATATCCGCAAAAATAACCGCAATGATATCCGCAAAAATAACCGCAATTATATCCGCAAAAATAACCGCAAATATTACCGCAAAATAACCGCAATGATATCCGCAAAAATAACCGCAAATATCACCGCAAAATAACCGCAATGATATCCGCAAAAATAACCGCAATGATATCCGCAAAAATAACCGCAATAATATCCGCAAAAATAACCGCAATGATATCCGCAAAAATAACCGCAATAATATCCGCAAAAATAACCGCAATGATATCCGCAAAAATAACCGCAAATATTACCGCAAAACAACCGCAATGATATCCGCAAAAATAACCGCAATGATATCCGCAAAAATAACCACAAATATTACCGCAAAATAACCGCAATGATATCCGCAAAAATAACCGCATATATTACCGCAAAATAACCGCAATGATATCCGCAAAAATAACCGCACATATCACCGCAAAATAACCGCAATGATATCCGCAAAAATAACCGCAAATATTACCGCAAAATAACCGCAATGATATCCGCAAAAATAACCGCAAATATCACCGCAAAATAACCGCAATGATATCCGCAAAATTAACCGCAAATATTACAGCAAAATAATCGCAATAATATCCGCAAAAATAACCGCAAATATTACCGCAAAATAACCGCAATGATATCCGCAAAAATAACCGCAGTAATATCCGCAAAAATAACCGCAAATGTTACCGCAAAATAGCCGCAATGATATCCGCAAAAATAACCGCAATAATAACCGCAAAAATAACCGCAATAATATCCGCAAAAATAACAGCAATGATATCCGCAAAAATAATCGCAAATATTACCGCAAAATAACCGCAATGATATCCGCAAAAATTACCGCAAATATCACCGCAAAATAACCGCAATGATATCCGCAAAAATAACCGCAATGATATCCGCAAAAATAACCGCAATAATATCCGCAAAATTAACCGCAAATATTACAGCAAAATAACCGCAATGATATCCGCAAAAATAACCGCAATAATATCCGCAAAAATAACCGCAATGATATCCGCAAAAATAACCGCAAATATTACCGCAAAATAACCGCAATGATATCCGCAAAAATAACCGCAAATTTCACCGCAAAATAACCGCAATGATATCTGCAAAAATAACCGCATTAATATCCGCAAAAATAACCGCAAATATTACCGCAAAATAACCGCAATGATATCCGCAAAAATAACCGCAAATATCACCGCAAAATAACCGCAATGATATCCGCAAAAATAACCGCAAATATCACCGCAAAATAACCGCAATGATATCCGCAAAAATAACCGCAATGATATCCGCAAAAATAACCGCAATTATATCCGCAAAAATAACCGCAATGATATCCGCAAAAATAACCGCAATAATATCCGCAAAAATAACCGCAAATATTACCGCAAAATAACCGCAATGATATCCGCAAAAATAACCGCAAATATCACCGCAAAATAACCGCAATGATATCCGCAAAAATAACCGCAATGATATCCGCAAAAATAACCGCAATAATATCCGCAAAAATAACCGCAATGATATCCGCAAAAATAACCGCAATAATATCCGCAAAAATAACCGCAATGATATCCGCAAAAATAACCGCAAATATTACCGCAAAACAACCGCAATAATATCCGCAAAAATAACCGCAATGATATCCGCAAAAATAACCACAAATATTACCGCAAAATAACCGCAATGATATCCGCAAAAATAACCGCAAATATTACCGCAAAATAACCGCAATGATATCCGCAAAAATAACCGCACATATCACCGCAAAATAACCGCAATGATATCCGCAAAAATAACCGCAAATATTACCGCAAAATAACCGCAATGATATCCGCAAAAATAACCGCAAATATCACCGCAAAATAACCGCAATGATATCCGCAAAATTAACCGCAAATATTACAGCAAAATAATCGCAATAATATCCGCAAAAATAACCGCAAATATTACCGCAAAATAACCGCAATGATATCCGCAAAAATAACCGCAGTAATATCCGCAAAAATAACCGCAAATGTTACCGCAAAATAGCCGCAATGATATCCGCAAAAATAACCGCAATAATAACCGCAAAAATAACCGCAATAATATCCGCAAAAATAACAGCAATGATATCCGCAAAAATAATCGCAAATATTACCGCAAAATAACCGCAATGATATCCGCAAAAATTACCGCAAATATCACCGCAAAATAACCGCAATGATATCCGCAAAAATAACCGCAATGATATCCGCAAAAATAACCGCAATAATATCCGCAAAATTAACCGCAAATATTACAGCAAAATAACCGCAATGATATCCGCAAAAATAACCGCAATAATATCCGCAAAAATAACCGCAATGATATCCGCAAAAATAACCGCAAATATTACCGCAAAATAACCGCAATGATATCCGCAAAAATAACCGCAAATTTCACCGCAAAATAACCGCAATGATATCTGCAAAAATAACCGCATTAATATCCGCAAAAATAACCGCAAATATTACCGCAAAATAACCGCAATGATATCCGCAAAAATAACCGCAAATATCACCGCAAAATAACCGCAATGATATCCGCAAAAATAACCGCAAATATCACCGCAAAATAACCGCAATGATATCCGCAAAAATAACCGCAATGATATCCGTAAAAATAACCGCAATAATATCCGCAAAAATAACCGCAATAATATCCGCAAAAATAACCGCAAATATTACCGCAAAATAACCGCAATGATATCCGCAAAAATAACCGCAAATATCACCGCAAAATAACCGCAATGATATCCGCAAAAATAACCGCAATGATATCCGTAAAAATAACCGCAATAATATCCGCAAAAATAACCGCAATAATATCCGCAAAAATAACCGCAAATATTACCGCAAAATAACCGCAATGATATCCGCAAAAATAACCGCAATAATATCCGCAAAAATAACCGCAATGATATCCGCAAAAATAACCGCAATAATATCCGCAAAAATAACCGCAAATATTACCGCAAAAAAACCGCAATGATATCCGCAAAAATAACCGCAAAATAACCGCAATGATATCCGCAAAAATAACCGCAAATATTACCGCAAAATAACCGCAATGATATCCGCAAAAATAACCGCACATATCACCGCAAAATAACCGCAATGATATCCGAAAAAATAACCGCAAATATTACCGCAAAATAACCGCAATGATATCCGCAAAAATAACCGCAATGATATCCGCAAAAATAACCGCAATTATATCCGCAAAAATAACCGCAATGATATCCGCAAAAATAACCACAATAATATCCGCAAAAATAACCGCAAATATTACCGCAAAATAACCGCAATGATATCCGCAAAAATAACCGCAAATATCACCGCAAAATAACCGCAATGATATCCGCAAAAATAACCGCAATGATATCCGCAAAAATAACCGCAATAATATCCGCAAAAATAACCGCAATGATATCCGCAAAAATAACCGCAATAATATCCGCAAAAATAACCGCAATGATATCCGCAAAAATAACCGCAAATATTACCGCAAAACAACCGCAATAATATCCGCAAAAATAACCGCAAAGATATCCGCAAAAATAACCACAAATATTACCGCAAAATAACCGCAATGATATCCGCAAAAATAACCGCAAATATTACCGCAAAATAACCGCAATGATATCCGCAAAAATAACCGCACATATCACCGCAAAATAACCGCAATGATATCCGCAAAAATAACCGCACATATCACCGCAAAATAACCGCAATGATATCCGCAAAAATAACCGCAATAATATCCGCAAAAATAACCGCAATGATATCCGCAAAAATAACCGCAAATATTACCGCAAAATAACCGCAATGATATCCGCAAAAATAACCGCAAATATCACCGCAAAATAACCGCAATGATATCCGCAAAAATAACCGCAATAATATCCGCCAAAATAACCGCAAATATTACCGCAAAATAACCGCAATGATATCCGCAAAAATAACCGCAAATATCGCCGCAAAATAACCGCAATGATATCCGCAAAAATAACCGCAATAATATCCGCAAAAATAACCGCAAATATCACCGCAAAATAACCGCAATGATATCCGCAAAAATAACCGCAAATATTACCGCAAAATAACCGCAATGATATCCGCAAAAATAACCGCAATGATATCCGCAAAAATAATCGCAATTATATCCGCAAAAATAACCGCAATGATATCCGCAAAAATAACCGCAATAATATCCGCAAAAATAACCGCAAATATTACCGCAAAATAACCGCAATGATATCCGCAAAAATAACCGCAAATATCACCGCAAAATAACCGCAATGATATCCGCAAAAATAACCGCAATGATATCCGCAAAAATAACCGCAATAATATCCGCAAAAATAACCGCAATGATATCCGCAAAAATAACCGCAATAATATCCGCAAAAATAACCGCAATGATATCCGCAAAAATAACCGCAAATATTACCGCAAAACAACCGCAATAATATCCGCAAAAATAACCGCAATGATATCCGCAAAAATAACCACAAATATTACCGCAAAATAACCGCAATGATATCCGCAAAAATAACCGCAAATATTACCGCAAAATAACCGCAATGATATCCGCAAAAATAACCGCACATATCACCGCAAAATAACCGCAATGATATCCGCAAAAATAACCGCAAATATTACCGCAAAATAACCGCAATGATATCCGCAAAAATAACCGCAAATATCACCGCAAAATAACCGCAATGATATCCGCAAAATTAACCGCAAATATTACAGCAAAATAATCGCAATAATATCCGCAAAAATAACCGCAAATATTACCGCAAAATAACCGCAATGATATCCGCAAAAATAACCGCAGTAATATCCGCAAAAATAACCGCAAATGTTACCGCAAAATAGCCGCAATGATATCCGCAAAAATAACCGCAATAATAACCGCAAAAATAACCGCAATAATATCCGCAAAAATAACAGCAATGATATCCGCAAAAATAATCGCAAATATTACCGCAAAATAACCGCAATGATATCCGCAAAAATTACCGCAAATATCACCGCAAAATAACCGCAATGATATCCGCAAAAATAACCGCAATGATATCCGCAAAAATAACCGCAATAATATCCGCAAAATTAACCGCAAATATTACAGCAAAATAACCGCAATGATATCCGCAAAAATAACCGCAATAATATCCGCAAAAATAACCGCAATGATATCCGCAAAAATAACCGCAAATATTACCGCAAAATAACCGCAATGATATCCGCAAAAATAACCGCAAATTTCACCGCAAAATAACCGCAATGATATCTGCAAAACTAACCGCATTAATATCCGCAAAAATAACCGCAAATATTACCGCAAAATAACCGCAATGATATCCGCAAAAATAACCGCAAATATCACCGCAAAATAACCGCAATGATATCCGCAAAAATAACCGCAAATATCACCGCAAAATAACCGCAATGATATCCGCAAAAATAACCGCAAATATTACAGCAAAATAACCGCAATAATATCCGCAAAAATAACCGCAAATATTACCGCAAAATAACCGCAATGATATCCGCAAAAATAACCGCAAATATTACCGCAAAATAACCGCAATGATATCCGCAAAAATAACTGCAATGATATCCGCAAAAATTACCGCAATAATATCCGCAAAAATAACCGCAATGATATCCGCAAAAATTACCGCAAATATTACCGCAATACAACCGCAATAATATCCGCAAAAATAACCGCAAATATTACCGCAAATTAACCGCAATGATATCCGCAAAAATAACCGCAACAATAGCCGCAAAAATAACCGCAAATATTACCGCAAAACAACCGCAATAATATCCGCAAAAATAACCGCAAATATTACCGCAAATTAACCGCAATGATATCCGCAAAAATAACCGCAATAATAGCCGCAAAAATAACCGCAAATATTACCGCAAATTAACCGCAATGATATCCGCAAAAATAACCGCAATAATAGCCGCAAAAATAACCGCAAATATTACCGCAAAACAACCGCAATAATATCCGCAAAAATAACCGCAAATATTACCGCAAATTAACCGCAATGATATCCGCAAAAATAACCGCAATAATAGCCGCAAAAATAACCGCAATTATATCCGCAAAAATAACCGCAATAATATCCGCAAAAATAACCGCAAATATTACCGCAAAATAACCGCAATGATATCCGCAAAAATAACCGCAATAATATCCGCAAAAATAACCGCAAATATTACCGCAAAATAACCGCAATGATATCCGCAAAAATAACCGCAAATATCACCGCAAAATAACCGCAATGATATCCGCAAAAATAACCGCAAATATTACCGCAAAATAACCGCAATGATATCCGCAAAAATAACCGCAATGATATCCGCAAAAATAACCGCAATAATATCCGCAAAAATAACCGCAATGATATCCGCAAAAATAACCGCAAATATTACCGCAAAACAACCGCAATAATATCCGCAAAAATAACCGCAAATATTACCGCAAATTATCCGCAATGATATCCGCCAAAATAACCGCAATAATAGCCGCAAAAATAACCGCAAATATTACCGCAAAACAACCGCAATAATATCCGCAAAAATAACCGCAAATATTACCGCAAATTAACCGCAATGATATCCGCAAAAATAACCGCAATAATAGCCGCAAAAATAACCGCAAATATTACCGCGAAATAACCGCAATGATATCCGCAAAAATAACTGCAATGATATCCGCAAAAATTACCGCAATAATATCCGCAAAAATAACCGCAATGATATCCGCAAAAATAACTGCAAATATTACCGCAATACAACCGCAATAATATCCGCAAAAATAACCGCAAATATTACCGCAAATTAACCGCAATGATATCCGCAAAAATAACCGCAACAATAGCCGCAAAAATAACCGCAAATATTACCGCAAAACAACCGCAATAATATCCGCAAAAATAACCGCAAATATCACCGCAAAATAACCGCAATGATATCCGCAAAAATAACCGCAATGATATCCGCAAAAATAACCGCAATAATATCCGCAAAATTATCCGCAAATATTACAGCAAAATAACCGCAATGATATCCGCAAAAATAACCGCAATAATATCCGCAAAAATAACGGCAATGATATCCGCAAAAATAACCGCAAATATTACCGCAAAATAACCGCAATGATATCCGCAAAAATAACCGCAAATATCACCGCAAAATAACCGCAATGATATCCGCAAAAATAACCGCAAATATTACCGCAAAACAACCGCAATGATATCCGCAAAAATAACCGCAAATATCACCGCAAAATAACCGCAATGATATCCGCAAAAATAACCGCAAATATCACCGCAAAATAACCGCAATGATATCCGCAAAAATAACCGCAATAATATCCACAAAAATAACCGCAATGATATCCGCAAAATTAACCGCAAATATTACAGCAAAATAACCGCAATAATATCCGCAAAAATAACCGAAAATATTACCGCAAAATAACCGCAATGATATCCGCAAAAATAACCGCAATAATATCCGCAAAAATAACCGCAAATGTTACCGCAAAATAAACGCAATGATATCCGCAAAAATAACCGCAATGATATCCGCAAAAATAACCGCAATGATATCCGCAAAAATAACCGCAATAATATCCGCAAAAATAACCGCAAATATTACCGCAAAAAAACCGCAATGATATCCGCAAAAATAACCGCAAAATAACCGCAATGATATCCGCAAAAATAACCGCAAATATTACCGCAAAATAACCGCAATGATATCCGCAAAAATAACCGCACATATCACCGCAAAATAACCGCAATGATATCCGCAAAAATAACCGCAAATATTACCGCAAAATAACCGCAATGATATCCGCAAAAATAACCGCAAATATCACCGCAAAATAACCGCAATGATATCCGCAAAAATAACCGCAATAATATCCGCAAAAATAACCGCAAATATTACCGCAAAATAACCGCGATGATATCCGCAAAAATAACCGCAAATATCACCGCAAAATAACCGCAATGATATCCGCAAAAATAACCGCAAATATTACCGCAAAATAACCGCAATGATATCCGCAAAAATAACCGCAATGATATCCGCAAAAATAACCGCAATAATATCCGCAAAAATAACCGCAATGATATCCGCAAAAATAACCGCAAATATTACCGCAAAACAACCGCAATAATATCCGCAAAAATAACCGCAAATATTACCGCAAATTAACCGCAATGATATCCGCAAAAATAACCGCAATAATAGCCGCAAAAATAACCGCAAATATTACCGCAAAACAACCGCAATAATATCCGCAAAAATAACCGCAAATATTACCGCAAATTAACCGCAATGATATCCGCAAAAATAACCGCAATAATAGCCGCAAAAATAACCGCAAATATTACCGCAAAATAACCGCAATGATATCCGCAAAAATAACTGCAATGATATCCGCAAAAATTACCGCAATAATATCCGCAAAAATAACCGCAATGATATCCGCAAAAATAACCGCAAATATTACCGCAATACAACCGCAATAATATCCGCAAAAATAACCGCAAATATTACCGCAAATTAACCGCAATGATATCCGCTAAAATAACCGCAACAATAGCCGCAAAAATAACCGCAAATATTACCGCAAAACAACCGCAATAATATCCGCAAAAATAACCGCAAATATTACCGCAAATTAACCGCAATGATATCCGCAAAAATAACCGCAATAATAGCCCCAAAAATAACCGCAAATATTACCGCAAATTAACCGCAATGATATCCGCAAAAATAACCGCAATAATAGCCGCAAAAATAACCGCAAATATTACCGCAAAACAACCGCAATAATATCCGCAAAAATAACCGCAAATATTACCGCAAATTAACCGCAATGATATCCGCAAAAATAACCGCAATAATAGCCGCAAAAATAACCGCAATTATATCCGCAAAAATAACCGCAATAATATCCGCAAAAATAACCGCAAATATAACCGCAATGATATCCGCAAAAATAACCGCAAATATCACCGCAAAATAACCGCAATGATATCCGCAAAAATAACCGCAAATATTACCGCAAAATAACCGCAATGATATCCGCAAAAATAACCGCAATGATATCCGCAAAAATAACCGCAATAATATCCGCAAAAATAACCGCAATGATATCCGCAAAAATAACCGCAAATATTACCGCAAAACAACCGCAATAATATCCGCAAAAATAACCGCAAATATTACCGCAAAATAACCGCAATGATATCCTTAAAAATAACCGCAAATATCACCACAAAATAACCGCAATGATATCCGCAAAAATAACCGCAATAATATCCGCAAATATAACCATAAATATTACCGCAAAATAACCGCAATGATATCCGCAAAAATAACCGCAAATATCACCGCAAAATAACCGCAATGATATCCGCAAAAATAACCGCAAATATCACCGCAAAGTAACCGCAATGATATCCGCAAAAATAACCGCAAATATTACAGCAAAATAACCGCAATAATATCCGCAAAAATAACCGCAAATATTACCGCAAAATAACCGCAATGATATCCGCAAAAATAACCGCAAATTTCACTGCAAAATAACCGCAATGATATCCGCAAAAATAACCGCAATGATATCCGCAAAAATAACCGCAAATATTACAGCAAAATAACCGCAATGATATCCGCAAAAATAACCGCAATAATATCCGCAAAAATAACCGCAATGATATCCGCAAAAATAACCGCAAATATTACCGCAAAATAACCGCAATGATATCCGCAAA
The DNA here is from genome assembly GCA_958496175.1 of Sisyra terminalis. Classification (NCBI taxonomy): domain Eukaryota; kingdom Metazoa; phylum Arthropoda; class Insecta; order Neuroptera; family Sisyridae; genus Sisyra; species Sisyra terminalis. The sequence continues at coordinate 798,698 of OY292279.1, read as the reverse complement.
AATAACCGCAAATATCACCGCAAAATAACCGCAATGATATCCGCAAAAATAACCGCAATGATATCCGCAAAAATAACCGCAATAATATCCGCAAAATTAACCGCAAATATTACAGCAAAATAACCGCAATGATATCCGCAAAAATAACCGCAATAATATCCGCAAAAAAAACCGCAATAATATCCGCCAAAATAACCGCAATGATATCCGCAAAAATAAACGCAAATATCACCGCAAAATAACCGCAATGATATCCGCAAAAATATCCGCAATAATATCCGCAAAAATAACCGCAAATATAACTGCAAAATAACCGCAATGATATCCGCAAAAATAACCGCAAATATTTCCGCAAAATAACCGCAATGATATCCGCAAAAATAACCGCAATGATATCCGCAAAAATAACCGCAATAATATCCGCAAAAATAACCGCAAATATTACCGCAAAATAACCGCAATGATATCCGCAAAAATAACCGCAAATATCACCGCAAAATAACCGCAATGATATCCGCAAAAATATCCGCAATAATATCCGCAAAAATAACCGCAAATATAACTGCAAAATAACCGCAATGATATCCGCAAAAATAACCGGAAATATCACCGCAAAATAACCGCAATGATATCCGCAAAAATAACCGCAAATATCACCGCAAAATAACCGCAATGATATCCGCAAAAATAACCGCAATGATATCCGCAAAAATAACCGCAATAATATCCGCAAAATTATCCGCAAATATTACAGCAAAATAACCGCAATGATATCCGCAAAAATAACCGCAATAATATCCGCAAAAATAACGGCAATGATATCCGCAAAAATAACCGCAAATATTACCGCAAAATAACCGCAATGATATCCGCAAAAATAACCGCAAATATCACCGCAAAATAACCGCAATGATATCCGCAAAAATAACCGCAATAATATCCGCAAAAATAACCGCAAATATTACCGCAAAATAACCGCGATGATATCCGCAAAAATAACCGCAAATATCACCGCAAAATAACCGCAATGATATCCGCAAAAATAACCGCAAATATTACCGCAAAATAACCGCAATGATATCCGCAAAAATAACCGCAATGATATCCGCAAAAATAACCGCAATAATATCCGCAAAAATAACCGCAATGATATCCGCAAAAATAACCGCAAATATTACCGCAAAACAACCGCAATAATATCCGCAAAAATAACCGCAAATATTACCGCAAATTAACCGCAATGATATCCGCAAAAATAACCGCAATAATAGCCGCAAAAATAACCGCAAATATTACCGCAAAACAACCGCAATAATATCCGCAAAAATAACCGCAAATATTACCGCAAATTAACCGCAATGATATCCGCAAAAATAACCGCAATAATAGCCGCAAAAATAACCGCAAATATTACCGCAAAATAACCGCAATGATATCCGCAAAAATAACTGCAATGATATCCGCAAAAATTACCGCAATAATATCCGCAAAAATAACCGCAATGATATCCGCAAAAATAACCGCAAATATTACCGCAATACAACCGCAATAATATCCGCAAAAATAACCGCAAATATTACCGCAAATTAACCGCAATGATATCCGCTAAAATAACCGCAACAATAGCCGCAAAAATAACCGCAAATATTACCGCAAAACAACCGCAATAATATCCGCAAAAATAACCGCAAATATTACCGCAAATTAACCGCAATGATATCCGCAAAAATAACCGCAATAATAGCCCCAAAAATAACCGCAAATATTACCGCAAATTAACCGCAATGATATCCGCAAAAATAACCGCAATAATAGCCGCAAAAATAACCGCAAATATTACCGCAAAACAACCGCAATAATATCCGCAAAAATAACCGCAAATATTACCGCAAATTAACCGCAATGATATCCGCAAAAATAACCGCAATAATAGCCGCAAAAATAACCGCAATTATATCCGCAAAAATAACCGCAAAAATATCCGCAAAAATAACCGCAAATATAACCGCAAAATAACCGCAATGATATCCGCAAAAATAACCGCAAATATCACCGCAAAATAACCGCAATGATATCCGCAAAAATAACCGCAAATATTACCGCAAAATAACCGCAATGATATCCGCAAAAATAACCGCAATGATATCCGCAAAAATAACCGCAATAATATCCGCAAAAATAACCGCAATGATATCCGCAAAAATAACCGCAAATATTACCGCAAAACAACCGCAATAATATCCGCAAAAATAACCGCAAATATTACCGCAAAATAACCGCAATGATATCCGTAAAAATAACCGCAAATATCACCACAAAATAACCGCAATGATATCCGCAAAAATAACCGCAATAATATCCGCAAATATAACCATAAATATTACCGCAAAATAACCGCAATGATATCCGCAAAAATAACCGCAAATATCACCGCAAAATAACCGCAATGATATCCGCAAAAATAACCGCAAATATCACCGCAAAGTAACCGCAATGATATCCGCAAAAATAACCGCAAATATTACAGCAAAATAACCGCAATAATATCCGCAAAAATAACCGCAAATATTACCGCAAAATAACCGCAATGATATCCGCAAAAATAACCGCAAATTTCACTGCAAAATAACCGCAATGATATCCGCAAAAATAACCGCAATGATATCCGCAAAAATAACCGCAAATATTACAGCAAAATAACCGCAATGATATCCGCAAAAATAACCGCAATAATATCCGCAAAAATAACCGCAATGATATCCGCAAAAATAACCGCAAATATTACCGCAAAATAACCGCAATGATATCCGCAAAAATAACCGCAAATATCACCGCAAAATAACCGCAATGATATCCGCAAAAATAACCGCAAATATCACCGCAAAATAACCGCAATGATATCCGCAAAAATAACCGCAATGATATCCGCAAAAATAACCGCAATAATATCCGCAAAATTAACCGCAAATATTACAGCAAAATAACCGCAATGATATCCGCAAAAATAACCGCAATAATATCCGCAAAATTAACCGCAAATATTACAGCAAAATAACCGCAATGATATCCGCAAAAATAACCGCAATAATATCCGCAAAAATAACCGCAATAATATCCGCCAAAATAACCGCAATGATATCCGCAAAAATAAACGCAAATATCACCGCAAAATAACCGCAATGATATCCGCAAAAATATCCGCAATAATATCCGCAAAAATAACCGCAAATATAACTGCAAAATAACCGCAATGATATCCGCAAAAATAACCGCAAATATTTCCGCAAAATAACCGCAATGATATCCGCAAAAATAACCGCAATGATATCCGCAAAAATAACCGCAATAATATCCGCAAAAATAACCGCAAATATTACCGCAAAATAACCGCAATGATATCCGCAAAAATAACCGCAAATATCACCGCAAAATAACCGCAATGATATCCGCAAAAATAACCGCAATGATATCCGCAAAAATAACCGCAAATATTACAGCAAAATAACCGCAATGATATCCGCAAAAATAACCGCATTAATATCCGCAAAAATAACCGCAATAATATCCGCCAAAATAACCGCAATGATACCCACAAAAATAAACGCAAATATCACCGCAAAATAACCGCAATGATATCCGCAAAAATATCCGCAATAATATCCGCAAAAATAACCGCAAATATAACTGCAAAATAACCGCAATGATATCCGCAAAAATAACCGGAAATATCACCGCAAAATAACCGCAATGATATCCGCAAAAATAACCGCAATAATATCCGCAAAAATAACCGCAATAATATCCGCAAAAATAACCGCAATGATATCCGCAAAAATAACCGCAATAATATCCGCAAAAATAACCGCAAATATTACCGCAAAATAACCGCAAATATTACCGCAAAATAACCGCAATGATATCTGCAAAAATAACCGCAAATATCACCGCAAAATAACCGCAATGATATCCGCAAAAATAACCGCAATGATATCCGCAAAAATAACCGCAAATATTACAGCAAAATAACCGCAATGATATCCGCAAAAATAACCGCAATAATATCCGCAAAAATAACCGCAATAATATCCGCCAAAATAACCGCAATGATACCCGCAAAAATAAACGCAAATATCACCGCAAAATAACCGCAATGATATCCGCAAAAATATCCGCAATAATATCCGCAAAAATAACCGCAAATATAACTGCAAAATAACCGCAATGATATCCGCAAAAATAACCGCAAATATTACCGCAAAATAACCGCAATGATATCCGCAAAAATAACCGCAAATATCACCGCAAAATAACCGCAATGATATCCGCAAAAATAACCGCAATGATATCCGCAAAAATAACCGCAATAATATCCGCAAAATTAACCGCAAATATTACAGCAAAATAACCGCAATGATATCCGCAAAAATAACCGCAAATATTACCGCAAAATAACCGCAATGATATCCGCAAAAATAACCGCAAATATTACCGCAAAATAACCGCAATGATATCCGCAAAAATAACCGCAAATATCACCGCAAAATAACCGCAATGATATCCGCAAAAATAACCGCAATAATATCCGCAAAAATAACCGCAAATATTACCGCAAAATAACCGCAATGATATCCGCAAAAATAACCGCAAATATCACCGCAAAATAACCGCAATGATATCCGCAAAAATAACCGCAATGATATCCGCAAAAATAACCGCAATAATATCCGCAAAAATAACCGCAATGATATCCGCAAAAATAACCGCAAATATTACCGCAAAATAACCGCAATGATATCCGCAAAAATAACCGCAATGATATCCGCAAAAATAACCGCAAATATTACCGCAAAATAACCGCAATGATATCCACAAAAATAACCGCAAATATTTCCGCAAAATAACCGCAATGATATCCGCAAAAATAACCGCAAATATTACAGCAAAATAACCGCAATGATATCCGCCAAAATAACCGCAATGATATCCGCAAAAATAAACGCAAATATCACCGCAAAATAACCGCAATGATATCCGCAAAAATATCCGCAATAATATCCGCAAAAATAACCGCAAATATTACCGCAAAATAACCGCAATGATATCCGCAAAAATAACCGCAATGATATCCGCAAAAATAACCGCAAATATTACCGCAAAATAACCGCAATGATATCCGCAAAAATAACCGCAAATATCACCGCAAAATAACCGCAATGATATCCGCAAAAATAACCGCAATGATATCCGCAAAAATAACCGCAATAATATCCGCAAAAATAACCGCAATGATATCCGCAAAAATAACCGCAAATATTACCGCAAAATAACCGCAATGATATCCGCAAAAATAACCGCAATGATATCCGCAAAAATAACCGCAATAATATCCGCAAAAATAACCGCAATGATATCCGCAAAAATAACCGCAAATATTACCGCAAAACAACCGCAATAATATCCGCAAAAATAACCGCAAATATTACCGCAAAATAACCGCAATGATATCCGTAAAAATAACCGCAAATATCACCGCAAAATAACCGCAATGATATCCGCAAAAATAACCGCAATAATATCCGCAAATATAACCATAAATATTACCGCAAAATAACCGCAATGATATCCGCAAAAATAACCGCAAATATCACCGCAAAATAACCGCAATGATATCCGCAAAAATAACCGCAAATATCACCGCAAAGTAACCGCAATGATATCCGCAAAAATAACCGCAAATATTACAGCAAAATAACCGCAATAATATCCGCAAAAATAACCGCAAATATTACCGCAAAATAACCGCAATGATATCCGCAAAAATAACCGCAAATTTCACTGCAAAATAACCGCAATGATATCCGCAAAAATAACCGCAATGATATCCGCAAAAATAACCGCAAATATTACAGCAAAATAACCGCAATGATATCCGCAAAAATAACCGCAATAATATCCGCAAAAATAACCGCAATGATATCCTCAAAAATAACCGCAAATATTACCGCAAAATAACCGCAATGATATCCGCAAAAATAACCGCAAATATCACCGCAAAATAACCGCAATGATATCCGCAAAAATAACCGCAATGATATCCGCAAAAATAACCGCAATAATATCCGCAAAATTAACCGCAAATATTACAGCAAAATAACCGCAATGATATCCGCAAAAATAACCGCAATAATATCCGCAAAAATAACCGCAATAATATCCGCCAAAATAACCGCAATGATATCCGCAAAAATAAACGCAAATATCACCGCAAAATAACCGCAATGATATCCGCAAAAATATCCGCAATAATATCCGCAAAAATAACCGCAAATATAACTGCAAAATAACCGCAATGATATCCGCAAAAATAACCGCAAATATTTCCGCAAAATAACCGCAATGATATCCGCAAAAATAACCGCAATGATATCCGCAAAAATAACCGCAATAATATCCGCAAAAATAACCGCAAATATTACCGCAAAATAACCGCAATGATATCCGCAAAAATAACCGCAAATATCACCGCAAAATAACCGCAATGATATCCGCAAAAATAACCGCAATGATATCCGCAAAAATAACCGCAAATATTACAGCAAAATAACCGCAATGATATCCGCAAAAATAACCGCATTAATATCCGAAAAAATAACCGCAATAATATCCGCCAAAATAACCGCAATGATACCCGCAAAAATAAACGCAAATATCACCGCAAAATAACCGCAATGATATCCGCAAAAATATCCGCAATAATATCCGCAAAAATAACCGCAAATATAACTGCAAAATAACCGCAATGATATCCGCAAAAATAACCGGAAATATCACCGCAAAATAACCGCAATGATATCCGCAAAAATAACCGCAATAATATCCGCAAAAATAACCGCAATAATATCCGCAAAAATAACCGCAATGATATCCGCAAAAATAACCGCAATAATATCCGCAAAAATAACCGCAAATATTACCGCAAAATAACCGCAAATATTACCGCAAAATAACCGCAATGATATCTGCAAAAATAACCGCAAATATCACCGCAAAATAACCGCAATGATATCCGCAAAAATAACCGCAATGATATCCGCAAAAATAACCGCAAATATTACAGCAAAATAACCGCAATGATATCCGCAAAAATAACCGCAATAATATCCGCAAAAATAACCGCAATAATATCCGCCAAAATAACCGCAATGATACCCGCAAAAATAAACGCAAATATCACCGCAAAATAACCGCAATGATATCCGCAAAAATATCCGCAATAATATCCGCAAAAATAACCGCAAATATAACTGCAAAATAACCGCAATGATATCCGCAAAAATAACCGCAAATATTACCGCAAAATAACCGCAATGATATCCGCAAAAATAACCGCAAATATCACCGCAAAATAACCGCAATGATATCCGCAAAAATAACCGCAATGATATCCGCAAAAATAACCGCAATAATATCCGCAAAATTAACCGCAAATATTACAGCAAAATAACCGCAATGATATCCGCAAAAATAACCGCAATAATATCCGCAAAAATAACCGCAATAATATCCGCCAAAATAACCGCAATGATATCCGCAAAAATAAACGCAAATATCACCGCAAAATAACCGCAATGATATCCGCAAAAATATCCGCAATAATATCCGCAAAAATAACCGCAAATATAACTGCAAAATAACCGCAATGATATCCGCAAAAATAACCGCAAATATTTCCGCAAAATAACCGCAATGATATCCGCAAAAATAACCGCAATGATATCCGCAAAAATAACCGCAATAATATCCGCAAAAATAACCGCAAATATTACCGCAAAATAACCGCAATGATATCCGCAAAAATAACCGCAAATATCACCGCAAAATAACCGCAATGATATCCGCAAAAATAACCGCAATGATATCCGCAAAAATAACCGCAAATATTACAGCAAAATAACCGCAATGATAATCGCAAAAATAACCGCATTAATATCCGCAAAAATAACCGCAATAATATCCGCCAAAATAACCGCAATGATACCCGCAAAAATAAACGCAAATATCACCGCAAAATAACCGCAATGATATCCGCAAAAATATCCGCAATAATATCCGCAAAAATAACCGCAAATATAACTGCAAAATAACCGCAATGATATCCGCAAAAATAACCGGAAATATCACCGCAAAATAACCGCAATGATATCCGCAAAAATAACCGCAATAATATCCGCAAAAATAACCGCAATAATATCCGCAAAAATAACCGCAATGATATCCGCAAAAATAACCGCAATAATATCCGCAAAAATAACCGCAAATATTACCGCAAAATAACCGCAAATATTACCGCAAAATAACCGCAATGATATCTGCAAAAATAACCGCAAATATCACCGCAAAATAACCGCAATGATATCCGCAAAAATAACCGCAAATATTACAGCAAAATAACCGCAATGATATCCGCAAAAATAACCGCAATAATATCCGCAAAAATAACCGCAATAATATCCGCCAAAATAACCGCAATGATACCCGCAAAAATAAACGCAAATATCACCGCAAAATAACCGCAATGATATCCGCAAAAATATCCGCAATAATATCCGCAAAAATAACCGCAAATATTACCGCAAAATAACCGCAAATATTACCGCAAAATAACCGCAATGATATCTGCAAAAATAACCGCAAATATCACCGCAAAATAACCGCAATGATATCCGCAAAAATAACCGCAATAATATCCGCAAAAATAACCGCAAATATTACCGCAAAATAACCGCAAATATTACCGCAAAATAACCGCAATGATATCTGCAAAAATAACCGCAAATATCACCGCAAAATAACCGCAATGATATCCGCAAAAATAACCGCAATGATATCCGCAAAAATAACCGCAAATATTACAGCAAAATAACCGCAATGATATCCGCAAAAATAACCGCAATAATATCCGCAAAAATAACCGCAATAATATCCGCCAAAATAACCGCAATGATACCCGCAAAAATAAACGCAAATATCACCGCAAAATAACCGCAATGATATCCGCAAAAATATCCGCAATAATATCCGCAAAAATAACCGCAAATATAACTGCAAAATAACCGCAATGATATCCGCAAAAATAACCGCAAATATTACCGCAAAATAACCGCAATGATATCCGCAAAAATAACCGCAAATATCACCGCAAAATAACCGCAATGATATCCGCAAAAATAACCGCAATGATATCCGCAAAAATAACCGCAATAATATCCGCAAAATTAACCGCAAATATTACAGCAAAATAACCGCAATGATATCCGCAAAAATAACCGCAATAATATCCGCAAAAATAACCGCAATAATATCCGCCAAAATAACCGCAATGATATCCGCAAAAATAAACGCAAATATCACCGCAAAATAACCGCAATGATATCCGCAAAAATATCCGCAATAATATCCGCAAAAATAACCGCAAATATAACTGCAAAATAACCGCAATGATATCCGCAAAAATAACCGCAAATATTTCCGCAAAATAACCGCAATGATATCCGCAAAAATAACCGCAATGATATCCGCAAAAATAACCGCAATAATATCCGCAAAAATAACCGCAAATATTACCGCAAAATAACCGCAATGATATCCGCAAAAATAACCGCAAATATCACCGCAAAATAACCGCAATGATATCCGCAAAAATAACCGCAATGATATCCGCAAAAATAACCGCAAATATTACAGCAAAATAACCGCAATGATAATCGCAAAAATAACCGCATTAATATCCGCAAAAATAACCGCAATAATATCCGCCAAAATAACCGCAATGATACCCGCAAAAATAAACGCAAATATCACCGCAAAATAACCGCAATGATATCCGCAAAAATATCCGCAATAATATCCGCAAAAATAACCGCAAATATAACTGCAAAATAACCGCAATGATATCCGCAAAAATAACCAGAAATATCACCGCAAAATAACCGCAATGATATCCGCAAAAATAACCGCAATAATATCCGCAAAAATAACCGCAATAATATCCGCAAAAATAACCGCAATGATATCCGCAAAAATAACCGCAATAATATCCGCAAAAATAACCGCAAATATTACCGCAAAATAACCGCAAATATTACCGCAAAATAACCGCAATGATATCTGCAAAAATAACCGCAAATATCACCGCAAAATAACCGCAATGATATCCGCAAAAATAACCGCAAATATTACAGCAAAATAACCGCAATGATATCCGCAAAAATAACCGCAATAATATCCGCAAAAATAACCGCAATAATATCCGCCAAAATAACCGCAATGATACCCGCAAAAATAAACGCAAATATCACCGCAAAATAACCGCAATGATATCCGCAAAAATATCCGCAATAATATCCGCAAAAATAACCGCAAATATAACTGCAAAATAACCGCAATGATATCCGCAAAAATAACCGCAAATATTACCGCAAAATAACCGCAATGATATCCGCAAAAATAACCGTAAATATTACCGCAAAATAACCGCAATGATATCCGCAAAAATAACCGCAAATATCACCGCAAAATAACCGCAATGATATCCGCAAAAATAACCGCAATGATATCCGCAAAAATAACCGCAATAATATCCGCAAAAATAACCGCAATGATATCCGCAAAAATAACCGCAAATATTACCGCAAAATAACCGCAATGATATCCGCAAAAATAACCGCAAATATTACCGCAAAATAACCGCAATGATATCCGCAAAAATAACCGCAAATATCACCGCAAAATAACCGCAATGATATCCGCAAAAATAACCGCAATAATATCCGCAAAAATAACCGCAAATATTACCGCAAAATAACCGCAATGATATCCGCAAAAATAACCGCAAATATCACCGCAAAATAACCGCAATGATATCCGCAAAAATAACCGCAATGATATCCGCAAAAATAACCGCAATAATATCCGCAAAAATAACCGCAATGATATCCGCAAAAATAACCGCAAATATTACCGCAAAATAACCGCAATGATATCCGCAAAAATAACCGCAATGATATCCGCAAAAATAACCGCAAATATTACCGCAAAATAACCGCAATGATATCCACAAAAATAACCGCAAAAATAACCGCAAATATTTCCGCAAAATAACCGCAATGATATCCGCAAAAATAACCGCAAATATTACAGCAAAATAACCGCAATGATATCCGCCAAAATAACCGCAATGATATCCGCAAAAATAAACGCAAATATCACCGCAAAATAACCGCAATGATATCCGCAAAAATATCCGCAATAATATCCGCAAAAATAACCGCAAATATTACCGCAAAATAACCGCATTGATATCCGCAAAAATAACCGCAATGATATCCGCAAAAATAACCGCAAATATTACCGCAAAATAACCGCAATGATATCCGCAAAAATAACCGCAAATATCACCGCAAAATAACCGCAATGATATCCGCAAAAATAACCGCAATGATATCCGCAAAAATAACCGCAATAATATCCGCAAAAATAACCGCAATGATATCCGCAAAAATAACCGCAAATATTACCGCAAAATAACCGCAATGATATCCGCAAAAATAACCGCAATGATATCCGCAAAAATAACCGCAAATATTACCGCAAAATAACCGCAATGATATCCACAAAAATAACCGCAAAAATAACCGCAAATATTTCCGCAAAATAACCGCAATGATATCCGCAAAAATAACCGCAAATATTACCGCAAAATAACCGCAATAATATCCGCCAAAATAACCGCAATGATATCCGCAAAAATAAACGCAAATATCACCGCAAAATAACCGCAATGATATCCGCAAAAATATCCGCAATAATATCCGCAAAAATAACCGCAAATATAACTGCAAAATAACCGCAATGATATCCGCAAAAATAACCGCAAATATTACCGCAAAATAACCGCAATGATATCCGCAAAAATAACCGCAATGATATCCGCAAAAATAACCGCAATAATATCCGCAAAAATAACCGCAAATATTACCGCAAAATAACCGCAATGATATCCGCAAAAATAACCGCAAATATCACCGCAAAATAACCGCAATGATATCCGCAAAAATAACCGCAATGATATCCGCAAAAATAACCGCAAATATTACAGCAAAATAACCGCAATGATATCCGCAAAAATAACCGCAATAATATCCGCAAAAATAACCGCAATAATATCCGCCAAAATAACCGCAATGATACCCGCAAAAATAAACGCAAATATCACCGCAAAATAACCGCAATGATATCCGCAAAAATATCCGCAATAATATCCGCAAAAATAACCGCAAATATAACTGCAAAATAACCGCAATGATATCCGCAAAAATAACCGGAAATATCACCGCAAAATAACCGCAATGATATCCGCAAAAATAACCGCAATAATATCCGCAAAAATAACCGCAATAATATCCGCAAAAATAACCGCAATGATATCCGCAAAAATAACCGCAATAATATCCGCAAAAATAACCGCAAATATTACCGCAAAATAACCGCAAATATTACCGCAAAATAACCGCAATGATATCTGCAAAAATAACCGCAAATATCACCGCAAAATAACCGCAATGATATCCGCAAAAATAACCGCAATGATATCCGCAAAAATAACCGCAAATATTACAGCAAAATAACCGCAATGATATCCGCAAAAATAACCGCAATAATATCCGCAAAAATAACCGCAATAATATCCGCCAAAATAACCGCAATGATACCCGCAAAAATAAACGCAAATATGACCGCAAAATAACCGCAATGATATCCGCAAAAATATCCGCAATAATATCCGCAAAAATAACCGCAAATATAACTGCAAAATAACCGCAATGATATCCGCAAAAATAACCGCAAATATTACCGCAAAATAACCGCAATGATATCCGCAAAAATAACCGTAAATATTACCGCAAAATAACCGCAATGATATCCGCAAAAATAACCGCAAATATCACCGCAAAATAACCGCAATGATATCCGCAAAAATAACCGCAATGATATCCGCAAAAATAACCGCAATAATATCCGCAAAAATAACCGCAATGATATCCGCAAAAATAACCGCAATAATATCCGCAAAAATAACCGCAATGATATCCGCAAAAATAACCGCAAATATTACCGCAAAATAACCGCAATGATATCCGCAAAAATAACCGCAAATATTACCGCAAAATAACCGCAATGATATCCGCAAAAATAACCGCAAATATCACCGCAAAATAACCGCAATGATATCCGCAAAAATAACCGCAAATATCACCGCAAAATAACCGCAATGATATCCGCAAAAATAACCGCAATGATATCCGCAAAAATAACCGCAATAATATCCGCAAAAATAACCGCAAATATTACCGCAAAAATAACCGCAAATATTACCGCAAAATAACCGCAATGATATCCGCAAAAATAACCGCAAATATCACCGCAAAATAACCGCATTGATATCCGCAAAAATAACCGCAATGATATCCGCAAAAATAACCGCAAATATTACCGCAAAATAACCGCAATGATATCCACAAAAATAACCGCAAAAATAACCGCAAATATTTCCGCAAAATAACCGCAATGATATCCGCAAAAATAACCGCAAATATTACAGCAAAATAACCGCAATAATATCCGCAAAAATAACCGTAAATATTACCGCAAAATAACCGCAATGATATCCGCAAAAATAACCGCAAATATCACCGCAAAATAACCGCAATGATATCCGCAAAAATAACCGCAATGATATCCGCAAAAATAACCGCAATAATATCCGCAAAAATAACCGCAATGATATCCGCAAAAATAACCGCAAATATTACCGCAAAATAACCGCAATGATATCCGCAAAAATAACCGCAAATATTACCGCAAAATAACCGCAATGATATCCGCAAAAATAACCGCAATAATATCCACAAAAATAACCGCAATGATATCCGCAAAATTAACCGCAAATATTACAGCAAAATAACCGCAATAATATCCGCAAAAATAACCGCAAATATTACCGCAAAATAACCGCAATGATATCCGCAAAAATAACCGCAATGATATCCGCAAAAATAACCGCAAATGTTACCGCAAAATAAACGCAATGATATCCGCAAAAATAACCGCAATGATATCCGCAAAAATAACCGCAATGATATCCGCAAAAATAACCGCAATAATATCCGCAAAATTAACCGCAATAATATCCGCAAAAATAACCGCAATGATATCCGCAAAAATAACCGCAAATATTACCGCAAAATAACCGCAATGATATCCGCAAAAATAACCGCAAATATCACCGCAAAATAACCGCAATGATATCCGCAAAAATAACCGCAATAATATCCGCAAAAATAACCGCTAATATTACCGCTAAATAACCGCAATGATATCCGCAAAAATAACCGCAAATATCACCGCAAAATAACCGCAATGATATCCGCAAAAATAACCGCAATAATATCCACAAAAATAACCGCAATGATATCCGCAAAATTAACCGCAAATATTACAGCAAAATAACCGCAATAATATCCGCAAAAATAACCGCAAATATTACCGCAAAATAACCGCAATGATATCCGCAAAAATAACCGCAATAATATCCGCAAAAATAACCGCAAATGTTACCGCAAAATAAACGCAATGATATCCGCAAAAATAACCGCAATGATATCCGCAAAAATAACCGCAATGATATCCGCAAAAATAACCGCAATAATATCCGCAAAATTAACCGCAAATATTACCGCAAAATAACCGCAATGATATCCGCAAAAATAACCGCAATAATATCCGCAAAAATAACCGCAAATGTTACCGCAAAATAAACGCAATGATATCCGCAAAAATAACCGCAATAATATCCGCAAAATTAACCGCAAATATTACAGCAAAATAACCGCAATGATATCCGCAAAAATAACCGCAAATATCACCGCAAAATATCCGCAATGATATCCGCAAAAATAACCGCAAATATTTCCGCGAAATAACCGCAATGATATCCGCAAAAATAACCGCAAATATCACCGCAAAATAACCGCAATGATATCCGCAAAAATAACCGCAATAATATCCGCAAAAATAACCGCAAATGTTACCGCAAAATAACCGCAATGATATCCGCAAAAATAACCGCATTAATATCCGCAAAAATAACCGCAATAATATCCGCAAAAATAACCGCAATGATATCCGCAAAAATAACGGCAATGATATCCGCAAAAATAACCGCAAATATCACCGCAAAATAACCGCAATGATATCCGCAAAAATAACCGCAATAATATCCGCAAAAGTAACCTCAAATATTACCGCAAAATAACCGCAATGATATCCGCTAAAATAACCGCAAATATTACCGCAAAATAACCGCAATGATATCCGCAAAAATAACCGCAATAATATCCGCAAAAATAACCGCAAATGTTTCCGCAAAATAACCGCAATGATATCCGCAAAAATAACCGCAATAATATCCGCAAAAATAACCGCAAATATTACCGCAAAATAACCGCAATGATATCCGCCAAAATAACCGCAAATATCACCGCAAAATAACCGCAATGATATCCGCAAAAATAACCGCAAATATCACCGCAAAATAACCGCAATGATATCCGCAAAAATAACCGCAATAATATCCGCAAAAATAACCGCAAATGTTACCGCAAAATAACCGCAATGATATCCGCAAAAATAACCGCATTAATATCCGCAAAAATAACCGCAATAATATCCGCAAAAATAACCGCAATGATATCCGCAAAAATAACCGCAAATATTGCCGCAAAATAACCGCAATAATTTCCGCAAAAATAACCGCAAATGTTACCGCAAAATAACCGCAATGATATCCGCAAAAATAACCGCAATAATATCCGCAAAAATAACCGCAAATGTTGCCGCAAAATAACCGCAATGATATCCGCAAAAATAACCGCAATAATATCCGCAAAAATAACCGCAATAATATCCGCAAAAATAACCGCAATGATATCCGCAAAAATAACCGCAAATATTACCGCAAAAATAACCGCAAATATTACAGCAAAATAACCGCAATGATATCCGCAATAATAACCGCAAATATCACCGCAAAATAACCGCAATGATATCCGCAAAAATAACCGCAAATATTACCGCGAAATAACCGCAATGATATCCGCAAAAATAACCGCAAATATCACCGCAAAATAACCGCAATGATATCCGCAAAAATAACCGCAATGATATCCGCAAAAATAACCGCAAATATTACCGCAAAATAACCGCAATGATATCCGCAAAAATAACCGCAAATATCACCGCAAAATAACCGCAATGATATCCGCAAAAATAACCGCAATGATATCCGCAAAAATAACCGCAATAATATCCGCAAAATTAACCGCAAATATTACAGCAAAATAACCGCAATGATATCCGCAAAAATAACCGCAATGATATCCGCAAAAATAACCGCAAATATTACCGCAAAATAACCGCAATGATATCCGCAAAAATAACCGCAAATATCACCGCAAAATAACCGCAATGATATCCGCAAAAATAACCGCAATAATATCCGCAAAAATAACCGCAAATATAACCGCAAAATAACCGCAATGATCTCCGCAAAAATAACCGCAAATATCACCGCAAAATAACCGCAATGATATCCGCAAAAATAACCGCAAATATCACCGCAAAATAACCGCAATGATATCCGCAAAAATAACCGCAAATATTACAGCAAAATAACCGCAATAATATCCGCAAAAATAACCGCAAATATTACCGCAAAATAACCGCAATGATATCCGCAAAAATAACCGCAAATATCACCGCAAAATAACCGCAATGATATCCGCAAAAATAACCGCAATAATATCCGCAAAAATAACCGCAAATATTACCGCAAAATAACCGCAATGATATCCGCAAAAATAACCGCAATAATATCCGCAAAAATAACCGCAAATGTTACCGCAAAATAAACGCAATGATATCCGCAAAAATAACCGCAATGATATCCGCAAAAATAACCGCAATGATATCCGCAAAAATAACCGCAATAATATCCGCAAAATTAACCGCAAATATTACCGCAAAATAACCGCAATGATATCCGCAAAAATAACCGCAATAATATCCGCAAAAATAACCGCAAATGTTACCGCAAAATAAACGCAATGATATCCGCAAAAATAACCGCAATAATATCCGCAAAATTAACCGCAAATATTACAGCAAAATAACCGCAATGATATCCGCAAAAATAACCGCAAATATCACCGCAAAATATCCGCAATGATATCCGCAAAAATAACCGCAAATATTTCCGCGAAATAACCGCAATGATATCCGCAAAAATAACCGCAAATATCACCGCAAAATAACCGCAATAAAATCCGCAAAAATAACCGCAATGATATCCGCAAAAATAACCGCAAATATTACCGCAAAATAACCGCCATGATATCCGCAAAAATAACCGCAAATATCACCGCAAAATAACCGCAATGATATCCGCAAAAATAACCGCAATAATATCCGCAAAAATAACCGCAAATATTACCGCAAAATAACCGCAATGATATCCGCAAAAATAACCGCAAATATCACCGCAAAATAACCGCAATGATATCCGCAAAAATAACCGCAATAATATCCGCAAAAGTAACCTCAAATATTACCGCAAAATAACCGCAATGATATCCGCTAAAATAACCGCAAATATTACCGCAAAATAACCGCAATGATATCCGCAAAAATAACCGCAATAATATCCGCAAAAATAACCGCAAATGTTTCCGCAAAATAACCGCAATGATATCCGCAAAAATAACCGCAATAATATCCGCAAAAATAACCGCAAATATTACCGCAAAATAACCGCAATGATATCCGCCAAAATAACCGCAAATATCACCGCAAAATAACCGCAATGATATCCGCAAAAATAACCGCAAATATCACCGCAAAATAACCGCAATGATATCCGCAAAAATAACCGCAATAATATCCGCAAAAATAACCGCAAATGTTACCGCAAAATAACCGCAATGATATCCGCAAAAATAACCGCATTAATATCCGCAAAAATAACCGCAATAATATCCGCAAAAATAACCGCAATGATATCCGCAAAAATAACCGCAAATATTGCCGCAAAATAACCGCAATAATTTCCGCAAAAATAACCGCAAATGTTACCGCAAAATAACCGCAATGATATCCGCAAAAATAACCGCAATAATATCCGCAAAAATAACCGCAAATGTTGCCGCAAAATAACCGCAATGATATCCGCAAAAATAACCGCAATAATATCCGCAAAAATAACCGCAATAATATCCGCAAAAATAACCGCAATGATATCCGCAAAAATAACCGCAAATATTACCGCAAAAATAACCGCAAATATTACAGCAAAATAACCGCAATGATATCCGCAATAATAACCGCAAATATCACCGCAAAATAACCGCAATGATATCCGCAAAAATAACCGCAAATATTACCGCGAAATAACCGCAATGATATCCGCAAAAATAACCGCAAATATCACCGCAAAATAACCGCAATGATATCCGCAAAAATAACCGCAATGATATCCGCAAAAATAACCGCAAATATTACCGCAAAATAACCGCAATGATATCCGCAAAAATAACCGCAAATATCACCGCAAAATAACCGCAATGATATCCGCAAAAATAACCGCAATGATATCCGCAAAAATAACCGCAATAATATCCGCAAAATTAACCGCAAATATTACAGCAAAATAACCGCAATGATATCCGCAAAAATAACCGCAATGATATCCGCAAAAATAACCGCAAATATTACCGCAAAATAACCGCAATGATATCCGCAAAAATAACCGCAAATATCACCGCAAAATAACCGCAATGATATCCGCAAAAATAACCGCAATAATATCCGCAAAAATAACCGCAAATATAACCGCAAAATAACCGCAATGATATCCGCAAAAATAACCGCAAATATCACCGCAAAATAACCGCAATGATATCCGCAAAAATAACCGCAAATATCACCGCAAAATAACCGCAATGATATCCGCAAAAATAACCGCAAATATTACAGCAAAATAACCGCAATAATATCCGCAAAAATAACCGCAAATATTACCGCAAAATAACCGCAATGATATCCGCAAAAATAACCGCAAATATCACCGCAAAATAACCGCAATGATATCCGCAAAAATAACCGCAATAATATCCGCAAAAATAACCGCAAATATTACCGCAAAATAACCGCAATGATATCCGCAAAAATAACCGCAAATATCACCGCAAAATAACCGCAATTATATCCGCAAAAATAACCGCAATAATATCCGCAAAAATAACCGCAAATATTACCGCAAAATAACCGCAATGATATCCGCAAAAATAACCGCAATAATATCCGCAAAATTAACCGCAAATATTACAGCAAAATAACCGCAATGATATCCGCAAAAATAACCGCAATAATATCCGCAAAAATAACCGCAAATATTACAGCAAAATAACCGCAATGATATCCGCAAAAATAACCGCAAATATCACCGCAAAATAACCGCAATGATATCCGCAAAAATAACCGCAAATATCACCGCAAAATAACCGCAATGATATCCGTAAAAATAACCGCAAATATTACCGCAATATAACCGCAATGATATCCGCAAAAATAACCGCAATGATATCCGCAAAAATATCCGCAAATATTACCGCAAAATAACCGCAATGATATCCGCAAAAATAACCGCAAATATCACCGCAAAATAACCGCAATGATATCCGCAAAAATAACCGCAATGATATCCGCAAAAATAACCGCAATAATATCCGCAAAATTAACCGCAAATATTACAGCAAAATAACCGCAATGATATCCGCAAAAATAACCGCAATAATATCCGCAAAAATAACCGCAAATATTACAGCAAAATAACCGCAATGATATCCGCAAAAATAACCGCAATAATATCCGCAAAAATAACCGCAAATATCACCGCAAAATAACCGCAATGATATCCGCAAAAATAACCGCAATAATATCCGCAAAAATAACCGCAAATATTACCGCAAAATAACTGCAATGATATCCGCAAAAATAACCGCAAATATCACCGCAAAATAACCGCAATGATATCCGTTAAATTAACCGCAAATATTACAGCAAAATAACCGCAATAATATCCGCAAAAATAACCGCAAATATTACCGCAAAATAACCGCAATGATATCCGCAAAAATAACCGCAATAATATCCGCAAAAATAACCGCAAATGTTACCGCAAAATAACCGCAATGATATCCGCAAAAATAACCACAATAATATCCGCAAAAATAACCGCAATAATATCCGCAAAAATAACCGCAATGATATCCGCAAAAATAACCGCAAATATTACCGCAAAATAACCGCAATGATATCCGCAAAAATAACCGAAAATATCACCGCAAAATAACCGCAACGATATCCGCAAAAATAACCGCAATGATATCCGCAAAAACAACCGCAATAATATCCGCAAAATTAACCGCAAATATTACAGCAAAATAACCGCAATGATATCCGCAAAAATAACCGCAAAAATATCCGCAAAAATAACCGCAATGATATCCGCAAAGATAACCGCAAATATTACCGCAAAATAACCGCAATGATATCCGCAAAAATAACCGCAAATATCACCGCAAAAATAACCGCAATGATATCCGCAAAAATAACCGCAAACATTACCGCAAAATAACCGCAATGATATCCGCAAAAATAACCGCAAATATCACCGCAAAGTAACCGCAATGATATCCGCAAAAATAACCGCAAATATCACCGCAAAATAACCGCAATGATATCCGCAAAAATAACCGCAATAATATCCGCAAAAATAACCGCAATAATATCCGCAAAAATAACCGCAATGATATCCGCAAAAATAACCGCATGTATTGCCGCAAAATAACCGCAATAATTTCCGCAAAAATAACCGCAAATATTACCGCAAAATAACCGCAATGATATCCGCAAAAATAACCGCAATAATATCCGCAAAAATAACCGCCATAATATCCGCAAAAATAACCGCAATGATATCCGCAAAAATAACCGCAAATATTACCGCAAAATAACCGCAATGATATCCGCAAAAATAACCGCATTGATATCCGCAAAAATAACCGCAATAATATCCGCAAAATTAACCGCAAATATTACAGCAAAATAACCGCAATGATATCCGCAAAAATAACCGCAATAATATCCGCAAAAATAACCGCAAATATTACCGCAAAATAACCGCAATGATATCCGCAAAAATAACCGCAAATATCACCGCAAAATAACCGCAATGATATCCGCAAAAATATCCGCAATAATATCCGCAAAAATAACCGCAATGATATCCGCAAAAATAACCGCAAATATAACCGCAAAATATCCGCAATAGTTTCCGCAAAAATAACCGCAAACGTTACCGCAAAATAACCGCCTTGATATCCGCAAAAATAACCGCAATAATATCCGCAAAAATAACCGCAAATGTTACCGCAAAATAACCGCAATGATATCCGCAAAAATAACCGCAAATATCACCGCAAAATAACCGCAATGATATCCGCAAAAATAACCGCAATAATATCCGCAAAAATAACCGCAAATATTACCGCAAAATAACTTCAATGATATCCGCAAAAATAACCGCAATAATATCCGCAAAATTAACCGCAAATATTACAGCAAAATAACCGCAATGATATCCGCAAAAATAACCGCAATGATATCCGCAAAAATATCCGCATTAATATCCGCAAAATTAACCGCAAATATTACAGCAAAATAACCGCAATAATATCCGCAAAAATAACCGCAATGATATCCGCAAAAATAACCGCAATGATATCCGCAAAAATAACCGCAATGATATCCGCAAAAATAACCGCAAATATCACCGCAAAATAACCGCAATGATATCCGCAAAAATAACCGCAATAATATCCGCAAAAATAACCGCAATGATATCCGCAAAAATAACCGCAATGATATGCGCAAAAATAACCGCAAATATTACAGCAAAATAACCGCAATGATATCCGCAAAAATAACCGCAATAATATCCGCAAAAATAACCGCAATGATATCCGCAAAAATAACCGCAAATATCACCGCAAAATAACCGCAATGATATCCGCAAAAATAACCGCAAATATCACCGCAAAATAACCACAATAATATCCGCAAAATTAACCGCAAATATTACAGCAAAATAACTGCAATGATATCCGCAAAAATAACCGCAATAATATCCGCAAAAATAACCGCAAATGCTACCGCTAAATAACCGCAATGATATCCGTAAAAATAACCGCAATAATATCCGCAAAAATAACCGCAAATATTACAGCAAAATAACCGCAATGATATCCGCAAAAATAACCGCAATAATATCCGCAAAAATAACCGCAATGATATCCGCAAAAATAACCGCAAATATTACCGCAAAATAACCGCAATGATATCCGCAACAATAACCGCAAATATCACCGCCAAATAACCGCAATGATATCCGCAAAAATAACCGCAATAATATCCGCAAAAATAACCGCAATGATATCCGCAAAAATAACCGCAAAAATAACCGCAAATATTACAGCAAAATAACCGCAATGATATCCGCAAAAATAACCGCAATAATATCCGCAAAAATAACCGCAATGATATCCGCAAAAATAACCGCAAATATCACCGCAAATTAACCGCAATGATATCCGCAAAAATAACCGCAAATATTACAGCAAAATAACCGCAATGATATCCGCAAAAATAACCGCAATAATATCCGCAAAAATAACCGCAATGATATCCGCAAAAATAACCGCAAATATCACCGCAAAATAACCGCAATGATATCCGCAAAAATAACCGCAAATATCACCGCAAAATAACCACAATAATATCCGCAAAATTAACCGCAAATATTACAGCAAAATAACCGCAATGATATCCGCAAAAATAACCGCAATAATATCCGCAAAAATAACCGCAAATGTTACCGCTAAATAACCGCAATGATATCCGTAAAAATAACCGCAATAATATCCGCAAAAATAACCGCAATGATATCCGCAAAAATAACCGCAAATATAACCGCAAAATATCCGCAATAGTTTCCGCAAAAATAACCGCAAATGTTACCGCAAAATAACCGCCTTGATATCCGCAAAAATAACCGCAATAATATCCGCAAAAATAACCGCAAATGTTACCGCAAAATAACCGCAATGATATCCGCAAAAATAACCGCAAATATCACCGCAAAATAACCGCAATGATATCCGCAAAAATAACCGCAATAATATCCGCAAAAATAACCGCAAATATTACCGCAAAATAACTTCAATGATATCCGCAAAAATAACCGCAATAATATCCGCAAAATTAACCGCAAATATTACAGCAAAATAACCGCAATGATATCCGCAAAAATAACCGCAATGATATCCGCAAAAATATCCGCATTAATATCCGCAAAATTAACCGCAAATATTACAGCAAAATAACCGCAATAATATCCGCAAAAATAACCGCAATGATATCCGCAAAAATAACCGCAATGATATCCGCAAAAATAACCGCAAATATCACCGCAAAATAACCGCAATGATATCCGCAAAAATAACCGCAATAATATCCGCAAAAATAACCGCAAAGATATCCGCAAAAATAACCGCAAAGATATCCGCAAAAATAACCGCAAATATTACAGCAAAATAACCGCAATGATATCCGCAAAAATAACCGCAATAATATCCGCAAAAATAACCGCAATGATATCCGCAAAAATAACCGCAAATATCACCGCAAAATAACCGCAATGATATCCGCAAAAATAACCGCAAATATCACCGCAAAATAACCACAATAATATCCGCAAAATTAACCGCAAATATTACAGCAAAATAACTGCAATGATATCCGCAAAAATAACCGCAATAATATCCGCAAAAATAACCGCAAATGCTACCGCTAAATAACCGCAATGATATCCGTAAAAATAACCGCAATAATATCCGCAAAAATAACCGCAAATATTACAGCAAAATAACCGCAATGATATCCGCAAAAATAACCGCAATAATATCCGCAAAAATAACCGCAATGATATCCGCAAAAATAACCGCAAATATTACCGCAAAATAACCGCAATGATATCCGCAACAATAACCGCAAATATCACCGCCAAATAACCGCAATGATATCCGCAAAAATAACCGCAATAATATCCGCAAAAATAACCGCAATGATATCCGCAAAAATAACCGCAAATATTACAGCAAAATAACCGCAATGATATCCGCAAAAATAACCGCAATAATATCCGCAAAAATAACCGCAATGATATCCGCAAAAATAACCGCAAATATCACCGCAAATTAACCGCAATGATATCCGCAAATATAACCGCAAATATTACAGCAAAATAACCGCAATGATATCCGCAAAAATAACCGCAATAATATCCGCAAAAATAACCGCAATGATATCCGCAAAAATAACCGCAAATATCACCGCAAAATAACCGCAATGATATCCGCAAAAATAACCGCAAATATCACCGCAAAATAACCACAATAATATCCGCAAAATTAACCGCAAATATTACAGCAAAATAACCGCAATGATATCCGCAAAAATAACCGCAATAATATCCGCAAAAATAACCGCAAATGTTACCGCTAAATAACCGCAATGATATCCGTAAAAATAACCGCAATAATATCCGCAAAAATAACCGCAATGATATCCGCAAAAATAACCGCAATAATATCCGCAAAAATAACCGCAAATATTACAGCAAAATAACCGCAAAGATATCCGCAAAAATAACCGCAAATATCACCGCAAAATAACAGCAATGATATCCGCAAAAATAACCGCAATAATATCCGCAAAAATAACCGCAAATATTACCGCAAAATAACCGCAATGATATCCGCTAAAATAACCGCAAATATCACCGCAAAATAACCACAATGATATCCGCAAAAATAACCGCAATAATATCCGCAAAAATAACCGCAAATATTACAGCAAAATAACCGCAAAGATATCCGCAAAAATAACCGCAAATATCACCGCAAAATAACAGCAATGATATCCGCAAAAATAACCGCAATAATATCCGCAAAAATAACCGCAAATATTACCGCAAAATAACCGCAATGATATCCGCTAAAATAACCGCAAATATCACCGCAAAATAACCACAATGATATCCGCAAAAATAACCGCAATAATATCCGCAAAAATAACCGCAATGATATCCGCAAAAATAACCGCAATAATATCCGCAAAAATAACCGCAAATATTACAGCAAAATAACCGCAAAGATATCCGCAAAAATAACCGCAAATATCACCGCAAAATAACAGCAATGATATCCGCAAAAATAACCGCAATAATATCCGCAAAAATAACCGCAAATGTTACCGCAAAATAACCGCAATGATATCCGCAAAAATAACCGCAATAATATCCGCAAAAATAACCGCAATAATATCCGCAAAAATAACCGCAATGATATCCGCAAAAATAACCGCAAATATCACCGCAAAATAACCGCAATGATATCCGCAAAAATAACCGCAATAATATCCGCAAAAATAACCGCAAATATCACCGCAAAATAACCGCAACGATATCCGCAAAAATAACCGCAATAATATCCGCAAAAATAACCGCAAATATTACCGCAAAATAACCGCAATGATATCCGCCAAAATAACCGCAAAAATAACCGCAAATGTTACCGCAAAATAACCGCAATGATATCCGCAAAAATAACCGCAATAATATCCGCAAAAATAACCGCAATAATATCCGCAAAAATAACCGCAATGATATCCGCAAAAATAACCGCAAATATTACCGCAAAATAACCGCAATAATATCCGCAAAAATAACCGCAAATATCACCGCAAAATAACCGCAATGATATCCGCAAAAATAACCGCAATGATATCCGCAAAAATAACCGCAATAATATCCGCAAAATTAACCGCAAATATTACAGCAAAATAACCGCAATGATATCCGCAAAAATAACCGCAATAATATCCGCAAAAATAAACGCAAATATCACCGCAAAATAACCGCAATGATATCCGCAAAAATAACCGCAATAATATCCGCAAAAATAACCGCAAATATTACCGCAAAATAACTGCAATGATATCCGCAAAAATAACCGCAAATATCACCGCAAAATAACCGCAATGATATCCGTTAAATTAACCGCAAATATTACAGCAAAATAACCGCAATAATATCCGCAAAAATAACCGCAAATATTACCGCAAAATAACCGCAATGATATCCGCAAAAATAACCGCAATAATATCCGCAAAAATAACCGCAAATGTTACCGCTAAATAACCGCAATGATATCCGCAAAAATAACCACAATAATATCCGCAAAAATAACCGCAATAATATCCGCAAAAATAACCGCAATGATATCCGCAAAAATATCCGCAAATATTACCGCAAAATAACCGCAATGATATCCGCAAAAATAACCGCAAATATCACCGCAAAATAACCGCAATGATATCCGCAAAAATAACCGCAATAATATCCGCAAAAATAACCGCAATGATATCCGCAAAAATAACCGCAATGATATCCGCAAAAATAACCGCAAATATTACAGCAAAATAACCGCAATGATATCCGCAAAAATAACCGCAATAATATCCGCAAAAATAACCGCAATGATATCCGCAAAAATAACCGCAAATATCACCGCAAATTAACCGCAATGATATCCGCAAAAATAACCGCAAATATCACCGCAAAATAACCACAATAATATCCGCAAAATTAACCGCAAATATTACAGCAAAATAACCGCAATGATATCCGCAAAAATAACCGCAATAATATCCGCAAAAATAACCGCAAATGTTACCGCTAAATAACCGCAATGATATCCGTAAAAATAACCGCAATAATATCCGCAAAAATAACCGCAAATATTACAGCAAAATAACCGCAATGATATCCGCAAAAATAACCGCAATAATATCCGCAAAAATAACCGCAATGATATCCGCAAAAATAACCGCAATAATATCCGCAAAAATAACCGCAAATATTACAGCAAAATAACCGCAATGACATCCGCTAAAATAACCGCAAATATCACCGCAAAATAACCGCAATAATATCCGCAAAAATAACCGCAAATATTACCGCAAAATAACCGCAATGATATCCGCAAAAATAACCGCAAATATCACCGCAAAATAACCACAATGATATCCGCAAAAATAACCGCAATAATATCCGCAAAAATAACCGCAATGATATCCGCAAAATTAACCGCAAATATTACAGCAAAATAACCGCATTAATATCCGCAAAATTAACCGCAAATATTACCGCAAAATAACCGCAATGATATCCGCAAAAATATCCGCAATAATATCCGCAAAAATAACCGCAAATGTTACCGCAAATTAACCGCAATGATATCCGCAAAAATAACCGCAATAATATCCGCAAAAATAACCGCAATGATATCCGCAAAAATAACCGCAAATATCACCGCAAAATAACCGCAATGATATCCGCAAAAATAACCGCAATAATATCCGCAAAAATAACCGCAAATATCACCGCAAAATAACCGCAACGATATCCGCAAAAATAACCGCAATAATATCCGCAAAAATAACCGCAAATATTACCGCAAAATAACCGCAATGATATCCGCCATAATAACCGCAAAAATAACCGCAAATGTTACCGCAAAATAACCGCAATGATATCCGCAAAAATAACCGCAATAATATCCGCAAAAATAACCGCAATAATATCCGCAAAAATAACCGCAATGATATCCGCAAAAATAACCGCAAATATTACCGCAAAATAACCGCAATGATATCCGCAAAAATAACCGCAAATATCACCGCAAAATAACCGCAATGATATCCGCAAAAATAACCGCAATGATATCCGCAAAAATAACCGCAATAATATCCGCAAAATTAACCGCAAATATTACAGCAAAATAACCGCAATGATATCCGCAAAAATAACCGCAATAATATCCGCAAAAATAACCGCAAATATCACCGCAAAATAACCGCAATGATATCCGCAAAAATAACCGCAATAATATCCGCAAAAATAACCGCAAATATTACCGCAAAATAACTGCAATGATATCCGCAAAAATAACCGCAAATACCACCGCAATGATATCCGTAAAATTAACCGCAAATATTACAGCAAAATAACCGCAATAATATCCGCAAAAATAACCGCAAATATTACCGCAAAATAACCGCAATGATATCCGCAGAAATAACCGCAAATATCACCGCAAAATAACCGCAATGATATCCGCAAAAATAACCGCAATGATATCCGCAAAAACAACCGCAATAATATCCGCAAAATTAACCGCAAATATTACAGCAAAATAACCGCAATGATATCCGCAAAAATAACCGCAAAAATATCCGCAAAAATAACCGCAATGATATCCGCAAAGATAACCGCAAATATTACCGCAAAATAACCGCAATGATATCCGCAAAAATAACCGCATATATCACCGCAAAAATAACCGCAATGATATCCGCAAAAATAACCGCAAACATTTCCGCAAAATAACCGCAATGATATCCGCAAAAATAACCGCAAATATCACCGCAAAGTAACCGCAATGATATCCGCAAAAATAACCGCAAATATCACCGCAAAATAACCGCAATGATATCCGCAAAAATAACCGCAATAATATCCGCAAAAATAACCGCAATAATATCCGAAAAAATAACCGCAATGATATCCGCAAAAATAACCGCAAATATTGCCGCAAAATAACCGCAATAATTTCCGCAAAAATAACCGCAAATGTTACCGCAAAATAACCGCAATGATATCCGCAAAAATAACCGCAATAATATACGCAAAAATAACCGCAATAATATCCGCAAAAATAACCGCAATGATATCCGCAAAAATAACCGCAAATATTACCGCAAAATAACCGCAATGATATCCGCAAAAATAACCGCAATGATATCCGCAAAAATAACCGCAATAATATCCGCAAAATTAACCGCAAATATTACAGCAAAATAACCGCAATGATATCCGCAAAAATAACCGCAATAATATCCGCAAAAATAACCGCAAATATTACCGCAAAATAACCGCAATGATATCCGCAAAAATAACCGCAAATATCACCGCAAAATAACCGCAATGATATCCGCAAAAATAACCGCAATAATATCCGCAAAAATAACCGCAAATATCACCGCAAAATAACCGCAACGATATCCGCAAAAATAACCGCAATAATATCCGCAAAAATAACCGCAAATATTACCGCAAAATAACCGCAATGATATCCGCCATAATAACCGCAAAAATAACCGCAAATGTTACCGCAAAATAACCGCAATGATATCCGCAAAAATAACCGCAATAATATCCGCAAAAATAACCGCAATAATATCCGCAAAAATAACCGCAATGATATCCGCAAAAATAACCGCAAATATTACCGCAAAATAACCGCAATGATATCCGCAAAAATAACCGCAAATATCACCGCAAAATAACCGCAATGATATCCGCAAAAATAACCGCAATGATATCCGCAAAAATAACCGCAATAATATCCGCAAAATTAACCGCAAATATTACAGCAAAATAACCGCAATGATATCCGCAAAAATAACCGCAATAATATCCGCAAAAATAACCGCAAATATCACCGCAAAATAACCGCAATGATATCCGCAAAAATAACCGCAATAATATCCGCAAAAATAACCGCAAATATTACCGCAAAATAACTGCAATGATATCCGCAAAAATAACCGCAAATACCACCGCAATGATATCCGTAAAATTAACCGCAAATATTACAGCAAAATAACCGCAATAATATCCGCAAAAATAACCGCAAATATTACCGCAAAATAACCGCAATGATATCCGCAGAAATAACCGCAAATATCACCGCAAAATAACCGCAATGATATCCGCAAAAATAACCGCAATGATATCCGCAAAAACAACCGCAATAATATCCGCAAAATTAACCGCAAATATTACAGCAAAATAACCGCAATGATATCCGCAAAAATAACCGCAAAAATATCCGCAAAAATAACCGCAATGATATCCGCAAAGATAACCGCAAATATTACCGCAAAATAACCGCAATGATATCCGCAAAAATAACCGCATATATCACCGCAAAAATAACCGCAATGATATCCGCAAAAATAACCGCAAACATTTCCGCAAAATAACCGCAATGATATCCGCAAAAATAACCGCAAATATCACCGCAAAGTAACCGCAATGATATCCGCAAAAATAACCGCAAATATCACCGCAAAATAACCGCAATGATATCCGCAAAAATAACCGCAATAATATCCGCAAAAATAACCGCAATAATATCCGCAAAAATAACCGCAATGATATCCGCAAAAATAACCGCAAATATTGCCGCAAAATAACCGCAATAATTTCCGCAAAAATAACCGCAAATGTTACCGCAAAATAACCGCAATGATATCCGCAAAAATAACCGCAATAATATACGCAAAAATAACCGCAATAATATCCGCAAAAATAACCGCAATGATATCCGCAAAAATAACCGCAAATATTACCGCAAAATAACCGCAATGATATCCGCAAAAATAACCGCAATGATATCCGCAAAAATAACCGCAATAATATCCGCAAAATTAACCGCAAATATTACAGCAAAATAACCGCAATGATATCCGCAAAAATAACCGCAATAATATCCGCAAAAATAACCGCAAATATTACCGCAAAATAACCGCAATGATATCCGCAAAAATAACCGCAAATATCACCGCAAAATAACCGCAATGATATCCGCAAAAATATCCGCAATAATATCCGCAAAAATAACCGCAATGATATCCGCAAAAATAACCGCAAATATTACCGCAAAATATCCGCAATAGTTTCCGCAAAAATAACCGCAAATGTTACCGCAAAATAACCGCCATGATATCCGCAAAAATAACCGCAATAATATCCGCAAAAATAACCGCAAATGTTACCGCAAAATAACCGCAATGATATCCGCAAAAATAACCGCAAATATCACCGCAAAATAACCGCAATGATATCCGCAAAAATAACCGCAATGATATCCGCAAAAATAACCGCAAATATTACAGCAAAATAACCGCAATGATATCCGCAAAAATAACCGCAATAATATCCGCAAAAATAACCGCAATGATATCCGCAAAAATAACCGCAAATATCACCGCAAAATAACCGCAATGATATCCGCAAAAATAACCGCAAATATCACCGCAAAATAACCACAATAATATCCGCAAAATTAACCGCAAATATTACAGCAAAATAACCGCAATGATATCCGCAAAAATAACAGCAAAAATATCCGCAAAAATAACCGCAATGATATCCGTAAAAATAACCGCAATAATATCCGCAAAAATAACCGCAAATATTACAGCAAAATAACCGCAATGATATCCGCAAAAATAACCGCAATAATATCCGCAAAAATAACCGCAATGATATCCGCAAAATAACCGCAATGATATCCGCAAAAATAACCGCATATATCACCGCAAAAATAACCG
Organism: Sisyra terminalis; assembly: GCA_958496175.1. Classification (NCBI taxonomy): domain Eukaryota; kingdom Metazoa; phylum Arthropoda; class Insecta; order Neuroptera; family Sisyridae; genus Sisyra; species Sisyra terminalis. Next base: position 766,946 of record OY292279.1, on the reverse strand, counting down.
CAATGATATCCGCAAAAATAACCGCAAACATTTCCGCAAAATAACCGCAATGATATCCGCAAAAATAACCGCAAATATCACCGCAAAGTAACCGCAATGATATCCGCAAAAATAACCGCAAATATCACCGCAAAATAACCGCAATGATATCCGCAAAAATAACCGCAATAATATCCGCAAAAATAACCGCAATAATATCCGCAAAAATAACCGCAATGATATCCGCAAAAATAACCGCAAATATTGCCGCAAAATAACCGCAATAATTTCCGCAAAAATAACCGCAAATGTTACCGCAAAATAACCGCAATGATATCCGCAAAAATAACCGCAATAATATACGCAAAAATAACCGCAATAATATCCGCAAAAATAACCGCAATGATATCCGCAAAAATAACCGCAAATATTACCGCAAAATAACCGCAATGATATCCGCAAAAATAACCGCAATGATATCCGCAAAAATAACCGCAATAATATCCGCAAAATTAACCGCAAATATTACAGCAAAATAACCGCAATGATATCCGCAAAAATAACCGCAATAATATCCGCAAAAATAACCGCAAATATTACCGCAAAATAACCGCAATGATATCCGCAAAAATAACCGCAAATATCACCGCAAAATAACCGCAATGATATCCGCAAAAATAACCGCAATAATATCCGCAAAAATAACCGCAAATATCACCGCAAAATAACCGCAACGATATCCGCAAAAATAACCGCAATAATATCCGCAAAAATAACCGCAAATATTACCGCAAAATAACCGCAATGATATCCGCCATAATAACCGCAAAAATAACCGCAAATGTTACCGCAAAATAACCGCAATGATATCCGCAAAAATAACCGCAATAATATCCGCAAAAATAACCGCAATAATATCCGCAAAAATAACCGCAATGATATCCGCAAAAATAACCGCAAATATTACCGCAAAATAACCGCAATGATATCCGCAAAAATAACCGCAAATATCACCGCAAAATAACCGCAATGATATCCGCAAAAATAACCGCAATGATATCCGCAAAAATAACCGCAATAATATCCGCAAAATTAACCGCAAATATTACAGCAAAATAACCGCAATGATATCCGCAAAAATAACCGCAATAATATCCGCAAAAATAACCGCAAATATCACCGCAAAATAACCGCAATGATATCCGCAAAAATAACCGCAATAATATCCGCAAAAATAACCGCAAATATTACCGCAAAATAACTGCAATGATATCCGCAAAAATAACCGCAAATACCACCGCAATGATATCCGTAAAATTAACCGCAAATATTACAGCAAAATAACCGCAATAATATCCGCAAAAATAACCGCAAATATTACCGCAAAATAACCGCAATGATATCCGCAGAAATAACCGCAAATATCACCGCAAAATAACCGCAATGATATCCGCAAAAATAACCGCAATGATATCCGCAAAAACAACCGCAATAATATCCGCAAAATTAACCGCAAATATTACAGCAAAATAACCGCAATGATATCCGCAAAAATAACCGCAAAAATATCCGCAAAAATAACCGCAATGATATCCGCAAAGATAACCGCAAATATTACCGCAAAATAACCGCAATGATATCCGCAAAAATAACCGCATATATCACCGCAAAAATAACCGCAATGATATCCGCAAAAATAACCGCAAACATTTCCGCAAAATAACCGCAATGATATCCGCAAAAATAACCGCAAATATCACCGCAAAGTAACCGCAATGATATCCGCAAAAATAACCGCAAATATCACCGCAAAATAACCGCAATGATATCCGCAAAAATAACCGCAATAATATCCGCAAAAATAACCGCAATAATATCCGCAAAAATAACCGCAATGATATCCGCAAAAATAACCGCAAATATTGCCGCAAAATAACCGCAATAATTTCCGCAAAAATAACCGCAAATGTTACCGCAAAATAACCGCAATGATATCCGCAAAAATAACCGCAATAATATACGCAAAAATAACCGCAATAATATCCGCAAAAATAACCGCAATGATATCCGCAAAAATAACCGCAAATATTACCGCAAAATAACCGCAATGATATCCGCAAAAATAACCGCAATGATATCCGCAAAAATAACCGCAATAATATCCGCAAAATTAACCGCAAATATTACAGCAAAATAACCGCAATGATATCCGCAAAAATAACCGCAATAATATCCGCAAAAATAACCGCAAATATTACCGCAAAATAACCGCAATGATATCCGCAAAAATAACCGCAAATATCACCGCAAAATAACCGCAATGATATCCGCAAAAATATCCGCAATAATATCCGCAAAAATAACCGCAATGATATCCGCAAAAATAACCGCAAATATTACCGCAAAATATCCGCAATAGTTTCCGCAAAAATAACCGCAAATGTTACCGCAAAATAACCGCCATGATATCCGCAAAAATAACCGCAATAATATCCGCAAAAATAACCGCAAATGTTACCGCAAAATAACCGCAATGATATCCGCAAAAATAACCGCAAATATCACCGCAAAATAACCGCAATGATATCCGCAAAAATAACCGCAATGATATCCGCAAAAATAACCGCAAATATTACAGCAAAATAACCGCAATGATATCCGCAAAAATAACCGCAATAATATCCGCAAAAATAACCGCAATGATATCCGCAAAAATAACCGCAAATATCACCGCAAAATAACCGCAATGATATCCGCAAAAATAACCGCAAATATCACCGCAAAATAACCACAATAATATCCGCAAAATTAACCGCAAATATTACAGCAAAATAACCGCAATGATATCCGCAAAAATAACAGCAAAAATATCCGCAAAAATAACCGCAATGATATCCGTAAAAATAACCGCAATAATATCCGCAAAAATAACCGCAAATATTACAGCAAAATAACCGCAATGATATCCGCAAAAATAACCGCAATAATATCCGCAAAAATAACCGCAATGATATCCGCAAAAATAACCGCAAATATTACCGCAAAATAACCGCAATGATATCCGCAAAAATAACCGCAAATATCACCGCAAAATAACCGCAATGATATCCGCAAAAATAACCGCAAATATCACCGCTAAATAACCGCAATAATATCCGCAAAATTAACCGCAATTATTACAGCAAAATAACCGCAATGATATCCGCAAAAATATCCGCAATAATATCCGCAAAAATAACCGCAAATGTTACCGCAAAATAACCGCAAAAATAACCGCAATAATATCCGCTAAAATAACCGCAAATATTACAGCAAAATAACCGCAATGATATCCGCAAAAATAACCGCAAATATCACCGCTAAATAACCGCAATGATATCCGCAAAAATAACCGCAATAATATCCGCAAAAATAACCGCAAATATTACCGCAAAATAACCGCAATGATATCCGCAAAAATAACCGCAAATATCACCGCAAAATAACCGCAATGACATCCGCAAAAATAACCGCAATAATATCCGCAAAAATAACCGCAATGATATCCGCAAAATTAACCGCAAATATTACAGCAAAATAACCGCATTAATATCCGCAAAAATAACCGCAAATATTACCGCAAAATAACCGCAATGATATCCGCAAAAATAACCGCAATAATATCCGCAAAAATAACCGCAATGATATCCGCAAAAATAACCGCAAATATCACCGCAAAATAACGGCAATGATATCCGCAAAAATAACCGCAATAATATCCGCAAAAATAACCGCAATGATATCCGCCAAATTAACCGCAAATACTACAGCAAAATAACCGCAATAATATCCGCAAAAATAACCGCAAATATTACCGCAAAATAACCGCAATGATTTCCGCAAAAATAACCGCAAATGTTACCGCAAAATAACCGCAATGATATCCGCAAAAATAACCGCAATAATATCCGCTAAAATAACCGCAAATATTACAGCAAAATAACCGCAATGATATCCGCAAAAATAACCGCAAATATCACCGCTAAATAACCGCAATGATATCCGCAAAAATAACCGCAATAATATCCGCAAAAATAACCGCAAATATTACCGCAAAATAACCGCAATGATATCCGCAAAAATAACCGCAAATATCACCGCTAAATAACCGCAATGATATCCGCAAAAATAACCGCAATGATATCCGCAAAAATAACCGCAATAATATCCGCAAAAATAACCGCAAATATTACCGCAAAATAACCGCAATGATATCCGCAAAAATAACCGCAAATATCACCGCAAAATAACCGCAATGATATCCGCAAAAATAACCGCAATAATATCCGCAAAAATAACCGCAAATATCACCGCAAAATAACCGCAACGATATCCGCAAAAATAACCGCAATAATATCCGCAAAAATAACCGCAAATATTACCGCAAAATAACCGCAATGATATCCGCCATAATAACCGCAAAAATAACCGCAAATGTTACCGCAAAATAACCGCAATGATATCCGCAAAAATAACCGCAATAATATCCGCAAAAATAACCGCAATAATATCCGCAAAAATAACCGCAATGATATCCGCAAAAATAACCGCAAATATTACCGCAAAATAACCGCAATGATATCCGCAAAAATAACCGCAAATATCACCGCAAAATAACCGCAATGATATCCGCAAAAATAACCGCAATGATATCCGCAAAAATAACCGCAATAATATCCGCAAAATTAACCGCAAATATTACAGCAAAATAACCGCAATGATATCCGCAAAAATAACCGCAATAATATCCGCAAAAATAACCGCAAATATCACCGCAAAATAACCGCAATGATATCCGCAAAAATAACCGCAATAATATCCGCAAAAATAACCGCAAATATTACCGCAAAATAACTGCAATGATATCCGCAAAAATAACCGCAAATACCACCGCAATGATATCCGTAAAATTAACCGCAAATATTACAGCAAAATAACCGCAATAATATCCGCAAAAATAACCGCAAATATTACCGCAAAATAACCGCAATGATATCCGCAGAAATAACCGCAAATATCACCGCAAAATAACCGCAATGATATCCGCAAAAATAACCGCAATGATATCCGCAAAAACAACCGCAATAATATCCGCAAAATTAACCGCAAATATTACAGCAAAATAACCGCAATGATATCCGCAAAAATAACCGCAAAAATATCCGCAAAAATAACCGCAATGATATCCGCAAAGATAACCGCAAATATTACCGCAAAATAACCGCAATGATATCCGCAAAAATAACCGCATATATCACCGCAAAAATAACCGCAATGATATCCGCAAAAATAACCGCAAACATTTCCGCAAAATAACCGCAATGATATCCGCAAAAATAACCGCAAATATCACCGCAAAGTAACCGCAATGATATCCGCAAAAATAACCGCAAATATCACCGCAAAATAACCGCAATGATATCCGCAAAAATAACCGCAATAATATCCGCAAAAATAACCGCAATAATATCCGCAAAAATAACCGCAATGATATCCGCAAAAATAACCGCAAATATTGCCGCAAAATAACCGCAATAATTTCCGCAAAAATAACCGCAAATGTTACCGCAAAATAACCGCAATGATATCCGCAAAAATAACCGCAATAATATACGCAAAAATAACCGCAATAATATCCGCAAAAATAACCGCAATGATATCCGCAAAAATAACCGCAAATATTACCGCAAAATAACCGCAATGATATCCGCAAAAATAACCGCAATGATATCCGCAAAAATAACCGCAATAATATCCGCAAAATTAACCGCAAATATTACAGCAAAATAACCGCAATGATATCCGCAAAAATAACCGCAATAATATCCGCAAAAATAACCGCAAATATTACCGCAAAATAACCGCAATGATATCCGCAAAAATAACCGCAAATATCACCGCAAAATAACCGCAATGATATCCGCAAAAATATCCGCAATAATATCCGCAAAAATAACCGCAATGATATCCGCAAAAATAACCGCAAATATTACCGCAAAATATCCGCAATAGTTTCCGCAAAAATAACCGCAAATGTTACCGCAAAATAACCGCCATGATATCCGCAAAAATAACCGCAATAATATCCGCAAAAATAACCGCAAATGTTACCGCAAAATAACCGCAATGATATCCGCAAAAATAACCGCAAATATCACCGCAAAATAACCGCAATGATATCCGCAAAAATAACCGCAATGATATCCGCAAAAATAACCGCAAATATTACAGCAAAATAACCGCAATGATATCCGCAAAAATAACCGCAATAATATCCGCAAAAATAACCGCAATGATATCCGCAAAAATAACCGCAAATATCACCGCAAAATAACCGCAATGATATCCGCAAAAATAACCGCAAATATCACCGCAAAATAACCACAATAATATCCGCAAAATTAACCGCAAATATTACAGCAAAATAACCGCAATGATATCCGCAAAAATAACAGCAAAAATATCCGCAAAAATAACCGCAATGATATCCGTAAAAATAACCGCAATAATATCCGCAAAAATAACCGCAAATATTACAGCAAAATAACCGCAATGATATCCGCAAAAATAACCGCAATAATATCCGCAAAAATAACCGCAATGATATCCGCAAAAATAACCGCAAATATTACCGCAAAATAACCGCAATGATATCCGCAAAAATAACCGCAAATATCACCGCAAAATAACCGCAATGATATCCGCAAAAATAACCGCAAATATCACCGCTAAATAACCGCAATAATATCCGCAAAATTAACCGCAATTATTACAGCAAAATAACCGCAATGATATCCGCAAAAATATCCGCAATAATATCCGCAAAAATAACCGCAAATGTTACCGCAAAATAACCGCAAAAATAACCGCAATAATATCCGCTAAAATAACCGCAAATATTACAGCAAAATAACCGCAATGATATCCGCAAAAATAACCGCAAATATCACCGCTAAATAACCGCAATGATATCCGCAAAAATAACCGCAATAATATCCGCAAAAATAACCGCAAATATTACCGCAAAATAACCGCAATGATATCCGCAAAAATAACCGCAAATATCACCGCAAAATAACCGCAATGACATCCGCAAAAATAACCGCAATAATATCCGCAAAAATAACCGCAATGATATCCGCAAAATTAACCGCAAATATTACAGCAAAATAACCGCATTAATATCCGCAAAAATAACCGCAAATATTACCGCAAAATAACCGCAATGATATCCGCAAAAATAACCGCAATAATATCCGCAAAAATAACCGCAATGATATCCGCAAAAATAACCGCAAATATCACCGCAAAATAACGGCAATGATATCCGCAAAAATAACCGCAATAATATCCGCAAAAATAACCGCAATGATATCCGCCAAATTAACCGCAAATACTACAGCAAAATAACCGCAATAATATCCGCAAAAATAACCGCAAATATTACCGCAAAATAACCGCAATGATTTCCGCAAAAATAACCGCAAATGTTACCGCAAAATAACCGCAATGATATCCGCAAAAATAACCGCAATAATATCCGCTAAAATAACCGCAAATATTACAGCAAAATAACCGCAATGATATCCGCAAAAATAACCGCAAATATCACCGCTAAATAACCGCAATGATATCCGCAAAAATAACCGCAATAATATCCGCAAAAATAACCGCAAATATTACCGCAAAATAACCGCAATGATATCCGCAAAAATAACCGCAAATATCACCGCAAAATAACCGCAATGACATCCGCAAAAATAACCGCAATAATATCCGCAAAAATAACCGCAATGATATCCGCAAAAATAACCGCAAATATCACCGCAAAATAACCGCAATGATATCCGCAAAAATAACCGCAAATATCACCGCAAAATAACCACAATAATATCCGCAAAATTAACCGCAAATATTACAGCAAAATAACCGCAATGATATCCGCAAAAATAACAGCAAAAATATCCGCAAAAATAACCGCAATGATATCCGTAAAAATAACCGCAATAATATCCGCAAAAATAACCGCAAATATTACAGCAAAATAACCGCAATGATATCCGCAAAAATAACCGCAATAATATCCGCAAAAATAACCGCAATGATATCCGCAAAAATAACCGCAAATATTACCGCAAAATAACCGCAATGATATCCGCAAAAATAACCGCAAATATCACCGCAAAATAACCGCAATGATATCCGCAAAAATAACCGCAAATATCACCGCTAAATAACCGCAATAATATCCGCAAAATTAACCGCATTTATTACAGCAAAATAACCGCAATGATATCCGCAAAAATATCCGCAATAATATCCGCAAAAATAACCGCAAATGTTACCGCAAAATAACCGCAATGATATCCGCAAAAATAACCGCAATAATATCCGCTAAAATAACCGCAAATATTACAGCAAAATAACCGCATTGATATCCGCAAAAATAACCGCAAATATCACCGCTAAATAACCGCAATGATATCCGCAAAAATAACCGCAATAATATCCGCAAAAATAACCGCAAATATTACCGCAAAATAACCGCAATGATATCCGCAAAAATAACCGCAAATATCACCGCAAAATAACCGCAATGACATCCGCAAAAATAACCGCAATAATATCCGCAAAAATAACCGCAATGATATCCGCAAAATTAACCGCAAATATTACAGCAAAATAACCGCATTAATATCCGCAAAAATAACCGCAAATATTACCGCAAAATAACCGCAATGATATCCGCAAAAATAACCGCAATAATATCCGCAAAAATAACCGCAAATGTTACCGCAAAATATCCGCAATGATATCCGCAAAAATAACCGCAATAATATCCGCAAAAATAACCGCAATAATATCCGCAAAAATAACCGCAATGATATCCGCAAAAATAACCGCAAATATCACCGCAAAATAACGGCAATGATATCCGCAAAAATAACCGCAATAATATCCGCAAAAATAACCGCAATGATATCCGCCAAATTAACCGCAAATATTACAGCAAAATAACCGCAATAATATCCGCAAAAATAACCGCAAATATTACCGCAAAATAACCGCAATGATTTCCGCAAAAATAACCGCAAATGTTACCGCAAAATAACCGCAATGATATCCGCAAAAATAACCGCAATAATATCCGCATAAATAACCGCAATAATATCCGCAAAAATAAACGCAATGATATCCGCAAAAATAACCGCAAATATTACCGCAAAATAACCGCAATGATATCCGCAAAAATAACCGCAATAATATCCGCAAAAATAACCGCAAATATTACCGCAAAATAACCGCAATGATATCCGCAAAAATAACCGCAAATATCACCGCAAAATAACCGCAATGATATCCGCAAAAATAACCGCAATAATATCCGCAAAAATAACCGCAATGATATCCGCAAAAATAACCGCAAATATTACCGCAAAATAACCGCAATAATTTCCGCAAAAATAACCGCAAATGTTACCGCAAAATAACCGCCATGATATCCGCAAAAATAACCGCAATAATATCCGCAAAAATAACCGCAAATGTTACCGCAAAATAACCGCAATGATATCCGCAAAAATAATCGCAATAATATCCGCAAAAATAACCGCAATAATATCCGCAAAAATAACCGCAATGATATCCGCAAAAATAACCGCAAATATTACCGCAAAATAACCGCAATGATATCCGCAAAAATAACCGCAATAATATCCGCAAAAATAACCGCAATGATATCCGCAAAAATAACCGCAAATATCACCGCAAAATAACCGCAATGATATCCGCAAAAATAACCGCAAATATCACCGCAAAATAACCACAATAATATCCGCAAAATTAACCGCAAATATTACAGCAAAATAACTGCAATGATATCCGCAAAAATAACCGCAATAATATCCGCAAAAATAACCGTAAATGTTACCGCTAAATAACCGCAATGATATCCGTAAAAATAACCGCAATAATATCCGCAAAAATAACCGCAAATATTACAGCAAAATAACCGCAATGATATCCGCAAAAATAACCGCAATAATATCCGCAAAAATAACCGCAATGATATCCGCAAAAATAACCGCAAATATTACCGCAAAATAACCGCAATGATATCCGCAACAATAACCGCAAATATCACCGCAAAATAACCGCAATGATATCCGCAAAAATAACCGCAATAATATCCGCAAAAATAACCGCAATGATATCCGCAAAAATAACCGCAATGATATCCGCAAAAATAACCGCAAATATTACAGCAAAATAACCGCAATGATATCCGCAAAAATAACCGCAATAATATCCGCAAAAATAACCGCAATGATATCCGCAAAAATAACCGCAAATATCACCGCAAATTAACCGCAATGATATCCGCAAAAATAACCGCAAATATTACAGCAAAATAACCGCAATGATATCCGCAAAAATAACCGCAATAATATCCGCAAAAATAACCGCAATGATATCCGCAAAAATAACCGCAAATATCACCGCAAAATAACCGCAATGATATCCGCAAAAATAACCGCAAATATCACCGCAAAATAACCACAATAATATCCGCAAAATTAACCGCAAATATTACAGCAAAATAACCGCAATGATATCCGCAAAAATAACCGCAATAATATCCGCAAAAATAACCGCAAATGTTACCGCTAAATAACCGCAATGATATCCGTAAAAATAACCGCAATAATATCCGCAAAAATAACCGCAAATATTACAGCAAAATAACCGCAATGATATCCGCAAAAATAACCGCAATAATATCCGCAAAAATAACCGCAATGATATCCGCAAAAATAACCGCAATAATATCCGCAAAAATAACCGCAAATATTACAGCAAAATAACCGCAATGATATCCGCAAAAATAACCGCAAATATCACCGCAAAATAACCGCAATGATATCCGCAAAAATAACCGCAATGATATCCGCAAAAATAACCGCAATAATATCCGCAAAATTAACCGCAAATATTACAGCAAAATAACCGCAATGATATCCGCAAAAATAACCGCAATGATATCCGCAAAAATAACCGCAAATATTACCGCAAAATAACCGCAATGATATCCGCAAAAATAACCGCAAATATCACCGCAAAATAACCGCAATGATATCCGCAAAAATAACCGCAATAATATCCGCAAAAATAACCGCAAATATTACCGCAAAATAACCGCAATGATATCCGCAAAAATAACCGCAAATATCACCGCAAAATAACCGCAATGATATCCGCAAAAATAACCGCAAATATCACCGCAAAATAACCGCAATGATATCCGCAAAAATAACCGCAAATATTACAGCAAAATAACCGCAATAATATCCGCAAAAATAACCGCAAATATTACCGCAAAATAACCGCAATGATATCCGCAAAAATAACCGCAAATATCACCGCAAAATAACCGCAATGATATCCGCAAAAATAACCGCAATAATATCCGCAAAAATAACCGCAAATATTACCGCAAAATAACCGCAATGATATCCGCAAAAATAACCGCAAATATCACCGCAAAATAACCGCAATGATATCCGCAAAAATAACCGCAATAATATCCGCAAAAATAACCGCAAATATTACCGCAAAATAACCGCAATGATATCCGCAAAAATAACCGCAAATATTACCGCAAAATAACCGCAATGATATCCGCAAAAATAACCGCAATAATATCCGCAAAAATAACCGCAAATGTTACCGCAAAATAACCGCAATGATATCCGCAAAAATAACCGCAATAATATCCGCAAAAATAACCGCAAATATTACCGCAAAATAACCGCAATGATATCCGCAAAAATAACCGCAAATATCACCGCAAAATAACCGCAATGATATCCGCAAAAATAACCGCAAATATCACCGCAAAATAACCGCAATGATATCCGCAAAAATAACCGCAATAATATCCGCAAAAATAACCGCAAATGTTACCGCAAAATAACCGCAATGATATCCGCAAAAATAACCGCAATAATATCCGCAAAAATAACCGCAATAATATCCGCAAAAATAACCGCAATGATATCCGCAAAAATAACCGCAAATATTACCGCTAAATAACCGCAATGATATCCGCAAAAATAACCGCAATAATTTCCGCAAAAATAACCGCAAATGTTACCGCAAAATAACCGCAATGATATCCGCAAAAATAACCGCAATAATATCCGCAAAAAATAACCGCAAATGTTGCCGCAAAATAACCGCAATGATATCCGCAAAAATAACCGCAATAATATCCGCAAAAATAACCGCAATAATATCCGCAAAAATAACCGCAATGATATCCGCAAAAACATCCGCAAATATTACCGCAAAATAACCGCAATGATATCCGCAAAAATAACCGCAAATATCACCGCAAAATAACCGCAATGATATCCGCAAAAATAACCGCAATGATATCCGCAAAAATAACCGCAATAATATCCGCAAAATTAACCGCAAATATTACAGCAAAATAACCGCAATGATATCCGCAAAAATAACCGCAATAATATCCGCAAAAATAACCGCAAATATTACAGCAAAATAACCGCAATGATATCCGCAAAAATAACCGCAATAATATCCGCAAAAATAACCGCAAATATCACCGCAAAATAACCGCAATGATATCCGCAAAAATAACCGCAATAATATCCGCAAAAATAACCGCAAATATTACCGCAAAATAACTGCAATGATATCCGCAAAAATAACCGCAAATATCACCGCAAAATAACCGCAATGATATCCGCAAAAATAACCGCAAATATCACCGCAAAATAACCGCAATGATATCCGCAAAAATAACCGCAATAATATCCGCAAAAATAACCGCAAATATTACAGCAAAATAACCGCAATGATATCCGCAAAAATAACCGCAATAATATCCGCAAAAATAACCGCAAATATCACCGCAAAATAACCGCAATGATATCCGCAAAAATAACCACAATAATATCCGCAAAAATAACCGCAATGATATCCGCAAAGATAACCGCAAATATTACCGCAAAATAACCGCAATGATATCCGCAAAAATAACCGCAAACTTTACCGCAAAATAACCGCAATGATATCCGCAAAAATAACCGCAAATATCACCGCAAAGTAACCGCAATGATATCCGAAAAATAACCGCAAATATCACCGCAAAATAACCGCAATGATATCCGCAAAAATAACCGCAATAATATCCGCAAAAATAACCGCAAATATTACAGCAAAATAACCGCAATGATATCCGCAAAAACAACCGCAATAATATCCGCAAAATTAACCGCAAATATTACAGCAAAATAACCGCAATGATATCCGCAAAAATAACCGCAAAAAAATCCGCAAAAATAACCGCAATGATATCCGCAAAGATAACCGCAAATATTACCGCAAAATAACCGCAATGATATCCGCAAAAATAACCGCAAACTTTACCGCAAAATAACCGCAATGATATCCGCAAAAATAACCGCAAATATCACCGCAAAGTAACCGCAATGATATCCGAAAAATAACCGCAAATATCACCGCAAAATAACCGCAATGATATCCGCAAAAATAACCGCAATAATATCCGCAAAAATAACCGCAATAATATCCGCAAAAATAACCGCAATGATATCCGCAAAAATAACCGCATGTATTGCCGCAAAATAACCGCAATAATTTCCGCAAAAATAACCGCAAATATTACCGCAAAATAACCGCAATGATATCCGCAAAAATAACCGCAATAATATCCGCAAAAATAACCGCCATAATATCCGCAAAAATAACCGCAATGATATCCGCAAAAATAACCGCAAATATTACCGCAAAATAACCGCAATGATATCCGCAAAAATAACCGCATTGATATCCGCAAAAATAACCGCAATAATATCCGCAAAATTAACCGCAAATATTACAGCAAAATAACCGCAATGATATCCGCAAAAATAACCGCAATAATATCCGCAAAAATAACCGCAAATATTACCGCAAAATAACCGCAATGATATCCGCAAAAATAACCGCAAATATCACCGCAAAATAACCGCAATGATATCCGCAAAAATATCCGCAATAATATCCGCAAAAATAACCGCAATGATATCCGCAAAAATAACCGCAAATATTACCGCAAAATATCCGCAATAGTTTCCGCAAAAATAACCGCAAATGTTACCGCAAAATAACCGCCATGATATCCGCAAAAATAACCGCAATAATATCCGCAAAAATAACCGCAAATGTTACCGCAAAATAACCGCAATGATATCCGCAAAAATAACCGCAAATATCACCGCAAAATAACCGCAATGATATCCGCAAAAATAACCGCAATAATATCCGCAAAAATAACCGCAAATGTTACCGCAAAATAACCGCAATGATATCCGCAAAAATAACCACAATAATATCCGCAAAAATAACCGCAATAATATCCGCAAAAATAACAGCAATGATATCCGCAAAAATAACCGCAATGATATCCGCAAAAACAACCGCAATAATATCCGCAAAATTAACCGCAAATATTACAGCAAAATAACCGCAATGATATCCGCAAAAATAACCGCAAAAATATCCGCAAAAATAACCGCAATGATATCCGCAAAGATAACCGCAAATATTACCGCAAAATAACCGCAATGATATCCGCAAAAATAACCGCAAATATCACCGCAAAAATAACCGCAATGATATCCGCAAAAATAACCGCAAACATTACCGCAAAATAACCGCAATGATATCCGCAAAAATAACCGCAAATATCACCGCAAAGTAACCGCAATGATATCCGCAAAAATAACCGCAAATATCACCGCAAAATAACCGCAATGATATCCGCAAAAATAACCGCAATAATATCCGCAAAAATAACCGCAATAATATCCGCAAAAATAACCGCAATGATATCCGCAAAAATAACCGCATGTATTGCCGCAAAATAACCGCAATAATTTCCGCAAAAATAACCGCAAATATTACCGCAAAATAACCGCAATGATATCCGCAAAAATAACCGCAATAATATCCGCAAAAATAACCGCCATAATATCCGCAAAAATAACCGCAATGATATCCGCAAAAATAACCGCAAATATTACCGCAAAATAACCGCAATGATATCCGCAAAAATAACCGCATTGATATCCGCAAAAATAACCGCAATAATATCCGCAAAATTAACCGCAAATATTACAGCAAAATAACCGCAATGATATCCGCAAAAATAACCGCAATAATATCCGCAAAAATAACCGCAAATATTACCGCAAAATAACCGCAATGATATCCGCAAAAATAACCGCAAATATCACCGCAAAATAACCGCAATGATATCCGCAAAAATATCCGCAATAATATCCGCAAAAATAACCGCAATGATATCCGCAAAAATAACCGCAAATATTACCGCAAAATATCCGCAATAGTTTCCGCAAAAATAACCGCAAATGTTACCGCAAAATAACCGCCATGATATCCGCAAAAATAACCGCAATAATATCCGCAAAAATAACCGCAAATGTTACCGCAAAATAACCGCAATTATATCCGCAAAAATAACCGCAAATATCACCGCAAAATAACCGCAATGATATCCGCAAAAATAACCGCAATAATATCCGCAAAAATAACCGCAAATATTACCGCAAAATAACTTCAATGATATCCGCAAAAATAACCGCAATAATATCCGCAAAATTAACCGCAAATATTACAGCAAAATAACCGCAATGATATCCGCAAAAATAACCGCAATGATATCCGCAAAAATATCCGCATTAATATCCGCAAAATTAACCGCAAATATTACAGCAAAATAACCGCAATAATATCCGCAAAAATAACCGCAATGATATCCGCAAAAATAACCGCAATGATATCCGCAAAAATAACCGCAATGATATCCGCAAAAATAACCGCAAATATCACCGCAAAATAACCGCAATGATATCCGCAAAAATAACCGCAATAATATCCGCAAAAATAACCGCAATGATAACCGCAAAAATAACCGCAATGATATCCGCAAAAATAACCGCAAATATTACTGCAAAATAACCGCAATGATATCCGCAAAAATAACCGCAATAATATCCGCAAAAATAACCGCAATGATATCCGCAAAAATAACCGCAAATATCACCGCAAAATAACCGCAATGATATCCGCAAAAATAACCGCAAATATCACCGCAAAATAACCACAATAATATCCGCAAAATTAACCGCAAATATTACAGCAAAATAACTGCAATGATATCCGCAAAAATAACCGCAATAATATCCGCAAAAATAACCGCAAATGTTACCGCTAAATAACCGCAATGATATCCGTAAAAATAACCGCAATAATATCCGCAAAAATAACCGCAAATATTACAGCAAAATAACCGCAATGATATCCGCAAAAATAACCGCAATAATATCCGCAAAAATAACCGCAATGATATCCGCAAAAATAACCGCAAATATTACCGCAAAATAACCGCAATGATATCCGTAACAATAACCGCAAATATCACCGCAAAATAACCGCAATGATATCCGCAAAAATAACCGCAATAATATCCGCAAAAATAACCGCAATGATATCCGCAAAAATAACCGCAATGATATCCTTAAAAATAACCGCAATAATATCCGCAAAAATAACCGCAAATATCACCGCAAAATAACCACAATAATATCCGCAAAATTAACCGCAAATATTACAGCAAAATAACTGCAATGATATCCGCAAAAATAACCGCAATAATATCCGCAAAAATAACCGCAAATGTTACCGCTAAATAACCGCAATGATATCCGTAAAAATAACCGCAATAATATCCGCAAAAATAACCGCAAATATTACAGCAAAATAACCGCAATGATATCCGCAAAAATAACCGCAATAATATCCGCAAAAATAACCGCAATGATAACCGCAAAAATAACCGCAATGATATCCGCAAAAATAACCGCAAATATTACAGCAAAATAACCGCAATGATATCCGCAAAAATAACCGCAATAATATCCGCAAAAATAACCGCAATGATATCCGCAAAAATAACCGCAAATATCACCGCAAAATAACCGCAATGATATCCGCAAAAATAACCGCAAATATCACAGCAAAATAACCACAATAATATACGCAAAAATAACCGCAAATATTACAGCAAAATAACCGCAATGATATCCGCAAAAATAACCGCAATAATATCCGCAAAAATAACCGCAATGATATCCGCAAAAATAACCGCAAATATCACCGCAAAATAACCGCAATGATATCCGCAAAAATAACCGCAAATATCACCGCAAAATAACCACAATAATATCCGCAAAATTAACCGCAAATATTACAGCAAAATAACCGCAATGATATCCGCAAAAATAACCGCAATAATATCCGCAAAAATAACCGCAAATGTTACCGCTAAATAACCGCAATGATATCCGTAAAAATAACCGCAATAATATCCGCAAAAATAACCGCAAATATTACAGCAAAATAACCGCAATGATATCCGCAAAAATAACCGCAATAATATCCGCAAAAATAACCGCAATGATATCCGCATAAATAACCGCAATAATATCCGCAAAAATAACCGCAAATATTACAGCAAAATAACCGCAATGATATCCGCAAAAATAACCGCAAATATCACCGCAAAATAACAGCAATGATATCCGCAAAAATAACCGCAATAATATCCGCAAAAATAACCGCAAATATTACCGCAAAATAACCGCAATGATATCCGCTAAAATAACCGCAAATATCACCGCAAAATAACCACAATGATATCCGCAAAAATAACCGCAATAATATCCGCAAAAATAACCGCAATGATATCCGCAAAATTAACCGCAAATATTACAGCAAAATAACCGCATTAATATCCGCAAAAATAACCGCAAATATTACCGCAAAATAACCGCAATGATATCCGCAAAAATAACCGCAATAATATCCGCAAAAATAACCGCAAATGTTACCGCAAAATAACCGCAATGATATCCGCAAAAATAACCGCAATAATATCCGCAAAAATAACCGCAATAATATCCGCAAAAATAACCGCAATGATATCCGCAAAAATAACCGCAAATATCACCGCAAAATAACCGCAATGATATCCGCAAAAATAACCGCAAAAATATCCGCAAAAATAACCGCAAATATCACCGCAAAATAACCGCAACGATATCCGCAAAAATAACCGCAATAATATCCGCAAAAATAACCGCAAATATTACCGCAAAATAACCGCAATGATATCCGCCAAAATAACCGCAAAAATAACCGCAAATGTTACCGCAAAATAACCGCAATGATATCCGCAAAAATAACCGCAATAATATCCGCAAAAATAACCGCAATAATATCCGCAAAAATAACCGCAATGATATCCGCAAAAATAACCGCAAATATTACCGCAAAATAACCGCAATGATATCCGCAAAAATAACCGCAAATATCACCGCAAAATAACCGCAATGATATCCGCAAAAATAACCGCAATGATATCCGCAAAAATAACCGCAATAATATCCGCAAAATTAACCGCAAATATTACAGCAAAATAACCGCAATGATATCCGCAAAAATAACCGCAATGATATCCGCAAAAATAACCGCAATAATATCCGCAAAAATAACCGCAAATATTACCGCAAAATAACTGCAATGATATCCGCAAAAATAACCGCAAATATCACCGCAAAATAACCGCAATGATATCCGTTAAATTAACCGCAAATATTACAGCAAAATAACCGCAATAATATCCGCAAAAATAACCGCAAATATTTCCGCAAAATAACCGCAATGATATCCGCAAAAATAACCGCAATAATATCCGCAAAAATAACCGCAAATGTTACCGCTAAATAACCGCAATGATATCCGCAAAAATAACCACAATAATATCCGCAAAAATAACCGCAATAATATCCGCAAAAATAACCGCAATGATATCCGCAAAAATAACCGCAAATATTACCGCAAAATAACCGCAATGATATCCGCAAAAATAACCGCAAATATCACCGCAAAATAACCGCAATGATATCCGCAAAAATAACCGCAATAATATCCGCAAAAATAACCGCAATGATATCCGCAAAAATAACCGCAATGATATCCGCAAAAATAACCGCAAATATTACAGCAAAATAACCGCAATGATATCCGCAAAAATAACCGCAATAATATCCGCAAAAATAACCGCAATGATATCCGCAAAAATAACCACAAATATCACCGCAAATTAACCGCAATGATATCCGCAAAAATAACCGCAAATATTACAGCAAAATAACCGCAATGATATCCGCAAAAATAACCGCAATAATATCCGCAAAAATAACCGCAATGATATCCGCAAAAATAACCGCAAATATCACCGCAAAATAACCGCAATGATATCCGCAAAAATAACCGCAAATATCACCGCAAAATAACCACAATAATATCCGCAAAATTAACCGCAAATATTACAGCAAAATAACCGCAATGATATCCGCAAAAATAACCGCAATAATATCCGCAAAAATAACCGCAAATGTTACCGCTAAATAACCGCAATGATATCCGTAAAAATAACCCCAATAATATCCGCAAAAATAACCGCAAATATTACAGCAAAATAACCGCAATGATATCCGCAAAAATAACCGCAATAATATCCGCAAAAATAACCGCAATGATATCCGCAAAAATAACCGCAATAATATCCGCAAAAATAACCGCAAATATTACAGCAAAATAACCGCAATGATATCCGCAAAAATAACCGCAAATATCACCGCAAAATAACAGCAATGATATCCGCAAAAATAACCGCAATAATATCCGCAAAAATAACCGCAAATATTACCGCAAAATAACCGCAATGATATCCGCTAAAATAACCGCAAATATCACCGCAAAATAACCACAATGATATCCGCAAAAATAACCGCAATAATATCCGCAAAAATAACCGCAATGATATCCGCAAAATTAACCGCAAATATTACAGCAAAATAACCGCATTAATATCCGCAAAAATAACCGCAAATATTACCGCAAAATAACCGCAATGATATCCGCCAAAATAACCGCAAAAATAACGGCAAATGTTACCGCAAAATAACCGCAATGATATCCGCAAAAATAACCGCAATAATATCCGCAAAAATAACCGCAATAATATCCGCAAAAATAACCGCAATGATATCCGCAAAAATAACCGCAAATATTACCGCAAAATAACCGCAATGATATCCGCAAAAATAACCGCAAATATCACCGCAAAATAACCGCAATGATATCCGCAAAAATAACCGCAATGATATCCGCAAAAATAACCGCAATAATATCCGCAAAATTAACCGCAAATATTCCAGCAAAATAACCGCAATGATATCCGCAAAAATAACCGCAATAATATCCGCAAAAATAACCGCAAATATCACCGCAAAATAACCGCAATGATATCCGCAAAAATAACCGCAATAATATCCGCAAAAATAACCGCAAATATTACCGCAAAATAACTGCAATGATATCCGCAAAAATAACCGCAAATATCACCGCAAAATAACCGCAATGATATCCGTTAAATTAACCGCAAATATTACAGCAAAATAACCGCAATAATATCCGCAAAAATAACCGCAAATATTACCGCAAAATAACCGCAATGATATCCGCAAAAATAACCGCAATAATATCCGCAAAAATAACCGCAAATGTTACCGCTAAATAACCGCAATGATATCCGCAAAAATAACCACAATAATATCCGCAAAAATAACCGCAATAATATCCGCAAAAATAACCGCAATGATATCCGCAAAAATAACCGCAAATATTACCGCAAAATAACCGCAATGATATCCGCAAAAATAACCGCAAATATCACCGCAAAATAACCGCAATGATATCCGCAAAAATAACCCCAATAATATCCGCAAAAATAACCGCAATGATATCCGCAAAAATAACCGCAATGATATCCGCAAAAATAACCGCAAATATTACAGCAAAATAACCGCAATGATATCCGCAAAAATAACCGCAATAATATCCGCAAAAATAACCGCAATAATATCCGCAAAAATAACCGCAATGATATCCGCAAAAATAACCGCAAATATCACCGCAAATTAACCGCAATGATATCCGCAAAAATAACCGCAAATATTACAGCAAAATAACCGCAATGATATCCGCAAAAATAACCGCAATAATATCCGCAAAAATAACCGCAATGATATCCGCAAAAATAACCGCAAATATCACCGCAAAATAACCGCAATGATATCCGCAAAAATAACCGCAAATATCACCGCAAAATAACCGCAATGATATCCGCAAAAATAACCGCAAATATCACCGCAAAATAACCACAATAATATCCGCAAAATTAACCGCAAATATTACAGCAAAATAACCGCAATGATATCCGCAAAAATAACCGCAATAATATCCGCAAAAATAACCGCAAATGTTACCGCTAAATAACCGCAATGATATCCGTAAAAATAACCGCAATCATATCCGCAAAAATAACCGCAAATATTACAGCAAAATAACCGCAATGATATCCGCAAAAATAACCGCAATAATATCCGCAAAAATAACCGCAATGATATCCGCAAAAATAACCGCAATAATATCCGCAAAAATAACCGCAAATATTACAGCAAAATAACCGCAATGACATCCGCAAAAATAACCGCAAATATCACCGCAAAATAACCGCAATGATATCCGCAAAAATAACCGCAATAATATCCGCAAAAATAACCGCAAATATTACCGCAAAATAACCGCAATGATATCCGCAAAAATAACCGCAAATATCACCGCAAAATAACCACAATGATATCCGCAAAAATAACCGCAATAATATCCGCAAAAATAACCGCAATGATATCCGCAAAATTAACCGCAAATATTACAGCAAAATAACCGCATTAATATCCGCAAAATTAACCGCATATATTACCGCAAAATAACCGCAATGATATCCGCAAAAATATCCGCAATAATATCCGCAAAAATAACCGCAAATGTTACCGCAAATTAACCGCAATGATATCCGCAAAAATAACCGCAATAATATCCGCAAAAATAACCGCAATAATATCCGCAAAAATAACCGCAATGATATCCGCAAAAATAACCGCAAATATCACCGCAAAATAACCGCAATGATATCCGCAAAAATAACCGCAATAATATCCGCAAAAATAACCGCAAATATCACCGCAAAATAACCGCAACGATATCCGCAAAAATAACCGCAATAATATCCGCAAAAATAACCGCAAATATTACCGCAAAATAACCGCAATAATATCCGCAAAAATAACCGCAATGATATCCGCAAAAATAACCGCAATGATATCCGCAAAAATAACCGCAAATATCACCGCAAAATAACCGCAATGATATCCGCAAAAATAACCGCAATAATATCCGCAAAAATAACCGCAATGATATCCGCAAAAATAACCGCAATGATATCCGCAAAAATAACCGCAATAATATCCGCAAAAATAACCGCAAATATTACCGCAAAATAACTGCAATGATATCCGCAAAAATAACCGCAAATATCACCGCAAAATAACCGCAATGATATCCGTAAAATTAACCGCAAATATTACAGCAAAATAACCGCAATAATATCCGCAAAAATAACCGCAAATATTACCGCAAAATAACCGCAATGATATCCGCAAAAATAACCGCAATAATATTCGCAAAAATAACCGCAAATGTTACCGCAAAATAACCGCAATGATATCCGCAAAAATAACCACAATAATATCCGCAAAAATAACCGCAATAATATCCGCAAAAATATCCGCAATGATATCCGCAAAAATAACCGCAAATATTACCGCAAAATAACCGCAATGATATCCGCAAAAATAACCGCAAATATCACCGCAAAATAACCGCAATGATATCCGCAAAAATAACCGCAATGATATCCGCAAAAACAACCGCAATAATATCCGCAAAATTAACCGCAAATATTACAGCAAAATAACCGCAATGATATCCGCAAAAATAACCGCAAAAATATCCGCAAAAATAACCGCAATGATATCCGCAAAGATAACCGCAAATATTACCGCAAAATAACCGCAATGATATCCGCAAAAATAACCGCATATATCACCGCAAAATAACCGCAATGATATCCGCAAAAATAACCGCAATAATATCCGCAAAAATAACCGCAATGATATCCGCAAAAATAACCGCAATGATATCCGCAAAAATAACCGCAAATATCACCGCAAAATAACGGCAATGATATCCGCAAAAATAACCGCAATAATATCCGCAAAAATAACCGCAATGATATCCGCCAAATTAACCGCAAATATTACAGCAAATTAACCGCAATAATATCCGCAAAAATAACCGCAAATATTACCGCAAAATAACCGCAATGATTTCCGCAAAAATAACCGCAAAAATAACCGCAAATGTTACCGCAAAATAACCGCAATGATATCCGCAAAAATAACCGCAATAATATCCGCATAAATAACCGCAATAATATCCGCAAAAATAACCGCAATGATATCCGCAAAAATAACCGCAAATATTACCGCAAAATAACCGCAATGATATCCGCAAAAATAACCGCAAATATTGCCGCAAAATAACCGCAATAATTTCCGCAAAAATAACCGCAAATGTTACCGCAAAATAACCGCAATGATATCCGCAAAAATAACCGCAATAATATCCGCAAAAATAACCGCAATAATATCCGCAAAAATAACCGCAATGATATCCGCAAAAATAACCGCAAATATTACCGCAAAATAACCGCAATGATATCCGCAAAAATAACCGCAATGATATCCGCAAAAATAACCGCAATAATATCCGCAAAATTAACCGCAAATATTACAGCAAAATAACCGCAATGATATCCGCAAAAATAACCACAATAATATCCGCAAAAATAACCGCAAATATTACCGCAAAATAACCGCAATGATATCCGCAAAAATAACCGCAAATATCACCGCAAAATAACCGCAATGATATCCGCAAAAATATCCGCAATAATATCCGCAAAAATAACCGCAATGATATCCGCAAAAATAACCGCAAATATTACCGCAAAATATCCGCAATAGATTCCGCAAAAATAACCGCAAATGTTACCGCAAAATAACCGCCATGATATCCGCAAAAATAACCGCAATAATATCCGCAAAAATAACCGCAAATGTTACCGCAAAATAACCGCAATGATATCCGCAAAAATAACCGCAAATATCACCGCAAAATAACCGCAATGATATCCGCAAAAATAACCGCAATAATATCCGCAAAAATAACCGCAAATATTACCGCAAAATAACTGCAATGATATCCGCAAAAATAACCGCAATAATATCCGCAAAATTAACCGCAAATATTACAGCAAAATAACCGCAATGATATCCGCAAAAATAACCGCAATGATATCCGCAAAAATATCCGCATTAATATCCGCAAAATTAACCGCAAATATTACAGCAAAATAACCGCAATAATATCCGCAAAAATAACCGCAATGATATCCGCAAAAATAACCGCAATGATATCCGCAAAAATAACCGCAATGATATCCGCAAAAATAACCGCAAATATCACCGCAAAATAACCGCAATGATATCCGCAAAAATAACCGCAAATATTACCGCAAAATAACCGCAATGATATCCGCAAAAATAACCGCAATGATATCCGCAAAAATAACCGCAAATATTACAGCAAAATAACCGCAATGATATCCGCAAAAATAACCGCAATAATATCCGCAAAAATAACCGCAATGATATCCGCAAAAATAACCGCAAATATCACCGCAAAATAACCGCAATGATATCCGCAAAAATAACCGCAAATATCACCGCAAAATACTCACAATAATATCCGCAAAATTAACCGCAAATATTACAGCAAAATAACCGCCATGATATCCGCAAAAATAACAGCAAAAATATCCGCAAAAATAACCGCAATGATATCCGTAAAAATAACCGCAATAATATCCGCAAAAATAACCGCAAATATTACAGCAAAATAACCGCAATGATATCCGCAAAAATAACCGCAATAATATCCGCAAAAATAACCGCAATGATATCCGCAAAAATAACCGCAAATATTACCGCAAAATAACCGCAATGATATCCGCAAAAATAACCGCAAATATCACCGCAAAATAACCGCAATGATATCCGCAAAAATAACCGCAAATATTACAGCAAAATAACCGCATTAATATCCGCAAAAATAACCGCAAATATTACCGCAAAATAACCGCAATGATATCCGCAAAAATAACCGCAATAATATCCGCAAAAATAACCGCAAATGTTACCGCAAAATATCCGCAATGATATCCGCAAAAATAACCGCAATAATATCCGCAAAAATAACCGCAATAATATCCGCAAAAATAACCGCAATGATATCCGCAAAAATAACCGCAAATATCACCGCAAAATAACGGCAATGATATCCGCAAAAATAACCGCAATAATATCCGCAAAAATAACCGCAATGATATCCGCCAAATTAACCGCAAATATTACAGCAAATTAACCGCAATAATATCCGCAAAAATAACCGCAAATATTACCGCAAAATAACCGCAATGATTTCCGCAAAAATAACCGCAAAAATAACCGCAAATGTTACCGCAAAATAACCGCAATGATATCCGCAAAAATAACCGCAATAATATCCGCATAAATAACCGCAATAATATCCGCAAAAATAACCGCAATGATATCCGCAAAAATAACCGCAAATATTACCGCAAAATAACCGCAATGATATCCGCAAAAATAACCGCAAATATTACCGCAAAATAACCGCAATGATATCCGCAAAAATAACCGCAAATATTACCGCAAAATAACCGCAATGATATCCGCAAAAATAACCGCAAATATCACCGCAAAATAACCGCAATGATATCCGCAAAAATAACCGCAATGATATCCGCAAAAACAACCGCAATAATATCCGCAAAATTAACCGCAAATATTACAGCAAAATAACCGCAATGATATCCGCAAAAATAACCGCAAAAATATCCGCAAAAATAACCGCAATGATATCCGCAAAGATAACCGCAAATATTACCGCAAAATAACCGCAATGATATCCGCAAAAATAACCGCATATATCACCGCAAAAATAACCGCAATGATATCCGCAAAAATAACCGCAAACATTTCCGCAAAATAACCGCAATGATATCCGCAAAAATAACCGCAAATATCACCGCAAAGTAACCGCAATGATATCCGCAAAAATAACCGCAAATATCACCGCAAAATAACCGCAATGATATCCGCAAAAATAACCGCAATAATATCCGCAAAAATAACCGCAATAATATCCGCAATAATAACCGCAATGATATCCGCAAAAATAACCGCAAATATTGCCGCAAAATAACCGCAATAATTTCCGCAAAAATAACCGCAAATGTTACCGCAAAATAACCGCAATGATATCCGCAAAAATAACCGCAATAATATCCGCAAAAATAACCGCAATAATATCCGCAAAAATAACCGCAATGATATCCGCAAAAATAACCGCAAATATTACCGCAAAATAACCGCAATGATATCCGCAAAAATAACCGCAATGATATCCGCAAAAATAACCGCAATAATATCCGCAAAATTAACCGCAAATATTACAGCAAAATAACCGCAATGATATCCGCAAAAATAACCACAATAATATCCGCAAAAATAACCGCAAATATTACCGCAAAATAACCGCAATGATATCCGCAAAAATAACCGCAAATATCACCGCAAAATAACCGCAATGATATCCGCAAAAATATCCGCAATAATATCCGCAAAAATAACCGCAATGATATCCGCAAAAATAACCGCAAATATTACCGCAAAATATCCGCAATAGATTCCGCAAAAATAACCGCAAATGTTACCGCAAAATAACCGCCATGATATCCGCAAAAATAACCGCAATAATATCCGCAAAAATAACCGCAAATGTTACCGCAAAATAACCGCAATGATATCCGCAAAAATAACCGCAAATATCACCGCAAAATAACCGCAATGATATCCGCAAAAATAACCGCAATAATATCCGCAAAAATAACCGCAAATATTACCGCAAAATAACTGCAATGATATCCGCAAAAATAACCGCAATAATATCCGCAAAATTAACCGCAAATATTACAGCAAAATAACCGCAATGATATCCGCAAAAATAACCGCAATGATATCCGCAAAAATATCCGCATTAATATCCGCAAAATTAACCGCAAATATTACAGCAAAATAACCGCAATAATATCCGCAAAAATAACCGCAATGATATCCGCAAAAATAACCGCAATGATATCCGCAAAAATAACCGCAATGATATCCGCAAAAATAACCGCAAATATCACCGCAAAATAACCGCAATGATATCCGCAAAAATAACCGCAATAATATCCGCAAAAATAACCGCAATGATATCCGCAAAAATAACCGCAATGATATCCGCAAAAATAACCGCAAATATTACAGCAAAATAACCGCAATGATATCCGCAAAAATAACCGCAATAATATCCGCAAAAATAACCGCAATGATATCCGCAAAAATAACCGCAAATATCACCGCAAAATAACCGCAATGATATCGGCAAAAATAACCGCAAATATCACCGCAAAATACTCACAATAATATCCGCAAAATTAACCGCAAATATTACAGCAAAATAACCGCCATGATATCCGCAAAAATAACAGCAAAAATATCCGCAAAAATAACTGCAATGATATCCGCAAAAATAACCGCAATAATATCCGCAAAATTAACCGCAAATATTACAGCAAAATAACCGCAATGATATCCGCAAAAATAACCGCAATGATATCCGCAAAAATATCCGCATTAATATCCGCAAAATTAACCGCAAATATTACAGCAAAATAACCGCAATGATATCCGCAAAAATAACCGCAATGATATCCGCAAAAATAACCGCAATGATATCCGCAAAAATAACCGCAATGATATCCGCAAAAATAACCGCAAATATCACCGCAAAATAACCGCAATGATATCCGCAAAAATAACCGCAATAATATCCGCAAAAATAACCGCAATGATATCCGCAAAAATAACCGCAATGATATCCGCAAAAATAACCGCAAATATTACAGCAAAATAACCGCAATGATATCCGCAAAAATAACCGCAATAATATCCGCAAAAATAACCGCAATGATATCCGCAAAAATAACCGCAAATATCACCGCAAAATAACCGCAATGATATCGGCAAAAATAACCGCAAATATCACCGCAAAATACTCACAATAATATCCGCAAAATTAACCGCAAATATTACAGCAAAATAACCGCCATGATATCCGCAAAAATAACAGCAAAAATATCCGCAAAAATAACCGCAATGATATCCGTAAAAATAACCGCAATAATATCCGCAAAAATAACCGCAAATATTACAGCAAAATAACCGCAATGATATCCGCAAAAATAACCGCAATAATATCCGCAAAAATAACCGCAATGATATCCGCAAAAATAACCG
The DNA here is from genome assembly GCA_958496175.1 of Sisyra terminalis. Lineage (NCBI taxonomy): Eukaryota > Metazoa > Arthropoda > Insecta > Neuroptera > Sisyridae > Sisyra > Sisyra terminalis. The sequence continues at coordinate 738,300 of OY292279.1, read as the reverse complement.
CAAATATTACCGCAAAATAACCGCAATGATATCCGCAAAAATAACCGCAAATATCACCGCAAAATAACCGCAATGATATCCGCAAAAATAACCGCAAATATCACCGCTAAATAACCGCAATAATATCCGCAAAATTAACCGCAATTATTACAGCAAAATAACCGCAATGATATCCGCAAAAATATCCGCAATAATATCCGCAAAAATAACCGCAAATGTTACCGCAAAATAACCGCAATGATATCCGCAAAAATAACCGCAATAATGTCCGCTAAAATAACCGCAAATATTACAGCGAAATAACCGCAATGATATCCGCAAAAATAACCGCAAATATCACCGCAAAATAACCGCAATGATATCCGCAAAAATAACCGCAATAATATCCGCAAAAATAACCGCAAATATTACCGCAAAATATCCGCAATAGATTCCGCAAAAATAACCGCAAATGTTACCGCAAAATAACCGCCATGATATCCGCAAAAATAACCGCAATAATATCCGCAAAAATAACCGCAAATGTTACCGCAAAATAACCGCAATGATATCCGCAAAAATAACCGCAAATATCACCGCAAAATAACCGCAATGATATCCGCAAAAATAACCGCAATAATATCCGCAAAAATAACCGCAAATATTACCGCAAAATAACTGCAATGATATCCGCAAAAATAACCGCAATAATATCCGCAAAATTAACCGCAAATATTACAGCAAAATAACCGCAATGATATCCGCAAAAATAACCGCAATGATATCCGCAAAAATATCCGCATTAATATCCGCAAAATTAACCGCAAATATTACAGCAAAATAACCGCAATAATATCCGCAAAAATAACCGCAATGATATCCGCAAAAATAACCGCAATGATATCCGCAAAAATAACCGCAATGATATCCGCAAAAATAACCGCAAATATCACCGCAAAATAACCGCAATGATATCCGCAAAAATAACCGCAATAATATCCGCAAAAATAACCGCAATGATATCCGCAAAAATAACCGCAATGATATCCGCAAAAATAACCGCAAATATTACAGCAAAATAACCGCAATGATATCCGCAAAAATAACCGCAATAATATCCGCAAAAATAACCGCAATGATATCCGCAAAAATAACCGCAAATATCACCGCAAAATAACCGCAATGATATCCGCAAAAATAACCGCAAATATCACCGCAAAATACTCACAATAATATCCGCAAAATTAACCGCAAATATTACAGCAAAATAACCGCCATGATATCCGCAAAAATAACAGCAAAAATATCCGCAAAAATAACCGCAATGATATCCGTAAAAATAACCGCAATAATATCCGCAAAAATAACCGCAAATATTACAGCAAAATAACCGCAATGATATCCGCAAAAATAACCGCAATAATATCCGCAAAAATAACCGCAATGATATCCGCAAAAATAACCGCAAATATTACCGCAAAATAACCGCAATGATATCCGCAAAAATAACCGCAAATATCACCGCAAAATAACCGCAATGATATCCGCAAAAATAACCGCAAATATTACAGCAAAATAACCGCATTAATATCCGCAAAAATAACCGCAAATATTACCGCAAAATAACCGCAATGATATCCGCAAAAATAACCGCAATAATATCCGCAAAAATAACCGCAAATGTTACCGCAAAATATCCGCAATGATATCCGCAAAAATAACCGCAATAATATCCGCAAAAATAACCGCAATAATATCCGCAAAAATAACCGCAATGATATCCGCAAAAATAACCGCAAATATCACCGCAAAATAACGGCAATGATATCCGCAAAAATAACCGCAATAATATCCGCAAAAATAACCGCAATGATATCCGCCAAATTAACCGCAAATATTACAGCAAATTAACCGCAATAATATCCGCAAAAATAACCGCAAATATTACCGCAAAATAACCGCAATGATTTCCGCAAAAATAACCGCAAAAATAACCGCAAATGTTACCGCAAAATAACCGCAATGATATCCGCAAAAATAACCGCAATAATATCCGCATAAATAACCGCAATAATATCCGCAAAAATAACCGCAATGATATCCGCAAAAATAACCGCAAATATTACCGCAAAATAACCGCAATGATATCCGCAAAAATAACCGCAATAATATCCGCAAAAATAACCGCAAATATTACCGCAAAATAACCGCAATGATATCCGCAAAAATAACCGCAAATATTACCGCAAAATAACCGCAATGATATCCGCAAAAATAACCGCAAATATCACCGCAAAATAACCGCAATGATATCCGCAAAAATAACCGCAATGATATCCGCAAAAACAACCGCAATAATATCCGCAAAATTAACCGCAAATATTACAGCAAAATAACCGCAATGATATCCGCAAAAATAACCGCAAAAATATCCGCAAAAATAACCGCAATGATATCCGCAAAGATAACCGCAAATATTACCGCAAAATAACCGCAATGATATCCGCAAAAATAACCGCATATATCACCGCAAAAATAACCGCAATGATATCCGCAAAAATAACCGCAAACATTTCCGCAAAATAACCGCAATGATATCCGCAAAAATAACCGCAATGATATCCGCAAAAATAACCGCAATGATATCCGCAAAAATAACCGCAAATATTACAGCAAAATAACCGCAATGATATCCGCAAAAATAACCGCAATAATATCCGCAAAAATAACCGCAATGATATCCGCAAAAATAACCGCAAATATCACCGCAAAATAACCGCAATGATATCCGCAAAAATAACCGCAAATATCACCGCAAAATACTCACAATAATATCCGCAAAATTAACCGCAAATATTACAGCAAAATAACCGCCATGATATCCGCAAAAATAACAGCAAAAATATCCGCAAAAATAACCGCAATGATATCCGTAAAAATAACCGCAATAATATCCGCAAAAATAACCGCAAATATTACAGCAAAATAACCGCAATGATATCCGCAAAAATAACCGCAATAATATCCGCAAAAATAACCGCAATGATATCCGCAAAAATAACCGCAAATATTACCGCAAAATAACCGCAATGATATCCGCAAAAATAACCGCAAATATCACCGCAAAATAACCGCAATGATATCCGCAAAAATAACCGCAAATATTACAGCAAAATAACCGCATTAATATCCGCAAAAATAACCGCAAATATTACCGCAAAATAACCGCAATGATATCCGCAAAAATAACCGCAATAATATCCGCAAAAATAACCGCAAATGTTACCGCAAAATATCCGCAATGATATCCGCAAAAATAACCGCAATAATATCCGCAAAAATAACCGCAATAATATCCGCAAAAATAACCGCAATGATATCCGCAAAAATAACCGCAAATATCACCGCAAAATAACGGCAATGATATCCGCAAAAATAACCGCAATAATATCCGCAAAAATAACCGCAATGATATCCGCCAAATTAACCGCAAATATTACAGCAAATTAACCGCAATAATATCCGCAAAAATAACCGCAAATATTACCGCAAAATAACCGCAATGATTTCCGCAAAAATAACCGCAAAAATAACCGCAAATGTTACCGCAAAATAACCGCAATGATATCCGCAAAAATAACCGCAATAATATCCGCATAAATAACCGCAATAATATCCGCAAAAATAACCGCAATGATATCCGCAAAAATAACCGCAAATATTACCGCAAAATAACCGCAATGATATCCGCAAAAATAACCGCAATAATATCCGCAAAAATAACCGCAAATATTACCGCAAAATAACCGCAATGATATCCGCAAAAATAACCGCAAATATTACCGCAAAATAACCGCAATGATATCCGCAAAAATAACCGCAAATATCACCGCAAAATAACCGCAATGATATCCGCAAAAATAACCGCAATGATATCCGCAAAAACAACCGCAATAATATCCGCAAAATTAACCGCAAATATTACAGCAAAATAACCGCAATGATATCCGCAAAAATAACCGCAAAAATATCCGCAAAAATAACCGCAATGATATCCGCAAAGATAACCGCAAATATTACCGCAAAATAACCGCAATGATATCCGCAAAAATAACCGCATATATCACCGCAAAAATAACCGCAATGATATCCGCAAAAATAACCGCAAACATTTCCGCAAAATAACCGCAATGATATCCGCAAAAATAACCGCAAATATCACCGCAAAGTAACCGCAATGATATCCGCAAAAATAACCGCAAATATCACCGCAAAATAACCGCAATGATATCCGCAAAAATAACCGCAATAATATCCGCAAAAATAACCGCAATAATATCCGCAAAAATAACCGCAATGATATCCGCAAAAATAACCGCAAATATTGCCGCAAAATAACCGCAATAATTTCCGCAAAAATAACCGCAAATGTTACCGCAAAATAACCGCAATGATATCCGCAAAAATAACCGCAATAATATCCGCAAAAATAACCGCAATAATATCCGCAAAAATAACCGCAATGATATCCGCAAAAATAACCGCAAATATTACCGCAAAATAACCGCAATGATATCCGCAAAAATAACCGCAATGATATCCGCAAAAATAACCGCAATAATATCCGCAAAATTAACCGCAAATATTACAGCAAAATAACCGCAATGATATCCGCAAAAATAACCACAATAATATCCGCAAAAATAACCGCAAATATTACCGCAAAATAACCGCAATGATATCCGCAAAAATAACCGCAAATATCACCGCAAAATAACCGCAATGATATCCGCAAAAATATCCGCAATAATATCCGCAAAAATAACCGCAATGATATCCGCAAAAATAACCGCAAATATTACCGCAAAATATCCGCAATAGATTCCGCAAAAATAACCGCAAATGTTACCGCAAAATAACCGCCATGATATCCGCAAAAATAACCGCAATAATATCCGCAAAAATAACCGCAAATGTTACCGCAAAATAACCGCAATGATATCCGCAAAAATAACCGCAAATATCACCGCAAAATAACCGCAATGATATCCGCAAAAATAACCGCAATAATATCCGCAAAAATAACCGCAAATATTACCGCAAAATAACTGCAATGATATCCGCAAAAATAACCGCAATAATATCCGCAAAATTAACCGCAAATATTACAGCAAAATAACCGCAATGATATCCGCAAAAATAACCGCAATGATATCCGCAAAAATATCCGCATTAATATCCGCAAAATTAACCGCAAATATTACAGCAAAATAACCGCAATAATATCCGCAAAAATAACCGCAATGATATCCGCAAAAATAACCGCAATGATATCCGCAAAAATAACCGCAATGATATCCGCAAAAATAACCGCAAATATCACCGCAAAATAACCGCAATGATATCCGCAAAAATAACCGCAATAATATCCGCAAAAATAACCGCAATGATATCCGCAAAAATAACCGCAATGATATCCGCAAAAATAACCGCAAATATTACAGCAAAATAACCGCAATGATATCCGCAAAAATAACCGCAATAATATCCGCAAAAATAACCGCAATGATATCCGCAAAAATAACCGCAAATATCACCGCAAAATAACCGCAATGATATCCGCAAAAATAACCGCAAATATCACCGCAAAATACTCACAATAATATCCGCAAAATTAACCGCAAATATTACAGCAAAATAACCGCCATGATATCCGCAAAAATAACAGCAAAAATATCCGCAAAAATAACCGCAATGATATCCGTAAAAATAACCGCAATAATATCCGCAAAAATAACCGCAAATATTACAGCAAAATAACCGCAATGATATCCGCAAAAATAACCGCAATAATATCCGCAAAAATAACCGCAATGATATCCGCAAAAATAACCGCAAATATTACCGCAAAATAACCGCAATGATATCCGCAAAAATAACCGCAAATATCACCGCAAAATAACCGCAATGATATCCGCAAAAATAACCGCAAATATCACCGCTAAATAACCGCAATAATATCCGCAAAATTAACCGCAATTATTACAGCAAAATAACCGCAATGATATCCGCAAAAATATCCGCAATAATATCCGCAAAAATAACCGCAAATGTTACCGCAAAATAACCGCAATGATATCCGCAAAAATAACCGCAATAATGTCCGCTAAAATAACCGCAAATATTACAGCGAAATAACCGCAATGATATCCGCAAAAATAACCGCAAATATCACCGCAAAATAACCGCAATGATATCCGCAAAAATAACCGCAATAATATCCGCAAAAATAACCGCAAATATTACCGCAAAATAACCGCAATGATATCCGCAAAAATAACCGCAAATATCACCGCAAAATAACCGCAATGACATCCGCAAAAATAACCGCAATAATATCCGCAAAAATAACCGCAATGATATCCGCAAAATTAACCGCAAATATTACAGCAAAATAACCGCATTAATATCCGCAAAAATAACCGCAAATATTACCGCAAAATAACCGCAATGATATCCGCAAAAATAACCGCAATAATATCCGCAAAAATAACCGCAAATGTTACCGCAAAATATCCGCAATGATATCCGCAAAAATAACCGCAATAATATCCGCAAAAATAACCGCAATAATATCCGCAAAAATAACCGCAATGATATCCGCAAAAATAACCGCAAATATCACCGCAAAATAACGGCAATGATATCCGCAAAAATAACCGCAATAATATCCGCAAAAATAACCGCAATGATATCCGCCAAATTAACCGCAAATATTACAGCAAATTAACCGCAATAATATCCGCAAAAATAACCGCAAATATTACCGCAAAATAACCGCAATGATTTCCGCAAAAATAACCGCAAAAATAACCGCAAATGTTACCGCAAAATAACCGCAATGATATCCGCAAAAATAACCGCAATAATATCCGCATAAATAACCGCAATAATATCCGCAAAAATAACCGCAATGATATCCGCAAAAATAACCGCAAATATTACCGCAAAATAACCGCAATGATATCCGCAAAAATAACCGCAATAATATCCGCAAAAATAACCGCAAATATTACCGCAAAATAACCGCAATGATATCCGCAAAAATAACCGCAAATATCACCGCAAAATAACCGCAATGATATCCGCAAAAATAACCGCAATAATATCCGCAAAAATAACCGCAAATATTACCGCAAAATAACCGCAATAATTTCCGCAAAAATAACCGCAAATGTTACCGCAAAATAACCGCCATGATATCCGCAAAAATAACCGCAATAATATCCGCAAAAATAACCGCAAATGTTACCGCAAAATAACCGCAATGATATCCGCAAAAATAATCTCAATAATATCCGCAAAAATAACCGCAATATTATCCGCAAAAATAACCGCAATGATATCCGCAAAAATAACCGCAAATATTACCGCAAAATAACCGCAATGATATCCGCAAAAATAACCGCAAATATCACCGCAAAATAACCGCAATGATATCCGCAAAAATAACCGCAATGATATCCGCAAAAATAACCGCAATAATATCCGCAAAATTAACCGCAAATATTACAGCAAAATAACCGCAATGATATCCGCAAAAAAAACCGCAATAATATCCGCAAAAATAACCGCAAATGTTACCGCAAAATAACCGCAATGATATCCGCAAAAATAACCGCAAATATCACCGCAAAATAACCGCAATGATATCCGCAATGATATCCGCAAAAATAACCGCAATGATATCCGCAAAAATAACCGCAAATATCACCGCAAAATAACCGCAATGATATCCGCAAAAATAACCGCAATAATATCCGCAAAAATAACCGCAAATATTACCGCAAAATAACCGCAATGATATCCGCAAAAATAACCGCAAATATCACCGCAAAATAACCGCAATGATATCCGCAAAAATAACCGCAATAATATCCACAAAAATAACCGCAATGATATCCGCAAAAATAACCGCAATAATATCCGCAAAAATAACCGCAATGATATCCGCAAAAATAACCGCAAATATTACCGCAAAATAACCGCAATGATATTTGCAAAAATAACCGCAATGATATCCGCAAAAATAACCGCAATAATATCCGCAAAATTAACCGCAAATATTACAGCAAAATAACCGCAATGATATCCGCAAAAATAACCGCAATAATATCCGCAAAAATAACCGCAAATATTACCGCAAAATAACCGCAATGATATCCGCAAAAATAACCGCAATGATATCCGCAAAAATATCCGCAATAATATCCGCAAAAATAACCGCAATGATATCCGCAAAAATAACCGCAAATATTACCGCAAAATATCCGCAATAGTTTCCGCAAAAATAACCGCAAATGTTACCGCAAAATAACCGCCATGATATCCGCAAAAATAACCGCAATAATATCCGCAAAAATAACCGCAAATGTTACCGCAAAATAACCGCAATGATATCCGCAAAAATAACCGCAAATATCACCGCAAAATAACCGCCATGATATCCGCAAAAATATCCGCAATAATATCCGCAAAAATAACCGCAAATATTACCGCAAAATAACTGCAATGATATCCGCAAAAATAACCGCAAATATCACCGCAAAATACTCACAATAATATCCGCAAAATTAACCGCAAATATTACAGCAAAATAACCGCAATGATATCCGCAAAAATAACAGCAAAAATATCCGCAAAAATAACCGCAATGATATCCGTAAAAATTACCGCAATAATATCCGCAAAAATAACCGCAAATATTACAGCAAAATAACCGCAATGATATCCGCAAAAATAACCGCAATAATATCCGCAAAAATAACCGCAATGATATCCGCAAAAATAACCGCAAATATTACCGCAAAATAACCGCAATGATATCCGCAAAAATAACCGCAAATATCACCGCAAAATAACCGCAATGATATCCGCAAAAATAACCGCAAATATCACCGCTAAATAACCGCAATAATATCCGCAAAATTAACCGCAATTATTACAGCAAAATAACCGCAATGATATCCGCAAAAATATCCGCAATAATATCCGCAAAAATAACGGCAAATGTTACCGCAAAATAACCGCAATGATATCCGCAAAAATAACCGCAATAATGTCCGCTAAAATAACCGCAAATATTACAGCGAAATAACCGCAATGATATCCGCAAAAATAACCGCAAATATCACCGCAAAATAACCGCAATGATATCCGCAAAAATAACCGCAATAATATCCGCAAAAATAACCGCAAATATTACCGCAAAATAACCGCAATGATATCCGCAAAAATAACCGCAAATATCACCGCAAAATAACCGCAATGACATCCGCAAAAATAACCGCAATAATATCCGCAAAAATAACCGCAATGATATCCGCAAAATTAACCGCAAATATTACAGCAAAATAACCGCATTAATATCCGCAAAAATAACCGCAAATATTACCGCAAAATAACCGCAATGATATCCGCAAAAATAACCGCAATAATATCCGCAAAAATAACCGCAAATGTTACCGCAAAATATCCGCAATGATATCCGCAAAAATAACCGCAATAATATCCGCAAAAATAACCGCAATAATATCCGCAAAAATAACCGCAATGATATCCGCAAAAATAACCGCAAATATCACCGCAAAATAACGGCAATGATATCCGCAAAAATAACCGCAATAATATCCGCAAAAATAACCGCAATGATATCCGCCAAATTAACCGCAAATATTACAGCAAAATAACCGCAATAATATCCGCAAAAATAACCGCAAATATTACCGCAAAATAACCGCAATGATTTCCGCAAAAATAACCGCAAAAATAACCGCAAATGTTACCGCAAAATAACCGCAATGATATCCGCAAAAATAACCGCAATAATATCCGCATAAATAACCGCAATAATATCCGCAAAAATAACCGCAATGATATCCGCAAAAATAACCGCAAATATTACCGCAAAATAACCGCAATGATATCCGCAAAAATAACCGCAATAATATCCGCAAAAATAACCGCAAATATTACCGCAAAATAACCGCAATGATATCCGCAAAAATAACCGCAAATATCACCGCAAAATAACCGCAATGAAATCCACAAAAATAACCGCAATAATATCCGCAAAAATAACCGCAATGATATCCGCAAAAATAACCGCAAATATTACCGCAAAATAACCGCAATAATTTCCGCAAAAATAACCGCAAATGTTACCGCAAAATAACCGCCATGATATCCGCAAAAATAACCGCAATAATATCCGCAAAAATAACCGCAAATGTTACCGCAAAATAACCGCAATGATATCCGCAAAAATAATCGCAATAATATCCGCAAAAATAACCGCAATAATATCCGCAAAAATAACCGCAATGATATCCGCAAAAATAACCGCAAATATTACCGCAAAATAACCGCAATGATATCCGCAAAAATAACCGCAAATATCACCGCAAAATAACCGCAATGATATCCGCAAAAATAACCGCAATGATATCCGCAAAAATAACCGCAAATATCACCGCAAAATAACCGCAATGATATCCGCAATGATATCCGCAAAAATAACCGCAATGATATCCGCAAAAATAACCGCAAATATCACCGCAAAATAACCGCAATGATATCCGCAAAAATAACCGCAATAATATCCGCAAAAATAACCGCAAATATTACCGCAAAATAACCGCAATGATATCCGCAAAAATAACCGCAAATATCACCGCAAAATAACCGCAATGATATCCGCAAAAATAACCGCAATAATATCCACAAAAATAACCGCAATGATATCCGCAAAATTAACCGCAAATATTACAGCAAAATTACCGCAATAATATCCGCAAAAATAACCGCAAATATTACCGCAAAATATCCGCAATGATATCCGCAAAAATAACCAAAATAATATCCGCAAAAATAACCGCAAATGTTACCGCAAAATAAACGCAATGATATCCGCAAAAATAACCGCAATAATATCCGCAAAAATAACCGCAAATATTACAGCAAAATAACCGCAATGATATCCGCAAAAATAACCGCAATAATATCCGCAAAAATAACCGCAATGATATCCGCAAAAATAACCGCAAATATTACCGCAAAATAAACGCAATGATATCCGCAAAAATAACCGCAAAAATAACCGCAAATATCACCGCAAAATAACCGCAATGATATCCGCAAAAATAACCGCAAATATCACCGCTAAATAACCGCAATAATATCCGCAAAATTAACCGCAAATATTACAGCAAAATAACCGCAATGATATCCGCAAAAATAACCGCAATATTATCCGCAAAAATAACCGCAAATGTTACCGCAAAATAACCGCAATGATATCCGCAAAAATAACCGCAATAATATCCGCAAAAATAACCGCAAATATTACAGCAAAATAACCGCAATGATATCCGCAAAAATAACCGCAAATATCACCGTAAAATAACCGCAATGTTATCCGCAAAAATAACCGCAATAATATCCGCAAAAATAACCGCAAATATTACCGCAAAATAACCGCAATGATATCCGCAAAAATAACCGCAAATATCACCGCAAAATAACCACAATGATATCCGCAAAAATAACCGCAATAATATCCGCAAAAATAACCGCAATGATATCCGCAAAATTAACCGCAAATATTACAGCAAAATAACCGCATTAATATCCGCAAAAATAACCGCAAATATTACCGCAAAATAACCGCAATGATATCCGCAAAAATAACCGCAATAATATCCGCAAAAATAACCGCAAATGTTACCGCAAAATAACCGCAATGATATCCGCAAAAATAACCGCAATAATATCCGCAAAAATAACCGCAATAATATCCGCAAAAATAACCGCAATGATATCCGCAAAAATAACCGCAAATATCTCCGCAAAATAACCGCAATGATATCCGCAAAAATAACCGCAAATATCACCGCAATAATATCCGCAAAATTAACCGCAAATATTACAGCAAAATAACCGCAATGATATCCGCAAAAATAACCGCAATAATATCCACAAAAATAACCGCAAATATCACCGCAAAATATCCGCAATGATATCCGCAAAAATAACCGCATTAATATCCGCAAAAATAACCGCAATGATATCCGCCAAATTAACCGCAAATATTACAGCAAAATAACCGCAATAATATCCGCAAAAATAACCGCAAATATTACCGCAAAATAACCGCAATGATATCCGCAAAAATAACCGCAAATATCACCGCAAAATAACCGCAATGATATCCGCAAAAATAACCGCAAATATCACCGCTAAATAACCGCAATAATATCCGCAAAATTAACCGCAATTATTACAGCAAAATAACCGCAATGATATCCGCAAAAATAACCGCAATAATATCCGCAAAAATAACCGCAAATGTTACCGCAAAATAACCGCAATGATATCCGCAAAAATAACCGCAATAATATCCGCTAAAATAACCGCAAATATTACAGCAAAACAACCGCAATGATATCCGCAAAAATAACCGCAAATATCACCGCAAAATAACCGCAATGATATCCGCAAAAATAACCGCAATAATATCCGCAAAAATAACCGCAAATATTTCCGCAAAATAACCGCAATGATATCCGCAAAAATAACCGCAAATATCACCGCAAAATAACCACAATGATATCCGCAAAAATAACCGCAATAATATCCGCAAAAATAACCGCAATGATATCCGCAAAATTAACCGCAAATATTACAGCAAAATAACCGCATTAATATCCGCAAAAATAACCGCAAATATTACCGCAAAATAACCGCAATGATATCCGCAAAAATAACCGCAATAATATCCGCAAAAATAACCGCAAATGTTACCGCAAAATAACCGCAATGATATCCGCAAAAATAACCGCAATAATATCCGCAAAAATAACCGCAATAATATCCGCAAAAATAACCGCAATGATATCCGCAAAAATAACCGCAAATATCTCCGCAAAATAACCGCAATGATATCCGCAAAAATAACCGCAAATATCACCGCAATAATATCCGCAAAATTAACCGCAAATATTACAGCAAAATAACCGCAATGATATCCGCAAAAATAACCGCAATAATATCCACAAAAATAACCGCAAATATCACCGCAAAATATCCGCAATGATATCCGCAAAAATAACCGCATTAATATCCGCAAAAATAACCGCAATGATATCCGCCAAATTAACCGCAAATATTACAGCAAAATAACCGCAATAATATCCGCAAAAATAACCGCAAATATTACCGCAAAATAACCGCAATGATATCCGCAAAAATAACCGCAAATATCACCGCAAAATAACCGCAATGATATCCGCAAAAATAACCGCAAATATCACCGCTAAATAACCGCAATAATATCCGCAAAATTAACCGCAATTATTACAGCAAAATAACCGCAATGATATCCGCAAAAATAACCGCAATAATATCCGCAAAAATAACCGCAAATGTTACCGCAAAATAACCGCAATGATATCCGCAAAAATAACCGCAATAATATCCGCTAAAATAACCGCAAATATTACAGCAAAACAACCGCAATGATATCCGCAAAAATAACCGCAAATATCACCGCAAAATAACCGCAATGATATCCGCAAAAATAACCGCAATAATATCCGCAAAAATAACCGCAAATATTTCCGCAAAATAACCGCAATGATATCCGCAAAAATAACCGCAAATATCACCGCAAAATAACCGCAATGATATCCGCAAAAATAACCGCAATAATATCCGCAAAAATAACCGCAAATGTTACCGCAAAATATCCGCAATGATATCCGCAAAAATAACCGCAATAATATCCGCATAAATAACCGCAATAATATCCGCAAAAATAACCGCAATGATATCCGCAAAAATAACCGCAAATATCACCGCAAAATAACGGCAATGATATCCGCAAAAATAACCGCAAATATTACCGCAAAATAACCGCAATGATATCCGCAAAAATAACCGCAATGATATCCGCAAAAACAACCGCAATAATATCCGCAAAATTAACCGCAAATATTACAGCAAAATAACCGCAATGATATCCGCAAAAATAACCGCAAATATCACCGCAAAAATAACCGCAATGATATCCGCAAAAATAACCGCAAACATTACCGCAAAATAACCGCAATGATATCCGCAAAAATAACCGCAAATATCACCGCAAAATAACCGCAATGATATCCGCAAAAATAACCGCAAATATCACCGCAAAATAACCGCAATGATATCCGCAATAATAACCGCAATAATATCCGCAAAAATAACCGCAATGATATCCGCAAAAATAACCGCAAATATTGCCGCAAAATAACCGCAATAATTTCCGCAAAATAAACCGCAAATGTTACCGCAAAATAACCGCATTGATATCCGCAAAAATAACCGCAAATATCACCGCAAAATAACCGCAATGATATCCGCAAAAATAACCGCAATGATATCCGCAAAAATAACCGCAATAATATCCGCAAAATTAACCGCAAATATTACAGCAAAATAACCGCAATGATATCCGCAAAAATAACCGCAATAATATCCGCAAAATTAACCGCAAATATTACAGCAAAATAACCGCAATGATATCCGCAAAAATAACCGCAATAATATCCGCAAAAATAACCGCAATAATATCCGCAAAAATAACCGCAAATATCACCGCAAAATAACCGCAATGATATCCGCAAAAATAACCGCAATGATATCCGCAAAAACAAACGCAATAATATCCGCAAAATTAACCGCAAATATTACAGCAAAATAACCGCAATGATATCCGCAAAAATAACCGCAAATATCACCGCAAAAATAACCGCAATGATATCCGCAAAAATAACCGCAAACATTACCGCAAAATAACCGCAATGATATCCGCAAAAATAACCGCAATGATATCCGCAAAAATAACCGCAATAATATCCGCAAAATTAACCGCAAATATTACAGCAAAATAAAAGCAATGATATCCGCAAAAATAACCGCAATGATATCCGCAAAAATATCCGCATTAATATCCGCAAAATTAACCGCAAATATTACAGCAAAATAACCGCAATAATATCCGCAAAAATAACCGCAATGATATCCGCAAAAATAACCGCAATGATATCCGCAAAAATAACCGCAATGATATCCGCAAAAATAACCGCAAATATAACAGCAATATAACCGCAATGATATCCGCAAAAATAACCGCAATAATATCCGCAAAAATAACCGCAATGATATCCGCAAAAATAACCGCAAATATCACCGCAAAATAACCGCAATGATATCCGCAAAAATAACCGCAAATATCACCGCATAATAACCGCAATAATATCCGCAAAATTAACCGCAAATATTACAGCAAAATAACCGCAATGATATCCGCAAAAATAACCGCAATTATATCCGCAAAAATAACCGCAAATGTTACCGCAAAATAACCGCAATGATATCCGCAAAAATAACCGCAAACATCACCGCAAAATAACCGCAATGATATCCGCAAAAACAACCGCAAATATCACCGCTAAATAACCGCAATAATATCCGCAAAATTAACCGCAAATATTACAGCAAAATAACCGCAATGATATCCGCAAAAATAACCGCAATAATATCCGCAAAAATAACCGCAATGATATCCGCAAATATCACCGCAAAATAACCGCAATGATATCCGCAAAAATAACCGCAAATATTACCGCAAAATAACCGCACTAATATCCGCAAAATTAACCGCAAATATTACAGCAAAATAACCGCAATGATATCCGCAAAAATAACCGCAATAATATCCGCAAAAATAACCGCAAATGTTACCGCAAAATAACCGCAATGATATCCGTAAAAATAACCGCAATAATATCCGCAAAAATAACCGCAAATGTTACCGCAAAATAACCGCAATGATATCCGTAAAAATAACCGCAATAATATCCGCAAAAATAACCGCAATAATATCCGCAAAAATAACCGCAATGATATCCGCAAAAATAACCGCAAATATTACCGCAAAATAACCGCAATGATATCCGCAAAAATAACCGCAAATATCACCGCAAAATAACCGCAATGATATCCGCAAAAATAACCGCAAATATCACCGCTAATTAACCGCAATAATATCCGCAAAATTAACCGCAAATATTACAGCAAAATAACCGCAATGATATCCGCAAAAATAACCGCAATAATATCCGCAAAAATAACCGCAAATGTTACCGCAAAATAACCGCAATGATATCCGCAAAAATAACCGCAATAATATCCGCAAAAATAACCGCAAATATTACAGCAAAATAACCGCAATGATATCCGCAAAAATAACCGCAATGATATCCGCAAAAATAACCGCAAATATCACCGTAAAATAACCGCAATGATATCCGCAAAAATAACCGCAAATATCACCGCATAATAACCGCAATAATATCCGCAAAATTAACCGCAATTATTACAGCAAAATAACCACAATGATATCCGCAAAAATAACCGCAATTATATCCGCAAAAATAACCGCAAATGTTACCGCAAAATAACTGCAATGATATCCGTAAAAATAACCGCAATAATATCCGCAAAAATAACCGCAAATATTACAGCAAAATAACCGCAATGATATCCGCAAAAATAACCGCAATAATATCCGCAAAAATAACCGCAATGATATCCGCAAAAATAACCGCAAATATTACCGCAAAATGACCGCAATGATATCCGCAAAAATAACCGCAAATATCACCGCAAAATAACCGCAATGATATCCGCAAAAACAACCGCAAATATCACCGCTAAATAACCGCAATAATATCCGCAAAATTAACCGCAAATATTACAGCAAAATAACCGCAATGATATCCGCAAAAATAACCGCAATAATATCCGCAAAAATAACCGCAATGATATCCGCAAAAATAACCGCAAATATCACCGCAAAATAACCGCAATGATATCCGCAAAAATAACCGCAAATATTACCGCAAAATAACCGCACTAATATCCGCAAAATTAACCGCAAATATTACAGCAAAATAACCGCAATGATATCCGCAAATATAACCGCAATAATATCCGCAAAAATAACCGCAAATGTTACCGCAAAATAACCGCAATGATATCCGTAAAAATAACCGCAATAATATCCGCAAAAATAACCGCAAATGTTACCGCAAAATAACCGCAATGATATCCGTAAAAATAACCGCAATAATATCCGCAAAAATAACCGCATTAATATCCGCAAAAATAACCGCAATGATATCCGAAAAAATAACCGCAAATATTACCGCAAAATAACCGCAATGATATCCGCAAAAATAACCGCTAATATCACCGCAAAATAACCATAATGATATGCGCAAAAATAACCGCAAATATCACCGCTAATTAACCGCAATAATATCCGCAAAATTAACCGCAAATATTACAGCAAAATAACCGCAATGATATCCGTAAAAATAACCGCAATAATATCCGCAAAAATAACCGCAATAATATCCGCAAAAATAACCGCAATAATATCCGCAAAAATAACCGCAAATATTACAGCAAAATAACCGCAATGATATCCGCAAAAATAACCGCAAATATCACCGCAAAATAACCGCAATGATATCCGCAAAAATAACCGCAATAATATCCGCAAAAATAACCGCAAATATTACCGCAAAATAACCGCAATGATATCCGCAAAAATAACCGCAAATATCACCGCAAATACCACCGCAAAATAACCGCAATGATATCCGCAAAAATAACCGCAATAATATCAGCAAAAATAACCGCAATGATATCCGCAAAATTAACCGCAAATATTACAGCAAAATAACCGCATTATTATCCGCAAAAATAACCGCAAATATTACCGCAAAATAACCGCAATGATATCCGCAAAAATAACCGCAATAATATCCGCAAAAATAACCGCAAATGTTACCGCAAAATAACCGCAATGATATCCGCAAAAATAACCGCAAATATCACCGCAAAATAACCGCAATGATATCCGCAAAAATAACCGCAATAATATCCGCAAAAATAACCGCAAATATTACCGCAAAATAACCGCAATGATATCCGCAAAAATAACCGCAAATATCACCGCAAATACCACCGCAAAATAACCGCAATGATATCCGCAAAAATAACCGCAATAATATCCGCAAAAATAACCGCAATAATATCCGCAAAAATAACCGCAATGATATCCGCAAAAATAACCGCAAATATCACCGCAAAATAACCGCAATGATATCCGCAAAAATAACCGCAAATATTACCGCCAAATAACCGCAATGATATCCGCAAAAATAACCGCAATGATATCCGCAAAAATAACCGCAATAATATCCGCAAAAATAACCGCAAATGTTACCGCAAAATAACCGCAATGATATCCGCAAAAATAACCGCAATGATATCCGCAAAAATAACCGCAATAATATCCGCAAAAATAACCGCAATGATATCCGCAAAAATAACCGCAAATATTACCGCAAAATAACCGCAATGATATCCGCAAAAATAACCGCAAATATCACCGCAAAATAACCGCAATGATATCCGCAAAAATAACCGCAAATATCACCGCTAATTAACCGCAATAATATCCGCAAAATTAACCGCAAATATTACAGCAAAATAACCGCAATGATATCCGCAAAAATAACCGCAAATATCACCGCAAAATAACCGCAATGATATCCGCAAAAATAACCGCAATAATATCCGCAAAAATAACCGCAAATATTACCGCAAAATAACCGCAATGATATCCGCAAAAATAACCGCAAATAACACCGCAAATACCACCGCAAAATTACCGCAATGATATCCGCAAAAATAACCGCAATAATATCAGCAAAAATAACCGCAATGATATCCGCAAAATTAACCGCAAATATTACAGCAAAATAACCGCATTAATATCCGCAAAAATAACCGCAAATATTACCGCAAAATAACCGCAATGATATCCGCAAAAATAACCGCAATAATATCCGCAAAAATAACCGCAAATGTTACCGCAAAATAACCGCAATGATATCCGCAAAAATAACCGCAATAATATCCGCAAAAATAACCGCAATAATATCCGCAAAAATAACCGCAATGATATCCGCAAAAATAACCGCAAATATCACCGCAAAATAACCGCAATGATATCCGCAAAAATAACCGCAAAAATATCCGCAAAAATAACCGCAATGATATCCGCCAAATTAACCGCAAATATTACAGCAAAATAACCGCAATAATATCCGCAAAAATAACCGCAAATATCACCGCAAAATAACCGCAATGATATCCGCAAAAATAACCGCAATAATATCCGCAAAAATAACCGCAAATGTTACCGCAAAATAACCGCAATGATATCCGCAAAAATAACCGCCATAATATCCGCAAAAATAACCGCAAATATTACAGCAAAATAACCGCAATGATACCCGCAAAAATAACCGCAAATATCACCGCAAAATAACCGCAATGATATCCGCAAAAATAACCGCAATAATATCCGTAAAAATAACCGCAAATATTACCGCAAAATAACCGCAATGATATCCGCAAAAATAACCGCAAATATCACCGCAAAATAACCACAATGATATCCGCAAAAATAACCGCAATAATATCCGCAAAAATAACCGCAAAGATATCCGCAAAATTAACCGCAAATATTACAGCAAAATAACCGCATTAATATCCGCAAAAATAACCGCAAATATTACCGCAAAATAACCGCAATGATATCCGCAAAAATAACCGCAATAATATCCGCAAAAATAACCGCAAATGTTACCGCAAAATAACCGCAATGATATCCGCAAAAATAACCGCAATAATATCCGCAAAAATAACCGCAAATATCACCGCAAAATAACCGCAATGATATCCGCAAAAATAACCGCAAATATCACCGCAATAATATCCGCAAAATTAACCGCAAATATTACAGCAAAATAACCGCAATGATATCCGCAAAAATAACCGCAATAATATCCGCAAAAATAACCGCAAATATCACCGCAAAATAACCGCAATGATATCCGCAAAAATAACCGCAATAATATCCGCAAAAATAACCGCAAATATTACCGCAAAATAACCGCAATGATATCCGCAAAAATAACCGCAAATATCACCGCAAAATAACCGCAATGATATGCGCAAAAATAACCGCAATTATATCCGCAATAATAACCGCAATGATATCCGCAAAATTAACCGCAAATATTACAGCAAAATAACCGCAATAATATCCGCAAAAATAACCGCAAATATTACCGCAAAATAACCGCAATGATATCCGCAAAAATAACCGCAATAATATCCGCAAAAATAACCGCAAATGTTACCGCAAAATAACCGCAATGATATCCGCAAAAATAACCGCAATAATATCCGCAAAAATAACCGCAATAATATCCGCAAAAATAACCGCAATGATATCCGCAAAAATAACCGCAAATATTACCGCAAAATAACCGCAATGATATCCGCAAAAATAACCGCAAATATTACCGCAAAATAACCGCAATGATATCCGCAAAAATAACCGCAAATATCACCGCAAAATAACCGCAATGATATCCGCAAAAATAACCGCAATGATATCCGCAAAAACAACCGCAATAATATCCGCAAAATTAACCGCAAATATTACAGCAAAATAACCGCAATGATATCCGCAAAAATAACCGCAAATATCACCGCAAAAATAACCGCAATGATATCCGCAAAAATAACCGCAAACATTACCGCAAAATAACCGCAATGATATCCGCAAAAATAACCGCAAATATCACCGCAAAATAACCGCAATGATATCCGCAAAAATAACCGCAAATATCACCGCAAAATAACCGCAATGATATCCGCAAAAATAACCGCAATAATATCCGCAAAAATAACCGCAATGATATCCGCAAAAATAACCGCAAATATTGCCGCAAAATAACCGCAATAATTTCCGCAAAATAAACCGCAAATGTTACCGCAAAATAACCGCAATGATATCCGCAAAAATAACCGCAATAATATCCGCAAAAATAACCGCAATAATATCCGCAAAAATAACCGCAATGATATCCGCAAAAATAACCGCAAATATTACCGCAAAATAACCGCAATGATATCCGCAAAAATAACCGCAATGATATCCGCAAAAATAACCGCAATAATATCCGCAAAAATAACCGCAATGATATCCGCAAAAATAACCGCAAATATTACCGCAAAATAACCGCAATGATATCCGCAAAAATAACCGCAAATATCACCGCAAAATAACCGCAATGATATCCGCAAAAATAACCGCAATGATATCCGCAATAATATCCGCAAAATTAACCGCAAATATTACAGCAAAATAACCGCAATGATATCCGCTAAAATAACCGCAAATATCACCGCAAAAATAACCGCAATGATATCCGCAAAAATAACCGCAAACATTACCGCAAAATAACCGCAATGATATCCGCAAAAATAACCGCAATAATATCCGCAAAAATAACCGCAAATATTACCGCAAAATAACCGCAATGATATCCGCAAAAATAACCGCAAATATCACCGCAAAATAACCGCAATGATATGCGCAAAAATAACCGCAATTATATCCGCAATAATAACCGCAATGATATCCGCAAAATTAACCGCAAATATTACAGCAAAATAACCGCAATAATATCCGCAAAAATAACCGCAAATATTACCGCAAAATAACCGCAATGATATCCGCAAAAATAACCGCAATAATATCCGCAAAAATAACCGCAAATGTTACCGCAAAATAACCGCAATGATATCCGCAAAAATAACCGCAATAATATCCGCAAAAATAACCGCAATAATATCCGCAAAAATAACCGCAATGATATCCGCAAAAATAACCGCAAATATTACCGCAAAATAACCGCAATGATATCCGCAAAAATAACCGCAAATATCACCGCAAAATAACCGCAATGATATCCGCAAAAATAACCGCAATGATATCCGCAAAAACAACCGCAATAATATCCGCAAAATTAACCGCAAATATTACAGCAAAATAACCGCAATGATATCCGCAAAAATAACCGCAAATATCACCGCAAAAATAACCGCAATGATATCCGCAAAAATAACCGCAAACATTACCGCAAAATAACCGCAATGATATCCGCAAAAATAACCGCAAATATCACCGCAAAATAACCGCAATGATATCCGCAAAAATAACCGCAAATATCACCGCAAAATAACCGCAATGATATCCGCAAAAATAACCGCAATAATATCCGCAAAAATAACCGCAATGATATCCGCAAAAATAACCGCAAATATTGCCGCAAAATAACCGCAATAATTTCCGCAAAATAAACCGCAAATGTTACCGCAAAATAACCGCAATGATATCCGCAAAAATAACCGCAATAATATCCGCAAAAATAACCGCAATAATATCCGCAAAAATAACCGCAATGATATCCGCAAAAATAACCGCAAATATTACCGCAAAATAACCGCAATGATATCCGCAAAAATAACCGCAATGATATCCGCAAAAATAACCGCAATAATATCCGCAAAATTAACCGCAAATATTACAGCAAAATAACCGCAATGATATCCGCAAAAATATCCGCAATAATATCCGCAACAATAACCGCAATAATATCCGCAAAAATAACCGCAAATATCACCGCAAAATAACCTCAATGATATCCGCAAAAATATCCGCAATAATATCCGCAAAAATAACCGCAATGATATCCGCAAAAATAACCGCAAATATTACCGCAAAATATCCGCAATAGTTTCCGCAAAAATAACCGCAAATGTTAACGCAAAATAACCGCCATGATATCCGCAAAAATAACCGCAATAATATCCGCAAAAATAACCGCAAATGTTACCGCAAAATAACCGCAATGATATCAGCAAAAATAACCGCAAATATCACCGCAAAATAACCGCAATGATATCCGCAAAAATAACCGCAATAATATCCGCAAAAATAACCGCAATGATATCCGCAAAAATAACCGCAATGATATCCGCAAAAATAACCGCAATAATATCCGCAAAATTAACCGCAAATATTACAGCAAAATAAAAGTATTGATATCCGCAAAAATAACCGCAATGATATCCGCAAAAATATCCGCATTAATATCCGCAAAATTAACCGCAAATATTACAGCAAAATAACCGCAATAATATCCGCAAAAATAACCGCAATGATATCCGCAAAAATAACCGCAATGATATCCGCAAAAATAACAGCAATGATATCCGCAAAAATAACCGCAAATATTACAGCAAAATAACCGCAATGATATCCGCAAAAATAACCGCAATAATATCCGCAAAAATAACCGCAATGATATCCGCAAAAATAACCGCAAATATCACCGCAATATAACCGCAATGATATCCGCAAAAATAACCGCAAATATTACCGCAAAATAACCGCACTAATATCCGCAAAATTAACCGCAAATATTACAGCAAAATAACCGCAATGATATCCGCAAAAATAACCGCAATAATATCCGCAAAAATAACCGCAAATGTTACCGCAAAATAACCGCAATGATATCCGTAAAAATAACCGCAATAATATCCGCAAAAATAACCGCAAATGTTACAGCAAAATAACCGCAATGATATCCGCAAAAATAACCGCAATAATATCCGCAAAAATAACCGCAATGATATCCGCAAAAATAACCGCAAATATTACCGCAAAATAACCGCAATGACATCCGCAAAAATAACCGCAAATATCACCGCAAAATAACCGCAATGATATCCGCAAAAATAACCGCAAATATCACCGCTAAATAACCGCAATAATATCCGCAAAATTAACCGCAAATATTACAGCAAAATAACCGCAATGATATCCGCAAAAATAACCGCAATAATATCCGCAAAAATAACCGCAATGATATCCGCAAAAATAACCGCAAATATCACCGCAATATAACCGCAATGATATCCGCAAAAATAACCGCAAATATTACCGCAAAATAACCGCACTAATATCCGCAAAATTAACCGCAAATATTACAGCAAAATAACCGCAATGATATCCGCAAAAATAACCGCAATAATATCCGCAAAAATAACCGCAAATGTTACCGCAAAATAACCGCAATGATATCCGTAAAAATAACCGCAATAATATCCGCAAAAATAACCGCAAATGTTACCGCAAAATAACCGCAATGATATCCGTAAAAATAACCGCAATAATATCCTCAAAAATAACCGCAATAATATCCGCAAAAATAACCGCAATGATATCCGCAAAAATAACCGCAAATATTACCGCAAAATAACCGCAATGATATCCGCAAAAATAACCGCAAATATCACCGCAAAATAACCGCAATGATATCCGCAAAAATACCCGCAAATATCACCGCTAATTAACCGCAATAATATCCGCAAAATTAACCGCAAATATTACAGCAAAATAACCGCAATGATATCCGCAAAAATAACCGCAATAATATCCGCAAAAATAACCGCAAATGTTACCGCAAAATAACCGCAATGATATCCGCAAAAATAACCGCAATAATATCCGCAAAAATAACCGCAAATATTACAGCAAAATAACCGCAATGATATCCGCAAAAATAACCGCAAATATCACCGCAAAAATAACCGCAATGATATCCGCAAAAATAACCGCAAACATTACCGCAAAATAACCGCAATGATATCCGCAAAAATAACCGCAAATATCACCGCAAAATAACCGCAATGATATCCGCAAAAATAACCGCAAATATCACCGCAAAATAACCGCAATAATATCCGCAAAATTAACCGCAAATATTACAGCAAAATAACCGCAATGATATCCGCAAAAATAACCGCAATAATATCCGCAAAAATAACCGCAAATGTTACCGCAAAATAACCGCAATGATATCCGCAAAAATAACCGCAATAATATCCGCAAAAATAACCGCAATAATATCCGCAAAATTAACCGCAAATATTACAGCAAAATAACCGCAATGATATCCGCAAAAATAACCGCAATAATATCCGCAAAAATAACCGCAATAATATCCGCAAAAATAACCGCAAATATCACCGCAAAATAACCGCAATGATATCCGCAAAAATATCCGCAATAATATCCGCAAAAATAACCGCAATGATATCCGCAAAAATAACCGCAAATATTACCGCAAAATATCCGCAATAGTTTCCGCAAAAATAACCGCAAATATTACCGCAAAATAACCGCAATGATATCCGCAAAAATAACCGCAAATATCACCGCAAAATAACCGCAATGATATCCGCAAAAATAACCGCAATGATATCCGCAAAAAAAACCGCAATAATATCCGCAAAATTAACCGCAAATATTACAGCAAAATAACCGCAATGATATCCGCTAAAATAACCGCAAATATCACCGCAAAAATAACCGCAATGATATCCGCAAAAATAACCGCAAACATTACCGCAAAATAACCGCAATGATATCCGCAAAAATAACCGCAAATATCACCGCAAAATAACCGCAATGATATCCGCAAAAATAACCGCAAATATCACCGCAAAATAACCGCAATGATATCCGCAAAAATAACCGCAATAATATCCGCAAAAATAACCGCAATGATATCCGCAAAAATAACCGCAAATATTGCCGCAAAATAACCGCAATAATTTCCGCAAAATAAACCGCAAATGTTATCGCAAAATAACCGTAATGATATCCGCAAAAATAACCGCAA
Organism: Sisyra terminalis; assembly: GCA_958496175.1. Lineage (NCBI taxonomy): Eukaryota > Metazoa > Arthropoda > Insecta > Neuroptera > Sisyridae > Sisyra > Sisyra terminalis. Next base: position 712,534 of record OY292279.1, on the reverse strand, counting down.
TAATATCCGCAAAAATAACCGCAATAATATCCGCAAAAATAACCGCAATGATATCCGCAAAAATAACCGCAAATATTACCGCAAAATAACCGCAATGATATCCGCAAAAATAACCGCAATGATATCCGCAAAAATAACCGCAATAATATCCGCAAAATTAACCGCAAATATTACAGCAAAATAACCGCAATGATATCCGCAAAAATATCCGCAATAATATCCGCAACAATAACCGCAATAATATCCGCAAAAATAACCGCAAATATCACCGCAAAATAACCTCAATGATATCCGCAAAAATATCCGCAATAATATCCGCAAAAATAACCGCAATGATATCCGCAAAAATAACCGCAAATATTACCGCAAAATATCCGCAATAGTTTCCGCAAAAATAACCGCAAATGTTAACGCAAAATAACCGCCATGATATCCGCAAAAATAACCGCAATAATATCCGCAAAAATAACCGCAAATGTTACCGCAAAATAACCGCAATGATATCAGCAAAAATAACCGCAAATATCACCGCAAAATAACCGCAATGATATCCGCAAAAATAACCGCAATAATATCCGCAAAAATAACCGCAATGATATCCGCAAAAATAACCGCAATGATATCCGCAAAAATAACCGCAATAATATCCGCAAAATTAACCGCAAATATTACAGCAAAATAAAAGTATTGATATCCGCAAAAATAACCGCAATGATATCCGCAAAAATATCCGCATTAATATCCGCAAAATTAACCGCAAATATTACAGCAAAATAACCGCAATAATATCCGCAAAAATAACCGCAATGATATCCGCAAAAATAACCGCAATGATATCCGCAAAAATAACAGCAATGATATCCGCAAAAATAACCGCAAATATTACAGCAAAATAACCGCAATGATATCCGCAAAAATAACCGCAATAATATCCGCAAAAATAACCGCAATGATATCCGCAAAAATAACCGCAAATATCACCGCAATATAACCGCAATGATATCCGCAAAAATAACCGCAAATATTACCGCAAAATAACCGCACTAATATCCGCAAAATTAACCGCAAATATTACAGCAAAATAACCGCAATGATATCCGCAAAAATAACCGCAATAATATCCGCAAAAATAACCGCAAATGTTACCGCAAAATAACCGCAATGATATCCGTAAAAATAACCGCAATAATATCCGCAAAAATAACCGCAAATGTTACAGCAAAATAACCGCAATGATATCCGCAAAAATAACCGCAATAATATCCGCAAAAATAACCGCAATGATATCCGCAAAAATAACCGCAAATATTACCGCAAAATAACCGCAATGAAATCCGCAAAAATAACCGCAAATATCACCGCAAAATAACCGCAATGATATCCGCAAAAATAACCGCAAATATCACCGCTAAATAACCGCAATAATATCCGCAAAATTAACCGCAAATATTACAGCAAAATAACCGCAATGATATCCGCAAAAATAACCGCAATAATATCCGCAAAAATAACCGCAATGATATCCGCAAAAATAACCGCAAATATCACCGCAATATAACCGCAATGATATCCGCAAAAATAACCGCAAATATTACCGCAAAATAACCGCACTAATATCCGCAAAATTAACCGCAAATATTACAGCAAAATAACCGCAATGATATCCGCAAAAATAACCGCAATAATATCCGCAAAAATAACCGCAAATGTTACCGCAAAATAACCGCAATGATATCCGTAAAAATAACCGCAATAATATCCGCAAAAATAACCGCAAATGTTACCGCAAAATAACCGCAATGATATCCGTAAAAATAACCGCAATAATATCCTCAAAAATAACCGCAATAATATCCGCAAAAATAACCGCAATGATATCCGCAAAAATAACCGCAAATATTACCGCAAAATAACCGCAATGATATCCGCAAAAATAACCGCAAATATCACCGCAAAATAACCGCAATGATATCCGCAAAAATAACCGCAAATATCACCGCTAATTAACCGCAATAATATCCGCAAAATTAACCGCAAATATTACAGCAAAATAACCGCAATGATATCCGCAAAAATAACCGCAATAATATCCGCAAAAATAACCGCAAATGTTACCGCAAAATAACCGCAATGATATCCGCAAAAATAACCGCAATAATATCCGCAAAAATAACCGCAAATATTACAGCAAAATAACCGCAATGATATCCGCAAAAATAACCGCAAATATCACCGCAAAAATAACCGCAATGATATCCGCAAAAATAACCGCAAACATTACCGCAAAATAACCGCAATGATATCCGCAAAAATAACCGCAAATATCACCGCAAAATAACCGCAATGATATCCGCAAAAATAACCGCAAATATCACCGCAAAATAACCGCAATAATATCCGCAAAATTAACCGCAAATATTACAGCAAAATAACCGCAATGATATCCGCAAAAATAACCGCAATAATATCCGCAAAAATAACCGCAAATGTTACCGCAAAATAACCGCAATGATATCCGCAAAAATAACCGCAATAATATCCGCAAAAATAACCGCAATAATATCCGCAAAATTAACCGCAAATATTACAGCAAAATAACCGCAATGATATCCGCAAAAATAACCGCAATAATATCCGCAAAAATAACCGCAATAATATCCGCAAAAATAACCGCAAATATCACCGCAAAATAACCGCAATGATATCCGCAAAAATATCCGCAATAATATCCGCAAAAATAACCGCAATGATATCCGCAAAAATAACCGCAAATATTACCGCAAAATATCCGCAATAGTTTCCGCAAAAATAACCGCAAATGTTAACGCAAAATAACCGCCATGATATCCGCAAAAATAACCGCAATAATATCCGCAAAAATAACCGCAAATGTTACCGCAAAATAACCGCAATGATATCAGCAAAAATAACCGCAATGATATCAGCAAAAATAACCGCAAATATCACCGCAAAATAACCGCAATGATATCCGCCAAATTAACCCCAAATATTACAGCAAAATAACCGCAATAATATCCGCAAAAGTAACCGCAAATATTACCGCAATATAACCGCAATGATATCCGCCAAAATAACCGCAAAAATAACCGCAAATGTTACCGCAAAATAACCGCAATGATATCCGCAAAAATAACCGCAATAATATCCGCATAAATAACCGCAATAATATCCGCAAAAATAACCGCAATGATATCCGCGAAAATAACCGCAAATATTACCGCAAAATAACCGCAATGATATCCGCAAAAATAACCGCAAATATCACCGCAAAATAACCGCAATGATATCCGCAAAAATAACCGCAATGATATCCGCAAAAATAACCGCAATAATATCCGCAAAATTAACCGCAAATATTACAGCAAAATAACCGCAATGATATCCGCAAAAATAACCGCAAATATCACCGCAAAATAACCGCAATGATATCCGCAAAAATAACCGCAAATATCACCGCTAATTAACCGCAATAATATCCGCAAAATTAACCGCAAATATTAAAGCAAAATAACCGCAATGATATCCGCAAAAATAACCGCAATAATATCCGCAAAAATAACCGCAAATGTTACCGCAAAATAACCGCAATGATATCCGCAAAAATAACCGCAATAATATCCGCAAAAATAACCGCAAATATTACAGCAAAATAACCGCAATGATATCCGCAAAAATAACCGCAAATATCACCGCAAAATAACCGCAATGATATCCGCAAAAATAACCGCAAATATCACCGCAAAAATAACCGCAATGATATCCGCAAAAATAACCGCAAACATTACCGCAAATTAACCGCAATGATATCCGCAAAAATAACCGCAAATATCACCGCAAAATAACCGCAATGATATCCGCAAAAATAACCGCAAATATCACCGCAAAATAACCGCAATAATATCCGCAAAATTAACCGCAAATATTACAGCAAAATAACCGCAATGATATCCGCAAAAATAACCGCAATAATATCCGCAAAAATAACCGCAAATGTTACCGCAAAATAACCGCAATGATATCCGCAAAAATAACCGCAATAATATCCGCAAAAATAACCGCAATAATATCCGCAAAATTAACCGCAAATATTACAGCAAAATAACCGCAATGATATCCGCAAAAATAACCGCAATAATATCCGCAAAAATAACCGCAATAATATCCGCAAAAATAACCGCAAATATCACCGCAAAATAACCGCAATGATATCCGCAAAAATATCCGCAATAATATCCGCAAAAATAACCGCAATGATATCCGCAAAAATAACCGCAAATATTACCGCAAAATATCCGCAATAGTTTCCGCAAAAATAACCGCAAATATTACCGCAAAATAACCGCAATGATATCCGCAAAAATAACCGCAAATATCACCGCAAAATAACCGCAATGATATCCGCAAAAATAACCGCAATGATATCCGCAAAAAAAACCGCAATAATATCCGCAAAATTAACCGCAAATATTACAGCAAAATAACCGCAATGATATCCGCTAAAATAACCGCAAATATCACCGCAAAAATAACCGCAATGATATCCGCAAAAATAACCGCAAACATTACCGCAAAATAACCGCAATGATATCCGCAAAAATAACCGCAAATATCACCGCAAAATAACCGCAATGATATCCGCAAAAATAACCGCAAATATCACCGCAAAATAACCGCAATGATATCCGCAAAAATAACCGCAATAATATCCGCAAAAATAACCGCAATGATATCCGCAAAAATAACCGCAAATATTGCCGCAAAATAACCGCAATAATTTCCGCAAAATAAACCGCAAATGTTATCGCAAAATAACCGTAATGATATCCGCAAAAATAACCGCAATAATATCCGCAAAAATAACCGCAATAATATCCGCAAAAATAACCGCAATGATATCCGCAAAAATAACCGCAAATATTACCGCAAAATAACCGCAATGATATCCGCAAAAATAACCGCAATGATATCCGCAAAAATAACCGCAATAATATCCGCAAAATTAACCGCAAATATTACAGCAAAATAACCGCAATGATATCCGCAAAAATATCCGCAATAATATCCGCAACAATAACCGCAATAATATCCGCAAAAATAACCGCAAATATCACCGCAAAATAACCTCAATGATATCCGCAAAAATATCCGCAATAATATCCGCAAAAATAACCGCAATGATATCCGCAAAAATAACCGCAAATATTACCGCAAAATATCCGCAATAGTTTCCGCAAAAATAACCGCAAATGTTAACGCAAAATAACCGCCATGATATCCGCAAAAATAACCGCAATAATATCCGCAAAAATAACCGCAAATGTTACCGCAAAATAACCGCAATGATATCAGCAAAAATAACCGCAAATATCACCGCAAAATAACCGCAATGATATCCGCAAAAATAACCGCAATAATATCCGCAAAAATAACCGCAATGATATCCGCAAAAATAACCGCAATGATATCCGCAAAAATAACCGCAATAATATCCGCAAAATTAACCGCAAATATTACAGCAAAATAAAAGTATTGATATCCGCAAAAATAACCGCAATGATATCCGCAAAAATATCCGCATTAATATCCGCAAAATTAACCGCAAATATTACAGCAAAATAACCGCAATAATATCCGCAAAAATAACCGCAATGATATCCGCAAAAATAACCGCAATGATATCCGCAAAAATAACAGCAATGATATCCGCAAAAATAACCGCAAATATTACAGCAAAATAACCGCAATGATATCCGCAAAAATAACCGCAATAATATCCGCAAAAATAACCGCAATGATATCCGCAAAAATAACCGCAAATATCACCGCAATATAACCGCAATGATATCCGCAAAAATAACCGCAAATATTACCGCAAAATAACCGCACTAATATCCGCAAAATTAACCGCAAATATTACAGCAAAATAACCGCAATGATATCCGCAAAAATAACCGCAATAATATCCGCAAAAATAACCGCAAATGTTACCGCAAAATAACCGCAATGATATCCGTAAAAATAACCGCAATAATATCCGCAAAAATAACCGCAAATGTTACAGCAAAATAACCGCAATGATATCCGCAAAAATAACCGCAATAATATCCGCAAAAATAACCGCAATGATATCCGCAAAAATAACCGCAAATATTACCGCAAAATAACCGCAATGACATCCGCAAAAATAACCGCAAATATCACCGCAAAATAACCGCAATGATATCCGCAAAAATAACCGCAAATATCACCGCTAAATAACCGCAATAATATCCGCAAAATTAACCGCAAATATTACAGCAAAATAACCGCAATGATATCCGCAAAAATAACCGCAATAATATCCGCAAAAATAACCGCAATGATATCCGCAAAAATAACCGCAAATATCACCGCAATATAACCGCAATGATATCCGCAAAAATAACCGCAAATATTACCGCAAAATAACCGCACTAATATCCGCAAAATTAACCGCAAATATTACAGCAAAATAACCGCAATGATATCCGCAAAAATAACCGCAATAATATCCGCAAAAATAACCGCAAATGTTACCGCAAAATAACCGCAATGATATCCGTAAAAATAACCGCAATAATATCCGCAAAAATAACCGCAAATGTTACCGCAAAATAACCGCAATGATATCCGTAAAAATAACCGCAATAATATCCTCAAAAATAACCGCAATAATATCCGCAAAAATAACCGCAATGATATCCGCAAAAATAACCGCAAATATTACCGCAAAATAACCGCAATGATATCCGCAAAAATAACCGCAAATATCACCGCAAAATAACCGCAATGATATCCGCAAAAATAACCGCAAATATCACCGCTAATTAACCGCAATAATATCCGCAAAATTAACCGCAAATATTACAGCAAAATAACCGCAATGATATCCGCAAAAATAACCGCAATAATATCCGCAAAAATAACCGCAAATGTTACCGCAAAATAACCGCAATGATATCCGCAAAAATAACCGCAATAATATCCGCAAAAATAACCGCAAATATTACAGCAAAATAACCGCAATGATATCCGCAAAAATAACCGCAAATATCACCGCAAAAATAACCGCAATGATATCCGCAAAAATAACCGCAAACATTACCGCAAAATAACCGCAATGATATCCGCAAAAATAACCGCAAATATCACCGCAAAATAACCGCAATGATATCCGCAAAAATAACCGCAAATATCACCGCAAAATAACCGCAATAATATCCGCAAAATTAACCGCAAATATTACAGCAAAATAACCGCAATGATATCCGCAAAAATAACCGCAATAATATCCGCAAAAATAACCGCAAATGTTACCGCAAAATAACCGCAATGATATCCGCAAAAATAACCGCAATAATATCCGCAAAATTAACCGCAAATATTACAGCAAAATAACCGCAATGATATCCGCAAAAATAACCGCAATAATATCCGCAAAAATAACCGCAATAATATCCGCAAAAATAACCGCAAATATCACCGCAAAATAACCGCAATGATATCCGCAAAAATATCCGCAATAATATCCGCAAAAATAACCGCAATGATATCCGCAAAAATAACCGCAAATATTACCGCAAAATATCCGCAATAGTTTCCGCAAAAATAACCGCAAATGTTAACGCAAAATAACCGCCATGATATCCGCAAAAATAACCGCAATAATATCCACAAAAATAACCGCAAATGTTACCGCAAAATAACCGCAATGATATCAGCAAAAATAACCGCAATGATATCAGCAAAAATAACCGCAAATATCACCGCAAAATAACCGCAATGATATCCGCCAAATTAACCCCAAATATTACAGCAAAATAACCGCAATAATATCCGCAAAAGTAACCGCAAATATTACCGCAATATAACCGCAATGATATCCGCCAAAATAACCGCAAAAATAACCGCAAATGTTACCGCAAAATAACCGCAATGATATCCGCAAAAATAACCGCAATAATATCCGCATAAATAACCGCAATAATATCCGCAAAAATAACCGCAATGATATCCGCGAAAATAACCGCAAATATTACCGCAAAATAACCGCAATGATATCCGCAAAAATAACCGCAAATATCACCGCAAAATAACCGCAATGATATCCGCAAAAATAACCGCAATGATATCCGCAAAAATAACCGCAATAATATCCGCAAAATTAACCGCAAATATTACAGCAAAATAACCGCAATGATATCCGCAAAAATAACCGCAATAATATCCTCAAAAATAACCGCAATGATATCCGCAAAAATAACCGCAAATATTACCGCAAAACAACCGCAATGATATCCGCAAAAATAACCGCAAATATCACTTAAAATAACCGCAATGATATCCGCAAAAATAACCGCAATAATATCCGCAAAAATAACCGCAAATATTACCGCAAAATAACCGCAATGATATCCGCAAAAATAACCGCAAATATTACCGCAAAACAACCGCAATGATATCCGCAAAAATAACCGCAAATATCACTTAAAATAACCGCAATGATATCCGCAAAAATAACCGCAATAATATCCGCAAAAATAACCGCAAATATCACCGCAAAATAACCGCAATGATATCCGCAAAAATATCCGCAATAATATCCGCAAAAATAACCGCCATGATATCCGCAAAAATAACCGCAAATATTACCGCAAAATATCCGCAATAGTTTCCGCAAAAATAACCGCAAATGTTAACGCAAAATAACCGCCATGATATCCGCAAAAATAACCGCAATAATATCCGCAAAAATAACCGCAAATGTTACCGCAAAATAACCGCAATGATATCAGCAAAAATAACCGCAATGATATCAGCAAAAATAACCGCAAATATCACCGCAAAATAACCGCAATGATATCCGCCAAATTAACCCCAAATATTACAGCAAAATAACCGCAATAATATCCGCAAAAGTAACCGCAAATATTACCGCAATATAACCGCAATGATATCCGCCAAAATAACCGCAAAAATAACCGCAAATGTTACCGCAAAATAACCGCAATGATATCCGCAAAAATAACCGCAATAATATCCGCATAAATAACCGCAATAATATCCGCAAAAATAACCGCAATGATATCCGCGAAAATAACCGCAAATATTACCGCAAAATAACCGCAATGATATCCGCAAAAATAACCGCAAATATCACCGCAAAATAACCGCAATGATATCCGCAAAAATAACCGCAATGATATCCGCAAAAATAACCGCAATAATATCCGCAAAATTAACCGCAAATATTACAGCAAAATAACCGCAATGATATCCGCAAAAATAACCGCAATAATATCCCCAAAAATAACCGCAATGATATCCGCAAAAATAACCGCAAATATTACCGCAAAACAACCGCAATGATATCCGCAAAAATAACCGCAAATATCACTTAAAATAACCGCAATGATATCCGCAAAAATAACCGCAATAATATCCGCAAAAATAACCGCAAATATTACCGCAAAATAACCGCAATGATATCCGCAAAAATAACCGCAAATATCACCGATAAATAACCGCAATGATATCCGCAAAAATAACCGCAATGATATCCGCAAAAATAACCGCAAATATTACCGCAAAATAACCGCAATGATATCCGCAAAAATAACCGCAAATATCACCACAAAATAACCGCAATGATATCCGCAAAAATAACCGCAAATATCACCGATAAATAACAGCAATGATATCCGCAAAAATAACCGCAATAATATCCGCAAAAATAACCGCAATGATATCCGCAAAAATAACCGCAAATATTACCACAAAATAACCGCAATGATATCCGCAAAAATAACCGCAATGATATCCGCAAAAATAACCGCAATAATATCCGCAACATTAACCGCAAATATTACAGCAAAATAACCGCAATGATATCCGCAAAAATAACCGCAATAATATCCGCAAAATTAACCGCAAATATTACAGCAAAATAACCGCAATGATATCCGCAAAAATAACCGCAATAATATCCCCAAAAATAACCGCAATGATATCCGCAAAAATAACCGCAAATATTACCGCAAAACAACCGCAATGATATCCGCAAAAATAACCGCAAATATCACTTAAAATAACCGCAATGATATCCGCAAAAATAACCGCAATAATATCCGCAAAAATAACCGCAAATATTACCGCAAAATAACCGCAATGATATCCGCAAAAATAACCGCAAATATCACCGATAAATAACCGCAATGATATCCGCAAAAATAACCGCAATGATATCCGCAAAAATAACCGCAAATATTACCGCAAAATAACCGCAATGATATCCGCAAAAATAACCGCAAATATCACCACAAAATAACCGCAATGATATCCGCAAAAATAACCGCAAATATCACCGATAAATAACAGCAATGATATCCGCAAAAATAACCGCAATAATATCCGCAAAAATAACCGCAATGATATCCGCAAAAATAACCGCAAATATTACCACAAAATAACCGCAATGATATCCGCAAAAATAACCGCAATGATATCCGCAAAAATAACCGCAATAATATCCGCAACATTAACCGCAAATATTACAGCAAAATAACCGCAATGATATCCGCAAAAATAACCGCAATAATATCCGCAAAATTAACCGCAAATATTACAGCAAAATAACCGCAATGATATCCGCAAAAATAACCGCAATAATATCCGCAAAAATAACCGCAATGATATCCGCAAAATTAACCGCAAATATTACAGCATAATAACCGCAATAATATCCGCAAAAATAACCGCAAATATTACCGCATAATAACCGCAATGATATCCGCAAAAATAACCGCAAATATCACCGCAAAATAACCGCAATGATATCCGCAAAAATAACCGCAAATATCACCGCAAAATAACCGCAATAATATCCGCAAAATTAACCGCAAATATTACTGCAAAATAACCGCAATGATATCCGCAAAAATAACCGCAATAATATCCGCAAAAATAACCGCAAATATTACAGCAAAATAACCGCAATGATATCCGCAAAAATAACCGCAATAATATCCGCAAAAATAACCGCAATAATATCCGCAAAAATAACCGCAAATATTACAGCAAAATAACCGCAATGTTATCCGCAAAAATAACCGCAATAATATCCGCAAAAATAACCGCAATGATATCCGCAAAAATAACCGCAAATATTACCGCAAAATAACCGCAATGATATCCGCAAAAATAACCGCAAATATCACCGCAAAATAACCGCAATGATATCCGCAAAAATAACCGCAATGATATCCGCAAAAATAACGGCAATAATATCCGCAAAATTAACCGCAAATATTACAGCAAAATAACCGCAATGATATCCGCAAAAATAACCGCAATAATATCCTCAAAAATAACCGCAATGATATCCGCAAAAATAACCGCAAATATTACCGCAAAACAACCGCAATGATATCCGCAAAAATAACCGCAAATATCACTTAAAATAACCGCAATGATATCCGCAAAAATAACCGCAATAATATCCGCAAAAATAACCGCAAATATTACCGCAAAATAACCGCAATGATATCCGCTAAAATAACCGCAAATATCACCGATAAATAACCGCAATGATATCCGCAAAAATAACCGCAATAATATCCGCAAAAATAACCGCAATGATATCCGCAAAAATAACCGCAAATATTACCGCAAAATAACCGCAATGATATCCGCAAAAATAACCGCAAATATCACCGATAAATAACCGCAATGATATCCGCAAAAATAACCGCAATAATATCCGCAAAAATAACCGCAATGATATCCGCAAAAATAACCGCAAATATTACCGCAAAATAACCGCAATGATATCCGCAAAAATAACCGCAAATATCACCACAAAATAACCGCAATGATATCCGCAAAAATAACCGCAATGATATCCGCAAAAATAACCGCAATAATATCCGCAAAATTAACCGCAAATATCACCGCAAAATAACCGCAATGATATCCGCAAAAATAACCGCAATGATATCCGCAAAAATAACGGCAATAATATCCGCAAAATTAACCGCAAATATTACAGCAAAATAACCGCAATAATATCCGCAAAAGTAACCGCAAATATTACCGCAATATAACCGCAATGATATCCGCAAAAATAACCGCAAAAATAACCGCAAATGTTACCGCAAAATAACCGCAATGATATCCGCAAAAATAACCGCAATAATATCCGCATAAATAACCGCAATAATATCCGCAAAAATAACCGCAATGATATCCGCGAAAATAACCGCAAATATTACCGCAAAATAACCGCAATGATATCCGCAAAAATAACCGCAAATATCACCGCAAAATAACCGCAATGATATCCGCAAAAATAACCGCAATGATATCCGCAAAAATAACCGCAAACATTACCGCAAAATAACCGCTAGGATATCCGCAAAAATAACCGCAAATATCACCGCAAAATAACCGCAATGATATCCGCAAAAATAACCGCAAATATCACCGCAAAATAACCGCAATAATATCCGCAAAATTAACCGCAAATATTACAGCAAAATAACCGCAATGATATCCGCAAAAATAACCGCAATAATATCCGCAAAAATAACCGCAAATGTTACCGCAAAATAACCGCAATGATATCCGCAAAAATAACCGCAATAATATCCGCAAAAATAACCGCAATAATATCCGCAAAATTAACCGCAAATATTACAGCAAAATAACCGCAATGATATCCGCAAAAATAACCGCAATAATATCCGCAAAAATAACCGCAATAATATCCGCAAAAATAACCGCAAATATCACCGCAAAATAACCGCAATGATATCCGCAAAAATAACCGCAATGATATCCGCAAAAATAACCGCAATAATATCCGCAAAATTAACCGCAAATATCACCGCAAAATAACCGCAATGATATCCGCAAAAATAACCGCAATGATATCCGCAAAAATAACCGCAATAATATCCGCAAAATTAACCGCAAATATCACCGCAAAATAACCGCAATGATATCCGCAAAAATAACCGCAATGATATCCGCAAAAATAACGGCAATAATATCCGCAAAATTAACCGCAAATATTACAGCAAAATAACCGCAATAATATCCGCAAAAGTAACCGCAAATATTACCGCAATATAACCGCAATGATATCCGCAAAAATAACCGCAAAAATAACCGCAAATGTTACCGCAAAATAACCGCAATGATATCCGCAAAAATAACCGCAATAATATCCGCATAAATAACCGCAATAATATCCGCAAAAATAACCGCAATGATATCCGCGAAAATAACCGCAAATATTACCGCAAAATAACCGCAATGATATCCGCAAAAATAACCGCAAATATCACCGCAAAATAACCGCAATGATATCCGCAAAAATAACCGCAAATATCACCGCAAAATAACCGCAATAATATCCGCAAAATTAACCGCAAATATTACAGCAAAATAACCGCAATGATATCCGCAAAAATAACCGCAATAATATCCGCAAAAATAACCGCAAATGTTACCGCAAAATAACCGCAATGATATCCGCAAAAATAACCGCAATAATATCCGCAAAAATAACCGCAATAATATCCGCAAAATTAACCGCAAATATTACAGCAAAATAACCGCAATGATATCCGCAAAAATAACCGCAATAATATCCGCAAAAATAACCGCAATAATATCCGCAAAATTAACCGCAAATATTACAGCAAAATAACCGCAATGATATCCGCAAAAATAACCGCAATAATATCCGCAAAAATAACCGCAATAATATCCGCAAAAATAACCGCAAATATCACCGCAAAATAACCGCAATGATATCCGCAAAAATATCCGCAATAATATCCGCAAAAATAACCGCCATGATATCCGCAAAAATAACCGCAAATATTACCGCAAAATATCCGCAATAGTTTCCGCAAAAATAACCGCAAATGTTAACGCAAAATAACCGCCATGATATCCGCAAAAATAACCGCAATAATATCCGCAAAAATAACCGCAAATGTTACCGCAAAATAACCGCAATGATATCAGCAAAAATAACCGCAATGATATCAGCAAAAATAACCGCAAATATCACCGCAAAATAACCGCAATGATATCCGCCAAATTAACCCCAAATATTACAGCAAAATAACCGCAATAATATCCGCAAAAGTAACCGCAAATATTACCGCAATATAACCGCAATGATATCCGCCAAAATAACCGCAAAAATAACCGCAAATGTTACCGCAAAATAACCGCAATGATATCCGCAAAAATAACCGCAATAATATCCGCATAAATAACCGCAATAATATCCGCAAAAATAACCGCAATGATATCCGCGAAAATAACCGCAAATATTACCGCAAAATAACCGCAATGATATCCGCAAAAATAACCGCAAATATCACCGCAAAATAACCGCAATGATATCCGCAAAAATAACCGCAATGATATCCGCAAAAATAACCGCAATAATATCCGCAAAATTAACCGCAAATATTACAGCAAAATAACCGCAATGATATCCGCAAAAATAACCGCAATAATATCCCCAAAAATAACCGCAATGATATCCGCAAAAATAACCGCAAATATTACCGCAAAACAACCGCAATGATATCCGCAAAAATAACCGCAAATATCACTTAAAATAACCGCAATGATATCCGCAAAAATAACCGCAATAATATCCGCAAAAATAACCGCAAATATTACCGCAAAATAACCGCAATGATATCCGCAAAAATAACCGCAAATATCACCGATAAATAACCGCAATGATATCCGCAAAAATAACCGCAATGATATCCGCAAAAATAACCGCAAATATTACCGCAAAATAACCGCAATGATATCCGCAAAAATAACCGCAAATATCACCACAAAATAACCGCAATGATATCCGCAAAAATAACCGCAAATATCACCGATAAATAACAGCAATGATATCCGCAAAAATAACCGCAATAATATCCGCAAAAATAACCGCAATGATATCCGCAAAAATAACCGCAAATATTACCACAAAATAACCGCAATGATATCCGCAAAAATAACCGCAATGATATCCGCAAAAATAACCGCAATAATATCCGCAACATTAACCGCAAATATTACAGCAAAATAACCGCAATGATATCCGCAAAAATAACCGCAATAATATCCGCAAAATTAACCGCAAATATTACAGCAAAATAACCGCAATGATATCCGCAAAAATAACCGCAATAATATCCGCAAAAATAACCGCAATGATATCCGCAAAATTAACCGCAAATATTACAGCATAATAACCGCAATAATATCCGCAAAAATAACCGCAAATATTACCGCATAATAACCGCAATGATATCCGCAAAAATAACCGCAAATATCACCGCAAAATAACCGCAATGATATCCGCAAAAATAACCGCAAATATCACCGCAAAATAACCGCAATAATATCCGCAAAATTAACCGCAAATATTACTGCCAAATAACCGCAATGATATCCGCAAAAATAACCGCAATAATATCCGCAAAAATAACCGCAAATATTACAGCAAAATAACCGCAATGATATCCGCAAAAATAACCGCAATAATATCCGCAAAAATAACCGCAATAATATCCGCAAAAATAACCGCAAATATTACAGCAAAATAACCGCAATGTTATCCGCAAAAATAACCGCAATAATATCCGCAAAAATAACCGCAATGATATCCGCAAAAATAACCGCAAATATTACCGCAAAATAACCGCAATGATATCCGCAAAAATAACCGCAAATATCACCGCAAAATAACCGCAATGATATCCGCAAAAATAACCGCAATGATATCCGCAAAAATAACGGCAATAATATCCGCAAAATTAACCGCAAATATTACAGCAAAATAACCGCAATGATATCCGCAAAAATAACCGCAATAATATCCTCAAAAATAACCGCAATGATATCCGCAAAAATAACCGCAAATATTACCGCAAAACAACCGCAATGATATCCGCAAAAATAACCGCAAATATCACTTAAAATAACCGCAATGATATCCGCAAAAATAACCGCAATAATATCCGCAAAAATAACCGCAAATATTACCGCAAAATAACCGCAATGATATCCGCTAAAATAACCGCAAATATCACCGATAAATAACCGCAATGATATCCGCAAAAATAACCGCAATAATATCCGCAAAAATAACCGCAATGATATCCGCAAAAATAACCGCAAATATTACCGCAAAATAACCGCAATGATATCCGCAAAAATAACCGCAAATATCACCGATAAATAACCGCAATGATATCCGCAAAAATAACCGCAATAATATCCGCAAAAATAACCGCAATGATATCCGCAAAAATAACCGCAAATATTACCGCAAAATAACCGCAATGATATCCGCAAAAATAACCGCAAATATCACCACAAAATAACCGCAATGATATCCGCAAAAATAACCGCAATGATATCCGCAAAAATAACCGCAATAATATCCGCAAAATTAACCGCAAATATCACCGCAAAATAACCGCAATGATATCCGCAAAAATAACCGCAATGATATCCGCAAAAATAACGGCAATAATATCCGCAAAATTAACCGCAAATATTACAGCAAAATAACCGCAATAATATCCGCAAAAGTAACCGCAAATATTACCGCAATATAACCGCAATGATATCCGCAAAAATAACCGCAAAAATAACCGCAAATGTTACCGCAAAATAACCGCAATGATATCCGCAAAAATAACCGCAATAATATCCGCATAAATAACCGCAATAATATCCGCAAAAATAACCGCAATGATATCCGCGAAAATAACCGCAAATATTACCGCAAAATAACCGCAATGATATCCGCAAAAATAACCGCAAATATCACCGCAAAATAACCGCAATGATATCCGCAAAAATAACCGCAATGATATCCGCAAAAATAACCGCAAACATTACCGCAAAATAACCGCTAGGATATCCGCAAAAATAACCGCAAATATCACCGCAAAATAACCGCAATGATATCCGCAAAAATAACCGCAAATATCACCGCAAAATAACCGCAATAATATCCGCAAAATTAACCGCAAATATTACAGCAAAATAACCGCAATGATATCCGCAAAAATAACCGCAATAATATCCGCAAAAATAACCGCAAATGTTACCGCAAAATAACCGCAATGATATCCGCAAAAATAACCGCAATAATATCCGCAAAAATAACCGCAATAATATCCGCAAAATTAACCGCAAATATTACAGCAAAATAACCGCAATGATATCCGCAAAAATAACCGCAATAATATCCGCAAAAATAACCGCAATAATATCCGCAAAAATAACCGCAAATATCACCGCAAAATAACCGCAATGATATCCGCAAAAATATCCGCAATAATATCCGCAAAAATAACCGCCATGATATCCGCAAAAATAACCGCAAATATTACCGCAAAATATCCGCAATAGTTTCCGCAAAAATAACCGCAAATGTTAACGCAAAATAACCGTCATGATATCCGCAAAAATAACCGCAATAATATCCGCAAAAATAACCGCAAATGTTACCGCAAAATAACCGCAATGATATCAGCAAAAATAACCGCAATGATATCAGCAAAAATAACCGCAAATATCACCGCAAAATAACCGCAATGATATCCGCCAAATTAACCCCAAATATTACAGCAAAATAACCGCAATAATATCCGCAAAAGTAACCGCAAATATTACCGCAATATAACCGCAATGATATCCGCCAAAATAACCGCAAAAATAACCGCAAATGTTACCGCAAAATAACCGCAATGATATCCGCAAAAATAACCGCAATAATATCCGCATAAATAACCGCAATAATATCCGCAAAAATAACCGCAATGATATCCGCGAAAATAACCGCAAATATTACCGCAAAATAACCGCAATGATATCCGCAAAAATAACCGCAAATATCACCGCAAAATAACCGCAATGATATCCGCAAAAATAACCGCAATGATATCCGCAAAAATAACCGCAATAATATCCGCAAAATTAACCGCAAATATTACAGCAAAATAACCGCAATGATATCCGCAAAAATAACCGCAATAATATCCCCAAAAATAACCGCAATGATATCCGCAAAAATAACCGCAAATATTACCGCAAAACAACCGCAATGATATCCGCAAAAATAACCGCAAATATCACTTAAAATAACCGCAATGATATCCGCAAAAATAACCGCAATAATATCCGCAAAAATAACCGCAAATATTACCGCAAAATAACCGCAATGATATCCGCAAAAATAACCGCAAATATCACCGATAAATAACCGCAATGATATCCGCAAAAATAACCGCAATGATATCCGCAAAAATAACCGCAAATATTACCGCAAAATAACCGCAATGATATCCGCAAAAATAACCGCAAATATCACCACAAAATAACCGCAATGATATCCGCAAAAATAACCGCAAATATCACCGATAAATAACAGCAATGATATCCGCAAAAATAACCGCAATAATATCCGCAAAAATAACCGCAATGATATCCGCAAAAATAACCGCAAATATTACCACAAAATAACCGCAATGATATCCGCAAAAATAACCGCAATGATATCCGCAAAAATAACCGCAATAATATCCGCAACATTAACCGCAAATATTACAGCAAAATAACCGCAATGATATCCGCAAAAATAACCGCAATAATATCCGCAAAATTAACCGCAAATATTACAGCAAAATAACCGCAATGATATCCGCAAAAATAACCGCAATAATATCCGCAAAAATAACCGCAATGATATCCGCAAAATTAACCGCAAATATTACAGCATAATAACCGCAATAATATCCGCAAAAATAACCGCAAATATTACCGCATAATAACCGCAATGATATCCGCAAAAATAACCGCAAATATCACCGCAAAATAACCGCAATGATATCCGCAAAAATAACCGCAAATATCACCGCAAAATAACCGCAATAATATCCGCAAAATTAACCGCAAATATTACTGCAAAATAACCGCAATGATATCCGCAAAAATAACCGCAATAATATCCGCAAAAATAACCGCAAATATTACAGCAAAATAACCGCAATGATATCCGCAAAAATAACCGCAATAATATCCGCAAAAATAACCGCAATAATATCCGCAAAAATAACCGCAAATATTACAGCAAAATAACCGCAATGTTATCCGCAAAAATAACCGCAATAATATCCGCAAAAATAACCGCAATGATATCCGCAAAAATAACCGCAAATATTACCGCAAAATAACCGCAATGATATCCGCAAAAATAACCGCAAATATCACCGCAAAATAACCGCAATGATATCCGCAAAAATAACCGCAATGATATCCGCAAAAATAACGGCAATAATATCCGCAAAATTAACCGCAAATATTACAGCAAAATAACCGCAATGATATCCGCAAAAATAACCGCAATAATATCCTCAAAAATAACCGCAATGATATCCGCAAAAATAACCGCAAATATTACCGCAAAACAACCGCAATGATATCCGCAAAAATAACCGCAAATATCACTTAAAATAACCGCAATGATATCCGCAAAAATAACCGCAATAATATCCGCAAAAATAACCGCAAATATTACCGCAAAATAACCGCAATGATATCCGCTAAAATAACCGCAAATATCACCGATAAATAACCGCAATGATATCCGCAAAAATAACCGCAATAATATCCGCAAAAATAACCGCAATGATATCCGCAAAAATAACCGCAAATATTACCGCAAAATAACCGCAATGATATCCGCAAAAATAACCGCAAATATCACCGATAAATAACCGCAATGATATCCGCAAAAATAACCGCAATAATATCCGCAAAAATAACCGCAATGATATCCGCAAAAATAACCGCAAATATTACCGCAAAATAACCGCAATGATATCCGCAAAAATAACCGCAAATATCACCACAAAATAACCGCAATGATATCCGCAAAAATAACCGCAATGATATCCGCAAAAATAACCGCAATAATATCCGCAAAATTAACCGCAAATATCACCGCAAAATAACCGCAATGATATCCGCAAAAATAACCGCAATGATATCCGCAAAAATAACGGCAATAATATCCGCAAAATTAACCGCAAATATTACAGCAAAATAACCGCAATAATATCCGCAAAAGTAACCGCAAATATTACCGCAATATAACCGCAATGATATCCGCAAAAATAACCGCAAAAATAACCGCAAATGTTACCGCAAAATAACCGCAATGATATCCGCAAAAATAACCGCAATAATATCCGCATAAATAACCGCAATAATATCCGCAAAAATAACCGCAATGATATCCGCGAAAATAACCGCAAATATTACCGCAAAATAACCGCAATGATATCCGCAAAAATAACCGCAAATATCACCGCAAAATAACCGCAATGATATCCGCAAAAATAACCGCAATGATATCCGCAAAAATAACCGCAATAATATCCGCAAAATTAACCGCAAATATTACAGCAAAATAACCGCAATGATATCCGCAAAAATAACCGCAATAATATCCTCAAAAATAACCGCAATGATATCCGCAAAAATAACCGCAAATATTACCGCAAAACAACCGCAATGATATCCGCAAAAATAACCGCAAATATCACTTAAAATAACCGCAATGATATCCGCAAAAATAACCGCAATAATATCCGCAAAAATAACCGCAAATATTACCGCAAAATAACCGCAATGATATCCGCAAAAATAACCGCAAATATCACCGATAAATAACCGCAATGATATCCGCAAAAATAACCGCAATAATATCCGCAAAAATAACCGCAATGATATCCGCAAAAATAACCGCAAATATTACCGCAAAATAACCGCAATGATATCCGCAAAAATAACCGCAAATATCACCACAAAATAACCGCAATGATATCCGCAAAAATAACCGCAATGATATCCGCAAAAATAACCGCAATAATATCCGCAACATTAACCGCAAATATTACAGCAAAATAACCGCAATGATATCCGCAAAAATAACCGCAAAATTAACCGCAAATATTACAGCAAAATAACCGCAATGATATCCGCAAAAATAACCGCAATAATATCCGCAAAAATAACCGCAATGATATCCGCAAAATTAACCGCAAATATTACAGCATAATAACCGCAATAATATCCGCAAAAATAACCGCAAATATTACCGCATAATAACCGCAATGATATCCGCAAAAATAACCGCAAATATCACCGCAAAATAACCGCAATGATATCCGCAAAAATAACCGCAAATATCACCGCAAAATAACCGCAATAATATCCGCAAAATTAACCGCAAATATAACTGCAAAATAACCGCAATGATATCCGCAAAAATAACCGCAATAATATCCGCAAAAATAACCGCAAATATTACAGCAAAATAACCGCAATGATATCCGCAAAAATAACCGCAATAATATCCGCAAAAATAACCGCAATAATATCCGCAAAAATAACCGCAAATATTACAGCAAAATAACCGCAATGATATCCGCAAAAATAACCGCAATAATATGCGCAAAAATAACCGCAATGATATCCGCAAAAATAACCGCAAATATTACCGCAAAATAACCGCAATGATATCCGCAAAAATAACCGCAAATATCACCGCAAAATAACCGCAATGATATCCGCAAAAATAACCGCAATGATATCCGCAAAAATAACGGCAATAATATCCGCAAAATTAACCGCAAATATTACAGCAAAATAACCGCAATGATATCCGCAAAAATAACCGCAATAATATCCTCAAAAATAACCGCAATGATATCCGCAAAAATAACCGCAAATATTACCGCAAAACAACCGCAATGATATCCGCAAAAATAACCGCAAATATCACTTAAAATAACCGCAATGATATCCGCAAAAATAACCGCAATAATATCCGCAAAAATAACCGCAAATATTACCGCAAAATAACCGCAATGATATCCGCAAAAATAACCGCAAATATCACCGATAAATAACCGCAATGATATCCGCAAAAATAACCGCAATAATATCCGCAAAAATAACCGCAATGATATCCGCAAAAATAACCGCAAATATTACCGCAAAATAACCGCAATGATATCCGCAAAAATAACCGCAAATATCACCACAAAATAACGGCAATGATATCCGCAAAAATAACCGCAATGATATCCGCAAAAATAACCGCAATAATATCCGCAAAATTAACCGCAAATATCACCGCAAAATAACCGCAATGATATCCGCAAAAATAACCGCAATGATATCCGCAAAAATAACGGCAATAATATCCGCAAAATTAACCGCAAATATTACAGCAAAATAACCGCAATGATATCCGCAAAAATAACCGCAATAATATCCTCAAAAATAACCGCAATGATATCCGCAAAAATAACCGCAAATATTACCGCAAAATTACCGCAATGATATCCGCCAAAATAACCGCAAATATCACCGCAAAATAACCGCAATGATATCCGCAAAAATAACCGAAAAAATAACCGCAATGATATCCGCAAAAATAACCGCAATGATATCCGCAAAAATAACCGCAAATATCACCGCAAAATAACCGCAATGATATCCGCAAAAATAACCGCAATGATATCCGCAAAAATAACCGCAAATATTACCGCAAAAATAACCGCAAATATTACCGCAAAATTACCGCAATGATATCCGCCAAAATAACCGCAAATATCACCGCATAATAACCGCAATGATATCCGCAAAAATAACCGCAAAAATAACCGCAAATATTACCGCAAAATAACCGCAATGATATCCGCAAAAATAACCGCAAATATCACCGCAAAATAACCGCAATGATATCCGCAAAAATAACCGCAATGATATCCGCAAAAATAACGGCAATAATATCCGCAAAATTAACCGCAAATATTACAGCAAAATAACCGCAATGATATCCGCAAAAATAACCGCAATAATATCCTCAAAAATAACCGCAATGATATCCGCAAAAATAACCGCAAATATTACCGCAAAACAACCGCAATGATATCCGCAAAAATAACCGCAAATATCACTTAAAATAACCGCAATGATATCCGCAAAAATAACCGCAATAATATCCGCAAAAATAACCGCAAATATTACCGCAAAATAACCGCAATGATATCCGCAAAAATAACCGCAAATATCACCGATAAATAACCGCAATGATATCCGCAAAAATAACCGCAATAATATCCGCAAAAATAACCGCAATGATATCCGCAAAAATAACCGCAAATATTACCGCAAAATAACCGCAATGATATCCGCAAAAATAACCGCAAATATCACCACAAAATAACGGCAATGATATCCGCAAAAATAACCGCAATGATATCCGCAAAAATAACCGCAATAATATCCGCAAAATTAACCGCAAATATCACCGCAAAATAACCGCAATGATATCCGCAAAAATAACCGCAATGATATCCGCAAAAATAACGGCAATAATATCCGCAAAATTAACCGCAAATATTACAGCAAAATAACCGCAATGATATCCGCAAAAATAACCGCAATAATATCCTCAAAAATAACCGCAATGATATCCGCAAAAATAACCGCAAATATTACCGCAAAATTACCGCAATGATATCCGCCAAAATAACCGCAAATATCACCGCAAAATAACCGCAATGATATCCGCAAAAATAACCGAAAAAATAACCGCAATGATATCCGCAAAAATAACCGCAATGATATCCGCAAAAATAACCGCAAATATCACCGCAAAATAACCGCAATGATATCCGCAAAAATAACCGCAATGATATCCGCAAAAATAACCGCAAATATTACCGCAAAAATAACCGCAAATATTACCGCAAAATTACCGCAATGATATCCGCCAAAATAACCGCAAATATCACCGCAAAATAACCGCAATGATATCCGCAAAAATAACCGCAAAAATAACCGCAAATATTACCGCAAAATAACCGCAATGATATCCGCAAAAATAACCGCAAATATCACCGCAAAATAACCGCAATGATATCCGCAAAAATAACCGCAATGATATCCGCAAAAATAACGGCAATAATATCCGCAAAATTAACCGCAAATATTACAGCAAAATAACCGCAATGATATCCGCAAAAATAACCGCAATAATATCCTCAAAAATAACCGCAATGATATCCGCAAAAATAACCGCAATAATATCCGCAAAAATAACCGCAAATATTACCGCAAAATAACCGCAATGATATCCGCAAAAATAACCGCAAATATCACCGATAAATAACCGCAATGATATCCGCAAAAATAACCGCAATAATATCCGCAAAAATAACCGCAATGATATCCGCAAAAATAACCGCAAATATTACCGCAAAATAACCGCAATGATATCCGCAAAAATAACCGCAAATATCACCACAAAATAACCGCAATGATATCCGCAAAAATAACCGCAATGATATCCGCAAAAATAACCGCAATAATATCCGCAAAATTAACCGCAAATATTACAGCAAAATAACCGCAATGATATCCGCAAAAATAACCGCAATAATATCCGCAAAATTAACCGCAAATATTACAGCAAAATAACCGCAATGATATCCGCAAAAATAACCGCAATAATATCCGCAAAAATAACCGCAATGATATCCGCAAAATTAACCGCAAATATTTCAGCATAATAACCGCAATAATATCCGCAAAAATAACCGCAAATTTTACCGCATAATAACCGCAATGATATCCGCAAAAATAACCGCAAATATCACCGCAAAATAACCGCAATGATATCCGCAAAAATAACCGCAAATATCACCGCAAAATAACCGCAATAATATCCGCAAAATTAACCGCAAATATTACAGCAAAATAACCGCAATGATATCCGCAAAAATAACCGCAATAATATCCGCAAAAATAACCGCAAATATTACAGCAAAATAACCGCAATGATATCCGCAAAAATAACCGCCATAATATCCGCAAAAATAACCGCAATAATATCCGCAAAAATAACCGCAAATATTACAGCAAAATAACCGCAATGATATCCGCAAAAATAACCGCAATAATATCCGCAAAAATAACCGCAAATATTACCGCAAAATTACCGCAATGATATCCGCAAAAATAACCGCAAATATCACCGCAAAATAACCGCAATGATATCCGCAAAAATAACCGCAATGATATCCGCAAAAATAACGGCAATAATATCCGCAAAATTAACCGCAAATATTACAGCAAAATAACCGCAATGATATCCGCAAAAATAACCGCTATATTATCCGCAAAAATAACCGCAAATGTTACCGCAAAATAACCGCAATGATATCCGCAAAAATAACCGCAATAATTTCCGCAAAAATAACCGCAAATATTACAGCAAAATAACCGCAATGATATCCGCAAAAATAACCGCAAATATCACCGCAAAATAACCGCAATGATATCCGCAAAAATAACCGCAAATATCACCGCAAAATAACCGCAATGATATCCGCAAAAATAACCGCAATGATATCCGCAAAAATAACCGCAAATATCACCGCAAAATAACCGCAATGATATCCGCAAAAATAACCGCAATGATATCCGCAAAAATAACCGCAATTATATCCGCAAAATTAACCGCAAATATTACAGCAAAATAACCGCAATGATATCCGCAAAAATAACCGCTATAATATCCGCAAAAGTAACCGCAAATGTTACCGCAAAATAACCGCAATGATATCCGCAAAAATAACCGCAATAATTTCCGCAAAAATAACCGCAAATATTACAGCAAAATAACCGCAATGATATCCGCAAAAATAACCGCAAATATCACCGCAAAATAACCGCAATGATATCCGCAAAAATAACCGCAAATATCACCGCAAAATAACCGCAATGATATCCGCAAAAATAACCGCAATGATATCCGCAAAAATAACCGCAATAATATCCGCAAAAATAACCGCAATGATATCCGCAAAATTAACCGCAAATATTACTGCAAAATAACCGCAATAATATCCGCAAAAATAACCGCAAATATTACCGCAAAATAACCGCATTGATATCCGCAAAAATAACCGCAATGATATCCGCAAAAATAACCGCAATGATATCCGCAAAAATAACCGCAATAATATCCGCAAAAATAACCGCAATGATATCCGCAAAATTAACCGCAAATATTACAGCAAAATAACCGCAATAATATCCGCAAAAATATCCGCAAATATTACCGCATAATAACCGCAATGATATCCGCAAAAATAACCGCAATAATATCCGCAAAAATAACCGCAAATGTTACCGCAAAATAACCGCAATGGTATCCGCAAAAATAACCGCAAAAATATCCGCAAAAATAACCGCAATAATATCCGCAAAAATAACCGCATTGATATCCGCAAAAATAACCGCAAATATTACCGCAAAATAACCGCAATGATATCCGCAAAACTAACCGCAATGATATCCGCAAAAATAACCGCAATAATATCCGCAAAATTAACCGCAAATATTACAGCAAAATAACCGCAATGATATCCGCAAAAATAACCGCAAATATTACCGCAAAATAACCGCAATGATATCCGCAAAAATAACCGCAAATATCACCGCAAAATAACCGCAATGATATCCGCAAAAATGACCGCAAATATCACCGCAAAATAACCGCAATGATATACGCAAATAACTGAACGCAAAAAAATATAAAATTCGGATATCATTGCGGTTATTTTGCGGTTATATTTGCGGTTATTTTTGCGGATATCATTGCGGTTATTTTGCAGTGATATTTGCGGTTATTTATGCGGATATCATTGCGGTTATTTTGCGGTAATATTTGCGGTTATTTTTGCGGATATCATTGCGGTTATTTTTGCGGATATTATTGCGGTTATTTTTGCGGATATCATTGCGGTTATTTTGCTGTAATATTTGCGGTTAATTTTGCGGATATTATTGCGGTTTTTTTTGCGGATATTATTGCGGTTATTTTTGCGGATATCATTGCGGTTATTTTGCATTGATATTTGCGGTTATTTTTGCGGATATCATTGCGGTTATTTTGCGGTAATATTTGCGGTTATTTTTGCGGATATCATTGCGGTTATTTTGCGGTGATATTTGCGGTTATTTTTGCGGATATCATTGCGGTTATTTTGCGGTAATATTTGCGGTTATTTTTGCGGATATTATTGCGGTTATTTTTGCGGATATCATTGCGGTTATTTTGCGGTGATATTTGCGGTTATTTTTGCGGATATCATTGCGGTTATTTTGCGGTGATATTTGCGGTTATTTTTGCGGATATCATTGCGGTTATTTTGCGGTAATATTTGCGGTTATTTTTGCGGATATTATTGCGGTTATTTTTGCGGATATCATTGCGGTTATTTTGCGGTGATATTTGCGGTTATTTTTGCGGATATCATTGCGGTTATTTTGCGGTAATATTTGCGGTTAATTTTGCGGATATCATTGCGGTTATTATTGCGGATATTATTGCGGTTATTTTTGCGGATATTATTGCGGTTATTTTTGCGGATATCATTGCAGTTATTTTGCGGTAACATTTGCGGTTATTTTTGCGGTTATTTTTGCGGATATCATTGCGGTTATTTTGCGGTAATATTTGCGGTTATTTTTGCGGATATTATTGCGGTTATTTTGCTGTAATATTTGCGGTTAATTTGGCGGATATCAATGCGGTTTTTTTGCGGATATTATTGCGGTTATTTTTGCGGATATCATTGCGGTTATTTTGCGGTGATATTTGCGGTTATTTTTGCGGATATCATTGCGGTTATTTTTGCGGATTTTATTGCGGTTATTTTTGCGGATATTATTGCGAATATTTTTGCGGATATCATTGCGGTTATTTTGCGGTAACATTTGCGGTTATTTTTGCGGATATTATTGCGGTTATTTTTGCGGATATCATTGCGGTTATTTTGCGTTAATATTTGCGGTTATTTTTGCGGATATTGATGCGGTTATTTTGCTGTAATATTTGCGGTTATTTTTGCGGATATCATTGCGGTTATTTTGCGGTGATATTTGCGGTTATTTTTGCGGATATCATTGCGGTTATTTTACGGTAATATTTGCGGTTATTTTTGCGGATATCATTGCCGTTATTTTTGCGGATATTATTGCGGTTATTTTTGCGGATATCATTGCGGTTATTTTGCGGAGATATTTGCGGTTATTTTTGCGGATATCATTGCGGTTATTTTGCGGTAATATTTGCGGTTATTTTTGCGGATATTATTGCGGTTATTTTTGCGGATATCATTGCGGTTATTTTGCGGTGATATTTGCGGTTATTTTTGCGGATATCATTGCGGTTATTTTTGCGAATATCATTGCGGTTATTTTTGCGGATATCATTGCGGTTATTTTTGCGGATATTATTGCGGTTATTTTGCTGTAATATTTGCGGTTAATTTTGCGGATATTATTGCGGTTATTTTTGCGGATATCATTGCGGTTATTTTTGCGGATATCATTGCGGTTATTTTGCGGTGATATTAGCGGTTATTTTTGCGGATATCAATGCGGTTATTTTGCGGTAATATTTGCGGTTATTTTTGCAGATATCATTGCGGTTATTTTTGCGGATATCATTGCGGTTATTTTGCGGTGATATTTGCGGTTATTTTTGCGGATATCATTGCGGTTATTTTGCGGTAACATTTGCGGTTATTTTTGCGGATATTATTGCGGTTATTTTTGCGGATATCATTGCGCTTATTTTGCTGTAATATTTGCGGTAAATTTTGCGGATATTATTGCGGTTATTTTTGCGGATATCATTGCGGTTATTTTTGCGGATATCATTGCGGTTATTTTGCGGTGATATTTGCGGTTATTTTTGCGGATATCATTGCGGTTATTTTGCGGTAATATTTGCGGTTATTTTTGCGGATATCATTGCGGTTATTTTTGCGGATATTATTGCGGTTATTTTTGCGGATATTATTGCGATTATTTTTGCGGATATCATGGCGGTTATTTTGCGGTAACATTTGCGGTTATTTTTGCGTATATTATTGCGGTTATTTTTGCGGATATCATGGCGGTTATTTTGCGGTAACATTTACGGTTATTTTTGCGGAAATTATTGCGGTTATTTGGCGGTAATATTTGCGGTTATTTTTGCGGATATCATTGCGGTTATTTTTGCGGATATTATTGCGGTTATTTTTGCGGATATCAATGCGGTTATTTTGCGGTGATATTTGCGGTTATTTTTGCGGATATCATTGCGGTTATTTTGCGGTAATATTTGCGGTTATTTTTGCGGATATTATTGCGGTTATTTTTGCGGATATCATTGCGGTTATTTTGCTGTAATATTTGCGGTTAATTTTGCGGATATTATTGCGGTTATTTTTGCGGATATCATTGCGGTTATTTTTGCGGATATCATTGCGGTTATTTTGCGGTAATATTTGCGGTTATTTTTGCGGATATCATTGCGGTTATTTTTGCGGATATTATTGCGGTTATTTTTGCGGATATTATTGCGGTTATTTTTGCGGATATCATTGCGGTTATTTTGCGGTAACATTTGCGGTTATTTTTGCGGAAATTATTGCGGTTATATTGCGGCAATATTTGCGGTTATTTTTGCGGATATCATTGCGGTTATTTTTGCGGATATTATTGCGGTTATTTTTGCGGATATCATTGCGGTTATTTTTGCGGATATCATTGCGGTTATTTTTGCGGATATTATTGCGGTTATTTTTGCGGATATCATTGCGGTTATTTTGCGGTGATATTTGCGGTTATTTTTGCGGATATCATTGCGGTTATTTTGCTGTAATATTTGCGGTTAATTTTGCGGATATCATTGCGGTTATTTTTGCGGATATCATTGCGGTTATTTTTGCGGATATTATTGCGGTTATTTTTGCGGATATCATTGCGGTTATTTTGCGGTGATATTTGCGGTTATTTTTGCGGATATCATTGCGGTTATTTTGCGGTAATGTTTGCGGTTATTTTTGCGGATATCATTGCGGTTATTTTTGCGGTGATATTTGCGGTTATTTTTGCGGATATCATTGCGGTTATTTTGCTGTAATATTTGCGGTTAATTTTGCGGATATTATTGCGGTTATTTTTGCGGATATCATTGCGGTTATTTTTGCGGATATCATTGCGGTTATTTTGCGGTTATATTTGCGGTTATTTTTGCGGATATCATTGCGGTTATTTTGCGGTAATATTTGCGGTTATTTTTGCGGATATCAATGCGGTTATTTTT
This sequence comes from Sisyra terminalis, assembly GCA_958496175.1. Taxonomy (NCBI): domain Eukaryota; kingdom Metazoa; phylum Arthropoda; class Insecta; order Neuroptera; family Sisyridae; genus Sisyra; species Sisyra terminalis. The sequence goes on along the minus strand of OY292279.1, from coordinate 682,203 downwards.
GCGGATATTATTGCGGTTATTTTTGTGGATATCATTGCGGTTATTTTGCTGTAATATTTGCGGTTAATTTTGCGGATATTATTGCGGTTATTTTTGCGGATATCATTGCGGTTATTTTTGCGGATATCATTGCGGTAATTTTGCGGTAATGTTTGCGGTTATTTTTGCGGTGATATTTGCGGTTATTTTTGCGGATATCATTGCGGTTATTTTGCTGTAATATTTGCGGTTAATTTTGCGGATATTATTGCGGTTAATTTTGCGGATATCATTGCGGTTATTTTTGCGGATATCATTGCGGATATTTTGCGGTGATATTTGCGGTTATTTTTGCGGATATCATTGCGGTTATTTTGCGGTGATATTTGCGGTTATTTTTGAGGATATCATTGCGGTTATTTTGCGGTGATATTTGCGGTTATTTTTGCGGATATCATTGCGGTTATTTTGCGGTAATAATTGCGGTTATTTTTGCGGATATTATTGCGGTTATTTTTGCGGATATCATTGCGGTTATTTTGCGGTGATATTTGCGGTTATTTTTGCGGATATCATTGCGGTTATTTTGCGGTAATATTTGCGGTTATTTTTGCGGATATCATTGCGGTTATTTTTGCGGATATTATTGCGGTTATTTTTGCGGATATTATTGCGGTTATTTTTGCGGATATCATTGCAGTTATTTTGCGGTAACATTTGCGGTTATTTTTGCGGTTATTTTTGCGGATATCATTGCGGTTATTTTGCGGTAATATTTGCGGTTATTTTTGCGGTTATTATTGCGGTTATTTTGCTGTAATATTTGCGGTTAATTTGGCGGATATCATTGCGGTTTTTTTGCGGATATTATTGCGGTTATTTTTGCGGATATCATTGCGGTTATTTTGCGGTGATATTTGCGGTTATTTTTGCGGATATCATTGCGGTTATTTTTGCGGATATCATTGCGGTTATTTTTGCGGATATTATTGCGAATATTTTTGCGGATATCAAAACGGTTATTTTGCGGTAACATTTGCGGTTATTTTTGCGGATATTATTGCGGTTATTTTTTCGGATATCATTGCGGTTATTTTGCGGTAATATTTGCGGTTATTTTTGCGGATATTAATGCGGTTATTTTGCTGTAATATTTGCGGTTATATTTGCGGATATCATTGCCGTTATTTTGCGGTGATATATGCGGTTATTTTTGCGGATATCATTGCGGTTATTTTGCGGTAATATTTGCGGTTATTTTTGCGGATATCATTGCGGTTATTTTTGCGGATATTATTGCGGTTATTTTTGCGGATATCATTGCGGTTATTTTGCTGTTATATTTGCGGTTATTTTTGCGGATATTATTGCGGTTATTTTTACGGACATCATTGCGGTTATTTTGCGGTAACATTTGCGGTTATTTTTGCGGATATTATTGCGGTTATTTTTGCGGATATCATTGCGGTTATTTTGCTGTAATATTTGCGGTTAATTTTGCGGATATTATTGCGGTTATTTTGCGGTGATATTTGCGGTTATTTTTGCGGATATCATTGCGGTTATTTTGCGGTGATATTTGCGGTTATTTTTGCGGATATCATTGCGGTTATTTTTGCGGATATTATTGCGGTTATTTTTGCGGATATCATTGCGGTTATTTTGCTGTAATATTTGCGGTTAATTTTGCGGATATTATTGCGGTTATTTTTGCGGATATCATTGCGGTTATTATTGCGGATATCATTGCGGTTATTTTGCGGTGATATTTGCGGTTATTTTTGCGGATATCATTGCGGTTATTTTGCGGTAATATTTGCGGTTATTTTTGCGGATATCATTGCGGTTATTTTTGCGGATATTATTGCGGTTATTTTTGCGGATATTATTGCGGTTATTTTTGCGGATATCATTGCGGTTTTTTTGCGGTAACATTTGCGGTTATTTTTGCGGTGATATTTGCGGTTTTTTTTGCGGATATCATTGCGGATATTTTGCTGTAATATTTGCGGTTAATTTTGCGGATATTATTGCGGTTAATTTTGCGGATATCATTGCGGTTATTTTTGCGGATATCATTGCGGATATTTTGCGGTGATATTTGCGGTTATTTTTGCGGATATCATTGTGGTTATTTTGCGGTGATATTAGCGGTTATTTTTGAGGATATCATTGCGGTTATTTTGCGGTGATATTTGCGGTTATTTTTGCGGATATCATTGCGGTTATTTTGCGGTAATATTTGCGGTTATTTTTGCGGATATTATTGCGGTTATTTTTGCGGATATCATTGCGGTTATTTTGCGGTGATATTTGCGGTTATTTTTGCGGATATCATTGCGGTTATTTTGCGGTAATATTTGCGGTTATTTTTGCGGATATCATTGCGGTTATTTTTGCGGATATTATTGCGGTTATTTTTGCGGATATTATTGCGGTTATTTTTGCGGATATCATTGCAGTTATTTTGCGGTAACATTTTGCGGTTATTTTTGCGGTTATTTTTGCGGATATCATTGCGGTTATTTTGCGGTAATATTTGCGGTAATTTTTGCGGTTATTATTGCGGTTATTTTGCTGTAATATTTGCGGTTAATTTGGCGGATATCATTGCGGTTTTTTTGCGGATATTATTGCGGTTATTTTTGCGGATATCATTGCGGTTATTTTGCGGTGATATTTGCGGTTATTTTTGCGGATATCATTGCGGTTATTTTTGCGGATATCATTGCGGTTATTTTTGCGGATATTATTGCGAATATTTTTGCGGATATCATTGCGGTTATTTTGCGGTAACATTTGCGATTATTTTTGCGGATATTATTGCGGTTATTTTTTCGGATATCATTGCGGTTTTTTGCGGTAATATTTGCGGTTATTTTTGCGGATATTAATGCGGTTATTTTGCTGTAATATTTGCGGTTATATTTGCGGATATCATTGCCGTTATTTTGCGGTGATATTTGCGGTTATTTTTGCGGATATCATTGCGGTTATTTGGCGGTAATATTTGCGGTTATTTTTGCGGATATCATTGCGGTTATTTTTGCGGATATCATTGCGGTTATTTTGCTGTAATATTTGCGGTTATTTTTGCGGATATTATTGCGGTTATTTTTACGGACATCATTGCGGTTATTTTGCGGTAACATTTGCGGTTATTTTTGCGGATATCATTGCGGTTATTTTGCTGTAATATTTGCGGTTAATTTTGCGGATATTATTGCGGTTATTTTGCGGTGATATTTGCGGTTATTTTTGCGGATATCATTGCGGTTATTTTGCGGTGATATTTGCGGTTATTTTTGCGGATATCATTGCGGTTATTTTTGCGGATATTATTGCGGTTATTTTTGCGGATATCATTGCGGTTAATTTGCTGTAATATTTGCGGTTAATTTTGCGGATATTATTGCGGTTATTTTTGCGGATATCATTGCGGTTATTTTTGCGGATATCATTGCGGTTATTTTGCGGTGATATTTGCGGTTATTTTTGCGGATATCATTGCGGTTATTTTGCGGTAATATTTGCGGTTATTTTTGCGGATATCATTGCGGTTATTTTTGCGGATATTATTGCGGTTATTTTTGCGGATATTATTGCGGTTATTTTTGCGGATATCATTGCGGTTATTTTGCGGTAACATTTGCGGTTATTTTTGCGGATATTATTGCGGTTATTTTTGCGGATATCATTGCGGTTATTTTGCGGAGATATTTGCGGTTATTTTTGCGGATATCATTGCGGTTATTTTGCGGTAATATTTGCGGTTATTTTTGCGGATATTATTGCGGTTATTTTTGCGGATATCATTGCGGTTATTTTGCGGTGATATTTGCGGTTATTTTTGCGGATATCATTGCGGTTTTTTTTGCGGATATCATTGCGATTATTTTTGCGGATATCATTGCGGTTATTTTTGCGGATATTATTGCGGTTATTTTGCTGTAATATTTGCGGTTAATTTTGCGGATATTATTGCGGTTATTTTTGCGGATATCATTGCGGTTATTTTTGCGGATATCATTGCGGTTATTTTGCTGTAATATTTGCGGTTAATTTTGCGGATATTTTTGCCGTTATTTTTGCAGATATAATTGCGGTTATTTTTGCGGATATCATTGCGCTTATTTTGCTGTAATATTTGCGGTTAATTTTGCGGATATTATTGCGGTTAATTTTGCGGATATCATTGCGGTTATTTTTGCGGATATCATTGCGGATATTTTGCGGTGATATTTGCGGTTATTTTTGCGGATATCATTGTGGTTATTTTGCGGTGATATTAGCGGTTATTTTTGAGGATATCATTGCGGTTATTTTACGGTGATATTTGCGGTTATTTTTGCGGATATCATTGCGGTTATTTTGCGGTAATATTTGCGGTTATTTTTGCGGATATTATTGCGGTTATTTTTGCGGATATCATTGCGGTTATTTTGCGGTGATATTTGCGGTTATTTTTGCGGATATCATTGCGGTTATTTTGCGGTAATATTTGCGGTTATTTTTGCGGATATCATTGCGGTTATTTTTGCGGATATTATTGCGGTTATTTTTGCGGATATTATTGCGGTTATTTTTGCGGATATCATTGCAGTTATTTTGCGGTAACATTTTGCGGTTATTTTTGCGGTTATTTTTGCGGATATCATTGCGGTTATTTTGCGGTAATATTTGCGGTAATTTTTGCGGTTATTATTGCGGTTATTTTGCTGTAATATTTGCGGTTAATTTGGCGGATATCATTGCGGTTTTTTTGCGGATATTATTGCGGTTATTTTTGCGGATATCATTGCGGTTATTTTGCGGTGATATTTGCGGTTATTTTTGCGGATATCATTGCGGTTATTTTTGCGGATATCATTGCGGTTATTTTTGCGGATATTATTGCGAATATTTTTGCGGATATCATTGCGGTTATTTTGCGGTAACATTTGCGGTTATTTTTGCGGATATTATTGCGGTTATTTTTTCGGATATCATTGCGGTTTTTTGCGGTAATATTTGCGGTTATTTTTGCGGATATTAATGCGGTTATTTTGCTGTAATATTTGCGGTTATATTTGCGGATATCATTGCCGTTATTTTGCGGTGATATTTGCGGTTATTTTTGCGGATATCATTGCGGTTATTTGGCGGTAATATTTGCGGTTATTTTTGCGGATATCATTGCGGTTATTTTTGCGGATATCATTGCGGTTATTTTGCTGTAATATTTGCGGTTATTTTTGCGGATATTATTGCGGTTATTTTTACGGACATCATTGCGGTTATTTTGCGGTAACATTTGCGGTTATTTTTGCGGATATCATTGCGGTTATTTTGCTGTAATATTTGCGGTTAATTTTGCGGATATTATTGCGGTTATTTTGCGGTGATATTTGCGGTTATTTTTGCGGATATCATTGCGGTTATTTTGCGGTGATATTTGCGGTTATTTTTGCGGATATCATTGCGGTTATTTTTGCGGATATTATTGCGGTTATTTTTGCGGATATCATTGCGGTTATTTTGCTGTAATATTTGCGGTTAATTTTGCGGATATTATTGCGGTTATTTTGCGGTGATATTTGCGGTTATTTTTGCGGATATCATTGCGGTTATTTTGCGGTAATATTTGCGGTTATTTTTGCAGATATCATTGCGGTTATTTTTGCGGATATTATTGCGGTTATTTTTGCGGATATCATTGCGGTTATTTTTGCGGATATCATTGCGGTTATTTTGCGGTGATATTTGCGGATATCATTGCGGTTATTTTGCGGTGATATTTGCGGTTATTTTTGCGGATATCATTGCGGTTATTTTTGCGGATATCATTGCGGTTATTTTTGCGGATATTATTGCGAATATTTTTGCGGATATCATTGCGGTTATTTTGCGGTGATATTTGCGGTTATTTTTGAGGATATCAATGCGGTTATTGTGCGGTGATATTTGCGGTTATTTTTGCGGATATCATTGCGGTTATTTTGCGGTGATATTTGCGGTTAATTTTGCGGATATCATTGCGGTTATTTTGCGCTGATATTTGCGGTCATTTTTGCGGATATCATTGCGGTTATTTTGCGGTGATATTTGCGGTTATTTTTGCGGATATTATTGCGGTTATTTTGCTGTAATATTTGCGGTTAATTTTGCGGATATCATTGCGGCTATTTTTGTGGATATTATTGCGGTTATTTTTGCGGATATCATTGCGGTTATTTTGCGGTGATATTTGCGGTTATTTTTGCGGATATCATTGCGGTTATTTTGCGGTAATATTTGCGGTTATTTTTGCGGATATTATTGCGGTTATTTTTGCGGATATTATTGCGGTTATTTTTGCGGATATCATTGCGGTTATTTTTGCGGATATCATTGCGGTTATTTTGCGGTGATATTTGCGGTTATTTTTGCGGATATCATTGCGGTTATTTTGCGGTAATATTTGCGGTTATTTTTGCGGATATTATTGCGGTTATTTTGCTGTAATATTTGCGGTTACTTTTGCGGATATCATTGCGGTTATTTTGCGGTGATATTTGCGGTTATTTTTGCGGATATCATTGCGGTTATTTTGCGGTGATATTTGCGGTTATTTTTGCGGATATCATTGCGGTTATTTTGCGGTATTATTTGCGGTTATTTTTGCGGATATTATTGCGGTTATTTTTGCGGATATCATTGCGGTTATTTTGCGGTGATATTTGCGGTTATATTTGCGGATATCATTGCGGATATTTTGCGGTAATATTTGCGGTTATTTTTGCGGATATCATTGCGGTTATTTTTGCGGATATTATTGCGGTTATTTTGCGGTGATATTTGCGGTTATTTTTGCGGATATCATTGCGGTTATTTTGCGGTAACATTTGCGGTTATTTTTGCGGATATTATTGCGGTTATTTTTGCGGATATCATTGCGGTTATTTTGCGGAGATATTTGCGGTTATTTTTGCGGATATCATTGCGGTTATTTTGCGGTAATATTTGCGGTTATTTTTGCGGATATTATTGCGGTTATTTTTGCGGATATCATTGCGGTTATTTTGCGGTGATATTTGCGGTTATTTTTGCGGATATCATTGCGGTTTTTTTTGCGGATATCATTGCGATTATTTTTGCGGATATCATTGCGGTTATTTTTGCGGATATTATTGCGGTTATTTTGCTGTAATATTTGCGGTTATTTTTGCGGATATCATTGCGGTTATTTTGCGGTAATATTTGCGGTTATTTTTGCGGATATTATTGCGGTTATTTTTGCGGATATCATTGCGGTTATTTTGCGGTGATATTTGCGGTTATTTTTGCGGATATCATTGCGGTTATTTTGCGGTAATATTTGCGGTTATTTTTGCGGATATCATTGCGGTTATTTTTGCGGATATTATTGCGGTTATTTTTGCGGATATTATTGCGGTTATTTTTGCGGATATCATTGCAGTTATTTTGCGGTAACATTTTGCGGTTATTTTTGCGGTTATTTTTGCGGATATCATTGCGGTTATTTTGCGGTAATATTTGCGGTAATTTTTGCGGTTATTATTGCGGTTATTTTGCTGTAATATTTGCGGTTAATTTGGCGGATATCATTGCGGTTTTTTTGCGGATATTATTGCGGTTATTTTTGCGGATATCATTGCGGTTATTTTGCGGTGATATTTGCGGTTATTTTTGCGGATATCATTGCGGTTATTTTTGCGGATATCATTGCGGTTATTTTTGCGGATATTATTGCGAATATTTTTGCGGATATCATTGCGGTTATTTTGCGGTAACATTTGCGATTATTTTTGCGGATATTATTGCGGTTATTTTTTCGGATATCATTGCGGTTTTTTGCGGTAATATTTGCGGTTATTTTTGCGGATATTAATGCGGTTATTTTGCTGTAATATTTGCGGTTATATTTGCGGATATCATTGCCGTTATTTTGCGGTGATATTTGCGGTTATTTTTGCGGATATCATTGCGGTTATTTGGCGGTAATATTTGCGGTTATTTTTGCGGATATCATTGCGGTTATTTTTGCGGATATCATTGCGGTTATTTTGCTGTAATATTTGCGGTTATTTTTGCGGATATTATTGCGGTTATTTTTACGGACATCATTGCGGTTATTTTGCGGTAACATTTGCGGTTATTTTTGCGGATATCATTGCGGTTATTTTGCTGTAATATTTGCGGTTAATTTTGCGGATATTATTGCGGTTATTTTGCGGTGATATTTGCGGTTATTTTTGCGGATATCATTGCGGTTATTTTGCGGTGATATTTGCGGTTATTTTTGCGGATATCATTGCGGTTATTTTTGCGGATATTATTGCGGTTATTTTTGCGGATATCATTGCGGTTAATTTGCTGTAATATTTGCGGTTAATTTTGCGGATATTATTGCGGTTATTTTTGCGGATATCATTGCGGTTATTTTTGCGGATATCATTGCGGTTATTTTGCGGTGATATTTGCGGTTATTTTTGCGGATATCATTGCGGTTATTTTGCGGTAATATTTGCGGTTATTTTTGCGGATATCATTGCGGTTATTTTTGCGGATATTATTGCGGTTATTTTTGCGGATATTATTGCGGTTATTTTTGCGGATATCATTGCGGTTATTTTGCGGTAACATTTGCGGTTATTTTTGCGGATATTATTGCGGTTATTTTTGCGGATATCATTGCGGTTATTTTGCGGAGATATTTGCGGTTATTTTTGCGGATATCATTGCGGTTATTTTGCGGTGATATTTGCGGTTATTTTTGCGGATATCATTGCGGTTATTTTGCGGTAATATTTGCGGTTATTTTTGCGGATATTATTGCGGTTATTTTTGCGGATATCATTGCGGTTATTTTGCGGTGATATTTGCGGTTATTTTTGCGGATATCATTGCGGTTATTTTGCGGTAATATTTGCGGTTATTTTTGCGGATATCATTGCGGTTATTTTTGCGGATATTATTGCGGTTATTTTTGCGGATATTATTGCGGTTATTTTTGCGGATATCATTGCAGTTATTTTGCGGTAACATTTTGCGGTTATTTTTGCGGTTATTTTTGCGGATATCATTGCGGTTATTTTGCGGTAATATTTGCGGTAATTTTTGCGGTTATTATTGCGGTTATTTTGCTGTAATATTTGCGGTTAATTTGGCGGATATCATTGCGGTTTTTTTGCGGATATTATTGCGGTTATTTTTGCGGATATCATTGCGGTTATTTTGCGGTGATATTTGCGGTTATTTTTGCGGATATCATTGCGGTTATTTTTGCGGATATCATTGCGGTTATTTTTGCGGATATTATTGCGAATATTTTTGCGGATATCATTGCGGTTATTTTGCGGTAACATTTGCGGTTATTTTTGCGGATATTATTGCGGTTATTTTTTCGGATATCATTGCGGTTTTTTGCGGTAATATTTGCGGTTATTTTTGCGGATATTAATGCGGTTATTTTGCTGTAATATTTGCGGTTATATTTGCGGATATCATTGCCGTTTTTTTTTCGGTGATATTTGCGGTTATTTTTGCGGATATCATTGCGGTTATTTGGCGGTAATATTTGCGGTTATTTTTGCGGATATCATTGCGGTTATTTTTGCGGATATCATTGCGGTTATTTTGCTGTAATATTTGCGGTTATTTTTGCGGATATTATTGCGGTTATTTTTACGGACATCATTGCGGTTATTTTGCGGTAACATTTGCGGTTATTTTTGCGGATATCATTGCGGTTATTTTGCTGTAATATTTGCGGTTAATTTTGCGGATATTATTGCGGTTATTTTGCGGTGATATTTGCGGTTATTTTTGCGGATATCATTGCGGTTATTTTGCGGTGATATTTGCGGTTATTTTTGCGGATATCATTGCGGTTATTTTTGCGGATATTATTGCGGTTATTTTTGCGGATATCATTGCGGTTATTTTGCTGTAATATTTGCGGTTAATTTTGCGGATATTATTGCGGTTATTTTTGCGGATATCATTGCGGTTATTTTTGCGGATATCATTGCGGTTATTTTGCGGTGATATTTGCGGTTATTTTTGCGGATATCATTGCGGTTATTTTGCGGTAATATTTGCGGTTATTTTTGCGGATATCATTGCGGTTATTTTTGCGGATATTATTGCGGTTATTTTTGCGGATATTATTGCGGTTATTTTTGCGGATATCATTGCGGTTATTTTGCGGTGATATTTGCGGATATTTTTGCGGATATCATTGCGGTTATTTTGCGGTAATATTTGCGGTTATTTTTGCGCATATCATTGCGGTTATTTTTGCGGATATCATTGCGGTTATTTTGCGGTGATATTTGCGGTTATTTTTGCGGATATCATTGCGGTTATTTTGCGGTAACATTTGCGGTTATTTTTGCGGATATTATTGCGGTTATTTTTGCGGATATCAATGCGGTTATTTTGCGGAGATATTTGCGGTTATTTTTGCGGATATCATTGCGGTTATTTTGCGGTAATATTTGCGGTTATTTTTGCGGATATTATTGCGGTTATTTTTGCGGATATCATTGCGGTTATTTTGCGGTGATATTTGCGGTTATTTTTGCGGATATCATTGCGGTTATTTTTGCGGATATTATTGCGGTTATTTTTGCGGATATCATTGCGGTTATTTTGCTGTAATATTTGCGGTTAATTTTGCGGATATTATTGCGGTTATTTTTGCGGATATCATTGCGGTTATTTTTGCGGATATCATTGCGGTTATTTTGCGGTGATATTTGCGGTTATTTTTGCGGATATCATTGCGGTTATTTTGCGGTAATATTTGCGGTTATTTTTGCGGATATCATTGCGGTTATTTTTGCGGATATTATTGCGGTTATTTTTGCGGATATTATTGCGGTTATTTTTGCGGATATCATTGCGGTTATTTTGCGGTAACATTTGCGGTTATTTTTGCGGATATTATTGCGGTTATTTTTGCGGATATCATTGCGGTTATTTTGCGGAGATATTTGCGGTTATTTTTGCGGATATCATTGCGGTTATTTTGCGGTAATATTTGCGGTTATTTTTGCGGATATTATTGCGGTTATTTTTGCGGATATCATTGCGGTTATTTTTGCGGATATTATTGCGGTTATTTTGCTGTAATATTTGCGGTTAATTTTGCGGATATTATTGCGGTTATTTTTGCGGATATCATTGCGGTTATTTTTGCGGATATCATTGCGGTTATTTTGCTGTAATATTTGCGGTTAATTTTGCGGATATTTTTGCCGTTATTTTTGCAGATATAATTGCGGTTATTTTTGCGGATATCATTGCGCTTATTTTGCTGTAATATTTGCGGTAAATTTTGCCTATATTATTGCGGTTATTTTTGCGGATATCATTGCGGTTATTTTGCGGTAACATTTGCGGTTATTTTTGCGGATATTATTGCGGTTATTTTTGCGGATATCATGGCGGTTATTTTGCGGTAACATTTGCGGTTATTTTTGCGGAAATTATTGCGGTTATTTGGCGGTAATATTTGCGGTTATTTTTGCGGATATCATTGCGGTTATTTTTGCGGATATCATTGCGGTTATTTTGCGGTGATATTTGCGGTTATTTTTGCGGATATCATTGCGGTTATTTTGCGGTAATATTTGCGGTTATTTTTGCGGATATCATTGCGGTTATTTTTGCGGATATTATTGCGGTTATTTTTTCGGATATTATTGCGATTATTTTTGCGGATATCATTGCGGTTAATTTGCGGTAACATTTGCGGTTATTTTTGCGGATATTATTGCGGTTATTTTTGCGGATATCATGGCGGTTATTTTGCGGTAACATTTGCGGTTATTTTTGCGGAAATTATTGCGGTTATTTGGCGGTAATATTTGCGGTTATTTTTGCGGATATCATTGCGGTTTTTTTTGCGGATATTATTGCGGTTATTTTTGCGGATATCAATGCGGTTATTTTGCGGTGATATTTGCGGTTATTTTTGCGGATATCATTGCGGTTATTTTGCGGTAATATTTGCGGTTATTTTTGCGGATATTATTGCGGTTATTTTTGCGGATATCATTGCGGTTATTTTGCTGTAATATTTGCGGTTAATTTTGCGGATATTATTGCGGTTATTTTTGCGGATATCATTGCGGTTATTTTTGCGGATATCATTGCGGTTATTTTGCGGTAATATTTGCGGTTATTTTTGCGGATATCATTGCGGTTATTTTTGCGGATATTATTGCGGTTATTTTTGCGGATATTATTGCGGTTATTTTTGCGGATATCATTGCGGTTATTTTGCGGTAACATTTGCGGTTATTTTTGCGGAAATTATTGCGGTTATTTTGCGGCAATATTTGCGGTTATTTTTGCGGATATCATTGCGGTTATTTTTGCGGATATTATTGCGGTTATTTTTGCGGATATCATTGCGGTTATTTTTGCGGATATCATTGCGGTTATTTTTGCGGATATTATTGCGGTTATTTTTGCGGATATCATTGCGGTTATTTTGCGGTGATATTTGCGGTTATTTTTGCGGATATCATTGCGGTTATTTTGCTGTAATATTTGCGGTTAATTTTGCGGATATCATTGCGGTTATTTTTGCGGATATCATTGCGGTTATTTTTGCGGATATTATTGCGGTTATTTTTGCGGATATCATTGCGGTTATTTTGCGGTGATATTTGCGGTTATTTTTGCGGATATCATTACGGTTATTTTGCGGTAATGTTTGCGGTTATTTTTGCGGATATCATTGCGGTTATTTTTGCGGTGATATTTGCGGTTATTTTTGCGTATATCATTGCGGTTATTTTGCTGTAATATTTGCGGTTAATTTTGCGGATATTATTGCGGTTATTTTTGCGGATATCATTGCGGTTATTTTTGCGGATATCATTGCGGTTATTTTGCGGTGATATTTGCGGTTATTTTTGTGGATATCATTGCGTTTATTTTGCGGTAATATTTGCGGTTATTTTTGCGGATATCAATGCGGTTATTTTTGCGGATATTATTTCGGTTATTTTTGCGGATATCATTGCGGTTATTTTGCTGTAATATTTGCGGTTAATTTTGCGGATATTATTGCGGTTATTTTTGCGGATATCATTGCGGTTATTTTTGCGGATATCATTGCGGTTATTTTGCGGTGATATTTGCGGTTATTTTTGCGGATATCATTGCGGTTATTTTGCGGTAATATTTGCGGTTATTTTTGCGGAAATCATTGCGGTTATTTTTGCGGATATTATTGCGGTTATTTTTGCGGATATTATTGCGGCTATTTTTGCGGATATCATTGCGGTTATTTTGCTGTAACATTTGCGGATATTATTGCGGTTATTTTAGCGGATATCATTGCGGTTATTTTGCGGTAATATTTGCGGTTATTTTTGCGGATATTATTGCGGTTATTTTTGCGGATATCATTGCGGTTATTTTGCTGTAATAATTGCGGTTAATTTTGCGGATATTATTGCGGTTATTTTTGCGGATATCATTGCGGTTATTTTTGCGGATATCATTGCGGTTATTTTGCGGTGATATTTGCGGTTATTTTTGCGGATATCATTGCGGTTATTTTGCGGTAATATTTGCGGTTATTTTTGCGGATATCATTGCGGTTATTTTTGCGGATATTATTGCGGTTATTTTTGCGGATATCATTGCAGTTATTTTGCGGTAACATTTGCGGTTATTTTTGCGGTTATTTTTGCGGATATCATTGCGGTTATTTTGCGGTAATATTTGCGGTTATTTTTGCGGATATTATTGCGGTTATTTTGCTGTAATATTTGCGGTTATTTTTGCGGATATTATTGCGGTTATTTTTGCGGATATCATTGCGGTTATTTTGCGGTGATATTTGCGGTTATTTTTGCGGATATTATTGCGGTTATTTTTGCGGATATCATTGCGGTTATTTTTGCGGATATCATTGCGGTTATTTTGCGGTGATATTTGCGGTTATTTTTGCGGATATCATTGCGGTTATTTTGCGGTAATATTTGCGGTTATTTTTGCGGATATCATTGCGGTTATTTTTGCGGATATTATTGCGGTTATTTTTGCGGATATTATTGCGGTTATTTTTGCGGATATCATTGCAGTTATTTTGCGGTAACATTTGCGGTTATTTTTGCGGATATTATTGCGGTTATTTTTGCGGATATCATTGCGGTTATTTTTGCGGATATTATTGCGGTTATTTTTGCGGATATCATTGCGGTTATTTTGCGGTAACATTTGCGGTTATTTTTGCGGATATTATTGCGGTTATTTTTGCGGATATCATTGCGGTTATTTTGCGGTAATATTTGCGGTTATTTTTGCGGATATTATTGCGGTTATTTTGCTGTAATATTTGCGGTTAATTTGGCGGATATCATTGCGGTTTTTTTGCGGATATTATTGCGGATATTTTTGCGGATATCATTGCGGTTATTCTGCGGTGATATTTGCGGTTATTTTTGCGGATATTATTGCGGTTATTTTTGCGGATATCATTGCGGTTATTTTGCGGTAATATTTGCGGTTATTTTTGTGGATATTAATGCGGTTATTTTGCTGTAATATTTGCGGTTAATTTTGCGGATATCATTGCGGTTATTTTTGCGGATATTATTGCGGTTATTTTTGCGGATATCATTGTGGTTATTTTGCGGTGATATTAGCGGTTATTTTTGCGGATATCATTGCGGTTATTTTGCGGTAATATTTGCGGATATTATTGCGGTTATTTTTGCGGATATCATTGCGGTTATTTTGCGGAGATATTTGCGGTTATTTTTGCGGATATCATTGCGGTTATTTTGCTGTAATATTTGCGGTTATTTTTGCGGATATTATTGCGGTTATTTTTGCGGATATCATAGCGGTTATTTTGCGGTAACATTTGCGGTTATTTTTGCGGATATTATTGCGGTTATTTTTGCGGATATCATTGCGGTTATTTTGCTGTAATATTTGCGGTTAATTTTGCGGATATTATTGCGGTTATTTAGCGGTGATATTTGCGGTTATTTTTGCGGATATCATTGCGGTTATTTTGCGGTAATATTTGCGGTTATTTTTGCGGATATCATTGCGGTTATTTTTGCGGATATCATTGCGGTTATTTTGCGGTAACATTTGCGGTTATTTTTGCGGATATTATTGCGGTTATTTTTGCGGATATCATTGCGGTTATTTTTGCGGATATTATTGCGGTTATTTTTGCGGATATCATTGCGGTTATTTTGCTGTAATATTTGCGGTTAATTTTGCGGATATTATTGCGGTTATTTTGCGGTGATATTGGCGGTTATTTTTGCGGATATCATTGCGGTTATTTTGCGGTGATATTTGCGGTTATTTTTGCGGATATCATTGCAGTTATTTTGCGGTAACATTTGCGGTTATTTTTGCGGTTATTTTTGCGGATATCATTGCGGTTATTTTGCGGTAATATTTGCGGTTATTTTTGCGGATATTATTGCGGTTATTTTGCTGTAATATTTGCGGTTATTTTTGCGGATATTATTGCGGTTATTTTTGCGGATATCATTGCGGTTATTTTGCGATGATATTTGCGGATATTTTTGCGGATATTATTGCGGTTATTTTTGCGGATATCATTGCGGTTATTTTGCTGTAATATTTGCGGTTAATTTTGCGGATATTATTGCGGTTATTTTTGCGGTTATTTTTGCGGTTATTTTTTTGGATATCATTGCGGTTATTTTGCGGTAATATTTGCGGTTATTTTTGCGGATATTATTGCGGTTATTTTGCTGTAATATTTGCGGTTAATTTGGCGGATATCATTGCGGTTTTTTTTGCGGATATTTTTGCGGATATCATTGCGGTTATTCTGCGGTGATATTTGCGGTTATTTTTGCGGATATCATTGCGGTTATTTTTGCGGATATTATTGCGGTTATTTTTGCGGATATTATTGCGGTTATTTTTGCGGATATCATTGCGGTTATTTTGCGGTAACATTTGCGGTTATTTTTGCGGATATTATTGCGGTTATTTTTGCGGATATCATTGCGGTTATTTTGCGGTAATATTTGCGGTTATTTTTGCGGATATTAATGCGGTTATTTTGCTGTAATATTTGCGGTTAATTTTGCGGATATCATTGCGGTTATTTTTGCGGATATTATTGCGGTTATTTTTGCGGATATCATTGTGGTTATTTTGCGGTGATATTTGCGGTTATTTTTGCGGATATCATTGCGGTTATTTTGCGGTAATATTTGCGGATATTATTGCGGTTATTTTTGCGGATATCATTGCGGTTATTTTGCGGAGATATTTGCGGTTATTTTTGCGGATATCATTGCGGTTATTTTGCTGTAATATTTGCGGTTATTTTTGCGGATATTATTGCGGTTATTTTTGCGGATATCATTGCGGTTATTTTGCTGTAATATTTGCGGTTATTTTTGCGGATATTAATGCGGTTATTTTGCTGTAATATTTGCGGTTAATTTTGCGGATATCATTGCGGTTATTTTTGCGGATATTATTGCGGTTATTTTTGCGGATATCATTGTGGTTATTTTGCGGTGATATTTGCGGTTATTTTTGCGGATATCATTGCGGTTATTTTGCGGTAATATTTGCGGATATTATTGCGGTTATTTTTGCGGATATCATTGCGGTTATTTTGCGGAGATATTTGCGGTTATTTTTGCGGATATCATTGCGGTTATTTTGCTGTAATATTTGCGGTTATTTTTGCGGATATTATTGCGGTTATTTTTGCGGATATCATTGCGGTTATTTTGCTGTAATATTTGCGGTTAATTTTGCGGATATTATTGCGGTTATTTAGCGGTGATATTTGCGGTTATTTTTGCGGATATCATTGCGGTTATTTTGCGGTGATATATGCGGTTATTTTTGCGGATATCAATGCGGTTATTTTGCGGTAATATTTGCGGTTATTTTTGCGGATATCATTGCGGATATTTTTGCGGATATCATTGCGGTTATTTTTGCGGATATCATTGCGGTTATTTTGCGGTGATATTTGCGGTTATTTTTGCGGATATCATTGCGGTTATTTTGCGGTAATATTTGCGGTTATTTTTGCGGATATCATTGCGGTTATTTTTGCGGATATTATTGCGGTTATTTTTGCGGATATCATTGCGGTTATTTTGCTGTAATATTTGCGGTTATTTTTGCGGATATTATTGCGGTTATTTTTGCGGATATCATTGCGGATATTTTTGCGGATATCATTGCGGTTATTTTGCGGTAACATTTGCGGTTATTTTTGCGGATATTATTGCGGTTATTTTTGCGGATATCATTGCGGTTATTTTGCTGTAATATTTGCGGTTAATTTTGCGGATATTATTGCGGTTATTTTGCGGTGATATTGGCGGTTATTTTTGCGGATATCATTGCGGTTATTTTGCGGTGATATTTGCGGTTATTTTTGCGGATATCATTGCGGTTATTTTTGCGGATATTATTGCGGTTATTTTTGCGGATATTATTGCGGTTATTTTTGCGGATATCATTGCAGTTATTTTGCGGTAACATTTGCGGTTATTTTTGCGGATATCATTGCGGTTATTTTGCGGTAATATTTGCGGTTATTTTTGCAGATATTATTGCGGTTATTTTTGCGGATATCATTGCGGTTATTTTGCGATGATATTTGCGGATATTTTTGCGGATATTATTGCGGTTATTTTTGCGGATATCATTGCGGTTATTTTGCTGTAATATTTGCGGTTAATTTTGCGGATATCATTGCGGTTATTTTTGCGGATATCATTGCGGTTATTTTGCGGTGATATTTGCGGTTATTTTTGCGGATATCATTGCGGTTATTTTTGCGGATATTATTGCGGTTATTTTTGCGGATATTATTGCGGTTACTTTTGCAGATATCATTGCGGTTATTTTGCGGTAACATTTGCGGTTATTTTTGCGGATATTATTGCGGTTAATTTTGCGGATATCATGGCGGTTATTTTGCGGTGATATTTGCGGTTATTTTTGCGGATATCATTGCGGTTATTTTTGCGGATATTATTGCGGTTATTTTTGCGGATATTATTGCGGTTATTTTGCTGTAATATTTGCGGTTAATTTTGCGGATATCATTGCGGTTATTTTTGCGGTGATATTTGCGGTTATTTTTGAGGATATCAATGCGGTTATTGTGCGGTGATATTTGCGGTTATTTTTGCGGATATCATTGCGGTTATTTTGCGGTAACATTTGCTGTTATTTTTGCGGATATTAATGCGGTTATTTTTGCGGATATCATTGCGGTTATTTTGCTGTAATATTTGCGGTTAATTTTGCGGATATCATTGCGGTTATTTTTGCGGATATCATTGCGGTTATTTTGCGGTGATATTTGCGGTTATTTTTGAGGATATCAATGCGGTTATTGTGCGGTGATATTTGCGGTTATTTTTGCGGATATCATTGCGGTTATTTTGCGGTGATATTTGCGGTTAATTTTGCGGATATCATTGCGGTTATTTTGCGCTGATATTTGCGGTCATTTTTGCGGATATCATTGCGGTTATTTTGCGGTGATATTTGCGGTTATTTTTGCGGATATTATTGCGGTTATTTTGCTGTAATATTTGCGGTTAATTTTGCGGATATCATTGCGGCTATTTTTGTGGATATTATTGCGGTTATTTTTGCGGATATCATTGCGGTTATTTTGCGGTGATATTTGCGGTTATTTTTGCGGATATCATTGCGGTTATTTTGCGGTAATATTTGCGGTTATTTTTGCGGATATTATTGCGGTTATTTTTGCGGATATTATTGCGGTTATTTTTGCGGATATCATTGCGGTTATTTTTGCGGATATCATTGCGGTTATTTTGCGGTGATATTTGCGGTTATTTTTGCGGATATCATTGCGGTTATTTTGCGGTAATATTTGCGGTTATTTTTGCGGATATTATTGCGGTTATTTTGCTGTAATATTTGCGGTTACTTTTGCGGATATCATTGCGGTTATTTTGCGGTGATATTTGCGGTTATTTTTGCGGATATCATTGCGGTTATTTTGCGGTGATATTTGCGGTTATTTTTGCGGATATCATTGCGGTTATTTTGCGGTAATATTTGCGGTTATTTTTGCGGATATTATTGCGGTTATTTTTGCGGATATCATTGCGGTTATTTTGCGGTGATATTTGCGGTTATTTTTGCGGATATCATTGCGGATATTTTGCGGTAATATTTGCGGTTATTTTTGCGGATATCATTGCGGTTATTTTTGCGGATATTATTGCGGTTATTTTTGCGGATATCATTGCGGTTATTTTGCGGTGATATTTGCGGTTATTTTTGCGGATATCATTGCGGTTATTTTGCGGTAATATTTGCGGTTATTTTTGCGGATATTATTGCGGTTATTTTTGCGGATATCATTGCGGTTATTTTGCGGTGATATTTGCGGTTATTTTTGCGGATATCATTGCGGATATTTTGCGGTAATATTTGCGGTTATTTTTGCGGATATCATTGCGGTTATTTTTGCGGATATTATTGCGGTTATTTTTGCGGATATCATTGCGGTTATTTTGCTGTAATATTTGCGGTTAATTTTGCGGATATTATTGCGGTTATTTTTGCGGATATCATTGCGGTTATTTTAGCGGATATCATTGCGGTTATTTTGCGGTGATATTTGCGGTTATTTTTGCGGATATCATTGCGGTTATTTTGCGGTGATATTTGCGGTTATTTTTGCGGATATCATTGCGGTTATTTTGCGGTAATATTTGCGGTTATTTTTGCGGATATCATTGCGGATATTTTTGCGGATATCATTGCGGTTATTTCGCGGTAACATTTGCGGTTATTTTTGCGGATATTATTGCGGTTATTTTTGCGGATATCATTGCGGTTATTTTGCTGTAATATTTGCGGTTAATTTTGCGGATATTATTGCGGTTATTTTGCGGTGATATTGGCGGTTATTTTTGCGGATATCATTGCGGTTATTTTGCGGTGATATTTGCGGTTATTTTTGCGGATATCATTGCGGTTATTTTTGCGGATATTATTGCGGTTATTTTTGCGGATATTATTGCGGTTATTTTTGCGGATATCATTGCAGTTATTTTGCGGTAACATTTGCGGTTATTTTTGCGGTTATTTTTGCGGATATCATTGCGGTTATTTTGCGGTAATATTTGCGGTTATTTTTGCGGATATTATTGCGGTTATTTTTGCGGATATCATTGCGGTTATTTTGCGATGATATTTGCGGATATTTTTGCGGATATTATTGCGGTTATTTTTGCGGATATCATTGCGGTTATTTTTGCGGATATCATTGCGGTTATTTTGCGGTGATATTTGCGGATATCATTGCGGTTATTTTGCGGTGATATTTGCGGTTATTTTTGCGGATATCATTGCGGTTATTTTTGCGGATATCATTGCGGTTATTTTTGCGGATATTATTGCGAATATTTTTGCGGATATCATTGCGGTTATTTTGCGGTGATATTTGCGGTTATTTTTGAGGATATCAATGCGGTTATTGTGCGGTGATATTTGCGGTTATTTTTGCGGATATCATTGCGGTTATTTTGCGGTGATATTTGCGGTTAATTTTGCGGATATCATTGCGGTTATTTTGCGCTGATATTTGCGGTCATTTTTGCGGATATCATTGCGGTTATTTTGCGGTGATATTTGCGGTTATTTTTGCGGATATTATTGCGGTTATTTTGCTGTAATATTTGCGGTTAATTTTGCGGATATCATTGCGGCTATTTTTGTGGATATTATTGCGGTTATTTTTGCGGATATCATTGCGGTTATTTTGCGGTGATATTTGCGGTTATTTTTGCGGATATCATTGCGGTTATTTTGCGGTAATATTTGCGGTTATTTTTGCGGATATTATTGCGGTTATTTTTGCGGATATTATTGCGGTTATTTTTGCGGATATCATTGCGGTTATTTTTGCGGATATCATTGCGGTTATTTTGCGGTGATATTTGCGGTTATTTTTGCGGATATCATTGCGGTTATTTTGCGGTAATATTTGCGGTTATTTTTGCGGATATTATTGCGGTTATTTTGCTGTAATATTTGCGGTTACTTTTGCGGATATCATTGCGGTTATTTTGCGGTGATATTTGCGGTTATTTTTGCGGATATCATTGCGGTTATTTTGCGGTGATATTTGCGGTTATTTTTGCGGATATCATTGCGGTTATTTTGCGGTAATATTTGCGGTTATTTTTGCGGATATTATTGCGGTTATTTTTGCGGATATCATTGCGGTTATTTTGCGGTGATATTTGCGGTTATATTTGCGGATATCATTGCGGATATTTTGCGGTAATATTTGCGGTTATTTTTGCGGATATCATTGCGGTTATTTTTGCGGATATTATTGCGGTTATTTTTGCGGATATCATTGCGGTTATTTTGCTGTAATATTTGCGGTTAATTTTGCGGATATTATTGCGGTTATTTTTGCGGATATCATTGCGGTTATTTTAGCGGATATCATTGCGGTTATTTTGCGGTGATATTTGCGGTTATTTTTGCGGATATCATTGCGGTTATTTTGCGGTAATATTTGCGGTTATTTTTGCGGATATCATTGCTGTTATTTTTGCGGATATTATTGCGGTTATTTTTGCGGATATTATTGCGGTTATTTTTCCGGATATCATTGCGGTTATTTTGCGGTAACATTTGCGGTTATTTTTGCGGATATTATTGCAGTTATTTTAGCGGATATCATTGCGGTTATTTTGCGGTAATATTTGCGGTTATTTTTGCGGATATTATT
Organism: Sisyra terminalis; assembly: GCA_958496175.1. Taxonomy (NCBI): domain Eukaryota; kingdom Metazoa; phylum Arthropoda; class Insecta; order Neuroptera; family Sisyridae; genus Sisyra; species Sisyra terminalis. The sequence goes on along the minus strand of OY292279.1, from coordinate 660,443 downwards.
GCGGTTATTTTGCTGTAATATTGGCGGTTAATTTTGCGGATATCATTGCGGTTATTTTTGCGGATATTATTGCGGTTATTTTTGCGGATATCATTGCGGTTATTTTGCGGTGATATTTGCGGATATTTTTGCGGATATCATTGCGGTTATTTTGCGGTAATATTTGCGGTTATTTTTGCGCATATCATTGCGGTTATTTTTGCGGATATCATTGCGGTTATTTTGCGGTGATATTTGCGGTTATTTTTGCGGATATCATTGCGGTTATTTTGCGGTAATATTTGCGGTTATTTTTGCAGATATCATTGCGGTTATTTTTGCGGATATTATTGCGGTTATTTTTGCGGATATCATTGCGGTTATTTTTGCGGATATCATTGCGGTTATTTTGCGGTGATATTTGCGGATATCATTGCGGTTATTTTGCGGTAATATTTGCGGTTATTTTTGCGGATATTATTGCGGTTATTTTTGCGGATATCATTGCGGTTATTTTGCGGTGATATTTGCGGTTATTTTTGCGGATATTATTGCGTTTATTTTTGCGGATATTATTGCGGTTATTTTTGCGGATATCATTGCGGTTATTTTGCGGTGATATTTGCGGTTATTTTTGCGCATATCATTGCGGTTATTTTTGCGGATATCATTGCGGTTATTTTGCGGTGATATTTGCGGTTATTTTTGCGGATATCATTGCGGTTATTTTGCGGTAATATTTGCGGTTATTTTTGCAGATATCATTGCGGTTATTTTTGCGGATATTATTGCGGTTATTTTTGCGGATATCAATGCGGTTATTTTTGCGGATATCATTGCGGTTATTTTGCGGTGATATTTGCGGTTATTTTTGCGGATATCATTGCGGTTATTTTGCGGTAATATTTGCGGTTATTTTTGCGGATATTATTGCGGTTATTTTTGCGGATATCATTGCGGTTATTTTTGCGGATATAATTGCGGTTATTTTTGCGGATATCATTGCGGTTATTTTTGCGGTTATCATTGCGGTTATTTTGCGGTAATATTTGCGGTAATTTTTGCGGATATCATTGCGGTTAATTTGCGGTGATATTTGCGGTTATTTTTGCGGATATTATTGCGGTTATTTTTGCGGATATCATTGCGGTTATTTTGCGGTGATATTTGCGGTTATTTTTGCGGATATCATTGCGGTTATTTTTGCGGATATTATGGCGGTTATTTTTGCGGATATTATTGCGGTTATTTTTGCGGATATCATTGCGGTTATTTTGCGGTGATATTTGCGGTTATTTTTGCGGATATCATTGCGGTTATTTTGCGGTAATATTTGCGGTTATTTTTGCGGATATCATTGCGGTTATTTTTGCGGATATCATTGCGGTTATTGTGCGGTGATATTTGCGGTTATTTTTGCGGATATCATTGCGGTTATTTTGCGGTAATATTTGCGGGTATTTTTGCGGATATCATTGCGGTTATTTTTGCGGATATTATTGCGGTTATTTTTGCGGATATCATTGCGGTTATTTTTGCGGATATCATTGCGGTTATTTTGCGGTAATATTTGCGGTAATTTTTGCGGATATCATTGCGGTTAATTTGCGGTGATATTTGCGGTTATTTTTGCGGATATTATTGCGGTTATTTTTGCGGATATCATTGCGGTTATTTTGCGGTGATATTTGCGGTTATTTTTGCGGATATCATTGCGGTTATTTTTGCGGATATTATGGCGGTTATTTTTGCGGATATTATTGCGGTTATTTTTGCGGATATCATTGCGGTTATTTTGCGGTGATATTTGCGGTTATTTTTGCGGATATCATTGCGGTTATTTTGCGGTAATATTTGCGGTTATTTTTGCGGATATCATTGCGGTTATTTTTGCGGATATCATTGCGGTTATTGTGCGGTGATATTTGCGGTTATTTTTGCGGATATCATTGCGGTTATTTTGCGGTAATATTTGCGGGTATTTTTGCGGATATCATTGCGGTTATTTTTGCGGATATTATTGCGGTTATTTTTGCGGATATCATTGCGGTTATTTTTGCGGATATCATTGCGGTTATTTTGCGGTGATATTTGCGGTTATTTTTGCGAATATCATTGCGGTTCTTTGCGGTAATATTTATGGTTATTTTTGCGGATATTATTGCGGTTATTTTTGCGGATATCATTGCGGTTATTTCGCGGTGATATTTGCGGTTATTTTTGCGGATATCATTGCGGTTATTTTGCGGTAATATTTGCGGTTATTTTTGCGGATATTATTGCGGTTATTTTGCTGTAATATTGGCGGTTAATTTTGCGGATATCATTGCGGTTATTTTTGCGGATATTATTGCGGTTATTTTTGCGGATATCATTGCGGTTTTTTTGCGGTGATATTTGCGGATATTTTTGCGGATATCATTGCGGTTATTTTGCGGTAATATTTGCGGTTATTTTAGCGCATATCATTGCGGTTATTTTTGCGGATATCATTGCGGTTATTTTGCGGTGATATTTGCGGTTATTTTTGCGGATATCATTGCGGTTATTTTGCGGTAATATTTGCGGTTATTTTTGCAGATATCATTGCGGTTATTTTTGCGGATATTATTGCGGTTATTTTTGCGGATATCATTGCGGTTATTTTTGCGGATATCATTGCGGTTATTTTGCGGTGATATTTGCGGTTATTTTTGCGGATATCATTGCGGTTATTTTGCGGTAATATTTGCGGTTATTTTTGCGGATATTATTGCGGTTATTTTTGCGGATATCATTGCGGTTATTTTGCGGTGATATTTGCGGTTATTTTTGCGGATATTATTGCGTTTATTTTTGCGGATATTATTGCGGTTATTTTTGCGGATATCATTGCGGTTATTTTGCGGTGATATTTGCGGTTATTTTTGCGGATATCATTGCGGTTATTTTGCGGTGATATTTGCGGTTATTTTTGCGGATATCATTGCGGTTATTTTGCGGTAATATTTGCGGTTATTTTTGCAGATATCATTGCGGTAATTTTTGCGGATATTATTGCGGTTATTTTTGCGGATATCAATGCGGTTATTTTTGCGGATATCATTGCGGTTATTTTGCGGTGATATTTGCGGTTATTTTTGCGGATATCATTGCGGTTATTTTGCGGTAATATTTGCGGTTATTTTTGCGGATATTATTGCGGTTATTTTTGCGGATATCATTGCGGTTATTTTTGCGGATATAATTGCGGTTATTTTTGCGGATATCATTGCGGTTATTTTTGCGGATATCATTGCGGTTATTTTGCGGTAATATTTGCGGTTATTTTTGCGGATATCATTGCGGTTAATTTGCGGTGATATTTGCGGTTATTTTTGCGGATATTATTGCGGTTATTTTTGCGGATATCATTGCGGTTATTTTGCGGTGATATTTGCGGTTATTTTTGCGGATATCATTGCGGTTATTTTTGCGGATATTATTGCGGTTATTTTTGCGGATATTATTGCGGTTATTTTTGCGGATATCATTGCGGTTATTTTGCGGTGATATTTGCGGTTATTTTTGCGGATATCATTGCGGTTATTTTGCGGTAATATTTGCGGTTATTTTTGCGGATATCATTGCGGTTACTTTTGCGGATATCATTGCGGTTATTGTGCGGTGATATTTGCGGTTATTTTTGCGGATATCATTGCGGTTATTTTGCGGTAATATTTGCGGGTATTTTTGCGGATATCATTGCGGTTATTTTTGCGGATATTATTGCGGTTATTTTTGCGGATATCATTGCGGTTATTTTTGCGGATATCATTGCGGTTATTTTGCGGTGATATTTGCGGTTATTTTTGCGAATATCATTGCGGTTCTTTGCGGTAATATTTATGGTTATTTTTGCGGATATTATTGCGGTTATTTTTGCGGATATCATTGCGGTTATTTCGCGGTGATATTTGCGGTTATTTTTGCGGATATCATTGCGGTTATTTTGCGGTTATATTTGCGGTTATTTTTGCGGATATTATTGCGGTTATTTTGCTGTAATATTTGCGGTTATTTTTGCGGATATCATTGCGGTTATTTTGCGGTGATATTTGCGGTTATTTTTGCGGATATCATTGCGGTTATTTTGCGGTGATATTTGCGGTTATTTTTGCGGATATTATTGCGGTTATTTTTGCGGATATCATTGCGGTTATTTTGCTGTAATATTTGCGGTTAATTTTGCGGATATTATTGCGGTTATTTTTGCGGATATCATTGCGGTTATTTTTGCGGATATCATTGCGGTTATTTTGCGGTGATATTTGCGGTTATTTTTGCGGATATCATTGCGGTTATTTTGCGGTAATATTTGCGGTTATTTTTGCGGATATCATTGCTGTTATTTTTGCGGATATTATTGCGGTTATTTTTGCGGATATTATTGCGGTTATTTTTGCGGATATCATTGCGGTTATTTTGCGGTGATATTTGCGGTTATTTTTGCGGATATTATTGCGTTTATTTTTGCGGATATTATTGCGGTTATTTTTGCGGATATCATTGCGGTTATTTTGCGGTGATATTTGCGGTTATTTTTGCGGATATCATTGCGGTTATTTTGCGGTGATATTTGCGGTTATTTTTGCGGATATCATTGCGGTTATTTTGCGGTAATATTTGCGGTTATTTTTGCGGATATTATTGCGGTTATTTTTGCGGATATCATTGCGGTTATTTTTGCGGATATAATTGCGGTTATTTTTGCGGATATCATTGCGGTTATTTTTGCGGATATCATTGCGGTTATTTTGCGGTAATATTTGCGGTTATTTTTGCGGATATCATTGCGGTTAATTTGCGGTGATATTTGCGGTTATTTTTGCGGATATTATTGCGGTTATTTTTGCGGATATCATTGCGGTTATTTTGCGGTGATATTTGCGGTTATTTTTGCGGATATCATTGCGGTTATTTTTGCGGATATTATTGCGGTTATTTTTGCGGATATTATTGCGGTTATTTTTGCGGATATCATTGCGGTTATTTTGCGGTGATATTTGCGGTTATTTTTGCGGATATCATTGCGGTTATTTTGCGGTAATATTTGCGGTTATTTTTGCGGATATCATTGCGGTTACTTTTGCGGATATCATTGCGGTTATTGTGCGGTGATATTTGCGGTTATTTTTGCGGATATCATTGCGGTTATTTTGCGGTAATATTTGCGGGTATTTTTGCGGATATCATTGCGGTTATTTTTGCGGATATTATTGCGGTTATTTTTGCGGATATCATTGCGGTTATTTTTGCGGATATCATTGCGGTTATTTTGCGGTGATATTTGCGGTTATTTTTGCGAATATCATTGCGGTTCTTTGCGGTAATATTTATGGTTATTTTTGCGGATATTATTGCGGTTATTTTTGCGGATATCATTGCGGTTATTTCGCGGTGATATTTGCGGTTATTTTTGCGGATATCATTGCGGTTATTTTGCGGTTATATTTGCGGTTATTTTTGCGGATATTATTGCGGTTATTTTGCTGTAATATTTGCGGTTATTTTTGCGGATATCATTGCGGTTATTTTGCGGTGATATTTGCGGTTATTTTTGCGGATATCATTGCGGTTATTTTGCGGTGATATTTGCGGTTATTTTTGCGGATATTATTGCGGTTATTTTTGCGGATATCATTGCGGTTATTTTGCTGTAATATTTGCGGTTAATTTTGCGGATATTATTGCGGTTATTTTTGCGGATATCATTGCGGTTATTTTTGCGGATATCATTGCGGTTATTTTGCGGTGATATTTGCGGTTATTTTTGCGGATATCATTGCGGTTATTTTGCGGTAATATTTGCGGTTATTTTTGCGGATATCATTGCTGTTATTTTTGCGGATATTATTGCGGTTATTTTTGCGGATATTATTGCGGTTATTTTTGCGGATATCATTGCGGTTATTTTGCGGTAACATTTGCGGTTATTTTTGCGGATATTATTGCGGTTATTTTAGCGGATATCATTGCGGTTATTTTGCGGTAATATTTTCGGTTATTTTTGCGGATATTATTGCGGTTATTTTGCTGTAATATTTGCGGTTAATTTTGCGGATATCATTGCGGTTATTTTTGCGGATATTATTGCGGTTATTTTTGCGGATATCATTGTGGTTATTTTGCGGTGATATTTGCGGATATTTTTGCGGATATCATTGCGGTTATTTTGCGGTAATATTTGCGGTTATTTTTGCGCATATCATTGCGGTTATTTTTGCTGATATCATTGCGGTTATTTTGCGGTGATATTAGCGGTTATTTTTGCGGATATCAATGCGGTTATTTTGCGGTAATATTTGCGGTTATTTTTGCAGATATCATTGCGGTTATTTTTGCGGATATTATTGCGGTTATTTTTGCGGATATCATTGCGGTTATTTTTGCGGATATCATTGCGGTTATTTTGCGGTGATATTTGCGGTTATTTTTGCGGATATCATTGCGGTTATTTTGCGGTAATATTTGCGGTTATTTTTGCGGATATTATTGCGGTTATTTTTGCGGATATCATAGCGGTTATTTTGCGGTGATATTTGCGGTTATTTTTGCGGTTATTTTTGCGGATATTATTGCGGTTATTTTTGCGGATATTATTGCGGTTATTTTTGCGGATATCATTGCGGTTATTTTGCGGTGATATTTGCGGTTATTTTTGCGGATATCATTGCGGTTATTTTGCGGTAATATTTGCGGTTATTTTTGCGGATATTATTGCGGTTATTTTTGCGGATATCATTGCGGTTATTTTTGCGGATATAATTGCGGTTATTTTTGCGGATATCATTGCGGTTATTTTGCGGTAATATTTGCGGTTATTTTTGCGCATATCATTGCGGTTATTTTTGCTGATATCATTGCGGTTATTTTGCGGTGATATTAGCGGTTATTTTTGCGGATATCAATGCGGTTATTTTGCGGTAATATTTGCGGTTATTTTTGCAGATATCATTGCGGTTATTTTTGCGGATATTATTGCGGTTATTTTTGCGGATATCATTGCGGTTATTTTTGCGGATATTATTGCGGTTATTTTTGCGGATATCATTGCGGTTATTTGTGCGGATATCATTGCGGTTATTATGCGGTGATATTTGCGGTTATTTTTGCGGATATCATTGCGGTTATTTTGCGGTAATATTTGCGGTTATTTTTGCGGATATTATTGCGGTTATTTTTGCGGATATCATTGCGGTTATTTTTGCGGATATAATTGCGGTTATTTTTGCGGATATCATTGCGGTTATTTTTGCGGATATCATTGCGGTTATTTTGCGGTAATATTTGCGGTTATTTTTGCGGATATCATTGCGGTTATTTTGCGGTGATATTTGCGGTTATTTTTGCGGATAATATTGCGGTTATTTTTGCGGATATCATTGCGGTTATTTTGCGGTGATATTTGCGGTTATTTTTGCGGATATCATTGCGGTTATTTTTGCGGATATTATTGCGGTTATTTTTGCGGATATTATTGCGGTTATTTTTGCGGATTACATTGCGGTTATTTTGCGGTGATATTTGCGGTTATTTTTGCGGATATCATTGCGGTTATTTTGCGGTAATATTTGCGGTTATTTTTGCGGATATCATTGCGGTTATTTTTGCGGATATCATTGCGGTTATTGTGCGGTGATATTTGCGGTTATTTTTGCGGAAATCATTGCGGTTATTTTGCGGTAATATTTGCGGGTATTTTTGCGGATATCATTGCGGTTATTTTTGCGGATATTATTGCGGTTATTTTTGCGGATATCATTGCGGTTATTTTTGCGGATATCATTGCGGTTATTTTGCGGTAATATTTATGGTTATTTTTGCGGATATTATTGCGGTTATTTTTGCGGATATCATTGCGGTTATTTCGCGGTGATATTTGCGGTTATTTTTGCGGATATCATTGCGGTTATTTTGCGGTAATATTTGCGGTTATTTTTGCGGATATTATTGCGGTTATTTTGCTGTAATATTTGCGGTTATTTTTGCGGATATCATTGCGGTTATTTTGCGGTGATATTTGCGGTTATTTTTGCGGATATCATTGCGGTTATTTTGCGGTGATATTTGCGGTTATTTTTGCGGATATCATTGCGGTTATTTTGCGGTAATATTTATGGTTATTTTTGCGGATATTATTGCGGTTATTTTTGCGGATATCATTGCGGTTATTTTGCGGTGATATTTGCGGTTATTTTTGCGGATATCATTGCGGTTATTTTGCGGTAATATTTGCGGTTATTTTTGCGGATATCATTGCGGTTATTTTTGCGGATATTATTGCGCTTATTTTTGCGGATATCATTGCGGTTATTTTTGCGGATATCATTGCGGTTATTTTGCGGTAATATTTGCGGTTATTTTTGCGGATATCATGGCGGTTATTTTGCGGTGATATTTGCGGTTATTTTTGCGGATATTATAGCGGTTATTTTTGCGGATATCATTGCGGTTATTTTGCGGTGTTATTTGCGGTTATTTTTGCGGATATCATTGCGGTTATTTTTGCGGATATTATTGCGGTTATTTTGCGGTAACATTTGCGGTTATTTTTGCGGATATTATTGCGGTTATTTTTGCGGATATCATTGCGGTTATTTTGCGGTGATATTTGCGGTTATTTTTGCGGATATCATTGCGGTTATTTTGCGGTGATATTTGCGGTTATTTTTGCGGATATCATTGCGGTTATTTTTGCGAATATTATTGCGGTTATTTTTGCGGATATCATTGCGGTTATTTTGCGGTGATATTTGCGGTTAATTTTGCGGATATCATTGCGGTTATTTTGCGGTAATATTTGCGGTTATTTTTGTTGATATCATTGCGGTTATTTTTGCGGATATTATTGCGGTTATTTTGCTGTAATATTTGCGGTTAATTTTGCGGATATCATTGCGGCTATTTTTGTGGATATTATTGCGGTTATTTTTGCGGATATCATTGCGGTTATTTTGCGGTGATATTTGCGGTTATTTTTGCGGATTTCATTGCGGTTATTTTGCGGTAATATTTGCGGTTATTTTTGCGGATATTATTGCGGTTATTTTTGCGGATATTATTGCGGTTATTTTTGCGGATATCATTGCGGTTATTTTTGCGGATATCATTGCGGTTATTTTGCGGTGATATTTGCGGTTATTTTTGCGGATATCATTGCGGTTATTTTGCGGTAATATTTGCTGTTATTTTTGCGGATATTATTGCGGTTATTTTGCTGTAATATTTGCGGTTATTTTTGCGGATATCATTGCGGTTATTTTGCGGTGATATTTGCGGTTATTTTTGCGGATATCATTGCGGTTATTTTGCGGTGATATTTGCGGTTATTTTTGCGGATATCATTGCGGTTATTTTGCGGTAATATTTGCGGTTATTTTTGCGGATATTATTGCGGTTATTTTTGCGGATATCATTGCGGTTATTTTGCGGTGATATTTGCGGTTATTTTTGCGGATATCATTGCGGTTATTTTGCGGTAATATTTGCGGTTATTTATGCGGATATCATTGCGGTTATTTTTGCGGATATTATTGCGGCTATTTTTGCGGATATCATTGCGGTTATTTTGCTGTAATATTTGCGGTTAATTTTGCGGATATTATTGCGGTTTTTTTTGCGGATATCATTGCGGTTATTTTTGCGGATATCATTGCGGTTATTTTGCGGTGATATTTGCGGTTATTTTTGCGGATATCATTGCGGTTATTTTGCGGTAATATTTGCGGTTATTTTTGCGGATATCATTGCTGTTATTTTTGCGGATATTATTGCGGTTATTTTTGCGGATATTATTGCCGTTATTTTTGCGGATATCATTGCGGTTATTTTGCGGTAACATTTGCGGTTATTTTTGCGGATATTATTGCGGTTATTTTTGCGGATATCATTGCGGTTATTTTGCGGTAATATTTGCGGTTATTTTTGCGGATATTATTGCGGTTATTTTGCTGTAATATTTGCGGTTAATTTTGCGGATATCATTGCGGTTATTTTTGCGGATATTATTGCGGTTATTTTTGCGGATATCATTGCGGTTATTTTGCGGTGATATTTGCGGTTATTTTTACGGATATCATTGCGTTTATTTTGCGGTAATATTTGCGGTTATTTTTGCGCATATCATTGCGGTTATTTTTGCGGATATCATTGCGGATATTTTGCGGTGATATTTGCGGTTATTTTTGCGGATATCATTGCGGTTATTTTGCGGTAATATTTGCGGTTATTTTTGCAGATATCATTGCGGTTATTTTTGCGGATATTATTGCGGTTATTTTTGCGGATATCATTGCGGTTATTTTTGCGGATATCATTGCGGTTATTTTGCGGTGATATTTGCGGTTATTTTTGCGGATATCATTGCGGTTATTTTGCGGTAATATTTGCGGTTATTTTTGCGGATATTATTGCGGTTATTTTTGCGGATATCATTGCGGTTATTTTGCGGTGATATTTGCGGTTATTTTTGCGGTTATTTTTGCGGATATTATTGCGGTTATTTTTGCGGATATTATTGCGGTTATTTTTGCGGATATCATTGCGGTTATTTTGCGGTGATATTTGCGGTTATTTTTGCGCATATCATTGCGGTTATTTTTGCGGATATCATTGCGGTTATTTTGCGGTGATATTTGCGGTAATTTTTGCGGATATCATTGCGGTTATTTTGCGGTGATATTTGCGGTTATTTTTGCGGATATCATTGCGGTTATTTTGCTGTATTATTTATGGTTATTTTTGCGGATATTATTGCGGTTATTTTTGCGGATATCATTGCGGTTATTTTGCGGTGATATTTGCGGTTATTTTTGCGGATATCATTGCGGTTATTTTGCGGTAATATTTGTGGTTATTTTTGCGGATATCATTGCGGTTATTTTTGCGGATATTATTGCGCTTATTTTTGCGGATATCATTGCGGTTATTTTTGCGGATATCATTGCGGTTATTTTGCGGTAATATTTGCGGTTATTTTTGCGGATATCATGGCGGTTATTTTGCGGTGATATTTGCGGTTATTTTTGCGGATATTATTGCGGTTATTTTTGCGGATATCATTGCGGTTATTTTGCGGTGTTATTTGCGGTTATTTTTGCGGATATCATTGCGGTTATTTTTGCGGATATTATTGCGGTTATTTTGCGGTAACATTTGCGGTTATTTTTGCGGATATTATTGCGGTTATTTTTGCGGATATCATTGCGGTTATTTTGCGGTGATATTTGCGGTTATTTTTGCGGATATCATTGCGGTTATTTTGCGGTGATATTTGCGGTTATTTTAGCGGATATCATTGCGGTTATTTTGCGGTGATATGTGCGGTTATTTTTGCGGATATCATTGCGGTTATTTTGCGGTAATATTTGCGGTTATTTTTGCGGATATCATTGCGGTTATTTTTGCGGATATCATTGCGGTTATTTTGCGGTAATATTTGCGGTTATTTTTGCGGATATCATTGCGGTTATTTTTGCGGATATTATTGCGGTTATTTTTGCGGATATCATTGCGGTTATTTTGCGGTGATATTTGCGGTTATTTTTGCGGATATCATTGCGGTTATTTTGCGGTAATATTTGCGGTTATTTTTGCGGATATTATAGCGGTTATTTTGCTGTAATATTTGCGGTTATTTTTGCGGATATCATTGCGGTTATTTTTGCGGATATCATTGCGGTTATTTTGCGGTAATATTTGCGGTTATTTTTGCGGATATCATGGCGGTTATTTTGCGGTGATATTTGCGGTTATTTTTGCGTATATTATTGCGGTTATTTTTGCGGATATCATTGCGGTTATTTTGCGGTGTTATTTGCGGTTATTTTTGCGGATATCATTGCGGTTATTTTTGCGGATATTATTGCGGTTATTTTGCGGTAACATTTGCGGTTATTTTTGCGGATATTATTGCGGTTATTTTTGCGGATATCATTGCGGTTATTTTGCGGTAATATTTGCGGTTATTTTTGCGGATATCATTGCGGTTATTTTTGCGGAGATCATTGCGGTTATTTTGCGGTGATATTTGCGGTTATTTTTGCGGATATCATTGCGGTTATTTTGCGGTAATATTTGCAGTTATTTTTGCGGATATCATTGCGGTTATTTTTGCGGATATCATTGCGGTTATTGTGCGGTGATATTTGCGGTTATTTTTGCGGATATCATTGCGGTTATTTTGCGGTAATATTTGCGGTTATTTTTGCGGATATCACTGCGGTTATTTTTGCGAATATTATTGCGGTTATTTTTGCGGATATCATTGCGGTTATTTTTGCGGATATCATTGCGGTTATTTTGCGGTGATATTTGCGGTTATTTTTGCGAATATCATTGCGGTTATTTTGCGGTAATATTTATGGTTATTTTTGCGGATATTATTGCGGTTATTTTTGCGGATATCATTGCGGTTATTTCGCGGTGATATTTGCGGTTATTTTTGCGGATATCATTGCGGTTATTTTGCGGTAATATTTGCGGTTATTTTTGCGGATATTATTGCGGTTATTTTGCGGTAACATTTGCGGTTATTTTTGCGGATATTATTGCGGTTACTTTTGCGGATATCATTGCGGTTATTTTGCGGTGATATTTGCGGTTATTTTTGCGGATATCATTGCGGTTATTTTGCGGTGATATTTGCGGTTATTTTTGCGGATATCATTGCGGTTATTTTGCGTTGATATGTGCGGTTATTTTTGCGGATATCATTGCGGTTATTTTGCGGTAATATTTGCGGTTATTTTTGCGGATATCATTGCGGTTATTTTTGCGGATATCATTGCGGTTATTTTGCGGTAATATTTGCGGTTATTTTTGCGGATATCATTGCGGTTATTTTTGCGGATATTATTGCGGTTATTTTTGCGGATATCATTGCGGTTATTTTGCGGTGATATTTGCGGTTATTTTTGCGGATATCATTGCGGTTATTTTGCGGTAATATTTGCGGTTATTTTTGCGGATATTATTGCGGTTATTTTGCTGTAATATTTGCGGTTATTTTTGCGGATATCATTGCGGTTATTTTTGCGGATATCATTGCGGTTATTTTGCGGTAATATTTGCGGTTATTTTTGCGGATATAATGGCGGTTATTTTGCGGCGATATTTGCGGTTATTTTTGCGGATATTATTGCGGTTATTTTTGCGGATATCATTGCGGTTATTTTGCGGTGTTATTTGCGGTTATTTTTGCGGATATCATTGCGGTTATTTTTGCGGATATTATTGCGGTTATTTTGCGGTAACATTTGCGGTTATTTTTGCGGATATTATTGCGGTTAATTTTGCGGATATCATTGCGGTTATTTTGCGGTAATATTTGCGGTTATTTTTGCGGATATCATTGCGGTTATTTTTGCGGAGATCATTGCGGTTATTTTGCGGTGATATTTGCGGTTATTTTTGCGGATATCATTGCGGTTATTTTGCGGTAATATTTGCGGTTATTTTTGCGGATATCATTGCGGTTATTTTTGCGGATATCATTGCGGTTATTGTGCGGTGATATTTGCGGTTATTTTTGCGGATATCATTGCGGTTATTTTGCGGTAATATTTGCGGTTATTTTTGCGGATATCATTGCGGTTATTTTTGCGGATATTATTGCGGTTATTTTTGCGGATATAATTGCGGTTATTTTTGCGGATATCATTGCGGTTATTTTGCGGTGATATTTGCGGTTATTTTTGCGAATATCATTGCGGTTATTTTGCGGTAATATTTATGGTTATTTTTGCGGATATTATTGCGGTTATTTTTGCGGATATCATTGCGGTTATTTCGCGGTGATATTTGCGGTTATTTTTGCGGATATCATTGCGGTTATTTTGCGGTAATAATTGCGGTTATTTTTGCGGATATTATTGCGGTTATTTTGCTGTAATATTTGCGGTTATTTTTGCGGATATCATTGCGGTTATTTTGCGGTGATATTTGCGGTTATTTTTGCGGATATCATTGCGGTTATTTTGCGGTGATATTTGCGGTTATTTTTGCGGATATCATTGCGGTTATTTTGCTGTATTATTTATGGTTATTTTTGCGGATATTATTGCGGTTATTTTTGCGGATATCATTGCGGTTATTTTGCGGTGATATTTGCGGTTATTTTTGCGGATATCATTGCGGTTATTTTGCGGTAATATTTGCGGTTATTTTTTCGGATATCATTGCGGTTATTTTTGCGGATATTATTGCGCTTATTTTTGCGGATATCATTGCGGTTATTTTTGCGGATATCATTGCGGTTATTTTGCGGTAATATTTGCGGTTATTTTTGCGGATATCATGGCGGTTATTTTGCGGTGATTTTTGCGGTTATTTTTGCGGATATTATTGCGGTTATTTTTGCGGATATCATTGCGGTTATTTTGCGGTGTTATTTGCGGTTATTTTTGCGGATATCATTGCGGTTATTTTTGCGGATATTATTGCGGTTATGTTGCGGTAACATTTGCGGTTATTTTTGCGGATATTATTGCGGTTATTTTTGCGGATATCATTGCGGTTATTTTGCGGTGATATTTGCGGTTATTTTTGCGGATATCATTGCGGTTATTTTGCGGTAATATTTGCGGTTATTTTTGCGGATATTATTGCGGTTATTTTGCTGTAATATTTGCGGTTATTTTTGCGGATATCATTGCGGTTATTTTTGCGGATATCATTGCGGTTATTTTGCGGTAATATTTGCGGTTATTTTTGCGGATATTATTGCGGTTATTTTTGCGGATATTATTGCGGTTATTTTGCGGTAACATTTGCGGTTATTTTTGCGGATATTATTGCGGTTAATTTTGCGGATATCATTGCGGTTATTTTGCGGTAATATTTGCGGTTATTTTTGCGGATATCATTGCGGTTATTTTTGCGGAGATCATTGCGGTTATTTTGCGGTGATATTTGCGGTTATTTTTGCGGATATCATTGCGGTTATTTTGCGGTAATATTTGCGGTTATTTTTGCGGATATCATTGCGGTTATTTTTGCGGATATCATTGCGGTTATTGTGCGGTGATATTTGCGGTTATTTTTGCGGATATCATTGCGGTTATTTTGCGGTAATATTTGCGGTTATTTTTGCGGATATCATTGCGGTTATTTTTGCGGATATTATTGCGGTTATTTTTGCGGATATCATTGCGGTTATTTTTGCGGATATCATTGCGGTTATTTTGCGGTGATATTTGCGGTTATTTTTGCGAATATCATTGCGGTTATTTTGCGGTAATATTTATGGTTATTTTTGCGGATATTATTGCGGTTAATTTTGCGGATATCATTGCGGTTATTTTGCGGTAATATTTGCGGTTATTTTTGCGGATATCATTGCGGTTATTTTTGCGGAGATCATTGCGGTTATTTTGCGGTGATATTTGCGGTTATTTTTGCGGATATCATTGCGGTTATTTTGCGGTAATATTTGCGGTTATTTTTGCGGATATCATTGCGGTTATTTTTGCGGATATCATTGCGGTTATTGTGCGGTGATATTTGCGGTTATTTTTGCGGATATCATTGCGGTTATTTTGCGGTAATATTTGCGGTTATTTTTGCGGATATCATTGCGGTTATTTTTGCGGATATTATTGCGGTTATTTTTGCGGATATCATTGCGGTTATTTTTGCGGATATCATTGCGGTTATTTTGCGGTGATATTTGCGGTTATTTTTGCGAATATCATTGCGGTTATTTTGCGGTAATATTTATGGTTATTTTTGCGGATATTATTGCGGTTATTTTTGCGGATATCATTGCGGTTATTTCGCGGTGATATTTGCGGTTATTTTTGCGGATATCATTGCGGTTATTTTGCGGTGTTATTTGCGGTTATTTTTGCGGATATCATTGCGGTTATTTTTGCGGATATTATTGCGGTTATTTTGCGGTAACATTTGCGGTTATTTTTGCGGATATTATTGCGGTTAATTTTGCGGATATCATTGCGGTTATTTTGCGGTAATATTTGCGGTTATTTTTGCGGATATCATTGCGGTTATTTTTGCGGAGATCATTGCGGTTATTTTGCGGTGATATTTGCGGTTATTTTTGCGGATATCATTGCGGTTATTTTGCGGTAATATTTGCGGTTATTTTTGCGGATATCATTGCGGTTATTTTTGCGGATATCATTGCGGTTATTGTGCGGTGATATTTGCGGTTATTTTTGCGGATATCATTGCGGTTATTTTGCGGTAATATTTGCGGTTATTTTTGCGGATATCATTGCGGTTATTTTTGCGGATATTATTGCGGTTATTTTTGCGGATATCATTGCGGTTATTTTTGCGGATATCATTGCGGTTATTTTGCGGTGATATTTGCGGTTATTTTTGCGAATATCATTGCGGTTATTTTGCGGTAATATTTATGGTTATTTTTGCGGATATTATTGCGGTTATTTTTGCGGATATCATTGCGGTTATTTCGCGGTGATATTTGCGGTTATTTTTGCGGATATCATTGCGGTTATTTTGCGGTAATATTTGCGGTTATTTTTGCGGATATTATTGCGGTTATTTTGCTGTAATATTTGCGGTTATTTTTGCGGATATCATTGCGGTTATTTTGCGGTGATATTTGCGGTTATTTTTGCGGATATCATTGCGGTTATTTTGCGGTGATATTTGCGGTTATTTTTGCGGATATCATTGCGGTTATTTTGCTGTATTATTTATGGTTATTTTTGCGGATATTATTGCGGTTATTTTTGCGGATATCATTGCGGTTATTTTGCGGTGATATTTGCGGTTATTTTTGCGGATATCATTGCGGTTATTTTGCGGTAATATTTGCGGTTATTTTTTCGGATATCATTGCGGTTATTTTTGCGGATATTATTGCGCTTATTTTTGCGGATATCATTGCGGTTATTTTTGCGGATATCATTGCGGTTATTTTTGCGGATATTATTGCGGTTATTTTGCGGTAACATTTGCGGTTATTTTTGCGGATATTATTGCGGTTAATTTTGCGGATATCATTGCGGTTATTTTGCGGTAATATTTGCGGTTATTTTTGCGGATATCATTGCGGTTATTTTTGCGGAGATCATTGCGGTTATTTTGCGGTGATATTTGCGGTTATTTTTGCGGATATCATTGCGGTTATTTTGCGGTAATATTTGCGGTTATTTTTGCGGATATCATTGCGGTTATTTTTGCGGATATCATTGCGGTTATTGTGCGGTGATATTTGCGGTTATTTTTGCGGATATCATTGCGGTTATTTTGCGGTAATATTTGCGGTTATTTTTGCGGATATCATTGCGGTTATTTTTGCGGATATTATTGCGGTTATTTTTGCGGATATAATTGCGGTTATTTTTGCGGATATCATTGCGGTTATTTTGCGGTGATATTTGCGGTTATTTTTGCGAATATCATTGCGGTTATTTTGCGGTAATATTTATGGTTATTTTTGCGGATATTATTGCGGTTATTTTTGCGGATATCATTGCGGTTATTTCGCGGTGATATTTGCGGTTATTTTTGCGGATATCATTGCGGTTATTTTGCGGTAATAATTGCGGTTATTTTTGCGGATATTATTGCGGTTATTTTGCTGTAATATTTGCGGTTATTTTTGCGGATATCATTGCGGTTATTTTGCGGTGATATTTGCGGTTATTTTTGCGGATATCATTGCGGTTATTTTGCGGTGATATTTGCGGTTATTTTTGCGGATATCATTGCGGTTATTTTGCTGTATTATTTATGGTTATTTTTGCGGATATTATTGCGGTTATTTTTGCGGATATCATTGCGGTTATTTTGCGGTGATATTTGCGGTTATTTTTGCGGATATCATTGCGGTTATTTTGCGGTAATATTTGCGGTTATTTTTTCGGATATCATTGCGGTTATTTTTGCGGATATTATTGCGCTTATTTTTGCGGATATCATTGCGGTTATTTTTGCGGATATCATTGCGGTTATTTTGCGGTAATATTTGCGGTTATTTTTGCGGATATCATGGCGGTTATTTTGCGGTGATTTTTGCGGTTATTTTTGCGGATATTATTGCGGTTATTTTTGCGGATATCATTGCGGTTATTTTGCGGTGTTATTTGCGGTTATTTTTGCGGATATCATTGCGGTTATTTTTGCGGATATTATTGCGGTTATGTTGCGGTAACATTTGCGGTTATTTTTGCGGATATTATTGCGGTTATTTTTGCGGATATCATTGCGGTTATTTTGCGGTGATATTTGCGGTTATTTTTGCGGATATCATTGCGGTTATTTTGCGGTAATATTTGCGGTTATTTTTGCGGATATTATTGCGGTTATTTTGCTGTAATATTTGCGGTTATTTTTGCGGATATCATTGCGGTTATTTTTGCGGATATCATTGCGGTTATTTTGCGGTAATATTTGCGGTTATTTTTGCGGATATAATGGCGGTTATTTTGCGGCGATATTTGCGGTTATTTTTGCGGATATTATTGCGGTTATTTTTGCGGATATCATTGCGGTTATTTTGCGGTGTTATTTGCGGTTATTTTTGCGGATATCATTGCGGTTATTTTTGCGGATATTATTGCGGTTATTTTGCGGTAACATTTGCGGTTATTTTTGCGGATATTATTGCGGTTAATTTTGCGGATATCATTGCGGTTATTTTGCGGTAATATTTGCGGTTATTTTTGCGGATATCATTGCGGTTATTTTTGCGGAGATCATTGCGGTTATTTTGCGGTGATATTTGCGGTTATTTTTGCGGATATCATTGCGGTTATTTTGCGGTAATATTTGCGGTTATTTTTGCGGATATCATTGCGGTTATTTTTGCGGATATCATTGCGGTTATTGTGCGGTGATATTTGCGGTTATTTTTGCGGATATCATTGCGGTTATTTTGCGGTAATATTTGCGGTTATTTTTGCGGATATCATTGCGGTTATTTTTGCGGATATTATTGCGGTTATTTTTGCGGATATCATTGCGGTTATTTTTGCGGATATCATTGCGGTTATTTTGCGGTGATATTTGCGGTTATTTTTGCGAATATCATTGCGGTTATTTTGCGGTAATATTTATGGTTATTTTTGCGGATATTATTGCGGTTATTTTTGCGGATATCATTGCGGTTATTTCGCGGTGATATTTGCGGTTATTTTTGCGGATATCATTGCGGTTATTTTGCGGTAATATTTGCGGTTATTTTTGCGGATATTATTGCGGTTATTTTGCTGTAATATTTGCGGTTATTTTTGCGGATATCATTGCGGTTATTTTGCGGTGATATTTGCGGTTATTTTTGCGGATATCATTGCGGTTATTTTGCGGTGATATTTGCGGTTATTTTTGCGGATATCATTGCGGTTATTTTGCTGTATTATTTATGGTTATTTTTGCGGATATTATTGCGGTTATTTTTGCGGATATCATTGCGGTTATTTTGCGGTGATATTTGCGGTTATTTTTGCGGATATCATTGCGGTTATTTTGCGGTAATATTTGCGGTTATTTTTTCGGATATCATTGCGGTTATTTTTGCGGATATTATTGCGCTTATTTTTGCGGATATCATTGCGGTTATTTTTGCGGATATCATTGCGGTTATTTTGCGGTAATATTTGCGGTTATTTTTGCGGATATCATGGCGGTTATTTTGCGGTGATATTTGCGGTTATTTTTGCGGATATTATTGCGGTTATTTTTGCGGATATCATTGCGGTTATTTTGCGGTGTTATTTGCGGTTATTTTTGCGGATATCATTGCGGTTATTTTTGCGGATATTATTGCGGTTATTTTGCGGTAACATTTGCGGTTATTTTTGCGGATATTATTGCGGTTATTTTTGCGGATATCATTGCGGTTATTTTGCGGTGATATTTGCGGTTATTTTTGCGGATATCATTGCGGTTACTTTGCGGTGATATTTGCGGTTATTTTTGCGGATATCATTGCGGTTATTTTGCGGTGATATGTGCGGTTATTTTTGCGGATATCATTGCGGTTATTTTGCGGTAATATTTGCGGTTATTTTTGCGGATATCATTGCGGTTATTTTGCGGTGATATTTGCGGTTATTTTTGCGGATATCATTGCGTTTATTTTGCGGTGATATTTGCGGTTATTTTTGCGGATATCATTGCGGTTATTTTGCGGTAATATATGCGGTTATTTTGCGGTGATATTTGCGGTTATTTTTGCGGATATCATTGCGGTTATTTTGCGGTAATATTTGCGGTTATTTTTGCGGATATTATTGCGGTTATTTTGCTGTAATATTTGCGGTTATTTTTGCGGATATCATTGCGGTTATTTTTGCGGATATCATTGCGGTTATTTTGCGGTAATATTTGCGGTTATTTTTGCGGATATCATGGCGGTTATTTTGCGGTGATATTTGCGGTTATTTTTGCGGATATTATTGCGGTTATTTTTGCGGATATCATTGCGGTTATTTTGCGGTGTTATTTGCGGTTATTTTTGCGGATATCATTGCGGTTATTTTTGCGGATATTATTGCGGTTATTTTGCGGTAACATTTGCGGTTATTTTTGCGGATATTATTGCGGTTATTTTTGCGGATATCATTGCCGTTATTTTGCGGTAATATTTGCGGTTATTTTTGCGGATATCATTGCGGTTATTTTGCGGTGATATTTGCGGTTATTTTTGCGGATATCATTGCGGTTATTTTGCGGTGATATGTGCGGTTATTTTTGCGGATATCATTGCGGTTATTTTGCGGTAATATTTGCGGTTATTTTTGCGGATATCATTGCGGTTATTTTGCGGTAATATTTGCGGTTATTTTTGCGGATATCATTGCGGTTATTTTTGCGGATATTATTGCGGTTATTTTTGCGGATATCATTGCGGTTATTTTGCGGTGATATTTGCGGTTATTTTTGCGGATATCATTGCGGTTATTTTGCGGTAATATTTGCGGTTATTTTTGCGGATATTATTGCGGTTATTTTGCTGTAATATTTGCGGTTATTTTTGCGGATATCATTGCGGTTATTTTGCGGTGATATTTGCGGTTATTTTTGCGGATATCATTGCGGTTATTTTGCGGTAATATTAGCGGTTATTTTTGCGGATATCATTGCGGTTATTTTGCGGTAATATTTATGGTTATTTTTGCGGATATTATTGCGGTTATTTTTGCGGATATCATTGCGGTTATTTTTGCGGATATCATTGCGGTTATTTTGCGGTAATATTTGCCGTTATTTTTGTGGATATCATTGCGGTTATTTTGCGGTGATATTTGCGGTTATTTTTGCGGATATTATTGCGGTTATTTTTGCGGATATCATTGCGGATATTTTGCGGTGTTATTTGCGGTTATTTTTGCGGATATCATTGCGGTTATTTTTGCGGATATTATAGCGGTTATTTTGCGGTAACATTTGCGGTTATTTTTGCGGATATTATTGCGGTTATTTTTGCGGATATCATTGCGGTTATTTTGCGGTGATATTTGCGGTTATTTTTGCGGATATCATTGCGGTTATTTTGCGGTAATATTTGCGGTTATTTTTGCGGATATCATAGCGGTTATTTTTGCGGATATCATTGCGGTTATTTTGCGGTAATATTTGCGGTTATTTTTGCGGATATCATTGCGGTTATTTTTGCGGATATTATTGCGGTTATTTTTGCGGATATCATTGCGGTTATTTTTGCGGATATCAATGCGGTTATTTTGCGGTAATATTTGCGGTTATTTTTGCGGATATCATTGCGGTTATTTTGCGGTAATATTTGCGGTTATTTTTGCGGATATCATTGCGGTTATTTTTGCGGATATCATTGCGGTTATTTTGCGGTAATATTTGCGGTTATTTTTGCGGATATTATTGCGGTTATTTTTGCGGATATCATTGCGGTTATTTTGCGGTGATATTTGCGGTTATTTTTGCGGATATCAGTGCGGTTATTTTGCGGTGATATTTGCGGTTATTTTTTCGGATATCAATGCGGTTATTTTGCGGTGATATTTGCGGTTATTTTTGCGGATATCATTGCGGTTATTTTGCGGTAATATTTGCGGTTATTTTTTCGGATATCATTGCGGTTATTTTTTCGGATATCATTGCGGTTATTTTGCGGTGATATTTGCGGTTATTTTTTCGGATATCATTGCGGTTATTTTGCGGTGATATTTGCGGTTATTTTTGCGGATATCATTGCGGTTATTTTGCGGTAATATTTGCGGTTATTTTTGCGGATATCATTGCGGTTATTTTTGCGGATATCATTGCGGTTATTTTGCGGTAATATTTGCGGTTATTTTTGCGGATATCATTGCGGTTATTTTTGCGGATATCAATGCGGTTATTTTGCGGTAATATTTGCGGTTATTTTTGCGGATATCATTGCGGTTATTTTGCGGTAATATTTGCGGTTATTTTTGCGGATATCATTGCGGTTATTTTTGCGGATATCATTGCGGTTATTTTGCGGTAATATTTGCGGTTATTTTTGCGGATATTATTGCGGTTATTTTTGCGGATATCATTGCGGTTATTTTGCGGTGATATTTGCGGTTATTTTTTCGGATATCATTGCGGTTATTTTGCGGTGATATTTGCGGTTATTTATGCGGTTATCATTGCGGTTATTTTTGCGGATATCATTGCGGTTATTTTGCGGTGATATGTGCGGTTATTTTTGCGGATATCATTGCGGTTATTTTGCGGTAATATTTGCGGTTATTTTTGCGGATATCATAGCGGTTATTTTTGCGGATATCATTGCGGTTATTTTGCGGTAATATTTGCGGTTATTTTTGCGGATATCATTGCGGTTATTTTGCGGTGATATTTGCGGTTATTTTTGCGGATATCATTGCGGTTATTTTGCGGTGATATTTGCGGTTATTTTTGCGGATATCATTGCGGTTATATTGCGGTAATATTTGCGGTTATTTTTGCGGATATTATTGCGGTTATTTTTGCGGATATCATTGCGGTTATTTTGCGGTGATATTTGCGGTTATTTTTGCGGATATCATTGCGGTTATTTTTGCGGATATTATTGCGGTTATTTTTGCGGATATCATTGCGGTTATTTTGCGGTGATATTTGCGGTTATTTTTGCGGATATCATTGCGGTTATTTTGCGGTGATATTTGCGGTTATTTTTGCGGATATCATTGCGGTTATTTTGCGGTAATATTTGCGGTTATTTTTGCGGATATTATTGCGGTTATTTTGCGGTGATATTTGCGGTTATTTTTGCGGATATCATTGCGGTTATTTTTGCGGATATCAATGCGGTTATTTTGCGGTAATATTTGCGGTTATTTTTGCGGATATCATGGCGGTTATTTTGCGGTGATATTTGCGGTTATTTTTGCGGATATTATTGCGGTTATTTTGCGGTGATATTTGCGGTTATTTTTGCGGATATCATTGCGGTTATTTTGCGGTGATATGTGCGGTTATTTTTGCGGATATCATTGCGGTTATTTTGCGGTAATATTTGCGGTTATTTTTGCGGATATCATTGCGGTTATTTTGCGGTGATATTTGCGGTTATTTTTGCGGATATCATTGCGGTTATTTTGCGGTAATATTTGCGGTTATTTTTGCGGATATCATTGCGGTTATTTTGCGGTAATATTTGCGGTTATTTTTGCGGATATCATTGCGGTTATTTTGCGGTGATATTTGCGGTTATTTTTGCGGATATCATTGCGGTTATTTTGCGGTGATATGTGCGGTTATTTTTGCGGATATCATTGCGGTTATTTTGCGGTAATATTTGCGGTTATTTTTGCGGATATCATTGCGGTTATTTTGCGGTGATATTTGCGGTTATTTTTGCGGATATCATTGCGGTTATTTTGCGGTGATATGTGCGGTTATTTTTGCGGATATCATTGCGGTTATTTTGCGGTAATATTTGCGGTTATTTTTGCGGATATCATTGCGGTTATTTTTGCGGATATTATTGCGGTTATTTTTGCGGATATCATTGCGGTTATTTTGCGGTGATATTTGCGGTTATTTTTGCGGATATCATTGCGGTTATTTTGCGGTAATATTTGCGGTTATTTTTGCGGATTTTATTGCGGTTATTTTGCTGTAATATTTGCGGTTATTTTTGCGGATATCATTGCGGTTATTTTGCGGTGATATTTGCGGTTATTTTTGCGGATATCATTGCGGTTATTTTGCGGTAATATTAGCGGTTATTTTTGCGGATATCATTGCGGTTATTTTGCGGTAATATTTGCGGTTATTTTTGCGGATATCATTGCGGTTAATTTGCGGTAATATTTGCGGTTATTTTTGCGGATATTATTGCGGTTATTTTGCGGTGATATTTGCGGTTATTTTTGCGGATATCATTGCGGTTATTTTTGCGGATATCATTGCGGTTATTTTGCGGTAATATTTGCGGTTATTTTTGCGGATATCATGGCGGTTATTTTGCGGTGATATTTGCGGTTATTTTTGCGGATATTATTGCGGTTATTTTGCGGTGATATTTGCGGTTATTTTTGCGGATATCATTGCGGTTATTTTGCGGTGATATGTGCGGTTATTTTTGCGGATATCATTGCGGTTATTTTGCGGTAATATTTGCGGTTATTTTTGCGGATATCATGGCGGTTATTTTGCGGTGATATTTGCGGTTATTTTTGCGGTAATATATGCGGTTATTTTGCGGTGATATTTGCGGTTATTTTTGCGGATATCATTGCGGTTATTTTGCGGTAATATTTGCGGTTATTTTTGCGGATATTATTGCGGTTATTTTGCGGTGATATTTGCGGTTATTTTTGCGGATATCATTGCGGTTATTTTTGCGGATATCATTGCGGTTATTTTGCGGTAATATTTGCGGTTATTTTTGCGGATATCATGGCGGTTATTTTGCGGTAATATTTGCGGTTATTTTTGCGGATATTATTGCGGTTATTTTGCGGTGATATTTGCGGTTATTTTTGCGGATATCATTGCGGTTATTTTGCGGTGATATGTGCGGTTATTTTTGCGGATATCATTGCGGTTATTTTGCGGTAATATTTGCGGTTATTTTTGCGGATATCATTGCGGTTATTTTGCGGTGATATTTGCGGTTATTTTTGCGGATATCATTGCGGTTATTTTGCGGTAATATTTGCGGTTATTTTTGCGGATATCATTGCGGTTATTTTGCGGTAATATTTGCGGTTATTTTTGCGGATATCATTGCGGTTATTTTGCGGTGATATTTGCGGTTATTTTTGCGGATATCATTGCGGTTATTTTGCGGTGATATGTGCGGTTATTTTTGCGGATATCATTGCGGTTATTTTGCGGTAATATTTGCGGTTATTTTTGCGGATATCATTGCGGTTATTTTGCGGTGATATTTGCGGTTATTTTTGCGGATATCATTGCGGTTATTTTGCGGTGATATGTGCGGTTATTTTTGCGGATATCATTGCGGTTATTTTGCGGTAATATTTGCGGTTATTTTTGCGGATATCATTGCGGTTATTTTTGCGGATATTATTGCGGTTATTTTTGCGGATATCATTGCGGTTATTTTGCGGTGATATTTGCGGTTATTTTTGCGGATATCATTGCGGTTATTTTGCGGTAATATTTGCGGTTATTTTTGCGGATTTTATTGCGGTTATTTTGCTGTAATATTTGCGGTTATTTTTGCGGATATCATTGCGGTTATTTTGCGGTGTTATTTGCGGTAATTTTTGCGGATATCATTGCGGTTATTTTTGCGGATATTATTGCTTTTATTTTGCGGTAACATTTGCGGTTATTTTTGCGGATATTATTGCGGTTATTTTTGCGGATATCATTGCGGTTATTTTGCGGTGATATTTGCGGTTATTTTTGCGGATATCATTGCGGTTATTTTGCGGTGATATGTGCGGTTATTTTTGCGGATATCATTGCGGTTATTTTGCGGTAATATTTGCGGTTATTTTTGCGGATATCATTGCGGTTATTTTTGCGGATATTATTGCGGTTATTTTTGCGGATATCATTGCGGTTATTTTGCGGTGATATTTGCGGTTATTTTTGCGGATATCATTGCGGTTATTTTGCGGTAATATTTGCGGTTATTTTTGCGGATTTTATTGCGGTTATTTTGCTGTAATATTTGCGGTTATTTTTGCGGATATCATTGCGGTTATTTTGCGGTGATATTTGCGGTTATTTTTGCGGATATCATTGCGGTTATTTTGCGGTGATATGTGCGGTTATTTTTGCGGATATCATTGCGGTTATTTTGCGGTAATATTTGCGGTTATTTTTGCGGATATCATTGCGGTTATTTTTGCGGATATTATTGCGGTTATTTTTGCGGATATCATTGCGGTTATTTTGCGGTGATATTTGCGGTTATTTTTGCGGATATCATTGCGGTTATTTTGCGGTAATATTTGCGGTTATTTTTGCGGATATCATTGCGGTTATTTTTGCGGATATTAGTGCGGTTATTTTTGCGGATATCATTGCGGTTATTTTTGCGGATATCAATGCGGTTATTTTGCGGTAATATTTGCGGTTATTTTTGCGGATATCATTGCGGTTATTTTGCGGTAATATTTGCGGTTATTTTTGCGGATATCATTGCGGTTAATTTGCGGTAATATTTGCGGTTATTTTTGCGGATATTATTGCGGTTATTTTTGCGGATATCATTGCGGTTATTTTGCGGTGATATTTGCGGTTATTTTTGCGGATATCATTGCGGTTATTTTGCGGTGATATTTGCGGTTATTTTTTCGGATATCATTGCGGTTATTTTGCGGTGATATTTGCGGTTATTTTTGCGGATATCATTGCGGTTATTTTGCGGTAATATTTGCGGTTATTTTTTCGGATATCATTGCGGTTATTTTTTCGGATATCATTGCGGTTATTTTGCGGTAATATTTGCGGTTATTTTTGCGGATATCATTGCGGTTATTTTGCGGTAATATTTGCGGTTATTTTTGCGGATATCATTGCGGTTATTTTGCGGTGATATTTGCGGTTATTTTTGCGGATATCATTGCGGTTATTTTGCGGTGATATGTGCGGTTATTTTTGCGGATATCATTGCGGTTATTTTGCGGTAATATTTGCGGTTATTTTTGCGGATATCATTGCGGTTATTTTGCGGTGATATTTGCGGTTATTTTTGCGGATATCATTGCGGTTATTTTGCGGTGATATGTGCGGTTATTTTTGCGGATATCATTGCGGTTATTTTGCGGTAATATTTGCGGTTATTTTTGCGGATATCATTGCGGTTATTTTTGCGGATATTATTGCGGTTATTTTTGCGGATATCATTGCGGTTATTTTGCGGTGATATTTGCGGTTATTTTTGCGGATATCATTGCGGTTATTTTGCGGTAATATTTGCGGTTATTTTTGCGGATTTTATTGCGGTTATTTTGCTGTAATATTTGCGGTTATTTTTGCGGATATCATTGCGGTTATTTTGCGGTGTTATTTGCGGTAATTTTTGCGGATATCATTGCGGTTATTTTTGCGGATATTATTGCTTTTATTTTGCGGTAACATTTGCGGTTATTTTTGCGGATATTATTGCGGTTATTTTTGCGGATATCATTGCGGTTATTTTGCGGTAATATTTGCGGTTATTTTTGCGGATATCATTGCGGTTATTTTGCGGTGATATTTGCGGTTATTTTTGCGGATATCATTGCGGTTATTTTGCGGTGATATGTGCGGTTATTTTTGCGGATATCATTGCGGTTATTTTGCGGTAATATTTGCGGTTATTTTGCGGTGATATTTGCGGTTATTTAGCGGTAATATTTGCGGTTATTTTTGCGGATATCATTGCGGTTATTTTGCGGTGATATTTGCGGTTATTTTTGCGGATATCATTGCGGTTATTTTGCGGTGATATTTGCGGTTATTTTTGCGGATTTTATTGCGGTTATTTTGCTGTAATATTTGCGGTTATTTTTGCGGATATCATTGCGGTTATTTTGCGGTGATATTTGCGGTTATTTTTGCGGTTATCATTGCGGTTATTTTGCGGTGATATGTGCGGTTATTTTTGCGGATATCATTGCGGTTATTTTGCGGTAATATTTGCGGTTATTTTTGCGGATATCATTGCGGTTATTTTTGCGGATATTATTGCGGTTATTTTTGCGGATATCATTGCGGTTATTTTGCGGTGATATTTGCGGTTATTTTTGCGGATATCATTGCGGTTATTTTGCGGTAATATTTGCGGTTATTTTTGCGGATATCATTGCGGTTATTTTTGCGGATATTAGTGCGGTTATTTTTGCGGATATCATTGCGGTTATTTTTGCGGATATCAATGCGGTTATTTTGCGGTAATATTTGCGGTTATTTTTGCGGATATCATTGCGGTTATTTTGCGGTAATATTTGCGGTTATTTTTGCGGATATCATTGCGGTTAATTTGCGGTAATATTTGCGGTTATTTTTGCGGATA
The DNA here is from genome assembly GCA_958496175.1 of Sisyra terminalis. Classification (NCBI taxonomy): domain Eukaryota; kingdom Metazoa; phylum Arthropoda; class Insecta; order Neuroptera; family Sisyridae; genus Sisyra; species Sisyra terminalis. The sequence continues at coordinate 632,017 of OY292279.1, read as the reverse complement.
TTATTGCGGTTATTTTTGCGGATATCATTGCGGTTATTTTGCGGTGATATTTGCGGTTATTTTTGCGGATATCATTGCGGTTATTTTGCGGTTATTTTTTCGGATATCATTGCGGTTATTTTGCGGTGATATTTGCGGTTATTTTTGCGGATATCATTGCGGTTATTTTGCGGTAATATTTGCGGTTATTTTTTCGGATATCATTGCGGTTATTTTTTCGGATATCATTGCAGTTATTTTGCGGTGATATTTGCGGTTATTTTTTCGGATATCATTGCGGTTATTTTGCGGTGATATTTGCGGTTATTTTTGCGGATATCATTGCGGTTATTTTGCGGTAATATTTGCGGTTATTTTTGCGGAAATCATTGCGGTTATTTATGCGGATATCATTGCGGTTATTTTGCGGTAATATTTGCGGTTATTTTTGCGGATATCATTGCGGTTATTTTTGCGGATATCAATGCGGTTATTTTGCGGTAATATTTGCGGTTATTTTTGCGGATATCATTGCGGTTATTTTGCGGTAATATTTGCGGTTATTTTTGCGGATATTATTGCGGTTATTTTTGCGGATATCATTGCGGTTATTTTGCGGTGATATTTGCGGTTATTTTTTCGGATATCATTGCGGTTATTTTGCGGTGATATTTGCGGTTATTTTTGCGGTTATCATTGCGGTTATTTTTGCGGATATCATTGCGGTTATTTTGCGGTGATATGTGCGGTTATTTTTGCGGATATCATTACGGTTATTTTGCGGTAATATTTGCGGTTATTTTTGCGGATATCATAGCGGTTATTTTTGCGGATATCATTGCGGTTATTTTGCGGTAATATTTGCGGTTATTTTTGCGGATATCATTGCGGTTATTTTGCGGTGATATTTGCGGTTATTGTTGCGGATATCATTGCGGTTATTTTGCGGTGATATTTGCGGTTATTTTTGCGGATATCATTGCGATTATTTTGCGGTAATATTTGCGGTTATTTTTGCGGATATTATTGCGGTTATTTTTGCGGATATCATTGCGGTTATTTTGCGGTGATATTTGCGGTTATTTTTGCGGATATCATTGCGGTTATTTTGCGGTAATATTTGCGGTTATTTTTGCGGATATTGTTGCGGTTATTTTTGCGGATATTATTGCGGTTATTTTTGCGGATATCATTGCGGTTATTTTGCTGTAATATTTGCGGTTAATTTTGCGGATAATATTGCGGTTATTTTTGCGGATATCATTGCGGTTATTTTTGCGGATATCATTGCGGTTATTTTGCGGTGATATTTGCGGTTATTTAGCGGTAATATTTGCGGTTATTTTTGCGGATATCATTGCGGTTATTTTGCGGTGATATTTGCGGTTATTTTTGCGGATATCATTGCGGTTATTTTGCGGTGATATTTGCGGTTATTTTTGCGGATATTATTGCGGTTATTTTTGCGGATATCATTGCGGTTATTTTGCGGTGATATTTGCGGTTATTTTGGCGGATATCATTGCTGTTATTTTTGCGGATATCATTGCGGTTATTTTGCGGTGATATTTGCGGTTATTTTTGCGGATATCATTGCGGTTATTTTGCGGTAATATTTGCGGTTATTTTTGCGGATATCATTGCGGTTATTTTGCGGTGATATTTGCGGTTATTTTTGCGGATATTATTGCGGTTATTTTTGCGGATATCATTGCGGTTATTTTGCGGTGATATTTGCGGTTATTTTTGCGGATATCATTGCGGTTATTTTTGCGGATATCATTGCGGTTATTTTGCGGTGTTATTTGCGGTTATTTTTGCGGATTTCATTGCGGTTATTTTTGCGGATATTATTGCGGTTATTTTGCGGTAACATTTGCGGTTATTTTTGCGGATATTATTGCGGTTATTTTTGCGGATATCATTGCGGTTATTTTGCGGTGATATTTGCGGTTATTTTTGCGGATATCATTGCGGTTATTTTGCGGTGATATTTGCGGTTATTTTTGCGGATATCATTGCGGTTATTTTGCGGTGATATGTGCGGTTATTTTTGCGGATATCATTGCGGTTATTTTGCGGTAATATTTGCGGTTATTTTTGCGGATATCATAGCGGTTATTTTTGCGGATATCATTGCGGTTATTTTGCGGTAATATTTGCGATTATTTTTGCGGATATCATTGCGGTTATTTTTGCGGATATTATTGCGGTTATTTTTGCGGATATCATTGCGGTTATTTTTGCGGATATTATTGAGGTTATTTTTGCGGATATCATTGCGGTTATTTTTGCGGATATCATTGCGGTTATTTTGCGGTTATATTTGCGGTTATTTTTGCGGATATCATTGCGGTTATTTTTGCGGATATCATTGCGGTTATTTTGCGGTAATATTTGCGGTTATTTTTGCGGATATTATTGCGGTTATTTTTGCGGATATCATTGCGGTTATTTTGCGGTGATATTTGCGGTTATTTTTGCGGATATCATTGCGGTTATTTTGCGGTGATATTTGCGGTTATTTTTTCGGATATCATTACGGTTATTTTGCGGTGATATTTGCGGTTATTTTTGCGGATATCATTGCGGTTATTTTGCGGTAATATTTGCGGTTATTTTTGCGGATATCATTGCGGTTATTTTTGCGGATATCATTGCGGTTATTTTGCGGTAATATTTGCGGTTATTTTTGCGGATATCATTGCGGTTATTTTTGCGGATATCAATGCGGTTATTTTGCGGTAATATTTGCGGTTATTTTTGCGGATATCATTGCGGTTATTTTGCGGTAATATTTGCGGTTATTTTTGCGGATATCATTGCGGTTATTTTTGCGGATATCATTGCGGTTATTTTGCGGTAATATTTGCGGTTATTTTTGCGGATATTATTGCGGTTATTTTTGCGGATATCATTGCGGTTATTTTGCGGTGATATTTGCGGTTATTTTTTCGGATATCATTGCGGTTATTTTGCGGTGATATTTGCGGTTATTTTTGCGGATATCATTGCGGTTATTTTGCGGTGATATTTGCGGTTATTTTTGCGGATATTATTGCGGTTATTTTTGCGGATATCATTGCGGTTATTTTGCGGTGTTATTTGCGGTTATTTTTGCGGATATCATTGCGGTTATTTTTGCGGATATTATTGCGGTTATTTTGCGGTAACATTTGCGGTTATTTTTGCGGATATTATTGCGGTTATTTTTGCGGATATCATTGCGGTTATTTTGCGGTGAAATTTGCGGTTATTTTTGCGGATATCATTGCGGTTATTTTGCGGTGATATGTGCGGTTATTTTTGCGGATATCATTGCGGTTATTTTGCGGTAATATTTGCGGTTATTTTTGCGGATATCATAGCGGTTATTTTTGCGGATATCATTGCGGTTATTTTGCGGGAATATTTGCGGTTATTTTTGCGGATATCATTGCGGTTATTTTTGCGGATATCATTGCGGTTATTTTGCGGTAATATTTGCGGTTATTTTTGCGGATATCATTGCGGTTATTTTTGCGGATATTATTGAGGTTATTTTTGCGGATATCATTGCGGTTATTTTTGCGGATATCATTGCGGTTATATTGCGGTAATATTTGCGGTTATATTTGCGGATATCATTGCGGTTATTTTGCGGTGATATTTGCGGTTAATTTTGCGGATATTATTGCGGTTATTTTTGCGGATATCATTGCGGTTATTTTGCGGTAATATTTGCGGTTATTTTTGCGGATATTATTGCGGTTCTTTTGCTGTAATATTTGCGGTTATTTTGGCGGATATCATTGCGGTTATTTTGCGGTGATATTTGCGGTTATTTTTGCGGATATCATTGCGGTTATTTTGCGGTGATATTTGCGGTTATTTTTGCGGATATCATTGCGGTTATTTTGCGGTAATATTTATGGTTATTTTTGCGGATATTATTGCGGTTATTTTTGCGGATATCATTGCGGTTATTTTGCGGAGATATTTGCGGTTATTTTTGCGGATATCATTGCGGTTATTTTTGCGGATATTATTGCGGTTATTTCTGCGGATATCATTGCGGTTATTTTTGCGGATATCATTGCGGTTATTTTGCGGTAATATTTGCGGTTATTTTTGCGGATATCATTGCGGTTATTTTGCGGTAATATTTGCGGTTATTTTTGCGGATATTATTGCGGTTCTTTTGCTGTAATATTTGCGGTTATTTTGGCGGATATCATTGCGGTTATTTTGCGGTGATATTTGCGGTTATTTTTGCGGATATCCTTGCGGTTATTTTGCGGTGATATTTGCGGTTATTTTTGCGGATATCATTGCGGTTATTTTGCGGTAATATTTATGGTTATTTTTGCGGATATTATTGCGGTTATTTTTGCGGATATCATTGCGGTTATTTTGCGGTGATATTTGCGGTTATTTTTGCGGATATCATTGCGGTTATTTTTGCGGATATTATTGCGGTTATTTCTGCGGATATCATTGCGGTTATTTTTGCGGATATCATTGCGGTTATTTTGCGGTAATATTTGCGGTTATTTTTGCGGATATCATTGCGGTTATTTTGCGGTGATATTTGCGGTTATTTTTGCGGATATTATTGCGGTTATTTTTGCGGATATCATTGCGGTTATTTTGCGGTGTTATTTGCGGTTATCTTTGCGGATATCATTGCGGTTATTTTGCGGTGATATTTGCGGTTATTTTTGCGGATATCATTGCGGTTATTTTGCGGTGATATTTGTAGTTATTTTTGCGGATATCATTGCGGTTATTTTGCGGTGATATGTGCGGTTATTTTTGCGGATATCATTGCGGTTATTTTGCGGTAATATTTGCGGTTATTTTTGCGGATATCATTGCGGTTATTTTGCGGTGATATGTGCGGTTATTTTTGCGGATATCATTGCGGTTATTTTGCGGTGATATTTGCGGTTATTTTTGCGGATATCATTGCGGTTATTTTGCGGTGATATGTGCGGTTATTTTTGCGGATATCATTGCGGATATTTTGCGGTAATATTTGCGGTTATTTTTGCGGATATCATTGCGGTTATTTTTGCGGATATCATGGCGGTTATTTTGCGGAATATTTGCGGTTAATTTTGCGGATATCATTGCGGTTATTTTTGCGGATAATATTGCGGTTATTTTTGCGGATATCATTGCGGTTATTTTTGCGGATATCAATGCGGTTATTTTGCGGTAATATTTGCGGTTATTTTTGCGGATATCATTGCGGTTATTTTGCGGTAATATTTGCGGTTATTTTTGCGGATATCATTGCGGTTATTTTTGCGGATATCATTGCGGTTATTTTGCGGTAATATTTGCGGATATTTTTGCGGATATTATTGCGGTTATTTTTGCGGATATCATTGCGGTTATTTTGCGGTGATATTTGCGGTTATTTTTGCGGATATCATTGCGGTTATTTTGCGGTGATATTTGCGGTTATTTTTTCGGATATCATTGCGGTTATTTTTGCGGATATCATTGCGGTTATTTTGCGGTGATTTTTGCGGTTATTTTTGCGGATATCATTGCGGTTATTTTGCGGTGATATTTGCGGTTATTTTTGCGGATATCATTGCGGTTATTTTGCGGTGATATTTGCGGTTATTTTTTCGGATATCATTGCGGTTATTTTGCGGTGATATTTGCGGTTATTTTTGCGGATATCATTGCGGTTATTTTGCGGTAATATTTGCGGTTATTTTTGCGGATATCATTGCGGTTATTTTTGCGGATATCATAGCGGTTATTTTGCGGTAACATTTGCGGTTATTTTTGCGGATATCATTGCGGTTATTTTTGCGGATATTATTGAGGTTATTTTTGCGGATATCATTGCGGTTATTTTTGCGGATATCATTGCGGTTATATTGCGGTAATATTTGCGGTTATATTTGCGGATATCATTGCGGTTATTTTGCGGTGATATTTGCGGTTAATTTTGCGGATATTATTGCGGTTATTTTTGCGGATATCATTGCGGTTATTTTGCGGTAATATTTGCGGTTATTTTTGCGGATATTATTGCGGTTCTTTTGCTGTATTATTTGCGGTTATTTTGGCGGATATCATTGCGGTTATTTTGCGGTGATATTTGCGGTTATTTTTGCGGATATCATTGCGGTTATTTTGCGGTGATATTTGCGGATATCATTGCGGTTATTTTGCGGTAATATTTATGGTTATTTTTGCGGAAATTATTGCGGTTATTTTTGCGGATATCATTGCGGTTATTTTGCGGTGATATTTGCGGTTATTTTTGCGGATATCATTGCGGTTATTTTTGCGGATATTATTGCGGTTATTTCTGCGGATATCATTGCGGTTATTTTTGCGGATATCATTGCGGTTATTTTGCGGTAATATTTGCGGTTATTTTTGCGGATATCATTGCGGTTATTTTGCGGTGATATTTGCGGTTATTTTTGCGGATATTATTGCGGTTATTTTTGCGGATATCATTGCGGTTATTTTGCGGTGTTATTTGCGGTTATCTTTGCGGATATCATTGCGGTTATTTTTGCGGATATTAATGCGGTTATTTTGCGGTAACATTTGCGGTTATTTTTGCAGATATTATTGCGGTTATTTTTGCGGATATCATTGCGGTTATTTTGCGGTGATATTTGCGGTTATTTTTGCGGATATCATTGCGGTTATTTTGCGGTGATATTTGCGGTTATTTTTGCGGATATCATTGCGGTTATTTTGCGGTGATATGTGCGGTTATTTTTGCGGATATCATTGCGGTTATTTTGCGGTAATATTTGCGGTTATTTTTGCGGATATCATTGCGGTTATTTTTGCGGATATCATGGCGGTTATTTTGCGGAATATTTGCGGATAATTTTGCGGATATCATTGCGGTTATTTTTGCGGATATTATTGCGGTTATTTTTGCGGATATCATTGCGGTTATTTTTGCGGATATCAATGCGGTTATTTTGCGGTAATATTTGCGGTTATTTTTGCGGATATCATTGCGGTTATTTTGCGGTAATATTTGCGGTTATTTTTGCGGATATCATTGCGGTTATTTTTGCGGATATCATTGCGGTTATTTTGCGGTAATATTTGCGGATATTTTTGCGGATATTATTGCGGTTATTTTTGCGGATATCATTGCGGTTATTTTGCGGTGATATTTGCGGTTATTTTTGCGGATATCATTGCGGTTATTTTGCGGTGATATTTGCGGTTATTTTTTCGGATATCATTGCGGTTATTTTTGCGGATATCATTGCGGTTATTTTGCGGTGATATTTGCGGTTATTTTTGTGAATATCATTGCGGTTATTTTGCGGTGATATTTGCGGTTATTTTTACGGATATTATTGCGGTTATTTTTGCGGATATCATTGCGGTTATTTTGCGGTGATATTTGCGGTTATTTTTGCGGATATCATTGCGGTTATTTTGCGGTGATATTTGCGGTTATTTTTGCGGATATCATTGCGGTTATTTTGCGGTAATATTTGCGGTTATTTTTGCGGATATCATGGCGGTTATTTTGCGGTGATATTTGCGGTTATTTTTGCGGATATCATTGCGGTTATTTTGCGGTAATATTTGCGGTTATTTTTGCGGATATCATTGCGGTTATTTTTGCGGATATCATTGCGGTTATTTTGCGGTGATATTTGCGGTTATTTTTGCGGATATCATTGCAGTTATTTTGCTGTAATATTTGCGGTTATTTTTGCGGATATCATTGCGGTTATTTTTGCGGATATCATTGCGGTTATTTTGCGGTGATATTTGCGGTTATTTTTGCGGATATCATTGCGGTTATTTTGCGGTAATATTTGCGGTTATTTTTGCGGATATCATTGCGGTTATTTTTGCGGATATTATTGCGGTTATTTTTGCGGATATCGTTGCGGTTATTTTTGCGGATATCATTGCGGTTATTTTGCGGTAACATTTGCGGTTATTTTTGCGGATATTATTGCGGTTATTTTTGCGGATTTCATTGCGGTTATTTTGCGGTGATATTTGCGGTTATATTTGCGGATATCATTGCGGTTATTTTTGCGGATATCATTGCGGTTATTTTGCGGTAATATTTGCGGATATCATATTGGTTATTTTGCGGTGATATTTGCGGTTATTTTTGCGGATATTATTGCGGTTATTTTTGCGGATATCATTGCGGTTATTTTGCGGTGATATTTGCGGTTATATTTGCGGATATCATTGCGGTTGTTTTTGCGGATATTATTGCGGTTATTTTTGCGGATATTATTGCGGTTATTTTTGCGGATATCATTGCGGTTATTTTGCGGTGATATTTGCGGTTATTTTTGCGGATATCATTGCGGTTATTTTGGCGGATATCATTGCGGTTATTTTGCGGTGATATTTGCGGTTATTTTTGCGGATATCATTGCGGTTATTTTGCGGTAATATTTGCGGTTATTTTTGCGGATATCATTGCGGTTATTTTTGCGGATATTATTGCGGTTATTTTTGCGGATATCATTGCGGTTATTTTGCGGTAATATTTGCGGTTATTTTTGCGGATATCATTGCGGTTTTTTTTGCGGATATTATTGCGGTTATTTTTGCGGATATCGTTGCGGTTATTTTTGCGGATATCATTGCGGTTATTTTGCGGTAACATTTGCGGTTATTTTTGCGGATATTATTGCGGTTATTTTTGCGGATATCATTGCGGTTATTTTTGCGGATATCATTGCGGTTATTTTGCGGTAATATTTGCGGATATCATATTGGTTATTTTGCGGTGATATTTGCGGTTATTTTTGCGGATATTATTGCGGTTATTTTTGCGGATATCATTGCGGTTATTTTGCGGTGATATTTGCGGTTATTTTTGCGGATATCATTGTGTTGTTTTTGCGGATATTATTGCGGTTATTTTTGCGGATATTATTGCGGTTATTTTTGCGGATATCATTGCGGTTATTTTGCGGTGATATTTGCGGTTATTTTTGCGGATATCATTGCGGTTATTTTTGCGGATATCATTGCGGTTATTTTGCGGTGATATTTGCGGTTATTTTTGCGGATATCATTGCGGTTATTTTGCGGTAATATTTGCGGTTATTTTTGCGGATATCATTGCGGTTATTTTTGCGGATATTATTGCGGTTATTTTTGCGGATATCATTGCGGTTATTTTTGCGGATATCATTGCGGTTATTTTGCGGTGATATTTGCGGTTATTTTTGCGGATATCATTGCGGTTATTTTTGCGGTTATTTTGCGGTGATATTTGCGGTTATTTTTGCGGATATCATTGCGGTTATTTTGCGGTAATATTTGCGGTTATTTTTGCGGATATCATTGCGGTTATTTTTGCGGATATTATTGCGGTTATTTTTGCGGATATCATTGCGGTTATTTTTGCGGATATCATTGCGGTTATTTTGCGGTGATATTTGCGGTTATTTTTGCGGATATTATTGCGGTTATTTTTGCGGATATCATTGCGGTTATTTTGCGGTTATTTTTGCGGATATCATTGCGGTTATTTTGCGGTAATATTTGCGGTTATTTTTGCGGATATTATTGCGGTTATTTTTGCGGATATTATTGCGGTTATTTTTGCGGATATCATTGCGGTTATTTTTGCGGATATTATTGCGGTTATTTTTGCGGATATCATTGCGGTTATTTTTGCGGATATCATTGCGGTTATTTTGCGGTAATATTTGCGGTTATTTTTGCGGATATCATTGCGGTTATTTTGCGGTGATATTTGCGGTTATTTTTGCGGATATTATTGCGGTTATTTTTGCGGATATCATTGCGGTTATTTTGCGGTGATATTTGCGGTTATTTTTGCGGATATCATTGCGATTATTTTTGCGGATATTATTGCGGTTATTTTTGCGGATATTATTGCGATTATTTTTGCGGATATTATTGCGGTTATTTTTGCGGATATTATTGCGGTTATTTTTGCGGATATCATTGCGGTTATTTTGCGGTGATATTTGCGGTTATTTTAGCGGATATCATTGCGGTTATTTTGCGGTAATATTTGCGGTTATTTTTGCGGAAATCATTGCGGTTATTTTTGCGGATATCATTGCGGTTATTTTGCGGTGATATTTGCGGTTATTTTTGCGGATATCATTGCGGTTATTTTGCGGTAATATTTGCGGTTATTTTTGCGGATATTATTGCGGTTATTTTGCTGTAATATTTGCGGTTAATTTTGCGGATATCATTACGGTTATTTTGCGGTGATATTTGCGGTTATTTTTGCGGATATCATTGCGGTTATTTTGCGGTGATATTTGCGGTTATTTTTGCGGATATCATTGCGGTTATTTTGCGGTGATATTTGCGGTTATTTTAGCGGATATCATTGCGGTTATTTTGCGGTAATATTTGCGGTTATTTTTGCGGAAATAATTGCGGTTATTTTTGCGGATATCATGGCGGTTATTTTGCGGTGATATTTGCGGATATCATTGCGGTTATTTTGCGGTAATATTTGCTGTTATTTTTGCGGATATCATTGCGGTTATTTTTGCGGATATTATTGCGGTTATTTTTGCGGATATCATTGCGGTTATTTTTGCGGATAACATTGCGGTTATTTTGCGGTAATATTTGCGGTTATTTTTGCGGATATCATTGCGGTTATTTTGCGGTGATATTAGCGGTTATTTTTGCGGATATTATTGCGGTTATTTTTGCGGATATCATTGCGGTTATTTTGCGGTGATATTTGCGGTTATTTTTGCGGTTATTTTTGCGGATATTATTGCGGTTATTTTGCGGTAACATTTGCGGTTATTTTTGCGGATATTATTGCGGTTATTTTTGCGGATATCATTGCGGTTATTTTTGCGGATATTATTGCGGTTATTTTTGCGGATATCATTGCGGTTATTTTTGCGGATATCTTTGCGGTTATTTTGCGGTAATATTTGCGGTTATTTTTGCGGATATCATTGCGGTTATTTTGCGGTAATATTTGCGGTTATTTTTGCGGATATTATTGCGGTTATTTTTGCGGATATTATTGCGGTTATTTTTGCGGATATCATTGCGGTTATTTTTGCGGATATTATTGCGGTTATTTTTGCGGATATCATTGCGGTTATTTTTGCGGATATCATTGCGGTTATTTTGCGGTAATATTTGCGGTTATTTTTGCGGATATCATTGCGGTTATTTTGCGGTGATATTTGCGGTTATTTTTGCGGATATTATTGCGGTTATTTTTGCGGATATCATTGCGGTTATTATGCGGTGATATTTGCGGTTATTTTTGCGGATATCATTGCGATTATTTTTGCGGATATTATTGCGGTTATTTTTGCGGATATTATTGCGGTTATTTTTGCGGATATCATTGCGGTTATTTTGCGGTGATATTTGGGGTTATTTTAGCGGATATCATTGCGGTTATTTTGCGGTAATATTTGCGGTTATTTTTGCGGAAATCATTGCGGTTATTTTTGCGGATATCATTGCGGTTATTTTGCGGTGATATTTGCGGTTATTTTTGCGGATATCATTGCGGTTATTTTGCGGTAATATTTGCGGTTATTTTTGCGGATATTATTGCGGTTATTTTGCTGTAATATTTGCGGTTAATTTTGCGGATATCATTACGGTTATTTTGCGGTGATATTTGCGGTTATTTTTGCGGATATCATTGCGGTTATTTTGCGGTGATATTTGCGGTTATTTTTGCGGATATCATTGCGGTTATTTTGCGGTGATATTTGCGGTTATTTTTGCGGATATCATTGCGGATTTTTGGGGTGATATTTGCGGTTATTTTTGCGGATATCATTGCGGTTATTTTTGCGGATATTATTGCGGTTATTTTTGCGGATATTATTGCGGTTATTTTTGCGGATATCATTGCGGTTATTTTGCGGTAATATTTGCGGTTATTTTTGCGGATATCATTGCGGTTATTGTTGCGGATATTATTGCGGTTATTTTTGCGGATATCATTGCGGTTATTTTTGCGGATATCATTGCGGTTATTTTGCGGTGATATTTGCGGTTATTTTTGCGGATATCTTTGCGGTTATTTTTGCGGATATTATTGCGGTTATTTTTGCGGATTTTATTGCGGTTATTTTTGCGGATATCATTGCGGTTATTTTGCGGTGATATTTGCGGTTATATTTGCGGATATCATTGCGGTTATTTTTGCGGATATTATTGCGGTTATTTTTGCGGATATTATTGCGGTTATTTTTGCGGATATCATTGCGGTTATTTTGCGGTGATATTTGCGGTTATTTTTGCGGATATCATTGCGGTTATTTTGCGGTGATATTTGCGGTTATTTGGCGGTAATATTTGCGGTTATTTTTGCGGATATTATTGCGGTTATTTTGCTGTAATATTTGCGGTTCATTTTGCGGATATCATTGCGGTTATTTTTGCGGATATCATTGCGGTTATTTTGCGGTAATATTTGCGGTTATTTTTGCGGATATCATGGCGGTTATTTTTGCGGATATTATTGCGGTTATTTTGCGGTAATATTTATGGTTATTTTTGCGGATATTATTGCGGTTATTTTTGCGGATATCATTGCGGTTATTTTTGCGGATATTATTGCGGTTATTTTTGCGGATATCATTGCGGTTATTTTGCGGTTATATTTGCGGTTATTTTTGCGGATATCATTGCGGTTATTTTTGCGGATATCATTGCGGTTATTTTGCGGTGATATTTGCGGTTATTTTTGCGGATATCATTGCGGTTATTTTGCGGTAATATTTGCGGTTATTTTTGCGGATATCATTGCGGTTATTTTTGCGGATATTATTGCGGTTATTTTTGCGGATATCATTGCGGTTATTTTTGCGGATATCATTGCGGTTATTTTGCGGTGATATTTGCGGTTATTTTTGCGGATATCATTTCGGTTATTTTTGCGGATATTATTGCGGTTATTTTGCGATGATATTTGCGGTTATTTTTGCGGATATCATTGCGGTTATTTTGCGGTAATATTTGCGGTTATTTTTGCGGATATCATTGCGGTTATTTTTGCGGATATTATTGCGGTTATTTTTGCGGATATCATTGCGGTTATTTTTGCGGATATCATTGCGGATATTTTGCGGTGATATTTGCGGTTATTTTTGCGGATATCATTGCGGTTATTTTTGCGGATATTATTGCGGTTATTTTGCTGTAATATTTGCGGTTATTTTTGCGGATATCATTGCGGTTATTTTGCGGTAATATTTGCGGTTATTTTTGCGGATATCATTGCGGTTATTTTGCGGTGATAATTGCGGTTATTTTTGCGGATATTATTGCGGTTATTTTTGCGGATATCATTGCGGTTATTTTGCGGTGATATTTGCGGTTATTTTTGCGGATATCATTGCGGTTATTTTAGCGGATATTATTGCGGTTATTTTTGCGGATATTATTGCGGTTATTTTTGCGGATATCATTGCGGTTATTTTGCGGTGATATTTGCGGATATCATTGCGGTTATTTTGCGGAGATATTTGCGGTAATATTTGCGGTTATTTTTGCGGATATTATTGCGGTTATTTTGCTGTAATATTTGCGGTTAATTTTGCGGATATCATTGCGGTTATTTTTGCGGATATTATTGCGGTTATTATTGCGGATATCATTACGGTTATTTTGCGGTAATATTTGCGGTTATTTTTGCGAATATCATTGCGTTTATTTTTGCGGATATTATTGCGGTTATTTTCGCGGATATCATTGCGGTTATTTTTGCGGATATCATTGCGGTTATTTTGCGGTAACATTTGCGGTTATTATTGCGGATATTATTGCGGTTATTTTTGCGGATATCATTGCGGTTATTTTGCGGTAATATTTGCGGTTATTTTTGCGGATATCATTGCGGTTATTTTTGCGGATATTATTGCGGTTATTTTTGCGGAAATTATTGCGGTTATTTTTGCGGATATCATTGCGGTTATTTTGCGGTAACATTTGCGGTTATTATTGCGGATATTATTGCGGTTATTTTTGCGGATATCATTGCGGTTATTTTGCGGTAATCTTTGCGGTTATTTTTGCGGATATTATTGCGGTTATTTTGCTGTAATATTTGCGGTTAATTTTGCGGATATCATTGCGGATATTTTTGCGGATATTATTGCGGTTATTTTTGCGGATATCATTGCGGTTATTTTGCGGTGATATTTGCGGTTATTTTTGCGGATATCATTGCGGTTATTTTGCGGTAATATTTGCGGTTATTTTTGCGGAAATCATTGCGGTTATTTTGCGGTGATATTTGCGGTTATTTTTGCGGATATCATTGCGGTTATTTTGCGGTAATATTTGCGGATATTTTTGCGGATATCATTGCGGTTATTTTTGCGGATATTATTGCGGTTATTTTTGCGGATATCATTGCGGTTATTTTGCGGTTATTTTTGCGGATATCATTGCGGTTATTTTGCGGTAATATTTGCGGTTATTTTTGCGGATATTATTGCTGTTATTTTGCTGTAATATTTGCGGTTCATTTTGCGGACATCATTGCGGTTATTTTTGCGGATATTATTGCGGTTATTTTTGCGGATATCATTGCGGTTATTTTGCGGTAATATTTGCGGTTATTTTTGCGGATATCATTGCGGTTATTTTGCGGTGATAATTGCGGTTATTTTTGCGGATATCATTGCGGTTATTTTTGCGGATATCATTGCGGTTATTTTGCGGTAATATTTGCGGATATCATATTGGTTATTTTGCGGTGATATTTGCGGTTATTTGTGCGGATATTATTGCGGTTATTTTTGCGGATATCATTGCGGTTATTTTGCGGTGATATTTGCGGTTATTTTTGCGGATATCATTGCGGTTGTTTTTGCGGATATTATTGCGGTTATTTTTGCGGATATTATTGCGGTTATTTTTGCGGATATCATTGCGGTTATTTTGCGGTGATATTTGCGGTTATTTTTGCGGATATCATTGCGGTTATTTTTGCGGATATCATTGCGGTTATTTTGCGGTGATATTTGCGGTTATTTTTGCGGATATCATTGCGGTTATTTTGCGGTAATATTTGCGGTTATTTTTGCGGATATCATTGCGGTTATTTTTGCGGATATTATTGCGATTATTTTTGCGGATATCATTGCGGTTATTTTTGCGGATATCATTGCGGTTATTTTGCGGTGATATTTGCGGTTATTTTTGCGGATATCATTGCGGTTATTTTTGCGGATATTATTGCGGTTATTTTTGCGGATTTTATTGCGGTTATTTTTGCGGATATCATTGCGGTTATTTTGCGGTGATATTTGCGGTTATATTTGCGGATATCATTGCGGTTATTTTTGCGGATATTATTGCGGTTATTTTTGCGGATATTATTGCGGTTATTTTTGCGGATATCATTGCGGTTATTTTGCGGTGATATTTGCGGTTATTTTTGCGGATATCATTGCGGTTATTTTGCGGTGATATTTGCGGTTATTTTGCGGTAATATTTGCGGTTACTTTTGCGGATATTATTGCGGTTATTTTGCTGTAATATTTGCGGTTCATTTTGCGGATATCATTGCGGTTATTTTTGCGGATATTATTGCGGTTATTTTTGCGGATATCATTGCGGTTATTTTGCGGTAATATTTGCGGTTATTTTTGCAGATATCATTGCGGTTATTTTTGCGGATATTATTGCGGTTATTTTGCGGTAATATTTATGGTTATTTTTGCGGATATTATTGCGGTTATTTTTGCGGATATCATTGCGGTTATTTTTGCGGATATTATTGCGGTTATTTTTGCGGATATCATTGCGGTTATTTTGCGGTTATATTTGCGGTTATTTTTGCGGATATCATTGCGGTTATTTTGCGGAGGTATTTGCGGTTATTTTTGCGGATATTATTGCGGTTATTTTTGCGGATATCATTGCGGTTATTTTGCGGTGATATTTGCGGTTATTTTTGCGGATATCATTGCGGTTATTTTTGCGGATATTATTGCGGTTATTATTGCGGATATTATTGCGGTTATTTTTGCGGATATCATTGCGGTTATTTTGCGGTGATATTTGCGGTTATTTTTGCGGATATCATTGCGGTTATTTTTGCGGATATCATTGCGGTTATTTTGCGGTGATATTTGCGGTTATTTTTGCGGATATCATTGCGGTTATTTTGCGGTAATATTTGCGGTTATTTTTGCGGATATCATTGCGGTTATTTTTGCGGATATTATTGCGGTTATTTTTGCGGATATCATTGCGGTTATTTTTGCGGATATCATTGCGGTTATTTTGCGGTGATTTTTGCGGTTATTTTTGCGGATATCATTGCGGTTATTTTTGCGGATATTATTGCGGTTATTTTGCTGTAATATTTGCGGTTATTTTTGCGGATATCATTGCGGTAATTTTGCGGTAATATTTGCGGTTATTTTTGCGGATATCATTGCGGTTATTTTGCGGTGATAATTGCGGTTATTTTTGCGGATATTATTGCGGTTATTTTTGCGGATATCATTGCGGTTATTTTGCGGTGATATTTGCGGTTATTTTTGCGGATATCATTGCGGTTATTTTAGCGGATATTATTGCGGTTATTTTTGCGGATATTATTGCGGTTATTTTTGCGGATATCATTGCGGTTATTTTGCGGTGATATTTGCGGATATCATTGCGGTTATTTTGCGGAGATATTTGCGGTAATATTTGCGGTTATTTTTGCGGATATTATTGCGGTTATTTTGCTGTAATATTTGCGGTTAATTTTGCGGATATCATTGCGGTTATTTTTGCGGATATTATTGCGGTTATTTTTGCGGATATCATTACGGTTATTTTGCGGTAATATTTGCGGTTATTTTTGCGAATATCATTGCGGTTATTTTTGCGGATATTATTGCGGTTATTTTCGCGGATATCATTGCGGTTATTTTTGCGGATATCATTGCGGTTATTTTGCGGTAACATTTGCGGTTATTATTGCGGATATTATTGCGGTTATTTTTGCGGATATCATTGCGGTTATTTTGCGGTAATATTTGCGGTTATTTTTGCGGATATCATTGCGGTTATTTTTGCGGATATTATTGCGGTTATTTTTGCGGAAATTATTGCGGTTATTTTTGCGGATATCATTGCGGTTATTTTGCGGTAACATTTGCGGTTATTATTGCGGATATTATTGCGGTTATTTTGCTGTAATATTTGCGGTTAATTTTGCGGATATCATTGCGGATATTTTTGCGGATATTATGGCGGTTATTTTTGCGGATATCATTGCGGTTATTTTTGCGGATATCATTGCGGTTATTTTGCGGTAACATTTGCGGTTATTATTGCGGATATTATTGCGGTTATTTTTGCGGATATCATTGCGGTTATTTTGCGGTGATATTTGCGGTTATTTTTGCGGATATCATTGCGGTTATTTTAGCGGATATTATTGCGGTTATTTTTGCGGATATTATTGCGGTTATTTTTGCGGATATCATTGCGGTTATTTTGCGGTGATATTTGCGGATATCATTGCGGTTATTTTGCGGAGATATTTGCGGTAATATTTGCGGTTATTTTTGCGGATATTATTGCGGTTATTTTGCTGTAATATTTGCGGTTAATTTTGCGGATATCATTGCGGTTATTTTTGCGGATATTATTGCGGTTATTTTTGCGGATATCATTACGGTTATTTTGCGGTAATATTTGCGGTTATTTTTGCGAATATCATTGCGGTTATTTTTGCGGATATTATTGCGGTTATTTTCGCGGATATCATTGCGGTTATTTTTGCGGATATCATTGCGGTTATTTTGCGGTAACATTTGCGGTTATTATTGCGGATATTATTGCGGTTATTTTTGCGGATATCATTGCGGTTATTTTGCGGTAATATTTGCGGTTATTTTTGCGGATATCATTGCGGTTATTTTTGCGGATATTATTGCGGTTATTTTTGCGGAAATTATTGCGGTTATTTTTGCGGATATCATTGCGGTAATTTTGCGGTAATATTTGCGGTTATTTTTGCGGATATTATTGCGGTTATTTTGCTGTAATATTTGCGGTTAATTTTGCGGATATCATTGCGGATATTTTTGCGGATATTATGGCGGTTATTTTTGCGGATATCATTGCGGTTATTTTGCGGTGATATTTGCGGTTATTTTTGCGGATATCATTGCGGTTATTTTGCGGTAATATTTGCGGTTATTTTTGCGGAAATCATTGCGGTTATTTTTGCGGATATCATTGCGGTTATTTTGCGGTGATATTTGCGGTTATTTTTGCGGATATCATTGCGGTTATTTTGCGGTAATATTTGCGGTTATTTTTGCGGATATCATTGCGGTTATTTTTGCGGATATTATTGCGGTTATTTTTGCGGATATCATTGCGGTTATTTTGCGGTTATTTTTGCGGATATCATTGCGGTTATTTTGCGGTAATATTTGCGGTTATTTTTGCGGATATTATTGCGGTTATTTTTGCGGATATCATTGCGGTTATTTTTGCGGATATTATTGCGGTTATTTTTGCGGATATCATTGCGGTTATTTTTGCGGATATCATTGCGGTTATTTTGCGGTAATATTTGCGGTTATTTTTGCGGATATCATTGCGGTTATTTTGCGGTGATATTTGCGGTTATTTTTGCGGATATTATTGCGGTTATTTTTGCGGATATCATTGCGGTTATTATGCGGTGATATTTGCGGTTATTTTTGCGGATATCATTGCGGTTATTTTTGCGGATATTATTGCGGTTATTTTTGCGGATATTATTGCGGTTATTTTTGCGGATATCATTGCGGTTATTTTGCGGTGATATTTGCGGTTATTTTAGCGGATATCATTGCGGTTATTTTGCGGTAATATTTGCGGTTATTTTTGCGGAAATCATTGCGGTTATTTTTGCGGATATCATTGCGGTTATTTTGCGGTGATATTTGCGGTTATTTTTGCGGATATCATTGCGGTTATTTTGCGGTAATATTTGCGGTTATTTTTGCGGATATTATTGCGGTTATTTTGCTGTAATATTTGCGGTTATTTTTGCGGATATCATTGCGGTTATTTTGCGGTGATATTTGCGGTTATTTTTGCGGATATCATTGCGGTTATTTTGCGGTGATATTTGCGGTTATTTTTGCGGATATCATTGCGGTTATGTTGCGGTAATATTTGCGGTTATTTTTGCGGATATCATTGCGGTTATTTTTGCGGATATTATTGCGGTTATTTTTGCGGATATCATTGCGGTTATTTTGCGGTTATTTTTGCGGATATCATTGCGGTTATTTTGCGGTAATATTTGCGGTTATTTTTGCGGATATTATTGCGGTTATTTTTGCGGATATTATTGCGGTTATTTTTGCGGATATCATTGCGGTTATTTTTGCGGATATTATTGCGGTTATTTTTGCGGATATCATTGCGGTTATTTTTGCGGATATCATTGCGGTTATTTTGCGGTAATATTTGCGGTTATTTTTGCGGATATCATTGCGGTTATTTTGCGGTGATATTTGCGGTTATTTTTGCGGATATTATTGCGGTTATTTTTGCGGATATCATTGCGGTTATTATGCGGTGATATTTGCGGTTATTTTTGCGGATATCATTGCGATTATTTTTGCGGATATTATTGCGGTTATTTTTGCGGATATTATTGCGGTTATTTTTGCGGATATCATTGCGGTTATTTTGCGGTGATATTTGCGGTTATTTTAGCGGATATCATTGCGGTTATTTTGCGGTAATATTTGCGGTTATTTTTGCGGAAATCATTGCGGTTATTTTTGCGGATATCATTGCGGTTATTTTGCGGTGATATTTGCGGATATCATTGCGGTTATTTTGCGGTAATATTTGCTGTTATTTTTGCGGATATCATTGCGGTTATTTTGCGGTAATATTTGCGGTTATTTTTGCGGATATCATTGCGGTTATTTTGCGGTGATATTTGCGGTTATTTTTGCGGATATTATTGCGGTTATTTTTGCGGATATCATTGCGGTTATTATGCGGTGATATTTGCGGTTATTTTTGCGGATATCATTGCGATTATTTTTGCGGATATTATTGCGGTTATTTTTGCGGATATTATTGCGGTTATTTTTGCGGATATCATTGCGGTTATTTTGCGGTGATATTTGCGGTTATTTTTGCGGATATTATTGCGGTTATTTTGCTGTAATATTTGCGGTTAATTTTGCGGATATCATTACGGTTATTTTGCGGTGATATTTGCGGTTATTTTTGCGGATATCATTGCGGTTATTTTGCGGTGATATTTGCGGTTATTTTTGCGGATATCATTGCGGTTATTTTGCGGTGATATTTGCGGTTATTTTAGCGGATATCATTGCGGTTATTTTGCGGTAATATTTGCGGTTATTTTTGCGGAAATCATTGCGGTTATTTTTGCGGATATCATGGCGGTTATTTTGCGGTGATATTTGCGGATATCATTGCGGTTATTTTGCGGTAATATTTGCTGTTATTTTTGCGGATATCATTGCGGTTATTTTTGCGGATATTATTGCGGTTATTTTTGCGGATATCATTGCGGTTATTTTTGCGGATAACATTGCGGTTATTTTGCGGTAATATTTGCGGTTATTTTTGCGGATATCATTGCGGTTATTTTGCGGTGATATTAGCGGTTATTTTTGCGGATATTATTGCGGTTATTTTTGCGGATATCATTGCGGTTATTTTGCGGTGATATTTGCGGTTATTTTTGCGGTTATTTTTGCGGATATTATTGCGGTTATTTTGCGGTAACATTTGCGGTTATTTTTGCGGATATTATTGCGGTTATTTTTGCGGATATCATTGCGGTTATTTTTGCGGATATTATTGCGGTTATTTTTGCGGATATCATTGCGGTTATTTTTGCGGATATCTTTGCGGTTATTTTGCGGTAATATTTGCGGTTATTTTTGCGGATATCAATGCGGTTATTTTGCGGTAATATTTGCGGTTATTTTTGCGGATATTATTGCGGTTATTTTTGCGGATATTATTGCGGTTATTTTTGCGGATATCATTGCGGTTATTTTTGCGGATATTATTGCGGTTATTTTTGCGGATATCATTGCGGTTATTTTTGCGGATATCATTGCGGTTATTTTGCGGTAATATTTGCGGTTATTTTTGCGGATATCATTGCGGTTATTTTGCGGTGATATTTGCGGTTATTTTTGCGGATATTATTGCGGTTATTTTTGCGGATATCATTGCGGTTATTATGCGGTGATATTTGCGGTTATTTTTGCGGATATCATTGCGATTATTTTTGCGGATATTATTGCGGTTATTTTTGCGGATATTATTGCGGTTATTTTTGCGGATATCATTGCGGTTATTTTGCGGTGATATTTGGGGTTATTTTAGCGGATATCATTGCGGTTATTTTGCGGTAATATTTGCGGTTATTTTTGCGGAAATCATTGCGGTTATTTTTGCGGATATCATTGCGGTTATTTTGCGGTGATATTTGCGGTTATTTTTGCGGATATCATTGCGGTTATTTTGCGGTAATATTTGCGGTTATTTTTGCGGATATTATTGCGGTTATTTTGCTGTAATATTTGCGGTTAATTTTGCGGATATCATTACGGTTATTTTGCGGTGATATTTGCGGTTATTTTTGCGGATATCATTGCGGTTATTTTGCGGTGATATTTGCGGTTATTTTTGCGGATATCATTGCGGTTATTTTGCGGTGATATTTGCGGTTATTTTAGCGGATATCATTGCGGTTATTTTGCGGTAATATTTGCGGTTATTTTTGCGGAAATCATTGCGGTTATTTTTGCGGATATCATGGCGGTTATTTTGCGGTGATATTTGCGGATATCATTGCGGTTATTTTGCGGTAATATTTGCTGTTATTTTTGCGGATATCATTGCGGTTATTTTTGCGGATATTATTGCGGTTATTTTTGCGGATATCATTGCGGTTATTTTTGCGGATAACATTGCGGTTATTTTGCGGTAATATTTGCGGTTATTTTTGCGGATATCATTGCGGTTATTTTGCGGTGATATTAGCGGTTATTTTTGCGGATATTATTGCGGTTATTTTTGCGGATATCATTGCGGTTATTTTGCGGTGATATTTGCGGTTATTTTTGCGGTTATTTTTGCGGATATTATTGCGGTTATTTTGCGGTAACATTTGCGGTTATTTTTGCGGATATTATTGCGGTTATTTTTGCGGATATCATTGCGGTTATTTTTGCGGATATTATTGCGGTTATTTTTGCGGATATCATTGCGGTTATTTTTGCGGATATCTTTGCGGTTATTTTGCGGTAATATTTGCGGTTATTTTTGCGGATATCATTGCGGTTATTTTGCGGTGATATTTGCGGTTTATTTTGCGGATATTATTGCGGTTATTTTTGCGGATATCATTGCGGTTATTTTTGCGGATATTATTGCGGTTATTTTTGCGGATATCATTGCGGTTATTTTTGCGGATATCTTTGCGGTTATTTTGCGGTAATATTTGCGGTTATTTTTGCGGATATCATTGCGGTTATTTTGCGGTGATATTTGCGGTTATTTTTGCGGATATCATTGCGGTTATTTTGCGGTAATATTTGCGGTTATTTTTGCGGATATCATTGCGGTTATTTTTGCGGATATCATTGCGGTGATATTTGCGGTTATTTTTGCGGATATCATTGCGGTTTTTTGCGGTAATATTTGCGGTTATTTTTGCGGATATCATTGCGGTTATTTTTGCGGATATTATTGCGGTTATTTTTGCGGATATCATTGCGGTTATTTTGCTGTAATATTGGCGGTTAATTTTGCGGATATTATGGCGGTTATTTTTGCGGATATCATTGCGGTTATTTTTGCGGATATCATTGCGGTTATTTTGCGGTGATATTTGCGGTTATTTTTGCGGATATCATTGCGGTTATTTTGCGGTAATATTTGCGGTTATTTTTGCGGATATCATTGCGGTTATTTTGCGGTAATATTTGCGGTTATTTTTGCGGATATCATTGCGGTTATTTTTGCGGATATCATTGCGGTTATTTTGCGGTAACATTTGCGGTTATTTTTGCGAATATTATTGCGGTTATTTTTGCGGATATCATTGCGGTTATTTTGCGGTGATATTTGCGGTTATTTTTGCGGATATCATTGCGGATTTTTGGGGTGATATTTGCGGTTATTTTTGCGGATATCATTGCGGTTATTTTTGCGGATATTATTGCGGTTATTTTTGCGGATATTATTGCGGTTATTTTTGCGGATATCATTGCGGTTATTTTGCGGTAATATTTGCGGTTATTTTTGCGGATATCATTGCGGTTATTGTTGCGGATATTATTGCGGTTATTTTTGCGGATATCATTGCGGTTATTTTTGCGGATATCATTGCGGTTATTTTGCGGTGATATTTGCGGTTATTTTTGCGGATATCATTGCGGTTATTTTTGCGGATATTATTGCGGTTATTTTTGCGGATTTTATTGCGGTTATTTTTGCGGATATCATTGCGGTTATTTTGCGGTGATATTTGCGGTTATATTTGCGGATATCATTGCGGTTATTTTTGCGGATATTATTGCGGTTATTTTTGCGGATATTATTGCGGTTATTTTTGCGGATATCATTGCGGTTATTTTGCGGTGATATTTGCGGTTATTTTTGCGGATATCATTGCGGTTATTTTGCGGTGATATTTGCGGTTATTTGGCGGTAATATTTGCGGTTATTTTTGCGGATATTATTGCGGTTATTTTGCTGTAATATTTGCGGTTCATTTTGCGGATATCATTGCGGTTATTTTTGCGGATATCATTGCGGTTATTTTGCGGTAATATTTGCGGTTATTTTTGCGGATATCATGGCGGTTATTTTTGCGGATATTATTGCGGTTATTTTGCGGTAATATTTATGGTTATTTTTGCGGATATTATTGCGGTTATTTTTGCGGATATCATTGCGGTTATTTTTGCGGATATTATTGCGGTTATTTTTGCGGATATCATTGCCGTTATTTTGCGGTTATATTTGCGGTTATTTTTGCGGATATCATTGCGGTTATTTTTGCGGATATCATTGCGGTTATTTTGCGGTGATATTTGCGGTTATTTTTGCGGATATCATTGCGGTTATTTTGCGGTAATATTTGCGGTTATTTTTGCGGATATCATTGCGGTTATTTTTGCGGATATTATTGCGGTTATTTTTGCGGATATCATTGCGGTTATTTTTGCGGATATCATTGCGGTTATTTTGCGGTGATATTTGCGGTTATTTTTGCGGATATCATTTCGGTTATTTTTGCGGATATTATTGCGGTTATTTTGCGGTGATATTTGCGGTTATTTTTGCGGATATCATTGCGGTTATTTTGCGGTAATATTTGCGGTTATTTTTGCGGATATCATTGCGGTTATTTTTGCGGATATTATTGCGGTTATTTTTGCGGATATCATTGCGGTTATTTTTGCGGATATCATTGCGGATATTTTGCGGTGATATTTGCGGTTATTTTTGCGGATATCATTGCGGTTATTTTTGCGGATATTATTGCGGTTATTTTGCTGTAATATTTGCGGTTATTTTTGTGGATATCATTGCGGTTATTTTGCGGTAATATTTGCGGTTATTTTTGCGGATATCATTGCGGTTATTTTGCGGTGATAATTGCGGTTATTTTTGCGGATATTATTGCGGTTATTTTTGCGGATATCATTGCGGTTATTTTGCGGTGATATTTGCGGTTATTTTTGCGGATATCATTGCGGTTATTTTTGCGGATATTATTGCGGTTATTTTTGCGGATATTATTGCGGTTATTTTTGCGGATATCATTGCGGTTATTTTGCGGTGTTATTTGCGGATATCATTGCGGTTATTTTGCGGAGATATTTGCGGTAATATTTGCGGTTATTTTTGCGGATATTATTGCGGTTATTTTGCTGTAATATTTGCGGTTAATTTTGCGGATATCATTGCGGTTATTTTTGCGGATATTATTGCGGTTATTATTGCGGATATCATTACGGTTATTTTGCGGTAATATTTGCGGTTATTTTTGCGAATATCATTGCGTTTATTTTTGCGGATATTATTGCGGTTATTTTCGCGGATATCATTGCGGTTATTTTTGCGGATATCATTGCGGTTATTTTGCGGTAACATTTGCGGTTATTATTGCGGTTATTTTTGCGGATATCATTGCGGTTATTTTGCGGTAATATTTGCGGTTATTTTTGCGGATATCATTGCGGTTATTTTTGCGGATATTATTGCGGTTATTTTTGCGGAAATTATTGCGGTTATTTTTGCGGATATCATTGCGGTTATTTTGCGGTAACATTTGCGGTTATTATTGCGGATATTATTGCGGTTATTTTTGCGGATATCATTGCGGTTATTTTGCGGTAATCTTTGCGGTTATTTTTGCGGATATTATTGCGGTTATTTTGCTGTAATATTTGCGGTTAATTTTGCGGATATCATTGCGGATATTTTTGCGGATATTATTGCGGTTATTTTTGCGGATATCATTGCGGTTATTTTGCGGTGATATTTGCGGTTATTTTTGCGGATATCATTGCGGTTATTTTGCGGTAATATTTGCGGTTATTTTTGCGGAAATCATTGCGGTTATTTTGCGGTGATATTTGCGGTTATTTTTGCGGATATCATTGCGGTTATTTTGCGGTAATATTTGCGGATATTTTTGCGGATATCATTGCGGTTATTTTTGCGGATATTATTGCGGTTATTTTTGCGGATATCATTGCGGTTATTTTGCGGTTATTTTTGCGGATATCATTGCGGTTATTTTGCGGTAATATTTGCGGTTATTTTTGCGGATATTATTGCGGTTATTTTTGCGGATATCATTGCGGTTATTTTTGCGGATATTATTGCGGTTATTTTTGCGGATATCATTGCGGTTATTTTTGCGGATATCATTGCGGTTATTTTGCGGTAATATTTGCGGTTATTTTTGCGGATATCATTGCGGTTATTTTGCGGTGATATTTGCGGTTATTTTTGCGGATATTATTGCGGTTATTTTTGCGGATATCATTGCGGTTATTTTGCGGTGATATTTGCGGTTATTTTTGCGGATATCATTGCGGTTATTTTTGCGGATATTATTGCGGTTATTTTTGCGGATATTATTGCGGTTATTTTTGCGGATATCATTGCGGTTATTTTGCGGTGATATTTGCGGTTATTTTAGCGGATATCATTGCGGTTATTTTGCGGTAATATTTGCGGTTATTTTTGCGGAAATCATTGCGGTTATTTTTGCGGATATCATTGCGGTTATTTTGCGGTGATATTTGCGGTTATTTTTGCGGATATCATTGCGGTTATTTTGCGGTAATATTTGCGGTTATTTTTGCGGATATTATTGCGGTTATTTTGCTGTAATATTTGCGGTTATTTTTGCGGATATCATTGCGGTTATTTTGCGTTGATATTTGCGGTTATTTTTGCGGATATCATTGCGGTTATTTTGCGGTGATATTTGCGGTTATTTTTGCGGATATCATTGCGGTTATGTTGCGGTAATATTTATGGTTATTTTTGCGGATATTATTGCGGTTATTTTTGCGGATATCATTGCGGTTATTTTGCGGTGATATTTGCGGTTATTTTTGCGGATATCATTGCGGTTATTTTGCGGTAATATTTGCTGTTATTTTTGCGGATATCATTGCGGTTATTTTTGCGGATATTATTGCGGTTATTTTTGCGGATATCATTGCGGTTATTTTTGCGGATAACATTGCGGTTATTTTGCGGTAATATTTGCGGTTATTTTTGCGGATATCATTGCGGTTATTTTGCGGTGATATTAGCGGTTATTTTTGCGGATATTATTGCGGTTATTTTTGCGGATATCATTGCGGTTATTTTTGCGGATATTATTGCGGTTATTTTGCGGTAACATTTGCGGTTATTTTTGCGGATAATATTGCGGTTATTTTTGCGGATATCATTGCGGTTATTTTTGCGGATATTATTGCGGTTATTTTTGCGGATATCATTGCGGTTATTTTTGCGGATATCTTTGCGGTTATTTTGCGGTAATATATGCGGTTATTTTTGCGGATATCATTGCGGTTATTTTGCGGTGATATTTGCGGTTATTTTTGCGGATATTATTGCGGTTATTTTTGCGGATATCATTGCGGTTATTTTTGCGGATATTATTGCGGTTATTTTTGCGGATATCATTGCGGTTATTTTTGCGGATATCTTTGCGGTTATTTTGCGGTAATATTTGCGGTTATTTTTGCGGATATCATTGCGGTTATTTTGCGGTGATATTTGCGGTTATTTTTGCGGATATCATTGCGGTTATTTTGCGGTAATATTTGCGGTTATTTTTGCGGATATCATTGCGGTTATTTTTGCGGATATCATTGCGGTGATATTTGCGGTTATTTTTGCGGATATCATTGCGGTTATTTTGCGGTAATATTTGCGGTTATTTTTGCGGATATCATTGCGGTTATTTTTGCGGATATTATTGCGGTTATTTTTGCGGATATCATTGCGGTTATTTTGCTGTAATATTGGCGGTTAATTTTGCGGATATTATGGCGGTTATTTTTGCGGATATCATTGCGGTTATTTTTGCGGATATCATTGCGGTTATTTTGCGGTGATATTTGCGGTTATTTTTGCGGATATCATTGCGGTTATTTTGCGGTAATATTTGCGGTTATTTTTGCGGATATCATTGCGGTTATTTTTGCGGATATTATTGCGGTTATTTTTGCGGATATCATTGCGGTTAATTTGCGGTAACATTTGCGGTTATTTTTGCGGATATTATTACGGTTATTTCTGCGGATATCATTGCGGTTATTTTGCGGTGATATTTGCGGTTATTTTTGCGGATATCATTGCGGTTATTTTGCGGTGATATTTGCGGTTATTTTTGCGGATATCATTGCGGTTATTTTGCGGTAATATTTGCGGTTATTTTTGCGGATATTATTGCGGTTATTTTTGCGGATATCATTGCGGTTATTTTGCGGTGATATTTGCGGTTATTTTTGCGGATATCATTGCGGTTATTTTGCGGTGATATTTGCGGTTATTTTTACGGATATTATTGCGGTTATTTTTGCGGATATCATTGCGGTTATTTTGCGGTGATATTTGCGGTTATTTTTGCGGATATCATTGCGGTTATTTTGCGGTGATATTTGCGGTTATTTTTGCGGATATCATTGCGGTTATTTTGCGGTAATATTTGCGGTTATTTTTGCGGATATCATTGCGGTTATTTTTGAGGATATTATTGCGGTTATTTTTGCGGATATCATTGCGGTTATTTTTCCGGATATCATTGCGGTTATTTTGCGGTGATATTTGCGGTTATTTTTGCGGATATCATTGCGGTTATTTAGCGGTAATATTTGCGGTTATTTTTACGGATATTATTGCGGTTATTTTTGCGGATATCATTGCGGTTATTTTTGCGGATATCATTGCGGTTATTTTGCGGTAATATTTGCGGTTATTTTTGCGGATATCATTGCGGTTATTTTGCGGTGATATTTGCGGTTATTTTTGCGGATATCATTGCGGTTATTTTTGCGGATATTATTGCGGTTATTTTTGCGGATATCATTGCGGTTATTTTGCGGTGATATTTGCGGTTATTTTTGCGGATATCATTGCGGTTATTTTGCGGTGATATTCGCGGTTATTTTGCGGTGATATTTGCGGTTATTTTTGCGGATATCATTGCGGTTATTTTTGCGGATATTATTGCGGTTATTTTTGCGGATATTATTGCGGTTATTTTGCTGTAATATTTGCGGTTAATTTTGCGGATATCATTGCGATTATTTTTGCGGATATTATTGCGATTATTTTTGCGGATATCATTGCGGTTATTTTGCGGTAATATTTGCGGTTATTTTTGCGGATATCATTGCGGTTATTTTTGCGGATATCATTGCGGTTATTTTGCGGATATCATTGCGGATATTTTGCGGTAACATTTGCGGTTATTTTTGCGGATATTATTGCGGTTATTTTTGCGGATATCATTGCGGTTATTTTTGCGGATATTATTGCGGTTATTTTGCTGTAATATTTGCGGTTATTTTTGCGGATATCATTGCGGTTATTTTTGCGGATATCATTGCGGTTGTTTTGCGGTAATATTTGCGGTTATTTTTGCGGATATCATTGCGGTTATTTTTGCGGATATTATTGCGGTTATTTTGCGGTAACATTTGCGGTTATTTTTGCGGATATTATTGCGGTTATTTTTGCGGATAACATTGCGGTTATTTTGCGGTGATATTTGCGGTTATTTTTGCGGATATCATTGCGGTTATTTTTGCGGATATTATTGCGGTTATTTTTGCGGATATTATTGCGGTTATTTTTGCGGATATCATTGCGGTTATTTTGCGGTGATATTTGCGGTTATTTTTGCGGATATCATTGCGGTTATTTTGCGGTGATATTTGCGGTTATTTTGCGGTAACATTTGCGGTTATTTTTGCGGATATTATTGCGGTTATTTTTGCGGATATCATTGCGGTTATTTTGCGGTGATATTTGCGGTTATTTTTGCGGATATCAATGCGGTTATTTTTGCGGATATTATTGCGGTTATTTTTGCGGATATCATTGCGGTTATTTTGCGGTGATATTTGCGGTTATTTTTGCGGATATCATTGCGGTTATTTTTGCGGATATTATTGCGGTTATTTTGCGGTAACATTTGCGGTTATTTTTGCGGATATTATTGCGGTTATTTTTGCGGATATCATTGCGGTTATTTTGCGGTGATATTTGCGGTTATTTTTGCGGATATCATTGCGGTTATTTTTGCGGATATTATTGCGGTTATTTTTGCGGATATTATTGCGGTTATTTTTGCGGATATCATTGCGGTTATTTTTGCGGATATTATTGCGGTTATTTTTGCGGATATTATTGCGGTTATTTTTGCGGATATCATTGCGGTTATTTTTGCGGATATCATTGCGGTTATTTTGCGGTAACATTTGCGGTTATTTTTGCGGATATCAATGCGGTTATTTTGCGGTAATATTTGCGGTTGTTTTTGCGGATATCATTGCGGTTATTTTGCGGAGATATTTGCGGTTATTTTTGCGGTGATATTTGCGGTTATTTTTGCGGATATCATTGCGGTTATTTTTGCGGATATTATTGCGGTTATTTTTGCGGATATTATTGCGGTTATTTTTGCGGATATCATTGCGGTTATTTTGCGCTGATATTTGCGGTTATTTTTGCGGATATCATTGCGGTTATTTTTGCGGATAACATTGCGGTTATTTTGCGGTGATATTTGCGGTTATTTTTGCGGATATCATTGCGGTTATTTTGCGGTAATATTTGCGGTTATTTTTGCGGATATCATTGCGGTTATTTTGCGGTGATATTTGCGGTTATTTTTGCGGAAATTATTGCGGTTATTTTTGCGGATATCATTGCGGTTATTTTGCGGTGATATTTGCGGTTATTTTTGCGGATATCATTGCGGTTATTTTTGCGGATATTATTGCGGTTATTTTGCGGTAACATTTGCGCTTATTTTTGCGGATATTATTGCGGTTATTTTTGCGGATATCATTGCGGTTATTTTGCGGTGATATTTGCGGTTATTTTTGCGGATATCATTGCGGTTATTTTTGCGGATATTATTGCGGTTATTTTTGCGGATATTATTGCGGTTATTTTTGCGGATATCATTGCGGTTATTTTGCGGTGATATTTGCGGTTATTTTTGCGGATATCATTGCGGTTATTTTGCGGTGATATTTGCGGATATTTTGCGGTAATATTTGCGGTTATTTTTGCGGATATTATTGCGGTTATTTTGCTGTAATATTTGCGGTTAATTTTGCGGATATCATTGCGATTATTTTTGCGGATATTATTGCGATTATTTTTGCGGATATCATTGCGGTTATTTTGCGGTAATATTTGCGGTTATTTTTGCGGATATCATTGCGGTTATTTTTGCGGATATCATTGCGGTTATTTTGCGGATATCATTGCGGATATTTTGCGGTAACATTTGCGGTTATTTTTGCGGATATTATTGCGGTTATTTTTGCGGATATCATTGCGGTTATTTTTGCGGATATTATTGCGGTTATTTTGCTGTAATATTTGCGGTTATTTTTGCGGATATCATTGCGGTTATTTTTGCGGATATCATTGCGGTTGTTTTGCGGTAATATTTGCGGTTATTTTTGCGGATATCATTGCGGTTATTTTGCGGTGATATTTGCGGTTATTTTTGCGGAAATTATTGCGGTTATTTTTGCGGATATCATTGCGGTTATTTTGCGGTGATATTTGCGGTTATTTTTGCGGATATCATTGCGGTTATTTTTGCGGATATTATTGCGGTTATTATGCGGTAACATTTGCGGTTATTTTTGCGGATATTATTGCGGTTATTTTTGCGGATAACATTGCGGTTATTTTGCGGTGATATTTGCGGTTATTTTTGCGGATATCATTGCGGTTATTTTTGCGGATATTATTGCGGTTATTTTTGCGGATATTATTGCGGTTATTTTTGCGGATATCATTGCGGTTATTTTGCGGTGATATTTGCGGTTATTTTTGCGGATATCATTGCGGTTATTTTGCGGTGATATTTGCGGTTATTTTGCGGTAACATTTGCGGTTATTTTTGCGGATATTATTGCGGTTATTTTTGCGGATATCATTGCGGTTATTTTGCGGTGATATTTGCGGTTATTTTTGCGGATATCAATGCGGTTATTTTTGCGGATATTATTGCGGTTATTTTTGCGGATATCATTGCGGTTATTTTGCGGTGATATTTGCGGTTATTTTTGCGGATATCATTGCGGTTATTTTTGCGGATATTATTGCGGTTATTTTGCGGTAACATTTGCGGTTATTTTTGCGGATATTATTGCGGTTATTTTTGCGGATATCATTGCGGTTATTTTGCGGTGATATTTGCGGTTATTTTTGCGGATATCATTGCGGTTATTTTTGCGGATATTATTGCGGTTATTTTTGCGGATATTATTGCGGTTATTTTTGCGGATATCATTGCGGTTATTTTTGCGGATATTATTGCGGTTATTTTTGCGGATATTATTGCGGTTATTTTTGCGGATATCATTGCGGTTATTTTTGCGGATATCATTGCGGTTATTTTGCGGTAACATTTGCGGTTATTTTTGCGGATATCAATGCGGTTATTTTGCGGTAATATTTGCGGTTGTTTTTGCGGATATCATTGCGGTTATTTTGCGGAGATATTTGCGGTTATTTTTGCGGTGATATTTGCGGTTATTTTTGCGGATATCATTGCGGTTATTTTTGCGGATATTATTGCGGTTATTTTTGCGGATATTATTGCGGTTATTTTTGCGGATATCATTGCGGTTATTTTGCGCTGATATTTGCGGTTATTTTTGCGGATATCATTGCGGTTATTTTTGCGGATAACATTGCGGTTATTTTGCGGTGATATTTGCGGTTATTTTTGCGGATATCATTGCGGTTATTTTGCGGTAATATTTGCGGTTATTTTTGCGGATATCATTGCGGTTATTTTGCGGTGATATTTGCGGTTATTTTTGCGGAAATTATTGCGGTTATTTTTGCGGATATCATTGCGGTTATTTTGCGGTGATATTTGCGGTTATTTTTGCGGATATCATTGCGGTTATTTTTGCGGATATTATTGCGGTTATTTTGCGGTAACATTTGCGGTTATTTTTGCGGATATTATTGCGGTTATTTTAGCGGATAACATTGCGTTTATTTTGCGGTGATATTTGCGGTTATTTTTGCGGATATCATTGCGGTTATTTTTGCGGATATTATTGCGGTTATTTTTGCGGATATAATTGCGGTTATTTTTGCGGATATCATTGCGGTTATTTTGCGGTGATATTTGCGGTTATTTTTGCGGATATCATTGCGGTTATTTTGCGGTGATATTTGCGGTTATTTTGCGGTAACATTTGCGGTTATTTTTGCGGATATTATTGCGGTTATTTTTGCGGATATCATTGCGGTTATTTTGCGGTGATATTTGCGGTTATTTTTGCGGATATCAATGCGGTTATTTTTGCGGATATTATTGCGGTTATTTTTGCGGATATCATTGTGGTTATTTTGCGGTGATATTTGCGGTTATTTTTGCGGATATCATTGCGGTTATTTTTGCGGATATTATTGCGGTTATTTTGCGGTAACATTTGCGGTTATTTTTGCGGATATTATTGCGGTTATTTTTGCGGATATCATTGCGGTTATTTTGCGGTGATATTTGCGGATATTTTTGCGGATATCATTGCGGTTATTTTTGCGGATATTATTGCGGTTATTTTTGCGGATATTATTGCGGTTATTTTTGCGGATATTATTGCGGTTATTTTTGCGGATATTATTGCGGTTATTTTTGCGGATATCATTGCGGTTATTTTTGCGGATATCATTGCGGTTATTTTGCGGTAACATTTGCGGTTATTTTTGCGGATATTATTGCGGTTATTTTTGCGGATATCATTGCGGTTATTTTTGCGGATATCATTGCGGTTATTTTGCGGTAATATTTGCGGTTATTTTTGCGGATATCATTGCGGTTATTTTGCGGAGATATTTGCGGTTATTTTTGCGGTGATATTTGCGGTTATTTTTGCGGATATCATTGCGGTTATTTTTGCGGATATTATTGCGGTTATTTTTGCGGATATTATTGCGGTTATTTTTGCGGATATCATTGCGGTTATTTTTGCGGATATTATTGCGGTTATTTTTGCGGATATCATTGCGGTTATTTTGCGGTGATATTTGCGGTTATTTTTGCGGATATCATTGCGGTTATTTTACGGTAATATTTGCGGTTATTTTTGCGGATATCATTGCGTTTATTTTTGCGGATATCATTGCGGTTATTTTGCGGTGATATTTGCGGTTATTTTTGCGGATATCATTGCGGTTATTTTGCGGTAATATTTGCGGTTATTTTTGCGGATATCATTGCGGTTATTTTTGCGGATATTATTGCGGTTATTTTTGCGGATATCATTGCAATTATTTTGCGGATATCATTGCGGTTATTTTGCGGTAACATTTGCGGTTATTTTTGCGGATATTATTGCGGTTATTTTTGCGGATATCATTGCGGTTATTTTTGCGGATATCATTGCGGTTATTTGGCGGTAATATTTGCGGTTATTTTTGCGGATATCATTGCGGTTATTTTGCGGTGATATTTGCGGTTATTTTTGCGGATATCATTGCGGTTATTTTGCGGTGATATTTGCGGTTATTTTTGCGGATATCATTGCGGTTATTTTTGCGGATATCATTGCGGTTATTTTTGCGGATATCATTGCGGTTATTTTGCGGTAACATTTGCGGTTATTTTTGCGGATATTATTGCGGTTATTTTTGCGGATATCATTGCGGTTATTTTTGCGGATATCATTGCGGTTATTTGGCGGTAATATTTGCGGTTATTTTTGCGGATATCATTGCGGTTATTTTGCGGTGATATTTGCGGTTATTTTTGCGGATATCATTGCGGTTATTTTGCGGTGATATTTGCGGTTATTTTTGCGGATATCATTGCGGTTATTTTTGCGGATATTATTGCGGTTATTTTTGCGGATATTATTGCGGTTATTTTTGCGGATATCATTGCGGTTATTTTGCGGTGATATTTGCGGTCATTTTTGCGGATATCATTGCGGTTATTTTGCGGTAATATTTGCGGTTATTTTTGCGGATATCATTGCGGTTATTTTGCTTTAATATTTGCGGTTATTTTTGCGGATATTATTGCGGTTATTTTTGCGGATATCATTGCGGTTATTTTGCGGTGATATTTGCGGTTATTTTTGCGGATATCATTGCGGTTATTTAGCGGTAATATTTGCGGTTTATTTTTGCGGATATCATTGCGGTTATTTTTGCGGATATTATTGCGGTTATTTTTGCGGATATCATTGATGTTATTTTTGCGGATATCATTGCGGTTATTTTGCGGCAATATTTGCGGTTATTTTTGCGGATATCATTGCGGTTATTTTGCGGTGATATTTGCGGTTATTTTTGCGGATATTATTGCGGTTATTTTTGCGGATATCATTGCGGTTATTTTTGCGGATATTATTGCGGTCATTTTTGCGGATATTATTGCGGTTATTCTTGCGGATATCATTGCGGTTATTTTTGCGGATATTATTGCGGATATTTTTGCGGATATTATTGCGGTTATTTTTGCGGATATCATTGCGGTTATTTTGCGGTGATATTTGCGGTTATTTTTGCGGATATCATTGCGGTCATTTTTGCGGATATTATTGCGGTTAATCTTGCGGATATCATTGCGGTTATTTTTGCGGATATTATTGCGGTTATTTTTGCGGATATTATTGCGGTTATTTTTGCGGATATCATTGCGGTTATTTTGCGGTGATATTTGCGGTTATTTTTGCGGATATCATTGCGGTTATTTTGCGGTGATATTTGCGGTTATTTTTGCGGATATCATTGCGGTTATTTTTGCGGATATCATTGCGGTTATTTTTGCGGATATCATTGCGGTTATTTTTGCGGATATCATTGCGGTTATTTTGCGGTAATATTTGCGGTTATTTTTGCGGATATCATTGCGGTTATTTTTGCGGATATTATTGCGGTTATTTTTGCGGATATCATTGCGGTTATTTTGCGGATATCATTGCGGTTATTTTGCGGTAACATTTGCGGTTATTTTTGCGGATATTATTGCGGTTATTTTTGTGGATATCATTGCGGTTATTTTTGCGGATATCATTGCGGTTATTTGGCGGTAATATTTGCGGTTATTTTTGCGGATATCATTGCGGTTATTTTGCGGTGATATTTGCGGTTATTTTTGCGGATATCATTGCGGTTATTTTGCGGTGATATTTGCGGTTATTTTTGCGGATATCATTGCGGTTATTTTTGCGGATATCATTGCGGTTATTTTTGCGGATATCATTGCGGTTATTTTGCGGTAACATTTGCGGTTATTTTTGCGGATATTATTGCGGTTATTTTTGCGGATATCATTGCGGTTATTTTTGCGGATATCATTGCGGTTATTTGGCGGTAATATTTGCGGTTATTTTTGCGGATATCATTGCGGTTATTTTGCGGTGATATTTGCGGTTATTTTTGCGGATATCATTGCGGTTATTTTGCGGTAATATTTGCGGTTATTTTTGCGGATATCATTGCGGTTATTTTGCGGTGATATTTGCGGTTATTTTTGCGGATATCATTGCGGTTATTTTGCGGTGATATTTGCGGTTATTTTTGCGGATATCATTGCGGTTATTTTTGCGGATATCATTGCGGTTATTTTTGCGGATATCATTGCGGTTATTTTGCGGTAACATTTGCGGTTATTTTTGCGGATATCATTGCGGTTATTTTACGGTAATATTTGCGGTTATTTTTGCGGATATCATTGCGGTTATTTTGCGGTAATATTTCCGGTTATTTTTGCGGATATTATTGCGGTTATTTTTGCGGATATCATTGCGGTTATTTTTGCGGATATCATTGCGGTTATTTTGCGGTGATATTTGCGGTTATTTTTGCGGATATCATTGCGGTTATTTTGCGGTGATATTTGCGGTTATATTTGCGGTTATTTTTGCGGATATTATTGCGGTTATTTTTGCGGATATCATTGCGGTTATTTTTGCGGATATCATTGCGGTTATTTTGCGGTGATATTTGCGGTTATTTTTGCGGATATCATTGCGGTTATTTTGCGGTGATATTTGCGGTTATTTTTGCGGATATCATTGCGGTTATTTTTGCGGATATCATTGCGGTTATTTTGCGGTAACATTTGCGGTTATTTTTGCGGATATTATTGCGGTTATTTTGGCGGATATCATGGCGGTTATTTTGCGGTAATATTTGCGGTTATTTTTGCGGATATTATTGCGGTTATTTTTGCGGATATCATTGCGGTTATTTTGCGGTAATATTTGCGGTTATTTTTGCGGATATCATTGCGGTTATTTTGCGGTGATATTTGCGGTTATATTTGCGGTTATTTTTGCGGATATTATTGCGGTTATTTTTGCGGATATCATTGCGGTTATTTTTGCGGATATCATTGCGGTTATTTTGCGGTGATATTTGCGGTTATTTTTGCGGATATCATTGCGGTTATTTTGCGGTGATATTTGCGGTTATTTTTGCGGATATCATTGCGGTTATTTTTGCGGATATCATTGCGGTTATTTTTGCGGATATCATTGCGGTTATTTTTGCGGATATCATTGCGGTTATTTTGCGGTAACATTTGCGGTTATTTTTGCGGATATCATTGCGGTTATTTTACGGTAATATTTGCGGTTATTTTTGCGGATATCATTGCGGTTATTTTGCGGTAATATTTCCGGTTATTTTTGCGGATATTATTGCGGTTATTTTTGCGGATATCATTGCGGTTATTTTTGCGGATATCATTGCGGTTATTTTGCGGTGATATTTGCGGTTATTTTTGCGGATATCATTGCGGTTATTTTGCGGTGATATTTGCGGTTATATTTGCGGTTATTTTTGCGGATATTATTGCGGTTATTTTTGCGGATATCATTGCGGTTATTTTTGCGGATATCATTGCGGTTATTTTGCGGTAATATTTGCGGTTATTTTTGCGGATATCATTGCGGTTATTTTTGCGGATATTATTGCGGTTATTTTTGCGGATATCATTGCGGTTATTTTGCGGTGATATTTGCGGTTATTTTTGCGGATATCATTGCGGTTATTTTGCGGTGATATTTGCGGTTATTTTTGCGGATATCATTGCGGTTATTTTTGCGGATATCATTGCGGTTATTTTGCGGTAACATTTGCGGTTATTTTTGCGGATATTATTGCGGTTATTTTGGCGGATATCATGGCGGTTATTTTGCGGTAATATTTGCGGTTATTTTTGCGGATATTATTGCGGTTATTTTTGCGGATATCATTGCGGTTATTTTGCGGTGATATTTGCGGTTATTTTTGCGGATATCATTGCGGTTATTTTGCGGTGATATTTGCGGTTATTTTTGCGGATATTATTGCGGTTATTTTGCGGTGATATTTGCGGTTATTTTTGCGGATATCATTGCGGTTATTTTTGCGGATATCATTGCGGTTATTTTGCGGTGATATTTACGTTATTTTTGCGGATATCATTGCGGTTATTTTGCGGTAATATTTGCGGTTATTTTTGCGGATATCATTGCGGTTATTTTTGCGGATATCATTGCGGTTATTTTGCGGTAATATTTGCGGTTATTTTTGCGGATATTATTGCGGTTATTTTTGCGGATATCATTGCGGTTATTTTGCGGTGATATTTGCGGTTATTTTTGCGGATATCATTGCGGTTATTTTGCGGTGATATTTGCGGTTATTTTTGCGGATATCATTGCGGTTATTTTGCGGTGATATTTGCGGTTATTTTTGCGGATATCATTGCGGTTATTTTTGTAGATATCATTGCGGTTATTTTGCGGTAATATTTGCGGTTATTTTTGCGGATATCATTGCGGTTATTTTGCGGTGATATTTGCGGTTATTTTTGCGGATATTATTGCGGTTATTTTTGCGGTTATCATTGCGGTTATTTTGCGGTGATATTTGCGGTTATTTTTGCGGATATCATTGCGGTTATTTTTGCGGATATTATTGCGGTTATTTTTGCGGATATTATTGCGATTATTTTAGCGGATATCATTGCGGTTATTTTGCGGTGATATTTGCGGTTATTTTTGCGGATATCATTGCGGTTATTTTGCGGTAATATTTCCGGTTATTTTTGCGGATATTATTGCGGTTATTTTTGCGGATATCATTGCGGTTATTTTTGCGGATATCATTGCGGTTATTTTGCGGTGATATTTGCGGTTATTTTTGCGGATATCATTGCGGTTATATTGCGGTGATATTTGCGGTTATTTTTGCGGATATTATTGCGGTTATTTCTGCGGATATCATTGCGGTTATTTTGCGGTGATATTTGCGGTTATTTTTGCGGATATCATTGCGGTTATTTTTGCGGATATCATTGCGGTTATTTTGCGGTAATATTTGCGGATATTTTTGCGGATATAATTGCGGTTATTTTTGCGGATATTATTGCGGTTATTTTTGCGGATATTATTGCGGTTATTTTTGCGGATATCATTGCGGTTATTTTTGCGGTTATCATTGCGGTTATTTTGCGGTGATATTTGCGGTTATTTTTGCGGATATCATTGCGGTTATTTTGCGGTGATATTTGCGGTTATTTTTGCGGATATCATTGCGGTTATTTTTGCGGATATCATTGCGGTTATTTTGCGGTAACATTTGCGGTTATTTTTGCGGATATTATTGCGGTTATTTTGGCGGATATCATGGCGGTTATTTTGCGGTAATATTTGCGGTTATTTTTGCGGATATTATTGCGGTTATTTTTGCGGATATCATTGCGGTTATTTTGCGGTGATATTTGCGGTTATTTTTGCGGATATCATTGCGGTTATTTTGCGGTGATATTTGCGGTTATTTTTGCTGATATCATTGCGGTTATTTTGCGGTGATATTTGCGGTTATTTTTGCGGATATCATTGCGGTTATTTTTGCGGATATCATTGCGGTTATTTTGCGGTGATATTTACGTTATTTTTGCGGATATCATTGCGGTTATTTTGCGGTAATATTTGCGGTTACTTTTGCGGATATCATTGCGGTTATTTTTGGGGATATCATTGCGGTTATTTTGCGGTAATATTTGCGGTTATTTTTGCGGATATTATTGCGGTTATTTTTGCGGATATCATTGCGGTTATTTTGCGGTGATATTTGCGGTTATTTTTGCGGATATCATTGCGGTTATTTTGCGGTGATATTTGCGGTTATTTTTGCGGATATCATTGCGGTTATTTTGCGGTGATATTTGCGGTTATTTTTGCGGATATCATTGCGGTTATTTTGCGGTGATATTTGCGGTTATTTTTGCGGATATTATTGCGGTTATTTTTGCGGTTATCATTGCGGTTATTTTGCGGTGATATTTGCGGTTATTTTTGTGGATATCATTGCGGTTATTTTGCGGTAATATTTGCGGTTCTTTTTGCGGATATCATTGCGGTTATTTTTGCGGATATCATTGCGGTTATTTTGCGTTAATATTTCCGGTTATTTTTGCGGATATTATTGCGGTTATTTTTGCGGATATCATTGCGGTTATTTTTGCGGATATCATTGCGGTTATTTTGCGGTAATATTTCCGGTTATTTTTGCGGATATTATTGCGGTTATTTTTGCGGATATCATTGCGGTTATTTTTGCGGATATCATTGCGGTTATTTTGCGGTGATATTTGCGGTTATTTTTGCGGATATCATTGCGGTTATATTGCGGTGATATTTGCGGTTATTTTTGCGGATATTATTGCGGTTATTTCTGCGGATATCATTGCGGTTATTTTGCGGTGATATTTGCGGTTATTTTTGCGGATATCATTGCGGGTATTTTTGCGGATATCATTGCGGTTATTTTGCGGTAATATTTGCGGATATTTTTGCGGATATAATTGCGGTTATTTTTGCGGATATTATTGCGGTTATTTTTGCGGATATTATTGCGGTTATTTTTGCGGATATCATTGCGGTTATTTTTGCGGTTATCATTGCGGTTATTTTGCGGTGATATTTGCGGTTATTTTTTCGGATATCATTGCGGTTATTTTGCGGTGATATTTGCGGTTATTTTTGCGGATATCATTGCGGTTATTTTTGCGGATATCATTGCGGTTATTTTGCGGTAACATTTGCGGTTATTTTTGCGGATATTATTGCGGTTATTTTGGCGGATATCATGGCGGTTATTTTGCGGTAATATTTGCGGTTATTTTTGCGGATATTATTGCGGTTATTTTTGCGGATATCATTGCGGTTATTTTGCGGTGATATTTGCGGTTATTTTTGCGGATATCATTGCGGTTATTTTGCGGTGATATTTGCGGTTATTTTTGCTGATATCATTGCGGTTATTTTGCGGTGATATTTGCGGTTATTTTTGCGGATATCATTGCGGTTATTTTTGCGGATATCATTGCGGTTATT
Organism: Sisyra terminalis; assembly: GCA_958496175.1. Classification (NCBI taxonomy): domain Eukaryota; kingdom Metazoa; phylum Arthropoda; class Insecta; order Neuroptera; family Sisyridae; genus Sisyra; species Sisyra terminalis. The sequence goes on along the minus strand of OY292279.1, from coordinate 590,905 downwards.
TTGCGGTGATATTTACGTTATTTTTGCGGATATCATTGCGGTTATTTTGCGGTAATATTTGCGGTTATTTTTGCGGATATCATTGCGGTTATTTTTGCGGATATCATTGCGGTTATTTTGCGGTAATATTTGCGGTTATTTTTGCGGATATTATTGCGGTTATTTTTGCGGATATCATTGCGGTTATTTTGCGGTGATATTTGCGGTTATTTTTGCGGATATCATTGCGGTTATTTTGCGGTGATATTTGCGGTTATTTTTGCGGATATCATTGCGGTTATTTTGCGGTGATATTTGCGGTTATTTTTGCGGATATCATTGCGGTTATTTTGCGGTGATATTTGCGGTTATTTTTGCGGATATTATTGCGGTTATTTTTGCGGTTATCATTGCGGTTATTTTGCGGTGATATTTGCGGTTATTTTTGTGGATATCATTGCGGTTATTTTGCGGTAATATTTGCGGTTCTTTTTGCGGATATCATTGCGGTTATTTTTGCGGATATCATTGCGGTTATTTTGCGGTAATATTTCCGGTTATTTTTGCGGATATTATTGCGGTTATTTTTGCGGATATCATTGCGGTTATTTTTGCGGATATCATTGCGGTTATTTTGCGGTGATATTTGCGGTTATTTTTGCGGATATCATTGCGGTTATTTTTGCGGATATCATTGCGGTTATTTTGCGGTGATATTTACGTTATTTTTGCGGATATCATTGCGGTTATTTTGCGGTAATATTTGCGGTTATTTTTGCGGATATCATTGCGGTTATTTTTGCGGATATCATTGCGGTTATTTTGCGGTAATATTTGCGGTTATTTTTGCGGATATTATTGCGGTTATTTTTGCGGATATCATTGCGGTTATTTTGCGGTGATATTTTCGGTTATTTTTGCGGATATCATTGCGGTTATTTTGCGGTGATATTTGCGGTTATTTTTGCGGATATCATTGCGGTTATTTTGCGGTGATATTTGCGGTTATTTTTGCGGATATCATTGCGGTTATTTTGCGGTGATATTTGCGGTTATTTTTGCGGATATTATTGCGGTTATTTTTGCGGTTATCATTGCGGTTATTTTGCGGTGATATTTGCGGTTATTTTTGCGGATATCATTGCGGTTATTTTGCGGTAATATTTGCGGTTCTTTTTGCGGATATCATTGCGGTTATTTTTGCGGATATCATTGCGGTTATTTTGCGGTAATATTTCCGGTTATTTTTGCGGATATTATTGCGGTTATTTTTGCGGATATCATTGCGGTTATTTTTGCGGATATCATTGCGGTTATTTTGCGGTGATATTTGCGGTTATTTTTGCGGATATTAATGCGGTTATTTTTGCGGTTATCATTGCGGTTATTTTGCGGTGATATTTGCGGTTATTTTTGCGGATATCATTGCGGTTATTTTGCGGTAATATTTGCGGTTCTTTTTGCGGATATCATTGCGGTTATTTTTGCGGATATCATTGCGGTTATTTTGCGGTAATATTTCCGGTTATTTTTGCGGATATTATTGCGGTTATTTTTGCGGATATCATTGCGGTTATTTTTGCGGATATCATTGCGGTTATTTTGCGGTGATATTTGCGGTTCTTTTTGCGGATATCATTGCGGTTATTTTTGCGGATATCATTGCGGTTATTTTGCGGTAATATTTCCGGTTATTTTTGCGGATATTATTGCGGTTATTTCTGCGGATATCATTGCGGTTATTTTGCGGTGATATTTGCGGTTATTTTTGCGGATATCATTGCGGTTATTTTTGCGGATATCATTGCGGTTATTTTGCGGTAATATTTGCGGATATTTTTGCGGATATAATTGCGGTTATTTTTGCGGATATTATTGCGGTTATTTTTGCGGATATTATTGCGGTTATTTTTGCGGATATCATTGCGGTTATTTTTGCGGTTATCATTGCGGTTATTTTGCGGTGATATTTGCGGTTATTTTTGCGGATATCATTGCGGTTATTTTGCGGTTATTTTTGCGGATATCATTGCGGTTATTTTTGCGGATATCATTGCGGTTATTTTGCGGTGATATTTGCGGTTATTTTTGCGGATATCATTGCGGTTATTTTGCGGTGATATTTGCGGTTATTTTTGCGGATATTATTGCGGTTATTTTTGCGGATATCATTGCGGTTATTTTTGCGGATATCATTGCGGTTATTTTGCGGTGATATTTGCGGTTATTTTTGCGGATATCATTGCGGTTATTTTTGCGGATATCATTGCGGTTATTTTGCTGTAATATTTGCGGTTATTTTTGCGGATATCATTGCGGTTAATTTTGCGGATATTATTGCGGTTATTTTTGCGGATATCATTGCGGTTATTTTTGCGGATATCATTGCGGTTATTTTTGCGGATATCATTGCGGTTATTTTGCGGTGATATTTGCGGTTATTTTTGCGGATATCATTGCGGTTATTTTGCGGTGATATTTGCGGTTATTTTTGCGGATATCATTGCGGTTATTTTTGCGGATATCATTGCGGTTATTTTGCGGTGATATTTGCGGTTATTTTTGCAGATATCATTGCGGTTATTTTTGCGGATATCATTGCGGTTATTTTGCGGTAATATTTGCGGTTATTTTTGCGGATATCATTGCGGTTATTTTTGCGGATATTATTGCGGTTATTTTTGCGGATATTATTGCGGTTATTTTTGCGGATATCATTGCGGTTATTTTTGCGGTTATCATTGCGGTTATTTTGCGGTGATATTTGCGGTTATTTTTGCGGATATCATTGCGGTTATTTTTGCGGATATCATTGCGGTTATTTTGCGGTGATATTTGCGGTTATTTTTGCGGATATCATTGCGGTTATTTTGCGGTGATATTTGCGGTTATTTTTGCGGATATCATTGCGGTTATTTTTGCGGATATCATTGCGGTTATTTTGCGGTGATATTTGCGGTTATTTTTGCGGATATCATTGCGGTTATTTTTGCGGATATCATTGCGGTTATTTTGCGGTAATATTTGCGGTTATTTTTGCGGATATCATTGCGGTTAATTTTGCGGATATTATTGCGGTTATTTTTGCGGATATTATTGCGGTTATTTTTGCGGATATCATTGCGGTTATTTTTGCGGATATCATTGCGGTTATTTTGCGGTGATATTTGCGGTTATTTTTGCGGATATCATTGCGGTTATTTTTGCGGATATCATTGCGGTTATTTTTGCGGATATCATTGCGGTTATTTTGCGGTGATATTTGCGGTTATTTTTGCGGATATCATTGCGGTTATTTTGCGGTGATATTTGCGGTTATTTTTGCGGATATTATTGCGGTTATTTTTGCGGATATCATTGCGGTAATTTTTGCGGATATCATTGCGGTTATTTTTGCGGATATTATTGCGGTTATTTTTGCGGATATTATTGCGGTTATTTTTGCGGATATCATTGCGGTTATTTTTGCGGATATTATTGCGGTTATTTTTGCGGATATCATTGCGGTTATTTTTGCGGATATCATTGCGGTTAATTTTGCGGATATTATTGCGGTTATTTTTGCGGATATTATTGCGGTTATTTTTGCGGATATCATTGCGGTTAATTTTGCGGATATTATTGCGGTTATTTTTGCGGATATTATTGCGGTTATTTTTGCGGATATCATTGCGGTTATTTTTGCGGATATCATTGCGGTTATTTTTGCGGATATCATTGCGGTTATTTTGCGGTGATATTTGCGGTTATTTTTGCGGATATCATTGCGGTTATTTTGCGGTGATATTTGCGGTTATTTTTGCGGATATTATTGCGGTTATTTTTGCGGATATCATTGCGGTAATTTTTGCGGATATCATTGCGGTTATTTTTGCGGATATTATTGCGGTTATTTTTGCGGATATTATTGCGGTTATTTTTGCGGATATCATTGCGGTTATTTTTGCGGATATTATTGCGGTTATTTTTGCGGATATCATTGCGGTTATTTTTGCGGATATCATTGCGGTTAATTTTGCGGATATTATTGCGGTTATTTTTGCGGATATTATTGCGGTTATTTTTGCGGATATCATTGCGGTTATTTTTGCGGATATCATTGCGGTTATTTTGCGGTGATATTTGCGGTTATTTTTGCGGATATCATTGCGGTTATTTTGCGGTGATATTTGCGGTTATTTTTGCGGATATCATTGCGGTTATTTTTGCGGATATCATTGCGGTTATTTTTGCGGATATTATTGCGGTTATTTTTGCGGATATCATTGCGGTTATTTTTGCGGATATCATTGCGGTTATTTTTGCGGATATCATTGCGGTTATTTTTGCGGATATTATTGCGGTTATTTTTGCGGATATCATTGCGGTTATTTTTGCGGATATCATTGCGGTTATTTTGCGGTGATATTTGCGGTTATTTTTGCGGATATCATTGCGGTTATTTTGCGGTGATATTTGCGGTTATTTTTGCGGATATCATTGCGGTTATTTTTGCGGATATCATTGCGGTTATTTTTGCGGATATTATTGCGGTTATTTTTGCGGATATCATTGCGGTTATTTTTGCGGATATCATTGCGGTTATTTTTGCGGATATTATTGCGGTTATTTTTGCGGATATCATTGCGGTAATTTTTGCGGATATCATTGCGGTTATTTTTGCGGATATTATTGCGGTTATTTTTGCGGATATTATTGCGGTTATTTTTGCGGATATCATTGCGGTTATTTTTGGGGATATTATTGCGGTTATTTTTGCGGATATCATTGCGGTTATTTTTGCGGATATCATTGCGGTTATTTTGCGGTGATATTTGCGGTTATTTTTGCGGATATCATTGCGGTTATTTTGCGGTGATATTTGCGGTTATTTTTGCGGATATCATTGCGGTTATTTTGCGGTGATATTTGCGGTTATTTTTGCGGATATCATTGCGGTTATTTTTGCGGATATCATTGCGGTTATTTTTGCGGATATTATTGCGGTTATTTTTGCGGATATCATTGCGGTTATTTTTGCGGATATCATTGCGGTTATTTTTGCGGATATCATTGCCGTTATTTTGCGGTGATATTTGCGGTTATTTTTGCGGATATTATTGCGGTTATTTTTGCGGATATCATTGCGGTTATTTTTGCGGATATCATTGCGGTTATTTTGCGGTGATATTTGCGGTTATTTTTGCGGATATCATTGCGGTTATTTTTGCGGATATCATTGCGGTTATTTTTGCGGATATTATTGCGGTTATTTTTGCGGATATCATTGCGGTTATTTTTGCGGATATCATTGCGGTTATTTTTGCGGATATCATTGCGGTTATTTTTGCGGATATTATTGCGGTTATTTTTGCGGATATCATTGCGGTTATTTTTGCGGATATCATTGCGGTTATTTTGCGGTGATATTTGCGGTTATTTTTGCGGATATCATTGCGGTTATTTTGCGGTGATATTTGCGGTTATTTTTGCGGATATCATTGCGGTTATTTTTGCGGATATCATTGCGGTTATTTTTGCGGATATTATTGCGGTTATTTTTGCGGATATCATTGCGGTAATTTTTGCGGATATCATTGCGGTTATTTTTGCGGATATTATTGCGGTTATTTTTGCGGATATTATTGCGGTTATTTTTGCGGATATCATTGCGGTTATTTTTGCGGATATTATTGCGGTTATTTTTGCGGATATTATTGCGGTTATTTTTGCGGATATCATTGCGGTTATTTTTGGGGATATTATTGCGGTTATTTTTGCGGATATCATTGCGGTTATTTTTGCGGATATCATTGCGGTTATTTTTGCGGATATCATTGCGGTTATTTTTGCGGATATTATTGCGGTTATTTTTGCGGATATCATTGCGGTTATTTTTGCGGATATCATTGCGGTTATTTTTGCGGATATCATTGCGGTTATTTTGCGGTGATATTTGCGGTTATTTTAGCGGATATCATTGCGGTTATTTTGCGGTGATATTTGCGGTTATTTTTGCGGATATTATTGCGGTTATTTTTGCGGATATCATTGCGGTAATTTTTGCGGATATCATTGCGGTAATTTTTGCGGATATTATTGCGGTTATTTTTGCGGATATTATTGCGGTTAATTTTGCGGATATCATTGCGGTTATTTTTGCGGATATCATTGCGGTTATTTTTGCGGATATCATTGCGGTTATTTTGCGGTGATATTTGCGGTTATTTTTGCGGATATCATTGCGGTTATTTTGCGGTAATATTTGCGGTTATTTTTGCGGATATCATTGCGGTTATTTTTGCGGATATTATTGCGGTTATTTTTGCGGATATCATTGCGGTTATTTTTGCGGATATCATTGCGGTTATTTTGCGGTGATATTTGATATCCGCAAAAATAACCGCAATGATATCCGCAAAAATAACCGCAAATATTACCGCAAAATAACCGCAATGATATCCGCAAAAATAACCGCAAATATCACCGCAAAATAACCGCAATGATATCCGCAAAAATAACCGCAATAATATCCGCAAAAATAACCGCAATGATATCCGCAAAAATAACCGCAAGTATTACCGCAAAATAACCGAATGATATCCGCAAAAATAACCGCAAATATCACCGCAAAATAACCGCAATGATATCCGCAAAAATAACCGCAATGATATCCGCAAAAATAACCGCAATGATATCCGCAAAAATAACCGCAATAATATCCGCAAAAATAACCGCAAATATTACCGCAAAATAACCGCAATGATATCCGCAAAAATAACCGCAATAATATCCGCAAAAATAACCGCAATGATATCCGACAAAATAACCGCAAATATCACCGCAAAATAACCGCAATGATATCCGCAAAAATAACCGCAATGATATCCGCAAAAATAACCGCAAATATCACCGCAAAATAACCGCAATGATATCCGCAAAAATAACCGCAAATATCACCGCAAAATAACCGCAATGATATCCGCAAAAATAACCGCAAATATCACCGCAAAATAACCGCAATGATATCCGCAAAAATAACCGCAATACTATCCGCAAAAATAACCGCAATAATATCCGCAAAAATAACCGCAATGATATCCGCAAAAATAACCGCAATAATATCCGCAAAAATAACCGCAATGATATCCGCAAAAATAACCGCAAATATCACCGCAAAATAACCGCAATGATGTCCGCAAAAATAACCGCAAATATCACCGCAAAATAACCGCAATGATATCCGCAAAAATAACCGCAGTGATATCCGCAAAAATAACCGCAATAATATCCGCAAAAATAACCGCAATGATATCCGCAAAAATAACCGCAAAATATCACCGCAAAATAACCGCAATGATATCCGCAAAAATAACCGCAATGATATCCGCAAAAATAACCGCAAATATCACCGCAAAATAACCGCAATGATATCCGCAAAAATAACCGCAATGATATCCGCAAAAATAACCGCAAATATCACCGCAAAATAACCGCAATGATATCCGCAAAAATAACCGCAATGATATCCGCAAAAATAACCGCAAATATTACCGCAAAATAACCGCAATGATATCCGCAAAAATAACCGCAAATATCACCGCAAAATAACCGCATTAATATCCGCAAAAATAACCGCAATGATATCCGCAAAAATAACCGCAATAATATCCGCAAAAATAACCGCAAATATCACCGCAAAATAACCGCAAAGATATCCGCAAAAATAACCGCAAATATCACCGCAAAATAACCGCAATGATATCCGCAAAAATAACCGCAAATATCACCGCAAAATAACCGCAATGATATCCGCAAAAATAACCGCAATAATATCCGCAAAAATAACCGCAATAATATCCGCAAAAATAACCGCAATGATATCCGCAAAAATAACCGCAAATATCACCGCAAAATAACCGCAATGATGTCCGCAAAAATAACCGCAAATATCACCGCAAAATAACCGCAATGATATCCGCAAAAATAACCGCAGTGATATCCGCAAAAATAACCGCAATAATATCCGCAAAATTAACCGCAAATATTACAGCAAAATAACCGCAATGATATCCGCAAAAATAACCGCAATAATATCCGCAAAAATAACCGCAATGATATCCGCAAAAATAACCGCAAATATTACCGCAAAATAACCGCAGTGATATCCGCAAAAATAACCGCAATAATATCCGCAAAAATAACCGCAATGATATCCGCAAAAATAACCGCAATAATATCCGCAAAAATAACCGCAAATATTACCGCCAAATAACCGCAATGATATCCGCAAAAATAACCGCAAATATCACCGCAAAATAACCGCAATGATATCCGCAAAAATAACCGCAATGATATCCGCAAAAATAACCGCAATAATATCCGCAAAAATAACCGCAATGATATCCGCAAAAATAACCGCAAATATTACCGCAAAATAACCGCAATGATATCCGCAAAAATAACCGCTAATATCACCGCAAAATAACCGCAATGATATCCGCAAAAATAACCGCAATGATATCCGCAAAAATAACCGCAAATATTACCGCAAAATAACCGCAATGATATCCGCAAAAATAACCGCAAATATCACCGCAAAATAACCGCAATGATATCCGCAAAAATAACCGCAATAATATCCGCAAAAATAACCGCAATGATATCCGCAAAATTAACCGCAAATATTACAGCAAAATAACCGCAATAATATCCGCAAAAATAACCGCAAATATTACCGCAAAATAACCGCAATGATATCCGCAAAAATAACCGCAATAATATCCGCAAAAATAACCGCAAATGTTACCGCAAAATAACCGCAATAATATCCGCAAAAATAACCGCAATGATATCCGCAAAAATAACCGCAAATATCACCGCAAAATAACCGCAATGATATCCGCAAAAATAACCGCAAATATCACCGCAAAATAACCGCAATGATATCCGCAAAAATAACCGCAATAATATCCGCAAAAATAACCGCAATAATATCCGCAAAAATAACCGCAATGATATCCGCAAAAATAACCGCAAATATCACCGCAAAATAACCGCAATGATATCCGCAAAAATAACCGCAATTATCACCGCAAAATAACCGCAATGATATCCGCAAAAATAACCGCAGTGATATCCGCAAAAATAACCGCAATAATATCCGCAAAATTAACCGCAAATATTACAGCAAAATAACCGCAATGATATCCGCAAAAAAAACCGCAATAATATCCGCAAAAATAACCGCAATGATATCCGCAAAAATAACCGCAAATATAACCGCAAAATAACCGCAATGATATCCGCAAAAATAACCGCAATAATATCCGCAAAAATAACCGCAATGATATCCGCAAAAATAACCGCAAATATTACCGCAAAATAACCGCAATGATACCCGCAAAAATAACCGCTAATATCACCGCAAAATAACCGCAATGATATCCGCAAAAATAACCGCAATGATATCCGCAAAAATAACCGCAAATATTACCGCAAAATAACCGCAATGATATCCGCAAAAATAACCGCTAATATCACCGCAAAATAACCGCAATGATATCCGCAAAAATAACCGCAATGATATCCGCAAAAATAACCGCAAATATTACCGCAAAATAACCGCAATGATATCCGCAAAAATAACCGCAAATATCACCGCAAAATAACCGCAATGATATCCGCAAAAATAACCGCAATAATATCCGCAAAAATAACCGCAATGATATCCGCAAAATTAACCGCAAATATTACAGCAAAATAACCGCAATAATATCCGCAAAAATAACCGCAAATATTACCGCAAAATAACCGCAATTATATCCGCAAAAATAACCGCAATAATATCCGCAAAAATAACCGCAATGATATTCGCAAAAATAACCGCAAATATCAACGCAAAATGACCGCAATGATATCCGCAAAAATAACCGCAAATATCACCGCAAAATAACCGCAATGATATCCGCAAAAATAACCGCAGTGATATCCGCAAAAATAACCGCAATAATATCCGCAAAATTAACCGCAAATATTACAGCAAAATAACCGCAATGATATCCGCAAAAATAACCGCAATAATATCCGCAAAAATAACCGCAATGATATCCGCAAAAATAACCGCAAATATTACCGCAAAATAACCGCAATGATATCCGCAAAAATAACCGCAAATATCACCGCAAAATAACCGCAATGATATCCGCAAAAATAACCGCAATGATATCCGCAAAAATAACCGCAATAATATCCGCAAAAATAACCGCAATAATATCCGCAAAAATAACCATAAATATTACCGCAAAATAACCGCAATGATATCCGCAAAAATAACCGCAAAATATCACCGCAAAATAACCGCAATGATATCCGCAAAAATAACCGCAATGATATCCGCAAAAATAACCGCCAATATTACCGCAAAATAACCGCAATGATATCCGCAAAAATAACCGCAATGATATCCGCAAAAATAACCGCAATAATATCCGCAAAAATAACCGCAATGATATCCGCAAAAATAACCGCAAATATTACCGCAAAATAACCGCAATGATATCCGCAAAAATAACCGCAAATATCACCGCAAAATAACCGCAATGATATACGCAAAAATAACCGCAATAATATCCGCAAAAATAACCGCAATGATATTCGCAAAAATAACCGCAAATATCAACGCAAAATGACCGCAATGATATCCGCAAAAATAACCGCAAATATCACCGCAAAATAACCGCAATGATATCCGCAAAAATAACCGCAGTGATATCCGCAAAAATAACCGCAATAATATCCGCAAAATTAACCGCAAATATTACAGCAAAATAACCGCAATGATATCCGCAAAAATAACCGCAATAATATCCGCAAAAATAACCGCAATGATATCCGCAAAAATAACCGCAAATATTACCGCAAAATAACCGCAATGATATCCGCAAAAATAACCGCAATAATATCCGCAAAAATAACCGCAATGATATCCGCAAAAATAACCGCAAATATTACCGCAAAATAACCGCAATGATATCCGCAAAAATAACCGCTAATATCACCGCAAAATAACCGCAATGATATCCGCAAAAATAACCGCAATGATATCCGCAAAAATAACCGCAAATATTACCGCAAAATAACCGCAATGATATCCGCAAAAATAACCGCAAATATCACCGCAAAATAACCGCAATGATATCCGCAAAAATAACCGCGATAATATCCGCAAAAATAACCGCAATGATATCCGCAAAATTAACCGCAAATATTACAGCAAAATAACCGCAATAATATCCGCAAAAATAACCGCAAATATTACCGCAAAATAACCGCAATGATATCCGCAAAAATAACCGCAATAATATCCGCAAAAATAACCGCAATGATATTCGCAAAAATAACCGCAAATATCAACGCAAAATGACCGCAATGATATCCGCAAAAATAACCGCAAATATCACCGCAAAATAACCGCAATGATATCCGCAAAAATAACCGCAGTGATATCCGCAAAAATAACCGCAATAATATCCGCAAAATTAACCGCAAATATTACAGCAAAATAACCGCAATGATATCCGCAAAAATAACCGCAATAATATCCGCAAAAATAACCGCAATGATATCCGCAAAAATAACCGCAATAATATCCGCAAAAATAACCGCAATGATATCCGCAAAAATAACCGCAAATATTACCGCAAAATAACCGCAATGATATCCGCAAAAATAACCGCAAATATCACCGCAAAATAACCGCAATGATATACGCAAAAATAACCGCAATAATATCCGCAAAAATAACCGCAATGATATTCGCAAAAATAACCGCAAATATCAACGCAAAATGACCGCAATGATATCCGCAAAAATAACCGCAAATATCACCGCAAAATAACCGCAATGATATCCGCAAAAATAACCGCAGTGATATCCGCAAAAATAACCGCAATAATATCCGCAAAATTAACCGCAAATATTACAGCAAAATAACCGCAATGATATCCGCAAAAATAACCGCAATAATATCCGCAAAAATAACCGCAAATATCACCGCAAAATAACCGCAATGATATCCGCAAAAGTAACCGCAATGATATCCGCAAAAATAATGCAATGATATCCGCAAAAATAACCGCAAATATTACCGCAAAATAACCGCAATGATATCCGCAAAAATAACCGCAAATATCACCGCAAAATAACCGCAATGATATCCGCAAAAATAACCGCAATAATATCCGCAAAAATAACCGCAATGATATCCGCAAAATTAACCGCAAATATTACAGCAAAATAACCGCAATAATATCCGCAAAAATAACCGCAAATATTACCGCAAAATAACCGCAATGATATCCGCAAAAATAACCGCAATAATATCCGCAAAAATAACCGCAAATGTTACCGCAAAATAACCGCAATAATATCCGCAAAAATAACCGCAATGATATCCGCAAAAATAACCGCAAATATCACCGCAAAATAACCGCAATGATATCCGCAAAAATAACCGCAAATATCACCGCAAAATAACCGCAATGATATTCGCAAAAATAACCGCAATAATATCCGCAAAAATAACCGCAATAATATCCGCAAAAATAACCGCAATGATATCCGCAAAAATAACCGCAAATATCACCGCAAAATAACCGCAATGATATCCGCAAAAATAACCGCAATTATCACCGCAAAATAACCGCAATGATATCCGCAAAAATAACCGCAGTGATATTCGCAAAAATAACCGCAATAATATCCGCAAAATTAACCGCAAATATTACAGCAAAATAACCGCAATGATATCCGCAAAAATAACCGCAATAATATCCGCAAAAATAACCGCAATGATATCCGCAAAAATAACCGCAAATATTACCGCAAAATAACCGCAATGATATCCGCAAAAATAACCGCAATAATATCCGCAAAAATAACCGCAATGATATCCGCAAAAATAACCGCAAATATTACCGCAAAATAACCGCAATGATATCCGCAAAAATAACCGCTAATATCACCGCAAAATAACCGCAATGATATCCGCAAAAATAACCGCAAATATTACCGCAAAATAACCGCAATGATATCCGCAAAAATAACCGCAAATATCACCGCAAAATAACCGCAATGATATCCGCAAAAATAACCGCAATGATATCCGCAAAAATAACCGCAATGATATCCCCAAAATTAACCGCAAATATTACAGCAAAATAACCGCAATAATATCCGCAAAAATAACCGCAAATATTACCGCAAAATAACCGCAATGATATCCGCAAAAATAACCGCAATAATATCCGCAAAAATAACCGCAATGATATTCGCAAAAATAACCGCAAATATCAACGCAAAATGACCGCAATGATATCCGCAAAAATAACCGCAAATATCACCGCAAAATAACCGCAATGATATCCGCAAAAATAACCGCAGTGATATCCGCAAAAATAACCGCAATAATATCCGCAAAATTAACCGCAAATATTACAGCAAAATAACCGCAATGATATCCGCAAAAATAACCGCAATAATATCCGCAAAAATAACCGCAATGATATCCGCAAAAATAACCGCAATAATATCCGCAAAAATAACCGCAATGATATCCGCAAAAATAACCGCAAATATTACCGCAAAATAACCGCAATGATATCCGCAAAAATAACCGCAAATATCACCGCAAAATAACCGCAATGATATCCGCAAAAATAACCGCAATAATATCCGCAAAAATAACCGCAATGATATTCGCAAAAATAACCGCAAATATCAACGCAAAATGACCGCAATGATATCCGCAAAAATAACCGCAAATATCACCGCAAAATAACCGCAATGATATCCGCAAAAATAACCGCAGTGATATCCGCAAAAATAACCGCAATAATATCCGCAAAATTAACCGCAAATATTACAGCAAAATAACCGCAATGATATCCGCAAAAATAACCGCAATAATATCCGCAAAAATAACCGCAAATATCACCGCAAAATAACCGCAATGATATCCGCAAAAGTAACCGCAATGATATCCGCAAAAATAACCGCAAATATTACCGCAAAATAACCGCAATGATATCCGCAAAAATAACCGCAAATATCACCGCAAAATAACCGCAATGATATCCGCAAAAATAACCGCAATAATATCCGCAAAAATAACCGCAATAATATCCGCAAAAATAACCATAAATATTACCGCAAAATAACCGCAATGATATCCGCAAAAATAACCGCAAAATATCACCGCAAAATAACCGCAATGATATCCGCAAAAATAACCGCAATGATATCCGCAAAAATAACCGCCAATATTACCGCAAAATAACCGCAATGATATCCGCAAAAATAACCGCAATGATATCCGCAAAAATAACCGCAAAATATCACCGCAAAATAACCGCAATGATATCCGCAAAAATAACCGCAATGATATCCGCAAAAATAACCGCAAATATCACCGCAAAATAACCGCAATGATATCCGCAAAAATAACCGCAATGATATCCGCAAAATAACCGCAAATATTACCGCAAAATAACCGCAATGATATCCGCAAAAATAACCGCAAATATCACCGCAAAATAACCGCAATGATATCCGCAAAAATAACCGCAATGATATCCGCAAAAATAACCGCAAATATTACCGCAAAATAACCGCAATGATATCCGCAAAAATAACCGCAAATATCACCGCAAAATAACCGCATTGATATCCGCAAAAATAACCGCAATGATATCCGCAAAAATAACCGCAATAATATCCGCAAAAATAACCGCTAATATCACCGCAAAATAACCGCAATGATATCCGCAAAAATAACCGCAATGATATCCGCAAAAATAACAGCAAATATTACCGCAAAATAACCGCAATGATATCCGCAAAAATAACCGCAAATATCACCGCAAAATAACCGCAATGATATCCGCAAAAATAACCGCAATAATATCCGCAAAAATAACCGCAATGATATCCGCAAAATTAACCGCAAATATTACAGCAAAATAACCGCAATAATATCCGCAAAAATAACCGCAAATATTACCGCAAAATAACCGCAATGATATCCGCAAAAATAACCGCAATAATATCCGCAAAAATAACCGCAATGATATTCGCAAAAATAACCGCAAATATCAACGCAAAATGACCGCAATGATATCCGCAAAAATAACCGCAAATATCACCGCAAAATAACCGCAATGATATCCGCAAAAATAACCG
The DNA here is from genome assembly GCA_958496175.1 of Sisyra terminalis. Lineage (NCBI taxonomy): Eukaryota > Metazoa > Arthropoda > Insecta > Neuroptera > Sisyridae > Sisyra > Sisyra terminalis. The sequence continues at coordinate 575,707 of OY292279.1, read as the reverse complement.
CAGTGATATCCGCAAAAATAACCGCAATAATATCCGCAAAATTAACCGCAAATATTACAGCAAAATAACCGCAATGATATCCGCAAAAATAACCGCAATAATATCCGCAAAAATAACCGCAATGATATCCGCAAAAATAACCGCAAATATTACCGCAAAATAACCGCAATGATATCCGCAAAAATAACCGCAATAATATCCGCAAAAATAACCATAAATATTACCGCAAAATAACCGCAAAGATATCCGCAAAAATAACCGCAAAATATCACCGCAAAATAACCGCAATGATATCCGCAAAAATAACCGCAATGATATCCGCAAAAATAACCGCCAATATTACCGCAAAATAACCGCAATGATATCCGCAAAAATAACCGCAATGATATCCGCAAAAATAACCGCAAAATATCAACGCAAAATAACCGCAATGATATCCGCAAAAATAACCGCAATGATATCCGCAAAAATAACCGCAAATATCACCGCAAAATAACCGCAATGATATCCGCAAAAATAACCGCAATGATATCCGCAAAAATAACCGCAAATATTACCGCAAAATAACCGCAATGATATCCGCAAAAATAACCGCAAATATCACCGCAAAATAACCGCAATGATATCCGCAAAAATAACCGCAATGATATCCGCAAAAATAACCGCAAATATTACCGCAAAATAACCGCAATGATATCCGCAAAAATAACCGCAAATATCACCGCAAAATAACCGCATTGATATCCGCAAAAATAACCGCAATGATATCCGCAAAAATAACCGCAATAATATCCGCAAAAATAACCGCAAATATCACCGCAAAATAACCGCAAAGATATCCGCAAAAATAACCGCAAATATCACCGCAAAATAACCGCAATGATATCCGCAAAAATAACCGCAATAATATCCGCAAAAATAACCGCAATAATATCCGCAAAAATAACCGCAATGATATCCGCAAAAATAACCGCAAATATCACCGCAAAATAACCGCAATGATATCCGCCAAAATAACCGCAAATATTACAGCAAAATAACCGCAATAATATCCGCAAAAATAACCGCAAATATTACCGCAAAATAACCGCAATGATATCCGCAAAAATAACCGCAAATATCACCGCAAAATAACCGCAATGATATCCGCAAAAATAACCGCAATGATATCCGCAAAAATAACCGCAATAATATCCGCAAAAATAACCGCAATGATATCCGCAAAAATAACCGCAAATATTACCGCAAAATAACCGCAATGATATCCGCAAAAATAACCCCAAATATCACCGCAAAATAACCGCAATGATATCCGCAAAAATAACCGCAATGATATCCGCAAAAATAACCGCAAATATTACCGCAAAATAACCGCAATGATATCCGCAAAAATAACCGCAAATATCACCGCAAAATAACCGCAATGATATCCGCCAAAATAACCGCAATAATATCCGCAAAAATAACCGCAATAATATCCGCAAAAATAACCGCAATTATATCCGCAAAAATAACCGCAAATATCACCGCAAAATAACCGCAATGATATCCGCAAAAATAACTGCAATAATATCCGCAAAAATAACCGCAAATATCACCGCAAAATAACCGCAATGATATCCGCAAAAATAACCGCAAATATTACCGCAAAATAACCGCAATGATATTCGCAAAAATAACCGCAATGATATCCGCAAAAATAACCGCAATAATATCCGCAAAAATAACCGCAATGATATCCGCAAAAATAACCGCAATAATATCCGCAAAAATAACCGCAAATATTACCGCAAAATAACCGCAATGATATCCGCAAAAATAACCGCAAATATCACCGCAAATTAACCGCAATGATATCCGCAAAAATAACCGCAATGATATCCGCAAAAATAACCGCAATAATATCCGCAAAAATAACCGCAATGATATCCGCAAAAATAACCGCAACTATTACCGCAAAATAACCGCAATGATATCCGCAAAAATAACCGCAAATATCACCGCAAAATAACCGCAATGATATCCGCAAAAATAACCGCAATGATATCCGCAAAAATAACCGCAAATATTACCGCAAAATAACCGCAATAATATCCGCAAGAATAACCGCAAATATCACCGCAAAATAACCGCAATGATATCCGCAAAAATAACCGCAATAATATCCGCAAAAATAACCGCAATGATATCCGCAAAAATAACCGCAAATATTACCGCAAAATAACCGCAATGATATCCGCAAAAATAACCGCAATGATATCCGCAAAAATAACCGCAATAATATCCGCAAAAATAACCGCAAATATCACCGCAAAATAACCGCAATGATATCCGCAAAAATAACCGCAAATATCACCGCAAAATAACCGCAATGATATCCGCAAAAATAACCGCAATAATATCCGCAAAAATAACCGCAATAATATCCGCAAAAATAACCGCAATGATATCCGCCAAAATAACCGCAAATATCACCGCAAAATAACCGCAATGTTATCCGCAAAAATAACCGCAAATATCACCGCAAAATAAACGCAATGATATCCGCCAAAATAACCGCAAATATTACAGCAAAATAACCGCAATAATATCCGCAAAAATAACCGCAATGATATCCGCCAAAATAACCGCAAATATTACCGCAAAATAACCGCAATGATATCCGCAAAAATAACCGCAATGATATCCGCAAAAATAACCTCAATAATATCCGCAAAAATAACCTCAATGATATTCGCAAAAATAACCGCAAATATCAACGCAAAATGACCGCAATGATATCCGCAAAAATAACCGCAAATATCACCGCAAAATAACCGCAATGATATCCGCAAAAATAACCGCAGTGATATCCGCAAAAATAACCGCAATAATATCCGCAAAATTAACCGCAAATATTACAGCAAAATAACCGCAATGATATCCGCAAAAATAACCGCAATAATATCCGCAAAAATAACCGCAATGATATCCGCAAAAATAACCGCAAATATTACCGCAAAATAACCGCAATGATATCCGCAAAAATAACCGCAAATATCACCGCAAAATAACCGCAATGATATCCGCAAAAATAACCGCAATGATATCCGCAAAAATAACCGCAAATATTACCGCAAAATAACCGCAATGATATCCGCAAAAATAACCGCAATAATATCCGCAAAAATAACCGCAATGATATTCGCAAAAATAACCGCAAATATCAACGCAAAATGACCGCAATGATATCCGCAAAAATAACCGCAAATATCACCGCAAAATAACCGCAATGATATCCGCAAAAATAACCGCAGTGATATCCGCAAAAATAACCGCAATAATATCCGCAAAATTAACCGCAAATATTACAGCAAAATAACCGCAATGATATCCGCAAAAATAACCGCAATAATATCCGCAAAAATAACCGCAATGATATCCGCAAAAATAACCGCAAATATTACCGCAAAATAACCGCAATGATATCCGCAAAAATAACCGCAAATATCACCGCAAAATAACCGCAATGATATCCGCAAAAATAACCGCAATGATATCCGCAAAAATAACCGCAAATATTACCGCAAAATAACCGCAATGATATCCGCAAAAATAACCGCAAATATCACCGCAAAATAACCGCAATGATATCCGCAAAAATAACCGCAATAATATCCGCAAAAATAACCGCAATAATATCCGCAAAAATAACCATAAATATTACCGCAAAATAACCGCAATGATATCCGCAAAAATAACCGCAAAATATCACCGCAAAATAACCGCAATGATATCCGCAAAAATAACCGCAATGATATCCGCAAAAATAACCGCCAATATTACCGCAAAATAACCGCAATGATATCCGCAAAAATAACCGCAATGATATCCGCAAAAATAACCGCAAAATATCACCGCAAAATAACCGCAATGATATCCGCAAAAATAACCGCAATGATATCCGCAAAAATAACCGCAAATATCACCGCAAAATAACCGCAATGATATCCGCAAAAATAACCGCAATGATATCCGCAAAAATAACCGCAAATATTACCGCAAAATAACCGCAATGATATCCGCAAAAATAACCGCAAATATCACCGCAAAATAACCGCAATGATATCCGCAAAAATAACCGCAATGATATCCGCAAAAATAACCGCAAATATTACCGCAAAATAACCGCAATGATATCCGCAAAAATAACCGCAAATATCACCGCAAAATAACCGCATTGATATCCGCAAAAATAACCGCAATGATATCCGCAAAAATAACCGCAATAATATCCGCAAAAATAACCGCAAATATCACCGCAAAATAACCGCAAAGATATCCGCAAAAATAACCGCAAATATCACCGCAAAATAACCGCAATGATATCCGCAAAAATAACCGCAATAATATCCGCAAAAATAACCGCAATAATATCCGCAAAAATAACCGCAATGATATCCGCAAAATTAACCGCAAATATCACCGCAAAATAACCGCAATGATAACCGCAAAAATAACCGCAAATATCACCGCAAAATAACCGCAATGATATCCGCCAAAATAACCGCAAATATTACAGCAAAATAACCGCAATAATATCCGCAAAAATAACCGCAAATATTACCGCAAAATAACCGCAATGATATCCGCAAAAATAACCGCAAATATCACCGCAAAATAACCGCAATGATATCCGCAAAAATAACCGCAATGATATCCGCAAAAATAACCGCAATAATATCCGCAAAAATAACCGCAATGATATCCGCAAAAATAACCGCAAATATTACCGCAAAATAACCGCAATGATATCCGCAAAAATAACCCCAAATATCACCGCAAAATAACCGCAATGATATCCGCAAAAATAACCGCAATGATATCCGCAAAAATAACCGCAAATATTACCGCAAAATAACCGCAATGATATCCGCAAAAATAACCGCAAATATCACCGCAAAATAACCGCAATGATATCCGCCAAAATAACCGCAATAATATCCGCAAAAATAACCGCAATAATATCCGCAAAAATAACCGCAATTATATCCGCAAAAATAACCGCAAATATCACCGCAAAATAACCGCAATGATATCCGCAAAAATAACTGCAATAATATCCGCAAAAATAACCGCAAATATCACCGCAAAATAACCGCAATGATATCCGCAAAAATAACCGCAAATATTACCGCAAAATAACCGCAATGATATTCGCAAAAATAACCGCAATGATATCCGCAAAAATAACCGCAATAATATCCGCAAAAATAACCGCAATGATATCCGCAAAAATAACCGCAATAATATCCGCAAAAATAACCGCAAATATTACCGCAAAATAACCGCAATGATATCCGCAAAAATAACCGCAAATATCACCGCAAATTAACCGCAATGATATCCGCAAAAATAACCGCAATGATATCCGCAAAAATAACCGCAATAATATCCGCAAAAATAACCGCAATGATATCCGCAAAAATAACCGCAACTATTACCGCAAAATAACCGCAATGATATCCGCAAAAATAACCGCAAATATCACCGCAAAATAACCGCAATGATATCCGCAAAAATAACCGCAATGATATCCGCAAAAATAACCGCAAATATTACCGCAAAATAACCGCAATGATATCCGCAAGAATAACCGCAAATATCACCGCAAAATAACCGCAATGATATCCGCAAAAATAACCGCAATAATATCCGCAAAAATAACCGCAATGATATCCGCAAAAATAACCGCAAATATTACCGCAAAATAACCGCAATGATATCCGCAAAAATAACCGCAAATATCACCGCAAAATAACCGCAATGATATCCGCCAAAATAACCGCAATGATATCCGCAAAAATAACCGCAATAATATCCGCAAAAATAACCGCAAATATCACCGCAAAATAACCGCAATGATATCCGCAAAAATAACCGCAAATATCACCGCAAAATAACCGCAATGATATCCGCAAAAATAACCGCAATAATATCCGCAAAAATAACCGCAATAATATCCGCAAAAATAACCGCAATGATATCCGCCAAAATAACCGCAAATATCACCGCAAAATAACCGCAATGTTATCCGCAAAAATAACCGCAAATATCACCGCAAAATAACCGCAATGATATCCGCCAAAATAACCGCAAATATTACAGCAAAATAACCGCAATAATATCCGCAAAAATAACCGCAATGATATCCGCCAAAATAACCGCAAATATTACCGCAAAATAACCGCAATGATATCCGCAAAAATAACCGCAATGATATCCGCAAAAATAACCTCAATAATATCCGCGAAAATAACCGCAATGATATCCGCAAAAATAACCGCAAATATTACCGCAAAATAACCGCAATGATATCCGCAAAAATAACCGCAAATATCACCGCAAAATAACCGCAATGATATCCGCAAAAATAACCGCAATGATATCCGCAAAAATTACCGCAAATATCACCGCAAAATAACCGCAATGATATCCGCAAAAATAACCGCCATGATATCCGCAAAAATAACCGCAATAATATCGGCAAAAATAACCGCAATGATATCCGCAAAAATAACCGCAAATATAACCGCAAAATAACCGCAATGATATCCGCAAAAATAACCGCAAATATCACGGCAAAATAACCGCAATGATATCCGCAAAAATAACCGCAATGATATCCGCAAAAATAACCGCAAATATTACCGCAAAATAACCGCAATGATATCCGCAAAAATAACCGCAAATATCACCGCAAAATAACCGCAATGATATCCGCAAAAATAACCGCAATAATATCCGCAAAAATAACCGCAATAATATCCGCAAAAATAACCGCAATTATATCCGCAAAAATAACCGCAAATATCACCGCAAAATAACCGCAATGATATCCGCAAAAATAACTGCAATAATATCCGCAAAAATAACCGCAAATATCACCGCAAAATAACCGCAATGATATCCGCAAAAATAACCGCAAATATTACCGCAAAATAACCGCAATGATATTCGCAAAAATAACCGCAATGATATCCGCAAAAATAACCGCAATAATATCCGCAAAAATAACCGCAATGATGTCCGCAAAAATAACCGCAATAATATCCGCAAAAATAACCGCAAATATTACCGCAAAATAACCGCAATGATATCCGCAAAAATAACCGCAAATATCACCGCAAATTAACCGCAATGATATCCGCAAAAATAACCGCAATGATATCCGCAAAAATAACCGCAATAATATCCGCAAAAATAACCGCAATGATATCCGCAAAAATAACCGCAACTATTACCGCAAAATAACCGCAATGATATCCGCAAAAATAACCGCAAATATCACCGCAAAATAACCGCAATGATATCCGCAAAAATAACCGCAATGATATCCGCAAAAATAACCGCAAATATTACCGCAAAATAACCGCAATGATATCCGCAAGAATAACCGCAAATATCACCGCAAAATAACCGCAATGATATCCGCAAAAATAACCGCAATAATATCCGCAAAAATAACCGCAATGATATCCGCAAAAATAACCGCAAATATTACCGCAAAATAACCGCAATGATATCCGCAAAAATAACCGCAAATATCACCGCAAAATAACCGCAATGATATCCGCCAAAATAACCGCAATGATATCCGCAAAAATAACCGCAATAATATCCGCAAAAATAACCGCAAATATCACCGCAAAATAACCGCAATGATATCCGCAAAAATAACCGCAAATATCACCGCAAAATAACCGCAATGATATCCGCAAAAATAACCGCAATAATATCCGCAAAAATAACCGCAATAATATCCGCAAAAATAACCGCAATGATATCCGCCAAAATAACCGCAAATATCACCGCAAAATAACCGCAATGTTATCCGCAAAAATAACCGCAAATATCACCGCAAAATAACCGCAATGATATCCGCCAAAATAACCGCAAATATTACAGCAAAATAACCGCAATAATATCCGCAAAAATAACCGCAATGATATCCGCCAAAATAACCGCAAATATTACCGCAAAATAACCGCAATGATATCCGCAAAAATAACCGCAATGATATCCGCAAAAATAACCTCAATAATATCCGCGAAAATAACCGCAATGATATCCGCAAAAATAACCGCAAATATTACCGCAAAATAACCGCAATGATATCCGCAAAAATAACCGCAAATATCACCGCAAAATAACCGCAATGATATCCGCAAAAATAACCGCAATGATATCCGCAAAAATTACCGCAAATATCACCGCAAAATAACCGCAATGATATCCGCAAAAATAACCGCCATGATATCCGCAAAAATAACCGCAATAATATCGGCAAAAATAACCGCAATGATATCCGCAAAAATAACCGCAAATATAACCGCAAAATAACCGCAATGATATCCGCAAAAATAACCGCAATGATATCCGCAAAAATAACCGCAAAATATCACCGCAAAATAACCGCAATGATATCCGCAAAAATAACCGCAATGATATCCGCAAAAATAACCGCAATGATATCCGCAAAAATAACCATAAATATTACCGCAAAATAACCGCAATGATATCCGCAAAAATAACCGCAAAATATCACCGCAAAATAACCGCAATGATATCCGCAAAAATAACCGCAATGATATCCGCAAAAATAACCGCCAATATTACCGCAAAATAACCGCAATGATATCCGCAAAAATAACCGCAATGATATCCGCAAAAATAACCGCAAAATATCACCGCAAAATAACCGCAATGATATCCGCAAAAATAACCGCAATGATATCCGCAAAAATAACCGCAATGATATCCGCAAAAATAACCGCAAATATTTACCGCAAAATAACCGCAATGATATCCGCAAAAATAACCGCAAATATCACCGCAAAATAACCGCAATGATATCCGCAAAAATAACCGCAATGATATCCGCAAAAATAACCGCAAATATTACCGCAAAATAACCGCAATGATATCCGCAAAAATAACCGCAAATATCACCGCAAAATAACCGCAATGATATCCGCAAAAATAACCGCAATAATATCCGCAAAAATAACCGCAATAATATCCGCAAAAATAACCATAAATATTACCGCAAAATAACCGCAATGATATCCGCAAAAATAACCGCAATGATATCCGCAAAAATAACCGCAAATATTACCGCAAAATAACCGCAATGATATCCGCAAAAATAACCGCCAATATTACCGCAAAATAACCGCAATGATATCCGCAAAAATAACCGCAATGATATCCGCAAAAATAACCGCAAAATATCACCGCAAAATAACCGCAATGATATCCGCAAAAATAACCGCAATGATATCCGCAAAAATAACCGCAAATATCACCGCAAAATAACCGCAATGATATCCGCAAAAATAACCGCAATGATATCCGCAAAAATAACCGCAAATATTACCGCAAAATAACCGCAATGATATCCGCAAAAATAACCGCAAATATCACCGCAAAATAACCGCAATGATATCCGCAAAAATAACCGCAAATATTACCGCAAAATAACCGCAATGATATCCGCAAAAATAACCGCAAATATCACCGCAAAATAACCGCATTGATATCCGCAAAAATAACCGCAATGATATCCGCAAAAATAACCGCAATAATATCCGCAAAAATAACCGCAAATATCACCGCAAAATAACCGCAAAGATATCCGCAAAAATAACCGCAAATATCACCGCAAAATAACCGCAATGATATCCGCAAAAATAACCGCAATGATATCCGCAAAAATAACCGCAACTATTACCGCAAAATAACCGCAATGATATCCGCAAAAATAACCGCAAATATCACCGCAAAATAACCGCAATGATATCCGCAAAAATAACCGCAATGATATCCGCAAAAATAACCGCAAATATTACCGCAAAATAACCGCAATGATATCCGCAAGAATAACCGCAAATATCACCGCAAAATAACCGCAATGATATCCGCAAAAATAACCGCAATAATATCCGCAAAAATAACCGCAATGATATCCGCAAAAATAACCGCAAATATTACCGCAAAATAACCGCAATGATATCCGCAAAAATAACCGCAAATATCACCGCAAAATAACCGCAATGATATCCGCCAAAATAACCGCAATGATATCCGCAAAAATAACCGCAATAATATCCGCAAAAATAACCGCAAATATCACCGCAAAATAACCGCAATGATATCCGCAAAAATAACCGCAAATATCACCGCAAAATAACCGCAATGATATCCGCAAAAATAACCGCAATAATATCCGCAAAAATAACCGCAATAATATCCGCAAAAATAACCGCAATGATATCCGCCAAAATAACCGCAAATATCACCGCAAAATAACCGCAATGTTATCCGCAAAAATAACCGCAAATATCACCGCAAAATAACCGCAATGATATCCGCCAAAATAACCGCAAATATTACAGCAAAATAACCGCAATAATATCCGCAAAAATAACCGCAATGATATCCGCCAAAATAACCGCAAATATTACCGCAAAATAACCGCAATGATATCCGCAAAAATAACCGCAATGATATCCGCAAAAATAACCTCAATAATATCCGCGAAAATAACCGCAATGATATCCGCAAAAATAACCGCAAATATTACCGCAAAATAACCGCAATGATATCCGCAAAAATAACCGCAAATATCACCGCAAAATAACCGCAATGATATCCGCAAAAATAACCGCAATGATATCCGCAAAAATTACCGCAAATATCACCGCAAAATAACCGCAATGATATCCGCAAAAATAACCGCCATGATATCCGCAAAAATAACCGCAATAATATCGGCAAAAATAACCGCAATGATATCCGCAAAAATAACCGCAAATATAACCGCAAAATAACCGCAATGATATCCGCAAAAATAACCGCAATGATATCCGCAAAAATAACCGCAAAATATCACCGCAAAATAACCGCAATGATATCCGCAAAAATAACCGCAATGATATCCGCAAAAATAACCGCAATGATATCCGCAAAAATAACCATAAATATTACCGCAAAATAACCGCAATGATATCCGCAAAAATAACCGCAAAATATCACCGCAAAATAACCGCAATGATATCCGCAAAAATAACCGCAATGATATCCGCAAAAATAACCGCCAATATTACCGCAAAATAACCGCAATGATATCCGCAAAAATAACCGCAATAATATCCGCAAAAATAACCGCAAAATATCACCGCAAAATAACCGCAATGATATCCGCAAAAATAACCGCAATGATATCCGCAAAAATAACCGCAATGATATCCGCAAAAATAACCGCAAATATTTACCGCAAAATAACCGCAATGATATCCGCAAAAATAACCGCAAATATCACCGCAAAATAACCGCAATGATATCCGCAAAAATAACCGCAATGATATCCGCAAAAATAACCGCAAATATTACCGCAAAATAACCGCAATGATATCCGCAAAAATAACCGCAAATATCACCGCAAAATAACCGCAATGATATCCGCAAAAATAACCGCAATAATATCCGCAAAAATAACCGCAATAATATCCGCAAAAATAACCATAAATATTACCGCAAAATAACCGCAATGATATCCGCAAAAATAACCGCAATGATATCCGCAAAAATAACCGCAAATATTACCGCAAAATAACCGCAATGATATCCGCAAAAATAACCGCCAATATTACCGCAAAATAACCGCAATGATATCCGCAAAAATAACCGCAATGATATCCGCAAAAATAACCGCAAAATATCACCGCAAAATAACCGCAATGATATCCGCAAAAATAACCGCAATGATATCCGCAAAAATAACCGCAAATATCACCGCAAAATAACCGCAATGATATCCGCAAAAATAACCGCAATGATATCCGCAAAAATAACCGCAAATATTACCGCAAAATAACCGCAATGATATCCGCAAAAATAACCGCAAATATCACCGCAAAATAACCGCAATGATATCCGCAAAAATAACCGCAAATATTACCGCAAAATAACCGCAATGATATCCGCAAAAATAACCGCAAATATCACCGCAAAATAACCGCATTGATATCCGCAAAAATAACCGCAATGATATCCGCAAAAATAACCGCAATAATATCCGCAAAAATAACCGCAAATATCACCGCAAAATAACCGCAAAGATATCCGCAAAAATAACCGCAAATATCACCGCAAAATAACCGCAATGATATCCGCAAAAATAACCGCAATAATATCCGCAAAAATAACCGCAATAATATCCGCAAAAATAACCGCAATGATATCCGCAAAATTAACCGCAAATATTACAGCAAAATAACCGCAATAATATCCGCAAAAATAACCGCAAATATTACCGCAAAATAACCGCAATGATATCCGCAAAAATAACCGCAAATATCACCGCAAAATAACCGCAATGATATCCGCAAAAATAACCGCAATGATATCCGCAAAAATAACCGCAATAATATCCGCAAAAATAACCGCAATGATATCCGCAAAAATAACCGCAAATATTACCGCAAAATAACCGCAATGATATCCGCAAAAATAACCCCAAATATCACCGCAAAATAACCGCAATGATATCCGCAAAAATAACCGCAAATATCACCGCAAAATAACCGCAATGATATCCGCCAAAATAACCGCAATAATATCCGCAAAAATAACCGCAATAATATCCGCAAAAATAACCGCAATTATATCCGCAAAAATAACCGCAAATATCACCGCAAAATAACCGCAATGATATCCGCAAAAATAACTGCAATAATATCCGCAAAAATAACCGCAAATATCACCGCAAAATAACCGCAATGATATCCGCAAAAATAACTGCAATAATATCCGCAAAAATAACCGCAAATATCACCGCAAAATAACCGCAATGATATCCGCCAAAATAACCGCAATAATATCCGCAAAAATAACCGCAATAATATCCGCAAAAATAACCGCAATTATATCCGCAAAAATAACCGCAAATATCACCGCAAAATAACCGCAATGATATCCGCAAAAATAACTGCAATAATATCCGCAAAAATAACCGCAAATATTACCGCAAAATAACCGCAATGATATCCGCAAAAATAACCGCAATGATATCCACAAAAATAACCGCAATAATATCCGCAAAAATAACCGCAATGATATCCGCAAAAATAACCGCAATAATATCCGCAAAAATAACCGCAAATATTACCGCAAAATAACCGCAATGATATCCGCAAAAATAACCGCAAATATCACCGCAAAATAACCGCAATGATATCCGCAAAAATAACCGCAATGATATCCGCAAAAATAACCGCAAATATTACCGCAAAATAACCGCAATGATATCCGCAAAAATAACCGCAATGATATCCGCAAAAATAACCGCAATAATATCCGCAAAAATTACCGCAATGATATCCGCAAAAATAACCGCAAATATTACCGCAAAATAACCGCAATGATATCCGCAAAAATAACCGCAAATATCACCGCAAAATAACCGCAATGATATCCGCAAAAATAACCGCAATGATATCCGCAAAAATAACCGCAAATATTACCGCAAAATAACCGCAATGATATCCGCAAAAATAACCGCAATGATATCCGCAAAAATAACCGCAAATATCACCGCAAAATAACCGCAATGATATCCGCCAAAATAACCGCAAATATTACCGCAAAATAACCGCAATGATATCCGCAAAAATAACCGCAGTGATATCCGCAAAAATAACCGCAATAATATCCGCAAAATTAACCGCAAATATTACAGCAAAATAACCGCAATGATATCCGCAAAAATAACCGCAATAATATCCGCAAAAATAACCGCAATGATATCCGCAAAAATAACCGCAAATATTACCGCAAAATAACCGCAATGATATCCGCAAAAATAACCGCAAATATCACCGCAAAATAACCGCAATGATATCCGCAAAAATAACCGCAATGATATCCGCAAAAATAACCGCAAATATTACCGCAAAATAACCGCAATGATATCCGCAAAAATAACCGCAAATATCACCGCAAAATAACCGCAATGATATCCGCAAAAATAACCGCAATAATATCCGCAAAAATAACCGCAATAATATCCGCAAAAATAACCATAAATATTACCGCAAAATAACCGCAATGATATCCGCAAAAATAACCGCAAAATATCACCGCAAAATAACCGCAATGATATCCGCAAAAATAACCGCAATGATATCCGCAAAAATAACCGCCAATATTACCGCAAAATAACCGCAATGATATCCGCAAAAATAACCGCAATGATATCCGCAAAAATAACCGCAAAATATCACCGCAAAATAACCGCAATGATATCCGCAAAAATAACCGCAATGATATCCGCAAAAATAACCGCAATGATATCCGCAAAAATAACCGCAAATATTTACCGCAAAATAACCGCAATGATATCCGCAAAAATAACCGCAAATATCACCGCAAAATAACCGCAATGATATCCGCAAAAATAACCGCAATGATATCCGCAAAAATAACCGCAAATATTACCGCAAAATAACCGCAATGATATCCGCAAAAATAACCGCAAATATCACCGCAAAATAACCGCAATGATATCCGCAAAAATAACCGCAATAATATCCGCAAAAATAACCGCAATAATATCCGCAAAAATAACCATAAATATTACCGCAAAATAACCGCAATGATATCCGCAAAAATAACCGCAATGATATCCGCAAAAATAACCGCAAATATTACCGCAAAATAACCGCAATGATATCCGCAAAAATAACCGCCAATATTACCGCAAAATAACCGCAATGATATCCGCAAAAATAACCGCAATGATATCCGCAAAAATAACCGTAAAATATCACCGCAAAATAACCGCAATGATATCCGCAAAAATAACCGCAATGATATCCGCAAAAATAACCGCAAATATCACCGCAAAATAACCGCAATGATATCCGCAAAAATAACCGCAATGATATCCGCAAAAATAACCGCAAATATTACCGCAAAATAACCGCAATGATATCCGCAAAAATAACCGCAAATATCACCGCAAAATAACCGCAATGATATCCGCAAAAATAACCGCAAATATTACCGCAAAATAACCGCAATGATATCCGCAAAAATAACCGCAAATATCACCGCAAAATAACCGCATTGATATCCGCAAAAATAACCGCAATGATATCCGCAAAAATAACCGCAATAATATCCGCAAAAATAACCGCAAATATTACCGCAAAATAACCGCAAAGATATCCGCAAAAATAACCGCAAATATCACCGCAAAATAACCGCAATGATATCCGCAAAAATAACCGCAATAATATCCGCAAAAATAACCGCAATAATATCCGCAAAAATAACCGCAATGATATCCGCAAAATTAACCGCAAATATCACCGCAAAATAACCGCAATGATAACCGCAAAAATAACCGCAAATATCACCGCAAAATAACCGCAATGATATCCGCCAAAATAACCGCAAATATTACAGCAAAATAACCGCAATAATATCCGCAAAAATAACCGCAAATATTACCGCAAAATAACCGCAATGATATCCGCAAAAATAACCGCAAATATCACCGCAAAATAACCGCAATGATATCCGCAAAAATAACCGCAATGATATCCGCAAAAATAACCGCAATAATATCCGCAAAAATAACCGCAATGATATCCGCAAAAATAACCGCAAATATTACCGCAAAATAACCGCAATGATATCCGCAAAAATAACCCCAAATATCACCGCAAAATAACCGCAATGATATCCGCAAAAATAACCGCAAATATCACCGCAAAATAACCGCAATGATATCCGCCAAAATAACCGCAATAATATCCGCAAAAATAACCGCAATAATATCCGCAAAAATAACCGCAATTATATCCGCAAAAATAACCGCAAATATCACCGCAAAATAACCGCAATGATATCCGCAAAAATAACTGCAATAATATCCGCAAAAATAACCGCAAATATCACCGCAAAATAACCGCAATGATATCCGCAAAAATAACTGCAATAATATCCGCAAAAATAACCGCAAATATCACCGCAAAATAACCGCAATGATATCCGCCAAAATAACCGCAATAATATCCGCAAAAATAACCGCAATAATATCCGCAAAAATAACCGCAATTATATCCGCAAAAATAACCGCAAATATCACCGCAAAATAACCGCAATGATATCCGCAAAAATAACTGCAATAATATCCGCAAAAATAACCGCAAATATTACCGCAAAATAACCGCAATGATATCCGCAAAAATAACCGCAATGATATCCACAAAAATAACCGCAATAATATCCGCAAAAATAACCGCAATGATATCCGCAAAAATAACCGCAATAATATCCGCAAAAATAACCGCAAATATTACCGCAAAATAACCGCAATGATATCCGCAAAAATAACCGCAAATATCACCGCAAAATAACCGCAATGATATCCGCAAAAATAACCGCAATGATATCCGCAAAAATAACCGCAATAATATCCGCAAAAATAACCGCAATGATATCCGCAAAAATAACCGCAAATATTACCGCAAAATAACCGCAATGATATCCGCAAAAATAACCGCAAATATCACCGCAAAATAACCGCAATGATATCCGCAAAAATAACCGCAATGATATCCGCAAAAATAACCGCAAATATTACCGCAAAATAACCGCAATGATATCCGCAAAATTAACCGCAAATATTACAGCAAAATAACCGCAATGATATCCGCAAAAATAACCGCAATAATATCCGCAAAAATAACCGCAATGATATCCGCAAAAATAACCGCAAATATTACCGCAAAATAACCGCAATGATATCCGCAAAATTAACCGCAAATATCACCGCTAAATAACCGCAATGATATCCGCAAAAATAACCGCAATAATATCCGCAAAAATAACCGCAAATATTACCGCAAAATAACCGCAATGATATCCGCAAAAATAACCGCAAATATCACCACAAAATAACCGCAACGATATCCGCAAAAATAACCGCAAATATCACCGCAAAATAACCGCAATGATATCCGCAAAAATAACCGCAAATATTACAGCAAAATAACCGCCATAATATCCGCAAAAATAACCGCAAATATTGCCGCAAAATAACCGCAATGATATCCGCAAAAATAACCACAAATATCACCGCAAAATAACCGCAATGATATCCGCAAAAATAACCGCAATAATATCCGCAAAAATAACCGCAATAATATCCGCAAAAATAACCGCAATGATATTCGCAAAAATAACCGCAAATATTACCGCAAAATAACCGCAATGATATCCGCAAAAATAGCCGCAATAATATCCGCAAAAATAACCGCAATGATATCCGCAAAATAAACCGCAAATATTACAGCAAAATAACCGCAAAAATAACCGCAATAATATCCGCAAAAATAACCGCAAATATCACCGCAAAATAACCGCAATGATATCCGCAAAAATAACCGCAATGATATCCGCAAAAATAACCGCAAATATCACCGCAAAATAACCGCAATGATATCCGCAAAAATAACCGCATTGATATCCGCAAAAATTACCGCAAATATCACCGCAAAATAACCGCAATGATATCCGCAAAAATAACCGCAATAATATCCGCAAAATTAACCGCAATAATATCCGCAAAAATAACCGCAATGATATCCGCAAAAATAACCGCAAATATCACCGCAAAATAACCGCAATGATATCCGCAAAAATAACCGCAATAATATCCGCAAAAATAACCGCAAATATTACCGCAAAATAACCGCAATGATATCCGCAAAAATAACCGCAATGATATCCGCAAAAATAACCGCAAATATCACCGCAAAATAACCGCAATGATATCCGCCAAAATAACCGCAAATATCACCGCAAAATAACCGCAATGATATCCGCAAAAATAACCGCAATAATATCCGCAAAATAACCGCAAATATTACAGCAAAATAACCGCAATAATATCCGCAAAAATAACCGCAAATATCACCGCAATGATATCCGCAAAAATAACCGCAAATATCACCGCAAAATAACCGCAATGATATCCGCCAAAATAACCGCAAATATTACCGCAAAATAACCGCAATGATATCCGCAAAAATAACCGCAAATATCACCGCAAAATAACCGCAATGATATCCGCAAAAATAACCGCAATATTATCCGCAAAAATAACCGCAAATATTACCGCAAAATAACCGCAATGATATCCGCAAAAATAACCGCAAATATCACCACAAAATAACCGCAATGATATCCGCAAAAATAACCGCAAATATCACCGCAAAATAACCGCAATGATATCCGCAAAAATAACCGCAATGATATCCGCAAAAATAACCGCAATAATATCCGCAAAAATAACCGCAAATATCACCGCAAAAAAACCGCAAAGATATCCGCAAAAATAACCGCAAATATCACCGCAAAATAACCGCAATGATATCCGCAAAAATAACCGCAATAATATCCGCAAAAATAACCGCAATAATATCCGCAAAAATAACCGCAATGATATCCGCAAAAATAACCGCAATAATATCCGCAAAAATAACCGCAATTATTACCGCAAAATAACCGCAATGATATCCGCAAAAATAACCGCAAATATCACCGCAAAATAACCGCAATGATATCCGCAAAAATAACCGCAATGATATCCGCAAAAATAACCGCAATAATATCCGCAAAAATAACCGCAATGATATCCGCAAAAATAACCGCAAATATTACCGCAAAATAACCGCAATGATATCCGCAAAAATAACCGCAAATATCACCGCAAAATAACCGCAATGATATCCGCAAAAATAACCGCAATGATATCCGCAAAAATAACCGCAAATATTCCCGCAAAATAACCGCAATGATATCCGCAAAAATAACCGCAATGATATCCACAAAAATAACCGCAATAATATCCGCAAAAATAACCGCAATGATATCCGCAAAAATAACCGCAATAATATCCGCAAAAATAACCGCAAATATTACCGCAAAATAACCGCAATGATATCCGCAAAAATAACCGCAAATATCACCGCAAAATAACCGCAATGATATCCGCAAAAATAACCGCAATGATATCCGCAAAAATAACCGCAATAATATCCGCAAAAATAACCGCAATGATATCCGCAAAAATAACCGCAAATATTACCGCAAAATAACCGCAATGATATCCGCAAAAATAACCGCAAATATCACCGCAAAATAACCGCAATGATATCCGCAAAAATAACCGCAATGATATCCGCAAAAATAACCGCAAATATTACCGCAATGATATCCGCAAAATTAACCGCAAATATTACAGCAAAATAACCGCAATGATATCCGCAAAAATAACCGCAATAATATCCGCAAAAATAACCGCAATGATATCCGCAAAAATAACCGCAAATATTACCGCAAAATAACCGCAATAATATCCGCAAAAATAACCGCAAATATCACCGCTAAATAACCGCAATGATATCCTCAAAAATAACCGCAAATATCACCACAAAATAACCGCAATGATATCCGCAAAAATAACCGCAAATATCACCGCAAAATAACCGCAATGATATCCGCAAAAATAACCGCAAATATTACAGCAAAATAACCGCCATAATATCCGCAAAAATAACCGCAAATATTGCCGCAAAATAACCGCAATGATATCCGCAAAAATAACCACAAATATCACCGCAAAATAACCGCAATGATATCCGCAAAAATAACCGCAATAATATCCGCAAAAATAACCGCAATAATATCCGCAAAAATAACCGCAATGATATCCGCAAAAATAACCGCAAATATTACCGCAAAATAACCGCAATGATATCCGCAAAAATAGCCGCAATAATATCCGCAAAAATAACCGCAATGATATCCGCAAAATTAACCGCAAATATTACAGCAAAATAACCGCAAAAATAACCGCAATAATATCCGCAAAAATAACCGCAAATATCACCGCAAAATAACCGCAATGATATCCGCAAAAATAACCGCAATGATATCCGCAAAAATAACCGCAAATATCACCGCAAAATAACCGCAATGATATCCGCAAAAATAACCGCATTGATATCCGCAAAAATTACCGCAAATATCACCGCAAAATAACCGCAATGATATCCGCAAAAATAACCGCAAATATCACCGCAAAATAACCGCAATGATATCCGCAAAAATAACCGCAATAATATCCGCAAAAATAACCGCAAATATTACAGCAAAATAACCGCAATAATATCCGCAAAAATAACCGCAAATATCACCGCAATGATATCCGCAAAAATAACCGCAAATATCACCGCAAAATAACCGCAATGATATCCGCCAAAATAACCGCAAATATTACCGCAAAATAACCGCAATGATATCCGCAAAAATAACCGCAAATATCACCGCAAAATAACCGCAATGATATCCGCAAAAATAACCGCAATATTATCCGCAAAAATAACCGCAAATATTACCGCAAAATAACCGCAATGATATCCGCAAAAATAACCGCAAATATCACCACAAAATAACCGCAATGATATCCGCAAAAATAACAGCAAATATCACCGCAAAATAACCGCAATGATATCCGCAAAAATAACCGCAAATATTACAGCAAAATAACCGCAATAATATCCGCAAAAATAACCGAAAATATTACCGCAAAATAACCGCAATGATATCCGCAAAAATAACCGCAAATATCACCGCAAAATAACCGCAATGATATCCGCAAAAATAACCGCAATGATATCCGCAGAAATAACCGCAATAATATCCGCAAAAATAACCGCAATGATATCCGCAAAAATAACCGCAAATATTACCGCAAAATAACCGCAATGATATCCGCAAAAATAACCGCAATAATATCCGCAAAAATAACCGCAATGATATCCGCAAAATTAACCGCAAATATTACAGCAAAATAACCGCAATAATATCCGCAAAAATAACCGCAAATATTACCGCAAAATAACCGCAAATATCACCGCAAAATAACCGCAATGATATCCGCAAAAATAACCGCAAATATCACCGCAAAATAACCGCAATGATATCCGCAAAAATAACCGCAATAATATCCGCAAAAATAACCGCAATAATATCCGCAAAAATAACCGCAATGATATCCGCAAAAATAACCGCAAATATCACCGCAAAAAAAACCGCAATGATATCCGCAAAAATAACCGCAATAATATCCGCAAAAATAACCGCAAATATCACCGCAAAATAACCGCAACGATATCCGCAAAAATAACCGCAAATATTACCGCAAAATAACCGCAATGATATCCGCAAAAATAACCGCAAATATCACCGCAAAATAACCGCAATGATATCCGCAAAAATAACCGCAATAATATCCGCAAAATAACCGCAAATATTACAGCAAAATAACCGCAATAATATCCGCAAAAATAACCGCAAATATCACCGCAATGATATCCGCAAAAATAACCGCAAATATCACCGCAAAATAACCGCAATGATATCCGCCAAAATAACCGCAAATATTACCGCAAAATAACCGCAATGATATCCGCAAAAATAACCGCAAATATCACCGCAAAATAACCGCAATGATATCCGCAAAAATAACCGCAATATTATCCGCAAAAATAACCGCAAATATTACCGCAAAATAACCGCAATGATATCCGCAAAAATAACCGCAAATATCACCACAAAATAACCGCAATGATATCCGCAAAAATAACCGCAAATATCACCGCAAAATAACCGCAATGATATCCGCAAAAATAACCGCAATGATATCCGCAAAAATAACCGCAATAATATCCGCAAAAATAACCGCAAATATCACCGCAAAAAAACCGCAAAGATATCCGCAAAAATAACCGCAAATATCACCGCAAAATAACCGCAATGATATCCGCAAAAATAACCGCAATAATATCCGCAAAAATAACCGCAATAATATCCGCAAAAATAACCGCAATGATATCCGCAAAAATAACCGCAATAATATCCGCAAAAATAACCGCAATTATTACCGCAAAATAACCGCAATGATATCCGCAAAAATAACCGCAATAATATCCGCAAAAATAACCGCAATGATATCCGCAAAAATAACCGCAAATATTACCGCAAAATTACCGCAATGATATCCGCCAAAATAACCGCAAATATCACCGCAAAATAACCGCAATGATATCCGCAAAAATAACCGCAATAATATCCGCAAAAATAACCGCAATGATATCCGCAAAAATAACCGCAAATATTACCGCAAAATAACCGCAATTTTATCCGCAAAAATAACCGCAAATATCACCGCAAAATAACCGCAATGATATCCGCAAAAATAACCGCAATGATATCCGCAAAAATAACCGCAAATATTACCGCAAAATAACCGCAATGATATCCGCAAAAATAACCGCAATGATATCCACAAAAATAACCGCAATAATATCCGCAAAAATAACCGCAATGATATCCGCAAAAATAACCGCAATAATATCCGCAAAAATAACCGCAAATATTACCGCAAAATAACCGCAATGATATCCGCAAAAATAACCGCAAATATCACCGCAAAATAACCGCAATGATATCCGCAAAAATAACCGCAATGATATCCGCAAAAATAACCGCAATAATATCCGCAAAAATAACCGCAATGATATCCGCAAAAATAACCGCAAATATTACCGCAAAATAACCGCAATGATATCCGCAAAAATAACCGCAAATATCACCGCAAAATAACCGCAATGATATCCGCAAAAATAACCGCAATGATATCCGCAAAAATAACCGCAAATATTACCGCAAAATAACCGCAATGATATCCGCAAAATTAACCGCAAATATTACAGCAAAATAACCGCAATGATATCCGCAAAAATAACCGCAATAATATCCGCAAAAATAACCGCAATGATATCCGCAAAAATAACCGCAAATATTACCGCAAAATAACCGCAATGATATCCGCAAAATTAACCGCAAATATCACCGCTAAATAACCGCAATGATATCCGCAAAAATAACCGCAATAATATCCGCAAAAATAACCGCAAATATTACCGCAAAATAACCGCAATGATATCCGCAAAAATAACCGCAAATATCACCACAAAATAACCGCAACGATATCCGCAAAAATAACCGCAAATATCACCGCAAAATAACCGCAATGATATCCGCAAAAATAACCGCAAATATTACAGCAAAATAACCGCCATAATATCCGCAAAAATAACCGCAAATATTGCCGCAAAATAACCGCAATGATATCCGCAAAAATAACCACAAATATCACCGCAAAATAACCGCAATGATATCCGCAAAAATAACCGCAATAATATCCGCAAAAATAACCGCAATAATATCCGCAAAAATAACCGCAATGATATTCGCAAAAATAACCGCAAATATTACCGCAAAATAACCGCAATGATATCCGCAAAAATAGCCGCAATAATATCCGCAAAAATAACCGCAATGATATCCGCAAAATAAACCTCAAATATTACAGCAAAATAACCGCAAAAATAACCGCAATAATATCCGCAAAAATAACCGCAAATATCACCGCAAAATAACCGCAATGATATCCGCAAAAATAACCGCAATGATATCCGCAAAAATAACCGCAAATATCACCGCAAAATAACCGCAATGATATCCGCAAAAATAACCGCATTGATATCCGCAAAAATTACCGCAAATATCACCGCAAAATAACCGCAATGATATCCGCAAAAATAACCGCAATAATATCCGCAAAATTAACCGCAATAATATCCGCAAAAATAACCGCAATGATATCCGCAAAAATAACCGCAAATATCACCGCAAAATAACCGCAATGATATCCGCAAAAATAACCGCAATAATATCCGCAAAAATAACCGCAAATATTACCGCAAAATAACCGCAATGATATCCGCAAAAATAACCACAATGATATCCGCAAAAATAACCGCAAATATCACCGCAAAATAACCGCAATGATATCCGCCAAAATAACCGCAAATATCACCGCAAAATAACCGCAATGATATCCGCAAAAATAACCGCAATAATATCCGCAAAATAACCGCAAATATTACAGCAAAATAACCGCAATAATATCCGCAAAAATAACCGCAAATATCACCGCAATGATATCCGCAAAAATAACCGCAAATATCACCGCAAAATAACCGCAATGATATCCGCCAAAATAACCGCAAATATTACCGCAAAATAACCGCAATGATATCCGCAAAAATAACCGCAAATATCACCGCAAAATAACCGCAATGATATCCGCAAAAATAACCGCAATATTATCCGCAAAAATAACCGCAAATATTACCGCAAAATAACCGCAATGATATCCGCAAAAATAACCGCAAATATCACCACAAAATAACCGCAATGATATCCGCAAAAATAACCGCAAATATCACCGCAAAATAACCGCAATGATATCCGCAAAAATAACCGCAATGATATCCGCAAAAATAACCGCAATAATATCCGCAAAAATAACCGCAAATATCACCGCAAAAAAACCGCAAAGATATCCGCAAAAATAACCGCAAATATCACCGCAAAATAACCGCAATGATATCCGCAAAAATAACCGCAATAATATCCGCAAAAATAACCGCAATAATATCCGCAAAAATAACCGCAATGATATCCGCAAAAATAACCGCAATGATATCCGCAAAAATAACCGCAAATATCACCGCAAAATAACCGCAATGATATCCGCAAAAATAACCGCAATGATATCCGCAAAAATAACCGCAATAATATCCGCAAAAATAACCGCAATGATATCCGCAAAAATAACCGCAAATATTACCGCAAAATAACCGCAATGATATCCGCAAAAATAACCGCAAATATCACCGCAAAATAACCGCAATGATATCCGCAAAAATAACCGCAATGATATCCGCAAAAATAACCGCAAATATTCCCGCAAAATAACCGCAATGATATCCGCAAAAATAACCGCAATGATATCCACAAAAATAACCGCAATAATATCCGCAAAAATAACCGCAATGATATCCGCAAAAATAACCGCAATAATATCCGCAAAAATAACCGCAAATATTACCGCAAAATAACCGCAATGATATCCGCAAAAATAACCGCAAATATCACCGCAAAATAACCGCAATGATATCCGCAAAAATAACCGCAATGATATCCGCAAAAATAACCGCAATAATATCCGCAAAAATAACCGCAATGATATCCGCAAAAATAACCGCAAATATTACCGCAAAATAACCGCAATGATATCCGCAAAAATAACCGCAAATATCACCGCAAAATAACCGCAATGATATCCGCAAAAATAACCGCAATGATATCCGCAAAAATAACCGCAAATATTACCGCAAAATAACCGCAATGATATCCGCAAAATTAACCGCAAATATTACAGCAAAATAACCGCAATGATATCCGCAAAAATAACCGCAATAATATCCGCAAAAATAACCGCAATGATATCCGCAAAAATAACCGCAAATATTACCGCAAAATAACCGCAATGATATCCGCAAAAATAACCGCAAATATCACCGCTAAATAACCGCAATGATATCCTCAAAAATAACCGCAAATATCACCACAAAATAACCGTAATGATATCCGCAAAAATAACCGCAAATATCACCGCAAAATAACCGCAATGATATCCGCAAAAATAACCGCAAATATTACAGCAAAATAACCGCCATAATATCCGCAAAAATAACCGCAAATATTGCCGCAAAATAACCGCAATGATATCCGCAAAAATAACCACAAATATCACCGCAAAATAACCGCAATGATATCCGCAAAAATAACCGCAATAATATCCGCAAAAATAACCGCAATAATATCCGCAAAAATAACCGCAATGATATCCGCAAAAATAACCGCAAATATTACCGCAATTTAACCGCAATGATATCCGCAAAAATAGCCGCAATAATATCCGCAAAAATAACCGCAATGATATCCGCAAAATTAACCGCAAATATTACAGCAAAATAACCGCAAAAATAACCGCAATAATATCCGCAAAAATAACCGCAAATATCACCGCAAAATAACCGCAATGATATCCGCAAAAATAACCGCAATGATATCCGCAAAAATAACCGCAATAATATCCGCAAAAATAACCGCAATGATATCCGCAAAAATAACCGCAAATATTACCGCAAAATAACCGCAATGATATCCGCAAAAATAACCGCAAATATCACCGCAAAATAACCGCAATGATATCCGCAAAAATAACCGCAATGATATCCGCAAAAATAACCGCAAATATTACCGCAAAATAACCGCAATGATATCCGCAAAATTAACCGCAAATATTACAGCAAAATAACCGCAATGATATCCGCAAAAATAACCGCAATAATATCCGCAAAAATAACCGCAATGATATCCGCAAAAATAACCGCAAATATTACCGCAAAATAACCGCAATGATATCCGCAAAAATAACCGCAAATATCACCGCTAAATAACCGCAATGATATCCTCAAAAATAACCGCAAATATCACCACAAAATAACCGTAATGATATCCGCAAAAATAACCGCAAATATCACCGCAAAATAACCGCAATGATATCCGCAAAAATAACCGCAAATATTACAGCAAAATAACCGCCATAATATCCGCAAAAATAACCGCAAATATTGCCGCAAAATAACCGCAATGATATCCGCAAAAATAACCACAAATATCACCGCAAAATAACCGCAATGATATCCGCAAAAATAACCGCAATAATATCCGCAAAAATAACCGCAATAATATCCGCAAAAATAACCGCAATGATATCCGCAAAAATAACCGCAAATATTACCGCAATTTAACCGCAATGATATCCGCAAAAATAGCCGCAATAATATCCGCAAAAATAACCGCAATGATATCCGCAAAATTAACCGCAAATATTACAGCAAAATAACCGCAAAAATAACCGCAATAATATCCGCAAAAATAACCGCAAATATCACCGCAAAATAACCGCAATGATATCCGCAAAAATAACCGCAATGATATCCGCAAAAATAACCGCAAATATCACCGCAAAATAACCGCAATGATATCCGCAAAAATAACCGCATTGATATCCGCAAAAATTACCGCAAATATCACCGCAAAATAACCGCAATGATATCCGCAAAAATAACCGCAAATATCACCGCAAAATAACCGCAATGATATCCGCAAAAATAACCGCAATAATATCCGCAAAAATAACCGCAAATATTACAGCAAAATAACCGCAATAATATCCGCAAAAATAACCGCAAAAATAACCGCAATAATATCCGCAAAAATAACCGCAATGATATCCGCAAAAATAACCGCAAATATTACCGCAATTTAACCGCAATGATATCCGCAAAAATAGCCGCAATAATATCCGCAAAAATAACCGCAATGATATCCGCAAAATTAACCGCAAATATTACAGCAAAATAACCGCAAAAATAACCGCAATAATATCCGCAAAAATAACCGCAAATATCACCGCAAAATAACCGCAATGATATCCGCAAAAATAACCGCAATGATATCCGCAAAAATAACCGCAAATATTACCGCAAAATAACCGCAATGATATCCGCAAAAATAACCGCAAATATCACCGCAAAATAACCGCAATGATATCCGCAAAAATAACCGCAATGATATCCGCAAAAATAACCGCAAATATTACCGCAAAATAACCGCAATGATATCCGCAAAAATTACCGCAAATATCACCGCAAAATAACCGCAATGATATCCGCAAAAATAACCGCAAATATCACCGCAAAATAACCGCAATGATATCCGCAAAAATAACCGCAATAATATCCGCAAAAATAACCGCAAATATTACAGCAAAATAACCGCAATAATATCCGCAAAAATAACCGCAAATATCACCGCAATGATATCCGCAAAAATAACCGCAAATATCACCGCAAAATAACCGCAATGATATCCGCCAAAATAACCGCAAATATTACCGCAAAATAACCGCAATGATATCCGCAAAAATAACCGCAAATATCACCGCAAAATAACCGCAATGATATCCGCAAAAATAACCGCAATATTATCCGCAAAAATAACCGCAAATATTACCGCAAAATAACCGCAATGATATCCGCAAAAATAACCGCAAATATCACCACAAAATAACCGCAATGATATCCGCAAAAATAACCGCAAATATCACCGCAAAATAACCGCAATGATATCCGCAAAAATAACCGCAATGATATCCGCAAAAATAACCGCAATAATATCCGCAAAAATAACCGCAAATATCACCGCAAAAAAACCGCAAAGATATCCGCAAAAATAACCGCAAATATCACCGCAAAATAACCGCAATGATATCCGCAAAAATAACCGCAATGATATCCGCCAAAATAACCGCAAATATTACCGCAAAATAACCGCAATGATATCCGCAAAAATAACCGCAAATATCACCGCAAAATAACCGCAATGATATCCGCAAAAATAACCGCAATATTATCCGCAAAAATAACCGCAAATATTACCGCAAAATAACCGCAATGATATCCGCAAAAATAACAGCAAATATCACCGCAAAATAACCGCAATGATATCCGCAAAAATAACCGCAAATATTACAGCAAAATAACCGCAATAATATCCGCAAAAATAACCGAAAATATTACCGCAAAATAACCGCAATGATATCCGCAAAAATAACCGCAAATATCACCGCAAAATAACCGCAATGATATCCGCAAAAATAACCGCAATGATATCCGCAGAAATAACCGCAATAATATCCGCAAAAATAACCGCAATGATATCCGCAAAAATAACCGCAAATATTACCGCAAAATAACCGCAATGATATCCGCAAAAATAACCGCAATAATATCCGCAAAAATAACCGCAATGATATCCGCAAAATTAACCGCAAATATTACAGCAAAATAACCGCAATAATATCCGCAAAAATAACCGCAAATATTACCGCAAAATAACCGCAAATATCACCGCAAAATAACCGCAATGATATCCGCAAAAATAACCGCAAATATCACCGCAAAATAACCGCAATGATATCCGCAAAAATAACCGCAATAATATCCGCAAAAATAACCGCAATAATATCCGCAAAAATAACCGCAATGATATCCGCAAAAATAACCGCAAATATCACCGCAAAAAAAACCGCAATGATATCCGCAAAAATAACCGCAATAATATCCGCAAAAATAACCGCAAATATCACCGCAAAATAACCGCAACGATATCCGCAAAAATAACCGCAAATATTACCGCAAAACAACCGCAATGATATCTGCAAAAATAACCGCAATGATATCCGCCAAAGTAACCGCAAATATTACAGCAAAATAACCGCAATAATATCCGCAAAAATAACCGCAATGATATCCGCAAAAATAACCGCAAATATCACCGCAAAATAACCGCAATGATATCCGCAAAAATAACCGCAAATATCACCGCAAAATAACCGCAATGATATCCGCAAAAATAACCGCAATAATATCCGCAAAAATAACCGCAATAATATCCGCAAAAATAACCGCAATGATATCCGCAAAAATAACCGCAAATATCACCGCAAAAAAAACCGCAATGATATCCGCAAAAATAACCGCAATAATATCCGCAAAATTAACCGCAAATATTACAGCAAAATAACCGCAATGATATCCGCAAAAATAACCGCAATAATATCCGCAAAAATAACCGCAATGATATCCGCAAAAATAACCGCAAATATTACCGCAAAATAACCGCAATGATATCCGCAAAAATAACCGCAAATATCACCGCAAAATAACCGCAATGATATCCGCAAAAATAACCGCAATGATATCCGCAAAAATAACCGCAAATATTACCGCAAAATAACCGCAATGATATCCGCAAAAATAACCGCAATAATATCCGCAAAAATAACCGCAATGATATTCGCAAAAATAACCGCAAATATCAACGCAAAATGACCGCAATGATATCCGCAAAAATAACCGCAAATATCACCGCAAAATAACCGCAATGATATCCGCAAAAATAACCGCAGTGATATCCGCAAAAATAACCGCAATAATATCCGCAAAATTAACCGCAAATATTACAGCAAAATAACCGCAATGATATCCGCAAAAATAACCGCAATAATATCCGCAAAAATAACCGCAATGATATCCGCAAAAATAACCGCAAATATTACCGCAAAATAACCGCAATGATATCCGCAAAAATAACCGCAAATATCACCGCAAAATAACCGCAATGATATCCGCAAAAATAACCGCAATGATATCCGCAAAAATAACCGCAAATATTACCGCAAAATAACCGCAATGATATCCGCAAAAATAACCGCAAATATCACCGCAAAATAACCGCAATGATATCCGCAAAAATAACCGCAATAATATCCGCAAAAATAACCGCAATAATATCCGCAAAAATAACCATAAATATTACCGCAAAATAACCGCAATGATATCCGCAAAAATAACCGCAAAATATCACCGCAAAATAACCGCAATGATATCCGCAAAAATAACCGCAATGATATCCGCAAAAATAACCGCCAATATTACCGCAAAATAACCGCAATGATATCCGCAAAAATAACCGCAATGATATCCGCAAAAATAACCGCAAAATATCACCGCAAAATAACCGCAATGATATCCGCAAAAATAACCGCAATGATATCCGCAAAAATAACCGCAAATATCACCGCAAAATAACCGCAATGATATCCGCAAAAATAACCGCAATGATATCCGCAAAAATAACCGCAAATATTACCGCAAAATAACCGCAA
Organism: Sisyra terminalis; assembly: GCA_958496175.1. Taxonomy (NCBI): domain Eukaryota; kingdom Metazoa; phylum Arthropoda; class Insecta; order Neuroptera; family Sisyridae; genus Sisyra; species Sisyra terminalis. Next base: position 544,815 of record OY292279.1, on the reverse strand, counting down.
TGATATCCGCAAAAATAACCGCAAATATCACCGCAAAATAACCGCAATGATATCCGCAAAAATAACCGCAATGATATCCGCAAAAATAACCGCAAATATTACCGCAAAATAACCGCAATGATATCCGCAAAAATAACCGCAAATATCACCGCAAAATAACCGCATTGATATCCGCAAAAATAACCGCAATGATATCCGCAAAAATAACCGCAATAATATCCGCAAAAATAACCGCAAATATCACCGCAAAATAACCGCAAAGATATCCGCAAAAATAACCGCAAATATCACCGCAAAATAACCGCAATGATATCCGCAAAAATAACCGCAATAATATCCGCAAAAATAACCGCAATAATATCCGCAAAAATAACCGCAATGATATCCGCAAAATTAACCGCAAATATCACCGCAAAATAACCGCAATGATAACCGCAAAAATAACCGCAAATATCACCGCAAAATAACCGCAATGATATCCGCCAAAATAACCGCAAATATTACAGCAAAATAACCGCAATAATATCCGCAAAAATAACCGCAAATATTACCGCAAAATAACCGCAATGATATCCGCAAAAATAACCGCAAATATCACCGCAAAATAACCGCAATGATATCCGCAAAAATAACCGCAATGATATCCGCAAAAATAACCGCAATAATATCCGCAAAAATAACCGCAATGATATCCGCAAAAATAACCGCAAATATTACCGCAAAATAACCGCAATGATATCCGCAAAAATAACCCCAAATATCAACGCAAAATAACCGCAATGATATCCGCAAAAATAACCGCAATGATATCAGCAAAAATAACCGCAAATATTACCGCAAAATAACCGCAATGATATCCGCAAAAATAACCGCAAATATCACCGCAAAATAACCGCAATGATATCCGCCAAAATAACCGCAATAATATCCGCAAAAATAACCGCAATAATATCCGCAAAAATAACCGCAATTATATCCGCAAAAATAACCGCAAATATCACCGCAAAATAACCGCAATGATATCCGCAAAAATAACTGCAATAATATCCGCAAAAATAACCGCAAATATCACCGCAAAATAACCGCAATGATATCCGCAAAAATAACCGCAAATATTACCGCAAAATAACCGCAATGATATTCGCAAAAATAACCGCAATGATATCCGCAAAAATAACCGCAATAATATCCGCAAAAATAACCGCAATGATATCCGCAAAAATAACCGCAATAATATCCGCAAAAATAACCGCAAATATTACCGCAAAATAACCGCAATGATATCCGCAAAAATAACCGCAAATATCACCGCAAATTAACCGCAATGATATCCGCAAAAATAACCGCAATGATATCCGCAAAAATAACCGCAATAATATCCGCAAAAATAACCGCAATGATATCCGCAAAAATAACCGCAACTATTACCGCAAAATAACCGCAATGATATCCGCAAAAATAACCGCAAATATCACCGCAAAATAACCGCAATGATATCCGCAAAAATAACCGCAATGATATCCGCAAAAATAACCGCAAATATTACCGCAAAATAACCGCAATGATATCCGCAAGAATAACCGCAAATATCACCGCAAAATAACCGCAATGATATCCGCAAAAATAACCGCAATAATATCCGCAAAAATAACCGCAATGATATCCGCAAAAAAAACCGCAAATATTACCGCAAAATAACCGCAATGATATCCGCAAAAATAACCGCAAATATCACCGCAAAATAACCGCAATGATATCCGCCAAAATAACCGCAATGATATCCGCAAAAATAACCGCAATAATATCCGCAAAAATAACCGCAAATATCACCGCAAAATAACCGCAATGATATCCGCAAAAATAACCGCAAATATCACCGCAAAATAACCGCAATGATATCCGCAAAAATAACCGCAATAATATCCGCAAAAATAACCGCAATAATATCCGCAAAAATAACCGCAATGATATCCGCCAAAATAACCGCAAATATCACCGCAAAATAACCGCAATGTTATCCGCAAAAATAACCGCAAATATCACCGCAAAATAACCGCAATGATATCCGCCAAAATAACCGCAAATATTACAGCAAAATAACCGCAATAATATCCGCAAAAATAACCGCAATGATATCCGCCAAAATAACCGCAAATATTACCGCAAAATAACCGCAATGATATCCGCAAAAATAACCGCAATGATATCCGCAAAAATAACCTCAATAATATCCGCGAAAATAACCGCAATGATATCCGCAAAAATAACCGCAAATATTACCGCAAAATAACCGCAATGATATCCGCAAAAATAACCGCAAATATCACCGCAAAATAACCGCAATGATATCCGCAAAAATAACCGCAATGATTTCCGCAAAAATTACCGCAAATATCACCGCAAAATAACCGCAATGATATCCGCAAAAATAACCGCCATGATATCCGCAAAAATAACCGCAATAATATCGGCAAAAATAACCGCAATGATATCCGCAAAAATAACCGCAAATATAACCGCAAAATAACCGCAATGATATCCGCAAAAATAACCGCAAATATCACCGCAAAATAACCGCAATGATATCCGCAAAAATAACCGCAATGATATCCGCAAAAATAACCGCAAATATTACCGCAAAATAACCGCAATGATATCCGCAAAAATAACCGCAAATATCACCGCAAAATAACCGCAATGATATCCGCAAAAATAACCGCAATAATATCCGCAAAAATAACCGCAATAATATCCGCAAAAATAACCGCAATTATTACCGCAAAATAACCGCAATGATATCCGCAAAAATAACCGCAAAATATCACCGCAAAATAACCGCAATGATATCCGCAAAAATAACCGCAAATATTACCGCAAAATAACCGCAATGATATCCGCAAAAATAACCGCAAATATCACCGCAAAACAACCGCAATGATATCCGCAAAAATAACCGCAATGATATCCGCAAAAATAACCGCAAATATTACCGCAACATTACCGCAATGATATCCGCAAAAATAACCGCAAATATCACCGCAAAATAACCGCAATGATATCCGCAAAAATAACCGCAATGATATCCGCAAAAATAACCGCAAATATTACCGCAAAATAACCGCAATGATATCCGCAAAAATAACCGCAATGATATCCGCAAAAATAACCGCAATAATATCCGCAAAAATTACCGCAATGATATCCGCAAAAATAACCGCAAATATTACCGCAAAATAACCGCAATGATATCCGCAAAAATAACCGCAAATATCACCGCAAAATAACCGCAATGATATCCGCAAAAATAACCGCAATGATATCCGCAAAAATAACCGCAAATATTACCGCAAAATAACCGCAATGATATCCGCAAAAATAACCGCAATGATATCCGCAAAAATAACCGCAATAATATCCGCAAAAATTACCGCAATGATATCCGCAAAAATAACCGCAAATATTACCGCAAAATAACCGCAATGATATCCGCAAAAATAACCGCAAATATCACCGCAAAATAACCGCAATGATATCCGCAAAAATAACCGCAATAATATCCGCAAAAATAACCGCAATTATTACCGCAAAATAACCGCAATGATATCCGCAAGAATAACCGCAAATATCACCGCAAAATAACCGCAATGATATCCGCAAAAATAACCGCAATAATATCCGCAAAAATAACCGCAATGATATCCGCAAAAATAACCGCAAATATTACCGCAAAATAACCGCAATGATATCCGCAAAAATAACCGCAAATATCACCGCAAAATAACCGCAATGATATCCGCCAAAATAACCGCAATGATATCCGCAAAAATAACCGCAATAATATCCGCAAAAATAACCGCAAATATCACCGCAAAATAACCGCAATGATATCCGCAAAAATAACCGCAAATATCACCGCAAAATAACCGCAATGATATCCGCAAAAATAACCGCAATAATATCCGCAAAAATAACCGCAATAATATCCGCAAAAATAACCGCAATGATATCCGCCAAAATAACCGCAAATATCACCGCAAAATAACCGCAATGTTATCCGCAAAAATAACCGCAAATATCACCGCAAAATAACCGCAATGATATCCGCCAAAATAACCGCAAATATTACAGCAAAATAACCGCAATAATATCCGCAAAAATAACCGCAATGATATCCGCCAAAATAACCGCAAATATTACCGCAAAATAACCGCAATGATATCCGCAAAAATAACCGCAATGATATCCGCAAAAATAACCTCAATAATATCCGCGAAAATAACCGCAATGATATCCGCAAAAATAACCGCAAATATTACCGCAAAATAACCGCAATGATATCCGCAAAAATAACCGCAAATATCACCGCAAAATAACCGCAATGATATCCGCAAAAATAACCGCAATGATATCCGCAAAAATTACCGCAAATATCACCGCAAAATAACCGCAATGATATCCGCAAAAATAACCGCCATGATATCCGCAAAAATAACCGCAATAATATCGGCAAAAATAACCGCAATGATATCCGCAAAAATAACCGCAAATATAACCGCAAAATAACCGCAATGATATCCGCAAAAATAACCGCAAATATCACCGCAAAATAACCGCAATGATATCCGCAAAAATAACCGCAATGATATCCGCAAAAATAACCGCAAATATTACCGCAAAATAACCGCAATGATATCCGCAAAAATAACCGCAAATATCACCGCAAAATAACCGCAATGATATCCGCAAAAATAACCGCAATAATATCCGCAAAAATAACCGCAATAATATCCGCAAAAATAACCGCAATTATTACCGCAAAATAACCGCAATGATATCCGCAAAAATAACCGCAAAATATCACCGCAAAATAACCGCAATGATATCCGCAAAAATAACCGCAAATATTACCGCAAAATAACCGCAATGATATCCGCAAAAATAACCGCAAATATCACCGCAAAACAACCGCAATGATATCCGCAAAAATAACCGCAATGATATCCGCAAAAATAACCGCAAATATTACCGCAAAATTACCGCAATGATATCCGCAAAAATAACCGCAAATATCACCGCAAAATAACCGCAATGATATCCGCAAAAATAACCGCAATGATATCCGCAAAAATAACCGCAAATATTACCGCAAAATAACCGCAATGATATCCGCAAAAATAACCGCAATGATATCCGCAAAAATAACCGCAATAATATCCGCAAAAATTACCGCAATGATATCCGCAAAAATAACCGCAAATATTACCGCAAAATAACCGCAATGATATCCGCAAAAATAACCGCAAATATCACCGCAAAATAACCGCAATGATATCCGCAAAAATAACCGCAATGATATCCGAAAAAATAACCGCAATAATATCCGCAAAAATAACCGCAAATATTACCGCAAAATAACCGCAATGATATCCGCAAAAATAACCGCAATGATATCCGCAAAAATAACCTCAATAATATCCGCAAAAATAACCGCAATGATATTCGCAAAAATAACCGCAAATATCAACGCAAAATGACCGCAATGATATCCGCAAAAATAACCGCAAATATCACCGCAAAATAACCGCAATGAAATCCGCAAAAATAACCGCAGTGATATCCGCAAAAATAACCGCAATAATATCCGCAAAATTAACCGCAAATATTACAGCAAAATAACCGCAATGATATCCGCAAAAATAACCGCAATAATATCCGCAAAAATAACCGCAATGATATCCGCAAAAATAACCGCAAATATTACCGCAAAATAACCGCAATGATATCCGCAAAAATAACCGCAAATATCACCGCAAAATAACCGCAATGATATCCGCAAAAATAACCGCAATGATATCCGCAAAAATAACCGCAAATATTACCGCAAAATAACCGCAATGATATCCGCAAAAATAACCGCAATAATATCCGCAAAAATAACCGCAATGATATTCGCAAAAATAACCGCAAATATCAACGCAAAATGACCGCAATGATATCCGCAAAAATAACCGCAAATATCACCGCAAAATAACCGCAATGATATCCGCAAAAATAACCGCAGTGATATCCGCAAAAATAACCGCAATAATATCCGCAAAATTAACCGCAAATATTACAGCAAAATAACCGCAATGATATCCGCAAAAATAACCGCAATAATATCCGCAAAAATAACCGCAATGATATCCGCAAAAATAACCGCAAATATTACCGCAAAATAACCGCAATGATATCCGCAAAAATAACCGCAAATATCACCGCAAAATAACCGCAATGATATCCGCAAAAATAACCGCAATGATATCCGCAAAAATAACCGCAAATACTACCGCAAAATAACCGCAATGATATCCGCAAAAATAACCGCAAATATCACCGCAAAATAACCGCAATGATATCCGCAAAAATAACCGCAATAATATCCGCAAAAATAACCGCAATAATATCCGCAAAAATAACCATAAATATTACCGCAAAATAACCGCAATGATATCCGCAAAAATAACCGCAAAATATCACCGCAAAATAACCGCAATGATATCCGCAAAAATAACCGCAATGATATCCGCAAAAATAACCGCCAATATTACCGCAAAATAACCGCAATGATATCCGCAAAAATAACCGCAATGATATCCGCAAAAATAACCGCAAAATATCACCGCAAAATAACCGCAATGATATCCGCAAAAATAACCGCAATGATATCCGCAAAAATAACCGCAAATATCACCGCAAAATAACCGCAATGATATCCGCAAAAATAACCGCAATGATATCCGCAAAAATAACCGCAAATATTACCGCAAAATAACCGCAATGATATCCGCAAAAATAACCGCAAATATCACCGCAAAATAACCGCAATGATATCCGCAAAAATAACCGCAATGATATCCGCAAAAATAACCGCAAATATTACCGCAAAATAACCGCAATGATATCCGCAAAATTAACCGCAAATATCACCGCAAAATAACCGCAATGATAACCGCAAAAATAACCGCAAATATCACCGCAAAATAACCGCAATGATATCCGCCAAAATAACCGCAAATATCACCGCAAAATAACCGCAAAGATATCCGCAAAAATAACCGCAAATATCACCGCAAAATAACCGTAATGATATCCGCAAAAATAACCGCAATAATATCCGCAAAAATAACCGCAATAATATCCGCAAAAATAACCGCAATGATATCCGCAAAATTAACCGCAAATATCACCGCAAAATAACCGCAATGATAACCGCAAAAATAACCGCAAATATCACCGCAAAATAACCGCAATGATATCCGCCAAAATAACCGCAAATATTACAGCAAAATAACCGCAATAATATCCGCAAAAATAACCGCAAATATTACCGCAAAATAACCGCAATGATATCCGCAAAAATAACCGCAAATATCACCGCAAAATAACCGCAATGATATCCGAAAAAATAACCGCAATGATATCCGCAAAAATAACCGCAATAATATCCGCAAAAATAACCGCAATGATATCCGCAAAAATAACCGCAAATATTACCGCATAATAACCGCAATGATATCCGCAAAAATAACCCCAAATATCACCGCAAAATAACCGCAATGATATCCGCAAAAATAACCGCAAATATCACCGCAAAATAACCGCAATGATATCCGCCAAAATAACCGCAATAATATCCGCAAAAATAACCGCAATAATATCCGCAAAAATAACCGCAATTATATCCGCAAAAATAACCGCAAATATCACCGCAAAATAACCGCAATGATATCCGCAAAAATAACTGCAATAATATCCGCAAAAATAACCGCAAATATCACCGCAAAATAACCGCAATGATATCCGCAAAAATAACCGCAAATATAACCGCAAAATAACCGCAATGATATTCGCAAAAATAACCGCAATGATAACCGCAAAAATAACCGCAATAATATCCGCAAAAATAACCGCAATGATATCCGCAAAAATAACCGCAATAATATCCGCAAAAATAACCGCAAATATTACCGCAAAATAACCGCAATGATATCCGCAAAAATAACCGCAAATATCACCGCAAATTAACCGCAATGATATCCGCAAAAATAACCGCAATGATATCCGCAAAAATAACCGCAATAATATCCGCAAAAATAACCGCAATGATATCCGCAAAAATAACCGCAACTATTACCGCAAAATAACCGCAATGATATCCGCAAAAATAACCGCAAATATCACCGCAAAATAACCGCAATGATATCCGCAAAAATAACCGCAATGATATCCGCAAAAATAACCGCAAATATTACCGCAAAATAACCGCAATGATATCCGCAAGAATAACCGCAAATATCACCGCAAAATAACCGCAATGATATCCGCAAAAATAACCGCAATAATATCCGCAAAAATAACCGCAATGATATCCGCAAAAATAACCGCAAATATTACCGCAAAATAACCGCAATGATATCCGCAAAAATAACCGCAAATATCACCGCAAAATAACCGCAATGATATCCGCCAAAATAACCGCAATGATATCCGCAAAAATAACCGCAATAATATCCGCAAAAATAACCGCAAATATCACCGCAAAATAACCGCAATGATATCCGCAAAAATAACCGCAAATATCACCGCAAAATAACCGCAATGATATCCGCAAAAATAACCGCAATAATATCCGCAAAAATAACCGCAATAATATCCGCAAAAATAACCGCAATGATATCCGCCAAAATAACCGCAAATATCACCGCAAAATAACCGCAATGTTATCCGCAAAAATAACCGCAAATATCACCGCTAAATAACCGCAATGATATCCGCCAAAATAACCGCAAATATTACAGCAAAATAACCGCAATAATATCCGCAAAAATAACCGCAATGATATCCGCCAAAATAACCGCAAATATTACCGCAAAATAACCGCAATGATATCCGCAAAAATAACCGCAATGATATCCGCAAAAATAACCTCAATAATATCCGCGAAAATAACCGCAATGATATCCGCAAAAATAACCGCAAATATTACCGCAAAATAACCGCAATGATATCCGCAAAAATAACCGCAAATATCACCGCAAAATAACCGCAATGATATCCGCAAAAATAACCGCAATGATATCCGCAAAAATTACCGCAAATATCACCGCAAAATAACCGCAATGATATCCGCAAAAATAACCGCCATGATATCCGCAAAAATAACCGCAATAATATCGGCAAAAATAACCGCAATGATATCCGCAAAAATAACCGCAAATATAACCGCAAAATAACCGCAATGATATCCGCAAAAATAACCGCAAATATCACCGCAAAATAACCGCAATGATATCCGCAAAAATAACCGCAATGATATCCGCAAAAATAACCGCAAATATTACCGCAAAATAACCGCAATGATATCCGCAAAAATAACCGCAATAATATCCGCAAAAATAACCGCAATAATATCCGCAAAAATAACCGCAATGATATCCGCCAAAATAACCGCAAATATCACCGCAAAATAACCGCAATGTTATCCGCAAAAATAACCGCAATAATATCCGCAAAAATAACCGCAATAATATCCGCAAAAATAACCGCAATGATATCCGCAAAAATAACCGCAAATATCACCGCAAAATAACCGCAATGATATCCGCAAAAATAACCGCAAATATCACCGCAAAATAACCGCAATGATATCCGCAAAAATAACCGCAATGATATCCGCAAAAATAACCGCAAATATTACCGCAAAATAACCGCAATGATATCCGCAAGAATAACCGCAAATATCACCGCAAAATAACCGCAATGATATCCGCAAAAATAACCGCAATAATATCCGCAAAAATAACCGCAATGATATCCGCAAAAATAACCGCAAATATTACCGCAAAATAACCGCAATGATATCCGCAAAAATAACCGCAAATATCACCGCAAAATAACCGCAATGATATCCGCCAAAATAACCGCAATGATATCCGCAAAAATAACCGCAATAATATCCGCAAAAATAACCGCAAATATCACCGCAAAATAACCGCAATGATATCCGCAAAAATAACCGCAAATATCACCGCAAAATAACCGCAATGATATCCGCAAAAATAACCGCAATAATATCCGCAAAAATAACCGCAATAATATCCGCAAAAATAACCGCAATGATATCCGCCAAAATAACCGCAAATATCACCGCAAAATAACCGCAATGTTATCCGCAAAAATAACCGCAATAATATCCGCAAAAATAACCGCAAATATTACCGCAAAATAACCGCAATGATATCCGCAAAAATAACCGCAAATATCACCGCAAATTAACCGCAATGATATCCGCAAAAATAACCGCAATGATATCCGCAAAAATAACCGCAATAATATCCGCAAAAATAACCGCAATGATATCCGCAAAAATAACCGCAACTATTACCGCAAAATAACCGCAATGATATCCGCAAAAATAACCGCAAATATCACCGCAAAATAACCGCAATGATATCCGCAAAAATAACCGCAATGATATCCGCAAAAATAACCGCAAATATTACCGCAAAATAACCGCAATGATATCCGCAAGAATAACCGCAAATATCACCGCAAAATAACCGCAATGATATCCGCAAAAATAACCGCAATAATATCCGCAAAAATAACCGCAATGATATCCGCAAAAATAACCGCAAATATTACCGCAAAATAACCGCAATGATATCCGCAAAAATAACCGCAAATATCACCGCAAAATAACCGCAATGATATCCGCAAAAATAACCGCAATAATATCCGCAAAAATAACCGCAAATATCACCGCAAAATAACCGCAATGATATCCGCAAAAATAACCGCAAATATCACCGCAAAATAACCGCAATGATATCCGCAAAAATAACCGCAATAATATCCGCAAAAATAACCGCAATAATATCCGCAAAAATAACCGCAATGATATCCGCCAAAATAACCGCAAATATCACCGCAAAATAACCGCAATGTTATCCGCAAAAATAACCGCAAATATCACCGCTAAATAACCGCAATGATATCCGCCAAAATAACCGCAAATATTACAGCAAAATAACCGCAATAATATCCGCAAAAATAACCGCAATGATATCCGCCAAAATAACCGCAAATATTACCGCAAAATAACCGCAATGATATCCGCAAAAATAACCGCAATGATATCCGCAAAAATAACCTCAATAATATCCGCGAAAATAACCGCAATGATATCCGCAAAAATAACCGCAAATATTACCGCAAAATAACCGCAATGATATCCGCAAAAATAACCGCAAATATCACCGCAAAATAACCGCAATGATATCCGCAAAAATAACCGCAATGATATCCGCAAAAATTACCGCAAATATCACCGCAAAATAACCGCAATGATATCCGCAAAAATAACCGCCATGATATCCGCAAAAATAACCGCAATAATATCGGCAAAAATAACCGCAATGATATCCGCAAAAATAACCGCAAATATAACCGCAAAATAACCGCAATGATATCCGCAAAAATAACCGCAAATATCACCGCAAAATAACCGCAATGATATCCGCAAAAATAACCGCAATGATATCCGCAAAAATAACCGCAAATATTACCGCAAAATAACCGCAATGATATCCGCAAAAATAACCGCAAATATTACCGCAAAATAACCGCAATGATATCCGCAAGAATAACCGCAAATATCACCGCAAAATAACCGCAATGATATCCGCAAAAATAACCGCAATAATATCCGCAAAAATAACCGCAATGATATCCGCAAAAATAACCGCAAATATTACCGCAAAATAACCGCAATGATATCCGCAAAAATAACCGCAAATATCACCGCAAAATAACCGCAATGATATCCGCCAAAATAACCGCAATGATATCCGCAAAAATAACCGCAATAATATCCGCAAAAATAACCGCAAATATCACCGCAAAATAACCGCAATGATATCCGCAAAAATAACCGCAAATATCACCGCAAAATAACCGCAATGATATCCGCAAAAATAACCGCAATAATATCCGCAAAAATAACCGCAATAATATCCGCAAAAATAACCGCAATGATATCCGCCAAAATAACCGCAAATATCACCGCAAAATAACCGCAATGTTATCCGCAAAAATAACCGCAAATATCACCGCTAAATAACCGCAATGATATCCGCCAAAATAACCGCAAATATTACAGCAAAATAACCGCAATAATATCCGCAAAAATAACCGCAATGATATCCGCCAAAATAACCGCAAATATTACCGCAAAATAACCGCAATGATATCCGCAAAAATAACCGCAATGATATCCGCAAAAATAACCTCAATAATATCCGCGAAAATAACCGCAATGATATCCGCAAAAATAACCGCAAATATTACCGCAAAATAACCGCAATGATATCCGCAAAAATAACCGCAAATATCACCGCAAAATAACCGCAATGATATCCGCAAAAATAACCGCAATGATATCCGCAAAAATTACCGCAAATATCACCGCAAAATAACCGCAATGATATCCGCAAAAATAACCGCCATGATATCCGCAAAAATAACCGCAATAATATCGGCAAAAATAACCGCAATGATATCCGCAAAAATAACCGCAAATATAACCGCAAAATAACCGCAATGATATCCGCAAAAATAACCGCAAATATCACCGCAAAATAACCGCAATGATATCCGCAAAAATAACCGCAATGATATCCGCAAAAATAACCGCAAATATTACCGCAAAATAACCGCAATGATATCCGCAAAAATAACCGCAATAATATCCGCAAAAATAACCGCAATAATATCCGCAAAAATAACCGCAATGATATCCGCCAAAATAACCGCAAATATCACCGCAAAATAACCGCAATGTTATCCGCAAAAATAACCGCAATAATATCCGCAAAAATAACCGCAATAATATCCGCAAAAATAACCGCAATGATATCCGCAAAAATAACCGCAAATATCACCGCAAAATAACCGCAATGATATCCGCAAATAACCGCAAATATCACCGCAAAATAACCGCAATGATATCCGCAAAAATAACCGCAATAATATCCGCAAAAATAACCGCAATGATATCCGCCAAAATAACCGCAAATATCACCGCAAAATAACCGCAATGTTATCCGCAAAAATAACCGCAAATATCACCGCTAAATAACCGCAATGATATCCGCCAAAATAACCGCAAATATTACAGCAAAATAACCGCAATAATATCCGCAAAAATAACCGCAATGATATCCGCCAAAATAACCGCAAATATCACCGCAAAATAACCGCAATGTTATCCGCAAAAATAACCGCAATAATATCCGCAAAAATAACCGCAAATATTACCGCAAAATAACCGCAATGATATCCGCAAAAATAACCGCAAATATCACCGCAAATTAACCGCAATGATATCCGCAAAAATAACCGCAATGATATCCGCAAAAATAACCGCAATAATATCCGCAAAAATAACCGCAATGATATCCGCAAAAATAACCGCAACTATTACCGCAAAATAACCGCAATGATATCCGCAAAAATAACCGCAAATATCACCGCAAAATAACCGCAATGATATCCGCAAAAATAACCGCAATGATATCCGCAAAAATAACCGCAAATATTACCGCAAAATAACCGCAATGATATCCGCAAGAATAACCGCAAATATCACCGCAAAATAACCGCAATGATATCCGCAAAAATAACCGCAATAATATCCGCAAAAATAACCGCAATGATATCCGCAAAAATAACCGCAAATATTACCGCAAAATAACCGCAATGATATCCGCAAAAATAACCGCAAATATCACCGCAAAATAACCGCAATGATATCCGCAAAAATAACCGCAATAATATCCGCAAAAATAACCGCAAATATCACCGCAAAATAACCGCAATGATATCCGCAAAAATAACCGCAAATATCACCGCAAAATAACCGCAATGATATCCGCAAAAATAACCGCAATAATATCCGCAAAAATAACCGCAATAATATCCGCAAAAATAACCGCAATGATATCCGCCAAAATAACCGCAAATATCACCGCAAAATAACCGCAATGTTATCCGCAAAAATAACCGCAAATATCACCGCTAAATAACCGCAATGATATCCGCCAAAATAACCGCAAATATTACAGCAAAATAACCGCAATAATATCCGCAAAAATAACCGCAATGATATCCGCCAAAATAACCGCAAATATTACCGCAAAATAACCGCAATGATATCCGCAAAAATAACCGCAATGATATCCGCAAAAATAACCTCAATAATATCCGCGAAAATAACCGCAATGATATCCGCAAAAATAACCGCAAATATTACCGCAAAATAACCGCAATGATATCCGCAAAAATAACCGCAAATATCACCGCAAAATAACCGCAATGATATCCGCAAAAATAACCGCAATGATATCCGCAAAAATTACCGCAAATATCACCGCAAAATAACCGCAATGATATCCGCAAAAATAACCGCCATGATATCCGCAAAAATAACCGCAATAATATCGGCAAAAATAACCGCAATGATATCCGCAAAAATAACCGCAAATATAACCGCAAAATAACCGCAATGATATCCGCAAAAATAACCGCAAATATCACCGCAAAATAACCGCAATGATATCCGCAAAAATAACCGCAATGATATCCGCAAAAATAACCGCAAATATTACCGCAAAATAACCGCAATGATATCCGCAAAAATAACCGCAATAATATCCGCAAAAATAACCGCAATAATATCCGCAAAAATAACCGCAATGATATCCGCCAAAATAACCGCAAATATCACCGCAAAATAACCGCAATGTTATCCGCAAAAATAACCGCAATAATATCCGCAAAAATAACCGCAATAATATCCGCAAAAATAACCGCAATGATATCCGCAAAAATAACCGCAAATATCACCGCAAAATAACCGCAATGATATCCGCAAAAATAACCGCAAATATCACCGCAAAATAACCGCAATGATATCCGCAAAAATAACCGCAATAATATCCGCAAAAATAACCGCAATGATATCCGCCAAAATAACCGCAAATATCACCGCAAAATAACCGCAATGTTATCCGCAAAAATAACCGCAAATATCACCGCTAAATAACCGCAATGATATCCGCCAAAATAACCGCAAATATTACAGCAAAATAACCGCAATAATATCCGCAAAAATAACCGCAAATATCACCGCAAAATAACCGCAAAGATATCCGCAAAAATAACCGCAAATATCACCGCAAAATAACCGCAATGATATCCGCAAAAATAACCGCAATAATATCCGCAAAAATAACCGCAATAATATCCGCAAAAATAACCGCAATGATATCCGCAAAATTAACCGCAAATATCACCGCAAAATAACCGCAATGATAACCGCAAAAATAACCGCAAATATCACCGCAAAATAACCGCAATGATATCCGCCAAAATAACCGCAAATATTACAGCAAAATAACCGCAATAATATCCGCAAAAATAACCGCAAATATTACCGCAAAATAACCGCAATGATATCCGCAAAAATAACCGCAAATATCACCGCAAAATAACCGCAATGATATCCGCAAAAATAACCGCAATGATATCCGCAAAAATAACCGCAATAATATCCGCAAAAATAACCGCAATGATATCCGCAAAAATAACCGCAAATATTACCGCATAATAACCGCAATGATATCCGCAAAAATAACCCCAAATATCACCGCAAAATAACCGCAATGATATCCGCAAAAATAACCGCAAATATCACCGCAAAATAACCGCAATGATATCCGCCAAAATAACCGCAATAATATCCGCAAAAATAACCGCAATAATATCCGCAAAAATAACCGCAATTATATCCGCAAAAATAACCGCAAATATCACCGCAAAATAACCGCAATGATATCCGCAAAAATAACTGCAATAATATCCGCAAAAATAACCGCAAATATCACCGCAAAATAACCGCAATGATATCCGCAAAAATAACCGCAAATATAACCGCAAAATAACCGCAATGATATTCGCAAAAATAACCGCAATGATATCCGCAAAAATAACCGCAATAATATCCGCAAAAATAACCGCAATGATATCCGCAAAAATAACCGCAATAATATCCGCAAAAATAACCGCAAATATTACCGCAAAATAACCGCAATGATATCCGCAAAAATAACCGCAAATATCACCGCAAATTAACCGCAATGATATCCGCAAAAATAACCGCAATGATATCCGCAAAAATAACCGCAATAATATCCGCAAAAATAACCGCAATGATATCCGCAAAAATAACCGCAACTATTACCGCAAAATAACCGCAATGATATCCGCAAAAATAACCGCAAATATCACCGCAAAATAACCGCAATGATATCCGCAAAAATAACCGCAATGATATCCGCAAAAATAACCGCAAATATTACCGCAAAATAACCGCAATGATATCCGCAAGAATAACCGCAAATATCACCGCAAAATAACCGCAATGATATCCGCAAAAATAACCGCAAATATTACCGCAAAATAACCGCAATGATATCCGCAAAAATAACCGCAAATATCACCGCAAAATAACCGCAATGATATCCGCCAAAATAACCGCAATGATATCCGCAAAAATAACCGCAATAATATCCGCAAAAATAACCGCAAATATCACCGCAAAATAACCGCAATGATATCCGCAAAAATAACCGCAAATATCACCGCAAAATAACCGCAATGATATCCGCAAAAATAACCGCAATAATATCCGCAAAAATAACCGCAATAATATCCGCAAAAATAACCGCAATGATATCCGCCAAAATAACCGCAAATATCACCGCAAAATAACCGCAATGTTATCCGCAAAAATAACCGCAAATATCACCGCTAAATAACCGCAATGATATCCGCCAAAATAACCGCAAATATTACAGCAAAATAACCGCAATAATATCCGCAAAAATAACCGCAATGATATCCGCCAAAATAACCGCAAATATTACCGCAAAATAACCGCAATGATATCCGCAAAAATAACCGCAATGATATCCGCAAAAATAACCTCAATAATATCCGCGAAAATAACCGCAATGATATCCGCAAAAATAACCGCAAATATTACCGCAAAATAACCGCAATGATATCCGCAAAAATAACCGCAAATATCACCGCAAAATAACCGCAATGATATCCGCAAAAATAACCGCAATGATATCCGCAAAAATTACCGCAAATATCACCGCAAAATAACCGCAATGATATCCGCAAAAATAACCGCCATGATATCCGCAAAAATAACCGCAATAATATCGGCAAAAATAACCGCAATGATATCCGCAAAAATAACCGCAAATATAACCGCAAAATAACCGCAATGATATCCGCAAAAATAACCGCAATGATATCCGCAAAAATAACCGCAAATATCACCGCAAAATAACCGCAATGATATCCGCCAAAATAACCGCAATAATATCCGCAAAAATAACCGCAATAATATCCGCAAAAATAACCGCAATTATATCCGCAAAAATAACCGCAAATATCACCGCAAAATAACCGCAATGATATCCGCAAAAATAACTGCAATAATATCCGCAAAAATAACCGCAAATATCACCGCAAAATAACCGCAATGATATCCGCAAAAATAACCGCAAATATTACCGCAAAATAACCGCAATGATATTCGCAAAAATAACCGCAATGATATCCGCAAAAATATCCGCAAATATCACCGCAAAATAACCGCAATGATATCCGCAAAAATAACCGCAATAATATCCGCAAAAATAACCGCAAATATTACCGCAAAATAACCGCAATGATATCCGCAAAAATAACCGCAAATATCACCGCAAATTAACCGCAATGATATCCGCAAAAATAACCGCAATGATATCCGCAAAAATAACCGCAATAATATCCGCAAAAATAACCGCAATGATATCCGCAAAAATAACCGCAACTATTACCGCAAAATAACCGCAATGATATCCGCAAAAATAACCGCAAATATCACCGCAAAATAACCGCAATGATATCCGCAAAAATAACCGCAATGATATCCGCCAAAATAACCGCAATAATATCCGCAAAAATAACCGCAATAATATCCGCAAAAATAACCGCAATTATATCCGCAAAAATAACCGCAAATATCACCGCAAAATAACCGCAATGATATCCGCAAAAATAACTGCAATAATATCCGCAAAAATAACCGCAAATATCACCGCAAAATAACCGCAATGATATCCGCAAAAATAACCGCAAATATAACCGCAAAATAACCGCAATGATATTCGCAAAAATAACCGCAATGATATCCGCAAAAATAACCGCAATAATATCCGCAAAAATAACCGCAATGATATCCGCAAAAATAACCGCAATAATATCCGCAAAAATAACCGCAAATATTACCGCAAAATAACCGCAATGATATCCGCAAAAATAACCGCAAATATCACCGCAAATTAACCGCAATGATATCCGCAAAAATAACCGCAATGATATCCGCAAAAATAACCGCAATAATATCCGCAAAAATAACCGCAATGATATCCGCAAAAATAACCGCAACTATTACCGCAAAATAACCGCAATGATATCCGCAAAAATAACCGCAAATATCACCGCAAATTAACCGCAATGATATCCGCAAAAATAACCGCAATGATATCCGCAAAAATAACCGCAAATATTACCGCAAAATAACCGCAATGATATCCGCAAGAATAACCGCAAATATCACCGCAAAATAACCGCAATGATATCCGCAAAAATAACCGCAATAATATCCGCAAAAATAACCGCAATGATATCCGCAAAAATAACCGCAAATATTACCGCAAAATAACCGCAATGATATCCGCAAAAATAACCGCAAATATCACCGCAAAATAACCGCAATGATATCCGCCAAAATAACCGCAATGATATCCGCAAAAATAACCGCAATAATATCCGCAAAAATAACCGCAAATATCACCGCAAAATAACCGCAATGATATCCGCAAAAATAACCGCAAATATCACCGCAAAATAACCGCAATGATATCCGCAAAAATAACCGCAATAATATCCGCAAAAATAACCGCAATAATATCCGCAAAAATAACCGCAATGATATCCGCCAAAATAACCGCAAATATCACCGCAAAATAACCGCAATGTTATCCGCAAAAATAACCGCAAATATCACCGCTAAATAACCGCAATGATATCCGCCAAAATAACCGCAAATATTACAGCAAAATAACCGCAATAATATCCGCAAAAATAACCGCAATGATATCCGCCAAAATAACCGCAAATATTACCGCAAAATAACCGCAATGATATCCGCAAAAATAACCGCAATGATATCCGCAAAAATAACCTCAATAATATCCGCGAAAATAACCGCAATGATATCCGCAAAAATAACCGCAAATATTACCGCAAAATAACCGCAATGATATCCGCAAAAATAACCGCAAATATCACCGCAAAATAACCGCAATGATATCCGCAAAAATAACCGCAATGATATCCGCAAAAATTACCGCAAATATCACCGCAAAATAACCGCAATGATATCCGCAAAAATAACCGCCATGATATCCGCAAAAATAACCGCAATAATATCGGCAAAAATAACCGCAATGATATCCGCAAAAATAACCGCAAATATAACCGCAAAATAACCGCAATGATATCCGCAAAAATAACCGCAAATATCACCGCAAAATAACCGCAATGATATCCGCAAAAATAACCGCAATGATATCCGCAAAAATAACCGCAAATATTACCGCAAAATAACCGCAATGATATCCGCAAAAATAACCGCAATAATATCCGCAAAAATAACCGCAATAATATCCGCAAAAATAACCGCAATGATATCCGCCAAAATAACCGCAAATATCACCGCAAAATAACCGCAATGTTATCCGCAAAAATAACCGCAATAATATCCGCAAAAATAACCGCAATAATATCCGCAAAAATAACCGCAATGATATCCGCAAAAATAACCGCAAATATCACCGCAAAATAACCGCAATGATATCCGCAAATAACCGCAAATATCACCGCAAAATAACCGCAATGATATCCGCAAAAATAACCGCAATAATATCCGCAAAAATAACCGCAATGATATCCGCCAAAATAACCGCAAATATCACCGCAAAATAACCGCAATGTTATCCGCAAAAATAACCGCAAATATCACCGCTAAATAACCGCAATGATATCCGCCAAAATAACCGCAAATATTACAGCAAAATAACCGCAATAATATCCGCAAAAATAACCGCAAATATCACCGCAAAATAACCGCAAAGATATCCGCAAAAATAACCGCAAATATCACCGCAAAATAACCGCAATGATATCCGCAAAAATAACCGCAATAATATCCGCAAAAATAACCGCAATAATATCCGCAAAAATAACCGCAATGATATCCGCAAAATTAACCGCAAATATCACCGCAAAATAACCGCAATGATAACCGCAAAAATAACCGCAAATATCACCGCAAAATAACCGCAATGATATCCGCCAAAATAACCGCAAATATTACAGCAAAATAACCGCAATAATATCCGCAAAAATAACCGCAAATATTACCGCAAAATAACCGCAATGATATCCGCAAAAATAACCGCAAATATCACCGCAAAATAACCGCAATGATATCCGCAAAAATAACCGCAATGATATCCGCAAAAATAACCGCAATAATATCCGCAAAAATAACCGCAATGATATCCGCAAAAATAACCGCAAATATTACCGCATAATAACCGCAATGATATCCGCAAAAATAACCCCAAATATCACCGCAAAATAACCGCAATGATATCCGCAAAAATAACCGCAAATATCACCGCAAAATAACCGCAATGATATCCGCCAAAATAACCGCAATAATATCCGCAAAAATAACCGCAATAATATCCGCAAAAATAACCGCAATTATATCCGCAAAAATAACCGCAAATATCACCGCAAAATAACCGCAATGATATCCGCAAAAATAACTGCAATAATATCCGCAAAAATAACCGCAAATATCACCGCAAAATAACCGCAATGATATCCGCAAAAATAACCGCAAATATTACCGCAAAATAACCGCAATGATATTCGCAAAAATAACCGCAATGATATCCGCAAAAATAACCGCAATAATATCCGCAAAAATAACCGCAATGATATCCGCAAAAATAACCGCAATAATATCCGCAAAAATAACCGCAAATATTACCGCAAAATAACCGCAATGATATCCGCAAAAATAACCGCAAATATCACCGCAAATTAACCGCAATGATATCCGCAAAAATAACCGCAATGATATCCGCAAAAATAACCGCAATAATATCCGCAAAAATAACCGCAATGATATCCGCAAAAATAACCGCAACTATTACCGCAAAATAACCGCAATGATATCCGCAAAAATAACCGCAAATATCACCGCAAAATAACCGCAATGATATCCGCAAAAATAACCGCAATGATATCCGCAAAAATAACCGCAAATATTACCGCAAAATAACCGCAATGATATCCGCAAGAATAACCGCAAATATCACCGCAAAATAACCGCAATGATATCCGCAAAAATAACCGCAATAATATCCGCAAAAATAACCGCAATGATATCCGCAAAAATAACCGCAAATATTACCGCAAAATAACCGCAATGATATCCGCAAAAATAACCGCAAATATCACCGCAAAATAACCGCAATGATATCCGCCAAAATAACCGCAATGATATCCGCAAAAATAACCGCAATAATATCCGCAAAAATAACCGCAAATATCACCGCAAAATAACCGCAATGATATCCGCAAAAATAACCGCAAATATCACCGCAAAATAACCGCAATGATATCCGCAAAAATAACCGCAATAATATCCGCAAAAATAACCGCAATAATATCCGCAAAAATAACCGCAATGATATCCGCCAAAATAACCGCAAATATCACCGCAAAATAACCGCAAATATCACCGCAAAATAACCGCAATGATATCCGCCAAAATAACCGCAAATATTACAGCAAAATAACCGCAATAATATCCGCAAAAATAACCGCAATGATATCCGCCAAAATAACCGCAAATATTACCGCAAAATAACCGCAATGATATCCGCAAAAATAACCGCAATGATATCCGCAAAAATAACCTCAATAATATCCGCAAAAATAACCGCAATGATATCCGCAAAAATAACCGCAAATATTACCGCAAAATAACCGCAATGATATCCGCAAAAATAACCGCAAATATCACCGCAAAATAACCGCAATGATATCCGCAAAAATAACCGCAATGATATCCGCAAAAATTACCGCAAATATCACCGCAAAATAACCGCAATGATATCCGCAAAAATAACCGCCATGATATCCGCAAAAATAACCGCAATAATATCGGCAAAAATAACCGCAATGATATCCGCAAAAATAACCGCAAATATAACCGCAAAATAACCGCAATGATATCCGCAAAAATAACCGCAAATATCACCGCAAAATAACCGCAATGATATCCGCAAAAATAACCGCAATGATATCCGCAAAAATAACCGCAAATATTACCGCAAAATAACCGCAATGATATCCGCAAAAATAACGGCAAATATCACCGCAAAATAACCGCAATGATATCCGCAAAAATAACCGCAATAATATCCGCAAAAATAACCGCAATAATATCCGCAAAAATAACCGCAATTATTACCGCAAAATAACCGCAATGATATCCGCAAAAATAACCGCAAAATATCACCGCAAAATAACCGCAATGATATCCGCAAAAATAACCGCAAATATTACCGCAAAATAACCGCAATGATATCCGCAAAAATAACCGCAAATATCACCGCAAAACAACCGCAATGATATCCGCAAAAATAACCGCAAATATTACCGCAAAATTACCGCAATGATATCCGCAAAAATAACCGCAAATATCACCGCAAAATAACCGCAATGATATCCGCAAAAATAACCGCAATGATATCCGCAAAAATAACCGCAAATATTACCGCAAAATAACCGCAATGATATCCGCAAAAATAACCGCAATGATATCCGCAAAAATAACCGCAATAATATCCGCAAAAATTACCGCAATGATATCCGCAAAAATAACCGCAAATATTACCGCAAAATAACCGCAATGATATCCGCAAAAATAACCGCAAATATCACCGCAAAATAACCGCAATGATATCCGCAAAAATAACCGCAATGATATCCGCAAAAATAACCGCAATAATATCCGCAAAAATAACCGCAAATATCACCGCAAAATAACCGCAAAGATATCCGCAAAAATAACCGCAAATATCACCGCAAAAAAACCGCAAAGATATCCGCAAAAATAACCGCAATAATATCCGCAAAAATAACCGCAATAATATCCGCAAAAATAACCGCAATGATATCCGCAAAAATAACCGCAATAATATCCGCAAAAATAACCGCAAATATTACCGCAAAATAACCGCAATGATATCCGCAAAAATAACCGCAAATATCACCGCAAAATAACCGCAATGATATCCGCAAAAATAACCGCAATGATATCCGCAAAAATAACCGCAATAATATCCGCAAAAATAACCGCAATGATATCCGCAAAAATAACCGCAAATATTACCGCAAAATTACCGCAATGATATCCGCCAAAATAACCGCAAATATCACCGCAAAATAACCGCAATGATATCCGCAAAAATAACCGCAATAATATCCGCAAAAATAACCGCAATGATATCCGCAAAAATAACCGCAAATATTACCGCAAAATAACCGCAATTTTATCCGCAAAAATAACCGCAAATATCACCGCAAAATAACCGCAATGATATCCGCAAAAATAACCGCAATGATATCCGCTAAAATAACCGCAAATATTACCGCAAAATAACCGCAATGATATCCGCAAAAATAACCGCAATGATATCCACAAAAATAACCGTAATAATATCCGCAAAAATAACCGCAATGATATCCGCAAAAATAACCGCAATAATATCCGCAAAAATAACCGCAAATATTACCGCAAAATAACCGCAATGATATCCGCAAAAATAACCGCAAATATCACCGCAAAATAACCGCAATGATATCCGCAAAAATAACCGCAATGATATCCGCAAAAATAACCGCAATAATATCCGCAAAAATAACCGCAATGATATCCGCAAAAATAACCGCAAATATTACCGCAAAATAACCGCAATGATATCCGCAAAAATAACCGCAAATATCACCGCAAAATAACCGCAATGATATCCGCAAAAATAACCGCAATGATATCCGCAAAAATAACCGCAAATATTACCGCAAAATAACCGCAATGATATCCGCAAAATTAACCGCAAATATTACAGCAAAATAACCGCAATGATATCCGCAAAAATAACCGCAATAATATCCGCAAAAATAACCGCAATGATATCCGCAAAAATAACCGCAAATATTACCGCAAAATAACCGCAATGATATCCGCAAAATTAACCGCAAATATCACCGCTAAATAACCGCAATGATATCCGCAAAAATAACCGCAATAATATCCGCAAAAATAACCGCAAATATTACCGCAAAATAACCGCAATGATATCCGCAAAAATAACCGCAAATATCACCACAAAATAACCGCAACGATATCCGCAAAAATAACCGCAAATATCACCGCAAAATAACCGCAATGATATCCGCAAAAATAACCGCAAATATTGCCGCAAAATAACCGCAATGATATCCGCAAAAATAACCACAAATATCACCGCAAAATAACCGCAATGATATCCGCAAAAATAACCGCAATAATATCCGCAAAAATAACCGCAATAATATCCGCAAAAATAACCGCAATGATATTCGCAAAAATAACCGCAAATATTACCGCAAAATAACCGCAATGATATCCGCAAAAATAGCCGCAATAATATCCGCAAAAATAACCGCGATGATATCCGCAAAATTAACCGCAAATATTACAGCAAAATAACCGCAAAAATAACCGCAATAATATCCGCAAAAATAACCGCAAATATCACCGCAAAATAACCGCAATGATATCCGCACAAATAACCGCAATGATATCCGCAAAAATAACCGCAAATATCACCGCAAAATAACCGCAATGATATCCGCAAAAATAACCGCATTGATATCCGCAAAAATTACCGCAAATATCACCGCAAAATAACCGCAATGATATCCGCAAAAATAACCGCAATAATATCCGCAAAATTAACCGCAATAATATCCGCAAAAATAACCGCAATGATATCCGCAAAAATAACCGCAAATATCACCGCAAAATAACCGCAATGATATCCGCAAAAATAACCGCAATAATATCCGCAAAAATAACCGCAAATATTACCGCAAAATAACCGCAATGATATCCGCAAAAATAACCGCAATGATATCCGCAAAAATAACCGCAAATATCACCGCAAAATAACCGCAATGATATCCGCCAAAATAACCGCAAATATCACCGCAAAATAACCGCAATGATATCCGCAAAAATAACCGCAATAATATCCGCAAAATAACCGCAAATATTACAGCAAAATAACCGCAATAATATCCGCAAAAATAACCGCAAATATCACCGCAATGATATCCGCAAAAATAACCGCAAATATCACCGCAAAATAACCGCAATGATATCCGCCAAAATAACCGCAAATATTACCGCAAAATAACCGCAATGATATCCGCAAAAATAACCGCAAATATCACCGCAAAATAACCGCAATGATATCCGCAAAAATAACCGCAATATTATCCGCAAAAATAACCGCAAATATTACCGCAAAATAACCGCAATGATATCCGCAAAAATAACCGCAAATATCACCACAAAATAACCGCAATGATATCCGCAAAAATAACCGCAAATATCACCGCAAAATAACCGCAATGATATCCGCAAAAATAACCGCAATGATATCCGCAAAAATAACCGCAATAATATCCGCAAAAATAACCGCAAATATCACCGCAAAAAAACCGCAAAGATATCCGCAAAAATAACCGCAAATATCACCGCAAAATAACCGCAATGATATCCGCAAAAATAACCGCAATAATATCCGCAAAAATAACCGCAATAATATCCGCAAAAATAACCGCAATGATATCCGCAAAAATAACCGCAATAATATCCGCAAAAATAACCGCAATTATTACCGCAAAATAACCGCAATGATATCCGCAAAAATAACCGCAAATATCACCGCAAAATAACCGCAATGATATCCGCAAAAATAACCGCAATGATATCCGCAAAAATAACCGCAATAATATCCGCAAAAATAACCGCAATGATATCCGCAAAAATAACCGCAAATATTACCGCAAAATAACCGCAATGATATCCGCAAAAATAACCGCAAATATCACCGCAAAATAACCGCAATGATATCCGCAAAAATAACCGCAATGATATCCGCAAAAATAACCGCAAATATTCCCGCAAAATAACCGCAATGATATCCGCAAAAATAACCGCAATGATATCCACAAAAATAACCGCAATAATATCCGCAAAAATAACCGCAATGATATCCGCAAAAATAACCGCAATAATATCCGCAAAAATAACCGCAAATATTACCGCAAAATAACCGCAATGATATCCGCAAAAATAACCGCAAATATCACCGCAAAATAACCGCAATGATATCCGCAAAAATAACCGCAATGATATCCGCAAAAATAACCGCAATAATATCCGCAAAAATAACCGCAATGATATCCGCAAAAATAACCGCAAATATTACCGCAAAATAACCGCAATGATATCCGCAAAAATAACCGCAAATATCACCGCAAAATAACCGCAATGATACCCGCAAAAATAACCGCAATGATATCCGCAAAAATAACCGCAAATATTACCGCAAAATAACCGCAATGATATCCGCAAAATTAACCGCAAATATTACAGCAAAATAACAGCAATGATATCCGCAAAAATAACCGCAATAATATCCGCAAAAATAACCGCAATGATATCCGCAAAAATAACCGCAAATATTACCGCAAAATAACCGCAATGATATCCGCAAAAATAACCGCAAATATCACCGCTAAATAACCGCAATGATATCCGCAAAAATAACCGCAATAATATCCGCAAAAATAACCGCAAATATTACCGCAAAATAACCGCAATGATATCCGCAAAAATAACCGCAAATATCACCACAAAATAACCGCAATGATATCCGCAAAAATAACCGCAAATATCACCGCTAAATAACCGCAATGATATCCGCCAAAATAACCGCAAATATTACAGCAAAATAACCGCAATAATATCCGCAAAAATAACCGCAATGATATCCGCCAAAATAACCGCAAATATTACCGCAAAATAACCGCAATGATATCCGCAAAAATAACCGCAATGATATCCGCAAAAATAACCTCAATAATATCCGCGAAAATAACCGCAATGATATCCGCAAAAATAACCGCAAATATTACCGCAAAATAACCGCAATGATATCCGCAAAAATAACCGCAAATATCACCGCAAAATAACCGCAATGATATCCGCAAAAATAACCGCAATAATATCCGCAAAAATAACCGCAAATATCACCGCAAAATAACCGCAATGATATCCGCAAAAATAACCGCAAATATTACAGCAAAATAACCGCCATAATATCCGCAAAAATAACCGCAAATATTGCCGCAAAATAACCGCAATGATATCCGCAAAAATAACCACAAATATCACCGCAAAATAACCGCAATGATATCCGCAAAAATAACCGCAATAATATCCGCAAAAATAACCGCAAATATCACCGCAAAATAACCGCAATGATATCCGCAAAAATAACCGCAATGATATCCGCAAAAATAACCGCAAATATCACCGCAAAATAACCGCAATGATATCCGCAAAAGTAACCGCATTGATATCCGCAAAAATTACCGCAAATATCACCGCAAAATAACCGCAATGATATCCGCAAAAATAACCGCAATAATATCCGCAAAAATAACCGCAATAATATCCGCAAAAATAACCGCAAATATCACCGCAAAATAACCGCAATGATATCCGCAAAAATAACCGCAAATATTACCGCAAAATAACCGCAATGATATCCGCAAAAATAACCGCAATGATATCCGCAAAAATAACCGCAATTATATCCGCAAAAATAACCGCAATAATATCCGCAAAAATAACCGCAATGATATCCGCAAAATTAACCGCAAATATTACAGCAAAATAAACGCAATAATATCCGCAAAAATAACCGCAAATGTTACCGCAAAATAACCGCAATGATATCCGCAAAAATAACCGCAATGATATCCGCAAAAATAACCGCAATAATATCCGCAAAAATAACCGCAATGATTTCCGAAAAAATAACCGCAAATATTACCGCAAAATAACCGCAATGATACCCGCAAAAATAACCGCAATAATATCCGCAAAAATAACCGCAATGATATCCGCAAAATTAACCGCAAATATTACAGCAAAATAACCGCAATAATATCCGCAAAAATAACCGCAAATATTACCGCAAAATATCCGCAAATATCACCGCAAAATAACCGCAATGATATCCGCAAAAATAACCGCAAATATCTCCGCAAAATAACCGCAATGATATCCGCAAAAATAACCGCAATAATATCCGCAAAAATAACCGCAATAATATCCGCAAAAATAACCGCAATGATATCCGCAAAAATAACCGCAAATATCACCGCAAAATAACCGCAATGATATCCGCAAAAATAACCGCAATAATATCCGCAAAAATAACCGCAAATATCACCGCAAAATAACCGCAATGATATCCGCAAAAATAACCGCAAATATTACCTCAAAATAACCGCAATGATATCCGCAAAAATAACCGCAATGATATCCGCAAAAATAACCGCAATAATATCCGCAAAAATAAACGCAATGATATCCGCAAAAATAACCGCAAATATTACCGCAAAATAACCGCAATGATATCCGCAAAAATAACCGCAATGATATCCGCAAAAATAACCGCAATAATATCCGCAAAAATAACCGCAATGATATCCGCAAAAATAACCGCAAATATCACCGCAAAATAACCGCAATGATATCCGCAAAAATAACCGCAATAATATCCGCAAAAATAACCGCAAATATCACCGCAAAATAACCGCAGTGATATCCGCAAAAATAACCGCAAATATTACCGCAAAATAACCGCAATGATATCCGCAAAAATAACCGCAATGATATCCGCAAAAATAACCGCAATGATATCCGCAAAAATAACCGCAAATATTACCGCAAAATAACCGCAATGATATCCGCAAAAATAACCGCAATAATATCCGCAAAAATAACCGCAATAATATCCGCAAAAATAACCGCAATGATATCCGCAAAAATAACCGCAAATATCACCGCAAAATAACCGCAATGATATCCGAAAAAATAACCGCAAATATCACCGCAAAATACCCGCAATGATATCCGCAAAAATAACCGCAAATATCACCGCAAAATAACCGCAATGATATCCGCAAAAATAACCGCAATAATATCCGCAAAAATAACCGCAAATATTACCGCAAAATAACCGCAATGATATCCGCAAAAATAACCGCAATTATATCCGCAAAAATAACCGCAAATATTACCGCAAAATAACCGCAATGATATCCACAAAAATAACCGCAAATATTACCGCAAAATAACCGCAATGATATTCGCGAAAATAACCGCAATGATATCCGCAAAAATAACCGCACTAATATCCGCAAAAATAACCGCAATGATATCCGCAAAAATAACCGCAAATATTACCGCAAAATAACCGCAATGATATCCGCAAAAATAACCGCAATGATATCCGCAAAAATAACCACAAATATTACCGCAAAATAACCTCAATGATATCCGCAAAAATAACCGCAAAAATAACCGCAATAATATCCGCAAAATTAACCGCAAATATTACAGCAAAATAACCGCAATGATATCCGCAAAAATAACCGCAATAATATCCGCAAAAATAACCATAAATATTACCGCAAAATAACCGCAATGATATCCGCAAAAATAACCGCAAATATCACCGCAAAATAACCGCAATGATATCCGCAAAAATAACCGCAAATATCTCCGCAAAATAACCGCAATGATATCCGCAAAAATAACCGCAAATATTACAGCAAAATAACCGCAATAATATCCGCAAAAATAACCGCAAATATTACCGCAAAATAACCGCAAATATCACCGCAAAATAACCGCAATGATATCCGCAAAAATAACCGCAATAATATCCGCAAAAATAACCATAAATATTACCGCAAAATAACCGCAATGATATCCGCAAAAATAACCGCAAATATCACCGCAAAATAACCGCAATGATATCAGCAAAAATAACCGCAATGATATCCGCAAAAATAACCGCAATAATATCCGCAAAAATAACCGCAATGATATCCGCAAAAATAACCGCAAATATTACCGCAAAATAACCGCAATGATATCCGCAAAAATAACCGCAATAATATCCGCAAAAATAACCGCAATAATATCCGCAAAAATAACAGCAATGATATCCGCAAAAATAACCGCAAATATTACCGCAAAATAACCGCAATGATATCCGCAAAAATAACCGCAAATATCACCGCACAATAACCGCAATGATATCCGCAAAAATAACCGCAATGATATCCGCAAAAATAACCGCAAATATTACCGCAAAATAACCGCAATGATATCCGCAAAAATAACCGCAAATATCACCGCAAAATAACCGCAATGATATCCGCAAAAATAACCGCAATAATATCCGCAAAAATAACCGCAATAATATCCGCAAAAATAACCGCAATGATATCCGCAAAAATAACCGCAAATATCACCGCAAATATCACCGCAAAATAACCGCAATGATATCCGCAAAAATAACCGCAATAATATCCGCAAAAATAACCGCAATAATATCCGCAAAAATAACCGCAAATATCACCGCAAAATAACCGCAATGATATCCGCAAAAATAACCGCAAATATTACCGCAAAATAACCGCAATGATATCCGCAAAAATAACCGCAATGATATCCGCAAAAATAACCGCAAATATCACCGCAAAATAACCGCAATGATATCCGCAAAAATAACCGCAAATATCACCGCAAAATAACCGCAATGATATCCGCAAAAATAACCGCAATGATATCCGCATAAATAACCGCAATAATATCCGCAAAAATAACCGCAATTATATCTGCAAAAATAACCGCAAATATTACCGCAAAATAACCGCAATGATATCCGCAAAAATAACCGCAAATATCACCGCAAAATAACCGCAATGATATCCGCAAAAATAATCGCAATGATATCCGCAAAAATAACCGCAAATATTACCGCAAAATAACCGCAATGATATCCGCAAAAATAACCGCAAATATCACCGCAAAATAACCGCAATGATATCCGCAAAAATAACCGCAATAATATCCGCAAAAATAACCGCAATGATATCCGCAAAATTAACCGCAAATATTACAGCAAAATAACCGCAATAATATCCGCAAAAATAACCGCAAATATTACCGCAAAATAACCGCAATGATATCCGCAAAAATAACCGCAGTAATATCCGCAAAAATAACCGCAATAATATCTGCAAAAATAACCGCAAATATCACCGCAAAATAACCGCAATGATATCCGCAAAAATAACCGCAATAATATCCGCAAAATTAACCGCAAATATTACAGCAAAATAACCGCAATGATATCCGCAAAAATAACCGCAATAATATCCGCAAAAATAACCGCAATGATATCCGCAAAAATAACCGCAAATATTACCGCAAAATAACCGCAATGATATCAGCAAAAAATAACCGCAAATATCACCGCAAAATAACCGCAATGATATCCGCAAAAATAACCGCAATAATATCCGCAAAAATAACCGCAAATATTACCGCAAAATAACCGCAATGATATCCGCAAAAATAACCGCAAATATCACCGCAAAATAACCGCAATGATATCCGCAAAAATAACCGCAAATATCACCGCAAAATAACCGCAATGATATCCGCAAAAAAAACCGCAAATATTACAGCAAAATAACCGCAATAATATCCGCAAAAATAACCGCAAATAATACCGCAAAATAACCGCAATGATATCCGCAAAAATAACCGCTAATATAACCGCAAAATAACCGCAATGATATCCGCAAAAATAACCGCAATGATATCCGCAAAAATAACCGCCATAATATCCGCAAAAATAACCGCAATAATATCCGCAAAAATAACCGCAATGATATCCGCAAAAATAACCGCAAATATTACAGCAAAATAACCGCAATAATATCCGCAAAAATAACCGCAAATATTACCGCAAAATAACCGCAATGATATCCGCAAAAATAACCGCAAATATCACCGCAAAATAACCGCAATGATATCCGCAAAAATAACCGCAATAATATCCGCAAAAATAACCATAAATATTACCGCAAAATAACCGCAATGATATCCGCAAAAATATCCGCAAATATCACCGCAAAATAACCGCAATGATATCCGCAAAAATAACCGCAATGATATCCGCAAAAATAACCGCAATAATATCCGCAAAAATAACCGCAATGATATCCGCAAAAATAACCGCAAATATTACCGCAAAATAACCGCAATGATATCCGCAAAAATAACCGCAATAATATCCGCAAAAATAACCGCATTGATATCTGCAAAAATAACCGCAAATATTACCGCAAAATAACCGCAATGATATCCGCAAAAATAACCGCAAATATCACCGCAAAATAACCGCAATGATATCCGCAAAAATAACCGCAATAATATCCGCAAAAATAACCGCAAATATCACCGCAAAATAACCGCAATGATATCCGCAAAAATAACCGCAAATATTACCGCAAAATAACCGCAATGATATCCGCAAAAATAACCGCAAATATTACCGCAAAATAACCGCAATGATATCCGCAAAAATAACCGCAAATATCACCGCAAAATAACCGCAATGATATCCGCAAAAATAACCGCAATGATATCCGCAAAAATAACCGCAAATATTACCGCAAAATAACCGCAATGATATCCGCAAAAATAACCGCAAATATCACCGCAAAATAACCGCAATGATATCCGCAAAAATAACCGCAATAATATCCGCAAAAATAACCGCAATGATATCCGCAAAATTAACCGCAAATATTACAGCAAATTAACCGCAATAATATCCGCAAAAATAACCGCAAATATTACCGCAAAATAACCGCAATGATATCCGCAAAAATAACCGCAAATATCACCGCAAAATAACCGCAATGATATCCGCAAAAATAACCGCAATGATATCCGCAAAAATAACCGCAATGATATCCGCAAAAATAACCGCAATAATATCCGCAAAAATAACCGCAAATATTACCGCAAAATAACCGCAATGATATCCGCAAAAATAACCGCAAATATCACCGCAAAATAACCGCAATGATATCCGCAAAAATAACCGCAATGATATCCGCAAAAATAACCGCAATAATATCCGCAAAAATAACCGCAATGATATCCGCAAAAATAACCGCTAATATTACTGCAAAATAACCGCAATGATATCCGCAAAAATAACCGCAAATATCACCGCAAAATAACCGCAATGATATCCGCAAAAATAACCGCAAATATCTCCGCAAAATAACCGCAATGATATCCGCAAAAATAACCGCAAATATTACAGCAAAATAACCGCAATAATATCCGCAAAAATAACCGCAAATATTACCGCAAAATAACCGCAAATATCACCGCAAAATAACCGCAATGATATCCGCAAAAATAACCGCAATAATATCCGCAAAAATAACCATAAATATTACCGCAAAATAACCGCAATGATATCCGCAAAAATAACCGCAAATATCACCGCAAAATAACCGCAATGATATCAGCAAAAATAACCGCAATGATATCCGCAAAAATAACCGCAATAATATCCGCAAAAATAACCGCAATGATATCCGCAAAAATAACCGCAAATATTACCGCAAAATAACCGCAATGATATCCGCAAAAATAACCGCAATAATATCCGCAAAAATAACCGCAATAATATCCGCAAAAATAACAGCAATGATATCCGCAAAAATAACCGCAAATATTACCGCAAAATAACCGCAATGATATCCGCAAAAATAACCGCAAATATCACCGCACAATAACCGCAATGATATCCGCAAAAATAACCGCAATGATATCCGCAAAAATAACCGCAAATATTACCGCAAAATAACCGCAATGATATCCGCAAAAATAACCGCAAATATCACCGCAAAATAACCGCAATGATATCCGCAAAAATAACCGCAATAATATCCGCAAAAATAACCGCAATAATATCCGCAAAAATAACCGCAATGATATCCGCAAAAATAACCGCAAATATCACCGCAAATATCACCGCAAAATAACCGCAATGATATCCGCAAAAATAACCGCAATAATATCCGCAAAAATAACCGCAATAATATCCGCAAAAATAACCGCAAATATCACCGCAAAATAACCGCAATGATATCCGCAAAAATAACCGCAAATATTACCGCAAAATAACCGCAATGATATCCGCAAAAATAACCGCAATGATATCCGCAAAAATAACCGCAAATATCACCGCAAAATAACCGCAATGATATCCGCAAAAATAACCGCAAATATCACCGCAAAATAACCGCAATGATATCCGCAAAAATAACCGCAATGATATCCGCATAAATAACCGCAATAATATCCGCAAAAATAACCGCAATTATATCTGCAAAAATAACCGCAAATATTACCGCAAAATAACCGCAATGATATCCGCAAAAATAACCGCAAATATCACCGCAAAATAACCGCAATGATATCCGCAAAAATAATCGCAATGATATCCGCAAAAATAACCGCAAATATTACCGCAAAATAACCGCAATGATATCCGCAAAAATAACCGCAAATATCACCGCAAAATAACCGCAATGATATCCGCAAAAATAACCGCAATAATATCCGCAAAAATAACCGCAATGATATCCGCAAAATTAACCGCAAATATTACAGCAAAATAACCGCAATAATATCCGCAAAAATAACCGCAAATATTACCGCAAAATAACCGCAATGATATCCGCAAAAATAACCGCAGTAATATCCGCAAAAATAACCGCAATAATATCTGCAAAAATAACCGCAAATATCACCGCAAAATAACCGCAATGATATCCGCAAAAATAACCGCAATAATATCCGCAAAAATAACCGCAATGATATCCGCAAAAATAACCGCAAATATTACCGCAAAATAACCGCAATGATATCAGCAAAAAATAACCGCAAATATCACCGCAAAATAACCGCAATGATATCCGCAAAAATAACCGCAATAATATCCGCAAAAATAACCGCAAATATTACCGCAAAATAACCGCAATGATATCCGCAAAAATAACCGCAAATATCACCGCAAAATAACCGCAATGATATCCGCAAAAAAAACCGCAAATATCACCGCAAAATAACCGCAATGATATCCGCAAAAAAAACCGCAAATATTACAGCAAAATAACCGCAATAATATCCGCAAAAATAACCGCAAATATTACCGCAAAATAACCGCAATGATATCCGCAAAAATAACCGCTAATATAACCGCAAAATAACCGCAATGATATCCGCAAAAATAACCGCAATGATATCCGCAAAAATAACCGCCATAATATCCGCAAAAATAACCGCAATAATATCCGCAAAAATAACCGCAATGATATCCGCAAAAATAACCGCAAATATTACAGCAAAATAACCGCAATAATATCCGCAAAAATAACCGCAAATATTACCGCAAAATAACCGCAATGATATCCGCAAAAATAACCGCAAATATCACCGCAAAATAACCGCAATGATATCCGCAAAAATAACCGCAATAATATCCGCAAAAATAACCATAAATATTACCGCAAAATAACCGCAATGATATCCGCAAAAATATCCGCAAATATCACCGCAAAATAACCGCAATGATATCCGCAAAAATAACCGCAATGATATCCGCAAAAATAACCGCAATAATATCCGCAAAAATAACCGCAATGATATCCGCAAAAATAACCGCAAATATTACCGCAAAATAACCGCAATGATATCCGCAAAAATAACCGCAATAATATCCGCAAAAATAACCGCATTGATATCTGCAAAAATAACCGCAAATATTACCGCAAAATAACCGCAATGATATCCGCAAAAATAACCGCAAATATCACCGCAAAATAACCGCAATGATATCCGCAAAAATAACCGCAATAATATCCGCAAAAATAACCGCAAATATCACCGCAAAATAACCGCAATGATATCCGCAAAAATAACCGCAAATATTACCGCAAAATAACCGCAATGATATCCGCAAAAATAACCGCAAATATTACCGCAAAATAACCGCAATGATATCCGCAAAAATAACCGCAAATATCACCGCAAAATAACCGCAATGATATCCGCAAAAATAACCGCAATGATATCCGCAAAAATAACCGCAAATATTACCGCAAAATAACCGCAATGATATCCGCAAAAATAACCGCAAATATCACCGCAAAATAACCGCAATGATATCCGCAAAAATAACCGCAATAATATCCGCAAAAATAACCGCAATGATATCCGCAAAATTAACCGCAAATATTACAGCAAATTAACCGCAATAATATCCGCAAAAATAACCGCAAATATTACCGCAAAATAACCGCAATGATATCCGCAAAAATAACCGCAAATATCACCGCAAAATAACCGCAATGATATCCGCAAAAATAACCGCAATGATATCCGCAAAAATAACCGCAATGATATCCGCAAAAATAACCGCAATAATATCCGCAAAAATAACCGCAAATATTACCGCAAAATAACCGCAATGATATCCGCAAAAATAACCGCAAATATCACCGCAAAATAACCGCAATGATATCCGCAAAAATAACCGCAATGATATCCGCAAAAATAACCGCAATAATATCCGCAAAAATAACCGCAATGATATCCGCAAAAATAACCGCTAATATTACTGCAAAATAACCGCAATGATATCCGCAAAAATAACCGCAAATATCACCGCAAAATAACCGCAATGATATCCGCAAAAATAACCGCAATGATATCCGCAAAAATAACCGCAAATATTACCGCAAAATAACCGCAATGATATCCGCAAAAATAACCGCAAATATCACCGCAAAATAACCGCAATGATATCCGCAAAAATAACCGCAAT
This sequence comes from Sisyra terminalis, assembly GCA_958496175.1. Classification (NCBI taxonomy): domain Eukaryota; kingdom Metazoa; phylum Arthropoda; class Insecta; order Neuroptera; family Sisyridae; genus Sisyra; species Sisyra terminalis. The sequence goes on along the minus strand of OY292279.1, from coordinate 507,382 downwards.
AATATCCGCAAAAATAACCGCAATGATATCCGCAAAATTAACCGCAAATATTACAGCAAAATAACCGCAATGATATCCGCAAAAATAACCGCAATAATATCCGCAAAAATAACCGCAATGATATCCGCAAAAATAACCGCAAATATTACCGCAAAATAACCGCAATGATATCCGCAAAAATAACCGCAAATATCACCGCTAAATAACCGCAATGATATCCGCAAAAATATCCGCAATAATATCCGCAAAAATAACCGCAAAAATTACCGCAAAATAACCGCATTGATATCCGCAAAAATAACCGCAAATATCACCACAAAATAACCGCCATGATATCCGCAAAAATAACCGCAAATATCACCGCAAAATAACCGCAATGATATCCGCAAAAATAACCGCAAATATTACAGCAAAATAACCGCCATAATATCCGCAAAAATAACCGCAAATATTGCCGCAAAATAACTGCAATGATATCCGCAAAAATAACCACAAATATCACCGCAAAATAACCGCAATGATATCCGCAAAAATAACCGCAATAATATCCGCAAAAATAACCGCAATAATATCCGCAAAAATAACCGCAATGATATCCGCAAAAATAACCGCAAATATTACCGCAAAATAACCGCAATGATATCCGCAAAAATAGCCGCAATAATATCCGCAAAAATAACCGCAATGATATCCGCAAAATTAACCGCAAATATTACAGCAAAATAACCGCAAAAATAACCGCAATAATATCCGCAAAAATAACCGCAAATATCACCGCAAAATAACCGCAATGATATCCGCAAAAATAACCGCAATGATATCCGCAAAAATAACCGCAAATATCACCGCAAAAATAACCGCAATGATATCCGCAAAAATTACCGCAAATATCACCGCAAAATAACCGCAATGATATCCGCAAAAATAACCGCAATAATATCCGCAAAAATAACCGCAATAATATCCGCAAAAATAACCGCAATGATATCCGCAAAAATAACCGCAAATATCACCGCAAAATAACCGCAATGATATCCGCAAAAATAACCGCAATAATATCCGCAAAAATAACCGCAAATATTACCGCAAAATAACCGCAATGATATCCGCAAAAATAACCGCAATGATATCCGCAAAAATAACAGCAAATATCACCGCAAAATAACCGCAATGATATCCGCCAAAATAACCGCAAATATCACCGCAAAATAACCGCAATGATATCCGCAAAAATAACCGCAATATTATCCGCAAAAATAACCGCAAATATTACAGCAAAATAACCGCAATAATATCCGCAAAAATAACCGCAAATATCACCGCAATGATATCCGCAAAAATAACCGCAAATATCACCGCAAAATAACCGCAATGATATCCGCCAAAATAACCGCAAATATTAACGCAAAATAACCGCAATGATATCCGCAAAAATAACCGCAAATATCACCGCAAAATAACCGCAATGATATCCGCAAAAATAACCGCAATATTATCCGCAAAAATAACCGCAAATATTACCGCAAAACAACCGCAATGATATCCGCAAAAATAACCGCAAATATCACCACAAAATAACCGCAATGATATCCGCAAAAATAACAGCAAATATCACCACAAAATAACCGCAATGATATCCGCAAAAATAACCGCAAATATTACAGCAAAATAACCGCAATAATATCCGCAAAAATAACCGCAAATATTACCGCAATGATATCCGCAAAAATAACCGCAAATATCACCGCAAAATAACCGCAATGATATCCGCAAAAATAACCGCAATGATATCCGCAGAAATAACCGCAATAATATCCGCAAAAATAACCGCAATGATATCCGCAAAAATAACCGCAAATATTACCGCAAAATAACCGCAATGATATCCGCACAAATAACCGCAATAATATCCGCAAAAATAACCGCAATGATATCCGCAAAATTAACCGCAAATATTACAGCAAAATAACCGCAATAATATCCGCAAAAATAACCGCAAATATTACCGCAAAATAACCGCAAATATCACCGCAAAATAACCGCAATGATATCCGCAAAAATAACCGCAAATATCACCGCAAAATAACCGCAATGATATCCGCAAAAATAACCGCAATAATATCCGCAAAAATAACCGCAATAATATCCGCAAAAATAACCGCAATGATATCCGCAAAAATAACCGCAAATATCACCGCAAAAAAAACCGCAATGATATCCGCAAAACTAACCGCAATAATATCCGCAAAAATAACCGCAAATATCACCGCAAAATAACCGCAACGATATCCGCAAAAATAACCGCAAATATTACCGCAAAACAACCGCAATGATATCCGCAAAAATAACCGCAATGATATCCGCCAAAATAACCGCAAATATTACAGCAAAATAACCGCAATAATATCCGCAAAAATAACCGCAATGATATCCGCAAAAATAACCGCAAATATTACCGCAAAATAACCGCAATGATATCCGCAAAAATAACCGCAATGATATCCGCAAAAATAACCGCAATAATATCCGCAAAAATAACCGCAATGATATCCGCAAAAATAACCGCCAATATTTCCGCAAAATAACCGCAATGATATCCGCAAAAATAACCGCAAATATCACCGCAAAATAACCGCAATGATATCCGCAAAAATAACCGCAATGATATCCGCAAAAATAACCGCTAATATCACCGCTAAATAACCGCAATGATATCCGCAAAAATAACCGCAATAATATCCGCAAAAATAACCGCAATAATATCCGCAAAAATAACCGCAATGATATCCGCAAAAATAACCGCAAATATCACCGCAAAATAACCGCAATGATATCCGCATAAATAACCGCAATAATATCCGCAAAAATAACCGCAAATATCACCGCAAAATAACCGCAATGATATCCGCAAAAATAACCGCAATGATATCCACAAAAATAACCGCATTAATATCCGCAAAAATAACCGCAAATGTTACCGCAAAATAACCGCAATGATATCCGCAAAAATAACCGCAATGATATCCGCAAAAATAACCGCAATAATATCCGCAAAAATAACCGCAATGATATCCGCAAAAATAACCGCAAATATCACCGCAAAATAACCGCAATGATATCCGCATAAATAACCGCAATAATATCCGCAAAAATAACCGCAAATATCACCGCAAAATAACCGCAATGATATCCGCAAAAATAACCGCAATGATATCCGCAAAAATAACCGCAATGATATCCGCAAAATTAACCGCAAATATTACAGCAAAATAACCGCAATGATATCCGCAAAAATAACCGCAATAATATCCGCAAAAATAACCGCAATGATATCCGCAAAAATAACCGCAAATATTACCGCAAAATAACCGCAATGATATCCGCAAAAATAACCGCAAATATCACCGCTAAATAACCGCAATGATATCCGCAAAAATATCCGCAATAATATCCGCAAAAATAACCGCAAAAATTACCGCAAAATAACCGCATTGATATCCGCAAAAATAACCGCAAATATCACCACAAAATAACCGCCATGATATCCGCAAAAATAACCGCAAATATCACCGCAAAATAACCGCAATGATATCCGCAAAAATAACCGCAAATATTACAGCAAAATAACCGCCATAATATCCGCAAAAATAACCGCAAATATTGCCGCAAAATAACCGCAATGATATCCGCAAAAATAACCACAAATATCACCGCAAAATAACCGCAATGCTATCCGCAAAAATAACCGCAATAATATCCGCAAAAATAACCGCAATAATATCCGCAAAAATAACCGCAATGATATCCGCAAAAATAACCGCAAATATTACCGCAAAATAACCGCAATGATATCCGCAAAAATAGCCGCAATAATATCCGCAAAAATAACCGCAATGATATCCGCAAAATTAACCGCAAATATTACAGCAAAATAACCGCAAAAATAACCGCAATAATATCCGCAAAAATAACCGCAAATATCACCGCAAAATAACCGCAATGATATCCGCAAAAATAACCGCAATGATATCCGCAAAAATAACCGCAAATATCACCGCAAAAATAACCGCAATGATATCCGCAAAAATTACCGCAAATATCACCGCAAAATAACCGCAATGATATCCGCAAAAATAACCGCAATAATATCCGCAAAAATAACCGCAATAATATCCGCAAAAATAACCGCAATGATATCCGCAAAAATAACCGCAAATATCACCGCAAAATAACCGCAATGATATCCGCAAAAATAACCGCAATAATATCCGCAAAAATAACCGCAAATATTACCGCAAAATAACCGCAATGATATCCGCAAAAATAACCGCAATGATATCCGCAAAAATAACAGCAAATATCACCGCAAAATAACCGCAATGATATCCGCCAAAATAACCGCAAATATCACCGCAAAATAACCGCAATGATATCCGCAAAAATAACCGCAATATTATCCGCAAAAATAACCGCAAATATTACAGCAAAATAACCGCAATAATATCCGCAAAAATAACCGCAAATATCACCGCAATGATATCCGCAAAAATAACCGCAAATATCACCGCAAAATAACCGCAATGATATCCGCCAAAATAACCGCAAATATTAACGCAAAATAACCGCAATGATATCCGCAAAAATAACCGCAAATATCACCGCAAAATAACCGCAATGATATCCGCAAAAATAACCGCAATATTATCCGCAAAAATAACCGCAAATATTACCGCAAAACAACCGCAATGATATCCGCAAAAATAACCGCAAATATCACCACAAAATAACCGCAATGATATCCGCAAAAATAACAGCAAATATCACCACAAAATAACCGCAATGATATCCGCAAAAATAACCGCAAATATTACCGCAATGATATCCGCAAAAATAACCGCAAATATCACCGCAAAATAACCGCAATGATATCCGCAAAAATAACCGCAATGATATCCGCAGAAATAACCGCAATAATATCCGCAAAAATAACCGCAATGATATCCGCAAAAATACCCGCAAATATTACCGCAAAATAACCACAATGATATCCGCACAAATAACCGCAATAATATCCGCAAAAATAACCGCAATGATATCCGCAAAATTAACCGCAAATATTACAGCAAAATAACCGCAATAATATCCGCAAAAATAACCGCAAATATTACCGCAAAATAACCGCAAATATCACCGCAAAATAACCGCAATGATATCCGCAAAAATAACCGCAAATATCACCGCAAAATAACCGCAATGATATCCGCAAAAATAACCGCAATAATATCCGCAAAAATAACCGCAACAATATCCGCAAAAATAACCGCAATGATATCCGCAAAAATAACCGCAAATATCACCGCAAAAAAAACCGCAATGATATCCGCAAAACTAACCGCAATAATATCCGCAAAAATAACCGCAAATATCACCGCAAAATAACCGCAACGATATCCGCAAAAATAACCGCAAATATTACCGCAAAACAACCGCAATGATATCCGCAAAAATAACCGCAATGATATCCGCCAAAATAACCGCAAATATTACAGCAAAATAACCGCAATAATATCCGCAAAAATAACCGCAATGATATCCGCAAAAATAACCGCAAATATTACCGCAAAATAACCGCAATGATATCCGCAAAAATAACCGCAATGATATCCGCAAAAATAACCGCAATAATATCCGCAAAAATAACCGCAATGATATCCGCAAAAATAACCGCCAATATTTCCGCAAAATAACCGCAATGATATCCGCAAAAATAACCGCAAATATCACCGCAAAATAACCGCAATGATATCCGCAAAAATAACCGCAATGATATCCGCAAAAATAACCGCTAATATCACCGCTAAATAACCGCAATGATATCCGCAAAAATAACCGCAATAATATCCGCAAAAATAACCGCAATAATATCCGCAAAAATAACCGCAATGATATCCGCAAAAATAACCGCAAATATCACCGCAAAATAACCGCAATGATATCCGCATAAATAACCGCAATAATATCCGCAAAAATAACCGCAAATATCACCGCAAAATAACCGCAATGATATCCGCAAAAATAACCGCAATGATATCCACAAAAATAACCGCATTAATATCCGCAAAAATAACCGCAAATGTTACCGCAAAATAACCGCAATGATATCCGCAAAAATAACCGCAATGATATCCGCAAAAATAACCGCAATAATATCCGCAAAAATAACCGCAATGATTTCCGCAAAAATAACCGCAAATATTACCGCAAAATAACCGCAAAGATACCCGCAAAAATAACCGCAATAATATCCGCAAAAATTACCGCAATGATATCCGCAAAATTAACCGCAAATATTACAGCAAAATAACCGCAATAATATCCGCAAAAATAACCGCAAATATTACCGCAAAATATCCGCAAATATCACCGCAAAATAACCGCAATGATATCCGCAAAAATAACCGCAAATATCTCCGCAAAATAACCGCAATGATATCCGCAAAAATAACCGCAATAATATCCGCAAAAATAACCGCAATAATATCCGCAAAAATAACCGCAATGATATCCGCAAAAATAACCGCAAATATCACCGCAAAATAACCGCAATGATATCCGCAAAAATAACCGCAATAATATCCGCAAAAATAACCGCAAATATCACCGCAAAATAACCGCAATGATATCCGCAAAAATAACCGCAAATATTACCTCAAAATAACCGCAATGATATCCGCAAAAATAACCGCAATGATATCCGCAAAAATAACCGCAATAATATCCGCAAAAATAACCGCAAATGTTACCGCAAAATAACCGCAATGATATCCGCAAAAATAACCGCAATGATATCCGCAAAAATAACCGCAATAATATCCGCAAAAATAACCGCAATGATATCCGCAAAAATAACCGCAAATATTACCGCAAAATAACCGCAATGATATCCGCAAAAATAACCGCAATGATATCCGCAAAAATAACCGCAATAATATCCGCAAAAATAACCGCAATGATATCCGCAAAAATAACCGCAAATATCACCGCAAAATAACCGCAATGATATCCGCAAAAATAACCGCAATAATATCCGCAAAAATAACCGCAAATATCACCGCAAAATAACCGCAATGATATCCGCAAAAATAACCGCAAATATTACCGCAAAATAACCGCAATGATATCCGCAAAAATAACCGCAATGATATCCGCAAAAATAACCGCAATGATATCCGCAAAAATAACCGCAAATATTACCGCAAAATAACCGCAATGATATCCGCAAAAATAACCGCAATGATATCCGCAAAAATAACCGCAAATATTACCGCAAAATAACCGCAATGATATCCGCAAAAATAACCGCAAATATCACCGCAAAATAACCGCAATGATATCCGAAAAAATAACCGCAAATATCACCGCAAAATAACCGCAATGATATCCGCAAAAATAACCGCAAATATCACCGCAAAATAACCGCAATGATATCCGCAAAAATAACCGCAATAATATCCGCAAAAATAACCGCAAATATTACCGCAAAATAACCGCAATGATATCCGCAAAAATAACCGCAATTATATCCGCAAAAATAACCGCAAATATTACCGCAAAATAACCGCAATGATATCCGCAAAAATAACCGCAAATATTACCGCAAAATAACCGCAATGATATCCGCGAAAATAACCGCAATGATATCCGCAAAAATAACCGCACTAATATCCGCAAAAATAACCGCAATGATATCCGCAAAAATAACAGCAAATATTACCGCAAAATAACCGCAATGATATCCGCAAAAATAACCGCAATGATATCCGCAAAAATAACCACAAATATTACCGCAAAATAACCTCAATGATATCCGCAAAAATAACCGCAAAAATAACCGCAATTATATCCGCAAAAATAACCGCAAATATTACCGCAAAATAACCGCAATGATATCCGCAAAAATAACCGCAAATATTACCGCAAAATAACCGCAATGATATCCGCGAAAATAACCGCAATGATATCCGCAAAAATAACCGCACTAATATCCGCAAAAATAACCGCAATGATATCCGCAAAAATAACCGCAATAATATCCGCAAAAATAACCATAATTATTACCGCAAAATAACCGCAATGATATCCGCAAAAATAACCGCAAATATCACCGCAAAATAACCGCAATGATATCCGCAAAAATAACCGCAAATATCTCCGCAAAATAACCGCAATGATATCCGCAAAAATAACCGCAAATATTACAGCAAAATAACCGCAATAATATCCGCAAAAATAACCGCAAATATTACCGCAAAATAACCGCAAATATCACCGCAAAATAACCGCAATGATATCCGCAAAAATAACCGCAATATTATCCGCAAAAATAACCGCAAATATTACCGCAAAACAACCGCAATGATATCCGCAAAAATAACCGCAAATATCACCACAAAATAACCGCAATGATATCCGCAAAAATAACAGCAAATATCACCACAAAATAACCGCAATGATATCCGCAAAAATAACCGCAAATATTACCGCAATGATATCCGCAAAAATAACCGCAAATATCACCGCAAAATAACCGCAATGATATCCGCAAAAATAACCGCAATGATATCCGCAGAAATAACCGCAATAATATCCGCAAAAATAACCGCAATGATATCCGCAAAAATACCCGCAAATATTACCGCAAAATAACCACAATGATATCCGCACAAATAACCGCAATAATATCCGCAAAAATAACCGCAATGATATCCGCAAAATTAACCGCAAATATTACAGCAAAATAACCGCAATAATATCCGCAAAAATAACCGCAAATATTACCGCAAAATAACCGCAAATATCACCGCAAAATAACCGCAATGATATCCGCAAAAATAACCGCAAATATCACCGCAAAATAACCGCAATGATATCCGCAAAAATAACCGCAATAATATCCGCAAAAATAACCGCAACAATATCCGCAAAAATAACCGCAATGATATCCGCAAAAATAACCGCAAATATCACCGCAAAAAAAACCGCAATGATATCCGCAAAACTAACCGCAATAATATCCGCAAAAATAACCGCAAATATCACCGCAAAATAACCGCAACGATATCCGCAAAAATAACCGCAAATATTACCGCAAAACAACCGCAATGATATCCGCAAAAATAACCGCAATGATATCCGCCAAAATAACCGCAAATATTACAGCAAAATAACCGCAATAATATCCGCAAAAATAACCGCAATGATATCCGCAAAAATAACCGCAAATATTACCGCAAAATAACCGCAATGATATCCGCAAAAATAACCGCAATGATATCCGCAAAAATAACCGCAATAATATCCGCAAAAATAACCGCAATGATATCCGCAAAAATAACCGCCAATATTTCCGCAAAATAACCGCAATGATATCCGCAAAAATAACCGCAAATATCACCGCAAAATAACCGCAATGATATCCGCAAAAATAACCGCAATGATATCCGCAAAAATAACCGCTAATATCACCGCTAAATAACCGCAATGATATCCGCAAAAATAACCGCAATAATATCCGCAAAAATAACCGCAATAATATCCGCAAAAATAACCGCAATGATATCCGCAAAAATAACCGCAAATATCACCGCAAAATAACCGCAATGATATCCGCATAAATAACCGCAATAATATCCGCAAAAATAACCGCAAATATCACCGCAAAATAACCGCAATGATATCCGCAAAAATAACCGCAATGATATCCACAAAAATAACCGCATTAATATCCGCAAAAATAACCGCAAATGTTACCGCAAAATAACCGCAATGATATCCGCAAAAATAACCGCAATGATATCCGCAAAAATAACCGCAATAATATCCGCAAAAATAACCGCAATGATTTCCGCAAAAATAACCGCAAATATTACCGCAAAATAACCGCAAAGATACCCGCAAAAATAACCGCAATAATATCCGCAAAAATTACCGCAATGATATCCGCAAAATTAACCGCAAATATTACAGCAAAATAACCGCAATAATATCCGCAAAAATAACCGCAAATATTACCGCAAAATATCCGCAAATATCACCGCAAAATAACCGCAATGATATCCGCAAAAATAACCGCAAATATCTCCGCAAAATAACCGCAATGATATCCGCAAAAATAACCGCAATAATATCCGCAAAAATAACCGCAATAATATCCGCAAAAATAACCGCAATGATATCCGCAAAAATAACCGCAAATATCACCGCAAAATAACCGCAATGATATCCGCAAAAATAACCGCAATAATATCCGCAAAAATAACCGCAAATATCACCGCAAAATAACCGCAATGATATCCGCAAAAATAACCGCAAATATTACCTCAAAATAACCGCAATGATATCCGCAAAAATAACCGCAATGATATCCGCAAAAATAACCGCAATAATATCCGCAAAAATAACCGCAAATGTTACCGCAAAATAACCGCAATGATATCCGCAAAAATAACCGCAATGATATCCGCAAAAATAACCGCAATAATATCCGCAAAAATAACCGCAATGATATCCGCAAAAATAACCGCAAATATTACCGCAAAATAACCGCAATGATATCCGCAAAAATAACCGCAATGATATCCGCAAAAATAACCGCAATAATATCCGCAAAAATAACCGCAATGATATCCGCAAAAATAACCGCAAATATCACCGCAAAATAACCGCAATGATATCCGCAAAAATAACCGCAATAATATCCGCAAAAATAACCGCAAATATCACCGCAAAATAACCGCAATGATATCCGCAAAAATAACCGCAAATATTACCGCAAAATAACCGCAATGATATCCGCAAAAATAACCGCAATGATATCCGCAAAAATAACCGCAATGATATCCGCAAAAATAACCGCAAATATTACCGCAAAATAACCGCAATGATATCCGCAAAAATAACCGCAATGATATCCGCAAAAATAACCGCAAATATTACCGCAAAATAACCGCAATGATATCCGCAAAAATAACCGCAAATATCACCGCAAAATAACCGCAATGATATCCGAAAAAATAACCGCAAATATCACCGCAAAATAACCGCAATGATATCCGCAAAAATAACCGCAAATATCACCGCAAAATAACCGCAATGATATCCGCAAAAATAACCGCAATAATATCCGCAAAAATAACCGCAAATATTACCGCAAAATAACCGCAATGATATCCGCAAAAATAACCGCAATTATATCCGCAAAAATAACCGCAAATATTACCGCAAAATAACCGCAATGATATCCGCAAAAATAACCGCAAATATTACCGCAAAATAACCGCAATGATATCCGCGAAAATAACCGCAATGATATCCGCAAAAATAACCGCACTAATATCCGCAAAAATAACCGCAATGATATCCGCAAAAATAACAGCAAATATTACCGCAAAATAACCGCAATGATATCCGCAAAAATAACCGCAATGATATCCGCAAAAATAACCACAAATATTACCGCAAAATAACCTCAATGATATCCGCAAAAATAACCGCAAAAATAACCGCAATTATATCCGCAAAAATAACCGCAAATATTACCGCAAAATAACCGCAATGATATCCGCAAAAATAACCGCAAATATTACCGCAAAATAACCGCAATGATATCCGCGAAAATAACCGCAATGATATCCGCAAAAATAACCGCACTAATATCCGCAAAAATAACCGCAATGATATCCGCAAAAATAACCGCAATAATATCCGCAAAAATAACCATAATTATTACCGCAAAATAACCGCAATGATATCCGCAAAAATAACCGCAAATATCACCGCAAAATAACCGCAATGATATCCGCAAAAATAACCGCAAATATCTCCGCAAAATAACCGCAATGATATCCGCAAAAATAACCGCAAATATTACAGCAAAATAACCGCAATAATATCCGCAAAAATAACCGCAAATATTACCGCAAAATAACCGCAAATATCACCGCAAAATAACCGCAATGATATCCGCAAAAATAACCGCAATAATATTCGCAAAAATAACCATAAATATTACCGCAAAATAACCGCAATGATATCCGCAAAAATAACCGCAAATATCACCGCAAAATAACCGCAATGATATCAGCAAAAATAACCGCAATGATATCCGCAAAAATAACCGCAATAATATCCGCAAAAATAACCGCAATGATATCCGCAAAAATAACCGCAAATATTACCGCAAAATAACCGCAATGATATCCGCAAAAATAACCGCAATAATATCCGCAAAAATAACCGCAATAATATCCGCAAAAATAACAGCAATGATATCCGCAAAAATAACCGCAAATATTACCGCAAAATAACCGCAATGATATCCGCAAAAATAACCGCAAATATCACCGCACAATAACCGCAATGATATCCGCAAAAATAACCGCAATGATATCCGCAAAAATAACCGCAAATATTACCGCAAAATAACCGCAATGATATCCGCAAAAATAACCGCAAATATCACCGCAAAATAACCGCAATGATATCCGCAAAAATAACCGCAATAATATCCGCAAAAATAACCGCAATAATATCCGCAAAAATAACCGCAATGATATCCGCAAAAATAACCGCAAATATCACCGCAAAATAACCGCAATGATATCCGCAAAAATAACCGCAATAATATCCGCAAAAATAACCGCAATAATATCCGCAAAAATAACCGCAAATATCACCGCAAAATAACCGCAATGATATCCGCAAAAATAACCGCAAATATTACCGCAAAATAACCGCAATGATATCCGCAAATATAACCGCAATGATATCCGCAAAAATAACCGCAATTATATCCGCAAAAATAACCGCAATGATATCCGCAAAAATAACCGCAAATATCACCGCAAAATAACCGCAATGATATCCGCAAAAATAACCGCAATGATATCCGCATAAATAACCGCAATAATATCCGCAAAAATAACCGCAATTATATCTGCAAAAATAACCGCAAATATTACCGCAAAATAACCGCAATGATATCCGCAAAAATAACCGCAAATATCACCGCAAAATAACCGCAATGATATCCGCAAAAATTACTCGCAATGATATCCGCAAAAATAACCGCAAATATTACCGCAAAATAACCGCAATGATATCCGCTAAAATAACCGCAAATATCACCGCAAAATAACCGCAATGATATCCGCAAAAATAACCGCAATAATATCCGCAAAAATAACCGCAATGATATCCGCAAAATTAACCGCAAATATTACAGCAAAATAACCGCAATAATATCCGCAAAAATAACCGCAAATATTACCGCAAAATAACCGCAATGATATCCGCAAAAATAACCGCAATAATATCCGCAAAAATAACCGCAATAATATCCGCAAAAATAACAGCAATGATATCCGCAAAAATAACCGCAAATATTACCGCAAAATAACCGCAATGATATCCGCAAAAATAACCGCAAATATCACCGCAAAATAACCGCAATGATATCCGCAATAATAACCGCAATGATATCCGCAAAAATAACCGCAATAATATCCGCAAAATTAACCGCAAATATTACAGCAAAATAACCGCAATGATATCCGCAAAAATAACCGCAATAATATCCGCAAAAATAACCGCAATGATATCCGCAAAAATAACCGCAAATATTACCGCAAAATAACCGCAATGATATCAGCAAAAAATAACCGCAAATATCACCGCAAAATAACCGCAATGTTATCCGCAAAAATAACCGCAATAATATCCGCAAAAATAACCGCAAATATTACCGCAAAATAACCGCAATGATATCCGCAAAAATAACCGCAAATATCACCGCAAAATAACCGCAATGATATCCGCAAAAATAACCGCAAATATCACCGCAAAATAACCGCAATGATATCCGCAAAAAAAACCGCAAATATTACAGCAAAATAACCGCAATAATATCCGCAAAAATAACCGCAAATATTACCGCAAAATAACCGCAATGATATCCGCAAAAATAACCGCAAATATAACCGCAAAATAACCGCAATGATATCCGCAAAAATAACCGCAATGATATCCGCAAAAATAACCGCCATAATATCCGCAAAAATAACCGCAATAATATCCGCAAAAAAAACCGCAAATATTACCGCAAAATAACCGCAATGATGTCCGCAAAAATAACCGCAAATATCACCGCAAAATAACCGCAATGATATCCGCCAAAATATCCGCAATAATATCCACAAAAATAACCGCAATGATTTCCACAAAATTAACCGCAAATATTACAGCAAAATAACCGCAATAATATCCGCAAAAATAACCGCAATAATATCCGCAAAAATAACCGCAATGATATCCGCAAAAATAACCGCAAATATTACAGCAAAATAACCGCAATAATATCCGCAAAAATAACCGCAAATATTACCGCAAAATAACCGCAATGATATCCGCAAAAATAACCGCAAATATCACAGCAAAATAACCGCAATGATATCCGCAAAAATAACCGCAATAATATCCGCAAAAATAACCATAAATATTACCGCAAAATAACCGCAATGATATCCGCAAAAATATCCGCAAATATCACCGCAAAATAACCGCAATGATATCCGCAAAAATAACCGCAATGATATCCGCAAAAATAACCGCAATAATATCCGCAAAAATAACCGCAATGATATCCGCAAAAATAACCGCAAATATTACCGCAAAATAACCGCAATGATATCCGCAAAAAAAACCGAAAATATCACCGCACAATAACCGCAATGATATCCGCAAAAATAACCGCAATAATATCCGCAAAAATAACCGCAAATATTACCGCAGAATAACCGCAATGATATCCGCAAAAATAACCGCAAATATCACCGCAAAAATAACCGCAATGATATCCGCAAAAATAACCGCAATGATATCCGCAAAAATAACCGCAAATATCACCGCAAAAATAACCGCAATGATATCCGCAAAAATAACCGCAATGATATCCGCAAAAATAACCGCAATGATATCCGCAAAAATAACCGCAATAATATCCGCAAAAATAACCGCATTGATATCTGCAAAAATAACCGCAAATATTACCGCAAAATAACCGCAATGATATCCGCAAAAATAACCGCAAATATCACCGCAAAATAACCGCAATGATATCCGCAAAAATAACCGCAATAATATCCGCAAAAATAACCGCAAATATCACCGCAAAATAACCGCAATGATATCCGCAAAAATAACCGCAAATATTACCGCAAAATAACCGCAATGATATCCGCAAAAATAACCGCAATGATATCCGCAAAAATAACCGCAATTATATCCGCAAAAATAACCGCAATGACATCCGCAAAAATAACCGCAATGATATCCGCAAAAATAACCGCAATAATATCCGCAAAAATAACCGCATTGATATCTGCAAAAATAACCGCAAATATTACCGCAAAATAACCGCAATGATATCCGCAAAAATAACCGCAAATATCACCGCAAAATAACCGCAATGATATCCGCAAAAATAACCGCAATGATATCCGCAAAAATAACCGCAAATATTACCGCAAAATAACCGCAATGATATCCGCAAAAATAACCGCAAATATCACCGCAAAATAACCGCAATGATATCCGCAAAAATAACCGCAATAATATCCGCAAAAATAACCGCAATGATATCCGCAAAATTAACCGCAAATATTACAGCAAATTAACCGCAATAATATCCGCAAAAATAACCGCAAATATTACCGCAAAATAACCGCAATGATATCCGCAAAAATAACCGCAAATATCACCGCAAAATAACCGCAATGATATCCGCAAAAATAACCGCAATGATATCCGCAAAAATAACCGCAATAATATCCGCAAAAATAACCGCAATGATATCTGCAAAAATAACCGCAAATATTACCGCAAAATAACCGCAATGATATCCGCAAAAATAACCGCAAATATCACCGCAAAATAACCGCAATGATATCCGCAAAAATAACCGCAATGATATCCGCAAAAATAACCGCAAATATCACCGCAAAAATAACCGCAATGATATCCGCAAAAATAACCGCAATGATATCCGCAAAAATAACCGCAATGATATCCGCAAAAATAACCGCAATAATATCCGCAAAAATAACCGCAATGATATCCGCAAAAATAACCGCAAATATTACCGCAAAATAACCGCAATGATATCAGCAAAAAATAACCGCAAATATCACCGCAAAATAACCGCAATGTTATCCGCAAAAATAACCGCAATAATATCCGCAAAAATAACCGCAAATATTACCGCAAAATAACCGCAATGATATCCGCAAAAATAACCGCAAATATCACCGCAAAATAACCGCAATGATATCCGCAAAAATAACCGCAAATATCACCGCAAAATAACCGCAATGATATCCGCAAAAAAAACCGCAAATATTACAGCAAAATAACCGCAATAATATCCGCAAAAATAACCGCAAATATTACCGCAAAATAACCGCAATGATATCCGCAAAAATAACCGCAAATATAACCGCAAAATAACCGCAATGATATCCGCAAAAATAACCGCAATGATATCCGCAAAAATAACCGCCATAATATCCGCAAAAATAACCGCAATAATATCCGCAAAAAAAACCGCAAATATTACCGCAAAATAACCGCAATGATATCCGCAAAAATAACCGCAAATATCACCGCAAAATAACCGCAATGATATCCGCCAAAATATCCGCAATAATATCCACAAAAATAACCGCAATGATTTCCGCAAAATTAACCGCAAATATTACAGCAAAATAACCGCAATAATATCCGCAAAAATAACCGCAATAATATCCGCAAAAATAACCGCAATGATATCCGCAAAAATAACCGCAAATATTACAGCAAAATAACCGCAATAATATCCGCAAAAATAACCGCAAATATTACCGCAAAATAACCGCAATGATATCCGCAAAAATAACCGCAAATATCACCGCAAAATAACCGCAATGATATCCGCAAAAATAACCGCAATAATATCCGCAAAAATAACCATAAATATTACCGCAAAATAACCGCAATGATATCCGCAAAAATATCCGCAAATATCACCGCAAAATAACCGCAATGATATCCGCAAAAATAACCGCAATGATATCCGCAAAAATAACCGCAATAATATCCGCAAAAATAACCGCAATGATATCCGCAAAAATAACCGCAAATATTACCGCAAAATAACCGCAATGATATCCGCAAAAAAAACCGAAAATATCACCGCACAATAACCGCAATGATATCCGCAAAAATAACCGCAATAATATCCGCAAAAATAACCGCAAATATTACCGCAGAATAACCGCAATGATATCCGCAAAAATAACCGCAAATATCACCGCAAAAATAACCGCAATGATATCCGCAAAAATAACCGCAATGATATCCGCAAAAATAACCGCAAATATCACCGCAAAAATAACCGCAATGATATCCGCAAAAATAACCGCAATGATATCCGCAAAAATAACCGCAATGATATCCGCAAAAATAACCGCAATAATATCCGCAAAAATAACCGCATTGATATCTGCAAAAATAACCGCAAATATTACCGCAAAATAACCGCAATGATATCCGCAAAAATAACCGCAAATATCACCGCAAAATAACCGCAATGATATCCGCAAAAATAACCGCAATAATATCCGCAAAAATAACCGCAAATATCACCGCAAAATAACCGCAATGATATCCGCAAAAATAACCGCAAATATTACCGCAAAATAACCGCAATGATATCCGCAAAAATAACCGCAATGATATCCGCAAAAATAACCGCAATTATATCCGCAAAAATAACCGCAATGACATCCGCAAAAATAACCGCAATGATATCCGCAAAAATAACCGCAATAATATCCGCAAAAATAACCGCATTGATATCTGCAAAAATAACCGCAAATATTACCGCAAAATAACCGCAATGATATCCGCAAAAATAACCGCAAATATCACCGCAAAATAACCGCAATGATATCCGCAAAAATAACCGCAATGATATCCGCAAAAATAACCGCAAATATTACCGCAAAATAACCGCAATGATATCCGCAAAAATAACCGCAAATATCACCGCAAAATAACCGCAATGATATCCGCAAAAATAACCGCAATAATATCCGCAAAAATAACCGCAATGATATCCGCAAAATTAACCGCAAATATTACAGCAAATTAACCGCAATAATATCCGCAAAAATAACCGCAAATATTACCGCAAAATAACCGCAATGATATCCGCAAAAATAACCGCAAATATCACCGCAAAATAACCGCAATGATATCCGCAAAAATAACCGCAATGATATCCGCAAAAATAACCGCAATAATATCCGCAAAAATAACCGCAATGATATCTGCAAAAATAACCGCAAATATTACCGCAAAATAACCGCAATGATATCCGCAAAAATAACCGCAAATATCACCGCAAAATAACCGCAATGATATCCGCAAAAATAACCGCAATGATATCCGCAAAAATAACCGCAATAATATCCGCAAAAATAACCGCAATGATATCTGCAAAAATAACCGCAAATATTACCGCAAAATAACCGCAATGATATCCGCAAAAATAACCGCAAATATCACCGCAAAATAACCGCAATGATATCCGCAAAATTAACCGCAATGATATCCGCAAAAATAACCGCAAATATTACCGCAAAATAACCGCAATGATATCCGCAAAAATAACCGCAAATATCACCGCAAAATAACCGCAATGATATCCACAAAAATAACCGCAATAATATCCGCAAAAATAACCGCAATGATATCCGCAAAATTAACCGCAAATATTACAGCAAAATAACCGCAATAATATCCGCAAAAGTAACCGCAAATATTACCGCAAAATAACCGCAATGATATCCGCAAAAATAACCGCAATAATATCCGCAAAAATAATCGCAAATGTTACCGCAAAATAACCGCAATGATATCCGCAAAAATAACCGCAATAATACCCGCTAAAATAACCGCAATAATATCCGCAAAAATAACAGCAATGATATCCGCAAAAATAACCGCAAGTATTACCGCAAAATAACCGCAATGATATCCGCAAAAATAACCGCAAATATCACCGCAAAATAACCGCAATGATATCCGCAAAAATAACCGCAATGATATCCGCAAAAATAACCGCAATAATATCCGCAAAATTAACCGCAAATATTACAGCAAAATAACCGCAATGATATCCGCAAAAATAACCGCAATAATATCCGCAAAAATAACCGCAATGATATCCGCAAAAATAACCGCAATAATATCCGCAAAAATAACCGCAAATATTACCGCAAAATAACCGCAATGATATCCGCAAAAATAACCGCAATGATATCCGCAAAAATAACCGCAATTATATCCGCAAAAATAACCGCAATGATATCCGCAAAAATAACCGCAATGATATCCGCAAAAATAACGGCAATTATATCCGCAAAAATAACCGCAATGATATCCGCAAAAATAACCGCAATAATATCCGCAAAAATAACCGCAAATATTACCGCAAAATAACCGCAATGATATCCGCAAAAATAACCGCAAATATCACCGCAAAATAACCGCAATGATATCCGCAAAAATAACCTCAATGATATCCGCAAAAATAACCGCAATAATATCCGCAAAATTAACCGCAAATATTACAGCAAAATAACCGCAATGATATCCGCAAAAATAACCGCAATGATATCCGCAAAAATAACCGCAATGATATCCGCAAAAATAACCGCAATAATATCCGCAAAATTAACCGCAAATATTACAGCAAAATAACCGCAATGATATCCGCAAAAATAACCGCAATGATATCCGCAAAAATAACCGCAATAATATCCGCAAAAATAACCGCAATAATATCCGCAAAAATAACCGCAATTATATCCGCAAAAATAACCGCAATGATATCCGCAAAAATAACCGCAATAATATCCGCAAAAATAACCGCAAATATTACCGCAAAATAACCGCAATGATATCCGCAAAAATAACCGCAATAATATCCGCAAAAATAACCGCAAATATCACCGCAAAATAACCGCAATGATATCCGCAAAAATAACCGCAATGATATCCGCAAAAATAACCGCAATTATATCCGCAAAAATAACCGCAATGATATCCGCAAAAATAACCGCAATGATATCCGCAAAAATAACCGCAATAATATCCGCCAAAATAACCGCAATGATATCTGCAAAAATAACCGCAAATATTACCGCAAAATAACCGCAATGATATCCGCAAAAATAACCGCAAATTACACCGCAAAATAACCGCAATGATATCCGCAAAAATAACCGCAATGATATCCGCAAAAATAACCGCAAATATTACCGCAAAATAACCGCAATGATATCCGCAAAAATAACCGCAAATATCACCGCAAAATAACCGCAATGATATCCGCAAAAATAACCGCAATAATATCCGCAAAAATAACCGCAATGATATCCGCAAAATTAACCGCAAATATTACAGCAAATTAACCGCAATAATATCCGCAAAAATAACCGCAAATATTACCGCAAAATAACCGCAATGATATCCGCAATAATAACCGCAATGATATCCGCAAAAATAACCGCAATAATATCCGCAAAATTAACCGCAAATATTACAGCAAAATAACCGCAATGATATCCGCAAAAATAACCGCAATAATATCCGCAAAAATAACCGCAATGATATCCGCAAAAATAACCGCAAATATTACCGCAAAATAACCGCAATGATATCAGCAAAAAATAACCGCAAATATCACCGCAAAATAACCGCAATGTTATCCGCAAAAATAACCGCAATAATATCCGCAAAAATAACCGCAAATATTACCGCAAAATAACCGCAATGATATCCGCAAAAATAACCGCAAATATCACCGCAAAATAACCGCAATGATATCCGCAAAAATAACCGCAAATATCACCGCAAAATAACCGCAATGATATCCGCAAAAAAAACCGCAAATATTACAGCAAAATAACCGCAATAATATCCGCAAAAATAACCGCAAATATTACCGCAAAATAACCGCAATGATATCCGCAAAAATAACCGCAAATATAACCGCAAAATAACCGCAATGATATCCGCAAAAATAACCGCAATGATATCCGCAAAAATAACCGCCATAATATCCGCAAAAATAACCGCAATTATATCCGCAAAAATAACCGCAAATATTACCGCAAAATAACCGCAATGATATCCGCAAAAATAACCGCAAATATCACCGCAAAATAACCGCAATGATATCCGCCAAAATATCCGCAATAATATCCACAAAAATAACCGCAATGATTTCCGCAAAATTAACCGCAAATATTACAGCAAAATAACCGCAATAATATCCGCAAAAATAACCGCAATAATATCCGCAAAAATAACCGCAATGATATCCGCAAAAATAACCGCAAATATTACAGCAAAATAACCGCAATAATATCCGCAAAAATAACCGCAAATATTACCGCAAAATAACCGCAATGATATCCGCAAAAATAACCGCAAATATCACCGCAAAATAACCGCAATGATATCCGCAAAAATAACCGCAATAATATCCGCAAAAATAACCATAAATATTACCGCAAAATAACCGCAATGATATCCGCAAAAATATCCGCAAATATCACCGCAAAATAACCGCAATGATATCCGCAAAAATAACCGCAATGATATCCGCAAAAATAACCGCAATAATATCCGCAAAAATAACCGCAATGATATCCGCAAAAATAACCGCAAATATTACCGCAAAATAACCGCAATGATATCCGCAAAAAAAACCGAAAATATCACCGCACAATAACCGCAATGATATCCGCAAAAATAACCGCAATGATATCCGCAAAAATAACCGCAAATATTACCGCAAAATAACCGCAATGATATCCGCAAAAATAACCGCAAATATCACCGCAAAAATAACCGCAATGATATCCGCAAAAATAACCGCAATGATATCCGCAAAAATAACCGCAATGATATCCGCAAAAATAACCGCAATTATATCCGCAAAAATAACCGCAATGATATCCGCAAAAATAACCGCAATGATATCCGCAAAAATAACCGCAATAATATCCGCAAAAATAACCGCATTGATATCTGCAAAAATAACCGCAAATATTACCGCAAAATAACCGCAATGATATCCGCAAAAATAACCGCAAATATCACCGCAAAATAACCGCAATGATATCCGCAAAAATAACCGCAATAATATCCGCAAAAATAACCGCAAATATCACCGCAAAATAACCGCAATGATATCCGCAAAAATAACCGCAAATATTACCGCAAAATAACCGCAATGATATCCGCAAAAATAACCGCAATGATATCCGCAAAAATAACCGCAATTATATCCGCAAAAATAACCGCAATGATATCCGCAAAAATAACCGCAATGATATCCGCAAAAATAACCGCAATAATATCCGCAAAAATAACCGCATTGATATCTGCAAAAATAACCGCAAATATTACCGCAAAATAACCGCAATGATATCCGCAAAAATAACCGCAAATATCACCGCAAAATAACCGCAATGATATCCGCAAAAATAACCGCAATGATATCCGCAAAAATAACCGCAAATATTACCGCAAAATAACCGCAATGATATCCGCAAAAATAACCGCAAATATCACCGCAAAATAACCGCAATGATATCCGCAAAAATAACCGCAATAATATCCGCAAAAATAACCGCAATGATATCCGCAAAATTAACCGCAAATATTACAGCAAATTAACCGCAATAATATCCGCAAAAATAACCGCAAATATTACCGCAAAATAACCGCAATGATATCCGCAAAAATAACCGCAAATATCACCGCAAAATAACCGCAATGATATCCGCAAAAATAACCGCAATGATATCCGCAAAAATAACCGCAATAATATCCGCAAAAATAACCGCAATGATATCCGCAAAAATAACCGCAAATATCACCGCAAAATAACCGCAATGATATCCGCAAAAATAACCGCAATGATATCCGCAAAAATAACCGCAATAATATCCGCAAAAATAACCGCAATGATATCTGCAAAAATAACCGCAAATATTACCGCAAAATAACCGCAATGATATCCGCAAAAATAACCGCAAATATCACCGCAAAATAACCGCATTGATATCCACAAAAATAACCGCAATAATATCCGCAAAAATAACCGCAATGATATCCGCAAAATTAACCGCAAATATTACAGCAAAATAACCGCAATAATATCCGCAAAAATAACCGCAAATATTACCGCAAAATAACCGCAATGATATCCGCAAAAATAAACGCAATAATATCCGCAAAAATAATCGCAAATGTTACCGCAAAATAACCGCAATGATATCCGCAAAAATAACCGCAATAATACCCGCTAAAATAACCGCAATAATATCCGCAAAAATAACAGCAATGATATCCGCAAAAATAACCGCAAATATTACCGCAAAATAACCGCAATGATATCCGCAAAAATAACCGCAAATATCACCGCAAAATAACCGCAATGATATCCGCAAAAATAACCGCAATGATATCCGCAAAAATAACCGCAATAATATCCGCAAAATTAACCGCAAATATTACAGCAAAATAACCGCAATGATATCCGCAAAAATAACCGCAATAATATCCGCAAAAATAACCGCAATGATATCCGCAAAAATAACCGCAATAATATCCGCAAAAATAACCGCAAATATTACCGCAAAATAACCGCAATGATATCCGCAAAAATAACCGCAATGATATCCGCAAAAATAACCGCAATAATATCCGCAAAAATAACCGCAATAATATCCGCAAAAATAACCGCAATTATATCCGCAAAAATAACCGCAATGATATCCGCAAAAATAACCGCAATAATATCCGCAAAAATAACCGCAAATATTACCGCAAAATAACCGCAATGATATCCGCAAAAATAACCGCAATAATATCCGCAAAAATAACCGCAAATATCACCGCAAAATAACCGCAATGATATCCGCAAAAATAACCGCAAATATTACCGCAAAATAACCGCAATGATATCCGCAAAAATAACCGCAATGATATCCGCAAAAATAACCGCAATTATATCCGCAAAAATAACCGCAATGATATCCGCAAAAATAACCGCAATGATATCCGCAAAAATAACCGCAATAATATCCGCCAAAATAACCGCAATGATATCTGCAAAAATAACCGCAAATATTACCGCAAAATAACCGCAATGATATCCGCAAAAATAACCGCAAATATCACCGCAAAATAACCGCAATGATATCCGCAAAAATAACCGCAATGATATCCGCAAAAATAACCGCAAATATTACCGCAAAATAACCGCAATGATATCCGCAAAAATAACCGCAAATATCACCGCAAAATAACCGCAATGATATCCGCAAAAATAACCGCAATAATATCCGCAAAAATAACCGCAATGATATCCGCAAAATTAACCGCAAATATTACAGCAAGTTAACCGCAATAATATCCGCAGAAATAACTGCAAATATTACCGCAAAATAACCGCAATGATATCCGCAAAAATAACCGCAAATATCACCGCAAAATAACCGCAATGATATCCGCAAAAATAACCGCAATGATATCCGCAAAAATAACCGCAATAATATCCGCAAAAATAACCGCAATGATATCTGCTAAAATAACCGCAAATATTACCGCAAAATAACCGCAATGATATCCGCAAAAATAACCGCAAATATCACCGCAAAATAACCGCAATGATATCCGCAAAAATAACCGCAATGATATCCGCAAAAATAACCGCAAATATTACCGCAAAATAACCGCAATGATATCCGCAAAAATAACCGCAAATATCACCGCAAAATAACCGCAATGATATCCGCAAAAATAACCGCAATAATATCCGCAAAAATAACCGCAATGATATCCGCAAAATTAACCGCAAATATTACAGCAAATTAACCGCAATAATATCCGCAAAAATAACCGCAAATATTACCGCAAAATAACCGCAATGATATCCGCAAAAATAACCGCAAATATCACCGCAAAATAACCGCAATGATATCCGCAAAAATAACCGCAATGATATCCGCAAAAATAACCGCAATAATATCCGCCAAAATAACCGCAAAGATATCTGCAAAAATAACCGCAAATATTACCGCACAATAACCGCAATGATATCCGCAAAAATAACCGCAAATATCACCGCAAAATAACCGCAATGATATCCGCAAAAATAACCGCAAAAATCACCGCAAAATAACCGCAATGATATCCGCAAAAAAAACCGAAAATATCACCGCACAATAACCGCAATGATATCCGCAAAAATAACCGCAATGATATCCGCAAAAATAACCGCAAATATTACCGCAAAATAACCGCAATGATATCCGCAAAAATAACCGCAAATATCACCGCAAAAATAACCGCAATGATATCCGCAAAAATAACCGCAATGATATCCGCAAAAATAACCGCAATGATATCCGCAAAAATAACCGCAATTATATCCGCAAAAATAACCGCAATGATATCCGCAAAAATAACCGCAATGATATCCGCAAAAATAACCGCAATAATATCCGCAAAAATAACCGCATTGATATCTGCAAAAATAACCGCAAATATTACCGCAAAATAACCGCAATGATATCCGCAAAAATAACCGCAAATATCACCGCAAAATAACCGCAATGATATCCGCAAAAATAACCGCAATAATATCCGCAAAAATAACCGCAAATATCACCGCAAAATAACCGCAATGATATCCGCAAAAATAACCGCAAATATTACCGCAAAATAACCGCAATGATATCCGCAAAAATAACCGCAATGATATCCGCAAAAATAACCGCAATTATATCCGCAAAAATAACCGCAATGATATCCGCAAAAATAACCGCAATGATATCCGCAAAAATAACCGCAATAATATCCGCAAAAATAACCGCATTGATATCTGCAAAAATAACCGCAAATATTACCGCAAAATAACCGCAATGATATCCGCAAAAATAACCGCAAATATCACCGCAAAATAACCGCAATGATATCCGCAAAAATAACCGCAATGATATCCGCAAAAATAACCGCAAATATTACCGCAAAATAACCGCAATGATATCCGCAAAAATAACCGCAAATATCACCGCAAAATAACCGCAATGATATCCGCAAAAATAACCGCAATAATATCCGCAAAAATAACCGCAATGATATCCGCAAAATTAACCGCAAATATTACAGCAAATTAACCGCAATAATATCCGCAAAAATAACCGCAAATATTACCGCAAAATAACCGCAATGATATCCGCAAAAATAACCGCAAATATCACCGCAAAATAACCGCAATGATATCCGCAAAAATAACCGCAATGATATCCGCAAAAATAACCGCAATAATATCCGCAAAAATAACCGCAATGATATCCGCAAAAATAACCGCAAATATCACCGCAAAATAACCGCAATGATATCCGCAAAAATAACCGCAATGATATCCGCAAAAATAACCGCAATAATATCCGCAAAAATAACCGCAATGATATCTGCAAAAATAACCGCAAATATTACCGCAAAATAACCGCAATGATATCCGCAAAAATAACCGCAAATATCACCGCAAAATAACCGCATTGATATCCACAAAAATAACCGCAATAATATCCGCAAAAATAACCGCAATGATATCCGCAAAATTAACCGCAAATATTACAGCAAAATAACCGCAATAATATCCGCAAAAATAACCGCAAATATTACCGCAAAATAACCGCAATGATATCCGCAAAAATAACCGCAATAATATCCGCAAAAATAATCGCAAATGTTACCGCAAAATAACCGCAATGATATCCGCAAAAATAACCGCAATAATACCCGCTAAAATAACCGCAATAATATCCGCAAAAATAACAGCAATGATATCCGCAAAAATAACCGCAAATATTACCGCAAAATAACCGCAATGATATCCGCAAAAATAACCGCAAATATCACCGCAAAATAACCGCAATGATATCCGCAAAAATAACCGCAATGATATCCGCAAAAATAACCGCAATAATATCCGCAAAATTAACCGCAAATATTACAGCAAAATAACCGCAATGATATCCGCAAAAATAACCGCAATAATATCCGCAAAAATAACCGCAATGATATCCGCAAAAATAACCGCAATAATATCCGCAAAAATAACCGCAAATATTACCGCAAAATAACCGCAATGATATCCGCAAAAATAACCGCAATGATATCCGCAAAAATAACCGCAATAATATCCGCAAAAATAACCGCAATAATATCCGCAAAAATAACCGCAATTATATCCGCAAAAATAACCGCAATGATATCCGCAAAAATAACCGCAATAATATCCGCAAAAATAACCGCAAATATTACCGCAAAATAACCGCAATGATATCCGCAAAAATAACCGCAATAATATCCGCAAAAATAACCGCAAATATCACCGCAAAATAACCGCAATGATATCCGCAAAAATAACCGCAAATATTACCGCAAAATAACCGCAATGATATCCGCAAAAATAACCGCAATGATATCCGCAAAAATAACCGCAATTATATCCGCAAAAATAACCGCAATGATATCCGCAAAAATAACCGCAATGATATCCGCAAAAATAACCGCAATAATATCCGCCAAAATAACCGCAATGATATCTGCAAAAATAACCGCAAATATTACCGCAAAATAACCGCAATGATATCCGCAAAAATAACCGCAAATATCACCGCAAAATAACCGCAATGATATCCGCAAAAATAACCGCAATGATATCCGCAAAAATAACCGCAAATATTACCGCAAAATAACCGCAATGATATCCGCAAAAATAACCGCAAATATCACCGCAAAATAACCGCAATGATATCCGCAAAAATAACCGCAATAATATCCGCAAAAATAACCGCAATGATATCCGCAAAATTAACCGCAAATATTACAGCAAGTTAACCGCAATAATATCCGCAGAAATAACTGCAAATATTACCGCAAAATAACCGCAATGATATCCGCAAAAATAACCGCAAATATCACCGCAAAATAACCGCAATGATATCCGCAAAAATAACCGCAATGATATCCGCAAAAATAACCGCAATAATATCCGCAAAAATAACCGCAATGATATCTGCTAAAATAACCGCAAATATTACCGCAAAATAACCGCAATGATATCCGCAAAAATAACCGCAAATATCACCGCAAAATAACCGCAATGATATCCGCAAAAATAACCGCAATGATATCCGCAAAAATAACCGCAAATATTACCGCAAAATAACCGCAATGATATCCGCAAAAATAACCGCAAATATCACCGCAAAATAACCGCAATGATATCCGCAAAAATAACCGCAATAATATCCGCAAAAATAACCGCAATGATATCCGCAAAATTAACCGCAAATATTACAGCAAATTAACCGCAATAATATCCGCAAAAATAACCGCAAATATTACCGCAAAATAACCGCAATGATATCCGCAAAAATAACCGCAAATATCACCGCAAAATAACCGCAATGATATCCGCAAAAATAACCGCAATGATATCCGCAAAAATAACCGCAATAATATCCGCCAAAATAACCGCAAAGATATCTGCAAAAATAACCGCAAATATTACCGCACAATAACCGCAATGATATCCGCAAAAATAACCGCAAATATCACCGCAAAATAACCGCAATGATATCCGCAAAAATAACCGCAAAAATCACCGCAAAATAACCGCAATGATATCCGCAAAATTAACCGCAATGATATCCGCAAAAATAACCGCAAATATTACCGCAAAATAACCGCAATGATATCCGCAAAAATAACCGCAAATATCACCGCAAAATAACCGCAATGATATCCGCAAAAATAACCGCAATAATATCCGCAAAAATAACCGCAATGATATCCGCAAAATTAACCGCAAATATTACAGCAAAATAACCGCAATAATATCCGCAAAAATAACCGCAAATATTACCGCAAAATAACCGCAATGATATCCGCAAAAATAACCGCAATAATATCCGCAAAAATAACCGCAAATGTTACCGCAACATAACCGCAATGATATCCGCAAAAATAACCGCAATAATATCCGCTAAAATAACCGCAATAATATCCGCAAAAATAACAGCAATGATATCCGCAAAAATAACCGCAAGTATTACCGCAAAATAACCGCAATGATATCCGCAAAAATAACCGCAAATATCACCGCAAAATAACCGCAATGATATCCGCAAAAATAACCGCAATGATATCCGCAAAAATAACCGCAATAATATCCGCAAAATTAACCGCAAATATTACAGCAAAATAACCGCAATGATATCCGCAAAAATAACCGCAATAATATCCGCAAAAATAACCGCAATGATATCCGCAAAAATAACCGCAAATATTACCGCAAAATAACCGCAATGATATCCGCAAAAATAACCGCAAATATCACCGCAAAATAACCGCAATGATATCCGCAAAAATAACCGCAATAATATCCGCAAAATAACCGCAATGATATCCGCAAAAATATACGCAAATATTACAGCAAAATAACCGCAATAATATCCGCAAAAATAACCGCAAATATTACCGCAAAATAACCGCAATGATATCCGCAAAAATAACCGCAATAATATCCTCAAAAATAACCGCAATGATATCCGCAAAATTAACCGCAAATATTACAGCAAAATAACCGCAATAATATCCGCAAAAATAACCGCAATAATATCCGCAAAAATAACCGCAATGATATCCGCAAAAATAACCGCAATAATTACCGCAAAATAACCGCAATGATATCCGCAAAAATAACCGCAAATATCACCGCAAAATAACCGCAATGATATCCGCAAAAATAACCGCAATGATATCCGCAAAAATAACCGCAATAATATCCGCAAAAATAACCGCAATAATATCCGCAAAAATAACCGCAATATTACCGCAAAATAACCGCAATGATATCCGCAAAAATAACCGCAAATATCACCGCAAAATAACCGCAATGATATCCGCAAAAATAACCGCAATAATATCCACAAAAATAACCGCAATGATATCCGCAAAATTAACCGCAAATATTACAGCAAAATAACCACAATAATATCCGCAAAAATAACCGCAATAATATCCGCAAAAATAACCGCAATGATATCCGCAAAAATAACCGCAAATATTACCGCAAAATAACCGCAATAATATCCGCAAAAATAACCGCAATAATATCCGCAAAAATAACCGCAATGATATCCGCAAAAATAACCGCAATAATATCCGCAAAATTAACCGCAAATATTACAGCAAAATAACCGCAATGATATCCGCAAAAATAACCGCAAATATCACCGCAAAATAACCGCAATGATATCCGCAAAAATAACCGCAAATATCACCGCAAAATAACCGCAATAATATCCGCAAAATTAACCGCAAATATTACAGCAAAATAACCGCTATGATATCCGCAAAAATAACCGCAATAATATCCGCAAAAATAACCGCAAATGTTACCGCAAAATAACCGCAATGATATCCGTAAAAATAACCGCAATAATATCCGCAAAAATAACCGCAAATATTACAGCAAAATAACCGCAATGATATCCGCAAAAATAACCGCAATAATATCCGCAAAAATAACCGCAATGATATCCGCAAAAATAACCGCAAATATTACCGCAAAATAACCGCAATGATATCCGCAAAAATAACCGCAAATATCACCGCTAAATAACCGCAATAATAATATCCGCAAAATTAACCGCAAATATTACAGCAAAATAACCGCAATGATATCCGCAAAAATAACCGCAATAATATCTGCAAAAATAACCGCAAATGTTACCGCAAAATAACCGCAATGATATCCGCAAAAATAACCGCAATAATATCCGCAAAAATAACCGCAAATATTACAGCAAAATAACCGCAATGATATCCGCAAAAATAACCGCAAATATCACCGCAAAATAACCGCAATGATATCCGCAAAAATAACCGCAATAATATCCGCAAATATTACCGCAAAATAACCGCAATGATATCCGCAAAAATAACCGCAAATATCACCGCAAAATAACCGCAATGATATCCGCAAAAATAACCGCAATGATATCCGCAAAAATAACCGCAAATATCACCGCAAAATAACCGCAATGATATCCGCAAAAATAACCGCAATAATATCCGCCAAAATAACCGCAAAGATATCTGCAAAAATAACCGCAAATATTACCGCACAATAACCGCAATGATATCCGCAAAAATAACCGCAAATATCACCGCAAAATAACCGCAATGATATCCGCAAAAATAACCGCAAAAATCACCGCAAAATAACCGCAATGATATCCGCAAAAATAACCGCAATGATATCCGCAAAAATAACCGCAATAATATCCGCAAAAATAACCGCAATGATATCCGCAAAATTAACCGCAAATATTAGAGCAAAATAACCGCAAAAATATCCGCAAAAATAACCGCAAATATTACCGCCAAATAACCGCAATGATATCCGCAAAAATAACCGCACTAATATCCGCAAAAATAACCGCAATGATATCTGCAAAAATAACCGCAAATATTACCGCAAAATAACCGCAATGATATCCGCAAAAATAACCGCAAATATCACCGCAAAATAACCGCAATGATATCCGCAAAAATAACCGCAATGATATCCGCAAAAATAACCGCAAATATTACCGCAAAATAACCGCAATGATATCCGCAAAAATAACCGCAAATATCACCGCAAAATAACCGCAATGATATCCGCAAAAATAACCGCAATGATATCCGCAAAAATAACCGCAATAATATCCGCCAAAATAACCGCAAAGATATCTGCAAAAATAACCGCAAATATTACCGCAAAATAACCGCAATGATATCCGCAAAAATAACCGCAAATATCACCGCAAAATAACCGCAATGATATCCGCAAAAATAACCGCAAAAATCACCGCAAAATAACCGCAATGATATCCGCAAAATTAACCGCAATGATATCCGCAAAAATAACCGCAAATATTACCGCAAAATAACCGCAATGATATCCGCAAAAATAACCGCAAATATCACCGCAAAATAACCGCAATGATATCCGCAAAAATAACCGCAATAATATCCGCAAAAATAACCGCAATGATATCCGCAAAATTAACCGCAAATATTACAGCAAAATAACCGCAATAATATCCGCAAAAATAACCGCAAATATTACCGCAAAATAACCGCAATGATATCCGCAAAAATAACCGCAATAATATCCGCAAAAATAACCGCAAATGTTACCGCAACATAACCGCAATGATATCCGCAAAAATAACCGCAATAATATCCGCTAAAATAACCGCAATAATATCCGCAAAAATAACAGCAATGATATCCGCAAAAATAACCGCAAGTATTACCGCAAAATAACCGCAATGATATCCGCAAAAATAACCGCAAATATCACCGCAAAATAACCGCAATGATATCCGCAAAAATAACCGCAATGATATCCGCAAAAATAACCGCAATAATATCCGCAAAATTAACCGCAAATATTACAGCAAAATAACCGCAATGATATCCGCAAAAATAACCGCAATAATATCCGCAAAAATAACCGCAATAATATCCGCAAAAATAACCGCAATGATATCCGCAAAAATAACCGCAATAATATCCGCAAAAATAACCGCAAATGTTACCGCAAAATAACCGCATTGATATCCGCAAAAATAACCGCAATAATATCCGCAAAAATAACCGCAATAATATCCGCAAAAATAACCGCAATGATATCCGCAAAAATAACCGCAAATATTACCGCAAAATAACCGCAATGATATCCGCAAAAATAACCGCAAATATCACCGCAAAATAACCGCAATGATATCCGCAAAAATAACCGCAATGATATCCGCAAAAATAACCGCAATAATATCCGCAAAAATAACCGCAATGATATCCGCAAAATTAACCGCAAATATTAGAGCAAAATAACCGCAAAAATATCCGCAAAAATAACCGCAAATATTACCGCCAAATAACCGCAATGATATCCGCAAAAATAACCGCACTAATATCCGCAAAAATAACCGCAATGATATCTGCAAAAATAACCGCAAATATTACCGCAAAATAACCGCAATGATATCCGCAAAAATAACCGCAAATATCACCGCAAAATAACCGCAATGATATCCGCAAAAATAACCGCAATGATATCCGCAAAAATAACCGCAAATATTACCGCAAAATAACCGCAATGATATCCGCAAAAATAACCGCAAATATCACCGCAAAATAACCGCAATGATATCCGCAAAAATAACCGCAAATATCACCGCAAAATAACCGCAATGATATCCGCAAAACTAACCGCAATAATATCCGCAAAAATAACCGCAAATATTACCGCAAAATAACCGCAATGATATCCGCAAAAATGACCGCAAATATCACCGCAAAAAAACCGCAATGATATCCGCAAAAATAACCGCAAATATCACCGCAAAATAACCGCTATGATATCCGCAAAAATAACCGCAAATATTACCGCATAATAACCGCAATGATATCCGCAAAAATAACCGCAAATATCACCGCAAAATAACCGCAATGATATCCGCAAAAATAACCGCAATAATATCCGCAAAAATAACCGCAAATGTTACCGCAAAATAACCGCAATGATATCCGCAAAAATAACCGCAATAATATCCGCAAAAATAACCGCAATAATATCCGCAAAAATAACCGCAATGATATCCGCAAAAATAACCGCACATATCACCGCAAAATAACCGCAATGATATCCGCAAAAATAACCGCAAATATCACCGCAAAATAACCGCAATGATATCCGCAAAAATAACCGCAATAATATCCGCAAACTTAACCGCAAATATTACAGCAAAATAACCGCAATGATATCCGCAAAAATAACCGCAATAATATCCGCAAAAATAACCGCAATAATATCCGCAAAAATAACCGCAATGATATCCGCAAAAATAACCGCAATAATATCCGCAAAAATAACCGCAAATGTTACCGCAAAATAACCGCATTGATATCCGCAAAAATAACCGCAATAATATCCGCAAAAATAACCGCAATAATATCCGCAAAAATAACCGCAATGATATCCGCAAAAATAACCGCAAATATTACCGCAAAATAACCGCAATGATATCCGCAAAAATAACCGCAAATATCACCGCAAAATAACCGCAATGATATCCGCAAAAATAACCGCAATGATATCCGCAAAAATAACCGCAATAATATCCGCAAAAATAACCGCAATGATATCCGCAAAAATAACCGCAATGATATCCGCAAAAATAACCGCAATAATATCCGCAAAAATAACCGCAATGATATCCGCAAAAATAACTGCAAATATTACCGCAAAATAACCGCAATGATATCCGCAAAAATAACCGCAAATATCACCGCAAAATAACCGCAATGATATCCGCAAAAATAACCGCAATAATATCCGCAAAAATAACCGCAATGATATCTGCAAAAATAACCGCAAATATTACCGCAAAATAACCGCAATGATATCCGCAAAAATAACCGCAATGATATCCGCAAAAATAACCGCAATAATATCCGCAAAAATAACCGCAATGATATCCGCAAAATTAACCGCAAATATTAGAGCAAAATAACCGCAAAAATATCCGCAAAAATAACCGCAAATATTACCGCCAAATAACCGCAATGATATCCGCAAAAATAACCGCACTAATATCCGCAAAAATAACCGCAATGATATCTGCAAAAATAACCGCAAATATTACCGCAAAATAACCGCAATGATATCCGCAAAAATAACCGCAAATATCACCGCAAAATAACCGCAATGATATCCGCAAAAATAACCGCAATGATATCCGCAAAAATAACCGCAAATATTACCGCAAAATAACCGCAATGATATCCGCAAAAATAACCGCAAATATCACCGCAAAATAACCGCAATGATATCCGCAAAAATAACCGCAAATATCACCGCAAAATAACCGCAATGATATCCGCAAAACTAACCGCAATAATATCCGCAAAAATAACCGCAAATATTACCGCAAAATAACCGCAATGATATCCGCAAAAATGACCGCAAATATCACCGCAAAAAAACCGCAATGATATCCGCAAAAATAACCGCAAATATCACCGCAAAATAACCGCAATGATATCCGCAAAAATAACCGCAAATATTACCGCATAATAACCGCAATGATATCCGCAAAAATAACCGCAAATATCACCGCAAAATAACCGCAATGATATCCGCAAAAATAACCGCAATAATATCCGCAAAAATAACCGCAAATGTTACCGCAAAATAACCGCAATGATATCCGCAAAAATAACCGCAATAATATCCGCAAAAATAACCGCAATAATATCCGCAAAAATAACCGCAATGATATCCGCAAAAATAACCGCACATATCACCGCAAAATAACCGCAATGATATCCGCAAAAATAACCGCAAATATCACCGCAAAATAACCGCAATGATATCCGCAAAAATAACCGCAATAATATCCGCAAACTTAACCGCAAATATTACAGCAAAATAACCGCAATGATATCCGCAAAAATAACCGCAATAATATCCGCAAAAATAACCGCAATAATATCCGCAAAAATAACCGCAATGATATCCGCAAAAATAACCGCAATAATATCCGCAAAAATAACCGCAAATGTTACCGCAAAATAACCGCATTGATATCCGCAAAAATAACCGCAATAATATCCGCAAAAATAACCGCAATAATATCCGCAAAAATAACCGCAATGATATCCGCAAAAATAACCGCAAATATTACCGCAAAATAACCGCAATGATATCCGCAAAAATA
The DNA here is from genome assembly GCA_958496175.1 of Sisyra terminalis. NCBI lineage: Eukaryota > Metazoa > Arthropoda > Insecta > Neuroptera > Sisyridae > Sisyra > Sisyra terminalis. The sequence goes on along the minus strand of OY292279.1, from coordinate 471,353 downwards.
ACCGCAAATATCACCGCAAAATAACCGCAATGATATCCGCAAAAATAACCGCAATGATATCCGCAAAAATAACCGCAATAATATCCGCAAAAATAACCGCAATGATATCCGCAAAAATAACTGCAAATATTACCGCAAAATAACCGCAATGATATCCGCAAAAATAACCGCAAATATCACCGCAAAATAACCGCAATGATATCCGCAAAAATAACCGCAATAATATCCGCAAAAATATCCGCAAATATTACCGCAATGATATCCGCAAAAATAACCGCAAATATCACCGCAAAATAACCGCAATGATATCCGCAAAAATAACCGCAATAATATCCGCAAAAATAACCGCAATGATATCCGCAAAAATAACCGCAAATATTACCGCAAAATAACCGCAATAATATCCGCAAAAATAACCGCAAATGATACCGCAAAATAACCGCAATGATATCCGCAAAAATAACCGCAATAATATCCGCAAAAATAACCGCAATGATATCCGCAAAAATAACCGCAATAATATCCGCAAAAATAACCGCAATGATATCCGCAAAAATAACCGCAAATATTACCGCAAAATAACCGCAATGATATCCGCAAAAATAACCGCTAATATCACCTAAAATAACCGCAATGATATCCGCAAAAATAACCGCAAATATTACCGCAAAATAACCGCAATGATATCCGCAAAAATAACCGCAAATATCACCGCAAAATAACCGCAATGATATCCGCAAAAATAACCGCAATAATATCCGCCAAATAAACCATAAATATTACCGCAAAATAACCGCAATGATATCCGCAAAAATAACCGCAAATATCACCGCAAAATAACCGCAATGATATCCGCAAAAATAACCGCAAATATTACAGCAAAATAACCGCAATAATATCCGCAAAAATAACCGCAAATATTACCGCAAAATAACCGCAATGATATCCGCAAAAATAACCGCAAATATCACCGCAATATAACCGCAATGATATCCGCAAAAATAACCGCAATAATATCCGCAAAAATAACCATAAATATTACCGCAAAATAACCGCAATGATATCCGCAAAAATAACCGCAAATATCACCGCAAAATAACCGCAATGATATCCGCAAAAATAACCGCAATGATATCCGCAAAAATAACCGCAATAATATCCGCAAAAATAACCGCAATGATATCCGCAAAAATAACCGCAAATATTACCGCAAAATAACCGCAATGATATCCGCAAAAAAAACCGCAAATATCACCGCACAATAACCGCAATGATATCCGCAAAAATAACCGCAATGATATCCGCAAAAATAACCGCAAATATTACCGCAAAATAACCGCAATGATATCCGCAAAAATAACCGCAAATATCACCGCAAAATAACCGCAATGATATCCGCAAAAATAACCGCAATAATATCCGCAAAAATAACCGCAATAATATCCGCAAAAATAACCGCAATGATATCCGCAAAAATAACCGCAATTATATCCGCAAAAATAACCGCAATGATATCCGCAAAAATAACCGCAATAATATCCGCAAAAATAACCGCAAATATTACCGCAAAATAACCGCAATGATATCCGCAAAAATAACCGCAATAATATCCGCAAAAATAACCGCAAATATCACCGCAAAATAACCGCAATGATATCCGCAAAAATAACCGCAAATATTACCGCAAAATAACCGCAATGATATCCGCAAAAATAACCGCAATGATATCCGCAAAAATAACCGCAATTATATCCGCAAAAATAACCGCAATGATATCCGCAAAAATAACCGCAATGATATCCGCAAAAATAACCGCAATAATATCCGCAAAAATAACCGCAATGATATCTGCAAAAATAACCGCAAATATTACCGCAAAATAACCGCAATGATATCCGCAAAAATAACCGCAAATATCACCGCGAAATAACCGCAATGATATCCGCAAAAATAACCGCAATAATATCCGCAAAAATAACCGCAAATATTACCGCAAAATAACCGCAATGATATCCGCAAAAATAACCGCAATAATATCCGCAAAAATAACCGCAATGATATCCGCAAAAATAACCGCAAATATTACCGCAAAATAACCGCAATAATATCCGCAAAAATAACCGCAAATGATACCGCAAAATAACCGCAATGATATCCGCAAAAATAACCGCAATAATATCCGCAAAAATAACCGCAATAATATCCGCAAAAATAACCGCAATAATATCCGCAAAAATAACCGCAATGATATCCGCAAAAATAACCGCAAATATTACCGCAAAATAACCGCAATGATATCCGCAAAAATAACCGCAATGATATCCGCAAAAATAACCGCAATTATATCCGCAAAAATAACCGCAATGATATCCGCAAAAATAACCGCAATGATATCCGCAAAAATAACCGCAATAATATCCGCAAAAATAACCGCAATGATATCTGCAAAAATAACCGCAAATATTACCGCAAAATAACCGCAATGATATCCGCAAAAATAACCGCAAATATCACCGCGAAATAACCGCAATGATATCCGCAAAAATAAACGCAATAATATCCGCAAAAATAACCGCAAATATCACCGCAAAATAACCGCAATGATATCCGTAAAAATAACCGCAATAATATCCGCAAAAATAACCGCAATGATATCCGCAAAAATAACCGCAAATATTACCGCAAAATAACCGCAATAATATCCGCAAAAATAACCGCAAATGATACCGCAAAATAACCGCAATGATATCCGCAAAAATAACCGCAATAATATCCGCAAAAATAACCGCAATGATATCCGCAAAAATAACCGCAATAATATCCGCAAAAATAACCGCAATGATATCCGCAAAAATAACCGCAAATATTACCGCAAAATAACCGCAATGATATCCGCAAAAATAACCGCTAATATCACCGCAAAATAACCGCAATGATATCCGCAAAAATAACCGCAAATATTACCGCAAAATAACCGCAATGATATCCGCAAAAATAACCGCAAATATCACCGCAAAATAACCGCAATGATATCCGCAAAAATAACCGCAATAATATCCGCCAAAATAACCATAAATATTACCGCAAAATAACCGCAATGATATCCGCAAAAATAACCGCAAATATCACCGCAAAATAACCGCAATGATATCCGCAAAAATAACCGCAATAATATCCGCAAAAATAACCGCAATGATATCTGCAAAAATAACCGCAAATATTACCGCAAAATAACCGCAATGATATCCGCAAAAATAACCGCAAATATCACCGCAAAATAACCGCAATGATATCCGCAAAAATAACCGCAATGATATCCGCAAAAATAACCGCAATAATATCCGCAAAAATAACCGCAATGATATCTGCAAAAATAACCGCAAATATTACCGCAAAATAACCGCAATGATATCCGCAAAAATAACCGCAAATATCACCGCAAAATAACCGCAATGATATCCGCAAAATTAACCGCAATGATATCCGCAAAAATAACCGCAAATATTACCGCAAAATAACCGCAATGATATCCGCAAAAATAACCGCAAATATCACCGCAAAATAACCGCAATGATATCCGCAAAAATAACCGCAATAATATCCGCAAAAATAACCGCAATGATTTCCGCAAAATTAACCGCAAATATTACAGCAAAATAACCGCAATAATATCCGCAAAAATAACCGCAAAAATTACTGCAAAATAACCGCAATGATATCCGCAAAAATAACCGCAAATATCACCGCAAAATAACCGCAATGATATCCGCAAAAATAACCGCAATGATATCCGCAAAAATAACCGCAATAATATCCGCAAAAATAACCGCAATGATATCTGCAAAAATAACCGCAAATATTACCGCAAAATAACCGCAATGATATCCGCAAAAATAACCGCAAATATCACCGCAAAATAACCGCAATGATATCCGCAAAAATAACCGCAATGATATCCGCAAAAATAACCGCAATAATATCCGCAAAAATAACCGCAATGATATCTGCAAAAATAACCGCAAATATTACCGCAAAATAACCGCAATGATATCCGCAAAAATAACCGCAAATATCACCGCAAAATAACCGCAATGATATCCGCAAAATTAACCGCAATGATATCCGCAAAAATAACCGCAAATATTACCGCAAAATAACCGCATTGATATCCGCAAAAATAACCGCAATAATATCCGCAAAAATAACCGCAAATGTTACCGCAAAATAACCGCAATGATATCCGCAAAAATAACCGCAATAATATCCGCTAAAATAACCGCAATAATATCCGCAAAAATAACAGCAATGATATCCGCAAAAATAACCGCAAGTATTACCGCAAAATAACCGCAATGATATCCGCAAAAATAACCGCAAATATCACCGCAAAATAACCGCAATGATATCCGCAAAAATAACCGCAATGATATCCGCCAAAATAACCGCAATAATATCCGCAAAAATAACCGCAAATATTACAGCAAAATAACCGCAATAATATCCGCAAAAATAACCGCAAATATTACCGCAAAATAACCGCAATGATATCCGCAAAAATAACCGCAAATATCACCGCAAAATAACCGCAATGATATCCGCAAAAATAACCGCAATAATATCCGCAAAAATAACCATAAATACTACCGCAAAATAACCGCAATGATATCCGCAAAAATAACCGCAAATATCACCGCAAAATAACCGCAATGATATCCGCAAAAATAACCGGAATGATATCCGCAAAAATAACCGCAATAATATCCGCAAAAATAACCGCAATGATATCCGCAAAAATAACCGCAAATATTACCGCAAAATAACCGCAATGATATCCGCAAAAATAACCGCAATAATATCCGCAAAAATAACCGCAAATATTACCGCAAAATAACCGCAATGATATCCGCAAAAATAACCGCAAATATCACCGCAAAATAACCGCAATGATATCCGCAAAAATAACCGCAAATATCACCGCAAAATAACCGCAATGATATCCGCAAAAATAACCGCAATAATATCCGCAAAAATAACCGCAATATTATCCGCAAAAATAACCGCAATGATATCCGCAAAAATAACCGCAATTATATCCGCAAAAATAACCGCAATGATATCCGCAAAAATAACCGCAATAATATCCGCAAAAATAACCGCAAATATTACCGCAAAATAACCGCAATGATATCCGCAAAAATAACCGCAATAATATCCGCAAAAATAACCGCAAATATCACCGCAAAATAACCGCAATGATATCCGCAAAAATAACCGCAAATATTACCGCAAAATAACCGCAATGGTATCCGCCAAAATAACCGCAATGATATCCGCAAAAATAACCGCAAATATTACCGCAAAATAACCGCAATGATATCCGCCAAAATAACCGCAATGATATCCGCAAAAATAACCGCAAATATTACCGCAAAATAACCGCAATGATATCCGCAAAAATAACCGCAAATATCACCGCAAAATAACCGCAATGATATCCGCAAAAATAACCGCAATAATATCCGCAAAAATAACCGCAATGATTTCCGCAAAATTAACCGCAAATATTACAGCAAAATAACCGCAATAATATCCGCAAAAATAACCGCAAAAATTACCGCAAAATAACCGCAATGATATCCGCAAAAATAACCGCAAATATCACCGCAAAATAACCGCAATGATATCCGCAAAAATAACCGCAATGATATCCGCAAAAATAACCGCAATAATATCCGCAAAAATAACCGCAATGATATCTGCAAAAATAACCGCAAATATTACCGCAAAATAACCGCAATGATATCCGCAAAAATAACCGCAAATATCACCGCAAAATAACCGCAATGATATCCGCAAAAATAACCGCAATGATATCCGCAAAAATAACCGCAATAATATCCGCAAAAATAACCGCAATGATATCTGCAAAAATAACCGCAAATATTACCGCAAAATAACCGCAATGATATCCGCAAAAATAACCGCAAATATCACCGCAAAATAACCGCAATGATATCCGCAAAATTAACCGCAATGATATCCGCAAAAATAACCGCAAATATTACCACAAAATAACCGCAATGATATCCGCAAAAATAACCGCAAATATCACCGCAAAATAACCGCAATGATATCCGCCAAAATAACCGCAATAATATCCGCAAAAATAACCGCAATGATATCCGCAAAATTATCCGCAAATATTACAGCAAAATAACCGCAATAATATCCGCAAAAATAACCGCAAATATTACCGCAAAATAACCGCATTGATATCCGCAAAAATAACCGCAATAATATCCGCAAAAATAACCGCAAATGTTACCGCAAAATAACCGCAATGATATCCGCAAAAATAACCGCAATAATATCCGCTAAAATAACCGCAATAATATCCGCAAAAATAACAGCAATGATATCCGCAAAAATAACCGCAAGTATTACCGCAAAATAACCGCAATGATATCCGCAAAAATAACCGCAAATATCACCGCAAAATAACCGCAATGATATCCGCAAAAATAACCGCAATGATATCCGCCAAAATAACCGCAATAATATCCGCAAAATTAACCGCAAATATTACAGCAAAATAACCGCAATGATATCCGCAAAAATAACCGCAATAATATCCGCAAAAATAACCGCAATGATATCCGCAAAAATAACCGCAAATATTACCGCAAAATAACCGCAATGATATCCGCAAATATAACCGCAAATATCACCGCAAAATAACCGCAATGATATCCGCAAAAATAACCGCAATAATATCCGCAAAAATAACCGCAAATATTACCGCAAAATAACCGCAATGATATCCGCAAAAATAACCGCAAATATCACCGCAAAATAACCGCAATGATATCCGCAAAAATAACCGCTAATATCACCGCAAAATATCCGCAATGATATCCGCAAAAATAACCGCAAATATTACAGCAAAATAACCGCAATAATATCCGCAAAAATAACCGCAAATATTACCGCAAAATAACCGCAATGATATCCGCAAAAATAACCGCAATAATATCCGCAAAAATAACCGCAATGATATCTGCAAAAATAACCGCAAATATTACCGCAAAATAACCGCAATGATATCCGCAAAAATAACCGCAAATATCACCGCGAAATAACCGCAATGATATCCGCAAAAATAACCGCAATAATATCCGCAAAAATAACCGCAAATATCAACGCAAAATAACCGCAATGATATCCGCAAAAATAACCGCAATAATATCCGCAAAAATAACCGCAATGATATCCGCAAAAATAACCGCAAATATTACCGCAAAATAACCGCAATAATATCCGCAAAAATAACCGCAAATGATACCGCAAAATAACCGCAATGATATCCGCAAAAATAACCGCAATAATATCCGCAAAAATAACCGCAATGATATCCGCAAAAATAACCGCAATAATATCCGCAAAAATAACCGCAATGATATCCGCAAAAATAACCGCAAATATTACCGCAAAATAACCGCAATGATATCCGCAAAAATAACCGCTAATATCACCGCAAAATAACCGCAATGATATCCGCAAAAATAACCGCAAATATTACCGCAAAATAACCGCAATGATATCCGCAAAAATAACCGCAAATATCACCGCAAAATAACCGCAATGATATCCGCAAAAATAACCGCAATAATATCCGCCAAAATAACCATAAATATTACCGCAAAATAACCGCAATGATATCCGCAAAAATAACCGCAAATATCACCGCAAAATAACCGCAATGATATCCGCAAAAATAACCGCAAATATCACCGCAAAATAACCGCAATGATATCCGCAAAAATAACCGCAAATATTACAGCAAAATAACCGCAATAATATCCGCAAAAATAACCGCAAATATTACCGCAAAATAACCGCAATGATATCCGCAAAAATAACCGCAAATATCACCGCAAAATAACCGCAATGATATCCGTAAAAATAACCGCAATAATATCCGCAAAAATAACCATAAATACTACCGCAAAATAACCGCAATGATATCCGCAAAAATAACCGCAAATATCACCGCAAAATAACCGCAATGATATCCGCAAAAATAACCGCAATGATATCCGCAAAAATAACCGCAATAATATCCGCAAAAATAACCGCAATGATATCCGCAAAAATAACCGCAAATATTACCGCAAAATAACCGCAATGATATCCGCAAAAATAACCGCAATAATATCCGCAAAAATAACCGCAAATATTACCGCAAAATAACCGCAATGATATCCGCAAAAATAACCGCAAATATCACCGCAAAATAACCGCAATGATATCCGCAAAAATAACCGCAAATATCACCGCAAAATAACCGCAATGATATCCGCAAATATAACCGCAATAATATCCGCAAAAATAACCGCAATATTATCCGCAAAAATAACCGCAATGATATCCGCAAAAATAACCGCAATTATATCCGCAAAAATAACCGCAATGATATCCGCAAAAATAACCGCAATAATATCCGCAAAAATAACCGCAAATATTACCGCAAAATAACCGCAATGATATCCGCAAAAATAACCGCAATAATATCCGCAAAAATAACCGCAAATATCACCGCAAAATAACCGCAATGATATCCGCAAAAATAACCGCAAATATTACCGCAAAATAACCGCAATGATATCCGCCAAAATAACCGCAATGATATCCGCAAAAATAACCGCAATTATATCCGCAAAAATAACCGCAATGATATCCGCAAAAATAACCGCAATGATATCCGCAAAAATAACCGCAATAATATCCGCAAAAATAACCGCAATGATATCTGCAAAAATAACCGCAAATATTACCGCAAAATAACTGCAATGATATCCGCAAAAATAACCGCAAATATCACCGCGAAATAACCGCAATGATATCCGCAAAAATAACGGCAATGATATCCGCAAAAATAACCGCAAATATTACCGCAAAATAACCGCAATGATATCCGCAAAAATAACCGCAAATATCACCGCAAAATAACCGCAATGATATCCGCAAAAATAACCGCAATAATATCCGCAAAAATAACCGCAATGATTTCCGCAAAATTAACCGCAAATATTACAGCAAAATAACCGCAATAATATCCGCAAAAATAACCGCAAAAATTACCGCAAAATAACCGCAATGATATCCGCAAAAATAACCGCAAATATCACCGCAAAATAACCGCAATGATATCCGCAAAAATAACCGCAATGATATCCGCAAAAATAACCGCAATAATATCCGCAAAAATAACCGCAATGATATCTGCAAAAATAACCGCAAATATTACCGCAAAATAACCGCAATGATATCCGCAAAAATAACCGCAAATATCACCGCAAAATAACCGCAATGATATCCGCAAAAATAACCGCAATGATATCCGCAAAAATAACCGCAATAATATCCGCAAAAATAACCGCAATGATATCTGCAAAAATAACCGCAAATATTACCGCAAAATAACCGCAATGATATCCGCAAAAATAACCGCAAATATCACCGCAAAATAACCGCAATGATATCCGCAAAATTAACCGCAATGATATCCGCAAAAATAACCGCAAATATTACCGCAAAATAACCGCAATGATATCCGCAAAAATAACCGCAAATATCACCGCAAAATAACCGCAATGATATCCGCAAAAATAACCGCAATAATATCCGCAAAAATAACCGCAATGATATCCGCAAAATTAACCGCAAATATTACCGCAAAATAACCGCATTGATATCCGCAAAAATAACCGCAATAATATCCGCAAAAATAACCGCAAATGTTACCGCAAAATAACCGCAATGATATCCGCAAAAATAACCGCAATAATATCCGCTAAAATAACCGCAATAATATCCGCAAAAATAACAGCAATGATATCCGCAAAAATAACCGCAAGTATTACCGCAAAATAACCGCAATGATATCCGCAAAAATAACCGCAAATATCACCGCAAAATAACCGCAATGATATCCGCAAAAATAACCGCAATGATATCCGCCAAAATAACCGCAATAATATCCGCAAAATTAACCGCAAATATTACAGCAAAATAACCGCAATGATATCCGCAAAAATAACCGCAATAATATCCGCAAAAATAACCGCAATGATATCCGCAAAAATAACCGCAAATATTACCGCAAAATAACCGCAATGATATCCGCAAATATAACCGCAAATATCACCGCAAAATAACCGCAATGATATCCGCAAAAATAACCGCAATAATATCCGCAAAAATAACCGCAAATATTACCGCAAAATAACCGCAATGATATCCGCAAAAATAACCGCAAATATCACCGCAAAATAACCGCAATGATATCCGCAAAAATAACCGCTAATATCACCGCAAAATATCCGCAATGATATCCGCAAAAATAACCGCAAATATTACAGCAAAATAACCGCAATAATATCCGCAAAAATAACCGCAAATATTACCGCAAAATAACCGCAATGATATCCGCAAAAATAACCGCAAATATCACCGCAAAATAACCGCAATGATATCCGCAAAAATAACCGCAATGATATCCGCAAAAATAACCGCAATAATATCCGCAAAAATAACCGCAATAATATCCGCAAAAATAACCGCAAATATTACCGCAAAATAACCGCAATGATATCCGCTAAATTAACCGCAAATATCACCGCAAAATAACCGCAATGATATCCGCAAAAATAACCGCAATAATATCCTCTAAAATAACCGCAATGATATCCGCTAAATTAACCGCAAATATTACAGCAAAATAACCGCAATAATATCCGCAAAAAAAACCGCAATAATATCCGCAAAAATAACCGCAATGATATCCGCAAAAATAACCGCAATGATATCCGCAAAAATAACCGCAATAATATCCGCAAAAATAACCGCAATAATATCCGCAAAAATAACCGCAATATTACCGCAAAATAACCGCAATGATATCCGCAAAAATAACCGCAAATATCACCGCAAAATAACCGCAATGATATCCGCAAAAATAACCGCAATAATATCCACAAAAATAACCGCAATGATATCCGCAAAATTAACCGCAAATATTACAGCAAAATAACCGCAATAATATCCGCAAAAATAACCGCAATAATATCCGCAAAAATAACCGCAATGATATCCGCAAAAATAACCGCAATAATATCCGCAAAAATAACCGCAATTATATCCGCAAAAATAACCGCAATGATATCCGCAGAAAAAACCGCAATAATATCCGCAAAATTAACCGCAAATATTACAGCAAAATAACCGCAATGATATCCGCAAAAATAACCGCAATAATATCCGCAAAAATAACCGCAATGATATCCGCAAAAATAACCGCAAATATCACCGCAAAATAACCGCAATGATATCCGCAAAAATAACCGCAAATATTACCGCAAAATAACCGCAATGATATCCGCTAAAATAACCGCAAATATTACAGCAAAATAACCGCAATAATATCCGCAAAAATAACCGCAAAAATTACCGCAAAATAACCGCAATGATATCCGCAAATATAACCGCAATAATATCCGCAAAAATAACCGCAATATTATCCGCAAAAATAACCGCAATGATATCCGCAAAAATAACCGCAATTATATCCGCAAAAATAACCGCAATGATATCCGCAAAAATAACCGCAATAATATCCGCAAAAATAACCGCAAATATTACCGCAAAATAACCGCAATGATATCCGCAAAAATAACCGCAATAATATCCGCAAAAATAACCGCAAATATCACCGCAAAATAACCGCAATGATATCCGCAAAAATAACCGCAAATATTACCGCAAAATAACCGCAATGATATCCGCCAAAATAACCGCAATGATATCCGCAAAAATAACCGCAATTATATCCGCAAAAATAACCGCAATGATATCCGCAAAAATAACCGCAATAATATCCGCAAAAATAACCGCAATGATATCCGCAAAAATAACCGCAAATATTACCGCAAAATAACCGCAATGATATCCGCAAATATAACCGCAAATATCACCGCAAAATAACCGCAATGATATCCGCAAAAATAACCGCAATAATATCCGCAAAAATAACCGCAAATATTACCGCAAAATAACCGCAATGATATCCGCAAAAATAACCGCAAATATCACCGCAAAATAACCGCAATGATATCCGCAAAAATAACCGCTAATATCACCGCAAAATATCCGCAATGATATCCGCAAAAATAACCGCAAATATTACAGCAAAATAACCGCAATAATATCCGCAAAAATAACCGCAAATATTACCGCAAAATAACCGCAATGATATCCGCAAAAATAACCGCAAATATCACCGCAAAATAACCGCAATGATATCCGCAAAAATAACCGCAATGATATCCGCAAAAATAACCGCAATAATATCCGCAAAAATAACCGCAATAATATCCGCAAAAATAACCGCAAATATTACCGCAAAATAACCGCAATGATATCCGCTAAATTAACCGCAAATATCACCGCAAAATAACCGCAATGATATCCGCAAAAATAACCGCAATAATATCCTCTAAAATAACCGCAATGATATCCGCTAAATTAACCGCAAATATTACAGCAAAATAACCGCAATAATATCCGCAAAAAAAACCGCAATAATATCCGCAAAAATAACCGCAATGATATCCGCAAAAATAACCGCAATGATATCCGCAAAAATAACCGCAATAATATCCGCAAAAATAACCGCAATAATATCCGCAAAAATAACCGCAATATTACCGCAAAATAACCGCAATGATATCCGCAAAAATAACCGCAAATATCACCGCAAAATAACCGCAATGATATCCGCAAAAATAACCGCAATAATATCCACAAAAATAACCGCAATGATATCCGCAAAATTAACCGCAAATATTACAGCAAAATAACCGCAATAATATCCCCAAAAATAACCGCAATAATATCCGCAAAAATAACCGCAATGATATCCGCAAAAATAACCGCAATAATATCCGCAAAAATAACCGCAATTATATCCGCAAAAATAACCGCAATGATATCCGCAGAAAAAACCGCAATAATATCCGCAAAATTAACCGCAAATATTACAGCAAAATAACCGCAATGATATCCGCAAAAATAACCGCAATAATATCCGCAAAAATAACCGCAATGATATCCGCAAAAATAACCGCAAATATCACCGCAAAATAACCGCAATGATATCCGCAAAAATAACCGCAAATATCACCATAAAATAACCGCAATAATATCTGCAAAAATAACCGCAAATATTGCAGCAAAATAACCGCAATGATATCCGCAAAAATAACCGCTATAATATCCGCAAAATAACCGCAATGATATCCGTAAAAATAACCGCAAATATCACCGCAAAATAACCGCAATGATATCCGCAAAAATAACCGCAATGATATCCGCAAAAATAACCGCAATAATATCCGCAAAAATAACCGCAATGATATCTGCAAAAATAACCGCAAATATTACCGCAAAATAACCGCAATGATATCCGCTAAAATAACCGCAAATATTACAGCAAAATAACCGCAATAATATCCGCAAAAATAACCGCAAAAATTACCGCAAAATAACCGCAATGATATCCGCAAAAATAACCGCAAATATCACCGCAAAATAACCGCAATGATATCCGCAAATATAACCGCAATAATATCCGCAAAAATAACCGCAATATTATCCGCAAAAATAACCGCAATGATATCCGCAAAAATAACCGCAATTATATCCGCAAAAATAACCGCAATGATATCCGCAAAAATAACCGCAATAATATCCGCAAAAATAACCGCAAATATTACCGCAAAATAACCGCAATGATATCCGCAAAAATAACCGCAATAATATCCGCAAAAATAACCGCAAATATCACCGCAAAATAACCGCAATGATATCCGCAAAAATAACCGCAAATATTACCGCAAAATAACCGCAATGATATCCGCCAAAATAACCGCAATGATATCCGCAAAAATAACCGCAATTATATCCGCAAAAATAACCGCAATGATATCCGCAAAAATAACCGCAATGATATCCGCAAAAATAACCGCAATAATATCCGCAAAAATAACCGCAATGATATCTGCAAAAATAACCGCAAATATTACCGCAAAATAACCGCAATGATATCCGCAAAAATAACCGCAAATATCACCGCGAAATAACCGCAATGATATCCGCAAAAATAACGGCAATGATATCCGCAAAAATAACCGCAAATATTACCGCAAAATAACCGCAATGATATCCGCAAAAATAACCGCAAATATCACCGCAAAATAACCGCAATGATATCCGCAAAAATAACCGCAATAATATCCGCAAAAATAACCGCAATGATTTCCGCAAAATTAACCGCAAATATTACAGCAAAATAACCGCAATAATATCCGCAAAAATAACCGCAAAAATTACCGCAAAATAACCGCAATGATATCCGCAAAAATAACCGCAAATATCACCGCAAAATAACCGCAATGATATCCGCAAAAATAACCGCAATGATATCCGCAAAAATAACCGCAATAATATCCGCAAAAATAACCGCAATGATATCTGCAAAAATAACCGCAAATATTACCGCAAAATAACCGCAATGATATCCGCAAAAATAACCGCAAATATCACCGCAAAATAACCGCAATGATATCCGCAAAAATAACCGCAATGATATCCGCAAAAATAACCGCAATAATATCCGCAAAAATAACCGCAATGATATCTGCAAAAATAACCGCAAATATTACCGCAAAATAACCGCAATGATATCCGCAAAAATAACCGCAAATATCACCGCAAAATAACCGCAATGATATCCGCAAAATTAACCGCAATGATATCCGCAAAAATAACCGCAAATATTACCGCAAAATAACCGCAATGATATCCGCAAAAATAACCGCAAATATCACCGCAAAATAACCGCAATGATATCCGCAAAAATAACCGCAATAATATCCGCAAAAATAACCGCAATGATATCCGCAAAATTAACCGCAAATATTACAGCAAAATAACCGCAATAATATCCGCAAAAATAACCGCAAATATTACCGCAAAATAACCGCATTGATATCCGCAAAAATAACCGCAATAATATCCGCAAAAATAACCGCAAATGTTACCGCAAAATAACCGCAATGATATCCGCAAAAATAACCGCAATAATATCCGCTAAAATAACCGCAATAATATCCGCAAAAATAACAGCAATGATATCCGCAAAAATAACCGCAAGTATTACCGCAAAATAACCGCAATGATATCCGCAAAAATAACCGCAAATATCACCGCAAAATAACCGCAATGATATCCGCAAAAATAACCGCAATGATATCCGCCAAAATAACCGCAATAATATCCGCAAAATTAACCGCAAATATTACAGCAAAATAACCCCAATGATATCCGCAAAAATAACCGCAATAATATCCGCAAAAATAACCGCAATGATATCCGCAAAAATAACCGCAAATATTACCGCAAAATAACCGCAATGATATCCGCAAATATAACCGCAAATATCACCGCAAAATAACCGCAATGATATCCGCAAAAATAACCGCAATAATATCCGCAAAAATAACCGCAAATATTACCGCAAAATAACCGCAATGATATCCGCAAAAATAACCGCAAATATCACCGCAAAATAACCGCAATGATATCCGCAAAAATAACCGCTAATATCACCGCAAAATATCCGCAATGATATCCGCAAAAATAACCGCAAATATTACAGCAAAATAACCGCAATAATATCCGCAAAAATAACCGCAAATATTACCGCAAAATAACCGCAATGATATCCGCAAAAATAACCGCAAATATCACCGCAAAATAACCGCAATGATATCCGCAAAAATAACCGCAATGATATCCGCAAAAATAACCGCAATAATATCCGCAAAAATAACCGCAATAATATCCGCAAAAATAACCGCAAATATTACCGCAAAATAACCGCAATGATATCCGCTAAATTAACCGCAAATATCACCGCAAAATAACCGCAATGATATCCGCAAAAATAACCGCAATAATATCCTCTAAAATAACCGCAATGATATCCGCTAAATTAACCGCAAATATTACAGCAAAATAACCGCAATAATATCCGCAAAAAAAACCGCAATAATATCCGCAAAAATAACCGCAATGATATCCGCAAAAATAACCGCAATGATATCCGCAAAAATAACCGCAATAATATCCGCAAAAATAACCGCAATAATATCCGCAAAAATAACCGCAATATTACCGCAAAATAACCGCAATGATATCCGCAAAAATAACCGCAAATATCACCGCAAAATAACCGCAATGATATCCGCAAAAATAACCGCAATAATATCCACAAAAATAACCGCAATGATATCCGCAAAATTAACCGCAAATATTACAGCAAAATAACCGCAATAATATCCGCAAAAATAACCGCAATAATATCCGCAAAAATAACCGCAATGATATCCGCAAAAATAACCGCAATAATATCCGCAAAAATAACCGCAATTATATCCGCAAAAATAACCGCAATGATATCCGCAGAAAAAACCGCAATAATATCCGCAAAATTAACCGCAAATATTACAGCAAAATAACCGCAATGATATCCGCAAAAATAACCGCAATAATATCCGCAAAAATAACCGCAATGATATCCGCAAAAATAACCGCAAATATCACCGCAAAATAACCGCAATGATATCCGCAAAAATAACCGCAAATATCACCATAAAATAACCGCAATAATATCTGCAAAAATAACCGCAAATATTGCAGCAAAATAACCGCAATGATATCCGCAAAAATAACCGCTATAATATCCGCAAAAATAACCGCAAATGTTACCGCAAAATAACCGCAATGATATCCGTAAAAATAACCGCAAATATCACCGCAAAATAACCGCAATGATATCCGCAAAAATAACCGCAATGATATCCGCAAAAATAACCGCAATAATATCCGCAAAAATAACCGCAATGATATCTGCAAAAATAACCGCAAATATTACCGCAAAATAACCGCAATGATATCCGCTAAAATAACCGCAAATATTACAGCAAAATAACCGCAATAATATCCGCAAAAATAACCGCAAAAATTACCGCAAAATAACCGCAATGATATCCGCAAAAATAACCGCAAATATCACCGCAAAATAACCGCAATGATATCCGCAAAAATAACCGCAAATATTACCGCAAAATAACCGCAATTATATCCGCAAAAATAACCGCAATAATATCCGCAAAAATAACCGCAAATGTTACCGCAAAATAACCGCAATGATATCCGCAAAAATAACCGCAATCATATCTGTAAAAATAACCGCAAATATTACCGCAAAATAACCGCAATGATATCCGCAAAAATAACCGCAAATATCACCGCAAAATAACCGCAATGATATCCGCAAAAATAACCGCAATGATATCTGCAAAAATAACCGCAAATATTACCGCAAAATAACCGCAATGATATCCGCAAAAATAACCGCAAATATCACCGCAAAATAACCGCAATGATATCCGCAAAATTAACCGCAATGATATCCGCAAAAATAACCGCAAATATTACCGCAAAATAACCGCAATGATATCCGCAAAAATAACCACAAATATCACCGCAAAATAACCGCAATGATATCCGCAAAAATAACCGCAATAATATCCGCAAAAATAACCGCAATGATATCCGCATAATTAACCGCAAATATTACAGCAAAATAACCGCAATAATATCCGCAAAAATAACCGCAAATATTACCGCAAAATAACCGCAATGATATCCGCAAAAATAATCGCAATAATATCCGCAAAAATAACCGCAAATATTACCGCAAAATAACCGCAATGATATCCGCAAAAATAACCGCAATAATATCCGCTAAAATAACCGCAATAATATCCGCAAAAATAACAGCAATGATATCCGCAAAAATAACCGCAAGTATTACCGCAATGATATCCGCAAAAATAACCGCAAATATCACCGCAAAATAACCGCAATGATATCCGCAAAATTAACCGCAATGATATCCGCAAAAATAACCGCAAATATTACCGCAAAATAACCGCAATGATATCCGCAAAAATAACCACAAATATCACCGCAAAATAACCGCAATGATATCCGCAAAAATAACCGCAATAATATCCGCAAAAATAATCGCAATGATATCCGCATAATTAACCGCAAATATTACAGCAAAATAACCGCAATAATATCCGCAAAAATAACCGCAAATATTACCGCAAAATAACCGCAATGATATCCGCAAAAATAACCGCAATGATATCCTCAAAAATAACCGCAATAATATCCGCAAAAATAACCGCAATGATATCTGCAAAAATAACCGCAAATATTACCGCAAAATAACCGCAATGATATCCGCAAAAATAACCGCAAATATCACCGCAAAATAACCGCAATGATATCCGCAAAATTAACCGCAATGATATCCGCAAAAATAACCGCAAATATTACCGCAAAATAACCGCAATGATATCCGCAAAAATAACCACAAATATCACCGCAAAATAACCGCAATGATATCCGCAAAAATAACCGCAATAATATCCGCAAAAATAACCGCAATGATATCCGCATAATTAACCGCAAATATTACAGCAAAATAACCGCAATAATATCCGCAAAAATAACCGCAAATATTACCGCAAAATAACCGCAATGATATCCGCAAAAATAACCGCAATAATATCCGCTAAAATAACCGCAATAATATCCGCAAAAATAACAGCAATGATATCCGCAAAAATAACCGCAAGTATTACCGCAAAATAACCGCAATGATATCCGCAAAAATAACCGCAAATATCACGGCAAAATAACCGCAATGATATCCGCAAAAATAACCGCAAATGTTACAGCAAAATAACCGCAATGATATCCGTAAATATAACCGCAATAATATCCGCAAAAATAACCGCTAATATCACCGCAAAATAACCGCAATGATATCCGCAAAAATAACCGCAAATATTACAGCAAAATAACCGCAATGATATCCGCAAAATTAACCGCAAATATCACCGCAAAATAACCGCAATGATATCCGCAAAAATTACCGCAATAATATCCTCTAAAATAACCGCAATGATATCCGCAAAATTAACCGCAAATATTACAGCAAAATAACCGCAATAATATCCGCAAAAATAACCGCAATAATATCCGCAAAAATAACCGCAATGATATCCGCAAAAATAACCGCAAATATTACCGCAAAATAACCGCAATGATATCCGCAAAAATAACCGCAAATATCACCGCAAAATAACCGCAATGATATCCGCAAAAATAACCGCAATAATATCCGCAAAAATAACCGCAAATATTACCGCAAAATAACCGCAATGATATCCGCAAAATTAACCGCAAATATCACCGCAAAATAACCGCAATGATATCCGCAAAAATTACCGCAATAATATCCTCTAAAATAACCGCAATGATATCCGCAAAATTAACCGCAAATATTACAGCAAAATAACCGCAATAATATCCGCAAAAATAACCGCAATAATATCCGCAAAAATAACCGCAATGATATCCGCAAAAATAACCGCAAATATTACCGCAAAATAACCGCAATGATATCCGCAAAAATAACCGCAAATATCACCGCAAAATAACCGCAATGATATCCGCAAAAATAACCGCAATGATATCCGCAAAAATAACCGCAATAATATCCGCAAAAATAACCGCAATAATATCCGCAAAAATAACCGCATTATTACCGCAAAATAACCGCAATGATATCCGCAAAAATATCCGCAAATATCACCGCAAAATAACCGCAATGATATCCGCAAAAATAACCGCAATAATATCCACAAAAATAACCGCAATGATATCCGCAAAATTAACCGCAAATATTACAGCAAAATAACCGTAATAATATCCGCAAAAATAACCGCAATAATATCCGCAAAAATAACCGCAATGATATCCGCAAAAATAACCGCAAATATTACCGCAAAATAACCGCAATAATATCCGCAAAAATAACCGCAATAATATCCGCAAAAATAACCGCAATGATATCCGCAGAAAAAACCGCAATAATATCCGCAAAATTAACCGCAAATATTACAGCAAAATAACCGCAATGATATCCGCAAAAATAACCGCCATAATATCCGCAAAAATAACCGCAAATGTTACCGCAAAATAACCGCAATGATATCCGTAAAAATAACCGCAATAATATCCGCAAAAATAACCGCAAATATTACAGCAAAATAACCGCAATGATATCCGCAAAAATAACCGCAATAATATCCGCAAAAATAACCGCAATGATATCCGCAAAAATAACCGCAAATATTACCGCAAAATAACCGCAATGATATCCGCAAAAATAACCGCAAATATCACCGCAAAATAACCGCAATGATATCCGCAAAAATAACCGCAAATATCACCGCTAAATAACCGCAATAATATCCGCAAAATTAACCGCAAATATTACAGCAAAATAACCGCAATGATATCCGCAAAAATAACCGCAATAATATCTGCAAAAATAACCGCAAATAATACCGCAAAATAACCGCAATGATATCCGCAAAAATAACCGCAATAATATCCGCAAAAATAACCGCAAATATTACAGCAAAATAACCGCAATGATATCCGCAAAAATAACCGCAAATATCACCGCAAAATAACCGCAATGATATCCGCCAAATTAACCGCAAATATTACAGCAAAATAACCGCAATAATATCCGCAAAAATAACCGCAAATATTACAGCAAAATAACCGCAATGATATCCGCAAAAATAACCGCAATAATATCCGCAAAAATAACCGCAATGATATCCGCAAAAATAACCGCAAATATTACCGCAAAATAACCGCAATGATATCCGCAAAAATAACCGCAAATATCACCACAAAATAACCGCAATGATATCCGCAAAAATAACCGCAAATATCACCGCTAAATA
Organism: Sisyra terminalis; assembly: GCA_958496175.1. Classification (NCBI taxonomy): domain Eukaryota; kingdom Metazoa; phylum Arthropoda; class Insecta; order Neuroptera; family Sisyridae; genus Sisyra; species Sisyra terminalis. The sequence continues at coordinate 450,330 of OY292279.1, read as the reverse complement.
ACCGCAATAATATCCGCAAAATTAACCGCAAATATTACAGCAAAATAACCGCAATGATATCCGCAAAAATAACCGCAATAATATCTGCAAAAATAACCGCAAATGTTACCGCAAAATAACCGCAATGATATCCGCAAAAATAACCGCAATAATATCCGCAAAAATAACCGCAATGATATCCGCAAAAATAACCGCAAATATCACCGCAAAATAATCGCAATGATATCCGCAAAAATAACCGCAATTATATCCGCAAAAATAGCCGCAATGATATCCGCCAAATTAACCGCAAATATTACAGCAAAATAACCGCAATGATATCCGCAAAAATAACCGCAATGATATCCGCAAAAATAACCGCAATAATATCCGCAAAATTAACCGCAAATATTACAGCAAAATAACCGCAATGATATCCGCAAAAATAACCGCAATAATATCCGCAAAAATAACCGCAATGATATCCGCAAAAATAACCGCAAATATTACCGCAAAATAACCGCAATGATATCCGCAAAAATAACCGCTAATATCACCGCAAAATAACCGCAATGATATCCGCAAAAATAACCGCAATAATATCCGCAAAAATAACCGCAAATATTACCGCAAAATAACCGCAATGATATCCGCAAAAATAACCGCAAATATCACCGCAAAATAACCGCAATGATATCCGCAAAAATAACCGCTAATATCACCGCAAAATAACCGCAATGATATCCGCAAAAATAACCGCAAATATTACAGCAAAATAACCGCAATAATATCCGCAAAAATAACCGCAAATATTACAGCAAAATAACCGCAATGATATCCGCAAAAATAACCGCAAATATCACCGCAAAATAACCGCAATGATATCCGCAAAAATAACCGCAATGATATCCGCAAAAATAACCGCAATAATATCCGCAAAAATAACCGCAATAATATCCGCAAAAATAACCGCAAATATTACCGCAAAATAACCGCAATGATATCCGCAAAATTAACCGCAAATATCACCGCAAAATAACCGCAATGATATCCGCAAAAATAACCGCAATAATATCCTCTAAAATAACCGCAATGATATCCGCAAAATTAACCGCAAATATTACAGCAAAATAACCGCAATAATATCCGCAAAAATAACCGCAATAATATCCGCAAAAATAACCGCAATGATATCCGCAAAAATAACCGCAAATATTACCGCAAAATAACCGCAATGATATCCGCAAAAATAACCGCAAATATCACCGCAAAATAACCGCAATGATATCCGCAAAAATAACCGCAATGATATCCGCAAAAATAACCGCAATAATATCCGCAAAAATAACCGCAATAATATCCGCAAAAATAACCGCAATAATATCCGCAAAAATAACCGCAATATTACCGCAAAATAACCGCAATGTAATCCGCAAAAATAACCGCAAATATCACCGCAAAATAACCGCAATGATATCCGCAAAAATAACCGCAATAATATCCACAAAAATAACCGCAATGATATCCGCAAAATTAACCGCAAATATTACAGCAAAATAACCGCATTAATATCCGCAAAAATAACCGCAATAATATCCGCAAAAATAACCGCAATGATATCCGCAAAAATAACCGCAAATATTACCGCAAAATAACCGCAATAATATCCGCAAAAATAACCGCAATAATATCCGCAAAAATAACCGCAATAATATCCGCAAAAATAACCGCAATATTACCGCAAAATAACCGCAATGATTTCCGCAAAAATATCCGCAAATATCACCGCAAAATAACCGCAATGATATCCGCAAAAATAACCGCAATAATATCCACAAAAATAACCGCAATGATATCCGCAAAATTAACCGCAAATATTACAGCAAAATAACCGCAATAATATCCGCAAAAATAACCGCAATAATATCCGCAAAAATAACCGCAATGATATCCGCAAAAATAACCGCAAATATTACCGCAAAATAACCGCAATAATATCCGCAAAAATAACCGCAATAATATCCGCAAAATTAACCGCAATGATATCCGCAGAAAAAACCGCAATAATATCCGCAAAATTAACCGCAAATATTACAGCAAAATAACCGCAATGATATCCGCAAAAATAACCGCAATAATATCCGCAAAAATAACCGCAATGATATCCGCAAAAATAACCGCAAATATCACCGCAAAATAACCGCATTGATATCCGCAAAAATAACCGCAAATATCACCGCAAAATAACCGCAATAATATCCGCAAAAATAACCGCAAATATTACAGCAAAATAACCGCAATGATATCCGCAAAAATAACCGCAATAATATCCGCAAAAATAACCGCAAATGTTACCGCAAAATAACCGCAATGATATCCGTAAAAATAACCGCAATAATATCCGCAAAAATAACCGCAAATATTACAGCAAAATAACCGCAATGATATCCGCAAAAATAACCGCAATAATATCCGCAAAAATAACCGCAATGATATCCGCAAAAATAACCGCAAATATTACCGCAAAATAACCGCAATGATATCCGCAAAAATAACCGCAAATATCACCGCAAAATAACCGCAATGATATCCGCAAAAATAACCGCAAATATCACCGCTAAATAACCGCAATAATATCCGCAAAATTAACCGCAAATATTACAGCAAAATAACCGCAATGATATCCGCAAAAATAACCGCAATAATATCTGCAAAAATAACCGCAAATGTTACCGCAAAATAACCGCAATGATATCCGCAAAAATAACCGCAATAATATCCGCAAAAATAACCGCAAATATTACAGCAAAATAACCGCAATGATATCCGCAAAAATAACCGCAAATATCACCGCAAAATAACCGCAATGATATCCGCCAAATTAACCGCAAATATTACAGCAAAATAACCGCAATAATATCCGCAAAAATAACCGCAAATATTACAGCAAAATAACCGCAATGATATCCGCAAAAATAACCGCAATAATATCCGCAAAAATAACCGCAATGATATCCGCAAAAATAACCGCAAATATTACCGCAAAATAACCGCAATGATATCCGCAAAAATAACCGCAAATATCACCGCAAAATAACCGCAATGATATCCGCAAAAATAACCGCAAATATCACCGCTAAATAACCGCAATAATATCCGCAAAATTAACCGCAAATATTACAGCAAAATAACCGCAATGATATCCGCAAAAATAACCGCAATAATATCTGCAAAAATAACCGCAAATGTTACCGCAAAATAACCGCAATGATATCCGCAAAAATAACCGCAATAATATCCGCAAAAATAACCGCAATGATATCCGCAAAAATAACCGCAAATATCACCGCAAAATAATCGCAATGATATCCGCAAAAATAACCGCAATTATATCCGCAAAAATAGCCGCAATGATATCCGCCAAATTAACCGCAAATATTACAGCAAAATAACCGCAATGATATCCGCAAAAATAACCGCCATGATATCCGCAAAAATAACCGCAATAATATCCGCAAAATTAACCGCAAATATTACAGCAAAATAACCGCAATGATATCCGCAAAAATAACCGCAATAATATCCGCTAAAATAACCGCAATGATATCCGCAAAAATAACCGCAAATATTACCGCAAAATAACCGCAATGATATCCGCAAAAATAACCGCTAATATCACCGCAAAATAACCGCAATGATATCCGCAAAAATAACCGCAATAATATCCGCAAAAATAACCGCAAATATTACCGCAAAATAACCGCAATGATATCCGCAAAAATAACCGCAAATATCACCGCAAAATAACCGCAATGATATCCGCAAAAATAACCGCTAATATCACCGCAAAATAACCGCAATGATATCCGCAAAAATAACCGCAAATATTACAGCAAAATAACCGCAATAATATCCGCAAAAATAACCGCAAATATTACAGCAAAATAACCGCAATGATATCCGCAAAAATAACCGCAAATATCACCGCAAAATAACCGCAATGATATCCGCAAAAATAACCGCAATGATATCCGCAAAATTAACCGCAATAATATCCGCAAAAATAACCGCAATAATATCCGCAAAAATAACCGCAAATATTACCGCAAAATAACCGCAATGATATCCGCAAAATTAACCGCAAATATCACCGCAAAATAACCGCAATGATATCCGCAAAAATAACCGCAATAATATCCTCTAAAATAACCGCAATGATATCCGCAAAATTAACCGCAAATATTACAGCAAAATAACCGCAATAATATCCGCAAAAATAACCGCAATAATATCCGCAAAAATAACCGCAATGATATCCGCAAAAATAACCGCAAATATTACCGCAAAATAACCGCAATGATATCCGCAAAAATAACCGCAAATATCACCGCAAAATAACCGCAATGATATCCGCAAAAATAACCGCAATGATATCCGCAAAAATAACCGCAATAATATCCGCAAAAATAACCGCAATAATATCCGCAAAAATAACCGCAATAATATCCGCAAAAATAACCGCAATATTACCGCAAAATAACCGCAATGTAATCCGCAAAAATAACCGCAAATATCACCGCAAAATAACCGCAATGATATCCGCAAAAATAACCGCAATAATATCCACAAAAATAACCGCAATGATATCCGCAAAATTAACCGCAAATATTACAGCAAAATAACCGCATTAATATCCGCAAAAATAACCGCAATAATATCCGCAAAAATAACCGCAATGATATCCGCAAAAATAACCGCAAATATTACCGCAAAATAACCGCAATAATATCCGCAAAAATAACCGCAATAATATCCGCAAAAATAACCGCAATAATATCCGCAAAATAACCGCATTGATATCCGCAAAATAACCGCAATGATATCCGCAAAAATATCCGCAAATATCACCGCAAAATAACCGCAATGATATCCGCAAAAATAACCGCAAATATCACCGCAAAATAACCGCAATGATATCCGCAAAAATAACCGCAATGATATCCGCAAAAATAACCGCAATAATATCCGCAAAAATAACCGCAATGATATCCGCAAAATTAACCGCAAATATTACAGCAAATTAACCGCAATAATATCCGCAAAAATAACCGCAAATATTACAGCAAAATAACCGCAATGATATCCGCAAAAATAACCGCAATAATATCCGCAAAAATAACCGCAAATGTTACCGCAAAATAACCGCAATGATATCCGTAAAAATAACCGCAATAATATCCGCAAAAATAACCGCAAATATTACAGCAAAATAACCGCAATGATATCCGCAAAAATAACCGCAATAATATCCGCAAAAATAACCGCAATGATATCCGCAAAAATAACCGCAAATATTACCGCAAAATAACCGCAATGATATCCGCAAAAATAACCGCAAATATCACCGCAAAATAACCGCAATGATATCCGCAAAAATAACCGCAAATATCACCGCTAAATAACCGCAATAATATCCGCAAAAATAACCGCAATGATATCCGCAAAAATAACCGCAAATATTACCGCAAAATAACCGCAATGATATCCGCAAAAATAACCGCAAATATCACCGCAAAATAACCGCAATGATATCCGCAAAAATAACCGCAAATATCACCGCTAAATAACCGCAATAATATCCGCAAAATTAACCGCAAATATTACAGCAAAATAACCGCAATGATATCCGCAAAAATAACCGCAATAATATCTGCAAAAATAACCGCAAATGTTACCGCAAAATAACCGCAATGATATCCGCAAAAATAACCGCAATAATATCCGCAAAAATAACCGCAAATATCACCGCAAAATAACCGCAATGATATCCGCCAAATTAACCGCAAATATTACAGCAAAATAACCGCAATAATATCCGCAAAAATAACCGCAAATATTACAGCAAAATAACCGCAATGATATCCGCAAAAATAATAGCAATAATATCCGCAAAAATAACCGCAATGATATCCGCAAAAATAACCGCAAATATTACCGCAAAATAACCGCAATGATATCCGCAAAAATAACCGCAAATATCACCGCAAAATAACCGCAATGATATCCGCAAATATCACCGCTAAATAACCGCAATAATATCCGCAAAATTAACCGCAAATATTACAGCAAAATAACCGCAATGATATCCGCAAAAATAACCGCAATAATATCTGCAAAAATAACCGCAAATGTTACCGCAAAATAACCGCAATGATATCCGCAAAAATAACCGCAATAATATCCGCAAAAATAACCGCAATGATATCCGCAAAAATAACCGCAAATATCACCGCAAAATAATCGCAATGATATCCGCAAAAATAACCGCAATTATATCCGCAAAAATAGCCGCAATGATATCCGCCAAATTAACCGCAAATATTACAGCAAAATAACCGCAATGATATCCGCAAAAATAACCGCAATGATATCCGCAAAAATAACCGCAATAATATCCGCAAAATTAACCGCAAATATTACAGCAAAATAACCGCAATGATATCCGCAAAAATAACCGCAATAATATCCGCAAAAATAACCGCAATGATATCCGCAAAAATAACCGCAAATATTACCGCAAAATAACCGCAATGATATCCGCAAAAATAACCGCTAATATCACCGCAAAATAACCGCAATGATATCCGCAAAAATAACCGCAATAATATCCGCAAAAATAACCGCAAATATTACCGCAAAATAACCGCAATGATATCCGCAAAAATAACCGCAAATATCACCGCAAAATAACCGCAATGATATCCGCAAAAATAACCGCTAATATCACCGCAAAATAACCGCAATGATATCCGCAAAAATAACCGCAAATATTACAGCAAAATAACCGCAATAATATCCGCAAAAATAACCGCAAATATTACAGCAAAATAACCGCAATGATATCCGCAAAAATAACCGCAAATATCACCGCAAAATAACCGCAATGATATCCGCAAAAAAAACCGCAATGATATCCGCAAAAATAACCGCAATAATATCCGCAAAAATAACCGCAATAATATCCGCAAAAATAACCGCAAATTATACCGCAAAATAACCGCAATGATTACCGCAAAATTAACCGCAAATATCACCGCAAAATAACCGCAATGATATCCGCAAAAATAACCGCAATAATATCCTCTAAAATAACCGCAATGATATCCGCAAAATTAACCGCAAATATTACAGCAAAATAACCGCAATAATATCCGCAAAAATAACCGCAATAATATCCGCAAAAATAACCGCAATGATATCCGCAAAAATAACCGCAAATATTACCGCAAAATAACCGCAATGATATCCGCAAAAATAACCGCAAATATCACCGCAAAATAACCGCAATGATATCCGCAAAAATAACCGCAATGATATCCGCAAAAATAACCGCAATAATATCCGCAAAAATAACCGCAATAATATCCGCAAAAATAACCGCAATAATATCCGCAAAAATAACCGCAATATTACCGCAAAATAACCGCAATGTAATCCGCAAAAATAACCGCAAATATCACCGCAAAATAACCGCAATGATATCCGCAAAAATAACCGCAAATATCACCGCAAAATAACCGCAATGATATCCGCAAAAATAACCGCAATGATATCCGCAAAAATAACCGCAATAATATCCGCAAAAATAACCGCAATAATATCCGCAAAAATAACCGCAAATATTACCGCAAAATAACCGCAATGATATCCGCAAAATTAACCGCAAATATCACCGCAAAATAACCGCAATGATATCCGCAAAAATTACCGCAATAATATCCTCTAAAATAACCGCAATGATATCCGCAAAATTAACCGCAAATATTACAGCAAAATAACCGCAATAATATCCGCAAAAATAACCGCAATAATATCCGCAAAAATAACCGCAATGATATCCGCAAAAATAACCGCAAATATTACCGCAAAATAACCGCAATGATATCCGCAAAAATAACCGCAATGATATCCGCAAAAATAACCGCAATAATATCCGCAAAAATAACCGCAATGATATCCGCAAAAATAACCGCAATAATATCCGCAAAAATAACCGCAATAATATCCGCAAAAATAACCGCAATATTACCGCAAAATAACCGCAATGATATCCGCAAAAATATCCGCAAATATCACCGCAAAATAACCGCAATGATATCCGCAAAAATAACCGCAATAATATCCACAAAAATAACCGCAATGATATCCGCAAAATTAACCGCAAATATTACAGCAAAATAACCGCAATAATATCCGCAAAAATAACCGCAATGATATCCGCAAAAATAACCGCAAATATTACCGCAAAATAACCGCAATAATATCCGCAAAAATAACCGCAATAATATCCGCAAAAATAACCGCAATGATATCCGCAGAAAAAACCGCAATAATATCCGCAAAATTAACCGCAAATATTACAGCAAAATAACCGCAATGATATCCGCAAAAATAACCGCAATAATATCCGCAAAAATAACCGCAATGATATCCGCAAAAATAACCGCAAATATCACCGCAAAATAACCGCATTGATATCCGCAAAAATAACCGCAAATATCACCGCAAAATAACCGCAATAATATCCGCAAAAATAACCGCAAATATTACAGCAAAATAACCGCAATGATATCCGCAAAAATAACCGCAATAATATCCGCAAAAATAACCGCAAATGTTACCGCAAAATAACCGCAATGATATCCGTAAAAATAACCGCAATAATATCCGCAAAAATAACCGCAAATATTACAGCAAAATAACCGCAATGATATCCGCAAAAATAACCGCAATAATATCCGCAAAAATAACCGCAATGATATCCGCAAAAATAACCGCAAATATTACCGCAAAATAACCGCAATGATATCCGCAAAAATAACCGCAAATAACACCGCAAAATAACCGCAATGATATCCGCAAAAATAACCGCAAATATCACCGCTAAATAACCGCAATATTACCGCAAAATAACCGCAATGTAATCCGCAAAAATAACCGCTAATATCACCGCAAAATAACCGCAATGATATCCGCAAAAATAACCGCAAATATCACCGCAAAATAACCGCAATGATATCCGCAAAAATAACCGCAATGATATCCGCAAAAATAACCGCAAATATTACAGCAAAATAACCGCAATAATATCCGCAAAAATAACCGCAATAATATCCGCAAAAATAACCGCAATGATATCCGCAAAAATAACCGCAAATATTACCGCAAAATAACCGCAATAATATCCGCAAAAATAACCGCAATAATATCCGCAAAAATAACCGCAATGATATCCGCAGAAAAAACCGCAATAATATCCGCAAAATTAACCGCAAATATTACAGCAAAATAACCGCAATGATATCCGCAAAAATAACCGCAATAATATCCGCAAAAATAACCGCAATGATATCCGCAAAAATAACCGCAAATATCACCGCAAAATAACCGCATTGATATCCGCAAAAATAACCGCAAATATCACCGCAAAATAACCGCAATAATATCCGCAAAAATAACCGCAAATATTACAGCAAAATAACCGCAATGATATCCGCAAAAATAACCGCAATAATATCCGCAAAAATAACCGCAAATGTTACCGCAAAATAACCGCAATGATATCCGTAAAAATAACCGCAATAATATCCGCAAAAATAACCGCAAATATTACAGCAAAATAACCGCAATGATATCCGCAAAAATAACCGCAATAATATCCGCAAAAATAACCGCAATGATATCCGCAAAAATAACCGCAAATATTACCGCAAAATAACCGCAATGATATCCGCAAAAATAACCGCAAATAACACCGCAAAATAACCGCAATGATATCCGCAAAAATAACCGCAAATATCACCGCTAAATAACCGCAATAATATCCGCAAAATTAACCGCAAATATTACAGCAAAATAACCGCAATGATATCCGCAAAAATAACCGCAATAATATCTGCAAAAATAACCGCAAATGTTACCGCAAAATAATCGCAATGATATCCGCAAAAATAACCGCAATAATATCCGCAAAAATAACCGCAAATATTACAGCAAAATAACCGCAATGATATCCGCAAAAATAACCGCAAATATCACCGCAAAATAACCGCAATGATATCCGCCAAATTAACCGCAAATATTACAGCAAAATAACCGCAATAATATCCGCAAAAATAACCGCAAATATTACAGCAAAATAACCGCAATGATATCCGCAAAAATAACCGCAATAATATCCGCAAAAATAACCGCAATGATATCCGCAAAAATAACCGCAAATATTACCGCAAAATAACCGCAATGATATCCGCAAAAATAACCGCAAATATCACCGCAAAATAACCGCAATGATATCCGCAAAAATAACCGCAAATATCACCGCTAAATAACCGCAATAATATCCGCAAAATTAACCGCAAATATTACAGCAAAATAACCGCAATGATATCCGCAAAAATAACCGCAATAATATCTGCAAAAATAACCGCAAATGTTACCGCAAAATAACCGCAATGATATCCGCAAAAATAACCGCAATAATATCCGCAAAAATAACCGCAATGATATCCGCAAAAATAACCGCAAATATCACCGCAAAATAATCGCAATGATATCCGCAAAAATAACCGCAATTATATCCGCAAAAATAGCCGCAATGATATCCGCCAAATTAACCGCAAATATTACAGCAAAATAACCGCAATGATATCCGCAAAAATAACCGCAATGATATCCGCAAAAATAACCGCAATAATATCCGCAAAATTAACCGCAAATATTACAGCAAAATAACCGCAATGATATCCGCAAAAATAACCGCAATAATATCCGCAAAAATAACCGCAATGATATCCGCAAAAATAACCGCAAATATTACCGCAAAATAACCGCAATGATATCCGCAAAAATAAACGCTAATATCACCGCAAAATAACCGCAATGATATCCGCAAAAATAACCGCAATAATATCCGCAAAAATAACCGCAATAATATCCGCAAAAATAACCGCAAATATTACCGCAAAATAACCGCAATGATATCCGCAAAATTAACCGCAAATATCACCGCAAAATAACCGCAATGATATCCGCAAAAATAACCGCAATAATATCCTCTAAAATAACCGCAATGATATCCGCAAAATTAACCGCAAATATTACAGCAAAATAACCGCAATAATATCCGCAAAAATAACCGCAATATTACCGCAAAATAACCGCAATGTAATCCGCAAAAATAACCGCAAATATCACCGCAAAATAACCGCAATGATATCCGCAAAAATAACCGCAATAATATCCACAAAAATAACCGCAATGATATCCGCAAAAATAACCGCAAATATCACCGCAAAATAACCGCAATGATATCCGCAAAAATAACCGCAATAATATCCACAAAAATAACCGCAATGATATCCGCAAAAATAACCGCAAATATCACCGCAAAATAATCGCAATGATATCCGCAAAAATAACCGCAATTATATCCGCAAAAATAGCCGCAATGATATCCGCCAAATTAACCGCAAATATTACAGCAAAATAACCGCAATGATATCCGCAAAAATAACCGCAATAATATCTGCAAAAATAACCGCAAATGTTACCGCAAAATAACCGCAATGATATCCGCAAAAATAACCGCAATAATATCCGCAAAAATAACCGCAATGATATCCGCAAAAATAACCGCAAATATCACCGCAAAATAATCGCAATGATATCCGCAAAAATAACCGCAATTATATCCGCAAAAATAGCCGCAATGATATCCGCCAAATTAACCGCAAATATTACAGCAAAATAACCGCAATGATATCCGCAAAAATAACCGCAATGATATCCGCAAAAATAACCGCAATAATATCCGCAAAATTAACCGCAAATATTACAGCAAAATAACCGCAATGATATCCGCAAAAATAACCGCAATAATATCCGCAAAAATAACCGCAATGATATCCGCAAAAATAACCGCAAATATTACCGCAAAATAACCGCAATGATATCCGCAAAAATAAACGCTAATATCACCGCAAAATAACCGCAATGATATCCGCAAAAATAACCGCAATAATATCCGCAAAAATAACCGCAATAATATCCGCAAAAATAACCGCAAATATTACCGCAAAATAACCGCAATGATATCCGCAAAATTAACCGCAAATATCACCGCAAAATAACCGCAATGATATCCGCAAAAATAACCGCAATAATATCCTCTAAAATAACCGCAATGATATCCGCAAAATTAACCGCAAATATTACAGCAAAATAACCGCAATAATATCCGCAAAAATAACCGCAATATTACCGCAAAATAACCGCAATGTAATCCGCAAAAATAACCGCAAATATCACCGCAAAATAACCGCAATGATATCCGCAAAAATAACCGCAATAATATCCACAAAAATAACCGCAATGATATCCGCAAAAATAACCGCAAATATCACCGCAAAATAACCGCAATGATATCCGCAAAAATAACCGCAATAATATCCACAAAAATAACCGCAATGATATCCGCAAAAATAACCGCAAATATCACCGCAAAATAACCGCAATGATATCCGCAAAAATAACCGCAATGATATCCGCAAAAATAACCGCAAATATCACCGCAAAATAACCGCAATGATATCCGCAAAAATAACCGCAAATATCACCGCTAAATAACCGCAATAATATCCGCAAAATTAACCGCAAATATTACAGCAAAATAACCGCAATGATATCCGCAAAAATAACCGCAATAATATCTGCAAAAATAACCGCAAATGTTACCGCAAAATAACCGCAATGATATCCGCAAAAATAACCGCAATAATATCCGCAAAAATAACCGCAATGATATCCGCAAAAATAACCGCAAATATCACCGCAAAATAATCGCAATGATATCCGCAAAAATAACCGCAATTATATCCGCAAAAATAGCCGCAATGATATCCGCCAAATTAACCGCAAATATTACAGCAAAATAACCGCAATGATATCCGCAAAAATAACCGCAATGATATCCGCAAAAATAACCGCAATAATATCCGCAAAATTAACCGCAAATATTACAGCAAAATAACCGCAATGATATCCGCAAAAATAACCGCAATAATATCCGCAAAAATAACCGCAATGATATCCGCAAAAATAACCGCAAATATTACCGCAAAATAACCGCAATGATATCCGCAAAAATAACCGCTAATATCACCGCAAAATAACCGCAATGATATCCGCAAAAATAACCGCAATAATATCCGCAAAAATAACCGCAAATATTACCGCAAAATAACCGCAATGATATCCGCAAAAATAACCGCAAATATCACCGCAAAATAACCGCAATGATATCCGCAAAAATAACCGCTAATATCACCGCAAAATAACCGCAATGATATCCGCAAAAATAACCGCAAATATTACAGCAAAATAACCGCAATAATATCCGCAAAAATAACCGCAAATATTACAGCAAAATAACCGCAATGATATCCGCAAAAATAACCGCAAATATCACCGCAAAATAACCGCAATGATATCCGCAAAAATAACCGCAATGATATCCGCAAAAATAACCGCAATAATATCCGCAAAAATAACCGCAATAATATCCGCAAAAATAACCGCAAATATTACCGCAAAATAACCGCAATGATATCCGCAAAATTAACCGCAAATATCACCGCAAAATAACCGCAATGATATGCGCAAAAATAACCGCAATAATATCCTCTAAAATAACCGCAATGATATCCGCAAAATTAACCGCAAATATTACAGCAAAATAACCGCAATAATATCCGCAAAAATAACCGCAATAATATCCGCAAAAATAACCGCAATGATATCCGCAAAAATAACCGCAAATATTACCGCAAAATAACCGCAATGATATCCGCAAAAATAACCGCAAATATCACCGCAAAATAACCGCAATGATATCCGCAAAAATAACCGCAATGATATCCGCAAAAATAACCGCAATAATATCCGCAAAAATAACCGCAATAATATCCGCAAAAATAACCGCAATAATATCCGCAAAAATAACCGCAATATTACCGCAAAATAACCGCAATGTAATCCGCAAAAATAACCCCAAATATCACCGCAAAATAACCGCAATGATATCCGCAAAAATAACCGCAAATATCACCGCAAAATAACCGCAATGATATCCGCAAAAATAACCGCAATGATATCCGCAAAAATAACCGCAATAATATCCGCAAAAATAACCGCAATAATATCCGCAAAAATAACCGCAAATATTACCGCAAAATAACCGCAATGATATCCGCAAAATTAACCGCAAATATCACCGCAAAATAACCGCAATGATATCCGCAAAAATTACCGCAATAATATCCTCTAAAATAACCGCAATGATATCCGCAAAATTAACCGCAAATATTACAGCAAAATAACCGCAATAATATCCGCAAAAATAACCGCAATAATATCCGCAAAAATAACCGCAATGATATCCGCAAAAATAACCGCAATTATTACCGCAAAATAACCGCAATGATATCCGCAAAAATAACCGCAAATATCACCGCAAAATAACCGCAATGATATCCGCAAAAATAACCGCATTGATATCCGCAAAAATAACCGCAATAATATCCGCAAAAATAACCGCAATAATATCCGCAAAAATAACCGCAACATTACCGCAAAATAACCGCAATGATATCCGCAAAAATATCCGCAAATATCACCGCAAAATAACCGCAATGATATCCGCAAAAATAACCGCAATAATATCCACAAAAATAACCGCAATGATATCCGCAAAATTAACCGCAAATATTACAGCAAAATAACCGCAATAATATCCGCAAAAATAACCGCAATAATATCCGCAAAAATAACCGCAATGATATCCGCAAAAATAACCGCAAATATTACCGCAAAATAACCGCAATAATATCCGCAAAAATAACCGCAATAATATCCGCAAAAATAACCGCAATGATATCCGCAGAAAAAACCGCAATAATATCCGCAAAATTAACCGCAAATATTACAGCAAAATAACCGCAATGATATCCGCAAAAATAACCGCAATAATATCCGCAAAAATAACCGCAATGATATCCGCAAAAATAACCGCAAATATCACCGCAAAATAACCGCATTGATATCCGCAAAAATAACCGCAAATATCACCGCAAAATAACCGCAATAATATCCGCAAAAATAACCGCAAATATTACAGCAAAATAACCGCAATGATATCCGCAAAAATAACCGCAATAATATCCGCAAAAATAACCGCAAATGTTACCGCAAAATAACCGCAATGATATCCGTAAAAATAACCGCAATAATATCCGCAAAAATAACCGCAAATATTACAGCAAAATAACCGCAATGATATCCGCAAAAATAACCGCAATAATATCCGCAAAAATAACCGCAATGATATCCGCAAAAATAACCGCAAATATTACCGCAAAATAACCGCAATGATATCCGCAAAAATAACCGCAAATATCACCGCAAAATAACCGCAATGATATCCGCAAAAATAACCGCAAATATCACCGCTAAATAACCGCAATAATATCCGCAAAATTAACCGCAAATATTACAGCAAAATAACCGCAATGATATCCGCAAAAATAACCGCAATAATATCTGCAAAAATAACCGCAAATGTTACCGCAAAATAATCGCAATGATATCCGCAAAAATAACCGCAATAATATCCGCAAAAATAACCGCAAATATTACAGCAAAATAACCGCAATGATATCAGCAAAAATAACCGCAATAATATCCGCAAAAATAACCGCAATGATATCCGCAAAAATAACCGCAAATATTACCGCAAAATAACCGCAATAATATCCGCAAAAATAACCGCAATAATATCCGCAAAAATAACCGCAATGATATCCGCAGAAAAAACCGCAATAATATCCGCAAAATTAACCGCAAATATTACAGCAAAATAACCGCAATGATATCCGCAAAAATAACCGCAATAATATCCGCAAAAATAACCGCAATGATATCCGCAAAAATAACCGCAAATATCACCGCAAAATAACCGCATTGATATCCGCAAAAATAACCGCAAATATCACCGCAAAATAACCGCAATAATATCCGCAAAAATAACCGCAAATATTACAGCAAAATAACCGCAATGATATCCGCAAAAATAACCGCAATAATATCCGCAAAAATAACCGCAAATGTTACCGCAAAATAACCGCATTGATATCCGTAAAAATAACCGCAATAATATCCGCAAAAATAACCGCAAATATTACAGCAAAATAACCGCAATGATATCCGCAAAAATAACCGCAATAATATCCGCAAAAATAACCGCAATGATATCCGCAAAAATAACCGCAAATATTACCGCAAAATAACCGCAATGATATCCGCAAAAATAACCGCAAATATCACCGCAAAATAACCGCAATGATATCCGCAAAAATAACCGCAAATATCACCGCTAAATAACCGCAATAATATCCGCAAAATTAACCGCAAATATTACAGCAAAATAACCTCAATGATATCCGCAAAAATAACCGCAATAATATCTGCAAAAATAACCGCAAATGTTACCGCAAAATAATCGCAATGATATCCGCAAAAATAACCGCAATAATATCCGCAAAAATAACCGCAAATATTACAGCAAAATAACCGCAATGATATCCGCAAAAATAACCGCAAATATCACCGCAAAATAACCGCAATGATATCCGCCAAATTAACCGCAAATATTACAGCAAAATAACCGCAATAATATCCGCAAAAATAACCGCAAATATTACAGCAAAATAACCGCAATGATATCCGCAAAAATAACCGCAATAATATCCGCAAAAATAACCGCAATGATATCCGCAAAAATAACCGCAAATATTACCGCAAAATAACCGCAATGATATCCGCAAAAATAACCGCAAATATCACCGCAAAATAACCGCAATGATATCCGCAAAAATAACCGCAAATATCACCGCTAAATAACCGCAATAATATCCGCAAAATTAACCGCAAATATTACAGCAAAATAACCGCAATGATATCCGCAAAAATAACCGCAATAATATCTGCAAAAATAACCGCAAATGTTACCGCAAAATAACCGCAATGATATCCGCAAAAATAACCGCAATAATATCCGCAAAAATAACCGCAATGATATCCGCAAAAATAACCGCAAATATCACCGCAAAATAATCGCAATGATATCCGCAAAAATAACCGCAATTATATCCGCAAAAATAGCCGCAATGATATCCGCCAAATTAACCGCAAATATTACAGCAAAATAACCGCAATGATATCCGCAAAAATAACCGCAATGATATCCGCAAAAATAATCGCAATAATATCCGCAAAATTAACCGCAAATATTACAGCAAAATAACCGCAATGATATCCGCAAAAATAACCGCAATAATATCCGCAAAAATAACCGCAATGATATCCGCAAAAATAACCGCAAATATTACCGCAAAATAACCGCAATGATATCCGCAAAAATAACCGCTAATATCACCGCAAAATAACCGCAATGATATCCGCAAAAATAACCGCAATAATATCCGCAAAAATAACCGCAATAATATCCGCAAAAATAACCGCAAATATTACCGCAAAATAACCGCAATGATATCCGCAAAATTAACCGCAAATATCACCGCAAAATAACCGCAATGATATCCGCAAAAATAACCGCAATAATATCCTCTAAAATAACCGCAATGATATCCGCAAAATTAACCGCAAATATTACAGCAAAATAACCGCAATAATATCCGCAAAAATAACCGCAATAATATCCGCAAAAATAACCGCAATGATATCAGCAAAAATAACCGCAAATATTACCGCAAAATAACCGCAATGATATCCGCAAAAATAACCGCAAATATCACCGCAAAATAACCGCAATGATATCCGCAAAAATAACCGCAATGATATCCGCAAAAATAACCGCAATAATATCCGCAAAAATAACCGCAATAATATCCGCAAAAATAACCGCAATAATATCCGCAAAAATAACCGCAAAATAACCGCAATGTAATCCGCAAAAATAACCGCAAATATCACCGCAAAATAACCGCAATGATATCCGCAAAAATAACCGCAATAATATCCACAAAAATAACCGCAATGATATCCGCAAAAATAACCGCAAATATTACCGCAAAATAACCGCAATAATATCCGCAAAAATAACCGCAATAATATCCGCAAAAATAACCGCAATGATATCCGCAGAAAAAACCGCAATAATATCCGCAAAATTAACCGCAAATATTACAGCAAAATAACCGCAATGATATCCGCAAAAATAACCGCAATAATATCCGCAAAAATAACCGCAATGATATCCGCAAAAATAACCGCAAATATCACCGCAAAATAACCGCAATGATATCCGCAAAAATAACCGCAAATATCACCGCAAAATAACCGCAATAATATCCGCAAAAATAACCGCAAATATTACAGCAAAATAACCGCAATGATATCCGCAAAAATAACCGCAATAATATCCGCAAAAATAACCGCAAATGTTACCGCAAAATAACCGAAATGATATCCGCAAAAATAACCGCAATGATATCCGCAGAAAAAACCGCAATAATATCCGCAAAATTAACCGCAAATATTACAGCAAAATAACCGCAATGATATCCGCAAAAATAACCGCAAATATTACCGCAAAATAACCGCAATAATATCCGCAAAAATAACCGCAATAATATCCGCAAAAATAACCGCAATGATATCCGCAGAAAAAACCGCAATAATATCCGCAAAATTAACCGCAAATATTACAGCAAAATAACCGCAATGATATCCGCAAAAATAACCACATATATCACCGCAAAATAACCGCAATGATATCCGCAAAAATAACCGCAATAATATCCGCAAAAATAACCGCAATGATATCCGCAAAATTAACCGCAAATATTACAGCAAAATAACCGCAATAATATCCGCAAAAATAACCGCAAATATTACCGCAAAATAACCGCAATGATATCCGCAAAAATAACCGCAATAATATCCGCAAAAATAACCGCAAATGTTACCGCAAAATAACCGCAATGATATCCGCAAAAATAACCGCAATAATATCCGCTAAAATAACCGCAATAATATCCGCAAAAATAACAGCAATGATATCCGCAAAAATAACCGCAAGTATTACCGCAAAATAACCGCAATGATATCCGCAAAAATAACCGCAAATATCACGGCAAAATAACCGCAATGATATCCGCAAAAATAACCGCAAATGTTACAGCAAAATAACCGCAATGATATCCGTAAATATAACCGCAATAATATCCGCAAAAATAACCGCTAATATCTCCGCAAAATAACCGCAATGATATCCGCAAAAATAACCGCAAATATTACAGCAAAATAACCGCAATGATATCCGCAAAAATAACCGCAATAATATCCGCAAAAATAACCGCAATGATATCCGCAAAAATAACCGCAAATATTACCGCAAAATAACCGCAATGATATCCGCAAAAATAACCGCAAATATCACCGCTAAATAACCGCAATAATATCCGCAAAATTAACCGCAAATATTACAGCAAAATAACCGCAATGATATCCGCAAAAATAACCGCAATAATATCTGCAAAAATAACCGCAAATGTTACCGCAAAATAACCGCAATGATATCCGCCAAAAATAACCGCAATAATATCCGCAAAAATAACCGCAATGATATCCGCAAAAATAACCGCAAATATCACCGCAAAATAATCGCAATGATATCCGCAAAAATAACCGCAATTATATCCGCAAAAATAGCCGCAATGATATCCGCCAAATTAACCGCAAATATTACAGCAAAATAACCGCAATGATATCCGCAAAAATAACCGCAATGATATCCGCAAAAATAACCGCAATAATATCCGCAAAATTAACCGCAAATATTACAGCAAAATAACCGCAATGATATCCGCAAAAATAACCGCAATAATATCCGCAAAAATAACCGCAATGATATCCGCAAAAATAACCGCAAATATTACCGCAAAATAACCGCAATGATATCCGCAAAAATAACCGCTAATATCACCGCAAAATAACCGCAATGATATCCGCAAAAATAACCGCAATAATATCCGCAAAAATTACCGCAAATATTACCGCAAAATAACCGCAATGATATCCGCAAAAATAACCGCAAATATCACCGCAAAATAACCGCAATGATATCCGCAAAAATAACCGCTAATATCACCGCAAAATAACCGCAATGATATCCGCAAAAATAACCGCAAATATTACAGCAAAATAACCGCAATAATATCCGCAAAAATAACCGCAAATATTACAGCAAAATAACCGCAATGATATCCGCAAAAATAACCGCAAATATCACCGCAAAATAACCGCAATGATATCCGCAAAAATAACCGCAATGATATCCGCAAAAATAACCGCAATAATATCCGCAAAAATAACCGCAATAATATCCGCAAAAATAACCGCAAATATTACCGCAAAATAACCGCAATGATATCCGCAAAATTAACCGCAAATATCACCGCAAAATAACCGCAATGATATCCGCAAAAATAACCGCAATAATATCCTCTAAAATAACCGCAATGATATCCGCAAAATTAACCGCAAATATTACAGCAAAATAACCGCAATAATATCCGCAAAAATAACCACAATAATATCCGCAAAAATAACCGCAATAATATCCGCAAAAATAACCGCAATAATATCCGCAAAAATAACCGCAATAATATCCGCAAAAATAACCGCAATAATATCCGCAAAAATAACCGCAATAATATCCGCAAAAATAACCGCAATATTACCGCAAAATAACCGCAATGATATCCGCAAAAATAACCGCAAATATCACCGCAAAATAACCGCAATGATATCCGCAAAAATAACCGCAATAATATCCACAAAAATAACCGCAATGATATCCGCAAAAATAACCGCAATGATATCCGCAAAAATAACCGCAAATATTACCGCAAAATAACCGCAATGATATCCGCAAAAATAACCGCAAATATCACCGCAAAATAACCGCAATGATATCCGCAAAAATAACCGCAATGATATCCGCAAAAATAACCGCAATAATATCCGCAAAAATAACCGCAATAATATCCGCAAAAATAACCGCAATAATATCCGCAAAAATAACCGCAATATTACCGCAAAATAACCGCAATGATATCCGCAAAAATAACCGCAAATATCACCGCAAAATAACCGCAATGATATCCGCAAAAATAACCGCAATGATATCCGCAAAAATAACCGCAAATATTACCGCAAAATAACCGCAATGATATCCGCAAAAATAACCGCAAATATCACCGCAAAATAACCGCAATGATAGCCGCAAAAATAACCGCAAATATCACCGCAAAATAACCGCAATAATATCCGCAAAATTAACCGCAAATATTACAGCAAAATAACCGCAATGATATCCGCAAAAATAACAGCAATAATATCCGCAAAAATAACCGCAATGATATCCACAAAAATAACCGCAATAATATCCGCAAAAATAACCGCAAATGTTACAGCAAAATAACCGCAATGATATCCGCAAAAATAACCGCAATAATATCCGCAAAAATAACCGCAATAATATCCGCAAAAATAACCGCAATGATATCCGCAAAATTAACCGCAAATATAACCGCAAAATAACCGCAATGATATCCGCAAAAATAACCGCAAATATCACCGCAAAATAACCGCAATGATATCCGCAAAAATAACCGCAATGATATCCGCAAAAATAACCGCAATAATATCCGCAAAATTAACCGCAAATATTACAGCAAAATAACCGCAATGATATCCACAAAAATAACCGCAATAATATCCGCAAAAATAACCGCAATGATATCCGCAAAAATAACCGCAAATATTACCGCAAAATAACCGCAATGATATCCGCAAAAATAACCGCAAATATCACCGCAAAAATAACCGCAATGATATCCGCAAAAATAACCGCAAACATTACCGCAAAATAACCGCAATGATATCCGCAAAACTAACCGCAAATATCACCGCAAAAGAACCGCAATGATATCCGCAAAAATAACCGCAATAATATCCGCAAAAATAACCGCAATGATATCCGCAAAAATAACCGCAAATATTACCGCAAAATAACCGCAATAATTTCCGCAAAAATAACCGCAAATGTTACCGCAAAATAACCGCCATGATATCCGCAAAAATAACCGCAATAATATCCGCAAAAATAACCGCAAATGTTACCGCAAAATAACCGCAATGATATCCTAAAAAATAATCGCAATAATATCCGCAAAAATAACCGCGATAATATCCGCAAAAATAACCGCAATGATATCCGCAAAAATAACCGCAAATATTACAGCAAAATAACCGCAATAATTTCCGCAAAAATAACCGCAAATGTTACCGCAAAATAACCGCCATGATATCCGCCAAAATAACCGCAATAATATCCGCAAAAATAACCGCAAATGTTACCGCAAAATAACCGCAATGATATCCGCAAAAATAACCGCAATGATATCCGCAAAAATAACCGCAAATATCACCGCAAAATAACCGCAATGATATCCGCAAAAATAACCGCAAATATCACCGCAAAATAACCGCAATGATATCCGCAAAAATAACCGCAATGATATCCGCAAAAATAACCGCAATAATATCCGCAAAATTAACCGCAAATATTACAGCAAAATAACCGCAATGATATCCGCAAAAATAACCGCAATAATATCCGCACAAATAACCGCAAGTGTTACCGCAAAATAACCGCAATGATATCCGCAAAAATAACCGCAAATATCACCGCAAAATAACCGCAATGATATCCGCAAAAATAACCGCAATAATATCCGCAAAAATAACCGCAATGATATCCGCAAAAATAACCGCAATGATATCCGCAAAAATAACCGCAATAATATCCGCAAAAATAACCGCAATAATATCCGCAAAAATAACCGCAATAATATCCGCAAAAATAACCGCAATATTACCGCAAAATAACCGCAATGATATCCGCAAAAATAACCGCAAATATCACCGCAAAATAACCGCAATGATATCCGCAAAAATAACCGCAATAATATCCACAAAAATAACCGCAATGATATCCGCAAAAATAACCGCAATGATATCCGCAAAAATAACCGCAAATATTACCGCAAAATAACCGCAATGATATCCGCAAAAATAACCGCAAATATCACCGCAAAATAACCGCAATGATATCCGCAAAAATAACCGCAATGATATCCGCAAAAATAACCGCAATAATATCCGCAAAAATAACCGCAATAATATCCGCAAAAATAACCGCAATAATATCCGCAAAAATAACCGCAATATTACCGCAAAATAACCGCAATGATATCCGCAAAAATAACCGCAAATATCACCGCAAAATAACCGCAATGATATCCGCAAAAATAACCGCAATGATATCCGCAAAAATAACCGCAAATATTACCGCAAAATAACCGCAATGATATCCGCAAAAATAACCGCAAATATCACCGCAAAATAACCGCAATGATAGCCGCAAAAATAACCGCAAATATCACCGCAAAATAACCGCAATAATATCCGCAAAATTAACCGCAAATATTACAGCAAAATAACCGCAATGATATCCGCAAAAATAACAGCAATAATATCCGCAAAAATAACCGCAATGATATCCACAAAAATAACCGCAATAATATCCGCAAAAATAACCGCAAATGTTACAGCAAAATAACCGCAATGATATCCGCAAAAATAACCGCAATAATATCCGCAAAAATAACCGCAATAATATCCGCAAAAATAACCGCAATGATATCCGCAAAATTAACCGCAAATATAACCGCAAAATAACCGCAATGATATCCGCAAAAATAACCGCAAATATCACCGCAAAATAACCGCAATGATATCCGCAAAAATAACCGCAATGATATCCGCAAAAATAACCGCAATAATATCCGCAAAATTAACCGCAAATATTACAGCAAAATAACCGCAATGATATCCACAAAAATAACCGCAATAATATCCGCAAAAATAACCGCAATGATATCCGCAAAAATAACCGCAAATATTACCGCAAAATAACCGCAATGATATCCGCAAAAATAACCGCAAATATCACCGCAAAAATAACCGCAATGATATCCGCAAAAATAACCGCAAACATTACCGCAAAATAACCGCAATGATATCCGCAAAACTAACCGCAAATATCACCGCAAAAGAACCGCAATGATATCCGCAAAAATAACCGCAATAATATCCGCAAAAATAACCGCAATGATATCCGCAAAAATAACCGCAAATATTACCGCAAAATAACCGCAATAATTTCCGCAAAAATAACCGCAAATGTTACCGCAAAATAACCGCCATGATATCCGCAAAAATAACCGCAATAATATCCGCAAAAATAACCGCAAATGTTACCGCAAAATAACCGCAATGATATCCTAAAAAATAATCGCAATAATATCCGCAAAAATAACCGCGATAATATCCGCAAAAATAACCGCAATGATATCCGCAAAAATAACCGCAAATATTACAGCAAAATAACCGCAATAATTTCCGCAAAAATAACCGCAAATGTTACCGCAAAATAACCGCCATGATATCCGCCAAAATAACCGCAATAATATCCGCAAAAATAACCGCAAATGTTACCGCAAAATAACCGCAATGATATCCGCAAAAATAACCGCAATGATATCCGCAAAAATAACCGCAAATATCACCGCAAAATAACCGCAATGATATCCGCAAAAATAACCGCAAATATCACCGCAAAATAACCGCAATGATATCCGCAAAAATAACCGCAATGATATCCGCAAAAATAACCGCAATAATATCCGCAAAATTAACCGCAAATATTACAGCAAAATAACCGCAATGATATCCGCAAAAATAACCGCAATAATATCCGCACAAATAACCGCAAGTGTTACCGCAAAATAACCGCAATGATATCCGCAAAAATAACCGCAAATATCACCGCAAAATAACCGCAATGATATCCGCAAAAATAACCGCAATAATATCCGCAAAAATAACCGCAATGATATCCGCAAAAATAACCGCAATGATATCCGCAAAAATAACCGCAATAATATCCGCAAAATTAACCGCAAATATTACAGCAAAATAACCGCAATGATATCCGCAAAAATAACCGCAATGATATCCGCAAAAATAACCGCAATAATATCCGCAAAATTAACCGCAAATATTACAGCAAAATAACCGCAATAATATCCGCAAAAATAACCGCAATGATATCCGCAAAAATAACCGCAATGATATCCGCAAAAATAACCGCAATGATATCCGCAAAAATAACCGCAATAATATCCGCACAAATAACCGCAAATGTTACCGCAAAATAACCGCAATGATATCCGCAAAAATAACCGCAATGATATCCGCAAAAATAACCGCAATAATATCCGCAAAAATAACCGCAATGATATCCGCAAAAATAACCGCAATGATATCCGCAAAAATAACCGCAATAATATCCGCAAAATTAACCGCAAATATTACAGCAAAATAACCGCAATGATATCCGCAAAAATAACCGCAATGATATCCGCAAAAATAACCGCAATAATATCCGCAAAATTAACCGCAAATATTACAGCAAAATAACCGCAATAATATCCGCAAAAATAACCGCAATGATATCCGCAAAAATAACCGCAATGATATCCGCAAAAATAACCGCAATGATATCCGCAAAAATAACCGCAAATATCACCGCAAAATAACCGCAATGATATCCGCACAAATAACCGCAATAATATCCGCAAAAATAACCGCAAATGTTACCGCAAAATAACCGCAATGATATCCGCAAAAGTAACCGCAATAATATCCGCATAAATAACCGCAATAATATCCGCAAAAATAACCGCACTGATATCCGCAAAAATAACCGCAAATATCACCGCAAAAAAACCGCAATGATATCCGCAAAAATAACCGCAAATATCACCGCAAAATAACCGCAATGATATCCGCAAAAATAACCGCAAATATCACCGCAAAATAACCGCTATGATATCCGCAAAAATAACCGCAATAATATCCGCAAATTAACCGCAAATGTTACCGCAAAATAACCGCAATGATATCCGCAAAAATAACCGCAATAATATCCACAAAAATAACAGCAATAATATCCGCAAAAATAACCGCAATGATATCCGCAAAAATAACCGCAAATATCACCGCAAAATAACCGCAATGATATCCGCAAAAATAACCGCAAATATCACCGCAAAATAATCGCAATGATATCCGCAAAAATAACCGCAATAATATCCGCAAAAATAACCGCAAATATTACCGCAAAATAACCGCAATGATATCCGCAAAAATAACCGCAAATATCACCGCAAAAAAACCGCAATGATATCCGCAAAAATAACCGCAAATATCCCAGCAAAATAACCGCAATGATATCCGCAAAAATAACCGCAAATATTACCGCAAAATAACCGCAATGATATCCGCAAAAATAACCGCAATAATATCCGCAAAAATAACCGCAATGATATCCGCAAAATGAACCGCAAATATTACAGCAAAATAACCGCAGTAATATCCGCAAAAATAACCGCAAATATTACCGCAAAATAACCGCAAATATCACCGCAAAATAACCGCAATGATATCCGCAAAAATAACCGCAAATATCACCGCAAAATAACCGCAATGATATCCGCAAAAATAACCGCATTAATATCCGCAAAAATAACCGCAATAATATCCGCAAAAATAACCGCAATGATATCCGCAAAAATTACCGCAAATATCACCGCAAAATAACCGCAATGATATCCGCAAAAATAACCGCAATAATATCCGCAAAAATAACCGCAAATATCACCGCAAAATAACCGCAATGATATCCGCAAAAATAACCGCAAATATTACCGCAAAATAACCGCAATGATATCCGCCAAAATAACCGCAATGATATCCGCAAAAATAACCACAAATATTACAGCAAAATAACCGCAAATATCACCGCAAAATAACCGCAATAATATCCGCAAAAATAACCGCAATGATATCCGCAAAAATAACCGCAAATATCACCGCAAAATAACCGCAATGATATCCGCAAAAATAACCGCAATGATATCCGCAAAAATACCCGCAATAATATCCGCAAAAATAACCGCAATGATATCCGCAAAAATTACCGCAAATATCACCGCAAAATAACCGCAATGATATCCGCAAAAATAACCGCAATAATATCCGCAAAAATAACCGCAAATATCACCGCAAAATAACCGCAATGATATCCGCAAAAATAACCGCAAATATTACCGCAAAATAACCGCAATGATATCCGCCAAAATAACCGCAATAATATCCGCAAAAATAACCGCAAATATTACCGCAAAATAACCGCAAATATCACCGCAAAACAACCGCAATAATATCCGCAAAAATAACCGCAATGATATCCGCAAAAATAACCGCAAATATCACCGCAAAATAACCGCAATGATATCCGCAAAAATAACCGCAATGATATCCGCAAAAATACCCGCAATAATATCCGCAAAAATAACCGCAATGATATCCGCAAAAATAACCGCAAATATTACAGCAAAATAACCGCAATAATTTCCGCAAAAATAACCGCAAATGTTACCGCAAAATAACCGCCATGATATCCGCCAAAATAACCGCAATAATATCCGCAAAAATAACCGCAAATATTACCGCAAAATAACCGCAATGATATCCGCAAAAATAACCGCAATGATATCCGCAAAAATAACCGCAAATATCACCGCAAAATAACCGCAATGATATCCGCAAAAATAACCGCAAATATCACCGCAAAATAACCGCAATGATATCCGCAAAAATAACCGCAATGATATCCGCAAAAATAACCGCAATAATATCCGCAAAATTAACCGCAAATATTACAGCAAAATAACCGCAATGATATCCGCAAAAATAACCGCAATAATATCCGCACAAATAACCGCAAGTGTTACCGCAAAATAACCGCAATGATATCCGCAAAAATAACCGCAAATATCACCGCAAAATAACCGCAATGATATCCGCAAAAATAACCGCAATAATATCCGCAAAAATAACCGCAATGATATCCGCAAAAATAACCGCAATGATATCCGCAAAAATAACCGCAATAATATCCGCAAAATTAACCGCAAATATTACAGCAAAATAACCGCAATGATATCCGCAAAAATAACCGCAATGATATCCGCAAAAATAACCGCAATAATATCCGCAAAATTAACCGCAAATATTACAGCAAAATAACCGCAATAATATCCGCAAAAATAACCGCAATGATATCCGCAAAAATAACCGCAATGATATCCGCAAAAATAACCGCAATGATATCCGCAAAAATAACCGCAAATATCACCGCAAAATAACCGCAATGATATCCGCAAAAATAACCGCAATGATATCCGCAAAAATAACCGCAAATATTACCGCAAAATAACCGCAATGATATCCGCAAAAATAACCGCAAATATCACCGCAAAATAACCGCAATGATATCCGCAAAAATAACCGCAAATATCACCGCAAAATAACCGCAATAATATCCGCAAAATTAACCGCAAATATTACAGCAAAATAACCGCAATGATATCCGCAAAAATAACAGCAATAATATCCGCAAAAATAACCGCAATGATATCCGCAAAAATAACCGCAATAATATCCGCAAAAATAACCGCAAATGTTACAGCAAAATAACCGCAATGATATCCGCAAAAATAACCGCAATAATATCCGCAAAAATAACCGCAATAATATCCGCAAAAATAACCGCAATGATATCCGCAAAAATAACCGCAAATATAACCGCAAAATAACCGCAATGATATCCGCAAAAATAACCGCAATGATATCCGCAAAAATAACCGCAATAATATCCGCAAAATTAACCGCAAATATTACAGCAAAATAACCGCAATGATATCCGCAAAAATAACCGCAATAATATCCGCACAAATAACCGCAAATGTTACCGCAAAATAACCGCAATGATATCCGCAAAAATAACCGCAAATATCACCGCAAAATAACCGCAATGATATCCGCAAAAATAACCGCAATAATATCCGCAAAAATAACCGCAATGATATCCGCAAAAATAACCGCAATGATATCCGCAAAAATAACCGCAATAATATCCGCAAAATTAACCGCAAATATTACAGCAAAATAACCGCAATGATATCCGCAAAAATAACCGCAATTATATCCGCAAAAATAACCGCAATAATATCCGCAAAATTAACCGCAAATATTACAGCAAAATAACCGCAATAATATCCGCAAAAATAACCGCAATGATATCCGCAAAAATAACCGCAATGATATCCGCAAAAATAACCGCAATGATATCCGCAAAAATAACCGCAAATATCACCGCAAAATAACCGCAATGATATCCGCACAAATAACCGCAATAATATCCGCAAAAATAACCGCAAATGTTACCGCAAAATAACCGCAATGATATCCGCAAAAGTAACCGCAATAATATCCGCATAAATAACCGCAATAATATCCGCAAAAATAACCGCACTGATATCCGCAAAAATAACCGCAAATATCACCGCAAAAAAACCGCAATGATATCCGCAAAAATAACCGCAAATATCACCGCAAAATAACCGCAATGATATCCGCAAAAATAACCGCAAATATCACCGCAAAATAACCGCTATGATATCCGCAAAAATAACCGCAATAATATCCGCAAAAATAACCGCAAATGTTACCGCAAAATAACCGCAATGATATCCGCAAAAATAACCGCAATAATATCCGCAAAAATAACAGCAATAATATCCGCAAAAATAACCGCAATGATATCCGCAAAAATAACCGCAAATATCACCGCAAAATAACCGCAATGATATCCGCAAAAATAACCGCAAATATCACCGCAAAATAATCGCAATGATATCCGCAAAAATAACCGCAATAATATCCGCAAAAATAACCGCAAATATTACCGCAAAATAACCGCAATGATATCCGCAAAAATAACCGCAAATATCACCGCAAAAAAACCGCAATGATATCCGCAAAAATAACCGCAAATATCCCCGCAAAATAACCGCAATGATATCCGCAAAAATAACCGCAAATATTACCGCAAAATAACCGCAATGATATCCGCAAAAATAACCGCAATAATATCCGCAAAAATAACCGCAATGATATCCGCAAAATGAACCGCAAATATTACAGCAAAATAACCGCAGTAATATCCGCAAAAATAACCGCAAATATTACCGCAAAATAACCGCAAATATCACCGCAAAATAACCGCAATGATATCCGCAAAAATAACCGCAAATATCACCGCAAAATAACCGCAATGATATCCGCAAAAATAACCGCATTAATATCCGCAAAAATAACCGCAATAATATCCGCAAAAATAACCGCAATGATATCCGCAAAAATTACCGCAAATATCACCGCAAAATAACCGCAATGATATCCGCAAAAATAACCGCAATAATATCCGCAAAAATAACCGCAAATATCACCGCAAAATAACCGCAATGATATCCGCAAAAATAACCGCAAATATTACCGCAAAATAACCGCAATGATATCCGCCAAAATAACCGCAATGATATCCGCAAAAATAACCACAAATATTACAGCAAAATAACCGCAAATATCACCGCAAAATAACCGCAATAATATCCGCAAAAATAACCGCAATGATATCCGCAAAAATAACCGCAAATATCACCGCAAAATAACCGCAATGATATCCGCAAAAATAACCGCAATGATATCCGCAAAAATACCCGCAATAATATCCGCAAAAATAACCGCAATGATATCCGCAAAAATTACCGCAAATATCACCGCAAAATAACCGCAATGATATCCGCAAAAATAACCGCAATAATATCCGCAAAAATAACCGCAAATATCACCGCAAAATAACCGCAATGATATCCGCAAAAATAACCGCAAATATTACCGCAAAATAACCGCAATGATATCCGCCAAAATAACCGCAATAATATCCGCAAAAATAACCGCAAATATTACCGCAAAATAACCGCAAATATCACCGCAAAACAACCGCAATAATATCCGCAAAAATAACCGCAATGATATCCGCAAAAATAACCGCAAATATCACCGCAAAATAACCGCAATGATATCCGCAAAAATAACCGCAATGATATCCGCAAAAATACCCGCAATAATATCCGCAAAAATAACCGCAATGATATCCGCAAAAATAACCGCAAATATTACCGCAAAATAACCGCAATGATATCCGCAAAAATAACCGCAAATATCACCGCAAAATAACCGCAATGATATCCGCAAAAATAACCGCAATAATATCCGCGAAAATAACCGCAATGATATCCGCAAAAATTACCGCAAATATCACCGCAAAATAACCGCAATGATATCCGCAAAAATAACCGCAATAATATCCGCAAAAATAACCGCAATGATATCCGCAAAAATAACCGCAAATATAACCGCAAAATAACCGCAATGATATCCGCAAAAATAACCGCAATGATATCCGCAAAAATAACCGCAATAATATCCGCAAAATTAACCGCAAATATTACAGCAAAATAACCGCAATGATATCCGCAAAAATAACCGCAATGATATCCGCAAAAATAACCGCAAATATCACCGCAAAATAACCGCAATGATATCCGCAAAAATAACCGCAATGATATCCGCAAAAATTACCGCAAATATCACCGCAAAATAACCGCAATGATATCCGCAAAAATAACCGCAATAATATCCGCAAAAATAACCGCAATGATATCCGCAAAAATAACCGCAAATATTACCGCAAAATAACCGCAATGATATCCGCAAAAATAACCGCAAATATCACCGCAAAATAACCGCAATGATATCCTCAAAAATAACCGCAAATATCACCGCAAAATAACCGCAATAATATCCGCAAAAATAACCGCAATGATATCCGCAAAAATAACCGCAAATATCACCGCAAAATAACCGCAATGATATCCGCAAAAATAACCGCAATGATATCCGCAAAAATACCCGCAATAATATCCGCAAAAATAACCGCAATGATATCCGTAAAAATTACCGCAAATATCACCGCAAAATAACCGCAATGATATCCGCAAAAATAACCGCAATAATATCCGCAAAAATAACCGCAAATATCACCGCAAAATAACCGCAATGATATCCGCAAAAATAACCGCAAATATTACCGCAAAATAACCGCAATGATATCCGCCAAAATAAACGCAATAATATCCTCAAAAATAACCGCAAATATTACCGCAAAATAACCGCAAATATCACCGCAAAACAACCGCAATAATATCCGCAAAAATAACCGCAATGATATCCGCAAAAATAACCGCAAATATCACCGCAAAATAACCGCAATGATATCCGCAAAAATAACCGCAATGATATCCGCAAAAATACCCGCAATAATATCCGCAAAAATAACCGCAATGATATCCGCAAAAATAACCGCAAATATTACCGCAAAATAACCGCAATGATATCCGCAAAAATAACCGCAAATATCACCGCAAAATAACCGCAATGATATCCGCAAAAATAACCGCAATAATATCCGCGAAAATAACCGCAATGATATCCGCAAAAATTACCGCAAATATCACCGCAAAATAACCGCAATGATATCCGCAAAAATAACCGCAATAATATCCGCAAAAATAACCGCAATGATATCCGCAAAAATAACCGCAAATATTACCGCAAAATAACCGCAATGATATCCGCAAAAATAACCGCAAATATCACCGCAAAATAACCGCAATGATATCCTCAAAAATAACCGCAAATATCACCGCAAAATAACCGCAATGATATCCGCAAAAATAACCGCAATGATATCCGCAAAAATAACCGCAATAATATCCGGAAAAATAACCGCAAATATTACCGCAAAATAACCGCAATGATATCCGCAAAAATAACCGCAAATATCACCGCAAAATAACCGCAATGATATCCGCAAAAATAACCGCAATAATATCCGCAAAAATAACCGCAAATATTACCGCAAAAAAACCGCAATGATATCCGCAAAAATAACCGCAAAATAACCGCAATGATATCCGCAAAAATAACCGCAAATATCACCGCAAAATAACCGCAATAATATCCGCAAAAATAACCGCAATAATATCCGCAAAAATAACCGCAAATGTTACCGCAAAATAACCGCAATGATATCCGCAAAAGAAACCGCAAATATCACCGCAAAAATAACCGCAATGATATCCGCAAAAATAACCGCAATGATATCCGCAAAAATAACCGCAAATATCACCGCAAAAAAACCGCAATGATATCCGCAAAAATAACCGCAATGATATCCGCAAAAATAAGCGCAATAATATCCGCAAAAATAACCGCAATGATATCCGCAAAAATAACCGCAAATATTACCGCAAAATAACCGCAATGATATCCGCAAAAATAACCGCAAATATCACCGCAAAATAACCGCAATGATATCCGCAAAAATAACCGCAATAATATCCGCAAAAATAACCGCAAAAGTTACCGCAAAATAACCACAATGATATCCGCAAAAATAACCGCAATAATATCCGCAAAAATAACCGCAATAATATCCGCAAAAATAACCGTAATGATATCCGCAAAAATAACCGCGAATATTACCGCAAAATAACCGCAATGATATCCGCAAAAATAACCGCAAATATCACCGCAAAATAACCGCAATGATATCCGCAAAAATAACCGCAATAATATCCGCAAAAATAACCGCAAATATTACCGCAAAATAACCGCAATGATATCCGCAAAAATAACCGCAAATATCACCGCAAAATAACCGCAATGATATCCGCAAAAATAACCGCAATAATATCCACAAAAATAACCGCAATGATATCCGCAAAATTAACCGCAAATATTACAGCAAAATAACCGCAATAATATCCGCAAAATTAACCGCAAATATCACCGCAAAATAACCGCAATGATATCCGCAAAAATAACCGCAAATATTACAGCAAAATAACCGCATAAATATCCGCAAAAATAACCGCAAATATCACCGCAAAATAACCGCAATGATATCCGCAAAAATAACCGCAAATATCACCGCAAAATAACCGCAATGATATCCGCAAAAATAACCGCAAATATTACAGCAAAATAACCGCAATAATATCCGCAAAAATAACCGCAAATATCACCGCAAAATAACCGCAATGATATCCGCAAAAATAACCGCAATGATATCCGCAAAAATAACCGCAATAATATCCGCAAAAATAACCGCAATAATATCCGCAAAAATAACCGCAAATATTACCGCAAAATAACCGCAATGATATCCGCAAAAATAACCGCAATAATATCCGCAAAAATAAACGCAAATATCACCGCAAAATAACCGCAATGATATCCGCAAAAATAACCGCAAATATTACCGCAAAATAACCGCAATGATATCCGCCCAAATAACCGCAAATATTACCGCAAAATAACCGCAATGATATCCGCAAAAATAACCGCAATGATATCCGCAAAAATAACCGCAAATATTACAGCAAAATAACTGCAATAATATCCGCAAAAATAACCGCAATGATATCCGCAAAAATAACCGCAAAATAACCGCAATGATATCCGCAAAAATAACCGCAAATATCACCGCAAAATAACCGCAATGATATCCGCAAAAATAACCGCAAATATTACCGCAAAATAACCGCAATGATATCCGCAAAAATAACCGCAATGATATCCGCAAAAATAACCGCAAATATTACAGCAAAATAACTGCAATAATATCCGCAAAAATAACCGCAATGATATCCGCAAAAATAACCGCAAAATAACCGCAATGATATCCGCAAAAATAACCGCAAATATCACCGCAAAATAACCGCAATGATATCCGCACAAATAACCGCAATAATAACCGCAAAAATAACCGCAAATGTTACCGCAAAATAACCGCAATGATATCCGCAAAAGTAACCGCAATAATATCCGCATAAATAACCGCAATAATATCCGCAAAAATAACCGCACTGATATCCGCAAAAATAACCGCAAATATCACCGCAAAAAAACCGCAATGATATCCGCAAAAATAACCGCAAATATCACCGCAAAATAACCGCAATGATATCCGCAAAAATAACCGCAATAATATCTGCAAAAATAACCGCAAATATCACCGCAAAATAACCGCAATGATATCCGCAAAAATAACCGCAAATATCACCGCAAAATAACCGCAATGATATCCGCAAAAATAACCGCAAATATTACAGCAAAATAACCGCATAAATATCCGCAAAAATAACCGCAAATATCACCGCAAAATAACCGCAATGATATCCGCAAAAATAACCGCAAATATTACAGCAAAATAACCGCATAAATATCCGCAAAAATAACCGCAAATATCACCGCAAAATAACCGCAATGATATCCGCAAAAATAACCGCAAATATCACCGCAAAGTAACCGCAATGATATCCGCAAAAATAACCGCAAATATTACAGCAAAATAACCGCATAAATATCCGCAAAAATAACCGCAAATATTACCGCAAAATAACCGCAATGATATCCGCAAAAATAACCGCAAATATCACCGCAAAATAACCGCAATGATATCCGCAAAAATAACCGCAATGATATTAGCAAAAATAACCGCAATAATATCCGCAAAAATAACCGCAATGATATCCGCAAAAATAACCGCAAATATTACCGCAAAATAACCGCAATAATATCCGCAAAAATAACCGCAATAATATCCGCAAAAATAACCGCAATGATATCCGCAAAAATAACCGCAAATATCACCGCAAAATAACCGCAATGATATGCGCAAAAATAACCGCAATAATATCCGCAAAAATAACCGCAAATATCACCGCAAAATAACCGCAATGATATCCGCAAAAATAACCGCAAATATTACCGCAAAATAACCGCAATGATATCCGCAAAAATAACCGCAATGATATCCGCAAAAATAACCGCAAATATTACAGCAAAATAATTGCAATAATATCCGCAAAAATAACCGCAATGATATCCGCAAAAATAACCGCAAAAT
This sequence comes from Sisyra terminalis, assembly GCA_958496175.1. NCBI lineage: Eukaryota > Metazoa > Arthropoda > Insecta > Neuroptera > Sisyridae > Sisyra > Sisyra terminalis. The sequence continues at coordinate 414,080 of OY292279.1, read as the reverse complement.
AACCGCAATGATATCCGCAAAAATAACCGCAAATATCACCGCAAAATAACCGCAATGATATCCGCACAAATAACCGCAATAATATCCGCAAAAATAACCGCAAATGTTACCGCAAAATAAACGCAATGATATCCGCAAAAGTAACCGCAAATATCACCGCAAAATAACCGCAATGATATCCGCAAAAATAACCGCAAATATCACCGCAAAATAACCGCAATGATATCCGCAAAAATAACCGCAATAATATCCGCAAAAATAACCGCAAATGTTACCGCAAAATAACCGCAATGATATCCGCAAAAATAACCGCAATAATATCCGCAAAAATAACCGCAATAATATCCGCAAAAATAACCGCAAATATCACCGCAAAATAACCGCAATGATATCCGCAAAAATAACCGCAAATATCACCGCAAAATAACCGCAAATATCACCGCAAAATAACCGCAATGATATCCGCAAAAATAACCGCAAATATCACCGCAAAATAACCGCAATGATATCCGCAAAAATAACCGCAATAATATCCGCAAAAATAACCGCAAAAGTTACCGCAAAATAACCACAATGATATCCGCAAAAATAACCGCAATAATATCCGCAAAAATAACCGCAATAATATCCGCAAAAATAACCGTAATGATATCCGCAAAAATAACCGCGAATATTACCGCAAAATAACCGCAATGATATCCGCAAAAATAACCGCAAATATCACCGCAAAATAACCGCAATGATATCCGCAAAAATAACCGCAATAATATCCGCAAAAATAACCGCAAATATTACCGCAAAATAACCGCAATGATATCCGCAAAAATAACCGCAAATATCACCGCAAAATAACCGCAATGATATCCGCAAAAATAACCGCAATAATATCCACAAAAATAACCGCAATGATATCCGCAAAATTAACCGCAAATATTACAGCAAAATAACCGCAATAATATCCGCAAAATTAACCGCAAATATCACCGCAAAATAACCGCAATGATATCCGCAAAAATAACCGCAAATATTACAGCAAAATAACCGCATAAATATCCGCAAAAATAACCGCAAATATCACCGCAAAATAACCGCAATGATATCCGCAAAAATAACCGCAAATATCACCGCAAAATAACCGCAATGATATCCGCAAAAATAACCGCAAATATTACAGCAAAATAACCGCAATAATATCCGCAAAAATAACCGCAAATATCACCGCAAAATAACCGCAATGATATCCGCAAAAATAACCGCAATGATATCCGCAAAAATAACCGCAATAATATCCGCAAAAATAACCGCAATAATATCCGCAAAAATAACCGCAAATATTACCGCAAAATAACCGCAATGATATCCGCAAAAATAACCGCAATAATATCCGCAAAAATAAACGCAAATATCACCGCAAAATAACCGCAATGATATCCGCAAAAATAACCGCAAATATTACCGCAAAATAACCGCAATGATATCCGCCCAAATAACCGCAAATATTACCGCAAAATAACCGCAATGATATCCGCAAAAATAACCGCAATGATATCCGCAAAAATAACCGCAAATATTACAGCAAAATAACTGCAATAATATCCGCAAAAATAACCGCAATGATATCCGCAAAAATAACCGCAAAATAACCGCAATGATATCCGCAAAAATAACCGCAAATATCACCGCAAAATAACCGCAATGATATCCGCAAAAATAACCGCAAATATTACCGCAAAATAACCGCAATGATATCCGCAAAAATAACCGCAATGATATCCGCAAAAATAACCGCAAATATTACAGCAAAATAACTGCAATAATATCCGCAAAAATAACCGCAATGATATCCGCAAAAATAACCGCAAAATAACCGCAATGATATCCGCAAAAATAACCGCAAATATCACCGCAAAATAACCGCAATGATATCCGCACAAATAACCGCAATAATAACCGCAAAAATAACCGCAAATGTTACCGCAAAATAACCGCAATGATATCCGCAAAAGTAACCGCAATAATATCCGCATAAATAACCGCAATAATATCCGCAAAAATAACCGCACTGATATCCGCAAAAATAACCGCAAATATCACCGCAAAAAAACCGCAATGATATCCGCAAAAATAACCGCAAATATCACCGCAAAATAACCGCAATGATATCCGCAAAAATAACCGCAATAATATCTGCAAAAATAACCGCAAATATCACCGCAAAATAACCGCAATGATATCCGCAAAAATAACCGCAAATATCACCGCAAAATAACCGCAATGATATCCGCAAAAATAACCGCAAATATTACAGCAAAATAACCGCATAAATATCCGCAAAAATAACCGCAAATATCACCGCAAAATAACCGCAATGATATCCGCAAAAATAACCGCAAATATTACAGCAAAATAACCGCATAAATATCCGCAAAAATAACCGCAAATATCACCGCAAAATAACCGCAATGATATCCGCAAAAATAACCGCAAATATCACCGCAAAATAACCGCAATGATATCCGCAAAAATAACCGCAAATATTACAGCAAAATAACCGCATAAATATCCGCAAAAATAACCGCAAATATTACCGCAAAATAACCGCAATGATATCCGCAAAAATAACCGCAAATATCACCGCAAAATAACCGCAATGATATCCGCAAAAATAACCGCAATGATATTAGCAAAAATAACCGCAATAATATCCGCAAAAATAACCGCAATGATATCCGCAAAAATAACCGCAAATATTACCGCAAAATAACCGCAATAATATCCGCAAAAATAACCGCAATAATATCCGCAAAAATAACCGCAATGATATCCGCAAAAATAACCGCAAATATCACCGCAAAATAACCGCAATGATATGCGCAAAAATAACCGCAATAATATCCGCAAAAATAACCGCAAATATCACCGCAAAATAACCGCAATGATATCCGCAAAAATAACCGCAAATATTACCGCAAAATAACCGCAATGATATCCGCAAAAATAACCGCAATGATATCCGCAAAAATAACCGCAAATATTACAGCAAAATAATTGCAATAATATCCGCAAAAATAACCGCAATGATATCCGCAAAAATAACCGCAAAATAACCGCAATGATATCCGCAAAAATAACCGCAAATATCACCGCAAAATAACCGCAATGATATCCGCACAAATAACCGCAATAATATCCGCAAAAATAACCGCAAATGTTACCGCAAAATAAACGCAATGATATCCGCAAAAGTAACCGCAAATATCACCGCAAAATAACCGCAATGATATCCGCAAAAATAACCGCAAATATCACCGCAAAATAACCGCAATGATATCCGCAAAAATAACCGCAATAATATCCGCAAAAATAACCGCAAATGTTACCGCAAAATAACCGCAATGATATCCGCAAAAATAACCGCAATAATATCCGCAAAAATAACCGCAATAATATCCGCAAAAATAACCGCAAATATCACCGCAAAATAACCGCAATGATATCCGCAAAAATAACCGCAAATATCACCGCAAAATAATCGCAATGATATCCGCAAAAATAACCGCAATAATATCCGCAAAAATAACCGCAAATATTACCGCAAAATAACCGCAATGATATCCGCAAAAATAACCGCAAATATCACCGCCAAAAAACCGCAATGATATCCGCAAAAATAACCGCAAATATCCCCGCAAAATAACCGCAATGATATCCGCAAAAATAACCGCAAATATTACCGCAAAATAACCGCAATGATATCCGCAAAAATAACCGCAATAATATCCGCAAAAATAACCGCAATGATATCCGCAAAATGAACCGCAAATATTACAGCAAAATAACCGCAATAATATCCGCAAAAATAACCGCAAATATTACCGCAAAATAACCGCAATGATATCCACAAAAATAACCGCAATAATATCCGCAAAAATAACCGCAATGATATCCGCAAAAATAACCGCAAATATCACCGCAAAATAACCGCAATGATATCCGCAAAAATAACCGCATTAATATCCGCAAAAATAACCGCAATAATATCCGCAAAAATAACCGCAATGATATCCGCAAAAATTACCGCAAATATCACCGCAAAATAACCGCAATGATATCCGCAAAAATAACCGCAATAATATCCGCAAAAATAACCGCAAATATCACCGCAAAATAACCGCAATGATATCCTCAAAAATAACCGCAAATATCACCGCAAAATAACCGCAATGATATCCGCAAAAATAACCGCAATGATATCCGCAAAAATAACCGCAATAATATCCGGAAAAATAACCGCAAATATTACCGCAAAATAACCGCAATGATATCCGCAAAAATAACCGCAAATATCACCGCAAAATAACCGCAATGATATCCTCAAAAATAACCGCAAATATCACCGCAAAATAACCGCAATGATATCCGCAAAAATAACCGCAATGATATCCGCAAAAATAACCGCAATAATATCCGGAAAAATAACCGCAAATATTACCGCAAAATAACCGCAATGATATCCGCAAAAATAACCGCAAATATCACCGCAAAATAACCGCAATGATATCCGCAAAAATAACCGCAATAATATCCGCAAAAATAACCGCAAATATTACCGCAAAAAAACCGCAATGATATCCGCAAAAATAACCGCAAAATAACCGCAATGATATCCGCAAAAATAACCGCAAATATCACCGCAAAATAACCGCAATAATATCCGCAAAAATAACCGCAATAATATCCGCAAAAATAACCGCAAATGTTACCGCAAAATAACCGCAATGATATCCGCAAAAGAAACCGCAATAATATCCGCATAAATAACCGCAATAATATCCGCAAAAATAACCGCAATGATATCCGCAAAAATAACCGCAAATATCACCGCAAAAAAACCGCAATGATATCCGCAAAAATAACCGCAAATATCACCGCAAAATAACCGCAATGATATCCGCAAAAATAACCGCAATAATATCCGCAAAAATAACCGCAATTATTTTCGCAAAATAACCGCAATGATATCCGCAAAAATAACCGCAAATATCACCGCAAAATAACCGCAATGATATCCGCAAAAATAACCGCAATAATATCCGCAAAAATAACCGCAAAAGTTACCGCAAAATAACCACAATGATATCCGCAAAAATAACCGCAATAATATCCGCAAAAATAACCGCAATAATATCCGCAAAAATAACCGTAATGATATCCGCAAAAATAACCGCGAATATTACCGCAAAATAACCGCAATGATATCCGCAAAAATAACCGCAAATATCACCGCAAAATAACCGCAATGATATCCGCAAAAATAACCGCAATAATATCCGCAAAAATAACCGCAAATATTACCGCAAAATAACCGCAATGATATCCGCAAAAATAACCGCAAATATCACCGCAAAATAACCGCAATGATATCCGCAAAAATAACCGCAATAATATCCACAAAAATAACCGCAATGATATCCGCAAAATTAACCGCAAATATTACAGCAAAATAACCGCAATAATATCCGCAAAATTAACCGCAAATATCACCGCAAAATAACCGCAATGATATCCGCAAAAATAACCGCAAATATTACAGCAAAATAACCGCATAAATATCCGCAAAAATAACCGCAAATATCACCGCAAAATAACCGCAATGATATCCGCAAAAATAACCGCAAATATCACCGCAAAATAACCGCAATGATATCCGCAAAAATAACCGCAAATATTACAGCAAAATAACCGCAATAATATCCGCAAAAATAACCGCAAATATCACCGCAAAATAACCGCAATGATATCCGCAAAAATAACCGCAAATATCACCGCAAAATAACCGCAATGATATCCGCAAAAATAACCGCAAATATTACAGCAAAATAACCGCATAAATATCCGCAAAAATAACCGCAAATATCACCGCAAAATAACCGCAATGATATCCGCAAAAGTAACCGCAATAATATCCGCATAAATAACCGCAATAATATCCGCAAAAATAACCGCACTGATATCCGCAAAAATAACCGCAAATATCACCGCAAAAAAACCGCAATGATATCCGCAAAAATAACCGCAAATATCACCGCAATATAACCGCAATGATATCCGCAAAAATAACCGCAATGATATCCGCAAAAATAACCGCAATAATATCCGCAAAAATAACCGCAATGATATCCGCAAAAATAACCGCAAATATTACCGCAAAATAACCGCAATGATATCCGCAAAAATAACCGCAAATATCACCGCAAAATAACCGCAATGATATCCGCAAAAATAACCGCAATGATATCCGCAAAAATAACCGCAAATATTCCCGCAAAATAACCGCAATGATATCCGCAAAAATAACCGCAAATATCACCGCAAAATAACCGCAATGATATCCGCAAAAATAACCGCAAATATCACCGCAAAATAACCGCAATGATATCCGCCCAAATAACCGCAAATATTACCGCAAAATAACCGCAATGATATCCGCAAAAATAACCGCAATGATATCCGCAAAAATAACCGCAAATATTACAGCAAAATAACTGCAATAATATCCGCAAAAATAACCGCAATGATATCCGCAAAAATAACCGCAAAATAACCGCAATGATATCCGCAAAAATAACCGCAAATGTTACCGCAAAATAACCGCAATGATATCCGCAAAAATAACCGCAAATATTACCGCAAAATAACCGCAATGATATCCGCAAAAATAACCGCAATGATATCCGCAAAAATAACCGCAAATATTACAGCAAAATAACCGCATAAATATCCGCAAAAATAACCGCAAATATCACCGCAAAATAACCGCAATGATATCCGCAAAAATAACCGCAAATATTACCGCAAAATAACCGCAATGATATCCGCCCAAATAACCGCAAATATTACCGCAAAATAACCGCCATGATATCCGCAAAAATAACCGCAATGATATCCGCAAAAATAACCGCAAATATTACAGCAAAATAACCGCATAAATATCCGCAAAAATAACCGCAAATATCACCGCAAAATAACCGCAATGATATCCGCAAAAATAACCGCAAATATTACAGCAAAATAACCGCAATGATATCCGCAAAAATAACCGCAAATATCACCGCAAAATAACCGCAATGATATCCGCAAAAATAACCGCAAATATCACCGCAAAATAACCGCAATGATATCCGCAAAAATAACCGCAAATATTACAGCATAATAACCGCATAAATATCCGCAAAAATAACCGCAAATATTACCGCAAAATAACCGCAATGATATCCGCAAAAATAACCGCAAATATCACCGCAAAATAACCGCAATGATATCCGCAAAAATAACCGCAATGATATTAGCAAAAATAACCGCAATAATATCCGCAAAAATAACCGCAATGATATCCGCAAAAATAACCGCAAATATTACCGCAAAATAACCGCAATAATATCCGCAAAAATAACCGCAATAATATCCGCAAAAATAACCGCAATGATATCCGCAAAAATAACCGCAAATATCACCGCAAAATAACCGCAATGATATCCGCAAAAATAACCGCAATAATATCCGCAAAAATAACCGCAAATATCACCGCAAAATAACCGCAATGATATCCGCAAAAATAACCGCAAATATTACCGCAAAATAACCGCAATGATATCCGCAAAAATAACCGCAATGATATCCGCAAAAATAACCGCAAATATTACAGCAAAATAACTGCAATAATATCCGCAAAAATAACCGCAATGATATCCGCAAAAATAACCGCAAAATAACCGCAATGATATCCGCAAAAATAACCGCAAATGTTACCGCAAAATAACCGCAATGATATCCGCAAAAGTAACCGCAAATATCACCGCAAAATAACCGCAATGATATCCGCAAAAATAACCGCAAATATCACCGCAAAATAACCGCAATGATATCCGCAAAAATAACCGCAATAATATCCGCAAAAATAACCGCAAATGTTACCGCAAAATAACCGCAATGATATCCGCAAAAATAACCGCAATAATATCCGCAAAAATAACCGCAATAATATCCGCAAAAATAACCGCAAATATCACCGCAAAATAACCGCAATGATATCCGCAAAAATAACCGCAAATATCACCGCAAAATAATCGCAATAATATCCGCAAAAATAACCGCAATAATATCCGCAAAAATAACCGCAAATATTACCGCAAAATAACCGCAATGATATCCGCAAAAATAACCGCAAATATCACCGCCAAAAAACCGCAATGATATCCGCAAAAATAACCGCAAATATCCCCGCAAAATAACCGCAATGATATCCGCAAAAATAACCGCAAATATTACCGCAAAATAACCGCAATGATATCCGCAAAAATAACCGCAATAATATCCGCAAAAATAACCGCAATGATATCCGCAAAATGAACCGCAAATATTACAGCAAAATAACCGCAATAATATCCGCAAAAATAACCGCAAATATTACCGCAAAATAACCGCAATGATATCCACAAAAATAACCGCAATAATATCCGCAAAAATAACCGCAATGATATCCGCAAAAATAACCGCAAATATCACCGCAAAATAACCGCAATGATATCCGCAAAAATAACCGCATTAATATCCGCAAAAATAACCGCAATAATATCCGCAAAAATAACCGCAATGATATCCGCAAAAATTACCGCAAATATCACCGCAAAATAACCGCAATGATATCCGCAAAAATAACCGCAATAATATCCGCAAAAATAACCGCAAATATCACCGCAAAATAACCGCAATGATATCCGCAAAAATAACCGCAAATATTACCGCAAAATAACCGCAATGATATCCGCCAAAATAACCGCAATAATATCCGCAAAAATAACCGCAATGATATCCGCAAAAATAACCGCAAATATCACCGCAAAATAACCGCAATGATATCCGCAAAAATAACCGCAATGATATCCGCAAAAATACCCGCAATAATATCCGCAAAAATAACCGCAATGATATCCGCAAAAATTACCGCAAATATCACCGCAAAATAACCGCAATGATATCCGCAAAAATAACCGCAATAATATCCGCAAAAATAACCGCAAATATCACCGCAAAATAACCGCAATGATATCCGCAAAAATAACCGCAAATATTACCGCAAAATAACCGCAATGATATCCGCCAAAATAACCGCAATAATATCCGCAAAAATAACCGCAAATATTACCGCAAAATAACCGCAATGATATCCGCAAAAATAACCGCAATGATATCCGCAAAAATACCCGCAATAATATCCGCAAAAATAACCGCAATGATATCCGCAAAAATAACCGCAAATATTACCGCAAAATAACCGCAATGATATCCGCAAAAATAACCGCAAATATCACCGCAAAATAACCGCAATGATATCTGCAAAAATAACCGCAATAATATCCGCAAAAATAACCGCAATGATATCCGCAAAAATAACTGCAATGATATCCGCAAAAATACCCGCAATAATATCCGCAAAAATAACCGCAATGATATCCGCAAAAATAACCGCAAATATTACCGCAAAATAACCGCAATGATATGCGCAAAAATAACCGCAAATATCACCGCAAAATTACCGCAATGATATCCGCAAAAATAACCGCAATAATATCCGCAAAAATAACCGCAATGATATCCGCAAAAAATTACCGCAAATATCACCGCAAAATAACCGCAATGATATCCGCAAAAATAACCGCAATAAGATCCGCAAAAATAACCGCAAATATCACCGCAAAATAACCGCAATGATATCCGCAAAAATAACCGCAAATATTACCGCAAAATAACCGCAATGATATCCGCCAAAATAACCGCAATGATATCCGCAAAAATAACCGCAAATATTACCGCAAAATAACCGCAAATATCACCGCAAAAAAACCGCAATGATATCCGCAAAAATAACCGCAAATATCACCGCAAAATAACCGCAATGATATCCGCAAAAATAACCGCATTAATATCCGCAAAAATAACCGCAATAATATCCGCAAAAATAACCGCAATGATATCCGCAAAAATTACCGCAAATATCACCGCAAAATAACCGCAATGATATCCGCAAAAATAACCGCAATAATATCCGCAAAAATAACCGCAAATATCACCGCAAAATAACCGCAATGATATCCGCAAAAATAACCGCAAATATCACCGCAAAATAACCGCAATGATATCCGCAAAAATAACCGCAAATATTACCGCAAAATAAACGCAATGATATCCGCCAAAATAACCGCAAATATTACCGCAAAATAACCGCAAATATCACCGCAAAATAACCGCAATGATATCCGCAAAAATAACCGCAATGATATCCGCAAAAATACCCGCAATAATATCCGCAAAAATAACCGCAATGATATCCGCAAAAATAACCGCAAATATTACCGCAAAATAACCGCAATGATATCCGCAAAAATAACCGCAAATATCACCGCAAAATAACCGCAATGATATCCGCAAAAATAACCGCAATAATATCCGCAAAAATAACCGCAATGATATCCGCAAAAATTACCGCAAATATCACCGCAAAATAATCGCAATGATATCCGCAAAAATAACCGCAATAATATCCGCAAAAATAACCGCAAATATCACCGCAAAATAACCGCAATGATATCCGCAAAAATAACCGCAAATATTACCGCAAAATAACCGCAATGATATCCGCCAAAATAACCGCAATGATATCCGCAAAAATAACCGCAAATATTACCGCAAAATAACCGCAAATATCACCGCAAAATAACCGCAATGATATCCGCAAAAATAACCGCAAATATCACCGCAAAATAACCGCAATGATATCCGCAAAAATAACCGCATTAATATCCGCAAAAATAACCGCAATAATATCCGCAAAAATAACCGCAATGATATCCGCAAAAATTACCGCAAATATCACCGCAAAATAACCGCAATGATATCCGCAAAAATAACCGCAATAATATCCGCAAAAATAACCGCAAATATCACCGCAAAATAACCGCAATGATATCCGCAAAAATAACCGCAAATATTACCGCAAAATAACCGCAATGATATCCGCCAAAATAACCGCAATAATATCCGCAAAAATAACCGCAAATATTACCGCAAAATAACCGCAAATATCACCGCAAAATAACCGCAATAATATCCGCAAAAATAACCGCAATGATATCCGCAAAAATAACCGCAAATATCACCGCAAAATAACCGCAATGATATCCGCAAAAATAACCGCAATGATATCCGCAAAAATAACCGCAATAATATCCGCAAAATTAACCGCAAATATTACAGCAAAATAACCGCAATGTTATCCGCAAAAATAACCGCAATAATATCCGCAAAAATAACCGCAATGATATCCGCAAAAATAACCGCAAATATTACCGCAAAATAACCGCAATGATATCCGCAAAAATAACCGCAAATATCACCGCAAAATAACCGCAATGATATCCGCAAAAATAACCGCAATGATATCCGCAAAATTAACCGCAAATATCACCGCAAAATAACCGCAATGATATCCGCAAAAATAACCGCAATGATATCCGCAAAAATAACCGCAATAATATCCGCAAAATTAACCGCAAATATTACAGCAAAATAACCGCAATGATATCCGCAAAAATAACCGCAATAATATCCGCAAAAATAACCGCAATAATATCCGCAAAAATAACCGCAATGATATCCGCAAAAATAACCGCAAATATCACCGCAAAATAACCGCAATGATATCCGCAAAAATAACCGCAAATATCACCGCAAAATAATCGCAATGATATCCGCAAAAATAACCGCAATAATATCCGCAAAAATAACCGCAAATATTACCGCAAAATAACCGCAATGATATCCGCAAAAATAACCGCAAATATCACCGCAAAAAAACCGCAATGATATCCGCAAAAATAACCGCAAATATCCCCGCAAAATAACCGCAATGATATCCGCAAAAATAACCGCAAATATTACCGCAAAATAACCGCAATGATATCCGCAAAAATAACCGCAATAATATCCGCAAAAATAACCGCAATGATATCCGCAAAATGAACCGCAAATATTACAGCAAAATAACCGCAATAATATCCGCAAAAATAACCGCAAATATTACCGCAAAATAACCGCAATGATATCCACAAAAATAACCGCAATAATATCCGCAAAAATAACCGCAATGATATCCGCAAAAATAACCGCAAATATCACCGCAAAATAACCGCAATGATATCCGCAAAAATAACCGCATTAATATCCGCAAAAATAAACGCAATAATATCCGCAAAAATAACCGCAATGATATCCGCAAAAATTACCGCAATTATCACCGCAAAATAACCGCAATGATATCCGCAAAAATAACCGCAATAATATCCGCAAAAATAACCGCAAATATCACCGCAAAATAACCGCAATGATATCCGCAAAAATAACCGCAAATATTACCGCAAAATAACCGCAATGATATCCGCCAAAATAACCGCAATGATATCCGCAAAAATAACCACAAATATTACAGCAAAATAACCGCAAATATCACCGCAAAATAACCGCAATAATATCCGCAAAAATAACCGCAATGATATCCGCAAAAATAACCGCAAATATCACCGCAAAATAACCGCAATGATATCCGCAAAAATAACCGCAATGATTTCCGCAAAAATACCCGCAATAATATCCGCAAAAATAACCGCAATGATATCCGCAAAAATTACCGCAAATATCACCGCAAAATAACCGCAATGATATCCGCAAAAATAACCGCAATAATATCCGCAAAAATAACCGCAAATATCACCGCAAAATAACCGCAATGATATCCGCAAAAATAACCGCAAATATTACCGCAAAATAACCGCAATGATATCCGCCAAAATAACCGCAATAATATCCGCAAAAATAACCGCAAATATTACCGCAAAATAACCGCAATGATATCCGCAAAAATAACCGCAATGATATCCGCAAAAATACCCGCAATAATATCCGCAAAAATAACCGCAATGATATCCGCAAAAATAACCGCAAATATTACCGCAAAATAACCGCAATGATATCCGCAAAAATAACCGCAAATATCAACGCAAAATAACCGCAATGATATCCGCAAAAATAAACGCAATAATATCCGCAAAAATAACCGCAATGATATCCGCAAAAATAACTGCAATGATATCCGCAAAAATACCCGCAATAATATCCGCAAAAATAACCGCAATGATATCCGCAAAAATAACCGCAAATATTACCGCAAAATAACCGCAATGATATCCGCAAAAATAACCGCAAATATCACCGCAAAATTACCGCAATGATATCCGCAAAAATAACCGCAATAATATCCGCAAAAATAACCGCAATGATATCCGCAAAAATTACCGCAAATATCACCGCAAAATAACCGCAATGATATCCGCAAAAATAACCGCAATAATATCCGCAAAAATAACCGCAAATATAACCGCAAAATAACCGCAATGATATCCGCAAAAATAACCGCAAATATCACCGCAAAATAACCGCAATGATATCCGCAAAAATAACCGCAATAATATCCGCAAAAATAACCGCACTGATATCCGCAAAAATAACCGCAAATATCACCGCAAAAAATCCGCAATGATATCCGCAAAAATAACCGCAAATATCACCGCAAAATAACCGCAATGATATCCGCAAAAATAACCGCAAATATCACCGCAAAATAACCGCAATGATATCCGCAAAAATAACCGCAATAATATCCGCAAAAATAACCGCAAATGTTACCGCAAAATAACCGCAATGATATCCGCAAAAATAACCGCAATAATATCCGCAAAAATAACCGCAATAATATCCGCAAAAATAACCGCAATAATATCCGCAAAAATAACCGCAATGATATCCGCAAAAATAACCGCAAATATCACCGCAAAATAACCGCAATGATATCCGCAAAAATAACCGCAAATATCACCGCAAAATAATCGCAATGATATCCGCAAAAATAACCGCAATAATATCCGCAAAAATAACCGCAAATATTACCGCAAAATAAGCGCAATGATATCCGCAAAAATAACCGCAAATATCACCGCAAAATAACCGCAATGATATCCGCAAAAATAACCGCAATAATATCCGCAAAAATAACCGCAATGATATCCGCAAAAATTACCGCAAATATCACCGCAAAATAACCGCAATGATATCCGCAAAAATAACCGCAAATATCACCGCAAAATAATCGCAATGATATCCGCAAAAATACCCGCAATAATATCCGCAAAAATAACCGCAATGATATCCGCAAAAATAACCGCAATAATATCCGCAAAATTAACCGCACTGATATCCGCAAAAATAACCGCAAATATCACCGCAAAAAAACCGCAATGATATCCGCAAAAATAACCGCAAATATCACCGCAAAATAACCGCAATAATATCCGCAAAAATAACCGCAAATATCACCGCAAAATAACCGCAATGATATCCGCAAAAATAACCGCAAATATCACCGCAAAATAACCGCAATGATATCCGCAAAAATAACCGCAAAAATATCCGCAAAAATAACCGCAAATGTTACCGCAAAATAACCGCAATGATATCCGCAAAAATAACCGCAATAAAATCCGCAAAAATAACCGCAATAATATCCGCAAAAATAACCGCAATGATATCTGCAAAAATAACCGCAAATATCACCGCAAAATAACCGCAATGATATCCGCAAAAATAACCGCAAATATCACCGCAAAATAATCGCAATGATATCCGCAAAAATAACCGCAATAATATCCGCAAAAATAACCGCAAATATTACCGCAAAATAACCGAAATGATATCCGCAAAAATAACCGCAAATATCACCGCAAAAAAACCGCAATGATATCCGCAAAAATAACCGCAAATATCCCCGCAAAATAACCGCAATGATATCCGCAAAAATAACCGCAAATATTACCGCAAAATAACCGCAATGATATCCGCAAAAATAACCGCAATAATATCCGCAAAAATAACCGCAATGATATCCGCAAAATGAACCGCAAATATTACAGCAAAATAACCGCAATAATATCCGCAAAAATAACCGCAAATATTACCGCAAAATAACCGCAATGATATCCACAAAAATAACCGCAATAATATCCGCAAAAATAACCGCAATGATATCCGCATAAATAACCGCAAATATCACCGCAAAATAACCGCAATGATATCCGCAAAAATAACCGCAATAATATCCGCAAAATTAACCGCAAATATTACAGCAAAATAACCGCAATGATATCCGCAAAAATAACCGCAATAATATCCGCAAAAATAACCGCAATAATATCCGCAAAAATAACCGCAATGATATCCGCAAAAATAACCGCAAATATCACCGCAAAATAACCGCAATGATATCCGCAAAAATAACCGCAAATATCACCGCAAAATAATCGCAATGATATCCGCAAAAATAACCGCAATAATATCCGCAAAAATAACCGCAAATATTACCGCAAAATAACCGCAATGATATCCGCAAAAATAACCGCAAATATCACCGCAAAAAAACCGCAATGATATCCGCAAAAATAACCGCAAATATCCCCGCAAAATAACCGCAATGATATCCGCAAAAATAACCGCAAATATTACCGCAAAATAACCGCAATGATATCCGCAAAAATAACCGCAATAATATCCGCAAAAATAACCGCAATGATATCCGCAAAATGAACCGCAAATATTACAGCAAAATAACCGCAATAATATCCGCAAAAATAACCGCAAATATTACCGCAAAATAACCGCAATGATATCCACAAAAATAACCGCAATAATATCCGCAAAAATAACCGCAATGATATCCGCAAAAATAACCGCAAATATCACCGCAAAATAACCGCAATGATATCCGCAAAAATAACCGCATTAATATCCGCAAAAATAACCGCAATAATATCCGCAAAAATAACCGCAATGATATCCGCAAAAATTACCGCAATTATCACCGCAAAATAACCGCAATGATATCCGCAAAAATAACCGCAATAATATCCGCAAAAATAACCGCAAATATCACCGCAAAATAACCGCAATGATATCCGCAAAAATAACCGCAAATATTACCGCAAAATAACCGCAATGATATCCGCCAAAATAACCGCAATGATATCCGCAAAAATAACCACAAATATTACAGCAAAATAACCGCAAATATCACCGCAAAATAACCGCAATAATATCCGCAAAAATAACCGCAATGATATCCGCAAAAATAACCGCAAATATCACCGCAAAATAACCGCAATGATATCCGCAAAAATAACCGCAATGATTTCCGCAAAAATACCCGCAATAATATCCGCAAAAATAACCGCAATGATATCCGCAAAAATTACCGCAAATATCACCGCAAAATAACCGCAATGATATCCGCAAAAATAACCGCAATAATATCCGCAAAAATAACCGCAAATATCACCGCAAAATAACCGCAATGATATCCGCAAAAATAACCGCAAATATTACCGCAAAATAACCGCAATGATATCCGCCAAAATAACCGCAATAATATCCGCAAAAATAACCGCAAATATTACCGCAAAATAACCGCAATGATATCCGCAAAAATAACCGCAATGATATCCGCAAAAATACCCGCAATAATATCCGCAAAAATAACCGCAATGATATCCGCAAAAATAACCGCAAATATTACCGCAAAATAACCGCAATGATATCCGCAAAAATAACCGCAAATATCAACGCAAAATAACCGCAATGATATCCGCAAAAATAACCGCAATAATATCCGCAAAAATAACCGCAATGATATCCGCAAAAATAACTGCAATGATATCCGCAAAAATACCCGCAATAATATCCGCAAAAATAACCGCAATGATATCCGCAAAAATAACCGCAAATATTACCGCAAAATAACCGCAATGATATCCGCAAAAATAACCGCAAATATCACCGCAAAATTACCGCAATGATATCCGCAAAAATAACCGCAATAATATCCGCAAAAATAACCGCAATGATATCCGCAAAAATTACCGCAAATATCACCGCAAAATAACCGCAATGATATCCGCAAAAATAACCGCAATAATATCCGCAAAAATAACCGCAAATATCACCGCAAAATAACCGCAATGATATCCGCAAAAATAACCGCAAATATCACCGCAAAATAACCGCAATGATATCCGCAAAAATAACCGCAATAAAATCCGCAAAAATAACCGCAATAATATCCGCAAAAATAACCGCAATGATATCTGCAAAAATAACCGCAAATATCACCGCAAAATAACCGCAATGATATCCGCAAAAATAACCGCAAATATCACCGCAAAATAATCGCAATGATATCCGCAAAAATAACCGCAATAATATCCGCAAAAATAACCGCAAATATTACCGCAAAATAACCGAAATGATATCCGCAAAAATAACCGCAAATATCACCGCAAAAAAACCGCAATGATATCCGCAAAAATAACCGCAAATATCCCCGCAAAATAACCGCAATGATATCCGCAAAAATAACCGCAAATATTACCGCAAAATAACCGCAATGATATCCGCAAAAATAACCGCAATAATATCCGCAAAAATAACCGCAATGATATCCGCAAAATGAACCGCAAATATTACAGCAAAATAACCGCAATAATATCCGCAAAAATAACCGCAAATATTACCGCAAAATAACCGCAATGATATCCACAAAAATAACCGCAATAATATCCGCAAAAATAACCGCAATGATATCCGCATAAATAACCGCAAATATCACCGCAAAATAACCGCAATGATATCCGCAAAAATAACCGCAATAATATCCGCAAAATTAACCGCAAATATTACAGCAAAATAACCGCAATGATATCCGCAAAAATAACCGCAATAATATCCGCAAAAATAACCGCAATAATATCCGCAAAAATAACCGCAATGATATCCGCAAAAATAACCGCAAATATCACCGCAAAATAACCGCAATGATATCCGCAAAAATAACCGCAAATATCACCGCAAAATAATCGCAATGATATCCGCAAAAATAACCGCAATAATATCCGCAAAAATAACCGCAAATATTACCGCAAAATAACCGCAATGATATCCGCAAAAATAACCGCAAATATCACCGCAAAAAAACCGCAATGATATCCGCAAAAATAACCGCAAATATCCCCGCAAAATAACCGCAATGATATCCGCAAAAATAACCGCAAATATTACCGCAAAATAACCGCAATGATATCCGCAAAAATAACCGCAATAATATCCGCAAAAATAACCGCAATGATATCCGCAAAATGAACCGCAAATATTACAGCAAAATAACCGCAATAATATCCGCAAAAATAACCGCAAATATTACCGCAAAATAACCGCAATGATATCCACAAAAATAACCGCAATAATATCCGCAAAAATAACCGCAATGATATCCGCAAAAATAACCGCAAATATCACCGCAAAATAACCGCAATGATATCCGCAAAAATAACCGCATTAATATCCGCAAAAATAACCGCAATAATATCCGCAAAAATAACCGCAATGATATCCGCAAAAATTACCGCAATTATCACCGCAAAATAACCGCAATGATATCCGCAAAAATAACCGCAATAATATCCGCAAAAATAACCGCAAATATCACCGCAAAATAACCGCAATGATATCCGCAAAAATAACCGCAAATATTACCGCAAAATAACCGCAATGATATCCGCCAAAATAACCGCAATGATATCCGCAAAAATAACCACAAATATTACAGCAAAATAACCGCAAATATCACCGCAAAATAACCGCAATAATATCCGCAAAAATAACCGCAATGATATCCGCAAAAATAACCGCAAATATCACCGCAAAATAACCGCAATGATATCCGCAAAAATAACCGCAATGATTTCCGCAAAAATACCCGCAATAATATCCGCAAAAATAACCGCAATGATATCCGCAAAAATTACCGCAAATATCACCGCAAAATAACCGCAATGATATCCGCAAAAATAACCGCAATAATATCCGCAAAAATAACCGCAAATATCACCGCAAAATAACCGCAATGATATCCGCAAAAATAACCGCAAATATTACCGCAAAATAACCGCAATGATATCCGCCAAAATAACCGCAATAATATCCGCAAAAATAACCGCAAATATTACCGCAAAATAACCGCAATGATATCCGCAAAAATAACCGCAATGATATCCGCAAAAATACCCGCAATAATATCCGCAAAAATAACCGCAATGATATCCGCAAAAATAACCGCAAATATTACCGCAAAATAACCGCAATGATATCCGCAAAAATAACCGCAAATATCAACGCAAAATAACCGCAATGATATCCGCAAAAATAACCGCAATAATATCCGCAAAAATAACCGCAATGATATCCGCAAAAATAACTGCAATGATATCCGCAAAAATACCCGCAATAATATCCGCAAAAATAACCGCAATGATATCCGCAAAAATAACCGCAAATATTACCGCAAAATAACCGCAATGATATCCGCAAAAATAACCGCAAATATCACCGCAAAATTACCGCAATGATATCCGCAAAAATAACCGCAATAATATCCGCAAAAATAACCGCAATGATATCCGCAAAAATTACCGCAAATATCACCGCAAAATAACCGCAATGATATCCGCAAAAATAACCGCAATAATATCCGCAAAAATAACCGCAAATATCACCGCAAAATAACCGCAATGATATCCGCAAAAATAACCGCAAATATCACCGCAAAATAACCGCAATGATATCCGCAAAAATAACCGCAATAATATCCGCAAAAATAACCGCACTGATATCCGCAAAAATAACCGCAAATATCACCGCAAAAAATCCGCAATGATATCCGCAAAAATAACCGCAAATATCACCGCAAAATAACCGCAATGATATCCGCAAAAATAACCGCAAATATCACCGCAAAATAACCGCAATGATATCCGCAAAAATAACCGCAATAATATCCGCAAAAATAACCGCAAATGTTACCGCAAAATAACCGCAATGATATCCGCAAAAATAACCGCAATAATATCCGCAAAAATAACCGCAATAATATCCGCAAAAATAACCGCAATGATATCCGCAAAAATAACCGCAAATATCACCGCAAAATAACCGCAATGATATCCGCAAAAATAACCGCAAATATCACCGCAAAATAATCGCAATGATATCCGCAAAAATAACCGCAATAATATCCGCAAAAATAACCGCAAATATTACCGCAAAATAAGCGCAATGATATCCGCAAAAATAACCGCAAATATCACCGCAAAATAACCGCAATGATATCCGCAAAAATAACCGCAATAATATCCGCAATAATATCCGCAAAAATAACCGCAATGATATCCGCAAAAATTACCGCAAATATCACCGCAAAATAACCGCAATGATATCCGCAAAAATAACCGCAAATATCACCGCAAAATAATCGCAATGATATCCGCAAAAATACCCGCAATAATATCCGCAAAAATAACCGCAATGATATCCGCAAAAATAACCGCAATAATATCCGCAAAATTAACCGCACTGATATCCGCAAAAATAACCGCAAATATCACCGCAAAAAAACCGCAATGATATCCGCAAAAATAACCGCAAATATCACCGCAAAATAACCGCAATAATATCCGCAAAAATAACCGCAAATATCACCGCAAAATAACCGCAATGATATCCGCAAAAATAACCGCAAATATCACCGCAAAATAACCGCAATGATATCCGCAAAAATAACCGCAAAAATATCCGCAAAAATAACCGCAAATGTTACCGCAAAATAACCGCAATGATATCCGCAAAAATAACCGCAATAAAATCCGCAAAAATAACCGCAATAATATCCGCAAAAATAACCGCAATGATATCTGCAAAAATAACCGCAAATATCACCGCAAAATAACCGCAATGATATCCGCAAAAATAACCGCAAATATCACCGCAAAATAATCGCAATGATATCCGCAAAAATAACCGCAATAATATCCGCAAAAATAACCGCAAATATCACCGCAAAAAAACCGCAATGATATCCGCAAAAATAACCGCAAATATCCCCGCAAAATAACCGCAATGATATCCGCAAAAATAACCGCAAATATTACCGCAAAATAACCGCAATGATATCCGCAAAAATAACCGCAATAATATCCGCAAAAATAACCGCAATGATATCCGCAAAATGAACCGCAAATATTACAGCAAAATAACCGCAATAATATCCGCAAAAATAACCGCAAATATTACCGCAAAATAACCGCAATGATATCCACAAAAATAACCGCAATAATATCCGCAAAAATAACCGCAATGATATCCGCATAAATAACCGCAAATATCACCGCAAAATAACCGCAATGATATCCGCAAAAATAACCGCATTAATATCCGCAAAAATAACCGCAATAATATCCGCAAAAATAACCGCAATGATATCCGCAAAAATTACCGCAAATATCACCGCAAAATAACCGCAATGATATCCGCAAAAATAACCGCAATAATATCCGCAAAAATAACCGCAATGATATCCGCAAAAATTACCGCAAATATCACCGCAAAATAACCGCAATGATATCCGCAAAAATAACCGCAAATATCACCGCAAAAAAACCGCAATGATATCCGCAAAAATAACCGCAAATATCACCGCAAAATAACCGCAATAATATCCGCAAAAATAACCGCAAATATCACCGCAAAATAACCGCAATGATATCCGCAAAAATAACCGCAAATATCACCGCAAAATAACCGCAATGATATCCGCAAAAATAACCGCAATAATATCCGCAAAAATAACCGCAAATGTTACCGCAAAATAACCGCAATGATATCCGCAAAAATAACCGCAATAATATCCGCAAAAATAACCGCAATAATATCCGCAAAAATTACCGCAATGATATCTGCAAAAATAACCGCAAATATCACTGCAAAATAACCGCAATGATATCCGCAAAAATAACCGCAAATATCACCGCAAAATAATCGCAATGATATCCGCAAAAATAACCGCAATAATATCCGCAAAAATAACCGCAAATATTACCGCAAAATAACCGAAATGATATCCGCAAAAATAACCGCAAATATCACCGCAAAAAAACCGCATTGATATCCGCAAAAATAACCGCAAATATCACCGCAAAATAACCGCAATGATATCCGCAAAAATAACCGCAATAATATCCGCAAAAATAACCGCAATGATATCCGCAAAAATTACCGCAAATATCACCGCAAAATAACCGCAATGATATCCGCAAAAATAACCGCAATAATATCCGCAAAAATAACCGCAAATATCACCGCAAAATAACCGCAATGATATCCGCAAAAATAACCGCAAATATTACCGCAAAATAACCGCAATGATATCCGCCAAAATAACCGCAATAATATCCGCAAAAATAACCGCAAATATTACCGCAAAATAACCGCAATGATATCCGCAAAAATAACCGCAATGATATCCGCAAAAATAACCGCTAATATTACCGCAAAATAACCGCAATGATATCCGCAATAATAACCGCAAATATTACCGCAAAATAACCGCATTGATATCCGCAAAAATAACCGCAAATATCACCGCAAAATAACCGCAATGATATCCGCAAAAATAACCGCAATAATATCCGCAAAAATAACCGCAATGATATCCGCAAAAATAACCGCAAATATTACCGCAAAATAACCGCAATGATATCCGCAAAAATAACCGCAATGATATCCGCAAAAATAACCGCTAATATTACCGCAAAATAACCGCAATGATATCCGCAAAAATAACCGCAATAATATCCGCAAAAATAACCGCAATGATATCCGCAAAAATAACCGCAATGATATCCGCAAAAATAACCGCTAATATTACCGCAAAATAACCGCAATGATATCCGCAAAAATAACCGCACATATCACCGCAAAATAACCGCAATGATATCCGCAAAAATAACCGCAAATATCACCGCAAAATAACCGCATTGATATCCGCAAAAATAACCGCAAATATCACCGCAAAATAACCGCAATGATATCCGCAAAAATAACCGCAATGATATCCGCAAAATTAACCGCAAATATTACCGCAAAATAACCGCAATGATATCCGCAAAAAAAACCGCAAATATCACCGCAAAATAACCGCAATGATATCCGAAAAAATAACCGCAATGATATCCGCAAAAATAACCGCAAATATTACCGCAAAATAACCGCAATGATATCCGCAAAAATAACCGCACATATCACCGCAAAATAACCGCAATGATATCCGAAAAAATAACCGCAAATATCACCGCAAAATAACCGCAATGATATCCGCAAAAATAACCGCAATAATATCCGCAAAAATAACCGCAAATATTACCGCAAAATAACCGCAATGATATCCGCAAAAATAACCGCAATGATATCCGCAAAAATAACCGCAAATATTACCGCAAAATAACCGCAATGATATCCGCAATAATAACCGCAAATATTACCGCAAAATAACCGCAATGATATCCGAAAAAATAACCGCAATGATATCCGCAAAAATAACCGCAAATATCACCGCAAAATAACCGCAATGATATCCGCAAAAATAACCGCAATAATATCCGCAAAAATAACCGCAATGATATCCGCAAAAATAACCGCAAATATTACCGCAAAATAACCGCAATGATATCCGCAAAAATAACCGCAATGATATCCGCAAAAATAACCGCTAATATTACCGCAAAATAACCGCAATGATATCCGCAAAAATAACCGCAATAATATCCGCAAAAATAACCGCAATGATATCCGCAAAAATAACCGCAAATATTACCGCAAAATAACCGCAATGATATCCGCAAAAATAACCGCAATGATATCCGCAAAAATAACCGCTAATATTACCGCAAAATAACCGCAATGATATCCGCAAAAATAACCGCACATATCACCGCAAAATAACCGCAATAATATCCGCAAAAATAACCGCAAATATCACCGCAAAATAACCGCATTGATATCCGCAAAAATAACCGCAAATATCACCGCAAAATAACCGCAATGATATCCGCAAAAATAACCGCAATAATATCCGCAAATATAACCGCAAATGTTACAGCAAAATAACCGCAATAATATCCGCAAAAATAACCGCAAATATTACCGCAAAATAACCGCAATGATATCCGCAAAAATAACCGCAAATATCACCGCAAAATAACCGCAATGATATCCGCAAAAATAACCGCAATAATATCCGCAAAAATAACCGCAATGATATCCGCAAAAATAACCGCAAATATTACCGCAAAATAACCGCAATGATATCCGCAAAAATAACCGCAATGATATCCGCAAAAATAACCGCAAATATTACCGCAAAATAACCGCAATGATATCCGCAATAATAACCGCAAATATTACCGCAAAATAACCGCAATGATATCCGCAAAAATAACCGCAAATATCACCGCAAAATAACCGCATTGATATCCGCAAAAATAACCGCAAATATCACCGCAAAATAACCGCAATGATATCCGCAAAAATAACCGCAATGATATCCGCAAAATTAACCGCAAATATTACCGCAAAATAACCGCAATGATATCCGCAAAAAAAACCGCAAATATCACCGCAAAATAACCGCAATGATATCCGAAAAAATAACCGCAATGATATCCGCAAAAATAACCGCAAATATCACCGCAAAATAACCGCAATGATATCCGCAAAAATAACCGCAATAATATCCGCAAAAATAACCGCAATGATATCCGCAAAAATAACCGCAAATATTACCGCAAAATAACCGCAATGATATCCGCAAAAATAACCGCAAATATCACCGCAAAATAATCGCAATGATATCCGCAAAAATAACCGCAATAATATCCGCAAAAATAACCGCAAATATTACCGCAAAATAACCGAAATGATATCCGCAAAAATAACCGCAAATATCACCGCAAAAAAACCGCATTGATATCCGCAAAAATAACCGCAAATATCACCGCAAAATAACCGCAATGATATCCGCAAAAATAACCGCAATAATATCCGCAAAAATAACCGCAATGATATCCGCAAAAATTACCGCAAATATCACCGCAAAATAACCGCAATGATATCCGCAAAAATAACCGCAATAATATCCGCAAAAATAACCGCAAATATCACCGCAAAATAACCGCAATGATATCCGCAAAAATAACCGCAAATATCACCGCAAAATAACCGCATTGATATCCGCAAAAATAACCGCAAATATCACCGCAAAATAACCGCAATGATATCCGCAAAAATAACCGCAATGATATCCGCAAAATTAACCGCAAATATTACCGCAAAATAACCGCAATGATATCCGCAAAAAAAACCGCAAATATCACCGCAAAATAACCGCAATGATATCCGAAAAAATAACCGCAATGATATCCGCAAAAATAACCGCAAATATTACCGCAAAATAACCGCAATGATATCCGCAAAAATAACCGCACATATCACCGCAAAATAACCGCAATGATATCCGAAAAAATAACCGCAAATATCACCGCAAAATAACCGCAATGATATCCGCAAAAATAACCGCAATAATATCCGCAAAAATAACCGCAAATATTACCGCCAAATAACCGCAATGATATCCGCAAAAATAACCGCAATGATATCCGCAAAAATAACCGCAAATATTACCGCAAAATAACCGCAATGATATCCGCAATAATAACCGCAAATATTACCGCAAAATAACCGCAATGATATCCGAAAAAATAACCGCAATGATATCCGCAAAAATAACCGCAAATATCACCGCAAAATAACCGCAATGATATCCGCAAAAATAACCGCAATAATATCCGCAAAAATAACCGCAATGATATCCGCAAAAATAACCGCAAATATTACCGCAAAATAACCGCAATGATATCCGCAAAAATAACCGCAATGATATCCGCAAAAATAACCGCTAATATTACCGCAAAATAACCGCAATGATATCCGCAAAAATAACCGCAATAATATCCGCAAAAATAACCGCAATGATATCCGCAAAAATAACCGCAAATATTACCGCAAAATAACCGCAATGATATCCGCAAAAATAACCGCAATGATATCCGCAAAAATAACCGCTAATATTACCGCAAAATAACCGCAATGATATCCGCAAAAATAACCGCACATATCACCGCAAAATAACCGCAATAATATCCGCAAAAATAACCGCAAATATCACCGCAAAATAACCGCATTGATATCCGCAAAAATAACCGCAAATATCACCGCAAAATAACCGCAATGATATCCGCAAAAATAACCGCAATAATATCCGCAAATATAACCGCAAATGTTACAGCAAAATAACCGCAATAATATCCGCAAAAATAACCGCAAATATTACCGCAAAATAACCGCAATGATATCCGCAAAAATAACCGCAAATATCACCGCAAAATAACCGCAATGATATCCGCAAAAATAACCGCAATAATATCCGCAAAAATAACCGCAATGATATCCGCAAAAATAACCGCAAATATTACCGCAAAATAACCGCAATGATATCCGCAAAAATAACCGCAATGATATCCGCAAAAATAACCGCAAATATTACCGCAAAATAACCGCAATGATATCCGCAATAATAACCGCAAATATTACCGCAAAATAACCGCAATGATATCCGCAAAAATAACCGCAAATATCACCGCAAAATAACCGCATTGATATCCGCAAAAATAACCGCAAATATCACCGCAAAATAACCGCAATGATATCCGCAAAAATAACCGCAATGATATCCGCAAAATTAACCGCAAATATTACCGCAAAATAACCGCAATGATATCCGCAAAAAAAACCGCAAATATCACCGCAAAATAACCGCAATGATATCCGAAAAAATAACCGCAATGATATCCGCAAAAATAACCGCAAATATCACCGCAAAATAACCGCAATGATATCCGCAAAAATAACCGCAATAATATCCGCAAAAATAACCGCAATGATATCCGCAAAAATAACCGCAAATATTACCGCAAAATAACCGCAATGATATCCGCAAAAATAACCGCAAATATCACCGCAAAATAATCGCAATGATATCCGCAAAAATAACCGCAATAATATCCGCAAAAATAACCGCAAATATTACCGCAAAATAACCGAAATGATATCCGCAAAAATAACCGCAAATATCACCGCAAAAAAACCGCATTGATATCCGCAAAAATAACCGCAAATATCACCGCAAAATAACCGCAATGATATCCGCAAAAATAACCGCAATAATATCCGCAAAAATAACCGCAATGATATCCGCAAAAATTACCGCAAATATCACCGCAAAATAACCGCAATGATATCCGCAAAAATAACCGCAATAATATCCGCAAAAATAACCGCAAATATCACCGCAAAATAACCGCAATGATATCCGCAAAAATAACCGCAAATATTACCGCAAAATAACCGCAATGATATCCGCCAAAATAACCGCAATAATATCCGCAAAAATAACCGCAAATATTACCGCAAAATAACCGCAATGATATCCGCAAAAATAACCGCAATGATATCCGCAAAAATAACCGCTAATATTACCGCAAAATAACCGCAATGATATCCGCAATAATAACCGCAAATATTACCGCAAAATAACCGCATTGATATCCGCAAAAATAACCGCAAATATCACCGCAAAATAACCGCAATGATATCCGCAAAAATAACCGCAATAATATCCGCAAAAATAACCGCAATGATATCCGCAAAAATAACCGCAAATATTACCGCAAAATAACCGCAATGATATCCGCAAAAATAACCGCAATGATATCCGCAAAAATAACCGCTAATATTACCGCAAAATAACCGCAATGATATCCGCAAAAATAACCGCAATAATATCCGCAAAAATAACCGCAATGATATCCGCAAAAATAACCGCAATGATATCCGCAAAAATAACCGCTAATATTACCGCAAAATAACCGCAATGATATCCGCAAAAATAACCGCACATATCACCGCAAAATAACCGCAATGATATCCGCAAAAATAACCGCAAATATCACCGCAAAATAACCGCATTGATATCCGCAAAAATAACCGCAAATATCACCGCAAAATAACCGCAATGATATCCGCAAAAATAACCGCAATGATATCCGCAAAATTAACCGCAAATATTACCGCAAAATAACCGCAATGATATCCGCAAAAAAAACCGCAAATATCACCGCAAAATAACCGCAATGATATCCGAAAAAATAACCGCAATGATATCCGCAAAAATAACCGCAAATATTACCGCAAAATAACCGCAATGATATCCGCAAAAATAACCGCACATATCACCGCAAAATAACCGCAATGATATCCGAAAAAATAACCGCAAATATCACCGCAAAATAACCGCAATGATATCCGCAAAAATAACCGCAATAATATCCGCAAAAATAACCGCAAATATTACCGCAAAATAACCGCAATGATATCCGCAAAAATAACCGCAATGATATCCGCAAAAATAACCGCAAATATTACCGCAAAATAACCGCAATGATATCCGCAATAATAACCGCAAATATTACCGCAAAATAACCGCAATGATATCCGAAAAAATAACCGCAATGATATCCGCAAAAATAACCGCAAATATCACCGCAAAATAACCGCAATGATATCCGCAAAAATAACCGCAATAATATCCGCAAAAATAACCGCAATGATATCCGCAAAAATAACCGCAAATATTACCGCAAAATAACCGCAATGATATCCGCAAAAATAACCGCAATGATATCCGCAAAAATAACCGCTAATATTACCGCAAAATAACCGCAATGATATCCGCAAAAATAACCGCAATAATATCCGCAAAAATAACCGCAATGATATCCGCAAAAATAACCGCAAATATTACCGCAAAATAACCGCAATGATATCCGCAAAAATAACCGCAATGATATCCGCAAAAATAACCGCTAATATTACCGCAAAATAACCGCAATGATATCCGCAAAAATAACCGCACATATCACCGCAAAATAACCGCAATAATATCCGCAAAAATAACCGCAAATATCACCGCAAAATAACCGCATTGATATCCGCAAAAATAACCGCAAATATCACCGCAAAATAACCGCAATGATATCCGCAAAAATAACCGCAATAATATCCGCAAATATAACCGCAAATGTTACAGCAAAATAACCGCAATAATATCCGCAAAAATAACCGCAAATATTACCGCAAAATAACCGCAATGATATCCGCAAAAATAACCGCAAATATCACCGCAAAATAACCGCAATGATATCCGCAAAAATAACCGCAATAATATCCGCAAAAATAACCGCAATGATATCCGCAAAAATAACCGCAAATATTACCGCAAAATAACCGCAATGATATCCGCAAAAATAACCGCAATGATATCCGCAAAAATAACCGCAAATATTACCGCAAAATAACCGCAATGATATCCGCAATAATAACCGCAAATATTACCGCAAAATAACCGCAATGATATCCGCAAAAATAACCGCAAATATCACCGCAAAATAACCGCATTGATATCCGCAAAAATAACCGCAAATATCACCGCAAAATAACCGCAATGATATCCGCAAAAATAACCGCAATGATATCCGCAAAATTAACCGCAAATATTACCGCAAAATAACCGCAATGATATCCGCAAAAAAAACCGCAAATATCACCGCAAAATAACCGCAATGATATCCGAAAAAATAACCGCAATGATATCCGCAAAAATAACCGCAAATATCACCGCAAAATAACCGCAATGATATCCGCAAAAATAACCGCAATAATATCCGCAAAAATAACCGCAATGATATCCGCAAAAATAACCGCAAATATTACCGCAAAATAACCGCAATGATATCCGCAAAAATAACCGCAATGATATCCGCAAAAATAACCGCTAATATTACCGCAAAATAACCGCAATGATATCCGCAAAAATAACCGCAATAATATCCGCAAAAATAACCGCAATGATATCCGCAAAAATAACCGCAAATATTACCGCAAAATAACCGCAATGATATCCGCAAAAATAACCGCAATGATATCCGCAAAAATAACCGCTAATATTACCGCAAAATAACCGCAATGATATCCGCAAAAATAACCGCACATATCACCGCAAAATAACCGCAATAATATCCGCAAAAATAACCGCAAATATCACCGCAAAATAACCGCATTGATATCCGCAAAAATAACCGCAAATATCACCGCAAAATAACCGCAATGATATCCGCAAAAATAACCGCAATAATATCCGCAAATATAACCGCAAATGTTACAGCAAAATAACCGCAATAATATCCGCAAAAATAACCGCAAATATTACCGCAAAATAACCGCAATGATATCCGCAAAAATAACCGCAAATATCACCGCAAAATAACCGCAATGATATCCGCAAAAATAACCGCAATAATATCCGCAAAAATAACCGCAATGATATCCGCAAAAATAACCGCAAATATTACCGCAAAATAACCGCAATGATATCCGCAAAAATAACCGCAATGATATCCGCAAAAATAACCGCTAATATTACCGCAAAATAACCGCAATGATATCCGCAAAAATAACCGCACATATCACCGCAAAATAACCGCAATGATATCCGCAAAAATAACCGCAAATATCACCGCAAAATAACCGCATTGATATCCGCAAAAATAACCGCAAATATCACCGCAAAATAACCGCAATGATATCCGCAAAAATAACCGCAATAATATCCGCAAAAATAACCGCAAATGTTACCGCAAAATAACCGCAATAATATCCGCAAAAATAACCGCAATGATATCCGCAAAAATAACCGCAAATAACACCGCAATGATATCCGCAAAAATCACCGCAATAATATCCGCAAAAATAACCGCAAATATAACCGCAAAATAACCGCAATGATATCCGCAAAAATAACCGCAAATATTACCGCAAAATAACCGCAATGATATCCGCAAAAATAAGCGCAATAATATCCGCAAAAATAACCGCAATGATATCCGCAAAAATAACCGCAAATATTACCGCAAAATAACCGCAATGATATCCGCAAAAATAACCGCAAATATCACCGCAAAATAACCGCAATGATATCCGCAAAAATAACCGCAATAATATCCGCAAAAATAACCGCAAATATCACCGCAAATTAACCGCAATGATATCCGCAAAAATAACCGCAAATATTACCGCAAAATAACCGCAATAATATCCGCAAAAATAACCGCAAATATCACCGCAAAATAACCGCAATGATATCCGCAAAAATAACCGCAATGATATCCGCCAAAATAACCGCAAATATCACCGCAAAATAACCGCAATGATATCCGCAAAAATAACCGCAATAATATCCGCAAAAATAACCGCAAATATCACCGCAAAATAACCGCAATGATATCCGCAAAAATAACCGCAATGATATCCGCAAAATAACCGCAATGATATCCGAAAAAATAACCGCAAATATCACCGCAAAATAACCGCAATGATATCCGCAAAAATAACCGCAAATATTACAGCAAAATAACCGCAATAATATCCGCAAAAATAACCGCAAATATTACCGCAAAATAACCGCAATGATATCCGCAAAAATAACCGCAAATATCACCGCAAAATAACCGCAATGATATCCGCAAAAATAACCGCAATAATATCCGCAAAAATAACCGCAATGATATCCGCAAAAATAACCGCAAATATTACCGCAAAATAACCGCAATGATATCCGCAAAAATAACCGCAATGATATCCGCAAAAATAACCGCTAATATTACCGCAAAATAACCGCAATGATATCCGCAAAAATAACCGCACATATCACCGCAAAATAACCGCAATGATATCCGCAAAAATAACCGCAAATATCACCGCAAAATAACCGCATTGATATCCGCAAAAATAACCGCAAATATCACCGCAAAATAACCGCAATGATATCCGCAAAAATAACCGCAATAATATCCGCAAAAATAACCGCAATGATATCCGCAAAAATAACCGCAAATAACACCGCAATGATATCCGCAAAAATCACCGCAATAATATCCGCAAAAATAACCGCAAATATAACCGCAAAATAACCGCAATGATATCCGCAAAAATAACCGCAAATATTACCGCAAAATAACCGCAATGATATCCGCAAAAATAACCGCAATGATATCCGCAAAAATAAGCGCAATAATATCCGCAAAAATAACCGCAATGATATCCGCAAAAATAACCGCAAATATTACCGCAAAATAACCGCAATGATATCCGCAAAAATAACCGCAAATATCACCGCAAAATAACCGCAATGATATCCGCAAAAATAACCGCAATAATATCCGCAAAAATAACCGCAAATATCACCGCAAATTAACCGCAATGATATCCGCAAAAATAACCGCAAATATTACCGCAAAATAACCGCAATGATATCCGCAAAAATAACCGCAAATATCACCGCAAAATAACCGCAATGATATCCGCAAAAATAACCGCAATGATATCCGCCAAAATAACCGCAAATATCACCGCAAAATAACCGCAATGATATCCGCAAAAATAACCGCAATAATATCCGCAAAAATAACCGCAAATATCACCGCAAAATAACCGCAATGATATCCGCAAAAATAACCGCAAATATCACCGCAAAATAACCGCAATGATATCCGAAAAAATAACCGCAAATATCACCGCAAAATAACCGCAATGATATCCGCAAAAATAACCGCAAATATTACAGCAAAATAACCGCAATAATATCCGCAAAAATAACCGCAAATATTACCGCAAAATAACCGCAATGATATCCGCAAAAATAACCGCAAATATCACCGCGAAATAACCGCAATGATA
The DNA here is from genome assembly GCA_958496175.1 of Sisyra terminalis. Lineage (NCBI taxonomy): Eukaryota > Metazoa > Arthropoda > Insecta > Neuroptera > Sisyridae > Sisyra > Sisyra terminalis. Next base: position 381,074 of record OY292279.1, on the reverse strand, counting down.
TCCGCAAAAATAACCGCAATAATATCCGCAAAAATAACCATAAATATTACCGCAAAATAACCGCAATGATAATCGCAAAAATAACCGCAAATATCACCGCAAAATAACCGCAATGATATCCGCAAAAATAACCGCAATGATATCCGCAAAAATAACCGCAATAATATCCGCAAAAATAACCGCAATGATATCCGCAAAAATAACCGCAAATATTACCGCAAAATAACCGCAATGATATCCGCAAAAATAACCGCAAATATCACCGCACAATAACCGCAATGATATCCGCAAAAATAACCGCAATGATATCCGCAAAAATAACCGCAAATATTACCGCAAAATAACCGCAATGATATCCGCAAAAATAGCCGCAAATATCACCGCAAAATAACCGCAATGATCTCCGCAAAAATAACCGCAATAATATCCGCAAAAATAACCGCAATAATATCCGCAAAAATAACCGCAATGATATCCGCAAAAATAACCGCAAATATCACCGCAAAATAACCGCAATGATATCCGCAAAAATAACCGCAATAATATCTGCAAAAATAACCGCAAATATCACCGCAAAATAACCGCAATGATATCCGCAAAAATAACCGCAAATATAACCGCAAAATAACCGCAATGATATCCGCAAAAATAACCGCAATGATATCCGCAAAAATAACCGCAATTATATCCGCAAAAATAACCGCAATGATATCCGCAAAAATAACCGCAAATATTACCGCAAAATAACCGCAATGATATCCGCAAAAATAACCGCAAATATCACCGCAAAATAACCGCAATGATATCCGCAAAAATAACCGCAATGATATCCGCAAAAATAACCGCAATAATATCCGCAAAAATAACCGCAATGATATCTGCAAAAATAACCGCAAATATTACCGCAAAATAACCGCAATGATATCCGCAAAAATAACCGCAAATATCACCGCAAAATAACCGCAATGATATCCGCAAAAATAACCGCAATGATATGCGCAAAAATAACCGCAAATATCACCGCAAAATAACCGCAATGATATCCGCAAAAATAACCGCAATAATATCCGCAAAAATAACCGCAATAATATCCGCAAAAATAACCGCAAAAATAACCGCAAATATCACCGCAAAATAACCGCAATGATATCCGCAAAAATAACCGCAATAATATCCGCAAAAATAACCGCAAATATTACCGCAAAATAACCGCAATGATATCCGCAAAAATAACCGCAAATATCACCGCAAAATAACCGCAATGATATCCGCAAAAATAACCGCAATGATATCCGCAAAAATAACCGCAATAATATCCGCAAAAATAACTGCAATGATATCTGCAAAAATAACCGCAAATATTACCGCAAAATAACCGCAATGATATCCGCAAAAATAACCGCAAATATCACCGCAAAATATCCGCAATGATATCCGCAAAAATAACCGCAAGGATATGCGCAAAAATAACCGCAAATATTACCGCAAAATAAACGCAATGATATCCGCAAAAATAACCGCAAATATCACCGCAAAATAACCGCAATGATATCCGCTAAAATAACCGCAATAATATCCGCAAAAATAACCGCAATGATATCCGCAAAATTAACCGCAAATATTACAGCAAAATAACCGCAATAATATCCGCAAAAATAACCGCAAATATTACCGCAAAATAACCGCAATGATATCCGCAAAAATAACCGCAATAATATCCGCAAAAATAACCGCAAATGTTACCGCAAAATAACCGCAATGATATCCGCAAAAATAACCGCAATAATATCCGCAAAAATAACCGCAATAATATCCGCAAAAATAACAGCAATGATATCCGCAAAAATAACCGCAAATATTACCGCAAAATAACCGCAATGATATCCGCAAAAATAACCGCAAATATCACCGCAAAATAACCGCAATGATATCCGCAAAAATAACCGCAATGATATCCGCAAAAAAAACCGCAATAATATCCGCAAAATTAACCGCAAATATTACAGCAAAATAACCGCAATGATATCCGCAAAAATAGCCGCAATAATATCCGCAAAAATAACCGCAATGATATCCGCATAAATAACTGCAAATATTACCGCAAAATAACCGCAATGATATCCGCAAAAATAACCGCAAATATCACCGCAAAATAACCGCAATGATATCCGCAAAAATAACCGCAATAATATCCGCAAAAATAACCGCAAATATCACCGCAAATTAACCGCAATGATATCCGCAAAAATAACCGCAAATATTACCGCAAAATAACCGCAATGATATCCGCAAAAATAACCGCAAATATCACCGCAAAATAACCGCAATGATATCCGCAAAAATAACCGCAAATATTACAGCAAAATAACCGCAATAATATCCGCAAAAATAACCGCAAATATTACCGCAAAATAACCGCAATGATATCCGCAAAAATAACCGCAAATATCACCGCAAAATAACCGCAATGATATCCGCAAAAATAACCGCAATGATATCCGCAAAAATAACCGCAAATATCACCGCAAAATAACCGCAATGATATCCGCAAAAATAACCGCAATGATATCCGCAAAAATAACCGCAATAATATCCGCAAAAATAACCGCAATAATATCCGCAAAAATAACCGCAAATATTACCGCAAAATAACCGCAATGATATCCGCAAAAATAACCGCAAATATCACCGCAAAATAACCGCAATGATATCCGCAAAAATAACCGCAATATTATCCACAAAAATAGCCGCAATGATATCCGCAAAATTAACCGCAAATATTACAGCAAAATAACCGCAATAATATCCGCAAAAATAACCGCAATAATATCCGCAAAAATAACCGCAATGATATCAACAAAAATAACCGCAAATATTACCGCAAAATAACCGCAATGATATCCGCAAAATTAACCGCAAATATCACCGCAAAACAACCGCAATGATATCCGCAAAAATAACCGCAATAATATCCGCAAAAATAACCGCAATGATATCCGCAAAAATAACCGCAAATATCACCGCAAAATAACCGCAATGATATCCGCAAAAATAACCGCAAATATCACCGCAAAATAACCGCAATGATATCCGCAAAAATAACCGCAATAATATCCGCAAAAATAACCGCAAATGTTACCGCAAAATAACCGCAATAATATCCGCAAAAATAACCGCAATGATATCCGCAAAAATAACCGCAATAATATCCGCAAAAATAACCGCAAATATTACCGCAAAATAACCGCAATGATATCCGCAAAAATAACCGCAAATATCACCGCACAATAACCGCAATGATATCCGCAAAAATAACCGCAAATATCACCGCAAAATAACCGCAATGATCTCCGCAAAAATAACCGCAATAATATCCGCAAAAATAACCGCAATAATATCCGCAAAAATAACCGCAATGATATCCGCAAAAATAACCGCAAATATCACCGCAAAATAACCGCAATGATATCCGCAAAAATAACCGCAACAATATCCGCAAAAATAACCGCAAATATCACCGCAAAATAACCGCAATGATATCAGCAAAAATAACCGCAAATATTACCGCAAAATAACCGCAATGATATCCGCAAAATTAACCGCAATGATATCCGCAAAAATAACCGCAATTATATCCGCAAAAATAACCGCAAATATCACCGCAAAATAACCGCAATGATATCCGCAAAAATAACCGCAAATATTACAGCAAAATAACCGCAATAATATCCGCAAAAATAACCGCAAATATTACCGCAAAATAACCGCAATGATATCCGCAAAAATAACCGCAAATATCACCGCAAAATAACCGCAAAAATAACCGCAATGATATCCGCAAAAATAACCGCAATAATATCCGCAAAAATAACCGCAATAATATCCGCAAAAATAACCGCAAATATTACCGCAAAATAACCGCAATGATATCCGCAAAAATAACCGCAAATATCACCGCAAAATAACCGCAATGATATCCGCAAAAATAACCGCAATGATATCCGCAAAAATAACCGCAATAATATCCGCAAAAATAACCGCAATGATATCTGCAAAAATAACCGCAAATATTACCGCAAAATAACCGCAATGATATCCGCAAAAATAACCGCAAATATCACCGCAAAATATCCGCAATGATATCCGCAAAAATAACCGCAATGATATGCGCAAAAATAACCGCAAATATTACCGCAAAATAAACGCAATGATATCCGCAAAAATAACCGCAAATATCACCGCAAAATAACCGCTATGATATCCGCAAAAATAACCGCAAAAATAACCGCAATGATATCCGCAAAATTAACCGCAAATATTACAGCAAAATAACCGCAATAATATCCGCAAAAATAACCGCAAATATTACCGCAAAATAACCGCAATGATATCCGCAAAAATAACCGCAATAATATCGGCAAAAATAACCGCAAATGTTACCGCAAAATAACCGCAATGATATCCGCAAAAATAACCGCAATAATATCCGCAAAAATAACCGCAAATATTACCGCAAAATAACCGCAATGATATCCGCAATAATAACCGCAAATATTACCGCAAAATAACCGCATTGATATCCGCAAAAATAACCGCAAATATCACCGCAAAATAACCGCTATGATATCCGCAAAAATAACCGCAAAAATAACCGCAATGATATCCGCAAAATTAACCGCAAATATTACAGCAAAATAACCGCAATAATATCCGCAAAAATAACCGCAAATATTACCGCAAAATAACCGCAATGATATCCGCAAAAATAACCGCAATAATATCGGCAAAAATAACCGCAAATGTTACCGCAAAATAACCGCAATGATATCCGCAAAAATAACCGCAATAATATCCGCAAAAATAACCGCAATAATATCAGCAAAAATAACAGCAATGATATCCGCAAAAATAACCGCAAATATTACCGCAAAATAACCGCAATGATATCCGCAAAAATAACCGCAAATATCACCGCAAAATAACCGCAATGATATCCGCAAAAATAACCGCAATGATATCCGCAAAAAAAACCGCAATAATATCCGCAAAATTAACCGCAAATATTACAGCAAAATAACCGCAATGATATCCGCAAAAATAGCCGCAATAATATCCGCAAAAATAACCGCAATGATATCCGCATAAATAACCGCAAATATTACCGCAAAATAACCGCAATGATATCCGCAAAAATAACCGCAAATATCACCGCAAAATAACCGCAATGATATCCGCAAAAATAACCGCAATAATATCCGCAAAAATAACCGCAAATATTACCGCAAAATAACCGCAATGATATCCGCAAAAATAACCGCAAATATCACCGCAAAATAACCGCATTGATATCCGCAAAAATAACCGCAAATATCACCGCAAAATAACCGCAATGATATCCGCAAAAATAACCGCAAATATTACAGCAAATTAACCGCCATAATATCCGCAAAAATAACCGCAAATATTACCGCAAAATAACCGCAATGATATCCGCAAAAATAACCGCAATAATATCCGCAAAAATAACCGCAAATGTTACCGCAAAATAACCGCAATGATATCCGCAAAAATAACCGCAATAATATCCGCAAAAATAACCGCAAATATTACCGCAAAATAACCGCAATGATATCCGCAAAAATAACCGCAAATATCACCGCAAAATAACCGCAATGATATCCGCAAAAATAACCGCAATATTATCCACAAAAATAGCCGCAATGATATCCGCAAAATTAACCGCAAATATTACAGCAAAATAACCGCAATAATATCCGCAAAAATAACCGCAATAATATCCGCAAAAATAACCGCAATGATATCAACAAAAATAACCGCAAATATTACCGCAAAATAACCGCAATGATATCCGCAAAATTAACCGCAAATATCACCGCAAAACAACCGCAATGATATCCGCAAAAATAACCGCAATAATATCCGCAAAAATAACCGCAATGATATCCGCAAAAATAACCGCAAATATCACCGCAAAATAACCGCAATGATATCCGCAAAAATAACCGCAAATATCACCGCAAAATAACCGCAATGATATCCGCAAAAATAACCGCAATAATATCCGCAAAAATAACCGCAAATGTTACCGCAAAATAACCGCAATAATATCCGCAAAAATAACCGCAATGATATCCGCAAAAATAACCGCAATAATATCCGCAAAAATAACCGCAAATATTACCGCAAAATAACCGCAATGATATCCGCAAAAATAACCGCAAATATCACCGCACAATAACCGCAATGATATCCGCAAAAATAACCGCAATGATATCCGCAAAAATAACCGCAAATATCACCGCAAAATAACCGCAATGATCTCCGCAAAAATAACCGCAATAATATCCGCAAAAATAACCGCAATAATATCCGCAAAAATAACCGCAATGATATCCGCAAAAATAACCGCAAATATCACCGCAAAATAACCGCAATGATATCCGCAAAAATAACCGCAATAATATCCGCAAAAATAACCGCAAATATCACCGCAAAATAACCGCAATGATATCAGCAAAAATAACCGCAAATATTACCGCAAAATAACCGCAATGATATCCGCAAAATTAACCGCAATGATATCCGCAAAAATAACCGCAATTATATCCGCAAAAATAACCGCAAATATCACCGCAAAATAACCGCAATGATATCCGCAAAAATAACCGCAAATATTACAGCAAAATAACCGCAATAATATCCGCAAAAATAACCGCAAATATTACCGCAAAATAACCGCAATGATATCCGCAAAAATAACCGCAAATATCACCGCAAAATAACCGCAATGATATCCGCAAAAATAACCGCAATGATATCCGCAAAAATAACCGCAATAATATCCGCAAAAATAACCGCAATAATATCCGCAAAAATAACCGCAAATATTACCGCAAAATAACCGCAATGATATCCGCAAAAATAACCGCAATGATATGCGCAAAAATAACCGCAAATATCACCGCAAAATAACCGCAATGATATCCGCAAAAATAACCGCAATAATATCCGCAAAAATAACCGCAATAATATCCGCAAAAATAACCGCAAAAATAACCGCAAATATCACCGCAAAATAACCGCAATGATATCCGCAAAAATAACCGCAATAATATCCGCAAAAATAACCGCAAATATTACCGCAAAATAACCGCAATGATATCCGCAAAAATAACCGCAAATATCACCGCAAAATAACCGCAATGATATCCGCAAAAATAACCGCAATGATATCCGCAAAAATAACCGCAATAATATCCGCAAAAATAACCGCAATGATATCTGCAAAAATAACCGCAAATATTACCGCAAAATAACCGCAATGATATCCGCAAAAATAACCGCAAATATCACCGCAAAATATCCGCAATGATATCCGCAAAAATAACCGCAATGATATGCGCAAAAATAACCGCAAATATTACCGCAAAATAAACGCAATGATATCCGCAAAAATAACCGCAAATATCACCGCAAAATAACCGCAATGATATCCGCAAAAATAACCGCAAATATTACCGCAAAATAACCGCAATGATATCCGCAAAAATAACCGCAAATATCACCGCAAAATAACCGCAATGATATCCGCAAAAATAACCGCAATGATATCCGCAAAAAAAACCGCAATAATATCCGCAAAAATAACCGCAATGATATCCGCATAAATAACCGCAAATATTACCGCAAAATAACCGCAATGATATCCGCAAAAATAACCGCAAATATCACCGCAAAATAACCGCAATGATATCCGCAAAAATAACCGCAATAATATCCGCAAAAATAACCGCAAATATTACCGCAAAATAACCGCAATGATATCCGCAAAAATAACCGCAAATATCACCGCAAAATAACCGCATTGATATCCGCAAAAATAACCGCAAATATCACCGCAAAATAACCGCAATGATATCCGCAAAAATAACCGCAAATATTACAGCAAATTAACCGCCATAATATCCGCAAAAATAACCGCAAATATTACCGCAAAATAACCGCAATGATATCCGCAAAAATAACCGCAAATATCACCGCAAAATAACCGCAATGATATCCGCAAAAATAACCGCAATGATATCCGCAAAAATAACCGCAATGATATCCGCAAAAATAACCGCAATGATATCCGCAAAAATAACCGCAATTATATCCGCAAAAATAACCGCAATGATATCCGCAAAAATAACCGCTATAATATCCGCAAAAATAACCGCAAATATTACAGCAAAATAACCGCAATGATATCCGCAAAAATAACCGCAAATATCACCGCAAAATAACCGCAATGATATCCGCAAAAATAACCGCAATGATATCCGCAAAAATAACCGCAATAATATCCGCAAAAATAACCGCAATGATATCCGCAAAAATAACCGCAAATATTACCGCAAAATAACCGCAATGATATCCGAAAAAATAACCGCAATTATCACCGCAAAATAACCGCAATGATATCCGCAAAAATAACCGCAATAATATCCGCAAAAATAACCGCAAATATTACCGCAAAATAACCGCAATGATATCCGCAAAAATAACCGCAATGATATCCGCAAAAATAACCGCAAATATTACCGCAAAATAACCGCAATGATATCCGCAATAATAACCGCAAATATTACCGCAAAATAACCGCATTGATATCCGCAAAAATAACCGCAAATATCACCGCAAAATAACCGCAATGATATCCGCAAAAATAACCGCAATAATATCCGCAAAAATAACCGCAATGATATCCGCAAAAATAACCGCAAATATTACCGCAAAATAACCGCAATGATATCCGCAAAAATAACCGCAATGATATCCGCAAAAATAACCGCTAATATTACCGCAAAATAACCGCAATGATATCCGCAAAAATAACCGCAAATATCACCGCAAAATAACCGCAATGATATCCGCAAAAATAACCGCAAATATCACAGCAAAATAACCGCAATGATATCCGCAAAAATAACCGCAAATATCACCGCAAAATAACCGCAATGATATCCGCAAAAATAACCGCAAATATTACAGCAAAATAACCGCAATAATATCCGCAAAAATAACCGCAAATATTACCGCAAAATAACCGCAATGATATCCGCAAAAATAACCGCAAATATCACCGCAAAATAACCGCAATGATATCCGCAAAAATAACCGCAATGATATCCGCAAAAATAACCGCAATAATATCCGCAAAAATAACCGCAATAATATCCGCAAAAATAACCGCAAATGTTACCGCAAAATAACCGCAATAATATCCGCAAAAATAACCGCAATGATATCCGCAAAAATAACCGCAAATAACACCGCAATGATATCCGCAAAAATCACCGCAATAATATCCGCAAAAATAACCGCAAATATCACCGCAAAATAACCGCAATGATATCCGCAAAAATAACCGCAAATATTACCGCAAAATAACCGCAATGATATCCGCAAAAATAACCGCAATGATATCCGCAAAAATAACCGCAATAATATCCGCAAAAATAACCGCAATGATATCCGCAAAAATAACCGCAAATATTACCGCAAAATAACCGCAATGATATCCGCAAAAATAACCGCAAATATCACCGCAAAATAACCGCAATGATATCCGCAAAAATAACCGCAATAATATCCGCAAAAATAACCGCAAATATCACCGCAAATTAACCGCAATGATATCCGCAAAAATAACCGCAAATATTACCGCAAAATAACCGCAATGATATCCGCAAAAATAACCGCAAATATCACCGCAAAATAACCGCAATGATATCCGCAAAAATAACCGCAATGATATCCGCAAAAATAACCGCAATAATATCCGCAAAAATAACCGCAAATATTACCGCAAAATAACCGCAATGATATCCGCAAAAATAACCGCAAATATCACCGCAAAATAACCGCAATGATATCCGCAAAAATAACCGCAATGATATCCGCAAAAATAACCGCAATAATATCCGCAAAAATAACCGCAATGATATCTGCAAAAATAACCGCATATATTACCGCAAAATAACCGCAATGATATCCGCAAAAATAACCGCAAATATCACCGCAAAATATCCGCAATGATATCCGCAAAAATAACCGCAATGATATGCGCAAAAATAACCGCAAATATTACCGCAAAATAAACGCAATGATATCCGCAAAAATAACCGCAAATATCACCGCAAAATAACCGCAATGATATCCGCTAAAATAACCGCAATAATTTCCGCAAAAATAACCGCAATGATATCCGCAAAATAACCGCAAATATTACAGCAAAATAACCGCAATAATATCCGCAAAAATAACCGCAAATATTACCGCAAAATAACCGCAATGATATCCGCAAAAATAACCGCAATAATATCCGCAAAAATAACCGCAAAATAACCGCAATGATATCCGCAAAAATAACCGCAATAATATCCGCAAAAATAACCGCAATAATATCCGCAAAAATAACAGCAATGATATCCGCAAAAATAACCGCAAATATTACCGCAAAATAACCGCAATGATATCCGCAAAAATAACCGCAAATATCACCGCAAAATAACCGCAATGATATCCGCAAAAATAACCGCAATGATATCCGCAAAAAAAACCGCAATAATATCCGCAAAATTAACCGCAAATATTACAGCAAAATAACCGCAATGATATCCGCAAAAATAGCCGCAATAATATCCGCAAAAATAACCGCAATGATATCCGCATAAATAACTGCAAATATTACCGCAAAATAACCGCAATGATATCCGCAAAAATAACCGCAAATATCACCGCAAAATAACCGCAATGATATCCGCAAAAATAACCGCAAATATCACAGCAAAATAACCGCAATGATATCCGCAAAAATAACCGCAAATATCACCGCAAAATAACCGCAATGATATCCGCAAAAATAACCGCAAATATTACAGCAAAATAACCGCAATAATATCCGCAAAAATAACCGCAAATATTACCGCAAAATAACCGCAATGATATCCGCAAAAATAACCGCAAATATCACCGCAAAATAACCGCAATGATATCCGCAAAAATAACCGCAATGATATCCGCAAAAATAACCGCAATAATATCCGCAAAAATAACCGCAATAATATCCGCAAAAATAACCGCAAATATTACCGCAAAATAACCGCAATGATATCCGCAAAAATAACCGCAAATATCACCGCAAAATAACCGCAATGATATCCGCAAAAATAACCGCAATATTATCCACAAAAATAGCCGCAATGATATCCGCAAAATTAACCGCAAATATTACAGCAAAATAACCGCAATAATATCCGCAAAAATAACCGCAATAATATCCGCAAAAATAACCGCAATGATATCAACAAAAATAACCGCAAATATTACCGCAAAATAACCGCAATGATATCCGCAAAATTAACCGCAAATATCACCGCAAAACAACCGCAATGATATCCGCAAAAATAACCGCAATAATATCCGCAAAAATAACCGCAATGATATCCGCAAAAATAACCGCAAATATCACCGCAAAATAACCGCAATGATATCCGCAAAAATAACCGCAATGATATCCGCAAAAATAACCGCAATGATATCCGCAAAAATAACCGCAATAATATCCGCAAAAATAACCGCAATGATATCAGCAAAAATAACCGCAAATATTACCGCAAAATAACCGCAATGATATCCGCAAAATTAACCGCAATGATATCCGCAAAAATAACCGCAATTATATCCGCAAAAATAACCGCAAATATCACCGCAAAATAACCGCAATGATATCCGCAAAAATAACCGCAAATATTACAGCAAAATAACCGCAATAATATCCGCAAAAATAACCGCAAATATTACCGCAAAATAACCGCAATGATATCCGCAAAAATAACCGCAAATATCACCGCAAAATAACCGCAATGATATCCGCAAAAATAACCGCAATGATATCCGCAAAAATAACCGCAATAATATCCGCAAAAATAACCGCAATAATATCCGCAAAAATAACCGCAAATATTACCGCAAAATAACCGCAATGATATCCGCAAAAATAACCGCAATGATATGCGCAAAAATAACCGCAAATATCACCGCAAAATAACCGCAATGATATCCGCAAAAATAACCGCAATAATATCCGCCAAAATAACCGCAATAATATCCGCAAAAATAACCGCAAAAATAACCGCAAATATCACCGCAAAATAACCGCAATGATATCCGCAAAAATAACCGCAATAATATCCGCAAAAATAACCGCAAATATTACCGCAAAATAACCGCAATGATATCCGCAAAAATAACCGCAAATATCACCGCAAAATAACCGCAATGATATCCGCAAAAATAACCGCAATGATATCCGCAAAAATAACCGCAATAATATCCGCAAAAATAACCGCAATGATATCTGCAAAAATAACCGCAAATATTACCGCAAAATAACCGCAATGATATCCGCAAAAATAACCGCAATAATATCCGCAAAAATAAACGCAAATATCACCGCAAAATAACCGCAATGATATCCGCAAAAATAACCGCAAATATTACCGCAAAATAACCGCAATGATATCCGCCCAAATAACCGCAAATATTACCGCAAAATAACCGCAATGATATCCGCAAAAATAACCGCAATGATATCCGCAAAAATAACCGCAAATATTACAGCAAAATAACTGCAATAATATCCGCAAAAATAACCGCAAAATAACCGCAATGATATCCGCAAAAATAACCGCAAATATCACCGCAAAATAACCGCAATGATATCCGCAAAAATAACCGCAAATATTACCGCAAAATAACCGCAATGATATCCGCAAAAATAACCGCAATGATATCCGCAAAAATAACCGCAAATATTACAGCAAAATAACTGCAATAATATCCGCAAAAATAACCGCAATGATATCCGCAAAAATAACCGCAAAATAACCGCAATGATATCCGCAAAAATAACCGCAATAATATCCGCAAAAATAACCGCAATGATATCCGCAAAAATAGCCGCATATATTACCGCAAAATAACCGCAATGATATCCGCAAAAATAACCGCTATGATATCCGCAAAAATAACCGCAAATATTACCGCAAAATAACCGCAATGATATCCGCAAAAATAACCGCACATATCACCGCAAAATAACCGCAATGATATCCGCAAAAATAACCGCAAATATCACCGCAAAATAACCGCAATGATATCCGCAAAAATAACCGCAATAATATCCGCAAAAATAACCGCAAATATTACCGCAAAATAACCGCAATGATATCCGCAAAAATAACCGCAAATATTACCGCAAAATAACCGCAATGATATCCGCAAAAATAACCGCAAATATTACCGCAAAATAACCGCATTGATATCCGCAAAAATAACCGCAATGATATCCGCAAAAATAACCGCAAATATTACCGCAAAATAACCGCAATGATATCCGCAAAAATAACCGCAATGATATCCGCAAAATTAACCGCAAATATTACCGCAAAATAACCGCAATGATATCCGCAAAAAAAACCGCAAATATCACCGCAAAATAACCGCAATGATATCCGAAAAAATAACCGCAATGATATCCGCAAAAATAACCGCAAATATTACCGCAAAATAACCGCAATGATATCCGCAAAAATAACCGCACATATCACCGCAAAATAACCGCAATGATATCCGCAAAAATAACCGCAAATATCACCGCAAAATAACCGCAATGATATCCGAAAAAATAACCGCAATTATCACCGCAAAATAACCGCAATGATATCCGCAAAAATAACCGCAATGATATCCGCAAAAATAACCGCAAATATTACCGCAAAATAACCGCAATGATATCCGCAATAATAACCGCAAATATTACCGCAAAATAACCGCATTGATATCCGCAAAAATAACCGCAAATATCACCGCAAAATAACCGCAATAATATCCGCAAAAATAACCGCAATAATATCCGCAAAAATAACCGCAATGATATCCGCAAAAATAACCGCAAATATTACCGCAAAATAACCGCAATGATATCCGCAAAAATAACCGCAATGATATCCGCAAAAATAACCGCTTATATTACCGCAAAATAACCGCAATGATATCCGCAAAAATAACCGCAATAATATCCGCAAAAATAACCGCAATGATATCCGCAAAAATAACCGCAAATATTACCGCAAAATAACCGCAATGATATCCGCAAAAATAACCGCAATGATATCCGCAAAAATAACCGCTAATATTACCGCAAATTAACCGCAATGATATCCGCAAAAATAACCGCACATATCACCGCAAAATAACCGCAATAATATCCGCAAAAATAACCGCAAATATCACCGCAAAATAACCGCATTGATATCCGCAAAAATAACCGCAAATATCACCGCAAAATAACCGCAATGATATCCGCAAAAATAACCGCAATAATATCCGCAAAAATAACCGCAAATGTTACAGCAAAATAACCGCAATAATATCCGCAAAAATAACCGCAAATATTACCGCAAAATAACCGCAATGATATCCGCAAAAATAACCGCAAATATCACCGCAAAATAACCGCAATGATATCCGCAAAAATAACCGTAATAATATCCGCAAAAATAACCGCAATGATATCCGCAAAAATAACCGCAAATATTACCGCAAAATAACCGCAATGATATCCGCAAAAATAACCGCAATGATATCCGCAAAATTAACCGCAAATATTACCGCAAAATAACCGCAATGATATCCGCAAAAAAAACCGCAAATATCACCGCAAAATAACCGCAATGATATCCGAAAAAATAACCGCAATGATATCCGCAAAAATAACCGCAAATATTACCGCAAAATAACCGCAATGATATCCGCAAAAATAACCGCACATATCACCGCAAAATAACCGCAATGATATCCGCAAAAATAACCGCAAATATCACCGCAAAATAACCGCAATGATATCCGAAAAAATAACCGCAATTATCACCGCAAAATAACCGCAATGATATCCGCAAAAATAACCGCAATGATATCCGCAAAAATAACCGCAAATATTACCGCAAAATAACCGCAATGATATCCGCAATAATAACCGCAAATATTACCGCAAAATAACCGCATTGATATCCGCAAAAATAACCGCAAATATCACCGCAAAATAACCGCAATGATATCCGCAAAAATAACCGCAATAATATCCGCAAAAATAACCGCAATGATATCCGCAAAAATAACCGCTTATATTACCGCAAAATAACCGCAATGATATCCGCAAAAATAACCGCAATAATATCCGCAAAAATAACCGCAATGATATCCGCAAAAATAACCGCAAATATTACCGCAAAATAACCGCAATGATATCCGCAAAAATAACCGCAATGATATCCGCAAAAATAACCGCTAATATTACCGCAAAATAACCGCAATGATATCCGCAAAAATAACCGCACATATCACCGCAAAATAACCGCAATAATATCCGCAAAAATAACCGCAAATATCACCACAAAATAACCGCATTGATATCCGCAAAAATAACCGCAAATATCACCGCAAAATAACCGCAATGATATCCGCAAAAATAACCGCAATAATATCCGCAAAAATAACCGCAAATGTTACAGCAAAATAACCGCAATAATATCCGCAAAAATAACCGCAAATATTACCGCAAAATAACCGCAATGATATCCGCAAAAATAACCGCAAATATCACCGCAAAATAACCGCAATGATATCCGCAAAAATAACCGCAATAATATCCGCAAAAATAACCGCAATGATATCCGCAAAAATAACCGCAAATATTACCGCAAAATAACCGCAATGATATCCGCAAAAATAACCGCAATGATATCCGCAAAAATAACCGCTAATATTACCGCAAAATAACCGCAATGATATCCGCAAAAATAACCGCACATATTACCGCAAAATAACCGCAATGATATCCGCAAAAATAACCGCAAATATCACCGCAAAATAACCGCATTGATATCCGCAAAAATAACCGCAAATATCACCGCAAAATAACCGCAATGATATCCGCAAAAATAACCGCAATAATATCCGCAAAAATAACCGCAAATGTTACCGCAAAATAACCGCAATAATATCCGCAAAAATAACCGCAATGATATCCGCAAAAATAACCGCAAATAACACCGCAATGATATCCGCAAAAATCACCGCAATAATATCCGCAAAAATAACCGCAAATATCACCGCAAAATAACCGCAATGATATCCGCAAAAATAACCGCAAATATTACCGCAAAATAACCGCAATGATATCCGCAAAAATAACCGCAATGATATCCGCAAAAATAACCGCAATAATATCCGCAAAAATAACCGCAATGATATCCGCAAAAATAACCGCAAATATTACCGCAAAATAACCGCAATGATATCCGCAAAAATAACCGCAAATATCACCGCAAAATAACCGCAATGATATCCGCAAAAATAACCGCAATAATATCCGCAAAAATAACCGCAAATATCACCGCAAATTAACCGCAATGATATCCGCAAAAATAACCGCAAATATTACCGCAAAATAACCGCAATGATATCCGCAAAAATAACCGCAAATATCACCGCAAAATAACCGCAATGATATCCGCAAAAATAACCGCAATGATATCCGCCAAAATAACCGCAAATATCACCGCAAAATAACCGCAATGATATCCGCAAAAATAACCGCAATAATATCCGCAAAAATAACCGCAAATATCACCGCAAAATAACCGCAATGATATCCGCAAAAATAACCGCAAATATCACCGCAAAATAACCGCAATGATATCCGAAAAAATAACCGCAAATATCACCGCAAAATAACCGCAATGATATCCGCAAAAATAACCGCAATAATATCCGCAAAAATAACCGCAAATATTACCGCAAAATAACCGCAATGATATCCGCAAAAATATCCGCAATGATATCCGCAAAAATAACCGCAATATTATCCGCAAAAATAACCGCAATGATATCCGCTAAAATAACCGCAAATATTACCGCAAAATAACCGCAATGATATCCGCAAAAATAACCGCAAATATCACCGCAAAATAACCGCAATGATATCCGCAAAAATAACCGCAATAATATCCGCAAAAATAACCGCAAATATCACCGCAAAATAACCGCAATGATATCCGCAAAAATAACCGCAAATATCACCGCAAAATAACCGCAATGATATCCGAAAAAATAACCGCAAATATCACCGCAAAATAACCGCAATGATATCCGCAAAAATAACCGCTATAATATCCGCAAAAATAACCGCAAATATTACCGCAAAATATCCGCAATAATATCCGCAAAAATAACCGCAAATGATACCGCAAAATAACCGCAATAATATCCGCAAAAATAACCGCAATTATATCCGCAAAAATAACCGCAAATAACACCGCAAAATAACCGCAATGATATCCGCTAAAATAACCGCAATAATATCCGCAAAAATAACCGCAAATATCACCGCAAAATAACCGAAATGATATCCGCCAAAATAACCGCAAATATCACCGCAAAATAACCGCAATGATATCCGAAAAAATAACCGCAAATATCACCGCAAAATAACCGCAATGATATCCGCAAAAATAACCGCAAATATCACCGCAAAATAACCGGAATGATATCCGCATAAATAACCGCAATAATATCCGCAAAAATAACCGCAATGATATCCGCAAAAATAACCGCAAATATCACCGCAAAATAACCGCAATGATATCCGCAAAAATAACCGCAATAATATCCGCAAAAATACCCGCAAATATTACCGCAAAGTAACCGCAATGATATCCGCAAAAACAACCGCAATGATATCCGCAATAATAACCGCAAATATTACCGCAAAATAACCGCAATGATATCCGCAAAAATAACCGCAATGATATCCGCAAAAATAACCGCAATAATATCCGCAAAAATAACCGCAAATGTTACCGCAAAATAACCGCAATGATATCCGCAAAAATAACCGCAATGATATCCGCAAAAATAACCGCAATAATATCCGCAAAAATAACCATAAATATTACCGCAAAATAACCGCAATGATATCCGCAAAAATAACCGCAAATATTACCGCAAAATAACCGCAATGATATCCGCAAAAATAACCGCAAATATCACCGCAAAATAACCGCAATGATATCCGCAAAAATAACCGCAAATATTACAGCAAAATAACCGCAATAATATCCGCAAAAATAACCGCAAATATTACCGCAAAATAACCGCAATGATATCCGCAAAAATAACCGCAAATATCACCGCAAAATAACCGGAATGATATCCGCAAAAATAACCGCAATAATATCCGCAAAAATAACCGCAATGATATCCGCAAAAATAACCGCAAATATTACCGCAAAATAACCGCAATGATATCCGCAAAAATAACCGCAATGATATCCGCAAAAATAACCGCTAATATTACCGCAAAATAACCGCAATGATATCCGCAAAAATAACCGCACATATCACCGCAAAATAACCGCAATGATATCCGCAAAAATAACCGCAAATATCACCGCAAAATAACCGCAATGATATCCGCAAAAATAACCGCAATAATATCCGCAAAAAAACCGCAATGATATCCGCAAAAATAACCGCAATAATATCCGCAAAAATAACCGCAAATGTTACCGCAAAATAACCGCAATAATATCCGCAAAAATAACCGCAATGATATCCGCAAAAATAACCGCAAATAACACCGCAATGATATCCGCAAAAATAACCGCAATAATATCCGCAAAAATAACCGCAAATATCACCGCAAAATAACCGCAATGATATCCGCAAAAATAACCGCAAATATTACCGCAAAATAACCGCAATGATATCCGCAAAAATAACCGCTATGATATCCGCAAAAATAACCGCAATAATATCCGCAAATATTACCGCAAAATAACCGCAATGATATCCGCAAAAATAACCGCAAATATCACCGCAAAATAACCGCAATGATATCCGCAAAAATAACCGCAATAATATCCGCAAAAATAACCGCAAATATCACCGCAAATTAACCGCAATGATATCCGCAAAAATAACCGCAAATATTACCGCAAAATAACCGCAATGATATCCGCAAAAATAACCGCAAATATCACCGCAAAATAACCGCAATGATATCCGCAAAAATAACCGCAATGATATCCGCCAAAATAACCGCAAATATCACCGCAAAATAACCGCAATGATATCCGCAAAAATAACCGCAATAATATCCGCAAAAATAACCGCAAATATCACCGCAAAATAACCGCAATGATATCCGCAAAAATAACCGCAAATATCACCGCAAAATAACCGCAATGATATCCGAAAAAATAACCGCAAATATCACCGCAAAATAACCGCAATGATATCCGCAAAAATAACCGCAATAATATCCGCAAAAATAACCGCAAATATTACCGCAAAATAACCGCAATGATATCCGCAAAAATATCCGCAATGATATCCGCAAAAATAACCGCAATATTATCCGCAAAAATAACCGCAATGATATCCGCTAAAATAACCGCAAATATTACCGCAAAATAACCGCAATGATATCCGCAAAAATAACCGCAAATATCACCGCAAAATAACCGCAATGATATCCGCAAAAATAACCGCAATAATATCCGCAAAAATAACCGCAAATATCACCGCAAAATAACCGCAATGATATCCGCAAAAATAACCGCAAATATCACCGCAAAATAACCGCAATGATATCCGAAAAAATAACCGCAAATATTACCGCAAAATATCCGCAATAATATCCGCAAAAATAACCGCAAATGATACCGCAAAATAACCGCAATAATATCCGCAAAAATAACCGCAATGATATCCGCAAAAATAACCGCTAATATTACCGCAAAATAACCGCAATGATATCCGCAAAAATAACCGCACATATCACCGCAAAATAACCGCAATGATATCCGCAAAAATAACCGCAAATATCACCGCAAAATAACCGCAATGATATCCGCAAAAATAACCGCAATAATATCCGCAAAAATACCCGCAAATATTACCGCAAAGTAACCGCAATGATATCCGCAAAAACAACCGCAATGATATCCGCAAAAATAACCGCAAATATTACCGCTAAATAACCGCAATGATATCCGCAAAAATAACCGCAATGATATCCGCAAAAATAACCGCAATAATATCCGCAAAAATAACCGCAAATGTTACCGCAAAATAACCGCAATGATATCCGCAAAAATAACCGCAATGATATCCGCAAAAATAACCGCAATAATATCCGCAAAAATAACCATAAATATTACCGCAAAATAACCGCATTGATATCCGCAAAAATAACCGCAATGATATCCGCAAAAATAACCGCAATAAAATCCGCAAAAATAACCGCAATGATAGCCGCAAAAATAGCCGCAAATATTACCGCAAAATAACCGCAATGATATCCGCAAAAATAGCCGCAAATATTACCGCAAAATAACCGCAATGATATCCGCAAAAATAACCGCTATGATATCCGCAAAAATAACCGCAAATATTACCGCAAAATAACCGCAATGATATCCGCAAAAATAACCACACATATCACCGCAAAATAACCGCAATGATATCCGCAAAAATAACCGCAATGGTATCCGCAAAAATAACCGCAAATATCACCGCAAAATAACCGCAATGATATCCGCAAAAATAACCGCAATAATATCGGCAAAAATAACCGCAAATATTACCGCAAAATAACCGCAATGATATCCGCAAAAATAACCGCAATAATATCCGCAAAAATAACCGCAAATATCACCGCAAAATAACCGCAATGATATCCGCAAAAATAACCGCAAATATCACCGCAAAATAACCGCAATGATATCCGAAAAAATAACCGCAAATATCACCGCAAAATAACCGCAATGATATCCGCAAAAATAACCGCAATAATATCGGCAAAAATAACCGCAAATATTACCGCAAAATAACCGCAATGATATCCGCAAAAATAACCGCAATGATATCCGCAAAAATAACCGCAAATATTACCGCAAAATAACCGCAATGATATCCGCAAAAATAACCGCAAATATTACCGCAAAATAACCGCATTGATATCCGCAAAAATAACCGCAATGATATACGCAAAAATAACCGCAAATATTACCGCAAAATAACCGCAATGATATCCGCAAAAATAACCGCAATGATATCCGCAAAAATAACCGCAAATATTACCGCAAAATAACCGCAATGATATCCGCAAAAATAACCGCAAATATCACCGCAAAATAACCGCAATGATATCCGAAAAAATAACCGCAAATATCACCGCAAAATAACCGCAATGATATCCGAAAAAATAACCGCAATGATATCCGCAAAAATAACCGCAAATATTACCGCAAAATAACCGCAATGATATCCGCAAAAATAACCGCAAATATCACCGCAAAATAACCGCAATGATATCCGAAAAAATAACCGCAAATATCACCGCAAAATAACCGCAATGATATCCGCAAAAATAACCGCAAATATCACCGCAAAATAACCGCAATGATATCCGCAAAAATAACCGCAATAATATCCGCAAAAATAACCGCAAATATTACCGCAAAATAACCGCAATGATATCCGCAAAAATAACCGCAATGATATCCGCAAAAATAACCGCAAATATTACCGCAAAATAACCGCAATGATATCCGCAAAAATAACCGCAATGATATCCGCAAAAATAACCGCAAATATTACCGCAAAATAACCGCAATGATATCCGCAAAAATAACCGCAAATATCACCGCAAAATAACCGCAATGATATCCGAAAAAATAACCGCAAATATCACCGCAAAATAACCGCAATGATATCCGAAAAAATAACCGCAATGATATCCGCAAAAATAACCGCAAATATTACCGCAAAATAACCGCAATGATATCCGCTAAAATAACCGCAAATATTACCGCAAAATAACCGCAATGATATCCGCAAAAATAACCGCAAATATCACCGCAAAATAACCGCAATGATATCCGCAAAAATAACCGCAATAATATCCGCAAAAATAACCGCAAATATCACCGCAAAATAACCGCAATGATATCCGCAAAAATAACCGCAAATATCACCGCAAAATAACCGCAATGATATCCGAAAAAATAACCGCAAATATCACCGCAAAATAACCGCAATGATATCCGCAAAAATAACCGCTATAATATCCGCAAAAATAACCGCAAATATTACCGCAAAATATCCGCAATAATATCCGCAAAAATAACCGCAAATGATACCGCAAAATAACCGCAATAATATCCGCAAAAATAACCGCAATGATATCCGCAAAAATAACCGCTAATATTACCGCAAAATAACCGCAATGATATCCGCAAAAATAACCGCACATATCACCGCAAAATAACCGCAATGATATCCGCAAAAATAACCGCAAATATCACCGCAAAATAACCGCAATGATATCCGCAAAAATAACCGCAATAATATCCGCAAAAATACCCGCAAATATTACCGCAAAGTAACCGCAATGATATCCGCAAAAACAACCGCAATGATATCCGCAAAAATAACCGCAAATATTACCGCAAAATAACCGCAATGATATCCGCAAAAATAACCGCAATGATATCCGCAAAAATAACCGCAATAATATCCGCAAAAATAACCGCAAATGTTACCGCAAAATAACCGCAATGATATCCGCAAAAATAACCGCAATGATATCCGCAAAAATAACCGCAATAATATCCGCAAAAATAACCATAAATATTACCGCAAAATAACCGCATTGATATCCGCAAAAATAACCGCAATGATATCCGCAAAAATAACCGCAATAAAATCCGCAAAAATAACCGCAATGATAGCCGCAAAAATAGCCGCAAATATTACCGCAAAATAACCGCAATGATATCCGCAAAAATAGCCGCAAATATTACCGCAAAATAACCGCAATGATATCCGCAAAAATAACCGCTATGATATCCGCAAAAATAACCGCAAATATTACCGCAAAATAACCGCAATGATATCCGCAAAAATAACCACACATATCACCGCAAAATAACCGCAATGATATCCGCAAAAATAACCGCAATGGTATCCGCAAAAATAACCGCAAATATCACCGCAAAATAACCGCAATGATATCCGCAAAAATAACCGCAATAATATCGGCAAAAATAACCGCAAATATTACCGCAAAATAACCGCAATGATATCCGCAAAAATAACCGCAATAATATCCGCAAAAATAACCGCAAATATCACCGCAAAATAACCGCAATGATATCCGCAAAAATAACCGCAAATATCACCGCAAAATAACCGCAATGATATCCGAAAAAATAACCGCAAATATCACCGCAAAATAACCGCAATGATATCCGCAAAAATAACCGCAATAATATCGGCAAAAATAACCGCAAATATTACCGCAAAATAACCGCAATGATATCCGCAAAAATAACCGCAATGATATCCGCAAAAATAACCGCAAATATTACCGCAAAATAACCGCAATGATATCCGCAAAAATAACCGCAAATATTACCGCAAAATAACCGCATTGATATCCGCAAAAATAACCGCAATGATATACGCAAAAATAACCGCAAATATTACCGCAAAATAACCGCAATGATATCCGCAAAAATAACCGCAATGATATCCGCAAAAATAACCGCAAATATTACCGCAAAATAACCGCAATGATATCCGCAAAAATAACCGCAAATATCACCGCAAAATAACCGCAATGATATCCGAAAAAATAACCGCAAATATCACCGCAAAATAACCGCAATGATATCCGAAAAAATAACCGCAATGATATCCGCAAAAATAACCGCAAATATTACCGCAAAATAACCGCAATGATATCCGCAAAAATAACCGCAAATATCACCGCAAAATAACCGCAATGATATCCGAAAAAATAACCGCAAATATCACCGCAAAATAACCGCAATGATATCCGCAAAAATAACCGCAAATATCACCGCAAAATAACCGCAATGATATCCGCAAAAATAACCGCAATAATATCCGCAAAAATAACCGCAAATATTACCGCAAAATAACCGCAATGATATCCGCAAAAACAACCGCAATGATATCCGCCAAAATAACCGCAAATATTACCGCAAAATAACCGCAATGATATCCGCAAAAATAACCGCAAATATTACCGCAAAATAACCGCATTGATATCCGCAAAAATAACCGCAATGATATCCGCAAAAATAATAGCAATAAAATCCGCAAAAATAACCGCAATGATATCCGCTAAAATAACCGCAAATTATACCGCAAAATAACCGCAATGATATCCGCAAAAATAGCCGCAAATATTACCGCAAAATAACCGCAATGATATCCGCAAAAATAACCGCTATGATATCCGCAAAAATAACCGCAAATATTACCGCAAAATAACCGCAATGATATCCGCAAAAATAACCGCACATATCACCGCAAAATAACCGCAATGATATCCGCAAAAATAACCGCAATGATATCCGCAAAAATAACCGCAAATATCACCGCAAAATAACCGCAATGATATCCGCAAAAATAACCGCAATAATATCGGCAAAAATAACCGCAAATATTACCGCAAAATAACCGCAATGATATCCGCAAAAATAACCGCAATGATATCCGCAAAAATAACCGCAAATATTACCGCAAAATAACCGCAATGATATCCGCAAAAATAACCGCAAATATTACCGCAAAATAACCGCATTGATATCCGCAAAAATAACCGCAATGATATCCGCAAAAATAACCGCAAATATTACCGCAAAATAACCGCAATGATATCCGCAAAATTAACCGCAAATATTACCGCAAAATAACCGCAATGATATCCGCAAAAATAACCGCAAATATCACCGCAAAATAACCGCAATGATATCCGAAAAAATAACCGCAAATATCACCGCAAAATAACCGCAATGATATCCGAAAAAATAACCGCAATGATATCCGCAAAAATAACCGCAAATATCACCGCAAAATAACCGCAATGATATCCGCAAAAATAACCGCACATATCACCGCAAAATAACCGCAATGATATCCGCAAAAATAACCGCAATGATATCCGCAAAAATAACCGCAAATATCACCGCAAAATAACCGCAATGATATCCGAAAAAATAACCGCAAATATCACCGCAAAATAACCGCAATGATATCCGCAAAAATAACCGCAATAATATCCGCAAAAATAACCGCAAATATTACCGCAAAATAACCGCAATGATATCCGCAAAAATAACCGCAATGATATCCGCAAAAATAACCGCAAATATTACCGCAAAATAACCGCAATGATATCCGCAATAATAACCGCAAATATTACCGCAAAATAACCGCATTGATATCCGCAAAAATAACCGCAATGATATCCGCAAAAATAACCGCAAATATTACCGCAAAATAACCGCAATGATATCCGCAAAAATAACCGCAATGATATCCGCAAAAATAACCGCTAATATTACCGCAAAATAACCGCAATGATATCCGCAAAAATAACCGCAAATATCACCGCAAAATAACCGCAATGATATCCGAAAAAATAACCGCAAATATCATCGCAAAATAACCGCAATGATATCCGCAAAAATAACCGCAAATATCACCGCAAAATAACCGCAATGATATCCGCAAAAATAACCGCAATAATATCCGCAAAAATAACCGCAAATATTACCGCAAAATAACCGCAATGATATCCGCAAAAATAACCGCAATGATATCCGCAAAAATAACCGCAAATATTACCGCAAAATAACCGCAATATATCCGCAAAAATAACCGCAAATATTACCGCAAAATAACCGCATTGATATCCGCAAAAATAACCGCAATGATATCCGCAAAAATAACCGCAATAATATCCGCAAAAATAACCGCAATGATATCCGCAAAAATAACCGCAAATATTACCGCAAAATAACCGCAATGATATCCGCAAAAATAACCGCTATGATATCCGCAAAAATAACCGCAAATATTACCGCAAAATAACCGCAATGATATCCGCAAAAATAACCGCACATATCACCGCAAAATAACCGCAATGATATCCGCAAAAATAACCGCAAATATCACCGCAAAATAACCGCAATTATATCCGCAAAAATAACCGCAAATATCACCGCAAAATAACCGCAATGATATCCGCAAAAATAACCGCAATAATATCCGCAAAAATAACCGCAAATGTTACCGCAAAATAACTGCAATAATATCCGCAAAAATATCCGCAATGATATCCGCAAAAATAACCGCAAATAACACCGCAAAATATCTGCAATGATATCCGCAAAAATTACCGCAATAATATCCGCAAAAATAACCGCAAATATCACCGCAAAATAACCGCAATGATATCCGCAAAAATAACCGCAAAATAACCGCAATGATATCCGCAAAAATAACCGCAATGATATCCGCAAAAATAACCGCAATAATATCCGCAAAAATAACCGCAAATGTTACCACAAAATAACCGCAATGATATCCGCAAAAATAACCGCAATGATATCCGCCAAAATAACCGCAATAATATCCGCAAAAATAACCGCAATGATATCCGCAAAAATAACCGCAATAATATCCGCAAAAATAACCATAAATATTACCGCAAAATAACCGCAATGATATCCGCAAAAATAACCGCTAATATTACCGCAAAATAACCGCAATGATATCCGCAAAAATAACCGCAAATATCACCGCAAAATAACCGTAATGATATCCGCAAAAATAACCGCAAATATTACAGCAAAATAACCGCAATAATATCCGCAAAAATAACCGCAAATATTACCGCAAAATAACCGCAATGATATCCGCAAAAATAACCGCAAATATCACCGCAAAATAACCGCAATGATATCCGCAAAAATAACCGCAATAATATCCGCAAAAATAACCGCAATGATATCCGCAAAAATAACCGCAAATATTACCGCAAAATAACCGCAATGATATCCGCAAAAATAACCGCAATGATATCCGCAAAAATAACCGCAAATATTACCGCAAAATAACCGCAATGATATCCGCAAAAATAACCGCACATATCACCGCAAAATAACCGCAATGATATCCGCAAAAATAACCGCAAATATCACCGCAAAATAACCGCAATGATATCCGCAAAAATAACCGCAAATATCACCGCAAAATAACCGAAATGATATCCGCAAAAATAACCACAAAATAACCGCAATGATATCCGCAAAAATAACAGCAAATAACACTGCAAAATAACCGCAATGATATCCGCAAAAATAACCGCAATAATATCCGCAAAAATAACCGCAAATATCACCGCAAAATAACCGCCATGATATCCGCAAAAATAACCGCAAATATTACCGCAAAATAACCGCAATGATATCCGCAAAAATAACCGCAATGATATCCGCAAAAATAAGCGCAATAATATCCGCAAAAATAACCGCAATGATATCCGCAAAAATAACCGCAAATATTACCGCAAAATAACCGCAATGATATCCGCAAAAATAACCGCAAATATCACCGCAAAATAACCGCAATGATATCCGCAAAAATAACCGCAATAATATCCGCAAAAATAACCATAAATAATACAGCAAAATAACCGCAATGATATCCGCAAAAATAACCGCAAATATCACCGCATAATAACCGCAATGATATCCGCAAAAATAACCGCAAATATCACCGCAAAATAACCGCAATGATATCCGCAAAAATAACCGCAAATATTACAGCAAAATAACCGCAATAATATCCGCAAAAATAACCGCAAATATTACCGCAAAATAACCGCAATGATATCCGCAAAAATTACCGCAAATATCACCGCGAAATAACCGCAATGATATCCGCAAAAATAACCGCAATGATATCCGCAAAAATAACCGCAATAATATCCGCAAAAATAACCGCAATGATATCCGCAAAAATAACCGCAAATATTACCGCAAAATAACCGCAATGATATCCGCAAAAATAACCGCAAATATCACCGCACAATAACCGCAATGATATCCGCAAAAATAACCGCAATGATATCCGCAAAAATAACCGCAAATATTACCGCAAAATAACCGCAATGATATCCGCAAAAATAACCGCAAATATCACCGCAAAATAACCGCAATGATCTCCGCAAAAATAACCGCAATAATATCCGCAAAAATAACCGCAATAATATCCGCAAAAATAACCGCAATGATATCCGCAAAAATAACCGCAAATATCACCGCAAAATAACCGCAATGATATCCGCAAAAATAACCGCAATAATATCCGCAAAAATAACCGCAAATATCACCGCAAAATAACCGCAATGATATCCGCAAAAATAACCGCAAATATTACCGCAAAATAACCGCAATGATATCCGATAAAATAACCGCAATGATATCCGCAAAAATAACCGCAATTATATCCGCAAAAATAACCGCAATAATATCCGCAAAAATAACCGCAATAATATCCGCAAAAATAACCGCAATGATATCCGCAAAAATAACCGCAAATATCACCGCAAAATAACCGCAATAATATCCGCAAAAATAACCGCAATGATATCCGCAAAAATAACCGCAAATATTACCGCAAAATAACCGCAATGATATCCGCAAAAATAACCGCAAATATCACCGCACAATAACCGCAATGATATCCGCAAAAATAACCGCAATGATATCCGCAAAAATAACCGCAAATATTACCGCAAAATAACCGCAATGATATCCGCAAAAATAACCGCAAATATCACCGCAAAATAACCGCAATGATCTCCGCAAAAATAACCGCAATAATATCCGCAAAAATAACCGCAATAATATCCGCAAAAAAAACCGCAATGATATCCGCAAAAATAACCGCAAATGTTACCGCAAAATAACCGCAATAATATCCGCAAAAATAACCGCAATGATATCCGCAAAAATAACAGCAAATAACACTGCAAAATAACCGCAATGATATCCGCAAAAATAACCGCAATAATATCCGCAAAAATAACCGCAAATATCACCGCAAAATAACCGCCATGATATCCGCAAAAATAACCGCAAATATTACCGCAAAATAACCGCAATGATATCCGCAAAAATAACCGCAATGATATCCGCAAAAATAAGCGCAATAATATCCGCAAAAATAACCGCAATGATATCCGCAAAAATAACCGCAAATATTACCGCAAAATAACCGCAATGATATCCGCAAAAATAACCGCAAATATCACCGCAAAATAACCGCAATGATATCCGCAAAAATAACCGCAATAATATCCGCAAAAATAACCATAAATAATACAGCAAAATAACCGCAATGATATCCGCAAAAATAACCGCAAATATCACCGCAAAATAACCGCAATGATATCCGCAAAAATAACCGCAAATATCACCGCAAAATAACCGCAATGATATCCGCAAAAATAACCGCAAATATTACAGCAAAATAACCGCAATAATATCCGCAAAAATAACCGCAAATATTACCGCAAAATAACCGCAATGATATCCGCAAAAATTACCGCAAATATCACCGCGAAATAACCGCAATGATATCCGCAAAAATAACCGCAATAATATCCGCAAAAATAACCATAAATATTACCGCAAAATAACCGCAATGATATTCGCAAAAATAACCGCAAATATCACCGCAAAATAACCGCAATGATATCCGCAAAAATAACCGCAATGATATCCGCAAAAATAACCGCAATAATATCCGCAAAAATAACCGCAATGATATCCGCAAAAATAACCGCAAATATTACCGCAAAATAACCGCAATGATATCCGCAAAAATAACCGCAAATATCACCGCACAATAACCGCAATGATATCCGCAAAAATAACCGCAATGATATCCGCAAAAATAACCGCAAATATTACCGCAAAATAACCGCAATGATATCCGCAAAAATAACCGCAAATATCACCGCAAAATAACCGCAATGATCTCCGCAAAAATAACCGCAATAATATCCGCAAAAATAACCGCAATAATATCCGCAAAAATAACCGCAATGATATCCGCAAAAATAACCGCAAATATCACCGCAAAATAACCGCAATGATATCCGCAAAAATAACCGCAATAATATCCGCAAAAATAACCGCAAATATCACCGCAAAATAACCGCAATGATATCCGCAAAAATAACCGCAAATATTACCGCAAAATAACCGCAATGATATCCGATAAAATAACCGCAATGATATCCGCAAAAATAACCGCAATTATATCCGCAAAAATAACCGCAATGATATCCGCAAAAATAACCGCAATAATATCCGCAAAAATAACCGCAAATATTACCGCAAAATAACCGCAATGATATCCGCAAAAATAACCGCAAATATCACCGCAAAATAACCGCAATGATATCCGCAAAAATAACCGCAATGATATCCGCAAAAATAACCGCAATAATATCCGCAAAAATAACCGCAATGATATCTGCAAAAATAACCGCAAATATTACCGCAAAATAACCGCAATGATATCCGCAAAAATAACCGCAAATATCACCGCAAAATAACCGCAATGATATCCGCAAAAATAACCGCAATGATATGCGCAAAAATAACCGCAAATATCACCGCAAAATAACCGCAATGATATCCGCAAAAATAACCGCAATAATATCCGCAAAAATAACCGCAATAATATCCGCAAAAATAACCGCAAAAATAACCGCAAATATCACCGCAAAATAACCGCAATGATATCCGCAAAAATAACCGCAATAATATCCGCAAAAATAACCGCAATGATATCCGCAAAAATAACCGCAAATGTTACCGCAAAATAACCGCAATAATATCCGCAAAAATAACCGCAATGATATCCGCAAAAATAACAGCAAATAACACTGCAAAATAACCGCAATGATATCCGCAAAAATAACCGCAATAATATCCGCAAAAATAACCATAAATAATACAGCAAAATAACCGCAATGATATCCGCAAAAATAACCGCAAATATCACCGCAAAATAACCGCAATGATATCCGCAAAAATAACCGCAAATATCACCGCAAAATAACCGCAATGATATCCGCAAAAATAACCGCAAATATTACAGCAAAATAACCGCAATAATATCCGCAAAAATAACCGCAAATATTACCGCAAAATAACCGCAATGATATCCGCAAAAAGTACCGCAAATATCACCGCGAAATAACCGCAATGATATCCGCAAAAATAACCGCAATAATATCCGCAAAAATAACCATAAATATTACCGCAAAATAACCGCAATGATATTCGCAAAAATAACCGCAAATATCACCGCAAAATAACCGCAATGATATCCGCAAAAATAACCGCAATGATATCCGCAAAAATAACCGCAATAATATCCGCAAAAATAACCGCAATGATATCCGCAAAAATAACCGCAAATATTACCGCAAAATAACCGCAATGATATCCGCAAAAATAACCGCAAATATCACCGCACAATAACCGCAATGATATCCGCAAAAATAACCGCAATGATATCCGCAAAAATAACCGCAAATATTACCGCAAAATAACCGCAATGATATCCGCAAAAATAACCGCAAATATCACCGCAAAATAACCGCAATGATCTCCGCAAAAATAACCGCAATAATATCCGCAAAAATAACCGCAATAATATCCGCAAAAATAACCGCAATGATATCCGCAAAAATAACCGCAAATATCACCGCAAAATAACCGCAATGATATCCGCAAAAATAACCGCAATAATATCCGCAAAAATAACCGCAAATATCACCGCAAAATAACCGCAATGATATCCGCAAAAATAACCGCAAATATTACCGCAAAATAACCGCAATGATATCCGATAAAATAACCGCAATGATATCCGCAAAAATAACCGCAATTATATCCGCAAAAATAACCGCAATGATATCCGCAAAAATAACCGCAATGATATCCGCAAAAATAACCGCAATAATATCCGCAAAAATAACCGCAAATATTACCGCAAAATAACCGCAATGATATCCGCAAAAATAACCGCAAATATCACCGCAAAATAACCGCAATGATATCCGCAAAAATAACCGCAATGATATCCGCAAAAATAACCGCAATAATATCCGCAAAAATAACCGCAATGATATCTGCAAAAATAACCGCAAATATTACCGCAAAATAACCGCAATGATATCCGCAAAAATAACCGCAAATATCACCGCAAAATAACCGCAATGATATCCGCAAAAATAACCGCAATGATATGCGCAAAAATAACCGCAAATATCACCGCAAAATAACCGCAATGATATCCGCAAAAATAACCGCAATAATATCCGCAAAAATAACCGCAATAATATCCGCAAAAATAACCGCAAAAATAACCGCAAATATCACCGCAAAATAACCGCAATGATATCCGCAAAAATAACCGCAATAATATCCGCAAAAATAACCGCAATGATATCCGCAAAAATAACCGCAAATGTTACCGCAAAATAACCGCAATAATATCCGCAAAAATAACCGCAATGATATCCGCAAAAATAACAGCAAATAACACTGCAAAATAACCGCAATGATATCCGCAAAAATAACCGCAATAATATCCGCAAAAATAACCGCAAATATCACCGCAAAATAACCGCCATGATATCCGCAAAAATAACCGCAAATATTACCGCAAAATAACCGCAATGATATCCGCAAAAATAACCGCAATGATATCCGCAAAAATAAGCGCAATAATATCCGCAAAAATAACCGCAATGATATCCGCAAAAATAACCGCAAATATTACCGCAAAATAACCGCAATGATATCCGCAAAAATAACCGCAAATATCACCGCAAAATAACCGCAATGATATCCGCAAAAATAACCGCAATAATATCCGCAAAAATAACCATAAATAATACAGCAAAATAACCGCAATGATATCCGCAAAAATAACCGCAAATATCACCGCAAAATAACCGCAATGATATCCGCAAAAATAACCGCAAATATCACCGCAAAATAACCGCAATGATATCCGCAAAAATAACCGCAAATATTACAGCAAAATAACCGCAATAATATCCGCAAAAATAACCGCAAATATTACCGCAAAATAACCGCAATGATATCCGCAAAAATTACCGCAAATATCACCGCGAAATAACCGCAATGATATCCGCAAAAATAACCGCAATAATATCCGCAAAAATAACCATAAATATTACCGCAAAATAACCGCAATGATATTCGCAAAAATAACCGCAAATATCACCGCAAAATAACCGCAATGATATCCGCAAAAATAACCGCAATGATATCCGCAAAAATAACCGCAATAATATCCGCAAAAATAACCGCAATGATATCCGCAAAAATAACCGCAAATATTACCGCAAAATAACCGCAATGATATCCGCAAAAATAACCGCAATGATATCCGCAAAAATAACCGCAAATATTACCGCAAAATAACCGCAATGATATCCGCAAAAATAACCGCAATAATATCCGCAAAAATAACCGCAAATATCACCGCAAAATAACCGCAATGATATCCGCAAAAATAACCGCAAATATTACCGCAAAATAACCGCAATGATATCCGATAAAATAACCGCAATGATATCCGCAAAAATAACCGCAATTATATCCGCAAAAATAACCGCAATGATATCCGCAAAAATAACCGCAATAATATCCGCAAAAATAACCGCAAATATTACCGCAAAATAACCGCAATGATATCCGCAAAAATAACCGCAAATATCACCGCAAAATAACCGCAATGATATCCGCAAAAATAACCGCAATGATATGCGCAAAAATAACCGCAAATATCACCGCAAAATAACCGCAATGATATCCGCAAAAATAACCGCAATAATATCCGCAAAAATAACCGCAATAATATCCGCAAAAATAACCGCAAAAATAACCGCAAATATCACCGCAAAATAACCGCAATGATATCCGCAAAAATAACCGCAATAATATCCGCAAAAATAACCGCAAATATTACCGCAAAATAACCGCAATGATATCCGCAAAAATAACCGCAAATATCACCGCAAAATAACCGCAATGATATCCGCAAAAATAACCGCAATGATATCCGCAAAAATAACCGCAATAATATCCGCAAAAATAACCGCAATAATATCCGCAAAAATAACCGCAAATATTACCGCAAAATAACCGCAATGATATCCGCAAAAATAACCGCAAATATCACCGCAAAATAACCGCAATGATATCCGCAAAAATAACCGCAATATTATCCACAAAAATAGCCGCAATGATATCCGCAAAATTAACCGCAAATATTACAGCAAAATAACCGCAATAATATCCGCAAAAATAACCGCAATAATATCCGCAAAAATAACCGCAATGATATCAACAAAAATAACCGCAAATATTACCGCAAAATAACCGCAATGATATCCGCAAAATTAACCGCAAATATCACCGCAAAATAACCGCAGTGATATCCGCAAAAATAACCGCAATAATATCCGCAAAAATAACCGCAATGTAATCCGCAAAAATAACCGCAAATATCACCGCAAAATAACCGCAATGATATCCGCAAAATTAACCGCAAATATCACCGCAAAATAACCGCAATGATATCCGCAAAAATAACCGCAATAATATCCGCAAAAATAACCGCAAATGTTACCGCAAAATAACCGCAATAATATCCGCAAAAATAACCGCAATGATATCCGCAAAAATAACCGCAATAATATCCGCAAAAATAACCGCAAATATTACCGCAAAATAACCGCAATGATATCCGCAAAAATAACCGCAAATATCACCGCAATGATATCCGCAAAAATAACCGCAATGATATCCGCAAAAATAACCGCAAATATCACCGCAAAATAACCGCAATGATCTCCGCAAAAATAACCGCAATAATATCCGCAAAAATAACCGCAATAATATCCGCAAAAATAACCGCAATGATATCCGCAAAAATAACCGCAAATATCACCGCAAAATAACCGCAATGATATCCGCAAAAATAACCGCAATAATATCCGCAAAAATAACCGCAAATATCACCGCAAAATAACCGCAATGATATCAGCAAAAATAACCGCAAATATTACCGCAAAATAACCGCAATGATATCCGCAAAAATAACCGCAATGATATCCGCAAAAATAACCGCAATTATATGCGCAAAAATAACCGCAAATATCACCGCAAAATAACCGCAATGATATCCGCAAAAATAACCGCAAATATTACAGCAAAATAACCGCAATAATATCCGCAAAAATAACCGCAAATATTACCGCAAAATAACCGCAATGATATCCGCAAAAATAACCGCAAATATCACCGCAAAATAACCGCAATGATATCCGCAAAAATAACCGCAAATATCACCGCAAAATAACCGCAATGATATCCGCCAAAAATAACCGCAAATATTACAGCAAAATAACCGCAATAATATCCGCAAAAATAACCGCAAATATTACCGCAAAATAACCGCAATGATATCCGCAAAAATAACCGCAAATATCACCGCAAAATAACCGCAATGATATCCGCAAAAATAACCGCAATGATATCCGCAAAAATAACCGCAATAATATCCGCAAAAATAACCGCAATAATATCCGCAAAAATAACCGCAAATATTACCGCAAAATAACCGCAATGATATCCGCAAAAATAACCGCAAATATCACCGCAAAATAACCGCAATGATATCCGCAAAAATAACCGCAATATTATCCACAAAAATAGCCGCAATGATATCCGCAAAATTAACCGCAAATATTACAGCAAAATAACCGCAATAATATCCGCAAAAATAACCGCAATAATATCCGCAAAAATAACCGCAATGATATCAACAAAAATAACCGCAAATATTACCGCAAAATAACCGCAATGATATCCGCAAAATTAACCGCAAATATCACCGCAAAATAACCGCAGTGATATCCGCAAAAATAACCGCAATAATATCCGCAAAAATAACCGCAATGATATCCGCAAAAATAACCGCAAATATCACCGCAAAATAACCGCAATGATATCCGCAAAATTAACCGCAAATATCACCGCAAAATAACCGCAATGATATCCGCAAAAATAACCGCAATAATATCCGCAAAAATAACCGCAAATGTTACCGCAAAATAACCGCAATAATATCCGCAAAAATAACCGCAATGATATCCGCAAAAATAACCGCAATAATATCCGCAAAAATAACCGCAAATATTACCGCAAAATAACCGCAATGATATCCGCAAAAATAACCGCAAATATCACCGCAATGATATCCGCAAAAATAACCGCAATGATATCCGCAAAAATAACCGCAAATATCACCGCAAAATAACCGCAATGATCTCCGCAAAAATAACCGCAATAATATCCGCAAAAATAACCGCAATAATATCCGCAAAAATAACCGCAATGATATCCGCAAAAATAACCGCAAATATCACCGCAAAATAACCGCAATGATATCCGCAAAAATAACCGCAATAATATCCGCAAAAATAACCGCAAATATCACCGCAAAATAACCGCAATGATATCAGCAAAAATAACCGCAAATATTACCGCAAAATAACCGCAATGATATCCGCAAAAATAACCGCAATTATATCCGCAAAAATAACCGCAAATATCACCGCAAAATAACCGCAATGATATCCGCAAAAATAACCGCAAATATTACAGCAAAATAACCGCAATAATATCCGCAAAAATAACCGCAAATATTACCGCAAAATAACCGCAATGATATCCGCAAAAATAACCGCAAATATCACCGCAAAATAACCGCAATGATATCCGCAAAAATAACCGCAATGATATCCGCAAAAATAACCGCAATAATATCCGCAAAAATAACCGCAAATATTACCGCAAAATAACCGCAATGATATCCGCAAAAATAACCGCAATGATATGCGCAAAAATAACCGCAAATATCACCGAAAAATAACCGCAATGATATCCGCAAAAATAACCGCAATAATATCCGCAAAAATAACCGCAATAATATCCGCAAAAATAACCGCAAATGTTACATCAAAATAACCGGTATAATATCCGCAAAAATAACCGCAATGATATCCGCAAAAATAACCGCAAATATTACCGCAAAATAACCGCAATGATATCCGCAAAAATAACCGCAAATATCACCGCAAAATAACCGCAATGATATCCGCAAAAATAACCGCAATGATATGCGCAAAAATAACCGCAAATATCACCGCAAAATAACCGCAATGATATCCGCAAAAATAACCGCAATAATATCCGCAAAAATAACCGCAATAATATCCGCAAAAATAACCGCAAATATTACCGCAAAATAACCGCAATAATATCCGCAAAAATAACCGCAAATATTACCGCAAAATAACCGCAATGATATCCGCAAAAATAACCGCAAATATCACCGCAAAATAACCGCAATGATATCCGCAAAAATAACCGCAATAATATCCGCAAAAATAACCGCAATGATATCCGCAAAAATAACCGCAATAATATCCGCAAAAATAACCGCAATAATATCCGCAAAAATAACCGCAAATATTACCGCAAAATAACCGCAATAATATCCGCAAAAATAACCGCAAATATTACCGCAAAATAACCGCAATGATATCCGCAAAAATAACCGCAAATATCACCGCAAAATAACCGCAATGATATCCGCAAAAATAACCGCAATAATATCCGCAAAAATAACCGCAATGATATCCGCAAAAATAACCGCAAATATTACCGCAAAATAACCGCAATGATATCCGCAAAAATAACCGCAATGATATCCGCAAAAATAACCGCAAATATTACCGCAAAATAACCGCAATGATATCCGCAAAAATAACCGCACATATCACCGCAAAATAACCGCAATGATATCCGCAAAAATAACCGCAAATATCACCGCAAAATAACCGCAATGATATCCGCAAAAATAACCGCAATAATATCCGCAAAAATAACCGCAAATATTACCGCAAAATAACCGCAATGATATCCGCAAAAATAACCGCAAATATCACCGCAAAATAACCGCAATGATATCCGCAAAAATAACCGCAATAATATCCACAAAAATAACCGCAATGATATCCGCAAAATTAACCGCAAATATTACAGCAAATTAACCGCAATAATATCCGCAAAAATAACCGCAAATATTACCGCAAAATAACCGCAATGATATCCGCAAAAATAACCGCAATAATATCCGCAAAAATAACCGCAAATGTTACCGCAAAATAAACGCAATGATATCCGCAAAAATAACCGCAATAATATCCGCAAAAATACCCGCAATAATATCCGCAAAAATAACCGCAATGATATCCGCAAAAATAACCGCAAATGTTACCGCAAAAAAACCGCAATGATATCCGCAAAAATAACCGCAAATATCACCGCAAAATAACCGCAATGATATCCGCAAAAATAACCGCAATGATATCCGCCAAAATAACCGCAATAATATCCGCAAAATTAACCGCAAATATTACAGCAAAATAACCGCAATGATATCCGCAAAAATAACCGCAATAATATCCGCAAAAATAACCGCAAATGTTACCGCAAAATAACCGCAATGATATCCGCAAAAATAACCGCAATAATATCCGCAAAAATAACCGCAAATATTACAGCAAAATAACCGCAATGATATCCGCAAAAATAACCGCAAATATCACCGCAAAATAACCGCAATGATATCCGCAAAAATAACCGCAATAATATCCGCAAATATTACCGCAAAATAACCGCAATGATATCCGCAAAAATAACCGCAAATATCACCGCAAAATAACCACAATGATATCCGCCAAAATAACCGCAATAATATCCGCAAAAATAACCGCAATGATATCCGCAAAATTAACCGCAAATATTACAGCAAAATAACCGCTTTAATATCCGCAAAAATAACCGCAAATATTACCGCAAAATAACCGCAATGATATCCGCAAAAATAACCGCAATAATATCCGCAAAAATAACCGCAAATGTTACCGCAAAATAACCGCAATGATATCCGCAAAAATAACCGCAATAATATCCGCAAAAATAACCGCAATAATATCCGCAATGATATCCGCAAAAATAACCGCAAATATTACCGCAAAATAACCGCAATGATATCCGCAAAATTAACCGCAAATATTACAGCAAAATAACCGCAATGATATCCGCAAAAATAACCGCAATAATATCCGCAAAAATAACCGCAAATGTTACCGCAAAATAACCGCAATGATATACGCAAAAATAACCGCAATGATATCCGCAAAAATAACCGCAAATATCACCGCAAAATAACCGCAATGATATCCGCAAAAATAACCGCCAATATCACCGCAAAATAACCGCAATAATATCCGCAAAATTAACCGCAAATATTACAGCAAAATAACCGCAATGATATCCGCAAAAATAACCGCAATAATATCCGCAAAAATAACCGCAAATGTTACCGCAAAATAACCGCAATGATATCCGCAAAAATAACCGCAATGATATCCGCAAAAATAACCGCAAATATTACCGCAAAATAACCGCAATAATATCCGCAAAAATAACCGCAAATATCACCGCAGAAAAACCGCAATGATATCCGCAAAAAGAACCGCAATAATATCCGCAAAAAAACCGCAATGATATCCGCCAAATTAACCGCAAATATTACAGCAAAATAACCGCAATGATATCCGCAAAAATAACCGCAATAATATCCGCAAAAATAACCGCAAATGTTACCGCAAAATAACCGCAATGATATCCGCAAAAATAACCGCAATGATATCCGCAAAAATAACCGCAAATATTACCGCAAAATAACCGCAATGATATCCGCAAAAATAACCGCAAATATCACCGCAAAATAACCGCAATGATATCCGCAAAAATAACCGCAATGATATCCGCAAAAATAACCGCAAATATTACCGCAAAATAACCGCAATGATATCCGCAAAAATAACCGCAAATATTACCGCAAAATAACCGCAATGATATCCGCAAAAATAACCGCAAATGTTACCGCAAAATAACTGCAATGATATCCGCAAAAATAACCGCAATAATATCCGCAAAAATAACCGCAATAATATCCGCAAAAATAACCGCAATAATATCCGCAAAAATAACCGCAAATGTTACCGCAAAATAACCGCAATGATATCCGCAAAAATAACCGCAATGATATCCGCAAAAATAACCGCAAATATTACCGCAAAATAACCGCAATGATATCCGCAAAAATAACCGCAAATATCACCGCAAAATAACCGCAATGATATCCGCAAAAATAACCGCAAATATCACCGCTAAATAACCGCAATAATATCCGCAAAATTAACCGCAAATATTACAGCAAAATAATAGCAATGATATCCGCAAAAATAACCGCAATAATATCCGCAAAAATAACCGCAAATGTTACGTCAAAATAACCGCAATGATATCCGCAAAAATAACCGCAATAATATCCGCAAAAATAACCGCAAATATTACAGCAAAATAACCGCAATGATATCCACAAAAATAACCGCAAATATCACCGCAAAATAACCGCAATGATATCCGCAAAAATAACCGCAATAATATCCGCAAATATTACCGCAAAATAACCGCAATGATATCCGCAAAAATAACCGCAAATATCACCGCAAAATAACCACAATGATATCCGCAAAAATAACCGCAATAATATCCGCAAAAATAACCGCAATGATATCCGCAAAATTAACCGCAAATATTACAGCAAAATAACCGCAATGATATCCGCAAAAATAACCGCAATAATATCCGCAAAAATAACCGCAAATGTTACCGCAAAATAACCGCAATGATATCCGCAAAAATAACCGCAATAATATCCCCAAAAATAACCGCAATAATATCCGCAATGATATCCGCAAAAATAACCGCAAATATTACCGCAAAATAACCGCAATGATATCCGCAAAATTAACCGCAAATATTTCAGCAAAATAACCGCAATGATATCCGCAAAAATAACCGCAAATATCACCGCAAAATAACCGCAATGATATCCGCAAAAATAACCGCCAATATCACCGCAAAATAACCGCAACAATATCCGCAAAATTAACCGCAAATATTTCAGCAAAATAACCGCAATGATATCCGCAAAAATAACCGCAATAATATCCGCAAAAATAACCGCAAATGTTACCGCAAAATAACCGCAATGATATCCGCAAAAATAACCGCAATGATATCCGCAAAAATAACCGCAAATATTACCGCAAAATAACCGCAATGATATCCGCAAAAATAACCGCAAATATCACCGCAGAATAACCGCAATGATATCCGCAAAAATAACCGCAATAATATCCGCAAAAAAACCGCAATGATATCCGCCAAATTAACCGCAAATATTACAGCAAAATAACCGCAATAATATCCGCAAAAATAACCGCAAATATTACCGCAAAATAACCGCAATGATATCCGCAAAAATAACCGCAAAAATAACCGCAAATGTTACCGCAAAATAACTGCAATGATATCCGCAAAAATAACCGCAATGATATCCGCAAAAATAACCGCACATATCACCGCAAAATAACCGCAATGATATCCGCAAAAATAACCGCAAATATTACCGCAAAATAACCGCAATGATATCCGCAAAAATAACCGCAAATATCACCGCAAAATAACCGCAATGATATCCGCAAAAATAACCGCAATGATATCCGCAAAAATAACCGCAATAACATCCGCAAAATTAACCGCAATTATTACAGCAAAATAGCCGCAATGATATCCGCAAAAATAACCGCAATAATATCCGCAAAAATAACCGCAAATATCACCGCAAAATAACCGCAATGATATCCGCAAAAATAACCGCAATAATATCCGCAAAAATAACCGCAAATATTACAGCAAAATAACCGCAATGATATCCGCAAAAATAACCGCAAATATCACCGAAAAATAACCGCAATGATATCCGCAAAAATAACCGCAATAATATCCGCAAATATTACCGCAAAATAACCGCAATGATATCCGCAAAAATAACCGCAAATATCGCCGCAAAATAACCACAATGATATCCGCAAAAATAACCGCAATAATATCCGCAAAAATAACCGCAATGATATCCGCAAAATTAACCGCAAATATTACAGCAAAATAACCGCTTTAATATCCGCAAAAATAACCGCAAATATTACCGCAAAATAACCGCAATGATATCCGCAAAAATAACCGCAATAATATCCGCAAAAATAACCGCAAATGTTACCGCAAAATAACCGCAATGATATCCGCAAAAATAACCGCAATAATATCCCCAAAAATAACCGCAATAATATCCGCAATGATATCCGCAAAAATAACCGCAAATATTACCGCAAAATAACCGCAATGATATCCGCAAAATTAACCGCAAATATTTCAGCAAAATAACCGCAATGATATCCGCAAAAATAACCGCAAACATTACCGCAAAATAACCGCAAATGTTACCGCAAAATAACCGCAATGATATCCGCAAAAATAACCGCAATGATATCCGCAAAAATAACCGCAAATATCACCGCAAAATAACCGCAATGATATCCGCAAAAATAACCGCCAATATCACCGCAAAATAACCGCAATAATATCCGCAAAATTAACCGCAAATATTACAGCAAAATAACCGCAATGATATCCGCAAAAATAACCGCAATAATATCCGCAAAAATAACCGCAAGTGTTACCGCAAAATAACCGCAATGATATCCGCAAAAATAACCGCAATGATATCCGCAAAAATAACCGCAAATATTACCGCAAAATAACCGCAATGATATCCGCAAAAATAACCGCAAATATCACCGCAGAATAACCGCAATGATATCCGCAAAAATAACCGCAATAATATCCGCAAAAAAACCGCAATGATATCCGCCAAATTAACCGCAAATATTACAGCAAAATAACCGCAATAATATCCGCAAAAATAACCGCAAATATTACCGCAAAATAACCGCAATGATATCCGCAAAAATAACCGCAAAAATAACCGCAAATGTTACCGCAAAATAACTGCAATGATATCCGCAAAAATAACCGCAATGATATCCGCAAAAATAACCGCACATATCACCGCAAAATAACCGCAATGATATCCGCAAAAATAACCGCAAATATTACCGCAAAATAACCGCAATGATATCCGCAAAAATAACCGCAAATATCACCGCAAAATAACCGCAATGATATCCGCAAAAATAACCGCAATGATATCCGCAAAAATAACCGCAATAATATCCGCAAAATTAACCGCAATTATTACAGCAAATTAACCGCAATGATATCCGCAAAAATAACCGCAATAATATCCGCAAAAATAACCGCAAATATCACCGCAAAATAACCGCAATGATATCCGCAAAAATAACCGCAATAATATCCGCAAAAATAACCGCAAATATTACAGCAAAATAACCGCAATGATATCCGCAAAAATAACCGCAAATATCACCGCAAAATAACCGCAATGATATCCGCAAAAATAACCGCAATAATATCCGCAAATATTACCGCAAAATAACCGCAATGATATCCGCAAAAATAACCGCAAATATCGCCGCAAAATAACCACAATGATATCCGCAAAAATAACCGCAATAATATCCGCAAAAATAACCGCAATGATATCCGCAAAATTAACCGCAAATATTACAGCAAAATAACCGCTTTAATATCCGCAAAAATAACCGCAAATATTACCGCAAAATAACCGCAATGATATCCGCAAAAATAACCGCAATAATATCCGCAAAAATAACCGCAAATGTTACCGCAAAATAACCGCAATGATATCCGCAAAAATAACCGCAATAATATCCCCAAAAATAACCGCAATAATATCCGCAATGATATCCGCAAAAATAACCGCAAATATTACCGCAAAATAACCGCAATGATATCCGCAAAATTAACCGCAAATATTTCAGCAAAATAACCGCAATGATATCCGCAAAAATAACCGCAATAATATCCGCAAAAATAACCGCAAATGTTACCGCAAAATAACCGCAATGATATCCGCAAAAATAACCGCAATGATATCCGCAAAAATAACCGCAAATATCACCGCAAAATAACCGCAATGATATCCGCAAAAATAACCGCCAATATCACCGCAAAATAACCGCAATAATATCTGCAAAATT
This sequence comes from Sisyra terminalis, assembly GCA_958496175.1. Classification (NCBI taxonomy): domain Eukaryota; kingdom Metazoa; phylum Arthropoda; class Insecta; order Neuroptera; family Sisyridae; genus Sisyra; species Sisyra terminalis. Next base: position 336,754 of record OY292279.1, on the reverse strand, counting down.
AACCGCAAATATTACAGCAAAATAACCGCAATGATATCCGCAAAAATAACCGCAATAATATCCGCAAAAATAACCGCAAATGTTACCGCAAAATAACCGCAATGATATCCGCATAAATAACCGCAATGATATCCGCAAAAATAACCGCAAATATTACCGCAAAATAACCGCAATGATATCCGCAAAAATAACCGCAAATATCACCGCAGAATAACCGCAATGATATCCGCAAAAATAACCGCAATAATATCCGCAAAAAAACCGCAATAATATCCGCCAAATTAACCGCAAATATTACAGCAAAATAACCGCAATAATATCCGCAAAAATAACCGCAAATATTACCGCAAAATAACCGCAATGATATCCGCAAAAATAACCGCAAAAATAACCGCAAATGTTACCGCAAAATAACTGCAATGATATCCGCAAAAATAACCGCAATGATATCCGCAAAAATAACCGCACATATCACCGCAAAATAACCGCAATGATATCCGCAAAAATAACCGCAAATATTACCGCAAAATAACCGCAATGATATCCGCAAAAATAACCGCAAATATCACCGCAAAATAACCGCAATGATATCCGCAAAAATAACCGCAATGATATCCGCAAAAATAACCGCAATAATATCCGCAAAATTAACCGCAATTATTACAGCAAAATAACCGCAATGATATCCGCAAAAATAACCGCAATAATATCCGCAAAAATAACCGCAAATATCACCGCAAAATAACCGCAATGATATCCGCAAAAATAACCGCAATAATATCCGCAAAAATAACCGCAAATATTACAGCAAAATAACCGCAATGATATCCGCAAAAATAACCGCAAATATCACCGCAAAATAACCGCAATGATATCCGCAAAAATAACCGCAATAATATCCGCAAATATTACCGCAAAATAACCGCAATGATATCCGCAAAAATAACCGCAAATATCGCCGCAAAATAACCACAATGATATCCGCAAAAATAACCGCAATAATATCCGCAAAAATAACCGCAAATATTACCGCAAAATAACCGCAATGATATCCGCAAAAATAACCGCAAAAATAACCGCAAATGTTACCGCAAAATATCTGCAATGATATCCGCAAAAATAACCGCAATAATATCCGCAAAAATAACCGCAATAATATCCGCAAAAATAACCGCAATGATATCCGCAAAAATAACCGCAAATATTACCGCAAAATAACCGCAATGATATCCGCAAAAATAACCGCAATGATATCCGCAAAAATAACCGCAATAATATCCGCAAAATTAACCGCAATTATTACAGCAAAATAACCGCAATGATATCCGCAAAAATAACCGCAATAATATCCGCAAAAATAACCGCAAATATCACCGCAAAATAACCGCAATGATATCCGCAAAAATAACCGCAATAATATCCGCAAAAATAACCGCAATGATATCCGCAAAAATAACCGCAAATATTACCGCAAAATAACCGCAATGATATCCGCAAAAATAACCGCAAATATCACCGCAAAATAACCGCAATGATATCCGCAAAAATAACCGCAATGATATCCGCAAAAATAACCGCAATAATATCCGCAAAATTAACCGCAATTATTACAGCAAAATAACCGCAATGATATCCGCAAAAATAACCGCAATAATATCCGCAAAAATAACCGCAAATATCACCGCAAAATAACTGCAATGATATCCGCAAAAATAACCGAAATGATATCCGCAAAAATAACCGCACATATCACCGCAAAATAACCGCAATGATATCCGCAAAAATAACCGCAAATATTACCGCAAAATAACCGCAATGATATCCGCAAAAATAACCGCAAATATCACCGCACAATAACCGCAATGATATCCGCAAAAATTACCGCAATGATATCCGCAAAAATAACCGCAATAATATCCGCAAAATTAACCGCAATTATTACAGCAAAATAACCGCAATGATATCCGCAAAAATAACCGCAATAATATCCGCAAAAATAACCGCAAATATTACCGCAAAATAACCGCAATGATATCCGCTAAAATAACCGCAATAATTTCCGCAAAAATAACCGCAAATGTTACAGCAAAATAACCGCAATGATATCCGCAAAAATAACCGCAATGATATCTGCAAAAATAACCGCAATAATATCCGCAAAATTAACCGCAAATATTACAGCAAAATAACCGCAATGATATCCGCAATAATAACCGCAATGATATCCGCAAAAATAACCGCAATAATATCCGCAAAATTAACCGCAAATATTACAGCAAAATAACCGCAATAATATCCGCAAAAATAACCGCAATGATATCCGCAAAAATAACCGCAATGATATCCGCAAAAATAACCGCAATGATATCCGCAAAAATAACCGCAAATATCACCGCAAAATAACCGCAATGATATCCGCAAAAATAACCGCAATAATATCCGCAAAAATAACCGCAAATATTACCGCAAAATAACCGCAATGATATCCGCAAAAATAACCGCACATATCACCGCAAAATAACCGCAATGATATCCGCAAAAATAACCGCAAATATTACCGCAAAATAACCGCAATGATATCCGCAAAAATAACCGCAAATATCACCGCACAATAACCGCAATGATATCCGCAAAAATAACCGCAATGATATCCGCAAAAATAACCGCAATAATATCCGCAAAATTAACCGCAATTATTACAGCAAAATAACCGCAATGATATCCGCAAAAATAACCGCAATAATATCCGCAAAAATAACCGCAAATATTACCGCAAAATAACCGCAATGATATCCGCTAAAATAACCGCAATAATATCCGCAAAAATAACCGCAAATGTTACAGCAAAATAACCGCAATGATATCCGCAAAAATAACCGCAATGATATCTGCAAAAATAACCGCAATAATATCCGCAAAATTAACCGCAAATATTACAGCAAAATAACCGCAATGATATCCGCAATAATAACCGCAATGATATCCGCAAAAATAACCGCAATAATATCCGCAAAATTAACCGCAAATATTACAGCAAAATAACCGCAATAATATCCGCAAAAATAACCGCAATGATATCCGCAAAAATAACCGCAATGATATCCGCAAAAATAACCGCAATGATATCCGCAAAAATAACCGCAAATATCACCGCAAAATAACCGCAATGATATCCGCAAAAATAACCGCAATAATATCCGCAAAAATAACCGCAATGATATCCGCAAAATTAACCGCAAATATTACAGCAAAATAACCGCAATAATATCCGCAAAAATAACCGCAAATATTACCGCAAAATAACCGCAATGATATCCGCAAAAATAACCGCAATAATATCCGCAAAAATAACCGCAAATGTTACCGCAAAGTAACCGCAATGATATCCGCAAAAATAACCGCAATAATATCCGCAAAAATAACCGCAATAATATCCGCAAAAATAACCGCAATGATATCCGCAAAAATAACCGCAAATATTACCGCAAAATAACCGCAATGATATCCGCAAAAATAACCGCAAATATCACCGCAAAATAACCGCAATGATATCCGCAAAAATAACCGCAATGATATCCGCAAAAATAACCGCAATAATATCCGCAAAATTAACCGCAAATATTACAGCAAAATAACCGCAATGATATCCGCAAAAATAACCGCAATAATATCCGCAAAAATAACCGCAATGATATCCGCAAAAATAACCGCAAATATCACCGCAAAATAACCGCAATGATATCCGCAAAAATAACCGCAAATATCACCGCAAAATAACCGCAATAATATCCGCAAAATTAACCGCAAATATTACAGCAAAATAACCGCAATGATATCCGCAAAAATAACCGCAATAATATCCGCAAAAATAACCGCAAATGTTACCGCAAAATAACCGCAATGATGTCCGTAAAAATAACCGCAATAATATCCGCAAAAATAACCGCAAATATTACAGCAAAATAACCGCAATGATATCCGCAAAAATAACCGCAATAATATCCGCAAAAATAACCGCAATGATATCCGCAAAAATAACCGCAAATATTACCGCAAAATAACCGCAATGATATCCGCAAAAATAACCGCAAATATCACCGCAAAATAACCGCAATGATATCCGCAAAAATAACCGCAAATATTACAGCAAAATAACCGCAATGATATCCGCAAAAATAACCGCAATAATATCCGCAAAAATAACCGCAATAATATCCGCAAAAATAACCGCAATGATATCCGCAAAAATAACCGCAAATATTACCGCAAAATAACCGCAATGATATCCGCAAAAATAACCGCAATTATATCCGCAAAAATAACCGCAATAATATACGCAAAATTAACCGCAAATATTACAGCAAAATAACCGCAATGATATCCGCAAAAATAACCGCAATAATATCCGCAAAAATAACCGCAAATATTACCGCAAAATAACCGCAATGATATCCGCAAAAATAACCGCAAATATCACCGCAAAATAACCGCATTGATATTTGCAAAAATAACCGCAATAATATCCGCAAAAATAACCGCAATGATATCCGCAAAAATAACCGCAAATATTACCGCCAAATAACCGCAATAATATCTGCAAAAATAACCGCAATGATATCCGCAAAAATAACCGCAAATATTACCGCAAAATAACCGCAATGATATCCGCAAAAATAACCGCTATAATATCCGCAAAATTAACCGCAAATATTACAGCAAAATAACCGCAATGATATCCGCAAAAATAACCGCAATAATATCCGCAAAAATAACCGCATTGATATCCGCAAAAATAACCGCAAATATTACCGCAAAATAACCGCAATGATATCCGCAAAAATAACCGCAAATATCACCGCAAAATAACCGCAATGATATCCGCAAAAATAACCGCAATGATATCCGCAAAAATAACCGCAATAATATCCGCAAAATTAACCGCAAATATTACAGCAAAATAACCGCAATGATATCCGCAAAAATAACCGCTAATATCACCGCAAAAATAACCGCAATGATATCCGCAAAAATAACCGCAAACATTAACGCAAAATAACCGCAATGATATCCGCAAAAATAACCGCAAATATCACCGCAAAATAACCGCAATGATATCCGCAAAAATAACCGCAATGATATCCGCAAAAATAACCGCAATAATATCCGCAAAATTAACCGCAAATATTACAGCAAAATAACCGCAATGATATCCGCAAAAATAACCGCTAATATCACCGCAAAAATAACCGCAATGATATCCGCAAAAATAACCGCAATGATATCCGCTAAATTAACCGCAAATATTACAGCAAAATAACCGCAATGATATCCGCAAAAATAACCGCAAAAATCACCGCAAAATAACCGCAATGATATCCGCAAAAATAACCTCAATAATATCCGCAAAAATAACCGCAATGATATCCGCAAAAATAACCGCAATGATATCCGCAAAAATAACCGCAATAATATCCGCAAAAATAACCGCAATGATATCCGCAAAAATAACCGCAAATATTGCCGCAAAATAACCGCAATAATTTCCGCAAAAATAACCGCAATGATATCCGCAAAAATAACCGCAAATATTACCGCCAAATAACCGCAATAATATCTGCAAAAATAACCGCAATGATATCCGCAAAAATAACCGCAAAAATCTCCGCAAAATAACCGCAATGATATCCGCAAAAATAACCGCTATAATATCCGCAAAATTAACCGCAAATATTACAGCAAAATAACCGCAATGATATCCGCAAAAATAACCGCAATAATATCCGCAAAAATAACCGCATTGATATCCGCAAAAATAACCGCAAATATTACCGCAAAATAACCGCAATGATATCCGCAAAAATAACCGCAAATATCACCGCAAAATAACCGCAATGATATCCGCAAAAATAACCGCAATGATATCCGCAAAAATAACCGCAATAATATCCGCAAAATTAACCGCAAATATTACAGCAAAATAACCGCAATGATATCCGCAAAAATAACCGCTAATATCACCGCAAAAATAACCGCAATGATATCCGCAAAAATAACCGCAATGATATCCGCAAAATTAACCGCAAATATTACAGCAAAATAACCGCAATGATATCCGCAAAAATAACCGCAAATATCACCGCAAAATAACCGCAATGATATCCGCAAAAATAACCTCAATAATATCCGCAAAAATAACCGCAATGATATCCGCAAAAATAACCGCAATGATATCCGCAAAAATAACCGCAATAATATCCGCAAAAATAACCGCAATGATATCCGCAAAAATAACCGCAAATATTGCCGCAAAATAACCGCAATAATTTCCGCAAAAATAACCGCAAATGTTACCGCAAAATAACCGCAATGATATCCGCAAAAATAACCGCAATAATATCCGCAAAAATAACCGCAATAATATCCGCAAAAATAACCGCAATGATATCCGCAAAAATAACCGCAAAAATAACCGCAAATATTACCGCAAAATAACCGCAATGATATCCGCAAAAATAACCGCAATGATATCCGCAAAAATAACCGCAATAATATCCGCAAAATTAACCGCAAATATTACAGCAAAATAACCGCAATGATATCCGCAAAAATAACCGCAATAATATCCGCAAAAATAACCGCAAATATTACCGCAAAATAACCGCAATGATATCCGCAAAAATAACCGCAATAATATCCGCAAAAATAACCGCAATGATATCCGCAAAAATAACCGCAAATATTGCCGCAAAATAACCGCAATAATTTCCGCAAAAATAACCGCAAATGTTACCGCAAAATAACCGCAATGATATCCGCAAAAATAACCGCAATAATATCCGCAAAAATAACCGCAATAATAACCGCAAAAATAACCGCATTGATATCCGCAAAAATAACCGCAAATATTACCGCAAAATAACCGCAATGATATCCGCAAAAATAACCGCAAATATCACCGCAAAATAACCGCAATGATATCCGCAAAAATAACCTCAATAATATCCGCAAAAATAACCGCAATGATATCCGCAAAAATAACCGCAATGATATCCGCAAAAATAACCGCAATAATATCCGCAAAAATAACCGCAATGATATCCGCAAAAATAACCGCAAATATTGCCGCAAAATAACCGCAATAATTTCCGCAAAAATAACCGCAATGATATCCGCAAAAATAACCGCAAATATTACCGCCAAATAACCGCAATAATATCTGCAAAAATAACCGCAATGATATCCGCAAAAATAACCGCAAAAATCTCCGCAAAATAACCGCAATGATATCCGCAAAAATAACCGCTATAATATCCGCAAAATTAACCGCAAATATTACAGCAAAATAACCGCAATGATATCCGCAAAAATAACCGCAATAATATCCGCAAAAATAACCGCATTGATATCCGCAAAAATAACCGCAAATATTACCGCAAAATAACCGCAATGATATCCGCAAAAATAACCGCAAATATCACCGCAAAATAACCGCAATGATATCCGCACAAATAACCGCAATGATATCCGCAAAAATAACCGCAATAATATCCGCAAAATTAACCGCAAATATTACAGCAAAATAACCGCAATGATATCCGCAAAAATAACCGCTAATATCACCGCAAAAATAACCGCAATGATATCCGCAAAAATAACCGCAATGATATCCGCAAAATTAACCGCAAATATTACAGCAAAATAACCGCAATGATATCCGCAAAAATAACCGCAAATATCACCGCAAAATAACCGCAATGATATCCGCAAAAATAACCTCAATAATATCCGCAAAAATAACCGCAATGATATCCGCAAAAATAACCGCAATGATATCCGCAAAAATAACCGCAATAATATCCGCAAAAATAACCGCAATGATATCCGCAAAAATAACCGCAAATATTGCCGCAAAATAACCGCAATAATTTCCGCAAAAATAACCGCAAATGTTACCGCAAAATAACCGCAATGATATCCGCAAAAATAACCGCAATAATATCCGCAAAAATAACCGCAATAATATCCGCAAAAATAACCGCAATGATATCCGCAAAAATAACCGCAAAAATAACCGCAAATATTACCGCAAAATAACCGCAATGATATCCGCAAAAATAACCGCAATGATATCCGCAAAAATAACCGCAATAATATCCGCAAAATTAACCGCAAATATTACAGCAAAATAACCGCAATGATATCCGCAAAAATAACCGCAATAATATCCGCAAAAATAACCGCAAATATTACCGCAAAATAACCGCAATGATATCCGCAAAAATAACCGCAATAATATCCGCAAAAATAACCGCAATGATATCCGCAAAAATAACCGCAAATATTGCCGCAAAATAACCGCAATAATTTCCGCAAAAATAACCGCAAATGTTACCGCAAAATAACCGCAATGATATCCGCAAAAATAACCGCAATAATATCCGCAAAAATAACCGCAATAATAACCGCAAAAATAACCGCATTGATATCCGCAAAAATAACCGCAAATATTACCGCGAAATAACCGCAATGATATCCGCAAAAATAACCGCAAATATCACCGCAAAATAACCGCAATGATATCCGCAAAAATAACCGCAATGATATCCGCAAAAATAACCGCAATAATATCCGCAAAATTAACCGCAAATATTACAGCAAAATAACCGCAATGATATCCGCAAAAATAACCGCAATAATATCCGCAAAAATAACCGCAATGATATCCGCAAAAATAACCGCAATGATATCCGCAAAATTAACCGCAAATATTACAGCAAAATAACCGCAATGATATCCGCAAAAATAACCGCAAATATCACCGCAAAATAACCGCAATGATATCCGCAAAAATAACCTCAATAATATCCGCAAAAATAACCGCAATGATATCCGCAAAAATAACCGCAATGATATCCGCAAAAATAACCGCAATAATATCCGCAAAAATAACCGCAATGATATCCGCAAAAATAACCGCAAATATTGCCGCAAAATAACCGCAATAATTTCCGCAAAAATAACCGCAAATGTTACCGCAAAATAACCGCAATGATATCCGCAAAAATAACCGCAATAATATCCGCTAAAATAACCGCAATAATATCCGCAAAATTAACCGCAATGATATCCGCAAAAATAACCGCAAATATTACCGCAAAATAACCGCAATGATATCCGCAAAAATAACCGCAATAATATCCGCAAAAATAACCGCAATAATAACCGCAAAAATAACCGCAAATATTACAGCAAAATAACCGCAATGATATCCGCAAAAATAACCGCTAATATCACCGCAAAAATAACCGCAATGATATCCGCAAAAATAACCGCAATGATATCCGCAAAATTAACCGCAAATATTACAGCAAAATAACCGCAATGATATCCGCAAAAATAACCGCAAATATCACCGCAAAATAACCGCAATGATATCCGCAAAAATAACCTCAATAATATCCGCAAAAATAACCGCAATGATATCCGCAAAAATAACCGCAATGATATCCGCAAAAATAACCGCAATAATATCCGCAAAATTAACCGCAATGATATCCGCAAAAATAACCGCAAATATTGCCGCAAAATAACCGCAATAATTTCCGCAAAAATAACCGCAAATGTTACCGCAAAATAACCGCAATGATATCCGCAAAAATAACCGCAATAATATCCGCAAAAATAACCGCAATAATATCCGCAAAAATAACCGCAATGATATCCGCAAAAATAACCGCAAAAATAACCGCAAATATTACCGCAAAATAACCGCAATGATATCCGCAAAAATAACCGCAATGATATCCGCAAAAATAACCGCAATAATATCCGCAAAATTAACCGCAAATATTACAGCAAAATAACCGCAATGATATCCGCAAAAATAACCGCAATAATATCCGCAAAAATAACCGCAAATATTACCGCAAAATAACCGCAATGATATCCGCAAAAATAACCGCAATAATATCCGCAAAAATAACCGCAATGATATCCGCAAAAATAACCGCAAATATTGCCGCAAAATAACCGCAATGATATCCGCAAAAATAACCGCAAATATCACCGCAAAATAACCGCAATAATATCCGCAAAATTAACCGCAAATATTACAGCAAAATAACCGCAATGATATCCGCAAAAATAACCGCAATAATATCCGCAAAAATAACCGCAAATGTTACCGCAAAATAACCGCAATGATGTCCGTAAAAATAACCGCAATAATATCCGCAAAAATAACCGCAAATATTACAGCAAAATAACCGCAATGATATCCGCAAAAATAACCGCAATAATATCCGCAAAAATAACCGCAATGATATCCGCAAAAATAACCGCAAATATTACCGCAAAATAACCGCAATGATATCCGCAAAAATAACCGCAAATATCACCGCAAAATAACCGCAATGATATCCGCAAAAATAACCGCAAATATTACAGCAAAATAACCGCAATGATATCCGCAAAAATAACCGCAATAATATCCGCAAAAATAACCGCAATAATATCCGCAAAAATAACCGCAATGATATCCGCAAAAATAACCGCAAATATTACCGCAAAATAACCGCAATGATATCCGCAAAAATAACCGCAATTATATCCGCAAAAATAACCGCAATAATATACGCAAAATTAACCGCAAATATTACAGCAAAATAACCGCAATGATATCCGCAAAAATAACCGCAATAATATCCGCAAAAATAACCGCAAATATTACCGCAAAATAACCGCAATGATATCCGCAAAAATAACCGCAAATATCACCGCAAAATAACCGCATTGATATTTGCAAAAATAACCGCAATAATATCCGCAAAAATAACCGCAATGATATCCGCAAAAATAACCGCAAATATTACCGCCAAATAACCGCAATAATATCTGCAAAAATAACCGCAATGATATCCGCAAAAATAACCGCAAATATTACCGCAAAATAACCGCAATGATATCCGCAAAAATAACCGCTATAATATCCGCAAAATTAACCGCAAATATTACAGCAAAATAACCGCAATGATATCCGCAAAAATAACCGCAATAATATCCGCAAAAATAACCGCATTGATATCCGCAAAAATAACCGCAAATATTACCGCAAAATAACCGCAATGATATCCGCAAAAATAACCGCAAATATCACCGCAAAATAACCGCAATGATATCCGCAAAAATAACCGCAATGATATCCGCAAAAATAACCGCAATAATATCCGCAAAATTAACCGCAAATATTACAGCAAAATAACCGCAATGATATCCGCAAAAATAACCGCTAATATCACCGCAAAAATAACCGCAATGATATCCGCAAAAATAACCGCAAACATTAACGCAAAATAACCGCAATGATATCCGCAAAAATAACCGCAAATATCACCGCAAAATAACCGCAATGATATCCGCAAAAATAACCGCAATGATATCCGCAAAAATAACCGCAATAATATCCGCAAAATTAACCGCAAATATTACAGCAAAATAACCGCAATGATATCCGCAAAAATAACCGCTAATATCACCGCAAAAATAACCGCAATGATATCCGCAAAAATAACCGCAATGATATCCGCAAAAATAACCGCAATAATATCCGCAAAATTAACCGCAAATATTACAGCAAAATAACCGCAATGATATCCGCAAAAATAACCGCAATAATATCCGCAAAAATAACCGCAATGATATCCGCAAAAATAACCGCAAATATCACCGCAAAATAACCGCAATGATATCCGCAAAAATAACCGCAAATATCACCGCAAAATAACCGCAATAATATCCGCAAAATTAACCGCAAATATTACAGCAAAATAACCGCAATGATATCCGCAAAAATAACCGCAATAATATCCGCAAAAATAACCGCAAATGTTACCGCAAAATAACCGCAATGATGTCCGTAAAAATAACCGCAATAATATCCGCAAAAATAACCGCAAATATTACAGCAAAATAACCGCAATGATATCCGCAAAAATAACCGCAATAATATCCGCAAAAATAACCGCAATGATATCCGCAAAAATAACCGCAAATATTACCGCAAAATAACCGCAATGATATCCGCAAAAATAACCGCAAATATCACCGCAAAATAACCGCAATGATATCCGCAAAAATAACCGCAAATATTACAGCAAAATAACCGCAATGATATCCGCAAAAATAACCGCAATAATATCCGCAAAAATAACCGCAATAATATCCGCAAAAATAACCGCAATGATATCCGCAAAAATAACCGCAAATATTACCGCAAAATAACCGCAATGATATCCGCAAAAATAACCGCAATTATATCCGCAAAAATAACCGCAATAATATACGCAAAATTAACCGCAAATATTACAGCAAAATAACCGCAATGATATCCGCAAAAATAACCGCAATAATATCCGCAAAAATAACCGCAAATATTACCGCAAAATAACCGCAATGATATCCGCAAAAATAACCGCAAATATCACCGCAAAATAACCGCATTGATATTTGCAAAAATAACCGCAATAATATCCGCAAAAATAACCGCAATGATATCCGCAAAAATAACCGCAAATATTACCGCCAAATAACCGCAATAATATCTGCAAAAATAACCGCAATGATATCCGCAAAAATAACCGCAAATATTACCGCAAAATAACCGCAATGATATCCGCAAAAATAACCGCTATAATATCCGCAAAATTAACCGCAAATATTACAGCAAAATAACCGCAATGATATCCGCAAAAATAACCGCAATAATATCCGCAAAAATAACCGCATTGATATCCGCAAAAATAACCGCAAATATTACCGCAAAATAACCGCAATGATATCCGCAAAAATAACCGCAAATATCACCGCAAAATAACCGCAATGATATCCGCAAAAATAACCGCAATGATATCCGCAAAAATAACCGCAATAATATCCGCAAAATTAACCGCAAATATTACAGCAAAATAACCGCAATGATATCCGCAAAAATAACCGCTAATATCACCGCAAAAATAACCGCAATGATATCCGCAAAAATAACCGCAAACATTAACGCAAAATAACCGCAATGATATCCGCAAAAATAACCGCAAATATCACCGCAAAATAACCGCAATGATATCCGCAAAAATAACCGCAATGATATCCGCAAAAATAACCGCAATAATATCCGCAAAATTAACCGCAAATATTACAGCAAAATAACCGCAATGATATCCGCAAAAATAACCGCTAATATCACCGCAAAAATAACCGCAATGATATCCGCAAAAATAACCGCAATGATATCCGCTAAATTAACCGCAAATATTACAGCAAAATAACCGCAATGATATCCGCAAAAATAACCGCAAAAATCACCGCAAAATAACCGCAATGATATCCGCAAAAATAACCTCAATAATATCCGCAAAAATAACCGCAATGATATCCGCAAAAATAACCGCAATGATATCCGCAAAAATAACCGCAATAATATCCGCAAAAATAACCGCAATGATATCCGCAAAAATAACCGCAAATATTGCCGCAAAATAACCGCAATAATTTCCGCAAAAATAACCGCAATGATATCCGCAAAAATAACCGCAAATATTACCGCCAAATAACCGCAATAATATCTGCAAAAATAACCGCAATGATATCCGCAAAAATAACCGCAAAAATCTCCGCAAAATAACCGCAATGATATCCGCAAAAATAACCGCTATAATATCCGCAAAATTAACCGCAAATATTACAGCAAAATAACCGCAATGATATCCGCAAAAATAACCGCAATAATATCCGCAAAAATAACCGCATTGATATCCGCAAAAATAACCGCAAATATTACCGCAAAATAACCGCAATGATATCCGCAAAAATAACCGCAAATATCACCGCAAAATAACCGCAATGATATCCGCAAAAATAACCGCAATGATATCCGCAAAAATAACCGCAATAATATCCGCAAAATTAACCGCAAATATTACAGCAAAATAACCGCAATGATATCCGCAAAAATAACCGCTAATATCACCGCAAAAATAACCGCAATGATATCCGCAAAAATAACCGCAATGATATCCGCAAAATTAACCGCAAATATTACAGCAAAATAACCGCAATGATATCCGCAAAAATAACCGCAAATATCACCGCAAAATAACCGCAATGATATCCGCAAAAATAACCTCAATAATATCCGCAAAAATAACCGCAATGATATCCGCAAAAATAACCGCAATGATATCCGCAAAAATAACCGCAATAATATCCGCAAAAATAACCGCAATGATATCCGCAAAAATAACCGCAAATATTGCCGCAAAATAACCGCAATAATTTCCGCAAAAATAACCGCAAATGTTACCGCAAAATAACCGCAATGATATCCGCAAAAATAACCGCAATAATATCCGCAAAAATAACCGCAATAATATCCGCAAAAATAACCGCAATGATATCCGCAAAAATAACCGCAAAAATAACCGCAAATATTACCGCAAAATAACCGCAATGATATCCGCAAAAATAACCGCAATGATATCCGCAAAAATAACCGCAATAATATCCGCAAAATTAACCGCAAATATTACAGCAAAATAACCGCAATGATATCCGCAAAAATAACCGCAATAATATCCGCAAAAATAACCGCAAATATTACCGCAAAATAACCGCAATGATATCCGCAAAAATAACCGCAATAATATCCGCAAAAATAACCGCAATGATATCCGCAAAAATAACCGCAAATATTGCCGCAAAATAACCGCAATAATTTCCGCAAAAATAACCGCAAATGTTACCGCAAAATAACCGCAATGATATCCGCAAAAATAACCGCAATAATATCCGCAAAAATAACCGCAATAATAACCGCAAAAATAACCGCATTGATATCCGCAAAAATAACCGCAAATATTACCGCAAAATAACCGCAATGATATCCGCAAAAATAACCGCAAATATCACCGCAAAATAACCGCAATGATATCCGCAAAAATAACCTCAATAATATCCGCAAAAATAACCGCAATGATATCCGCAAAAATAACCGCAATGATATCCGCAAAAATAACCGCAATAATATCCGCAAAAATAACCGCAATGATATCCGCAAAAATAACCGCAAATATTGCCGCAAAATAACCGCAATAATTTCCGCAAAAATAACCGCAATGATATCCGCAAAAATAACCGCAAATATTACCGCCAAATAACCGCAATAATATCTGCAAAAATAACCGCAATGATATCCGCAAAAATAACCGCAAAAATCTCCGCAAAATAACCGCAATGATATCCGCAAAAATAACCGCTATAATATCCGCAAAATTAACCGCAAATATTACAGCAAAATAACCGCAATGATATCCGCAAAAATAACCGCAATAATATCCGCAAAAATAACCGCATTGATATCCGCAAAAATAACCGCAAATATTACCGCAAAATAACCGCAATGATATCCGCAAAAATAACCGCAAATATCACCGCAAAATAACCGCAATGATATCCGCAAAAATAACCGCAATGATATCCGCAAAAATAACCGCAATAATATCCGCAAAATTAACCGCAAATATTACAGCAAAATAACCGCAATGATATCCGCAAAAATAACCGCTAATATCACCGCAAAAATAACCGCAATGATATCCGCAAAAATAACCGCAATGATATCCGCAAAATTAACCGCAAATATTACAGCAAAATAACCGCAATGATATCCGCAAAAATAACCGCAAATATCACCGCAAAATAACCGCAATGATATCCGCAAAAATAACCTCAATAATATCCGCAAAAATAACCGCAATGATATCCGCAAAAATAACCGCAATGATATCCGCAAAAATAACCGCAATAATATCCGCAAAAATAACCGCAATGATATCCGCAAAAATAACCGCAAATATTGCCGCAAAATAACCGCAATAATTTCCGCAAAAATAACCGCAAATGTTACCGCAAAATAACCGCAATGATATCCGCAAAAATAACCGCAATAATATCCGCAAAAATAACCGCAATAATATCCGCAAAAATAACCGCAATGATATCCGCAAAAATAACCGCAAAAATAACCGCAAATATTACCGCAAAATAACCGCAATGATATCCGCAAAAATAACCGCAATGATATCCGCAAAAATAACCGCAATAATATCCGCAAAATTAACCGCAAATATTACAGCAAAATAACCGCAATGATATCCGCAAAAATAACCGCAATAATATCCGCAAAAATAACCGCAAATATTACCGCAAAATAACCGCAATGATATCCGCAAAAATAACCGCAATAATATCCGCAAAAATAACCGCAATGATATCCGCAAAAATAACCGCAAATATTGCCGCAAAATAACCGCAATAATTTCCGCAAAAATAACCGCAAATGTTACCGCAAAATAACCGCAATGATATCCGCAAAAATAACCGCAATAATATCCGCAAAAATAACCGCAATAATAACCGCAAAAATAACCGCATTGATATCCGCAAAAATAACCGCAAATATTACCGCGAAATAACCGCAATGATATCCGCAAAAATAACCGCAAATATCACCGCAAAATAACCGCAATGATATCCGCAAAAATAACCGCAATGATATCCGCAAAAATAACCGCAATAATATCCGCAAAATTAACCGCAAATATTACAGCAAAATAACCGCAATGATATCCGCAAAAATAACCGCAATAATATCCGCAAAAATAACCGCAATGATATCCGCAAAAATAACCGCAATGATATCCGCAAAATTAACCGCAAATATTACAGCAAAATAACCGCAATGATATCCGCAAAAATAACCGCAAATATCACCGCAAAATAACCGCAATGATATCCGCAAAAATAACCTCAATAATATCCGCAAAAATAACCGCAATGATATCCGCAAAAATAACCGCAATGATATCCGCAAAAATAACCGCAATAATATCCGCAAAAATAACCGCAATGATATCCGCAAAAATAACCGCAAATATTGCCGCAAAATAACCGCAATAATTTCCGCAAAAATAACCGCAAATGTTACCGCAAAATAACCGCAATGATATCCGCAAAAATAACCGCAATAATATCCGCTAAAATAACCGCAATAATATCCGCAAAATTAACCGCAATGATATCCGCAAAAATAACCGCAAATATTACCGCAAAATAACCGCAATGATATCCGCAAAAATAACCGCAATAATATCCGCAAAAATAACCGCAATAATAACCGCAAAAATAACCGCAAATATTACAGCAAAATAACCGCAATGATATCCGCAAAAATAACCGCTAATATCACCGCAAAAATAACCGCAATGATATCCGCAAAAATAACCGCAATGATATCCGCAAAATTAACCGCAAATATTACAGCAAAATAACCGCAATGATATCCGCAAAAATAACCGCAAATATCACCGCAAAATAACCGCAATGATATCCGCAAAAATAACCTCAAT
Source organism: Sisyra terminalis (assembly GCA_958496175.1). NCBI lineage: Eukaryota > Metazoa > Arthropoda > Insecta > Neuroptera > Sisyridae > Sisyra > Sisyra terminalis. The sequence goes on along the minus strand of OY292279.1, from coordinate 319,295 downwards.
AATATCCGCAAAAATAACCGCAATGATATCCGCAAAAATAACCGCAATGATATCCGCAAAAATAACCGCAATAATATCCGCAAAATTAACCGCAATGATATCCGCAAAAATAACCGCAAATATTGCCGCAAAATAACCGCAATAATTTCCGCAAAAATAACCGCAAATGTTACCGCAAAATAACCGCAATGATATCCGCAAAAATAACCGCAATAATATCCGCAAAAATAACCGCAATAATATCCGCAAAAATAACCGCAATGATATCCGCAAAAATAACCGCAAAAATAACCGCAAATATTACCGCAAAATAACCGCAATGATATCCGCAAAAATAACCGCAATGATATCCGCAAAAATAACCGCAATAATATCCGCAAAATTAACCGCAAATATTACAGCAAAATAACCGCAATGATATCCGCAAAAATAACCGCAATAATATCCGCAAAAATAACCGCAAATATTACCGCAAAATAACCGCAATGATATCCGCAAAAATAACCGCAATAATATCCGCAAAAATAACCGCAATGATATCCGCAAAAATAACCGCAAATATTGCCGCAAAATAACCGCAATAATTTCCGCAAAAATAACCGCAAATGTTACCGCAAAATAACCGCAATGATATCCGCAAAAATAACCGCAATAATATCCGCAAAAATAACCGCAATAATAACCGCAAAAATAACCGCATTGATATCCGCAAAAATAACCGCAAATATTACCGCAAAATAACCGCAATGATATCCGCAAAAATAACCGCAAATATCACCGCAAAATAACCGCAATGATATCCGCAAAAATAACCGCAATGATATCCGCAAAAATAACCGCAATAATATCCGCAAAATTAACCGCAAATATTACAGCAAAATAACCGCAATGATATCCGCAAAAATAACCGCAATAATATCCGCAAAAATAACCGCAATGATATCCGCAAAAATAACCGCAATGATATCCGCAAAATTAACCGCAAATATTACAGCAAAATAACCGCAATGATATCCGCAAAAATAACCGCAAATATCACCGCAAAATAACCGCAATGATATCCGCAAAAATAACCTCAATAATATCCGCAAAAATAACCGCAATGATATCCGCAAAAATAACCGCAATGATATCCGCAAAATTAACCTCAAATATTACAGCAAAATAACCGCAATAATATCCGATAAAATAACCGCAAATATTACCGCAAAATAACCGCAATGATATCCGCAAAAATAACCTCAATAATATCCGCAAAAATAACCGCAATGATATCCGCAAAAATAACCGCAATGATATCCGCAAAAATAACCGCAATAATATCCGCAAAAATAACCGCAATGATATCCGCAAAAATAACCGCAAATATTGCCGCAAAATAACCGCAATAATTTCCGCAAAAATAACCGCAAATGTTACCGCAAAATAACCGCAATGATATCCGCAAAAATAACCGCAATAATATCCGCTAAAATAACCGCAATAATATCCGCAAAATTAACCGCAATGATATCCGCAAAAATAACCGCAAATATTACCGCAAAATAACCGCAATGATATCCGCAAAAATAACCGCAATAATATCCGCAAAAATAACCGCAATAATAACCGCAAAAATAACCGCAAATATTACAGCAAAATAACCGCAATGATATCCGCAAAAATAACCGCTAATATCACCGCAAAAATAACCGCAATGATATCCGCAAAAATAACCGCAATGATATCCGCAAAATTAACCGCAAATATTACAGCAAAATAACCGCAATGATATCCGCAAAAATAACCGCAAATATCACCGCAAAATAACCGCAATGATATCCGCAAAAATAACCTCAATAATATCCGCAAAAATAACCGCAATGATATCCGCAAAAATAACCGCAATGATATCCGCAAAAATAACCGCAATAATATCCGCAAAATTAACCGCAATGATATCCGCAAAAATAACCGCAAATATTGCCGCAAAATAACCGCAATAATTTCCGCAAAAATAACCGCAAATGTTACCGCAAAATAACCGCAATGATATCCGCAAAAATAACCGCAATAATATCCGCAAAAATAACCGCAATAATATCCGCAAAAATAACCGCAATGATATCCGCAAAAATAACCGCAAAAATAACCGCAAATATTACCGCAAAATAACCGCAATGATATCCGCAAAAATAACCGCAATGATATCCGCAAAAATAACCGCAATAATATCCGCAAAATTAACCGCAAATATTACAGCAAAATAACCGCAATGATATCCGCAAAAATAACCGCAATAATATCCGCAAAAATAACCGCAAATATTACCGCAAAATAACCGCAATGATATCCGCAAAAATAACCGCAATAATATCCGCAAAAATAACCGCAATGATATCCGCAAAAATAACCGCAAATATTGCCGCAAAATAACCGCAATAATTTCCGCAAAAATAACCGCAAATGTTACCGCAAAATAACCGCAATGATATCCGCAAAAATAACCGCAATAATATCCGCAAAAATAACCGCAATAATAACCGCAAAAATAACCGCATTGATATCCGCAAAAATAACCGCAAATATTACCGCAAAATAACCGCAATGATATCCGCAAAAATAACCGCAAATATCACCGCAAAATAACCGCAATGATATCCGCAAAAATAACCGCAATGATATCCGCAAAAATAACCGCAATAATATCCGCAAAATTAACCGCAAATATTACAGCAAAATAACCGCAATGATATCCGCAAAAATAACCGCAATAATATCCGCAAAAATAACCGCAATGATATCCGCAAAAATAACCGCAATGATATCCGCAAAATTAACCGCAAATATTACAGCAAAATAACCGCAATGATATCCGCAAAAATAACCGCAAATATCACCGCAAAATAACCGCAATGATATCCGCAAAAATAACCTCAATAATATCCGCAAAAATAACCGCAATGATATCCGCAAAAATAACCGCAATGATATCCGCAAAAATAACCGCAATAATATCCGCAAAAATAACCGCAAATATTGCCGCAAAATAACCGCAATAATTTCCGCAAAAATAACCGCAAATGTTACCGCAAAATAACCGCAATGATATCCGCAAAAATAACCGCAATAATATCCGCAAAAATAACCGCAATAATATCCGCAAAATTAACCGCAATGATATCCGCAAAAATAACCGCAAATATTACCGCAAAATAACCGCAATGATATCCGCAAAAATAACCGCAATGATATCCGCAAAAATAACCGCAATAATATCCGCAAATTTAACCGCAAATATTACAGCAAAATAACCGCAATGATATCCGCAAAAATAACCGCAATAATATCCGCAAAAATAACCGCAAATATTACCGCAAAATAACCGCAATGATATCCGCAAAAATAACCGCAAATATCACCGCAAAATAACCGCATTGATATCCGCAAAAATAACCGCAATAATATCCGCAAAAATAACCGCAATGATATCCGCCAAATTAACCGCAAATATTACAGCAAAATAACCGCAATAATATCCGCAAAAATAACCGCAATGATATCCGCAAAAATAACCGCAATGATATCCGCAAAATTAACCGCAAATATTACAGCAAAATAACCGCAATGATATCCGCAAAAATAACCGCAAATATCACCGCAAAATAACCGCAATGATATCCGCAAAAATAACCTCAATAATATCCGCAAAAATAACCGCAATGATATCCGCAAAAATAACCGCAATGATATCCGCAAAAATAACCGCAATAATATCCGCAAAAATAACCGCAAATATTGCCGCAAAATAACCGCAATAATTTCCGCAAAAATAACCGCAAATGTTACCGCAAAATAACCGCAATGATATCCGCAAAAATAACCGCAATAATATCCGCAAAAATAACCGCAATAATATCCGCAAAATTAACCGCAATGATATCCGCAAAAATAACCGCAAATATTACCGCAAAATAACCGCAATGATATCCGCAAAAATAACCGCAATGATATCCGCAAAAATAACCGCAATAATATCCGCAAATTTAACCGCAAATATTACAGCAAAATAACCGCAATGATATCCGCAAAAATAACCGCAATAATATCCGCAAAAATAACCGCAAATATTACCGCAAAATAACCGCAATGATATCCGCAAAAATAACCGCAAATATCACCGCAAAATAACCGCATTGATATCCGCAAAAATAACCGCAATAATATCCGCAAAAATAACCGCAATGATATCCGCCAAATTAACCGCAAATATTACAGCAAAATAACCGCAATAATATCCGCAAAAATAACCGCAAATATTACCGCAAAATAACCGCAATGATATCCGCAAAAATAACCGCAATAATATCCGCAAAAATAACCGCAAATGTTACCGCAAAATAACCGCAATGATATCCGCAAAAATAACCGCAATAATATCCGCAAAAATAACCGCAATAATATCCGCAAAATTAACCGCAATGATATCCGCAAAAATAACCGCAAATATTACCGCAAAATAACCGCAATGATATCCGCAAAAATAACCGCAATGATATCCGCAAAAATAACCGCAATAATATCCGCAAATTTAACCGCAAATATTACAGCAAAATAACCGCAATGATATCCGCAAAAATAACCGCAATAATATCCGCAAAAATAACCGCAAATATTACCGCAAAATAACCGCAATGATATCCGCAAAAATAACCGCAAATATCACCGCAAAATAACCGCATTGATATCCGCAAAAATAACCGCAATGATATCCGCAAAAATAACCGCAATAATATCCGCAAAAATAACCGCAAATATTACCGCAAAATAACCGCAATGATATCCGCAAAAATAACCGCAATAATATCCGCAAAAATAACCGCAATGATATCCGCAAAAATAACCGCAAATATCACCGCAAAATAACCGCAATGATATCCGCAAAAATAACCGCAAATATCACCGCAAAATAACCGCAATAATATCCGCAAAATTAACCGCAAATATTACAGCAAAATAACCGCAATGATATCCGCAAAAATAACCGCAATAATATCCGCAAAAATAACCGCAAATGTTACCGCAAAATAACCGCAATGATGTCCGTAAAAATAACCGCAATAATATCCGCAAAAATAACCGCAAATATTACAGCAAAATAACCGCAATGATATCCGCAAAAATAACCGCAATAATATCCGCAAAAATAACCGCAATGATATCCGCAAAAATAACCGCAAATATTACCGCAAAATAACCGCAATGATATCCGCAAAAATAACCGCAAATATCACCGCAAAATAACCGCAATGATATCCGCAAAAATAACCGCAAATATTACAGCAAAATAACCGCAATGATATCCGCAAAAATAACCGCAATAATATCCGCAAAAATAACCGCAATAATATCCGCAAAAATAACCGCAATGATATCCGCAAAAATAACCGCAAATATTACCGCAAAATAACCGCAATGATATCCGCAAAAATAACCGCAATGATATCCGCAAAAATAACCGCAATGATATCCGCAAAAATAACCGCAAATATCACCGCAAAATAACCGCAATGATATCCGCAAAAATATCCGCAAATATCACCGCAAAATAACCGCAATAATATCCGCAAAATTAACCGCAAATATTACAGCAAAATAACCGCAATGATATCCGCAAAAATAACCGCAATAATATCCGCAAAAATAACCGCAAATGTTACCGCAAAATAACCGCAATGATGTCCGTAAAAATAACCGCAATAATATCCGCAAAAATAACCGCAAATATTACAGCAAAATAACCGCAATGATATCCGCAAAAATAACCGCAATAATATCCGCAAAAATAACCGCAATGATATCCGCAAAAATAACCGCAAATATTACCGCAAAATAACCGCAATGATATCCGCAAAAATAACCGCAATGATATCCGCAAAAATAACCGCAATGATATCCGCAAAAATAACCGCAAATATCACCGCAAAATAACCGCAATGATATCCGCAAAAATATCCGCAAATATCACCGCAAAATAACCGCAATAATATCCGCAAAATTAACCGCAAATATTACAGCAAAATAACCGCAATGATATCCGCAAAAATAACCGCAATAATATCCGCAAAAATAACCGCAAATGTTACCGCAAAATAACCGCAATGATGTCCGTAAAAATAACCGCAATAATATCCGCAAAAATAACCGCAAATATTACAGCAAAATAACCGCAATGATATCCGCAAAAATAACCGCAATAATATCCGCAAAAATAACCGCAATGATATCCGCAAAAATAACCGCAAATATTACCGCAAAATAACCGCAATGATATCCGCAAAAATAACCGCAAATATCACCGCAAAATAACCGCAATGATATCCGCAAAAATAACCGCAAATATTACAGCAAAATAACCGCATTAATATCCGCAAAAATAACCGCAAATATTACCGCAAAATAACCGCAATGATATCCGCAAAAATAACCGCAATAATATCCGCAAAAATAACCGCAAATGTTACCGCAAAATAACCGCAATGATATCCGCAAAAATATTCGCAATAATATCCGCAAAAATAACCGCAATAATATCCGCAAAAATAACCGCAATGATATCCGCAAAAATAACCGCAATGATATCCGCAAAAATAACCGCAAATATCACCGCAAAATAACCGCAATGATATCCGCAAAAATAACCGCAATAATATCCGCAAAAATAACCGCAAATATTACCGCAAAATAACCGCAATGATATCCGCAAAAATAACCGCAAAAATCTCCGCAAAATAACCGCAATGATATCCGCAAAAATAACCGCAATAATATCCGCAAAAATAACCGCAATGATATCCGCAAAATTAACCTCAAATATTACAGCAAAATAACCGCAATAATATCCGATAAAATAACCGCAAATATTACCGCAAAATAACCGCAATGATATCCGCAAAAATAACCGCAATAATATCCGCAAAAATAACCGCAAATGTTACCGCAAAGTAACCGCAATGATATCCGCAAACATAACCGCAATAATATCCGCAAAAATAACCGCAATAATATCCGCAAAAATAACCGCAATGATATCCGCAAAAATAACCGCAATAATATCCGCAAAAATAACCGCAATGATATCCGCAAAAATAACCGCAAAAATAACCGCAAATATTACCGCAAAATAACCGCAATGATATCCGCAAAAATAACCGCAATGATATCCGCAAAAATAACCGCAATAATATCCGCAAAATTAACCGCAAATATTACAGCAAAATAACCGCAATGATATCCGCAAAAATAACCGCAATAATATCCGCAAAAATAACCGCAAATATTACCGCAAAATAACCGCAATGATATCCGCAAAAATAACCGCAAAAATCTCCGCAAAATAACCGCAATGATATCCGCAAAAATAACCGCAATAATATCCGCAAAAATAACCGCAATGATATCCGCAAAATTAACCGCAAATATTACAGCAAAATAACCGCAATAATATCCGCAAAAATAACCGCAAATATTACCGCAAAATAACCGCAATGATATCCGCAAAAATAACCGCAATAATATCCGCAAAAATAACCGCAAATGTTACCGCAAAGTAACCGCAATGATATCCGCAAAAATAACCGCAAATATCACCGCAAAATAACCGCAATGATATCCGCAAAAATAACCGCAATAATATCCGCAAAAATAACCGCAAATATTACCGCAAAATAACCGCAATGATATCCGCAAAAATAACCGCAAAAATCTCCGCAAAATAACCGCAATGATATCCGCAAAAATAACCGCAATAATATCCGCAAAAATAACCGCAATGATATCCGCAAAATTAACCTCAAATATTACAGCAAAATAACCGCAATAATATCCGATAAAATAACCGCAAATATTACCGCAAAATAACCGCAATGATATCCGCAAAAATAACCGCAATAATATCCGCAAAAATAACCGCAAATGTTACCGCAAAGTAACCGCAATGATATCCGCAAACATAACCGCAATAATATCCGCAAAAATAACCGCAATAATATCCGCAAAAATAACCGCAATGATATCCGCAAAAATAACCGCAATAATATCCGCAAAAATAACCGCAATGATATCCGCAAAAATAACCGCAAAAATAACCGCAAATATTACCGCAAAATAACCGCAATGATATCCGCAAAAATAACCGCAATGATATCCGCAAAAATAACCGCAATAATATCCGCAAAATTAACCGCAAATATTACAGCAAAATAACCGCAATGATATCCGCAAAAATAACCGCAATAATATCCGCAAAAATAACCGCAAATATTACCGCAAAATAACCGCAATGATATCCGCAAAAATAACCGCAAAAATCTCCGCAAAATAACCGCAATGATATCCGCAAAAATAACCGCAATAATATCCGCAAAAATAACCGCAATGATATCCGCAAAATTAACCGCAAATATTACAGCAAAATAACCGCAATAATATCCGCAAAAATAACCGCAAATATTACCGCAAAATAACCGCAATGATATCCGCAAAAATAACCGCAATAATATCCGCAAAAATAACCGCAAATGTTACCGCAAAGTAACCGCAATGATATCCGCAAAAATAACCGCAATAATATCCGCAAAAATAACCGCAATGATATCCGCAAAAATAACCGCAAATATTACCGCAAAATAACCGCAATGATATCCGCAAAAATAACCGCAAATATCACCGCAAAATAACCGCAATGATATCCGCCAAAATAACCGCAATGATATCCGCAAAAATAACCGCAATAATATCCGCAAAAATAACCGCAAATATTACCGCAAAATAACCGCAATGATATCCGCAAAAATAACCGCAATAATATCCGCAAAAATAACCGCAATGATATCCGCAAAAATAACCGCAAATATCACCGCAAAATAACCGCAATGATATCCGCAAAAATAACCGCAAATATCACCGCAAAATAACCGCAATAATATCCGCAAAATTAACCGCAAATATTACAGCAAAATAACCGCAATGATATCCGCAAAAATAACCGCAATAATATCCGCAAAAATAACCGCAAATGTTACCGCAAAATAACCGCAATGATGTCCGTAAAAATAACCGCAATAATATCCGCAAAAATAACCGCAAATATTACAGCAAAATAACCGCAATGATATCCGCAAAAATAACCGCAATAATATCCGCAAAAATAACCGCAATGATATCCGCAAAAATAACCGCAAATATTACCGCAAAATAACCGCAATGATATCCGCAAAAATAACCGCAAATATCACCGCAAAATAACCGCAATGATATCCGCAAAAATAACCGCAAATATTACAGCAAAATAACCGCAATGATATCCGCAAAAATAACCGCAATAATATCCGCAAAAATAACCGCAATAATATCCGCAAAAATAACCGCAATGATATCCGCAAAAATAACCGCAAATATTACCGCAAAATAACCGCAATGATATCCGCAAAAATAACCGCAATGATATCCGCAAAAATAACCGCAATGATATCCGCAAAAATAACCGCAAATATCACCGCAAAATAACCGCAATGATATCCGCAAAAATATCCGCAAATATCACCGCAAAATAACCGCAATAATATCCGCAAAATTAACCGCAAATATTACAGCAAAATAACCGCAATGATATCCGCAAAAATAACCGCAATAATATCCGCAAAAATAACCGCAAATGTTACCGCAAAATAACCGCAATGATGTCCGTAAAAATAACCGCAATAATATCCGCAAAAATAACCGCAAATATTACAGCAAAATAACCGCAATGATATCCGCAAAAATAACCGCAATAATATCCGCAAAAATAACCGCAATGATATCCGCAAAAATAACCGCAAATATTACCGCAAAATAACCGCAATGATATCCGCAAAAATAACCGCAAATATCACCGCAAAATAACCGCAATGATATCCGCAAAAATAACCGCAAATATTACAGCAAAATAACCGCATTAATATCCGCAAAAATAACCGCAAATATTACCGCAAAATAACCGCAATGATATCCGCAAAAATAACCGCAATAATATCCGCAAAAATAACCGCAAATGTTACCGCAAAATAACCGCAATGATATCCGCAAAAATATTCGCAATAATATCCGCAAAAATAACCGCAATAATATCCGCAAAAATAACCGCAATGATATCCGCAAAAATAACCGCAATGATATCCGCAAAAATAACCGCAAATATCACCGCAAAATAACCGCAATGATATCCGCAAAAATAACCGCAATAATATCCGCAAAAATAACCGCAAATATTACCGCAAAATAACCGCAATGATATCCGCAAAAATAACCGCAAAAATCTCCGCAAAATAACCGCAATGATATCCGCAAAAATAACCGCAATAATATCCGCAAAAATAACCGCAATGATATCCGCAAAATTAACCTCAAATATTACAGCAAAATAACCGCAATAATATCCGATAAAATAACCGCAAATATTACCGCAAAATAACCGCAATGATATCCGCAAAAATAACCGCAATAATATCCGCAAAAATAACCGCAAATGTTACCGCAAAGTAACCGCAATGATATCCGCAAAAATAACCGCAATAATATCCGCAAAAATAACCGCAATAATATCCGCAAAAATAACCGCAATGATATCCGCAAAAATAACCGCAAATATTACCGCAAAATAACCGCAATGATATCCGCAAAAATAACCGCAAATATCACCGCAAAATAACCGCAATGATATCCGCAAAAATAACCGCAATGATATCCGCAAAAATAACCGCAATAATATCCGCAAAATTAACCGCAAATATTACAGCAAAATAACCGCAATGATATCCGCAAAAATAACCGCAATAATATCCGCAAAAATAACCGCAATGATATCCGCAAAAATAACCGCAAATATCACCGCAAAATAACCGCAATGATATCCGCAAAAATAACCGCAAATATCACCGCAAAATAACCGCAATAATATCCGCAAAATTAACCGCAAATATTACAGCAAAATAACCGCAATGATATCCGCAAAAATAACCGCAATAATATCCGCAAAAATAACCGCAAATGTTACCGCAAAATAACCGCAATGATATCCGCAAAAATAACCGCAATAATATCCGCAAAAATAACCGCAAATGTTACCGCAAAATAACCGCAATGATGTCCGCAAAAATAACCGCAAATATTGCCGCAAAATAACCGCAATAATTTCCGCAAAAATAACAGCAAATGTTACCGCAAAATAACCGCAATAATTTCCGCAAAAATAACCGCAAATATTGCCGCAAAATAACCGCAATAATTTCCGCAAAAATAACAGCAAATGTTACCGCAAAATAACCGCAATAATTTCCGCAAAAATAACAGCAAATGTTACCGCAAAATAACCGCAATGATATCCGCAAAAATAACCGCAATAATATCCGCAAAAATAACCGCAATAATATCCGCAAAAATAACCGCAATGATATCCGCAAAAATAACCGCAAATATTACCGCAAAATAACCGCAATGATATCCGCAAAAATAACCGCAATGATATCCGCAAAAATAACCGCAATAATATCCGCAAAATTAACCGCAAATATTACAGCAAAATAACCGCAATGATATCCGCAAAAATAACCGCAATAATATCCGCAAAAATAACCGCAAATATTACCGCAAAATAACCGCAATAATATCCGCAAAAATAACCGCAATAATATCCGCTAAAATAACCGCAATGATATCCGCAAAAATAACCGCAATGATATCTGCAAAAATAACCGCAATAATATCCGCAAAATTAACCGCAAATATTACAGCAAAATAACCGCAATGATATCCGCAAAAATAACCGCAATGATATCCGCAAAAATAACCGCAATAATATCCGCAAAATTAACCGCAAATATTACAGCTAAATAACCGCAATAATATCCGCAAAAATAACCGCAATGATATCCGCAAAAATAACCGCAATGATATCCGCAAAAATAACCGCAATGATATCCGCAAAAATAACCGCAAATATCACCGCAAAATAACCGCAAATATTACCGCAAAATAACCGCAATGATATCCGCAAAAATAACCGCAAATATCTCCGCAAAATAACCGCAATGATATCCGCAAAAATAAACGCAATAATATCCGCAAAAATAACCGCAATGATATCCGCAAAATTAACCGCAAATATTACAGCAAAATAACCGCAATAATATCCGCAAAAATAACCGCAAATATTACCGCAAAATAACCGCAAGGATATCCGCAAAAATAACCGCAATAATATCCGCAAAAATAACCGCAAATGTTACCGCAAAATAACCGCAATGATATCCGCAAAAATAAATGCAATAATATCCGCAAAAATAACCGCAATGATATCCGCAAAAATAACCGCAAATATTACCGCCAAATAACCGCAATAATTTCCGCAAAAATAACCGCAAATGTTACCGCAAAATAACCGCCATGATATCCGCAAAAATAACCGCAATAATATCCGCAAAAATAACCGCAAATGTTACCGCAAAATAACCGCAATGATATCCGCAAAAATAATCGCAATAATATCCGCAAAAATAACCGCAATAATATCCGCAAAAATAACCGCAATGATATCCGCAAAAATAACCGCAATAATTTCCGCAAAAATAACCGCAAATGTTACCGCAAAATAACCGCCATGATATCCGCAAAAATAACCGCAATAATATCCGCAAAATAACCGCAATGATATCCGCAAAAATAACCGCAATAATATCCGCAAAAATAACCGCAATGATATCCGCAAAATTAACCTCAAATATTACAGCAAAATAACCGCAATAATATCCGATAAAATAACCGCAAATATTACCGCAAAATAACCGCAATGATATCCGCAAAAATAACCGCAATAATATCCGCAAAAATAACCGCAAATGTTACCGCAAAGTAACCGCAATGATATCCGCAAAAATAACCGCAATAATATCCGCAAAAATAACCGCAATAATATCCGCAAAAATAACCGCAATGATATCCGCAAAAATAACCGCAAATATTACCGCAAAATAACCGCAATGATATCCGCAAAAATAACCGCAATAATATCCGCAAAATTAACCGCAAATATTACAGCAAAATAACCGCAATGATATCCGCAAAAATAACCGCAATAATATCCGCAAAAATAACCGCAATGATATCCGCAAAAATAACCGCAAATATCACCGCAAAATAACCGCAATGATATCCGCAAAAATAACCGCAAATATCACCGCAAAATAACCGCAATAATATCCGCAAAATTAACCGCAAATATTACAGCAAAATAACCGCAATGATATCCGCAAAAATAACCGCAATAATATCCGCAAAAATAACCGCAAATGTTACCGCAAAATAACCGCAATGATATCCGCAAAAATAACCGCAAATATTACAGCAAAATAACCGCATTAATATCCGCAAAAATAACCGCAATGATATCCGCAAAAATAACCGCAATAATATCCGCAAAATTAACCGCAAATATTACAGCAAAATAACCGCAATGATATCCGCAAAAATAACCGCAATAATATCCGCAAAAATAACCGCAATGATATCCGCAAAAATAACCGCAAATATCACCGCAAAATAACCGCAATGATATCCGCAAAAATAACCGCAAATATCACCGCAAAATAACCGCAATAATATCCGCAAAATTAACCGCAAATATTACAGCAAAATAACCGCAATGATATCCGCAAAAATAACCGCAATAATATCCGCAAAAATAACCGCAAATGTTACCGCAAAATAACCGCAATGATATCCGCAAAAATAACCGCAAATATTACAGCAAAATAACCGCATTAATATCCGCAAAAATAACCGCAAATATTACCGCAAAATAACCGCAATGATATCCGCAAAAATAACCGCAATAATATCCGCAAAAATAACCGCAAATATTGCCGCAAAATAACCGCAATAATTTCCGCAAAAATAACAGCAAATGTTACCGCAAAATAACCGCAATAATTTCCGCAAAAATAACAGCAAATGTTACCGCAAAATAACCGCAATGATATCCGCAAAAATAACCGCAATAATATCCGCAAAAATAACCGCAATAATATCCGCAAAAATAACCGCAATGATATCCGCAAAAATAACCGCAAATATTACCGCAAAATAACCGCAATGATATCCGCAAAAATAACCGCAATGATATCCGCAAAAATAACCGCAATAATATCCGCAAAATTAACCGCAAATATTACAGCAAAATAACCGCAATGATATCCGCAAAAATAACCGCAATAATATCCGCAAAAATAACCGCAAATATTACCGCAAAATAACCGCAATAATATCCGCAAAAATAACCGCAAATGTTACCGCAATGTTATCCGCAAAAATAACCGCAAATATCACCGCAAAATAACCGCAATGATATCCGCAAAAATAACCGCAATAATATCCGCTAAAATAACCGCAATGATATCCGCAAAAATAACCGCAATGATATCTGCAAAAATAACCGCAATAATATCCGCAAAATTAACCGCAAATATTACAGCAAAATAACCGCAATGATATCCGCAAAAATAACCGCAATGATATCCGCAAAAATAACCGCAATAATATCCGCAAAATTAACCGCAAATATTACAGCTAAATAACCGCAATAATATCCGCAAAAATAACCGCAATGATATCCGCAAAAATAACCGCAATGATATCCGCAAAAATAACCGCAATGATATCCGCAAAAATAACCGCAAATATCACCGCAAAATAACCGCAAATATTACCGCAAAATAACCGCAATGATATCCGCAAAAATAACCGCAAATATCTCCGCAAAATAACCGCAATGATATCCGCAAAAATAAACGCAATAATATCCGCAAAAATAACCGCAATGATATCCGCAAAATTAACCGCAAATATTACAGCAAAATAACCGCAATAATATCCGCAAAAATAACCGCAAATATTACCGCAAAATAACCGCAAGGATATCCGCAAAAATAACCGCAATAATATCCGCAAAAATAACCGCAAATGTTACCGCAAAATAACCGCAATGATATCCGCAAAAATAAATGCAATAATATCCGCAAAAATAACCGCAATGATATCCGCAAAAATAACCGCAAATATTACCGCCAAATAACCGCAATAATTTCCGCAAAAATAACCGCAAATGTTACCGCAAAATAACCGCCATGATATCCGCAAAAATAACCGCAATAATATCCGCAAAAATAACCGCAAATGTTACCGCAAAATAACCGCAATGATATCCGCAAAAATAATCGCAATAATATCCGCAAAAATAACCGCAATAATATCCGCAAAAATAACCGCAATGATATCCGCAAAAATAACCGCAAATATTACCGCAAAATAACCGCAATGATATCCGCAAAAATAACCGCAAATATCACCGCAAAATAACCGCAATGATATCCGCAAAAATAACCGCAATGATATCCGCAAAAATAACCGCAATAATATCCGCAAAATTTACCGCAAATATTACAGCAAAATAAGCGCAATGATATCCGCAAAAATAACCGCAATAATATCCGCAAAAATAACCGCAAATGTTACCGCAATGTTATCCGCAAAAATAACCGCAAATATCACCGCAAAATAACCGCAATGATATCCGCAAAAATAACCGCAATAATATCCGCTAAAATAACCGCAATGATATCCGCAAAAATAACCGCAATGATATCTGCAAAAATAACCGCAATAATATCCGCAAAATTAACCGCAAATATTACAGCAAAATAACCGCAATGATATCCGCAAAAATAACCGCAATGATATCCGCAAAAATAACCGCAATAATATCCGCAAAATTAACCGCAAATATTACAGCTAAATAACCGCAATAATATCCGCAAAAATAACCGCAATGATATCCGCAAAAATAACCGCAATGATATCCGCAAAAATAACCGCAATGATATCCGCAAAAATAACCGCAATAATATCCGCAAAAATAACCGCAAATATTACCGCAAAATAACCGCAATGATATCCGCAAAAATAACCGCAAATATCTCCGCAAAATAACCGCAATGATATCCGCAAAAATAAACGCAATAATATCCGCAAAAATAACCGCAATGATATCCGCAAAATTAACCGCAAATATTACAGCAAAATAACCGCAATAATATCCGCAAAAATAACCGCAAATATTACCGCAAAATAACCGCAAGGATATCCGCAAAAATAACCGCAATAATATCCGCAAAAATAACCGCAAATGTTACCGCAAAATAACCGCAATGATATCCGCAAAAATAACCGCAATAATATCCGCAAAAATAACCGCAATAATATCCGCAAAAATAACCGCAATGATATCCGCAAAAATAACCGCAAATATTACCGCAAAATAACCGCAATGATATCCGCAAAAATAACCGCAAATATCACCGCAAAATAACCGCAATGATATCCGCAAAAATAACCGCAATGATATCCGCAAAAATAACCGCAATAATATCCGCAAAATTAACCGCAAATATTACAGCAAAATAACCGCAATGATATCCGCAAAAATAACCGCAATAATATCCGCAAAAATAACCGCAATGATATCCGCAAAAATAACCGCAAATATCACCGCAAAATAACCGCAATGATATCCGCAAAAATAACCGCAAATATCACCGCAAAATAACCGCAATAATATCCGCAAAATTAACCGCAAATATTACAGCAAAATAACCGCAATGATATCCGCAAAAATAGCCGCAATAATATCCGCAAAAATAACCGCAAATGTTACCGCAAAATAACCGCAATGATGTCCGAAAAAATAACCGCAATAATATCCGCAAAAATAACCGCAAATATTACAGCAAAATAACCGCAATGATATCCGCAAAAATAACCGCAATAATATCCGCAAAAATAACCGCAATGATATCCGCAAAAATAACCGCAAATATTACCGCAAAATAACCGCAATGATATCCGCAAAAATAACCGCAAATATCACCACAAAATAACCGCAATGATATCCGCAAAAATTACCGCAAATATTACAGCAAAATAACCGCATCAATATCCGCAAAAATAACCGCAAATATTACCGCAAATTAACCGCAATGATATCCGCAAAAATAACCGCAATAATATCCGCAAAAATAACCGCAAATGTTTCCGCAAAATAACCGCAATGATATCCGCAAAAATATTCGCAATAATATCCGCAAAAATAACCGCAATAATATCCGCAAAAATAACCGCAATGATATCCGCAAAAATAACCGCAAATATCACCGCAAAATAACCGCAATGATATCCGCAAAAATAACCGCAATAATATCCGCAAAAAAACCGCAATGATATCCGCCAAATTAACCGCAAATATTACAGCAAAATAACCGCAATAATATCCGCAAAAATAACCGCAATGATATCCGCAAAAATAACCGCAAATATTACCGCCAAATAACCGCAATAATTTCCGCAAAAATAACCGCAAATGTTACCGCAAAATAACCGCCATGATATCCGCAAAAATAACCGCAATAATATCCGCAAAAATAACCGCAAATGTTACCGCAAAATAACCGCAATGATATCCGCAAAAATAATCGCAATAATATCCGCAAAAATAACCGCAATAATATCCGCAAAAATAACCGCAATGATATCCGCAAAAATAACCGCAAATATTACCGCAAAATAACCGCAATGATATCCGCAAAAATAACCGCAAATATCACCGCAAAATAACCGCAATGATATCCGCAAAAATAACCGCAATGATATCCGCAAAAATAACCGCAATAATATCCGCAAAATTTACCGCAAATATTACAGCAAAATAAGCGCAATGATATCCGCAAAAATAACCGCAATAATATCCGCAAAAATAACCGCAAATGTTACCGCAATGTTATCCGCAAAAATAACCGCAAATATCACCGCAAAATAACCGCAATGATATCCGCAAAAATAACCGCAATAATATCCGCTAAAATAACCGCAATGATATCCGCAAAAATAACCGCAATGATATCTGCAAAAATAACCGCAATAATATCCGCAAAATTAACCGCAAATATTACAGCAAAATAACCGCAATGATATCCGCAAAAATAACCGCAATGATATCCGCAAAAATAACCGCAATAATATCCGCAAAATTAACCGCAAATATTACAGCTAAATAACCGCAATAATATCCGCAAAAATAACCGCAATGATATCCGCAAAAATAACCGCAATGATATCCGCAAAAATAACCGCAATGATATCCGCAAAAATAACCGCAAATATCACCGCAAAATAACCGCAATGATATCCGCAAAAATAACCGCAATAATATCCGCAAAAATAACCGCAAATATTACCGCAAAATAACCGCAATGATATCCGCAAAAATAACCGCAAATATCTCCGCAAAATAACCGCAATGATATCCGCAAAAATAAACGCAATAATATCCGCAAAAATAACCGCAATGATATCCGCAAAATTAACCGCAAATATTACAGCAAAATAACCGCAATAATATCCGCAAAAATAACCGCAAATATTACCGCAAAATAACCGCAAGGATATCCGCAAAAATAACCGCAATAATATCCGCAAAAATAACCGCAAATGTTACCGCAAAATAACCGCAATGATATCCGCAAAAATAACCGCAAAAATATCCGCAAAAATAACCGCAATAATATCCGCAAAAATAACCGCAATGATATCCGCAAAAATAACCGCAAATATTACCGCAAAATAACCGCAATGATATCCGCAAAAATAACCGCAAATATCACCGCAAAATAACCGCAATGATATCCGCAAAAATAACCGCAATGATATCCGCAAAAATAACCGCAATAATATCCGCAAAATTAACCGCAAATATTACAGCAAAATAACCGCAATGATATCCGCAAAAATAACCGCAATAATATCCGCAAAAATAACCGCAATGATATCCGCAAAAATAACCGCAAATATCACCGCAAAATAACCGCAATGATATCCGCAAAAATAACCGCAAATATCACCGCAAAATAACCGCAATAATATCCGCAAAATTAACCGCAAATATTACAGCAAAATAACCGCAATGATATCCGCAAAAATAGCCGCAATAATATCCGCAAAAATAACCGCAAATGTTACCGCAAAATAACCGCAATGATGTCCGAAAAAATAACCGCAATAATATCCGCAAAAATAACCGCAAATATTACAGCAAAATAACCGCAATGATATCCGCAAAAATAACCGCAATAATATCCGCAAAAATAACCGCAATGATATCCGCAAAAATAACCGCAAATATTACCGCAAAATAACCGCAATGATATCCGCAAAAATAACCGCAAATATCACCGCAAAATAACCGCAATGATATCCGCAAAAATTACCGCAAATATTACAGCAAAATAACCGCATCAATATCCGCAAAAATAACCGCAAATATTACCGCAAATTAACCGCAATGATATCCGCAAAAATAACCGCAATAATATCCGCAAAAATAACCGCAAATGTTTCCGCAAAATAACCGCAATGATATCCGCAAAAATATTCGCAATAATATCCGCAAAAATAACCGCAATAATATCCGCAAAAATAACCGCAATGATATCCGCAAAAATAACCGCAAATATCACCGCAAAATAACCGCAATGATATCCGCAAAAATAACCGCAATAATATCCGCAAAAAAACCGCAATGATATCCGCCAAATTAACCGCAAATATTACAGCAAAATAACCGCAATAATATCCGCAAAAATAACCGCAAATATTACCGCAAAATAACCGCAATGATATCCGCAAAAATAACCGCAAAAATAACCGCAAAATAACTGCAATGATATCCGCAAAAATAACCGCAATAATATCCGCAAAAATAACCGCAATTTTTTTCCGCAAAAATAACCGCAATGATATCCGCAAAATTAACCGCAAATATTACCGCAAAATAACCGCAATGATATCCGCAAAAATAACCGCAAATATCACCGCAAAATAACCGCAATGATATCCGCAAAAATAACCGCAAATATTTCAGCAAAATAACCGCAATGATATCCGCAAAAATAACCGCAATAATATCCGCAAAAATAACCGCAAATGTTACCGCAAAATAACCGCAATGATATCCGCAAAAATAACCGCAATGATATCCGCAAAAATAACCGCAAATATCACCGCAAAATAACCGCAATGATATCCGCAAAAATAACCGCCAATATCACCGCAAAATAACCGCATCAATATCCGCAAAAATAACCGCAAATATTACCGCAAATTAACCGCAATGATATCCGCAAAAATAACCGCAATAATATCCGCAAAAATAACCGCAAATGTTTCCGCAAAATAACCGCAATGATATCCGCAAAAATATTCGCAATAATATCCGCAAAAATAACCGCAATAATATCCGCAAAAATAACCGCAATGATATCCGCAAAAATAACCGCAAATATCACCGCAAAATAACCGCAATGATATCCGCAAAAATAACCGCAATAATATCCGCAAAAAAACCGCAATGATATCCGCCAAATTAACCGCAAATATTACAGCAAAATAACCGCAATAATATCCGCAAAAATAACCGCAAATATTACCGCAAAATAACCGCAATGATATCCGCAAAAATAACCGCAAAAATAACCGCAAATGTTACCGCAAAATAACTGCAATGATATCCGCAAAAATAACCGCAATAATATCCGCAAAAATAACCGCAATTTTTTTCCGCAAAAATAACCGCAATGATATCCGCAAAATTAACCGCAAATATTACCGCAAAATAACCGCAATGATATCCGCAAAAATAACCGCAAATATCACCGCAAAATAACCGCAATGATATCCGCAAAAATAACCGCAAATATCACCGCAAAATAACCGCAATGATATCCGCAAAAATAACCGCAATAATATCCGCTAAAATAACCGCAATGATATCCGCAAAAATAACCGCAATGATATCTGCAAAAATAACCGCAATAATATCCGCAAAATTAACCGCAAATATTACAGCAAAATAACCGCAATGATATCCGCAAAAATAACCGCAATGATATCCGCAAAAATAACCGCAATAATATCCGCAAAATTAACCGCAATAATATCCGCAAAAATAACCGCAAATGTTGCCGCAAAATAACCGCAATGATATCCGCAAAAATAACCGCAATAATATCCGCAAAAATAACCGCAATAATATCCGCAAAAATAACCGCAATGATATCCGCAAAAATAACCGCAAAAATTACCGCAAAATAACCGCAATGATATCCGCAAAAATAACCGCAAATATCACCGCAAAATAACCGCAATGATATCCGCAAAAATAACCGCAATGATATCCGCAAAAATAACCGCAATAATATCCGCAAAATTAACCGCAAATATTACAGCAAAATAACCGCAATGATATCCGCAAAAATAACCGCAATAATATCCGCAAAAATAACCGCAATAATATCCGCAAAAATAACCGCAAATATTACCGCAAAATAACCGCAAGGATATCCGCAAAAATAACCGCAATAATATCCGCAAAAATAACCGCAAATGTTACCGCAAAATAACCGCAATGATATCCGCAAAAATAACCGCAAAAATATCCGCAAAAATAACCGCAATAATATCCGCAAAAATAACCGCAATGATATCCGCAAAAATAACCGCAAATATTACCGCAAAATAACCGCAATGATATCCGCAAAAATAACCGCAAATATCACCGCAAAATAACCGCAATGATATCCGCAAAAATAACCGCAATGATATCCGCAAAAATAACCGCAATAATATCCGCAAAATTAACCGCAAATATTACAGCAAAATAACCGCAATGATATCCGCAAAAATAACCGCAATAATATCCGCAAAAATAACCGCAATGATATCCGCAAAAATAACCGCAAATATCACCGCAAAATAACCGCAATGATATCCGCAAAAATAACCGCAAATATCACCGCAAAATAACCGCAATAATATCCGCAAAATTAACCGCAAATATTACAGCAAAATAACCGCAATGATATCCGCAAAAATAGCCGCAATAATATCCGCAAAAATAACCGCAAATGTTACCGCAAAATAACCGCAATGATGTCCGAAAAAATAACCGCAATAATATCCGCAAAAATAACCGCAAATATTACAGCAAAATAACCGCAATGATATCCGCAAAAATAACCGCAATAATATCCGCAAAAATAACCGCAATGATATCCGCAAAAATAACCGCAAATATTACCGCAAAATAACCGCAATGATATCCGCAAAAATAACCGCAAATATCACCGCAAAATAACCGCAATGATATCCGCAAAAATTACCGCAAATATTACAGCAAAATAACCGCATCAATATCCGCAAAAATAACCGCAAATATTACCGCAAATTAACCGCAATGATATCCGCAAAAATAACCGCAATAATATCCGCAAAAATAACCGCAAATGTTTCCGCAAAATAACCGCAATGATATCCGCAAAAATATTCGCAATAATATCCGCAAAAATAACCGCAATAATATCCGCAAAAATAACCGCAATGATATCCGCAAAAATAACCGCAAATATCACCGCAAAATAACCGCAATGATATCCGCAAAAATAACCGCAATAATATCCGCAAAAAAACCGCAATGATATCCGCCAAATTAACCGCAAATATTACAGCAAAATAACCGCAATAATATCCGCAAAAATAACCGCAAATATTACCGCAAAATAACCGCAATGATATCCGCAAAAATAACCGCAAATATCACCGCAAAATAACCGCAATGATATCCGCAAAAATAACCGCAAATATTTCAGCAAAATAACCGCAATGATATCCGCAAAAATAACCGCAATAATATCCGCAAAAATAACCGCAAATGTTACCGCAAAATAACCGCAATGATATCCGCAAAAATAACCGCAATGATATCCGCAAAAATAACCGCAAATATCACCGCAAAATAACCGCAATGATATCCGCAAAAATAACCGCCAATATCACCGCAAAATAACCGCATCAATATCCGCAAAAATAACCGCAAATATTACCGCAAATTAACCGCAATGATATCCGCAAAAATAACCGCAATAATATCCGCAAAAATAACCGCAAATGTTTCCGCAAAATAACCGCAATGATATCCGCAAAAATATTCGCAATAATATCCGCAAAAATAACCGCAATAATATCCGCAAAAATAACCGCAATGATATCCGCAAAAATAACCGCAAATATCACCGCAAAATAACCGCAATGATATCCGCAAAAATAACCGCAATAATATCCGCAAAAAAACCGCAATGATATCCGCCAAATTAACCGCAAATATTACAGCAAAATAACCGCAATAATATCCGCAAAAATAACCGCAAATATTACCGCAAAATAACCGCAATGATATCCGCAAAAATAACCGCAAAAATAACCGCAAATGTTACCGCAAAATAACTGCAATGATATCCGCAAAAATAACCGCAATAATATCCGCAAAAATAACCGCAATTTTTTTCCGCAAAAATAACCGCAATGATATCCGCAAAATTAACCGCAAATATTACCGCAAAATAACCGCAATGATATCCGCAAAAATAACCGCAAATATCACCGCAAAATAACCGCAATGATATCCGCAAAAATAACCGCAAATATCACCGCAAAATAACCGCAATGATATCCGCAAAAATAACCGCAATAATATCCGCTAAAATAACCGCAATGATATCCGCAAAAATAACCGCAATGATATCTGCAAAAATAACCGCAATAATATCCGCAAAATTAACCGCAAATATTACAGCAAAATAACCGCAATGATATCCGCAAAAATAACCGCAATGATATCCGCAAAAATAACCGCAATAATATCCGCAAAATTAACCGCAATAATATCCGCAAAAATAACCGCAAATGTTGCCGCAAAATAACCGCAATGATATCCGCAAAAATAACCGCAATAATATCCGCAAAAATAACCGCAATAATATCCGCAAAAATAACCGCAATGATATCCGCAAAAATAACCGCAAAAATTACCGCAAAATAACCGCAATGATATCCGCAAAAATAACCGCAAATATCACCGCAAAATAACCGCAATGATATCCGCAAAAATAACCGCAATGATATCCGCAAAAATAACCGCAATAATATCCGCAAAATTAACCGCAAATATTACAGCAAAATAACCGCAATGATATCCGCAAAAATAACCGCAATAATATCCGCAAAAATAACCGCAATGATATCCGCAAAAATAACCGCAAATATCACCGCAAAATAACCGCAATGATATCCGCAAAAATAACCGCAAATATCACCGCAAAATAACCGCAATAATATCCGCAAAATTAACCGCAAATATTACAGCAAAATAACCGAAATGATATCCGCAAAAATAACCGCAATAATATCCGCAAAAATAACCGCAAATGTTACCGCAAAATAACCGCAATGATGTCCGAAAAAATAACCGCAATTATATCCGCAAAAATAACCGCAAATATTACAGCAAAATAACCGCAATGATATCCGCAAAAATAACCGCAATAATATCCGCAAAAATAACCGCAATGATATCCGCAAAAATAACCGCAAATATTACCGCAAAATAACCGCAATGATATCCGCAAAAATAACCGCAAATATCACCGCAAAATAACCGCAATGATATCCGCAAAAATAACCGCAAATATTACAGCAAAATAACCGCATCAATATCCGCAAAAATAACCGCAAATATTACCGCAAAATAACCGCAATGATATCCGCAAAAATAACCGCAATAATATCCGCAAAAATAACCGCAAATGTTACCGCAAAATAACCGCAATGATATCCGCAAAAATATTCGCAATAATATCCGCAAAAATAACCGCAATAATATCCGCAAAAATAACCGCAATGATATCCGCTAAAATAACCGCAAATATCACCGCAAAATAACCGCAATGATATCCGCAAAAATAACCGCAATAATATCCGCAAAAATAACCGCAAATATTACCGCAAATTAACCGCAATGATATCCGCAAAAATAACCGCAAATATCACCGCAAAATAACCGCAATGATATCCGCAAAAATAACCGCAAATATCACCGCAAAATAACCGCAATGATATCCGCAAAAATAACCGCAATAATATCCGCAAAAATAACCGCAAATATTACCGCATAATAACCGCAATGATATCCGCAAAAATAACCGCAATGATATCTGCAAAAATAACCGCCAATATCACCGCAAAATAACCGCAATGATATCCGCAAAAATAACCGCAAATATTACCGCAAAATAACCGCAATGATATCCGCAAAAATAACCGCAAATATCACCGCAAAATAACCGCAATGATATCCGCAAAATTAACCGCAAATATTACCGCAAAATAACCGCAATGATATCCGCAAAAATAACCGCAAATATCACTGCAAAATAACCGCAATGATATCCGCAAAAATAACCGCAAATATAACCGCAAAATAACCGCAATGATATCCGAATTTTATATTTTTTTGCGTTCAGTTATTTGCGTATATCATTGCGGTTATTTTGCGGTGATATTTGCGGTCATTTTTGCGGATATCATTGCGGTTATTTTGCGGTGATATTTGCGGTTATTTTTGCGGATATCATTGCGGTTATTTAGCGGTAATATTTGCGGTTATTTTTGCGGATATTATTGCGGTTATTTTTGCGGATATCATTGCGGTTATTTTGCGGTGATATTTGCGGCTATTTCTGCGGATATCATTGCGGTTATTTTGCGGTAATATTTGCGGTTATTTTTGCGGATATCATTGCGGTTATTTTTGCGGATATCATTGCGGTTATTTTGCGGTAACATTTGCGGTTATTTTTGCGGATATTATAGCGGTTATTTTTGCGGATATCATTGCGGTTATTTTGCTGTAATATTTGCGGTTAATTTTGCGGATATTATTGCGGTTATTTTTGCGGATATCATTGCGGTTATTTTTGCGGATATCAATGCGGTTATTTTTGCGGATATTATTGCGGATATTTTTGCGGATATTATTGCGGTTATTTTTGCGGATACCATTGCGGTTATTTTGCGGTAACATTTGCGGTTATTTTTGCGGATATTATTGCGGTTATTTTTGCGGATATCATTGCGGTTATTTTGCGGTAATATTTGCGGTTATTTTTGCGGATATTATTGCGGTTATTTTGCTGTAATATTTGCGGTTAATTTTGCGGATATTATTGCGGTTATTTTGGCGGATATCATTGCGGTTATTTTTGCGGATATCATTGCGGTTATTTTGCGGTGATATTTGCGGTTATTTTTGCGGATATCATTGCGGTTATTTTGCGGTAATATTAGCGGTTATTTTTGCGGATATCATTGCGGTTATTTTTGCGGATATTATTGCGGTTATTTATGCGGATATTATTGCGGTTTTTTTTGCGGATATCATTGCGGTTATTTTGCGGTAACATTTGCGGTTATTTTTGCGGTTATTTTTGCGGATATCATTGCGGTTATATTGCGGTAATATTTGCGGTTACTTTTGCGGATATTATTGCGGTTATTTTGCTGTAATATTTGCGGTTAATTTGGCGGATATCATTGCGGTTATTTTTGCGGATATCATTGCGGTTATTTTGCGGTGATATTTGCGGTTATTTTTGCGGATATCATTGCGGTTATTTTGCGGTGATATTTGCGGTTATTTTTGCGGATATCATTGCGGTTATTTTGCTGTAATATTTGCGGTTATTTTTGCGGAAATTATTGCGGTTATTTTTGCGGATATCATTGCGGTTATTTTGCGGTAACAATTGCGGTTATTTTTGCGGATATTATAGCGGTTATTTTTGCGGATATCATTGCGGTTATTTTGCTGTTATATTTGCGGTTAATTTTGCGGATATTATTGCGGTTATTTTTGCGGATATCATTGCGGTTATTTTTGCGGATATCATTGCGGTTATTTTGCGGTGATATTTGCGGTTATTTTTGCGGATATCATTGCGGTTATTTTGCGGTAATATTTGCGGTTATTTTTGCGGATATCATTGCGGTTATTTTTGCGGATATTATTGCGGTTATTTTTGCGGATATCATTGCGGTTATTTTGTTGTAATATTTGCGGTTATTTTTGCGGATATTATTGCGGTTATTTTTGCGGATATCATTGCGGTTATTTTGCGGTAACATTTGCGGTTATTTTTGCGGTTATTTTTGCGGATATCATTGCGGTTATATTGCGGTAATATTTGCGGTTACTTTTGCGGATATTATTGCGGTTATTTTGCTGTAATATTTGCGGTTATTTTGGCGGATATCATTGCGGTTATTTTTGCGGATATCATTGCGGTTATTTTGCGGTGATATTTGCGGTTATTTTTGCGGATATCATTGCGGTTATTTTGCGGTGATATTTGCGGTTATTTTTGCGGATATCATTGCGGTTATTTTGCTGTAATATTTGCGGTTATTTTTGCGGAAATTATTGCGGTTATTTTTGCGTATATCATTGCGGTTATTTTGCGGTAACAATTGCGGTTATTTTTGCGGATATCATTGCGGTTATTTTGCTGTAATATTTGCGGTTAATTTTGCGGATATTATTGCGGCTATTTTTGCGGATATCATTGCGGTTATTTTTGCGGATATCATTGCGGTTATTTTGCGGTGATATTTGCGGTTATTTTTGCGGATATCATTGCGGTTATTTTGCGGTAATATTTGCGGTTATTTTTGCGGATATCATTGCGGTTATTTTTGCGGATATTATTGCGGTTATTTTTGCGGATATCATTGCGGTTATTTTGTTGTAATATTTGCGGTTATTTTTGCGGATATTATTGCGGTTATTTTTGCGGATATTATTGCGGTTATTTTTGCGGATATCATTGCGGTTATTTTGCTGTAATATTTGCGGTTATTTTTGCGGATATTATTGCGGTTATTTTTGCGGATATCATTGCGGTTATTATGCGGTAATATTTGCGGTTATTTTTGCGGATATTATTGCGGTTATTATGCTGTAATATTTGCGGTTAATTTTGCGGATATCATTGCGGTTATTTTTGCGGATATTATTGCGGTTATTTTTGCGGATATCATTGCGGTTATTTTGCTGTAATATTTGCGGTTAATTTTGCGGATATTATTGCGGTTATTTTTGCGGATATCATTGCGGTTATTTTGCTGTAATATTTGCGGTTAATTTTGCGGATATTATTGCGGTTATTTTTGCGGATATCATTGCGGTTATTTTTGCGGATATCATTGCGGTTATTTTGTGGTGATATTTGCGGTTATTTTTGCGGATATCATTGCGGTTATTTTGCGGTAATATTTGCGGTTATTTTTGCGGATATCATTGCGGTTATTTTTGCGGATATTATTGCGGTTATTTTTGCGGATATCATTGCGGTTATTTATCGGTGATATTTGCGGTTATTTTTGCGGATATCATTGCGGTTATTTTGCGGTAATATTTGCGGTTATTTTTGCGGATATTATTGCGGTTATTTTTGCGGATATCATTGCGGTTATTTTAAGTGATATTTGCGGTTATTTTTGCGGATATCATTGCGGTTGTTTTGCGGTAATATTAGCGGTTATTTTTGCGGATATCATTGCGGTTGTTTTTGCGGATATTGATGCGGTTATTTATGCGGATATTATTGCGGTTATTTTTGCGGATATCATTGCGGTTATTTTGCGGTAACATTTGCGGTTATTTTTGCGGTTATTTTTGCGGATATCATTGCGGTTATATTGCGGTAATATTTGCGGTTACTTTTGCGGATATTATTGCGGTTATTTTGCTGTAATATTTGCGGTTAATTTGGCGGATATCATTGCGGTTATTTTTGCGGATATTATTGCGGTTATTTTTGCGGATATCATTGCGGTTATTTTGCGGTGATATTTGCGGTTATTTTTGCGGATATCATTGCGGTTATTTTTGCGGATATTATTGCGGTTATTTTTGCGGATATTATTGCGGTTATTTTTGCGGATATCATTGCGGTTATTTTGCGGTAACATTTGCGGTTATTTTTGCGGATATTATTGCGGTTATTTTTGCTGATATCATTGCGGTTATTTAGCGGTAATATTTGCGGTTATTTTTGCGGATATTAATGCGGTTATTTTGCTGTAATATTTGCGGTTAATTTTGCGGATATCATTGCGGTTATTTTTGCTGATATTATTGCGGTTATTTTTGCGGATATCATAGCGGTTATTTTGCGGTGGTATTGGCGGTGATATTTGCGGTTATTTTTGCGGATATCATTGCGGTTATTTTGCGGTAATATTTGCGGTTATTTTTGCGGATTTTATTGCGGTTATTTTTGCGGATATCATTGCGGTTATTTTGCTGTAATATTTGCGGTTAATTTTGCGGATATTATTGCGGTTATTTTGCGGTAATATTTGCGGTTATTTTTGCGGATATCATTGCGGTTATTTTTGCGGATATTATTGCGGTTATTTTTGCGGATATCATTGCGGTTATTTATCGGTGATATTTGCGGTTATTTTTGCGGATATCATTGCGGTTATTTTGCGGTAATATTTGCGGTTATTTTTGCGGATATTATTGCGGTTATTTTTGCGGATATCATTGCGGTTATTTTAAGTGATATTTGCGGTTATTTTTGCGGATATCATTGCGGTTGTTTTGCGGTAATATTTGCGGTTATTTTTGCGGATATCATTGCGGTTATTTTTGCGGATATTATTGCGGTTATTTTTGCGGATATCATTGCGGTTATTTTGCTGTTATATTTGCGGTTAATTTTGCGGATATTATTGCGGTTATTTTGGCGGATATCATTGCGGTTATTTTTGCGGATATCATTGCGGTTATTTTGCGGTGATATTTGCGGTTATTTTTGCGGATATCATTGCGGTTATTTTGCGGTAACATTTGCGGTTATTTTTGCGGATATTATTGCGGTTATTTTTGCGGATATCATTGCGGTTATTTAGCGGTAATATTTGCGGTTATTTTTGCGGATATTAATGCGGTTATTTTGCTGTAATATTTGCGGTTAATTTTGCGGATATCATTGCGGTTATTTTGTGGTGATATTTGCGGTTATTTTTGCGGATATCATTGCGGTTATTTTGCGGTAATATTTGCGGTTATTTTTGCGGATATCATTGCGGTTATTTTTGCGGATATTATTGCGGTTATTTTTGCGGATATCATTGCGGTTATTTATCGGTGATATTTGCGGTTATTTTTGCGGATATCATTGCGGTTATTTTGCGGTAATATTTGCGGTTATTTTTGCGGATATTATTGCGGTTATTTTTGCGGATATCATTGCGGTTATTTTAAGTGATATTTGCGGTTATTTTTGCGGATATCATTGCGGTTGTTTTGCGGTAATATTTGCGGTTATTTTTGCGGATATCATTGCGGTTATTTTTGCGGATATTATTGCGGTTATTTTTGCGGATATCATTGCGGTTATTTTGCTGTTATATTTGCGGTTAATTTTGCGGATATTATTGCGGTTATTTTGGCGGATATCATTGCGGTTATTTTTGCGGATATCATTGCGGTTATTTTGCGGTGATATTTGCGGTTATTTTTGCGGATATCATTGCGGTTATTTTGCGGTAATATTAGCGGTTATTTTTGCGGATATCATTGCGGTTGTTTTTGCGGATATTATTGCGGTTATTTATGCGGATATTATTGCGGTTATTTTTGCGGATATCATTGCGGTTATTTTGCGGTAACATTTGCGGTTATTTTTGCGGTTATTTTTGCGGATATCATTGCGGTTATATTGCGGTAATATTTGCGGTTACTTTTGCGGATATTATTGCGGTTATTTTGCTGTAATATTTGCGGTTAATTTGGCGGATATCATTGCGGTTATTTTTGCGGATATTATTGCGGTTATTTTTGCGGATATCATTGCGGTTATTTTGCGGTGATATTTGCGGTTATTTTTGCGGATATCATTGCGGTTATTTTTGCTGATATTATTGCGGTTATTTTTGCGGATATTATTGCGGTTATTTTTGCGGATATCATTGCGGTTATTTTGCGGTAACATTTGCGGTTATTTTTGCGGATATTATTGCGGTTATTTTTGCGGATATCATTGCGGTTATTTAGCGGTAATATTTGCGGTTATTTTTGCGGATATTAATGCGGTTATTTTGCTGTAATATTTGCGGTTAATTTTGCGGATATCATTGCGGTTATTTTTGCTGATATTATTGCGGTAATTTTTGCGGATATCATAGCGGTTATTTTGCGGTGGTATTGGCGGTGATATTTGCGGTTATTTTTGCGGATATCATTGCGGTTATTTTGCGGTAATATTTGCGGTTATTTTTGCGGATATTATTGCGGTTATTTTTGCGGATATCATTGCGGTTATTTTGCGGTGATATTTGCGGTTATTTTTGCGGATATCATTGCGGTTATTTTGCTGTAATAATTGCGGTTATTTTTGCGGATATTATTGCGGTTATTTTTGCGGATATCATTGCGGTTATTTTGCGGTAACATTTGCGGTTATTTTTGCGGATATTATTGCGGATATTTTTGCGGATATCATTGCGGTTATTTTGCTGTAATTTTTGCGGTTAATTTTGCGGATATTATTGCGGTTAATTAGCGGTGATATTTGCGGTTATTTTTGCGGATATCATTGCGGTTATTTTGCGGTGATATTTGCGGTTATTTTTGCGGATATCATTGCGGTTATTTTGCGGTAATATTTGCGGTTATTTTTGCGGATATTATTGCGGTTATTTTTGCGGATATCATAGCGGTTATTTTGCGGTGGTATTGGCGGTGATATTTGCGGTTATTTTTGCGGATATCATTGCGGTTATTTTGCGGTAATATTTGCGGTTATTTTTGCGGATTTTATTGCGGTTATTTTTGCGGATATCATTGCGGTTATTTTGCTGTAATATTTGCGGTTAATTTTGCGGATATTATTGCGGTTATTTTGCGGTAATATTTGCGGTTATTTTTGCGGATATCATTGCGGTTATTTTTGCGGATATTATTGCGGTTATTTTTGCGGATATCATTGCGGTTATTTATCGGTGATATTTGCGGTTATTTTTGCGGATATCATTGCGGTTATTTTGCGGTAATATTTGCGGTTATTTTTGCGGATATTATTGCGGTTATTTTTGCGGATATCATTGCGGTTATTTTAAGTGATATTTGCGGTTATTTTTGCGGATATCATTGCGGTTGTTTTGCGGTAATATTTGCGGTTATTTTTGCGGATATCATTGCGGTTATTTTTGCGGATATTATTGCGGTTATTTTTGCGGATATCATTGCGGTTATTTTGCTGTTATATTTGCGGTTAATTTTGCGGATATTATTGCGGTTATTTTGGCGGATATCATTGCGGTTATTTTTGCGGATATCATTGCGGTTATTTTGCGGTGATATTTGCGGTTATTTTTGCGGATATCATTGCGGTTATTTTGCGGTAACATTTGCGGTTATTTTTGCGGATATTATTGCGGTTATTTTTGCGGATATCATTGCGGTTATTTAGCGGTAATATTTGCGGTTATTTTTGCGGATATTAATGCGGTTATTTTGCTGTAATATTTGCGGTTAATTTTGCGGATATCATTGCGGTTATTTTGTGGTGATATTTGCGGTTATTTTTGCGGATATCATTGCGGTTATTTTGCGGTAATATTTGCGGTTATTTTTGCGGATATCATTGCGGTTATTTTTGCGGATATTATTGCGGTTATTTTTGCGGATATCATTGCGGTTATTTATCGGTGATATTTGCGGTTATTTTTGCGGATATCATTGCGGTTATTTTGCGGTAATATTTGCGGTTATTTTTGCGGATATTATTGCGGTTATTTTTGCGGATATCATTGCGGTTATTTTAAGTGATATTTGCGGTTATTTTTGCGGATATCATTGCGGTTGTTTTGCGGTAATATTTGCGGTTATTTTTGCGGATATCATTGCGGTTATTTTTGCGGATATTATTGCGGTTATTTTTGCGGATATCATTGCGGTTATTTTGCTGTTATATTTGCGGTTAATTTTGCGGATATTATTGCGGTTATTTTGGCGGATATCATTGCGGTTATTTTTGCGGATATCATTGCGGTTATTTTGCGGTGATATTTGCGGTTATTTTTGCGGATATCATTGCGGTTATTTTGCGGTAATATTAGCGGTTATTTTTGCGGATATCATTGCGGTTGTTTTTGCGGATATTATTGCGGTTATTTATGCGGATATTATTGCGGTTATTTTTGCGGATATCATTGCGGTTATTTTGCGGTAACATTTGCGGTTATTTTTGCGGTTATTTTTGCGGATATCATTGCGGTTATATTGCGGTAATATTTGCGGTTACTTTTGCGGATATTATTGCGGTTATTTTGCTGTAATATTTGCGGTTAATTTGGCGGATATCATTGCGGTTATTTTTGCGGATATTATTGCGGTTATTTTTGCGGATATCATTGCGGTTATTTTGCGGTGATATTTGCGGTTATTTTTGCGGATATCATTGCGGTTATTTTTGCGGATATTATTGCGGTTATTTTTGCGGATATTATTGCGGTTATTTTTGCGGATATCATTGCGGTTATTTTGCGGTAACATTTGCGGTTATTTTTGCGGATATTATTGCGGTTATTTTTGCGGATATCATTGCGGTTATTTAGCGGTAATATTTGCGGTTATTTTTGCGGATATTAATGCGGTTATTTTGCTGTAATATTTGCGGTTAATTTTGCGGATATCATTGCGGTTATTTTTGCTGATATTATTGCGGTAATTTTTGCGGATATCATAGCGGTTATTTTGCGGTGGTATTGGCGGTGATATTTGCGGTTATTTTTGCGGATATCATTGCGGTTATTTTGCGGTAATATTTGCGGTTATTTTTGCGGATATTATTGCGGTTATTTTTGCGGATATCATTGCGGTTATTTTGCGGTGATATTTGCGGTTATTTTTGCGGATATCATTGCGGTTATTTTGCTGTAATAATTGCGGTTATTTTTGCGGATATTATTGCGGTTATTTTTGCGGATATCATTGCGGTTATTTTGCGGTAACATTTGCGGTTATTTTTGCGGATATTATTGCGGATATTTTTGCGGATATCATTGCGGTTATTTTGCTGTAATTTTTGCGGTTAATTTTGCGGATATTATTGCGGTTAATTAGCGGTGATATTTGCGGTTATTTTTGCGGATATCATTGCGGTTATTTTGCGGTGATATTTGCGGTTATTTTTGCGGATATCATTGCGGTTATTTTGCGGTAATATTTGCGGTTATTTTTGCGGATATTATTGCGGTTATTTTTGCGGATATTTTTGCGGTTATTTTTGCGGATATTATTGCGGTTATTTTTACGGATATCATTGCGGTTATTTTGCGGTAACATTTGCGGTTATTTTTGCGGATATTATTGCGGTTATTTTTACGGATATCATTGCGGTTATTTTGCTGTAATATTTGCGGTTAATTTTGCGGATATTAGTGCGGTTATTTTGCGGTAATATTTGCGGTTATTTTTGCGGATATCATTGCGGTTATTTTGCTGTAATAATTGCTGTTATTTTTGCGGATATTATTGCGGTTATTTTTGCGGATATCATTGCGGTTATTTTGCGGTAACATTTGCGGTTATTTTTGCGGATATAATTGCGGTTATTTTTGCGGATATCATTGCGGTTATTTTGCTGTAATATTTGCGGTTAATTTTGCGGATATTATTGCGGTTATTTTGCGGTGATATTTGCGGTTATTTTTGCGGATATCATTGCGGTTATTTTGCGGTGATATTTGCTGTTATTTTTGCGGATATCATTGCGGTTATTTTTGCGGATATTATTGCGGTTATTTTTGCGGATATCATTGCGGTTATTTTGCTGTAATATTTGCGGTTATTTTTGCGGATATCATTGCGGTTATTTTTGCGGATATCATTGCGGTTATTTTTGCGGATATCATTGCGGTTATTTTTGCGGATATTATTGCGGTTATTTTGCTGTAATATTTGCGGTTAATTTTGCGGATATTAATGCGGATATTTTTGCGGATATCATTGCGGTTATTTTTGCGGATATCATTGCTTTTATTTTGCAGTAGTATTTGCGGTTAATTTTGCGGATATTATTGCGGTTATTTTTGCGGTTATCATTGAGGTTATTTTTGCGGATATCATTGCGGTTATTTTGCGGTGATATTTGCGGTTATTTTTGCTGATATCATGGCGGTTATTTTGCGGTAACATTTGCGGTTATTTTTGCGGATATTATTGCGGTTATTTTTGCGGATATCATGGCGGTTATTTTGCGTTAACATTTGCGGTTATTTTTGCGGAAACTATTGCGGATATTTTGCGGTAATATTTGCGGTTATTTTTGCGGATATCATTGCGGTTATTTTTGCGGATATTATTGCGGATATTTTTGCGGATATCATTGCGGTTATTTTGCGGTGATATTTGCGGTTATTTTTGCGGATATTATTGCGGTTATTTTTGCGGATATTATTGCGGTTATTTTTGCGGATATCATTGCGGTTATTTTGCTGTAATATTTGCGGTTAATTTTGCGGATATTATTGCGGTTATTTTTGCGGATATCATTGCGGTTATTTTTGCGGATATCATTGCGGTTATTTTGCGGTAATATTTGCGGTTATTTTTGCGGATATCATTGCGGTTATTTTTGCGGATATTATTGCGGATATTTTTGCGGATATCATTGCGGTTATTTTGCGGTGATATTTGCGGTTATTTTTGCGGATATTATTGCGGTTATTTTTGCGGATATTATTGCGGTTATTTTTGCGGATATCATTGCGGTTATTTTGCGGTAACATTAGCGGTTTATTTTGCGGAAATTATTGCGGTTATTTTGCGGCAATATTTGCGGTTATTTTTGCGGATATCATTGCGGTTATTTTTGCGGATATTATTGCGGTTATTTTTGCGGATATCATTGCGGTTATTTTGCGGTGATATTTGCGGTTATTTTTGCGGATATCATTGCGGTTATTTTGCGGTGATATTTGCGGTTATTTTTGCGGATATCATTGCGGTTATTTTGCGGTAATGTTTGCGGTTATTTTTGCGGATATCATTGCGGTTATTTTTGCGGTGATATTTGCGGTTATTTTTGCGGATATCATTGCGGTTATTTTGCTGTAATATTTGCGGTTAATTTTGCGGATATTATTGCGGATGTTTTTGCGGATATCATTGCGGTTATTTTTGCGGATATCATTGCGGTTATTTTGCGGTGATATTTGCGGTTATTTTTGCGGATATCATTGCGGTTATTTTGCGGTAATATTTGCGGTTATTTTTGCGGATATCATTGCGGTTATTTTTGCGGATATTATTGCGGTTATTTTTGCGGATATTATTGCGGTTATTTTTGCGGATATCATTGCGGTTATTTTGCGGTAACATTTGCGGTTATTTTTGCGGATATTATTGCGGTTATTTTTGCGGATATCATTGCGGTTATTTTGCGGTAATATTTGCGGTTATTTTTGCGGATATTATTGCGGTTATTTTGCTGTAATATTTGCGGTTAATTTGGCGGATATCATTGCGGTTATTTTTGCGGATATTATTGCGGTTATTTTTGCGCATATCATTGCGGTTATTTTGCGGTGATATTTGCGGTTATTTTTGCGGATATCATTGCGGTTATTTTGCGGTAATATTTGCGGTTATTTTTGCGGATATTATTGCGGTTATTTTTGCGGATATCATTGCGGTTATTTTGCGGTGATATTTGCGGTCATTTTTGCGGATATTATTGCGGTTATTTTTGCGGATATCATTGCGGTTATTTAGCGGTAATATTTGCGGTTATTTTTGCGGATATTAATGCGGTTATTTTGCTGTAATATTTGCGGTTAATTTTGCGGATATCATTGCGGTTATTTTTGCTGATATTATTGCGGTTATTTTTGCGGATATCATAGCGGTTATTTTGCGGTGGTATTGGCGGTGATATTTGCGGTTATTTTTGCGGATATCATTGCGGTTATTTTGCGGTAATATTTGCGGTTATTTTTGCGGATATTATTGCGGTTATTTTTGCGGATATCATTGCGGTTATTTTGCTGTAATATTTGCGGTTAATTTTGCGGATATTATTGCGGTTATTTTTGCGGATATCATTGCGGTTATTTTGCTGTAATATTTGCGGTTAATTTTGCGGATATTATTGCGGTTATTTTTGCGGATATCATTGCGGTTATTTTTGCGGATATCATTGCGGTTATTTTGTGGTGATATTTGCGGTTATTTTTGCGGATATCATTGCGGTTATTTTGCGGTAATATTTGCGGTTATTTTTGCGGATATCATTGCGGTTATTTTTGCGGATATTATTGCGGTTATTTTTGCGGATATCATTGCGGTTATTTATCGGTGATATTTGCGGTTATTTTTGCGGATATCATTGCGGTTATTTTGCGGTAATATTTGCGGTTATTTTTGCGGATATTATTGCGGTTATTTTTGCGGATATCATTGCGGTTATTTTAAGTGATATTTGCGGTTATTTTTGCGGATATCATTGCGGTTGTTTTGCGGTAATATTTGCGGTTATTTTTGCGGATATCATTGCGGTTATTTTTGCGGATATTATTGCGGTTATTTTTGCGGATATCATTGCGGTTATTTTGCTGTTATATTTGCGGTTAATTTTGCGGATATTATTGCGGTTATTTTGGCGGATATCATTGCGGTTATTTTTGCGGATATCATTGCGGTTATTTTGCGGTGATATTTGCGGTTATTTTTGCGGATATCATTGCGGTTATTTTGCGGTAATATTAGCGGTTATTTTTGCGGATATCATTGCGGTTGTTTTTGCGGATATTATTGCGGTTATTTATGCGGATATTATTGCGGTTATTTTTGCGGATATCATTGCGGTTATTTTGCGGTAACATTTGCGGTTATTTTTGCGGTTATTTTTGCGGATATCATTGCGGTTATATTGCGGTAATATTTGCGGTTACTTTTGCGGATATTATTGCGGTTATTTTGCTGTAATATTTGCGGTTAATTTGGCGGATATCATTGCGGTTATTTTTGCGGATATTATTGCGGTTATTTTTGCGGATATCATTGCGGTTATTTTGCGGTGATATTTGCGGTTATTTTTGCGGATATCATTGCGGTTATTTTTGCGGATATTATTGCGGTTATTTTTGCGGATATTATTGCGGTTATTTTTGCGGATATCATTGCGGTTATTTTGCGGTGATATTTGCGGTTATTTTTGCGGATATTATTGCGGTTATTTTTGCGGATATCATTGCGGTTATTTAGCGGTAATATTTGCGGTTATTTTTGCGGATATTAATGCGGTTATTTTGCTGTAATATTTGCGGTTAATTTTGCGGATATCATTGCGGTTATTTTTGCTGATATTATTGCGGTTATTTTTGCGGATATCATAGCGGTTATTTTGCGGTGGTATTGGCGGTGATATT
The DNA here is from genome assembly GCA_958496175.1 of Sisyra terminalis. Lineage (NCBI taxonomy): Eukaryota > Metazoa > Arthropoda > Insecta > Neuroptera > Sisyridae > Sisyra > Sisyra terminalis. The sequence goes on along the minus strand of OY292279.1, from coordinate 280,784 downwards.
TGCGGTTATTTTTGCGGATATCATTGCGGTTATTTTGCGGTAATATTTGCGGTTATTTTTGCGGATATTATTGCGGTTATTTTTGCGGATATCATTGCGGTTATTTTGCTGTAATATTTGCGGTTAATTTTGCGGATATTATTGCGGTTATTTTTGCGGATATCATTGCGGTTATTTTGCTGTAATATTTGCGGTTAATTTTGCGGATATTATTGCGGTTATTTTTGCGGATATCATTGCGGTTATTTTTGCGGATATCATTGCGGTTATTTTGTGGTGATATTTGCGGTTATTTTTGCGGATATCATTGCGGTTATTTTGCGGTAATATTTGCGGTTATTTTTGCGGATATCATTGCGGTTATTTTTGCGGATATTATTGCGGTTATTTTTGCGGATATCATTGCGGTTATTTATCGGTGATATTTGCGGTTATTTTTGCTGATATCATTGCGGTTATTTTGCGGTAATATTTGCGGTTATTTTTGCGGATATTATTGCGGTTATTTTTGCAGATATCATTGCGGTTATTTTAAGTGATATTTGCGGTTATTTTTGCGGATATCATTGCGGTTGTTTTGCGGTAATATTTGCGGTTATTTTTGCGGATATCATTGCGGTTATTTTTGCGGATATTATTGCGGTTATTTTTGCGGATATCATTGCGGTTATTTTGCTGTTATATTTGCGGTTAATTTTGCGGATATTATTGCGGTTATTTTGGCGGATATCATTGCGGTTATTTTTGCGGATATCATTGCGGTTATTTTGCGGTGATATTTGCGGTTATTTTTGCGGATATCATTGCGGTTATTTTGCGGTAATATTAGCGGTTATTTTTGCGGATATCATTGCGGTTGTTTTTGCGGATATTATTGCGGTTATTTATGCGGATATTATTGCGGTTATTTTTGCGGATATCATTGCGGTTATTTTGCGGTAACATTTGCGGTTATTTTTGCGGTTATTTTTGCGGATATCATTGCGGTTATATTGCGGTAATATTTGCGGTTACTTTTGCGGATATTATTGCGGTTATTTTGCTGTAATATTTGCGGTTAATTTGGCGGATATCATTGCGGTTATTTTTGCGGATATTATTGCGGTTATTTTTGCGGATATCATTGCGGTTATTTTGCGGTGATATTTGCGGTTATTTTTGCGGATATCATTGCGGTTATTTTTGCGGATATTATTGCGGTTATTTTTGCGGATATTATTGCGGTTATTTTTGCGGATATCATTGCGGTTATTTTGCGGTAACATTTGCGGTTATTTTTGCGGATATTATTGCGGTTATTTTTGCGGATATCATTGCGGTTATTTAGCGGTAATATTTGCGGTTATTTTTGCGGATATTAATGCGGTTATTTTGCTGTAATATTTGCGGTTAATTTTGCGGATATCATTGCGGTTATTTTTGCTGATATTATTGCGGTTATTTTTGCGGATATCATAGCGGTTATTTTGCGGTGGTATTGGCGGTGATATTTGCGGTTATTTTTGCGGATATCATTGCGGTTATTTTGCGGTAATATTTGCGGTTATTTTTGCGGATATTATTGCGGTTATTTTTGCGGATATCATTGCGGTTATTTTGCGGTGATATTTGCGGTTATTTTTGCGGATATCATTGCGGTTATTTTGCTGTAATAATTGCGGTTATTTTTGCGGATATTATTGCGGTTATTTTTGCGGATATCATTGCGGTTATTTTGCGGTAACATTTGCGGTTATTTTTGCGGATATTATTGCGGATATTTTTGCGGATATCATTGCGGTTATTTTGCTGTAATTTTTGCGGTTAATTTTGCGGATATTATTGCGGTTAATTAGCGGTGATATTTGCGGTTATTTTTGCGGATATCATTGCGGTTATTTTGCGGTGATATTTGCGGTTATTTTTGCGGATATCATTGCGGTTATTTTGCGGTAATATTTGCGGTTATTTTTGCGGATATCATTGCGGTTATTTTTGCGGATATTTTTGCGGTTATTTTTGCGGATATTATTGCGGTTATTTTTACGGATATCATTGCGGTTATTTTGCGGTAACATTTGCGGTTATTTTTGCGGATATTATTGCGGTTATTTTTACGGATATCATTGCGGTTATTTTGCTGTAATATTTGCGGTTAATTTTGCGGATATTATTGCGGTTATTTTTGCGGATATCATTGCGGTTATTTTGCTGTAATATTTGCGGTTATTTTTGCGGATATTATTGCGGTTATTTTTGCGGATATCATTGCGGATATTTTGCTGTAATATTTGCGGTTAATTTTGCGGATATTGTTGCGGTTATTTTTGCGGATATCATTGCGGTTATTTTTGCGGATATCATTGCGGTTATTTTGCGGTGATATTTGCGGTTATTTATGCGGATATCATTGCGGTTATTTTGCGGTAATATTTGCGGTTATTTTTGCGAATATCATTGCGGTTATTTTAGCGGATATTATTGCGGTTATTTTTGCGGATATTATTGCGGTTATTTTTGCGGATATCATTGCGGTTATTTTGCGGTAACACTTGCGGTTATTTTTGCGGATATCATTGCGGTTATTTTGCTGTAATATTTGCGGTTATTTTTGCGGATATCATTGCGGTTATTTTTGCGGATATCATTGCGGTTATTTTTGCGGATATCATTGCGGTTATTTTTGCGGATATTATTGCGGTTATTTTGCTGTAATATTTGCGGTTAATTTTGCGGATATTAATGCGGATATTTTTGCGGATATCATTGCGGTTATTTTTGCGGATATCATTGCTTTTATTTTGCAGTAATATTTGCGGTTAATTTTGCGGATATTATTGCGGTTATTTTTGCGGTTATCATTGCGGTTATTTTTGCGGATATCATTGCGGTTATTTTGCGGTGATATTTGCGGTTATTTTTGCTGATATCATGGCGGTTATTTTGCGGTAACATTTGCGGTTATTTTTGCGGATATTATTGCGGTTATTTTTGCGGATATCATGGCGGTTATTTTGCGTTAACATTTGCGGTTATTTTTGCGGAAACTATTGCGGATATTTTGCGGTAATATTTGCGGTTATTTTTGCGGATATCATTGCGGTTATTTTTGCGGATATTATTGCGGATATTTTTGCGGATATCATTGCGGTTATTTTGCGGTGATATTTGCGGTTATTTTTGCGGATATTATTGCGGTTATTTTTGCGGATATTATTGCGGTTATTTTTGCGGATATCATTGCGGTTATTTTGCTGTAATATTTGCGGTTAATTTTGCGGATATTATTGCGGTTATTTTTGCGGATATCATTGCGGTTATTTTTGCGGATATCATTGCGGTTATTTTGCGGTAATATTTGCGGTTATTTTTGCGGATATCATTGCGGTTATTTTTGCGGATATTATTGCGGATATTTTTGCGGATATCATTGCGGTTATTTTGCGGTGATATTTGCGGTTATTTTTGCGGATATTATTGCGGTTATTTTTGCGGATATTATTGCGGTTATTTTTGCGGATATCATTGCGGTTATTTTGCGGTAACATTAGCGGTTTATTTTGCGGAAATTATTGCGGTTATTTTGCGGCAATATTTGCGGTTATTTTTGCGGATATCATTGCGGTTATTTTTGCGGATATTATTGCGGTTATTTTTGCGGATATCATTGCGGTTATTTTGCGGTGATATTTGCGGTTATTTTTGCGGATATCATTGCGGTTATTTTGCGGTGATATTTGCGGTTATTTTTGCGGATATCATTGCGGTTATTTTGCGGTAATGTTTGCGGTTATTTTTGCGGATATCATTGCGGTTATTTTTGCGGTGATATTTGCGGTTATTTTTGCGGATATCATTGCGGTTATTTTGCTGTAATATTTGCGGTTAATTTTGCGGATATTATTGCGGATGTTTTTGCGGATATCATTGCGGTTATTTTTGCGGATATCATTGCGGTTATTTTGCGGTGATATTTGCGGTTATTTTTGCGGATATCATTGCGGTTATTTTGCGGTAATATTTGCGGTTATTTTTGCGGATATCATTGCGGTTATTTTTGCGGATATTATTGCGGTTATTTTTGCGGATATTATTGCGGTTATTTTTGCGGATATCATTGCGGTTATTTTGCGGTAACATTTGCGGTTATTTTTGCGGATATTATTGCGGTTATTTTTGCGGATATCATTGCGGTTATTTTGCGGTAATATTTGCGGTTATTTTTGCGGATATTATTGCGGTTATTTTGCTGTAATATTTGCGGTTAATTTGGCGGATATCATTGCGGTTATTTTTGCGGATATTATTGCGGTTATTTTTGCGCATATCATTGCGGTTATTTTGCGGTGATATTTGCGGTTATTTTTGCGGATATCATTGCGGTTATTTTGCGGTAATATTTGCGGTTATTTTTGCGGATATTATTGCGGTTATTTTTGCGGATATCATTGCGGTTATTTTGCGGTGATATTTGCGGTTATTTTTGCGGATATTATTGCGGTTATTTTTGCGGATATCATTGCGGTTATTTTGCTGTAATATTTGCGGTTAATTTTGCGGATATTATTGCGGTGATATTTGCGGTTATTTTTGCGGATATCATTGCGGTTATTTTGCGGTGATATTTGCGGTTATTTTTGCGGATATCATTGCGGTTATTTTTGCGGATATTATTGCGGTTATTTTTGCGGATATTATTGCGGTTATTTTTGCGGATATCATTGCGGTTATTTTGCGGTAACATTTGCGGTTATTTTTGCGGATATTATTGCGGTTATTTTTGCGGATATCATTGCGGTTATTTTGCGGTAATATTTGCGGTTATTTTTGCGGATATTAATGATGTTATTTTGCTGTAATATTTGCGGTTAATTTTGCGGATATCATTGCGGTTATTTTTGCGGATATTATTGCGGTTATTTTTGCGGATATCATTGTGTTTATTTTGCGGTGATATTTGCGGTTATTTTTGCGGATATCATTGCGGTTATTTTGCGGTAATATTTGCGGTTATTTTTGCGGATATTATTGCGGTTATTTTTGCGGATATCATTGCGGTTATTTTGCGGTGATATTTGCGGTTATTTTTGCGGATATCATTGCGGTTATTTTGCTGTAATATTTGCGGTTATTTTTGCGGATATTATTGCGGTTATTTTTGCGGATATCATTGCGGTTATTTTGCGGTAACATTTGCGGTTATTTTTGCGGATATTATTGCGGTTATTTTTGCGGATATCATTGCGGTTATTTTGCTGTAATATTAGCGGTTAATTTTGCGGATATTATTGCGGTTATTTAGCGGTGATATTTGCGGTTATTTTTGCGGATATCATTGCGGTTATATTGCGGTGATATTTGCGGGTATTTTTGCGGATATCATTGCGGTTATTTTGCGGTAATATTTGCGGTTATTTTTGCGGATATCATTGCGGTTATTTTTGCGGATATCATTGCGTTTATTTTGCGGTAACATTTGCGGTTATTTTTGCGGATATTATTTTGGTTATTTTTGCGGATATCATTGCGGATATTTTGCGGTAATATTTGCGGTTATTTTTGCGGATATTATTGCGGTAATTTTGCTGTAATATTTGCGGTTAATTTGGCGGATATCATTGCGGTTATTTTTGCGGATATTATTGCGGTTATTTTTGCGGATATCATTGCCGTTATTTGGCGGTGATATTTGCGGTTATTTTTGCGGATATCATTGCGGTTATTTTTGCGGATATTATTGCGGTTATATTTGCGGATATTATTGCGGTTATTTTTGCGGATATCATTGCGGATATTTTGCGGTAACATTTGCGGTTATTTTTGCGGATATTATTGCGGTTATTTTTGCGGATATCATTGCGGTTATTTTGCGGTAATATTTGCGGTTATTTTTGCGGATATTAATGCGGTTATTTTGCTGTAATATTTGCGGTTAATTTTGCGGATATCATTGCGGTTATTTTAGCGGATATTATTGCGGTTATTTTTGCGGATATCATTGCGGTTATTTTGCGGTGATATTTGCGGTTATTTTTGCGGATATCATTGCGGTTATTTTGCGGTAATATTTGCGGTTATTTTTGCGGATATTATTGCGGTTATTTTTGCGGATATCATTGCGGTTATTTTGCGGTGATATTTGCGGTTATTTTTGCGGATATCATTGCGGTTATTTTGCTGTAATATTTGCGGTTATTTTTGCGGATATTATTGCGGTTATTTTTGCGGATATCATTGCGGTTATTTTGCGGTAACATTTGCGGTTATTTTTGCGGATATTATTGCGGTTATTTTTGCGGATATCATTGCGGTTATTTTGCTGTAATAATTGCGGTTAATTTTGCGGATATTATTGCGGTTATTTAGCGGTGATATTTGCGGTTATTTTTGCGGATATCATTGCGGTTATTTTGCGGTGATATTTGCGGTTATTTTTGCGGATATCATTGCGGTTATTTTGCGGTAATATTTGCGGTTATTTTTGCGGATATCATTGCGGTTATTTTTGCGGATATTATTGCGGTTATTTTTGCGGATATCATTGCGGTTATTTTGCTGTAATATTTGCGGTTATTTTTGCGGATATTATTGCGGTTATTTTTACGGATATCATTGCGGTTATTTAGCGGTAACATTTGCGGTTATTTTTGCGGATATCATTGCGGTTATTTTGCTGTAATATTTGCGGTTAATTTTGCGGATATTATTGTGGTTATTTTGCGGTGATATTTGCGGTTATTTTTGCGGATATCATTGCGGTTATTTTGCGGTGATATTTGCGGTTATTTTTGCGGATATCATTGCGGTTATTTTTGCGGATATTATTGCGGTTATTTTTGCGGATATCATTGCGGTTATTTTGCTGTAATATTTGCGGTTATTTTTGCGGATATCATTGCGGTTATTTTTGCGGATATCATTGCGGTTATTTTTGCGGATATTATTGCGGTTATTTTTGCGGATATCATTGCGGTTATTTTGCGGTAATATTTGCGGTTATTTTTGCGGATATCATTGCGGTTATTTTTGCGGATATTATTGCGGTTATTTTTGCGGATATTATTGCGGTTAATTTGCTGTAATATTTGCGGTTAATTTGGCGGATATCATTGCGGTTATTTTTGCGGATATTATTGCGGTTATTTTTGCGGATATCATTGCCGTTATTTTGCGGTGATATTTGCGGTTATTTTTGCGGATATCATTGCGGTTATTTTTGCGGATATTATTGCGGTTATATTTGCGGATATTATTGCGGTTATTTTTGCGGATATCATTGCGGATATTTTGCGGTAATATTTGCGGTTATTTTTGCGGATATTATTGCGGTTATTTTTGCGGATATCATTGCGGTTATTTTGCGGTAATATTTGCGGTTATTTTTGCGGATATTAATGCGGTTATTTTGCTGTAATATTTGCGGTTAATTTTGCGGATATCATTGCGGTTATTTTTGCGGATATTATTGCGGTTATTTTTGCGGATATCATTGCGTTTATTTTGCGGTGATATTTGCGGTTATTTTTGCGGATATCATTGCGGTTATTTTGCGGTAATATTCGCGGTTATTTTTGCGGATATTATTGCGGTTATTTTTGCGGATATCATTGCGGTTATTTTGCGGTGATATTTGCGGTTATTTTTGCGGATATCATTGCGGTTATTTTGCTGTAATATTTGCTGTTATTTTTGCGGATATTATAGCGGTTATTTTTGCGGATATCATTGCGGTTATTTTGCGGTAACATTTGCGGTTATTTTTGCGGATATTATTGCGGTTATTTTTGCGGATATCATTGCGGTTATTTTGCTGTAATAATTGCGGTTAATTTTGCGGAAATTATTGCGGTTATTTAGCGGTGATATTTGCGGTTATTTTTGCGGATATCATTGCGGTTATTTTGCGGTGATATTTGCGGTTATTTTTGCGGATATCATTGCGGTTATTTTGCGGTAATATTTGCGGTTAATTTTGCGGATATTATTGTGGTTATTTTGCGGTGATATTTTCGGTTATTTTTGCGGATATCATTGCGGTTATTTTGCGGTGATATTTGCGGTTATTTTTGCGGATATCATTGCGGTTATTTTTGCGGATATTATTGCGGTTATTTTTGCGGATATCATTGCGGTTATTTTGCTGTAATATTTGCGGTTATTTTTGCGGATATCATTGCGGTTATTTTTGCGGATATCATTGCGGTTATTTTTGCGGATATCATTGCGGTTATTTTTGCGGATATTATTGCGGTTATTTTTGCGGATATCATTGCGGTTATTTTGCTGTAATATTTGCGGTTATTTTTGCGGATATTATTGCGGTTATTTTTACGGATATCATTGCGGTTATTTAGCGGTAACATTTGCGGTTATTTTTGCGGATATTATTGCGGTTATTTTTGCGGATATCATTGCGGTTATTTTGCTGTAATATTTGCGGTTAATTTTGCGGATATTATTGTGGTTATTTTGCGGTGATATTTGCGGTTATTTTTGCGGATATCATTGCGGTTATTTTGCGGTGATATTTGCGGTTATTTTTGCGGATATCATTGCGGTTATTTTTGCGGATATTATTGCGGTTATTTTTGCGGATATCATTGCGGTTATTTTGCTGTAATATTTGCGGTTAATTTTGCGGATATTATTGTGGTTATTTTGCGGTGATATTTGCGGTTATTTTTGCGGATATCATTGCGGTTATTTTGCGGTGATATTTGCGGTTATTTTTGCGGATATCATTGCGGTTATTTTTGCGGATATTATTGCGGTTATTTTTGCGGATATCATTGCGGTTATTTTGCTGTAATATTTGCGGTTATTTTTGCGGATATCATTGCGGTTATTTTTGCGGATATCATTGCGGTTATTTTTGCGGATATTATTGCGGTTATTTTTGCGGATATCATTGCGGTTATTTTGCGGTGATATTTGCGGTTATTTTTGCGGATATCATTGCGGTTATTTTTGCGGATATCATTGCGGTTATTTTTGCGGATATCATTGCGGTTATTTTTGCGGATATTATTGCGGTTATTTTTGCGGATATCATTGCGGTTATTTTGCGGTGATATTTGCGGTTATTTTAGCGGATATCAATGCGGTTATTTTGCGGTAATATTTGCGGTTAATTTTGCGGATATTAATGCGGATATTTTTGCGGATATCATTGCGGTTATTTTGCTGTAATATTTGCGGTTAATTTTGCGGATATTATTGTGGTTATTTTGCGGTGATATTTGCGGTTATTTTTGCGGATATCATTGCGGTTATTTTGCGGTGATATTTGCGGTTATTTTTGCGGATATCATTGCGGTTATTTTTGCGGATATTATTGCGGTTATTTTTGCGGATATCATTGCGGTTATTTTGCTGTAATATTTGCGGTTATTTTTGCGGATATCATTGCGGTTATTTTTGCGGATATCATTGCGGTTATTTTTGCGGATATTATTGCGGTTATTTTTGCGGATATCATTGCGGTTATTTTGCGGTGATATTTGCGGTTATTTTTGCGGATATCATTGCGGTTATTTTTGCGGATATCATTGCGGTTATTTTTGCGGATATCATTGCGGTTATTTTTGCGGATATTATTGCGGTTATTTTGCTGTAATATTTGCGGTTAATTTTGCGGATATTAATGCGGATATTTTTGCGGATATCATTGCGGTTATTTTTACGGATATCATGGCGGTTATTTTGCGGTAACATTTGCGGTTATTTTTGCGGAAACTATTGCGGATATTTTGCGGTAATATTTGCGGTTATTTTTGCGGATATCATTGCGGTTATTTTTGCGGATATTATTGCGGATATTTTTGCGGATATCATTGCGGTTATTTTGCGGTGATATTTGCGGTTATTTTTGCGGATATCATTGCGGTTATTTTGCGGTAATATTTGCGGTTATTTTTGCGGATATTATTGCGGTTATTTTTGCGGATATCATTGCGGTTATTTTGCTGTAATATTTGCGGTTAATTTTGCGGATATTGTTGCGGTTATTTTTGCGGATATCATTGCGGTAATTTTTGCGGATATCATTGCGGTTATTTTGCGGTAATATTTGCGGTTATTTTTGCGGATATCATTGCGGTTATTTTTGCGGATATTATGGCGGTTATTTTTGCGGATATTATTGCGGTTATTTTTGCGGATATCATTGCGGTTATTTTGCGGTAACATTTGCGGTTATTTTTGCGGAAATTATTGCGGTTATTTTGCGGCAATATTTGCGGTTATTTTTGCGGATATCATTGCGGTTATTTTTGCGGATATTATTGCGGTTATTTTTGCGGATATTATTGCGGTTATTTTTGCGGATATTATTGCGGTTATTTTTGCGGATATCATTGCGGTTATTAAGCTGTAATATTTGCGGTTAATTTTGCGGATATTATTGTGGTTATTTTGCAGTGATATTTGCGGTTATTTTTGCGGATATCATTGCGGTTATTTTGCGGTGATATTTGCGGTTATTTTTGCGGATATCATTGCGGTTATTTTTGCGGATATTATTGCGGTTATTTTTGCGGATATCATTGCGGTTATTAAGCTGTAATATTTGCGGTTAATTTTGCGGATATTATTGTGGTTATTTTGCGGTGATATTTGCGGTTATTTTTGCGGATATCATTGCGGTTATTTTGCGGTGATATTTGCGGTTATTTTTGCGGATATCATTGCGGTTATTTTTGCGGATATCATTGCGGTTATTTTTGCGGATATTATTGCGGTTATTTTTGCGGATATCATTGCGGTTATTTTGCGGTGATATTTGCGGTTATTTTTGCGGATATCATTGCGGTTATTTTTGCGGATATCATTGCGGTTATTTTTGCGGATATCATTGCGGTTATTTTTGCGGATATCATTGCGGTTATTTTGCTGTAATATTTGCGGTTAATTTTGCGGAAATTATTGCGGTTATTTTTGCGGATATCATTGCGGTTATTTTTGCGGATATCATTGCGGTTATTTTGCGGTAATATTTGCGGTTATTTTTGCGGATATCATTGCGGTTATTTTAGCGGATATTATGGCGGTTATTTTTGCGGATATTATTGCGGTTATTTTTGCGGATATCATTGCGGTTATTTTGCGGTAACATTTGCGGTTATTTTTGCGGAAATTATTGCGGTTATTTTGCGGCAATATTTGCGGTTATTTTTGCGGATATCATTGCGGTTATTTTTGCGGATATTATTGCGGTTATTTTTGCGGATATTATTGCGGTTATTTTTGCGGATATCATTGCGGTTATTCTGCGGTGATATTTGCGGTTATTTTTGCGGATATCATTGCGGTAATTTTGCGGTGATATTTGCGGTTATTTTTGCGGATATCATTGCGGTTATTTTGCGGTAATGTTTGCGGTTATTTTTGCGGATATCATTGCGGTTATTTTTGCGGTCATATTTGCGGTTATTTTTGCGGATATCATTGCGGTTATTTTGCGGTAATATTTGCGGTTATCTTTGCGGATATCATTGCGGTTATTTTTGCGGATATTTTTGCGGTTATTTTTGCGGATATCATTGCGGTTATTTTGCTGTAATATTTGCGGTTAATTTTGCGGATATTATTGCGGTTGTTTTTGCGGATATCATTGCGGTTATTTTTGCGGATATCATTGCGGTTATTTTGCGGTGATATTTGCGGTTATTTTTGCGGATATCTTTGCGGTTATTTTGCGGTAATATTTGCGGTTATTTTTGCGGATATCATTGCGGTTATTTTTGCGGATATTATTGCGGTTATTTTTGCGGATATTATTGCGGTTATTTTTGCGGATATCATTGCGGTTATTTTGCGGTAACATTTGCGGTTATTTTTGCGGATATTATTGCGGATATTTTTGCGGATATCATTGCGGTTATTTTGCGGTGATATTTGCGGTTATTTTGGCGGATATCATTGCGGTTATTTTGCTGTAATATTTGCGGTTAATTTTGCGGAAATTATTGCGGTTATTTTTGCGGATATCATTGCAGTTATTTTGCGGTAATATTTGCGGTTATTTTTGCGGATATTATTGCGGATATTTTTGCGGATATCATTGCGGTTATTTTGCGGTGATATTTGCGGTTATTTTGGCGGATATCATTGCGGTTATTTTGCGGTAATATTTGCGGTTATTTTTGCGGATATTATTGCGGTTATTTTTGCGGATATCATTGCGGTTATTTTGCTGTAATATTTGCGGTTAATTTTGCGGAAATTATTGCGGTTATTTTTGCGGATATCATTGCGGTTATTTTTGCGGATATCATTGCGGTTATTTTGCGGTAATATTTGCGGTTATTTTTGCGGATATCATTGCGGTTATTTTAGCGGATATTATGGCGGTTATTTTTGCGGATATTATTGCGGTTATTTTTGCGGATATCATTGCGGTTATTTTGCGGTAACATTTGCGGTTATTTTTGCGGAAATTATTGCGGTTATTTTGCGGCAATATTTGCGGTTATTTTTGCGGATATCATTGCGGTTATTTTTGCGGATATTATTGCGGTTATTTTTGCGGATATTATTGCGGTTATTTTTGCGGATATCATTGCGGTTATTCTGCGGTGATATTTGCGGTTATTTTTGCGGATATCATTGCGGTAATTTTGCGGTGATATTTGCGGTTATTTTTGCGGATATCATTGCGGTTATTTTGCGGTAATGTTTGCGGTTATTTTTGCGGATATCATTGCGGTTATTTTTGCGGTCATATTTGCGGTTATTTTTGCGGATATCATTGCGGTTATTTTGCGGTAATATTTGCGGTTATCTTTGCGGATATCATTGCGGTTATTTTTGCGGATATTTTTGCGGTTATTTTTGCGGATATCATTGCGGTTATTTTGCTGTAATATTTGCGGTTAATTTTGCGGATATTATTGCGGTTGTTTTTGCGGATATCATTGCGGTTATTTTTGCGGATATCATTGCGGTTATTTTGCGGTGATATTTGCGGTTATTTTTGCGGATATCTTTGCGGTTATTTTGCGGTAATATTTGCGGTTATTTTTGCGGATATCATTGCGGTTATTTTTGCGGATATTATTGCGGTTATTTTTGCGGATATTATTGCGGTTATTTTTGCGGATATCATTGCGGTTATTTTGCGGTAACATTTGCGGTTAATTTTGCGGATATTATTGCGGTTATTTTTGCGGATATCATTGCGGTTATTTTGCGGTAATATTTGCGGTTATTTTTGCGGATATTATTGCGGTTATTTTGCTGTAATATTTGCGGTTAATTTGGCGGATATCATTGCGGTTATTTTTGCGGATATTATTGCGGTTATTTTTGCGCATATCATTGCGGTTATTTTGCGGTGATATTTGCGGTTATTTTTGCGGATATCATTGCAGTTATTTTGCGGTAATATTTGCGGTTATTTTTGCGGATATTATTGCGGTTATTTTTGCGGATATCATTGCGGTTATTTTGCGGTGATATTTGCGGTTATTTTTGCGGATATTATTGCGGTTATTTTTGCGGATATCATTGCGGTTATTTTGCTGTAATATTTGCGGTTAATTTTGCGGATATTATTGCGGTTATTTTTGCGGATATCATTGCGGTTATTTTTGCGGATATCATTGCGGTTATTTTGCGGTGATATTTGCGGTTATTTTTGCGGATATCATTGCGGTTTTTTTGCGGTAATATTTGCGGTTATTTTTGCGGATATCATTGCGGTTATTTTTGCGGATATTATTGCGGATATTTTTGCGGATATTATTGCGGTTATTTTTGCGGATATCATTGCGGTTATTTTGCGGTAACATTTGCGGTTATTTTTGCGGTTATTTTGGCGGATATCATTGCGGTTATTTTGCGGTAATATTTGCGGTTATTTTTGCGGATATTATTGCGGTTATTTTTGCGGATATCGTTGCGGTTATTTTGCGGTGATATTTGCGGTTATTTTTGCGGATATTATTGCGGTTATTTTTGCGGATATCATTGCGGTTATTTTGCGGTGATATTTGCCGTTATTTTTGCGGATATCATTGCGGTTATTTTTGCGGATATTATTGCGGTTATTTTTGCGGATATTATTGCGGTTATTTTTGCGGATATCATTGCGGTTATTTTGCGGTAACATTTGCGGTTATTTTTGCGGATATTATTGCGGTTATTTTTGCGGATATCATTGCGGTTATTTTGCGGTAATATTTGCGGTTATTTTTGCGGATATTAATGCGGTTATTTTGCTGTAATATTTGCGGTTAATTTTGCGGATATCATTGCGGTTATTTTTGCGGATATTATTGCGGTTATTTTTGCCGATATCATTGTGGTTATTTTGCGGTGATATTTGCGGTTATTTTTGCGGATATCATTGCGGTTATTTTGCGGTAATATTGGCGGTTATTTTTGCGGATATTATTGCGGTTATTTTTGCGGATATCATAGCGGTTATTTTGCGGTGATATTTGCGGTTATTTTTGCGGATATCATTGCGGTTATTTTGCTGTAATATTTGCGGTTAATTTTGCGGATATTATTGCGGTTATTTAGCGGTGATATTTGCGGTTATTTTTGCGGATATCATTGCGGTTATTTTGCGGTGATATTTGCGGTTATTTTTGCGGATATCATTGCGGTTATTTTTGCGGATATTATTGCGGTTATTTTTGCGGATATCATTGCGGTTATTTTGCTGTAATATTTGCGGTTATTTTTGGGGATATTATTGCGGTTATTTTTGCGGATATCATTGCGTTTATTTTGCGGTAACATTTGCGGTTATTTTTGCGGATATTATTGCGGTTATTTTTGCGGATATCATTACGGATATATTGCGGTAATATTTGCGGTTATTTTTGCGGATATTATTGCGGTTATTTTGCTGTAATATTTGCGGTTAATTTTGCGGATATCATTGCGGTTATTTTTGTGGATATTATTGCGGTTATTTTTGCGGATATCATTGCGGTTATTTTGCGGTGATATTTGCGGTTATTTTTGCGGATATCATTGCGGTTATTTTGCGGTAATATTTGCGGTTATTTTTGCGGATATTATTGCGGTTATTTTTGCGGATATCATTGCGGTTATTTTGCGGAGATATTTGCGGTTATTTTTGCGGATATCATTGCGGTTATTTTTGCGGATATCATTGCGGATATCATTGCGGTTATTTTGCGGTGATATTTGCGGTTATTTTTGCGGATATCATTGCGGTTATTTTGCGGTAACATTTGCGGTTATTTTTGCGGATATTATTGCGGTTATTTTTGCGGATATCATTGCGGTTATTTTGCTGTAATATTTGCGGTTAATTTTGCGGATATTATTGCGGTTCTTTTTGCAGATATCATTGCGGTTATTTTTGCGGATATCATTGCGGTTATTTTGCGGTGATATTTGCGGTTATTTTTGCGGATATCATTGCGGTTATTTTGCGGTAATATTTGCGGTTATTTTTGCGGATATCATTGCGGTTATTTTGCGGTTATGTTTGCGGTTATTTTGGCGGATTTTATTGCGGTTATTTTTGCGGATATCATTGCGGTTATTTTGCTGTAATATTTGCGGTTATTTTTGCGGATATCATTGCGGTTATTTTGCGGTAATATTTGCGGTTATTTTTGCGGATATTATTGCGGTTATTTTTGCGGATATCATTGCGGTTATTTTGCTGTAATATTTGCGGTTAATTTTGCGGATATTATTGCGGTTATTTTTGCGGATATCATTGCGGTTATTTTTGCGGATATCATTGCGGTTATTTTGCGGTAATATTTGCGGTTATTTTTGCGGATATCATTGCGGTTATTTTTGCGGATATTATTGCGGTTATTTTTGCGGATATTATTGCGGTTATTTTTGCGGATATCATTGCGGTTATTTTGCGGTAACATTTGCGGTTATTTTTGCGGAAATTATTGCGGTTATTTTGCGGCAATATTTGCGGTTATTTTTGCGGATATCATTGCGGTTATTTTTGCGGATATTATTGCGGTTATTTTTGCGGATATCATTGCGGTTATTGTGCGGAGATATTTGCGGTTATTTTTGCGGATATCATTGCGGGTATTTTGCGGTAATGTTTGCGGTTATTTTTGCGGATATCATTGCGGTTATTTTTGCGGTGATATTTGCGGTTATTTTTGCGGATATCATTGCGGTTATTTTGCGGTAATATTTGCGGTTATTTTTGCGGATATCATTGCGGTTATTTTTGCGGATATTATTGCGGTTATTTTTGCGGATATCATTGCGGTTATTTTGCTGTAATATTTGCGGTTAATTTTGCGGATATAATTGCGGTTATTTTTGCGGATATCATTGCGGTTATTTTTGCGGATATCATTGCGGTTATTTTGCGGTGATATTTGCGGATATTTTTGCGGATATCATTGCGGTTATTTTGCGGTAATATTTGCGGTAATTTTTGCGGATATCATTGCGGTTATTTTTGCGGATATTATTGCGGTTATTTTTGCGGATATTATTGCGGTCATTTTTGCGGATATCATTGCGGTTATTTTGCGGTAACATTTGCGGTTATTTTTGCGGATATTATTGCGGTTATTTTTGCGGATATCATTGCGGTTATTTTGCGGTAATATTTGCGGTTATTTTTGCGGATATTATTGCGGTTATTTTGCTGTAATATTTGCGGTTAATTTGGCGGATATCATTGCGGTTATTTTTGCGGATATTATTGCGGTTATTTTTGCGGATATCATTGCGGTTATTTTGCGGAGATATTTGCGGTTATTTTTGCGGATATCATTGCGGTTATTTTGCGGTAATATTTGCGGTTATTTTTGCGGATATTATTGCGGTTATTTTTGCGGATATCATTGCGGTTATTTTGCGGTGATATTTGCGGTTATTTTTGCGGATATCATTGCGATTATTTTGCGGATATCATTGCGGTTATTTTGCGGTAACATTTGCGGTTATTTTTGCGGATATTATTGCGGTTACTTTTGCGGATATCATTGCGGTTATTTTGCTGTAATATTTGCGGTTAATTTTGCGGATATTACTGCGGTTATTTTGCGGTGATATTTGCGGTTATTTTTGCGGATATCATTGCGGTTATTTTGCGGTGATATTTGCGGTTATTTTTGCGGATATCATTGCGGTTATTTTGCGGTAATATTTGCGGTTATTTTTGCGGATATCATTGCGGTTATTTTTGCGGATATTATTGCGGTAATTTTTGCGGATATCATTGCGGTTATTTTGCTGTAATATTTGCGGTTATTTTTGCGGATATTATTGCGGTTATTTTTGCGGATATCATTGCGGTTATTTTGCGGTAACATTTGCGGTTATTTTTGCGGATATTATTGCGGTTATTTTTGCGGATATCATTGCGGTTATTTTGCTGTAATATTTGCGGTTATTTTTGCGGATATTATTGCGGTTATTTTTGCGGATATCATTGCGGATATTTTGCTGTAATATTTGCGGTTAATTTTGCGGATATTGTTGCGGTTATTTTTGCGGATATCATTGCGGTTATTTTTGCGGATATCATTGCGGTTATTTTGCGGTGATATTTGCGGTTATTTATGCGGATATCATTGCGGTTATTTTGCGGTAATATTTGCGGTTATTTTTGCGAATATCATTGCGGTTATTTTAGCGGATATTATTGCGGTTATTTTTGCGGATATTATTGCGGTTATTTTTGCGGATATCATTGCGGTTATTTTGCGGTAACACTTGCGGTTATTTTTGCGGATATTATTGCGGTTATTTTTGCGGATATCATTGCGGTTATTTTGCGGAAACATTTGCGGTTATTTTTGCGGAAATTATTGCGGTTATTTTGCGGTAATATTTGCGGTTATTTTTGCGGATATCATTGCGGTTATTTTTGCGGATATTATTGCGGTTATTTTTGCGGATATCATTGCGGTTATTTTGCGGTGATATTTGCGGTTATTTTTGCGGATATCATTGCGGTTATTTTGCGGTAATATTTGCGGTTATTTTTGCGGATATTATTGCGGTTATTTTTGCGGATATCATTGCGGTTATTTTGCGGTGATATTTGCGGTTATTTTTGCGGATATCATTGCGGTTATTTTGCGGTAACACTTGCGGTTATTTTTGCGGATATTATTGCGGTTATTTTTGCGGATATCATTGCGGTTATTTTGCGGAAACATTTGCGGTTATTTTTGCGGAAATTATTGCGGTTATTTTGCGGTAATATTTGCGGTTATTTTTGCGGATATCATTGCGGTTATTTTTGCGGATATTATTGCGGTTATTTTTGCGGATATCATTGCGGTTATTTTGCGGTGATATTTGCGGTTATTTTTGCGGATATCATTGCGGTTATTTTGCGGTAATATTTGCGGTTAATTTTGCGGATATTGTTGCGGTTATTTTTGCGGATATCATTGCGGTTATTTTTGCGGATATCATTGCGGTTATTTTGCGGTGATATTTGCGGTTATTTATGCGGATATCATTGCGGTTATTTTGCGGTAATATTTGCGGTTATTTTTGCGAATATCATTGCGGTTATTTTAGCGGATATTATTGCGGTTATTTTTGCGGATATTATTGCGGTTATTTTTGCGGATATCATTGCGGTTATTTTGCGGTAACACTTGCGGTTATTTTTGCGGATATTATTGCGGTTATTTTTGCGGATATCATTGCGGTTATTTTGCGGAAACATTTGCGGTTATTTTTGCGGAAATTATTGCGGTTATTTTGCGGTAATATTTGCGGTTATTTTTGCGGATATCATTGCGGTTATTTTTGCGGATATTATTGCGGTTATTTTTGCGGATATCATTGCGGTTATTTTGCGGTGATATTTGCGGTTATTTTTGCGGATATCATTGCGGTTATTTTGCGGTAATATTTGCGGTTAATTTTGCGGATATTATTGCGGTTATTTTTGCGGATATCATTGCGGTTATTTTTGCGGATATCATTGCGGTTATTTTGCGGTGATATTTGCGGTTATTTTAGCGGATATCATTGCGGTTATTTTGCGGTAATATTTGCGGTTATTTTTGCGGATATCATTGCGGTTATTTTTGCGGATATTATTGCGGTTATTTTTGCGGATATTATTGCGGTTATTTTTGCGGATATCATTGCGGTTATTTTGCGGTAACATTAGCGGTTATTTTTGCGGATATTATTGCGGTTATTTTTGCGGATATCATTGCGGTTATTTTGCGGTAATATTTGCGGTTATTTTTGCGGATATTATTGCGGTTATTTTGCTGTAATATTTGCGGTTAATTTTGCGGATATCATTGCGGTTATTTTTGCGGATATTATTGCGGTTATTTTTGCGGATATCATTGCGGTAATTTTGCGGTGATATTTGCGGTTATTTTTGCGGATATCATTGCGGTTATTTTTGCGGATAATATTGCGGTTTTTTTTGCAGATATTATTGCGGTTATTTTTGCGGATATCATTGCGGTTATTTTGCGGTAACATTTGCGGTTATTTTTGCGGATATTATTGCGGTTATTTTTGCGGATATCATTGCGGTTATTTTGCGGTAATATTTGCGGTTATTTTTGCGGATATTATTGCGGTTATTTTGCTGTAATATTTGCGGTTTATTTTGCGGATATCATTGCGGTTATTTTTGCGGATATTATTGCGGTTATTTTTGCGGATATCATTGCGGTTATTTTGCGGTGATATTTGCGGTTATTTTTGCGGATATCATTGCGGTTATTTTGCGGTAATATTTGCGGTTATTTTTGCGGATATCATTGCGGTTATTTTGCGGTGATATTTGCGGTTATTTTTGCGGATATCATTGCGGTTTTTTTGCGGTGATATTTGCGGTTATTTTTGCGGATATCATTGCGGATATTTTGCGGTAATATTTTCGGTTATTTTTGCGGATATTATTGCGGTTATTTATGCGGATATTACTGCGGTTACTTTTGCGGATATCATTGCGGTTATTTTGCGGTAACATTTGCGGTTATTTTTGCGGATATTATTGCGGTTATTTGTGCGGATATCATTGCGGTTATTTTGCGGTGATATTTGCGGTTATTTTTGCGGATATCATTGCGGTTATTTTTGCGGATATCATTGCGGTTATTTTGCGGTAATATTTGCGGTTATTTTTTTGGATATCATTGCGGTTATTTTGCGGTGATATTTGCGGTTATTTTTGGGGATATCATTGCGGTTTTTTTGCGGTGATATTTGCGGTTATTTTTGCGGATATCATTGCGGTTATTTTTGCGGATATTATTGCGGTTATTTATGCGGATATTATTGCGGTTACTTTTGCGGATATCATTGCGGTTATTTTGCGGTGATATTTGCGGTTATTTTTGCGGATATCATTGCGGTTATTTTTGCGGATATTATTGCGGTTATTTATGCGGATATTATTGCGGTTATTTTTGCGGATATCATTGCGGTTATTTTGCGGTGATATTTACGGTTATTTTTGCGGATATCATTGCGGTTATTTTGCGGTGATATTTGCGGTTATTTTTGCGGATATCATTGCGGTTATTTTTGCGGATATTATTGCGGTTATTTTTTCGGATATCATAGCGGTTATTTTTGCGGATATCATTGCGGTTTTTTTGCGGTGATATTTGCGGTTATTTTTGCGGATATTATTGCGGTTATTTGTGCGGATATCATTGCGGTTATTTTGCGGTGATATTTGCGGTTATTTTTGCGGATATCATTGCGGTTATTTTGCGGTTATTTTTGCGGATATCATTGCGGTTATTTTGCGGTTATTTTTGCGGATATCATTGCGGTTATTTTTGCGGATATTATTGCAGTTATTTTGCTGTAATATTTGCGGTTATTTTTGCGGATATCATTGCGGTTATTTTTGCGGATATCATTGCGGTTATTTTGCGGTAATATTTGCGGTTATTTTTGCGGATATCATTGCGGTTATTTTGCGGTGATATTTGCGGTTATTTTTGCGGATATCATTGCGGTTTTTTTGCGGTTATATTTGCGGTTATTTTTGCGGATATCATTGCGGTTATTTTTGCGGATATTATTGCGGTTATTTTTGCGGATATCATAGCGGTTATTTTTGCGGATATCATTGCGGTTATTTTGCGGTGATATTTGCGGTTATTTTTGAGGATATCATTGCGGTTATTTTGCGGTGATATTTGCGGTTATTTTTGCGGATATCATTGCGGTTATTTTGCGGTAATATTTGCGGTTATTTTTGCGGATATCATTGCGGTTATTTTTGCGGATATAATTGCGGTTATTTTTGCGGATATCATTGCGGTTATTTTGCGGTGATATTTGCGGTTATTTTTGCGGATATCATTGCGGTTATTTTTGCGGATATTATTGCGGTTATTTTTGCGGATATCATTGCGGTTATTTTGCGGTAATATTTGCGGTTATTTTTGCGGATATCATTGCGGTTATTTTTGCGGATATTATTGCGGTTATTTTTGCGGATATTATTGCGGTTAATTTGCTGTAATATTTGCGGTTAATTTGGCGGATATCATTGCGGTTATTTTTGCGGATATTATTGCGGTTATTTTTGCGGATATCATTGCCGTTATTTTGCGGTGATATTTGCGGTTATTTTTGCGGATATCATTGCGGTTATTTTGCGGTAATATTTGCGGTTATTTTTGCGGATATCATTGCGGTTATTTTTGCGGATATTATTGCGGTTATTTTGCTGTAATATTTGCGGTTAATTTTGCGGATATTATTGCGGTTATTTTTGCGGATATCATTGCGGTTATTTTTGAGGATATTATTGCGGTTATTTTGCGGTAATATTTGCGGTTAATTTTGCGGATATCATTGCGGTTATTTTTGCGGATATTATTGCGGTTATTTTTGCGGATATCATTGCGGTTATTTTGCTGTAATATTTGCGGTTAATTTTGCGGATATTATTGCGGTTATTTTTGCGGATATCATTGCGGTTATTTTTGAGGATATCATTGCGGTTATTTCGCGGTGATATTTGCGGTTAATTTTGCGGATATCATTGCGGTTATTTTTGCGGATATCATTGCGGTTATTTTGCGGTGATATTTGCGGTTATTTTTGCGGATATCATTGCGGTTATTTTGCGGTAATATTTGCGGTTATTTTTGCGGATATCATTGCGGTTATTTTTGCGGATATTATTGCGGTCATTTTTGCGGATATCATTGCGGTTATTTTGCTGTAATATTTGCGGTTAATTTTGCGGATATTATTGCGGTTATTTTTGCGGATATCATTGCGGTTATTTTTGCGGATATCATTGCGGTTATTTTGCGGTGATATTTGCGGTTATTTTTGCGGATATCATTGCGGTTATTTTGCGGTAATATTTGCGGTTATTTTTGCGGATATCATTGCGGTTATTTTTGCGGATATTATTGCGGGTATTTTTGCGGATATCATTGCGGTTATTTTTGCGGATATCATTGCGGTTATTTTGCGGTGATATTTGCGGTTATTTTTGCGGATATCATTGCGGTTATTTTTGCGGATATTATTGCGGTTATTTTGCGGTGATATTTGCGGTTATTTTGCGGTAATATTTGCGGTTATTTTTGCGGATATTATTGCGGTTATTTTGGCGGATATCATTGCGGTTATTTTGCGGTAATATTTGCGGTTATTTTTGCGGATATCATTGCGGTTATTTTGCGGTGATATTTGCGGTTATTTTTGCGGATATTATTGCGGTTATTTTTGCGGATATCATTGCGGTTATTTTGCGGTGATATTTGCGGTAATTTTTGCGGATATCATTGCGGTTATTTTTGCGGATATTATTGCGGTTATTTTTGCGGATATTAATGCGGTTATTTTTGCGGATATCATTGCGGTTATTTTGCGGTGATATTTGCGGTTATTTTTGCGGATATCATTGCGGTTATTTTTGCGGATATTATTGCGGTTATTTTTTCGGATATCATAGCGGTTATTTTTGCGGATATCATTGCGGTTTTTTTGCGGTGATATTTGCGGTTATTTTTGCGGATATCATTGCGGTTATTTGTGCGGATATCATTGCGGTTATTTTGCGGTGATATTTGCGGTTATTTTTGCGGATATTATTGCGGTTATTTATGCGGATATTACTGCGGTTACTTTTGCGGATATCATTGCGGTTATTTTGCGGTAACATTTGCGGTTATTTTTGCGGATATTATTGCGGTTATTTGTGCGGATATCATTGCGGTTATTTTGCGGTGATATTTGCGGTTATTTTTGCGGATATCATTGCGGTTATTTTGCGGTTATTTTTGCGGATATCATTGCGGTTATTTTTGCGGATATTATTGCAGTTATTTTGCTGTAATATTTGCGGTTATTTTTGCGGATATCATTGCGGTTATTTTGCGGTAATATTTGCGGTTATTTTTGCGGATATCATTGCGGTTATTTTGCGGTGATATTTGCGGTTATTTTTGCGGATATCATTGCGGTTTTTTTGCGGTTATATTTGCGGTTATTTTTGCGGATATCATTGCGGTTATTTTTGCGGATATTATTGCGGTTATTTTTGCGGATATCATAGCGGTTATTTTTGCGGATATCATTGCGGTTATTTTGCGGTGATATTTGCGGTTATTTTTGAGGATATCATTGCGGTTATTTTGCGGTGATATTTGCGGTTATTTTTGCGGATATCATTGCGGTTATTTTGCGGTAATATTTGCGGTTATTTTTGCGGATATCATTGCGGTTATTTTTGCGGATATAATTGCGGTTATTTTTGCGGATATCATTGCGGTTATTTTGCGGTGATATTTGCGGTTATTTTTGCGGATATCATTGCGGTTATTTTGCGGTGATATTTACGGTTATTTTTGCGGATATCATTGCGGTTATTTTGCGGTGATATTTGCGGTTATTTTTGCGGATATCATTGCGGTTATTTTGCGAAAATATTTGCGGTTATTTTTGCGGATATTATTGCGGTTATTTTTGCGGATATCATTGCGGTTATTTTGCGGTGATATTTGCGGTTATTTTTGCGGATATCATTGCGGTTATTTATGCGGATATTATTGCGGTTACTTTTGCGGATATCATTGCGGTTATTTTGCGGTAACATTTGCGGTTATTTTTGCGGATATTATTGCGGTTATTTTTGCGGATATCATTGCGGTTATTTTGCGGTGATATTTACGGTTATTTTTGCGGATATCATTGCGGTTATTTTGCGGTGATATTTGCGGTTATTTTTGCGGATATCATTGCGGTTATTTTGCGAAAATATTTGCGGTTATTTTTGCGGATATGATTGCGGTTATTTTTGCGGATATCATTGCGGTTATTTTGCGGTGATATTTGCGGTTATTTTTGCGGATATCATTGCGGTTTTTTTGCGGTGATATTTGCGGTTATTTTTGCGGATATCATTGCGGTTATTTTTGCGGATATTATTGCGGTTATTTATGCGGATATTATTGCGGTTACTTTTGCGGATATCATTGCGGTTATTTTGCGGTAACATTTGCGGTTATTTTTGCGGATATTATTGCGGTTATTTTTGCGGATATCATTGCGGTTATTTTGCGGTGATATTTGCGGTTATTTTTGCGGATATCATTGCGGTTATTTTGCGGTTATTTTTGCGGATATCATTGCGGTTTTTTTGCGGTTATTTTTGCGGATATCATTGCGGTTATTTTGCTGTGATATTTGCGGTTATTTTTGCGGATATCATTGCGGTTATTTTCCGGTAATATTAGCGGGTATTTTTGCGGATATTATTGCGGTTATTTTTGCGGATATCATAGCGGTTATTTTTGCGGATATCATTGCGGTTATTTTGCGGTGATATTTGCGGTTATTTTTGCGGATATCATTGCGGTTTTTTTGCGGTGATATTTGCGGTTATTTTTGCGGATATCATTGCGGTTATTTTTGCGGATATTATTGCGGTTATTTATGCGGATATTATTGCGGTTACTTTTGCGGATATCATTGCGGTTATTTTGCGGTAATATTTGCGGTTATTTTTACGGATATCATTGCTGTTATTTTTGCGGATATTATTGCGGTTATTTTTGCGGATATTATTGCGGTTATTTTTGCGGATATCATTGCGGTTATTTTGCGGTGATATTTACGGTTATTTTTGCGGATATCATTGCGGTTATTTTGCGGTGATATTTGCGGTTATTTTTGCGGATATCATTGCGGTTATTTTGCGAAAATATTTGCGGTTATTTTTGCGGATATTATTGCGGTTATTTTTGCGGATATCATTGCGGTTATTTTGCGGTGATATTTGCGGTTATTTTTGCGGATATCATTGCGGTTTTTTTGCGGTGATATTTGCGGTTATTTTTGCGGATATCATTGCGGTTATTTTTGCGGATATTATTGCGGTTATTTATGCGGATATTATTGCGGTTACTTTTGCGGATATCATTGCGGTTATTTTGCGGTAACATTTGCGGTTATTTTTGCGGATATTATTGCGGTTATTTTTGCGGATATCATTGCGGTTATTTTGCGGTGATATTTGCGGTTATTTTTGCGGATATCATTGCGGTTATTTTGCGGTTATTTTTGCGGATATCATTGCGGTTTTTTTGCGGTTATTTTTGCGGATATCATTGCGGTTATTTTGCTGTGATATTTGCGGTTATTTTTGCGGATATCATTGCGGTTATTTTCCGGTAATATTAGCGGGTATTTTTGCGGATATTATTGCGGTTATTTTTGCGGATATCATAGCGGTTATTTTTGCGGATATCATTGCGGTTATTTTGCGGTGATATTTACGGTTATTTTTGCGGATATCATTGCGGTTATTTTGCGGTGATATTTGCGGTTATTTTTGCGGATATCATTGCGGTTATTTTGCGAAAATATTTGCGGTTATTTTTGCGGATATTATTGCGGTTATTTTTGCGGATATCATTGCGGTTATTTTGCGGTGATATTTGCGGTTATTTTTGCGGATATCATTGCGGTTTTTTTGCGGTGATATTTGCGGTTATTTTTGCGGATATCATTGCGGTTATTTTTGCGGATATTATTGCGGTTATTTATGCGGATATTATTGCGGTTACTTTTGCGGATATCATTGCGGTTATTTTGCGGTAACATTTGCGGTTATTTTTGCGGATATTATTGCGGTTATTTTTGCGGATATCATTGCGGTTATTTTGCGGTGATATTTGCGGTTATTTTTGCGGATATCATTGCGGTTATTTTGCGGTTATTTTTGCGGATATCATTGCGGTTTTTTTGCGGTTATTTTTGCGGATATCATTGCGGTTATTTTGCTGTGATATTTGCGGTTATTTTTGCGGATATCATTGCGGTTATTTTCCGGTAATATTAGCGGGTATTTTTGCGGATATTATTGCGGTTATTTTTGCGGATATCATAGCGGTTATTTTTGCGGATATCATTGCGGTTATTTTGCGGTGATATTTGCGGTTATTTTTGAGGATATCATTGCGGTTATTTTGCGGTGATATTTGCGGTTATTTTTGCGGATATCATTGCGGTTATTTTGCGGTAATATTTGCGGTTATTTTTGCGGATATCATTGCGGTTATTTTTGCGGATATAATTGCGGTTATTTTTGCGGATATCATTGCGGTTATTTTGCGGTGATATTTGCGGTTATTTTTGCGGATATCATTGCGGTTATTTTTGCGGATATTATTGCGGTTATTTTGGCGGATATCATTGCGGTTATTTTGCGGTGATATTTGCGGTTATTTTTGCGGATATCATTGCGGTTATTTTGCGGTAATATAAGCGGTTATTTTTGCGGATATCATTGCGTTTATTTTGCGGTAACATTTGCGGTTATTTTTGCGGATATTATTGCGGTTATTTTTGCGGATATCATTGCGGTTATTTTGCGGTTATATTTGCGGTTATTTTTGCGGATATTATTGCGGTTATTTTGCTGTAATATTTGCGGTTAATTTTGCGGATATCATTGCGGTTATTTTTGTGGATATTATTGCGGTTATTTTTGCGGATATCATTGCGGTTATTTTGCGGTGATATTTGCGGTTATTTTTGCGGATATAATTGCGGTTATTTTGCGGTAATATTTGCGGTTATTTTTGCGGATATTATTGCGGTTCTTTTTGCGGATATCATTGCGGTTATTTTGCGGTGATATTTGCGGTTATTTTTGCGGATATCATTGCGGTTATTTTGCGGTAATATTTGCGGTTATTTTTGCGGATATCATTGCGGTTATTTTTGCGGATATTATTGCGGTTATTTTTGCGGATATTATTGCGGTTATTTTTGCGGATATCATTGCGGTTATTTTGCTGTAATATTTGCGGTTAATTTTGCGGATATTATTGCGGTTATTTTTGCGGATATCATTGCGGTTATTTTTGCGGATATCATTGCGGTTATTTCGCGGTGATATTTGCGGTTAATTTTGCGGATATCATTGCGGTTATTTTTGCGGATATCATTGCGGTTATTTTGCGGTGATATTTGCGGTTATTTTTGCGGATATCATTGCGGTTATTTTGCGGTAATATTTGCGGTTATTTTTGCGGATATCATTGCGGTTATTTTTGCGGATATTATTGCGGTTATTTTTGCGGATATCATTGCGGTTATTTTGCTGTAATATTTGCGGTTAATTTTGCGGATATTATTGCGGTTATTTTTGCGGATATCATTGCGGTTATTTTTGCGGATATCATTGCGGTTATTTTGCGGTGATATTTGCGGTTATTTTTGCGGATATCATTGCGGTTATTTTGCGGTAATATTTGCGGTTATTTTTGCGGATATCATTGCGGTTATTTTTGCGGATATTATTGCGGGTATTTTTGCGGATATCATTGCGGTTATTTTTGCGGATATCATTGCGGTTATTTTGCGGTGATATTTGCGGTTATTTTTGCGGATATCATTGCGGTTATTTTTGCGGATATTATTGCGGTTATTTTGCGGTGATATTTGCGGTTATTTTTGCGGATATCATTGCGGTTATTTTGCGGTGATATTTGCGGTTATTTTGCGGTAATATTTGCGGTTATTTTTGCGGATATTATTGCGGTTATTTTGGCGGATATCATTGCGGTTATTTTGCGGTAATATTTGCGGTTATTTTTGCGGATATCATTGCGGTTATTTTGCGGTGATATTTGCGGTTATTTTTGCGGATATTATTGCGGTTATTTTTGCGGATATCATTGCGGTTATTTTGCGGTGATATTTGCGGTAATTTTTGCGGATATCATTGCGGTTATTTTTGCGGATATTATTGCGGTTATTTTTGCGGATATTAATGCGGTTATTTTTGCGGATATCATTGCGGTTATTTTGCGGTGATATTTGCGGTTATTTTTGCGGATATCATTGCGGTTATTTTGCGGTGATATTTGCGGTTATTTTGCGGTAATATTTGCGGTTATTTTTGCGGATATCATTGCGGTTATTTTGGCGGATATCATTGCGGTTATTTTGCGGTAATATTTGCGGTTATTTTTGCGGATATCATTGCGGTTATTTTGCGGTGATATTTGCGGTTATTTTTGCGGATATTATTGCGGTTATTTTTGCGGATATCATTGCGGTTATTTTGCGGTGATATTTGCGGTAATTTTTGCGGATATCATTGCGGTTATTTTTGCGGATATTATTGCGGTTATTTTTGCGGATATCATTGCGGTTATTTTGCGGTGATATTTGCGGTTATTTTTGCGGATATCATTGCGGTTATTTTGCGGTAATATTTGCGGTTATTTTTGCGGATATCATTGCGGTTATTTTTGCGGATATTATTGCGGGTATTTTTGCGGATATCATTGCGGTTATTTTTGCGGATATCATTGCGGTTATTTTGCGGTGATATTTGCGGTTATTTTGCGGTAATATTTGCGGTTATTTTGGCGGATATCATTGCGGTTATTTTGCGGTAATATTTGCGGTTATTTTTGCGGATATCATTGCGGTTATTTTGCGGTGATATTTGCGGTTATTTTTGCGGATATCATTGCGGTTATTTTGCGGTGATATTTGCGGTTATTTTTGCGGATATTATTGCGGTTATTTTTGCGGATATCATTGCGGTTATTTTGCGGTGATATTTGCGGTAATTTTTGCGGATATCATTGCGGTTATTTTTGCGGATATTATTGCGGTTATTTTTGCGGATATTAATGCGGTTATTTTTGCGGATATCATTGCGGTTATTTTGCGGTGATATTTGCGGTTATTTTTGCGGATATCATTGCGGTTTTTTTGCGGTGATATTTGCGGTTATTTTGCGGTAATATTTGCGGTTATTTTTGCGGATATCATTGCGGTTATTTTGGCGGATATCATTGCGGTTATTTTGCGGTAATATTTGCGGTTATTTTTGCGGATATCATTGCGGTTATTTTGCGGTGATATTTGCGGTTATTTTTGCGGATATTATTGCGGTTATTTTTGCGGATATCCTTGCGGTTATTTTGCGGTGATATTTGCGGTAATTTTTGCGGATATCATTGCGGTTATTTTTGCGGATATTATTGCGGTTATTTTTGCGGATATCATTGCGGTAATTTTGCGGTGATATTTGCGGTTATTTTTGCGGATATCATTGCGGTTATTTTGCGGTAATATTTGCGGTTATTTTTGCGGATATCATTGCGGTTATTTTTGCGGATATTATTGCGGGTATTTTTGCGGATATCATTGCAGTTATTTTTGCGGATATCATTGCGGTTATTTTTGCGGATATTATTGCGGTTATTTTTGCGGATATCATTGCGGTTATTTTGCGGTGATATTTGCGGTTATTTTTGCGGATATCATTGCGGTTATTTTGCGGTAATATTTGCGGTTATTTTTGCGGATATCATTGCGGTTATTTTTGCGGATATTATTGCGGGTATTTTTGCGGATATCATTGCGGTTATTTTTGCGGATATCATTGCGGTTATTTTGCGGTAATATTTGCGGTTATTTTTGCGGATATTATTGCGGTTATTTTGGCGGATATCATTGCGGTTATTTTGCGGTAATATTTGCGGTTATTTTTGCGGATATCATTGCGGTTATTTTGCGGTGATATTTGCGGTTATTTTTGCGGATATTATTGCTTTTATTTTAGCGGATATCATTGCGGTTATTTTGCGGTGATATTTGCGGTAATTTTTGCGGATATCATTGCGGTTATTTTTGCGGATATTATTGCGGTTATTTTTGCGGATATCATTGCGGTTATTTTGCGGTGATATTTGCGGTTATTTTTGCGGATATCATTGCGGTTATTTTGCGGTAATATTTGCGGTTATTTTTGCGGATATCATTGCGGTTATTTTTGCGGATATTATTGCGGTTATTTTTGCGGATATTATTGCGGTTATTTTTGCGGATATCATTGCGGTTATTTTGCTGTAATATTTGCGGTTAATTTTGCGGATATTATTGCGGTTATTTTTGCGGATATCATTGCGGTTATTTTTGCGGATATCATTGCGGTTATTTCGCGGTGATATTTGCGGTTAATTTTGCGGATATCATTGCGGTTATTTTTGCGGATATCATTGCGGTTATTTTGCGGTGATATTTGCGGTTATTTTTGCGGATATCATTGCGGTTATTTTGCGGTAATATTTGCGGTTATTTTTGCGGATATCATTGCGGTTATTTTTGCGGATATTATTGCGGTTATTTTTGCGGATATCATTGCGGTTATTTTGCTGTAATATTTGCGGTTAATTTTGCGGATATTATTGCGGTTATTTTTGCGGATATCATTGCGGTTATTTTTGCGGATATCATTGCGGTTATTTTGCGGTGATATTTGCGGTTATTTTTGCGGATATCATTGCGGTTATTTTGCGGTAATATTTGCGGTTATTTTTGCGGATATCATTGCGGTTATTTTTGCGGATATTATTGCGGGTATTTTTGCGGATATCATTGCGGTTATTTTTGCGGATATCATTGCGGTTATTTTGCGGTGATATTTGCGGTTATTTTTGCGGATATCATTGCGGTTATTTTTGCGGATATTATTGCGGTTATTTTGCGGTGATATTTGCGGTTATTTTGCGGTAATATTTGCGGTTATTTTTGCGGATATTATTGCGGTTATTTTGGCGGATATCATTGCGGTTATTTTGCGGTAATATTTGCGGTTATTTTTGCGGATATCATTGCGGTTATTTTGCGGTGATATTTGCGGTTATTTTTGCGGATATTATTGCGGTTATTTTTGCGGATATCATTGCGGTTATTTTGCGGTGATATTTGCGGTAATTTTTGCGGATATCATTGCGGTTATTTTTGCGGATATTATTGCGGTTATTTTTGCGGATATTAATGCGGTTATTTTTGCGGATATCATTGCGGTTATTTTGCGGTGATATTTGCGGTTATTTTTGCGGATATCATTGCGGTTATTTTGCGGTGATATTTGCGGTTATTTTGCGGTAATATTTGCGGTTATTTTTGCGGATATCATTGCGGTTATTTTGGCGGATATCATTGCGGTTATTTTGCGGTAATATTTGCGGTTATTTTTGCGGATATCATTGCGGTTATTTTGCGGTGATATTTGCGGTTATTTTTGCGGATATTATTGCGGTTATTTTTGCGGATATCATTGCGGTTATTTTGCGGTGATATTTGCGGTAATTTTTGCGGATATCATTGCGGTTATTTTTGCGGATATTATTGCGGTTATTTTTGCGGATATCATTGCGGTTATTTTGCGGTGATATTTGCGGTTATTTTTGCGGATATCATTGCGGTTATTTTGCGGTAATATTTGCGGTTATTTTTGCGGATATCATTGCGGTTATTTTTGCGGATATTATTGCGGGTATTTTTGCGGATATCATTGCGGTTATTTTTGCGGATATCATTGCGGTTATTTTGCGGTGATATTTGCGGTTATTTTGCGGTAATATTTGCGGTTATTTTGGCGGATATCATTGCGGTTATTTTGCGGTAATATTTGCGGTTATTTTTGCGGATATCATTGCGGTTATTTTGCGGTGATATTTGCGGTTATTTTTGCGGATATCATTGCGGTTATTTTGCGGTGATATTTGCGGTTATTTTTGCGGATATTATTGCGGTTATTTTTGCGGATATCATTGCGGTTATTTTGCGGTGATATTTGCGGTAATTTTTGCGGATATCATTGCGGTTATTTTTGCGGATATTATTGCGGTTATTTTTGCGGATATTAATGCGGTTATTTTTGCGGATATCATTGCGGTTATTTTTGCGGATATTATTGCGGTTATTTTGCGGTAACATTTGCGGTTATTTTTGCGGATATTATTGCGGTTATTTTTGCGGATATCATTGCGGTTATTTTGCGGTGATATTTGCGGTTATTTTTGCGGATATCATTGCGGTTATTTTGCGGTGATATTTGCGGTTATTTTTGCGGATATCATTGCGGTTATTTTTGCGGATATTATTGCGGTTATTTTTGCGGATATCATTGCGGTTGTTTTGCGGTGATATTTGCGGTTAATTTTGCGGATATCATTGCGGTTATTTTGCGGTAATATTTGCGGTTATTTTTGTTGATATCATTGCGGTTATTTTTGCGGATATTATTGCGGTTATTTTTGCGGATATTATTGCGGTTATTTTGCTGTAATATTTGCGGTTAATTTTGCGGATATCATTGCGGCTATTTTTGTGGATAATATTGCGGTTATTTTTGCGGATATCATTGCGGTTATTTTGCGGTGATATTTGCGGTTATTTTTGCGGATATCATTGCGGTTATTTTGCGGTAATATTTGCGGTTATTTTTGCGGATATTATTGCGGTTATTTTTGCGGATATTATTGCGGTTATTTTTGCGGATATCATTGCGGTTATTTTTGCGGATATCATTGCGGTTATTTTGCGGTGATATTTGCGGTTATTTTTGCGGATATCATTGCGGTTATTTTGCGGTAATATTTGCGGTTATTTTTGCGGATATTATTGCGGTTATTTTGCTGTAATATTTGCGGTTATTTTTGCGGATATCATTGCGGTTATTTTGCGGTGATATTTGCGGTTATTTTTGCGGATATCATTGCGGTTATTTTGCGGTGATATTTGCGGTTATTTTTGCGGATATCATTGCGGTTATTTTGCGGTGATATTTGCGGTTATTTTTGCGGATATCATTGCGGTTATTTTGCGGTAATATTTGCGGTTATTTTTGCGGATATTATTGCGGTTATTTTGCTGTAATATTTGCGGTTATTTTTGCGGATATCATTGCGGTTATTTTGCGGTGATATTTGCGGTTATTTTTGCGGATATAATTGCGGTTATTTTTGCGGATATCATTGCGGTTATTTTTGCGGATATCATTGCGGTTATTTTGCGGTAATATTGGCGGTTATTTTTGCTGATATCATTGCGGTTATTTTGCGGTGATATTTGCGGTTATTTTTGCGGATATTATTGCGGTTATTTTTGCGGATATCATTGCGGTTATTTTGCGGTGATATTTGCGGTTATTTTTGCGGATATCATTGCGGTTATTTTTGCGGATATTATTGCGGTTATTTTTGCGGATATTATTGCTGTTATTTTTGCGGAGATCATTGCGGTTATTTTGCGGTGATATTTGCGGTTATTTTTGCGGATATCATTGCGGTTATTTTTGCGGATATCATTGCGGTTATTGTGCGGTGATATTTGCGGTTATTTTTGCGGATATCATTGCGGTTATTTTGCGGTAATATTTGCGGTTATTTTTGCGGATATTATTGCGGTTATTTTTGCGGATATCATTGCGGTTATTTTTGCGGATATTATTGCGGTTATTTTGCGGTAACATTTGCGGTTATTTTTGCGGATATTATTGCGGTTATTTTTGCGGATATCATTGCGGTTATTTTGCGGTGATATTTGCGGTTATTTTTGCGGATATCATTGCGGTTATTTTGCGGTGATATTTGCGGTTATTTTTGCGGATATCATTGCGGTTATTTTTGCGGATATTATTGCGGTTATTTTTGCGGATATCATTGCGGTTGTTTTGCGGTGATATTTGCGGTTAATTTTGCGGATATCATTGCGGTTATTTTGCGGTAATATTTGCGTTTATTTTTGTTGATATCATTGCGGTTATTTTTGCGGATATTATTGCGGTTATTTTTGCGGATATTATTGCGGTTATTTTGCTGTAATATTTGCGGTTAATTTTGCGGATATCATTGCGGCTATTTTTGTGGATAATATTGCGGTTATTTTTGCGGATATCATTGCGGTTATTTTGCGGTGATATTTGCGGTTATTTTTGCGGATATCATTGCGGTTATTTTGCGGTAATATTTGCGGTTATTTTTGCGGATATTATTGCGGTTATTTTTGCGGATATTATTGCGGTTATTTTTGCGGATATCATTGCGGTTATTTTTGCGGATATCATTGCGGTTATTTTGCGGTGATATTTGCGGTTATTTTTGCGGATATCATTGCGGTTATTTTGCGGTAATATTTGCGGTTATTTTTGCGGATATTATTGCGGTTATTTTGCTGTAATATTTGCGGTTATTTTTGCGGATATCATTGCGGTTATTTTTGCGGATATCATTGCGGATATTTTGCGGTTATTTTTGCGGATATCATTGCGGTTATTTTGCGGTGATATTTGCGGTTATTTTTGCGGATATTATTGCGGTTATTTTTGCGGATATCATTGCAGATATTTTGCGGTGTTATTTGCGGTTATTTTTGTGGATATCATTGCGGTTATTTTTGCGGATATTATTGCGGTTATTTTGCGGTAACATTTGCGGTTATTTTTGCGGATATTATTGCGGTTATTTTTGCGGATATCATTGCGGTTATTTTGCGGTGATATTTGCGGTTATTTTTGCGGATATCATTGCGGTTATTTTGCGGTGATATTTGCGGTTATTTTTGCGGATATCATTGCGGTTATTTTGCGGTGATATGTGCGGTTATTTTTGCGGATATCATTGCGGTTATTTTGCGGTAATATTTGCGGTTATTTTTGCGGATATCATAGCGGTTATTTTTGCGGATATCATTGCGGTTATTTTGCGGTAATATTTGCGGTTATTTTTGCGGATATCATTGCGGTTATTTTTGCGGATATTATTGCGGTTATTTTTGCGGATATCATTGCGGTTATTTTTGCGGATATCAATGCGGTTATTTTGCGGTAATATTTGCGGTTATTTTTGCGGATATATTGCGGTTATTTTGCGGTAATATTTGCGGTTATTTTTGCGGATATCATTGCGGTTATTTTTGCGGATATCATTGCGGTTATTTTGCGGTAATATTTGCGGTTATTTTTGCGGATATTATTGCGGTTATTTTTGCGGATATCATTGCGGTTATTTTGCGGTGATATTTGCGGTTATTTTTGCGGATATCATTGCGGTTATTTTGCGATGATATTTGCGGTTATTTTTTCGGATATCATTGCGGTTATTTTGCGGTGATATTTGCGGTTATTTTTGCGGATATCATTGCGGTTATTTTGCGGTGATATTTGCTGTTATTTTTGCGGATATCATTGCGGTTATTTTTGCGGATATTATTGCGGTTATTTTTGCGGATATCATTGCGGTTATTTTGCTGTAATATTTGCGGTTATTTTTGCGGATATCATTGCGGTTATTTTTGCGGATATCATTGCGGTTATTTTTGCGGATATCATTGCGGTTATTTTTGCGGATATTATTGCGGTTATTTTGCTGTAATATTTGCGGTTAATTTTGCGGATATTAATGCGGATATTTTTGCGGATATCATTGCGGTTATTTTTGCGGATATCATTGCTTTTATTTTGCAGTAGTATTTGCGGTTAATTTTGCGGATATTATTGCGGTTATTTTTGCGGTTATCATTGAGGTTATTTTTGCGGATATCATTGCGGTTATTTTGCGGTGATATTTGCGGTTATTTTTGCTGATATCATGGCGGTTATTTTGCGGTAACATTTGCGGTTATTTTTGCGGATATTATTGCGGTTATTTTTGCGGATATCATGGCGGTTATTTTGCGTTAACATTTGCGGTTATTTTTGCGGAAACTATTGCGGATATTTTGCGGTAATATTTGCGGTTATTTTTGCGGATATCATTGCGGTTATTTTTGCGGATATTATTGCGGATATTTTTGCGGATATCATTGCGGTTATTTTGCGGTGATATTTGCGGTTATTTTTGCGGATATTATTGCGGTTATTTTTGCGGATATTATTGCGGTTATTTTTGCGGATATCATTGCGGTTATTTTGCTGTAATATTTGCGGTTAATTTTGCGGATATTATTGCGGTTATTTTTGCGGATATCATTGCGGTTATTTTTGCGGATATCATTGCGGTTATTTTGCGGTAATATTTGCGGTTATTTTTGCGGATATCATTGCGGTTATTTTTGCGGATATTATTGCGGATATTTTTGCGGATATCATTGCGGTTATTTTGCGGTGATATTTGCGGTTATTTTTGCGGATATTATTGCGGTTATTTTTGCGGATATTATTGCGGTTATTTTTGCGGATATCATTGCGGTTATTTTGCGGTAACATTAGCGGTTTATTTTGCGGAAATTATTGCGGTTATTTTGCGGCAATATTTGCGGTTATTTTTGCGGATATCATTGCGGTTATTTTTGCGGATATTATTGCGGTTATTTTTGCGGATATCATTGCGGTTATTTTGCGGTGATATTTGCGGTTATTTTTGCGGATATCATTGCGGTTATTTTGCGGTGATATTTGCGGTTATTTTTGCGGATATCATTGCGGTTATTTTGCGGTAATGTTTGCGGTTATTTTTGCGGATATCATTGCGGTTATTTTTGCGGTGATATTTGCGGTTATTTTTGCGGATATCATTGCGGTTATTTTGCTGTAATATTTGCGGTTAATTTTGCGGATATTATTGCGGATGTTTTTGCGGATATCATTGCGGTTATTTTTGCGGATATCATTGCGGTTATTTTGCGGTGATATTTGCGGTTATTTTTGCGGATATCATTGCGGTTATTTTGCGGTAATATTTGCGGTTATTTTTGCGGATATCATTGCGGTTATTTTTGCGGATATTATTGCGGTTATTTTTGCGGATATTATTGCGGTTATTTTTGCGGATATCATTGCGGTTATTTTGCGGTAACATTTGCGGTTATTTTTGCGGATATTATTGCGGTTATTTTTGCGGATATCATTGCGGTTATTTTGCGGTAATATTTGCGGTTATTTTTGCGGATATTATTGCGGTTATTTTGCTGTAATATTTGCGGTTAATTTGGCGGATATCATTGCGGTTATTTTTGCGGATATTATTGCGGTTATTTTTGCGCATATCATTGCGGTTATTTTGCGGTGATATTTGCGGTTATTTTTGCGGATATCATTGCGGTTATTTTGCGGTAATATTTGCGGTTATTTTTGCGGATATTATTGCGGTTATTTTTGCGGATATCATTGCGGTTATTTTGCGGTGATATTTGCGGTCATTTTTGCGGATATTATTGCGGTTATTTTTGCGGATATCATTGCGGTTATTTAGCGGTAATATTTGCGGTTATTTTTGCGGATATTAATGCGGTTATTTTGCTGTAATATTTGCGGTTAATTTTGCGGATATCATTGCGGTTATTTTTGCTGATATTATTGCGGTTATTTTTGCGGATATCATAGCGGTTATTTTGCGGTGGTATTGGCGGTGATATTTGCGGTTATTTTTGCGGATATCATTGCGGTTATTTTGCGGTAATATTTGCGGTTATTTTTGCGGATATTATTGCGGTTATTTTTGCGGATATCATTGCGGTTATTTTGCTGTAATATTTGCGGTTAATTTTGCGGATATTATTGCGGTTATTTTTGCGGATATCATTGCGGTTATTTTGCTGTAATATTTGCGGTTAATTTTGCGGATATTATTGCGGTTATTTTTGCGGATATCATTGCGGTTATTTTTGCGGATATCATTGCGGTTATTTTGTGGTGATATTTGCGGTTATTTTTGCGGATATCATTGCGGTTATTTTGCGGTAATATTTGCGGTTATTTTTGCGGATATCATTGCGGTTATTTTTGCGGATATTATTGCGGTTATTTTTGCGGATATCATTGCGGTTATTTATCGGTGATATTTGCGGTTATTTTTGCGGATATCATTGCGGTTATTTTGCGGTAATATTTGCGGTTATTTTTGCGGATATTATTGCGGTTATTTTTGCGGATATCATTGCGGTTATTTTAAGTGATATTTGCGGTTATTTTTGCGGATATCATTGCGGTTGTTTTGCGGTAATATTTGCGGTTATTTTTGCGGATATCATTGCGGTTATTTTTGCGGATATTATTGCGGTTATTTTTGCGGATATCATTGCGGTTATTTTGCTGTTATATTTGCGGTTAATTTTGCGGATATTATTGCGGTTATTTTGGCGGATATCATTGCGGTTATTTTTGCGGATATCATTGCGGTTATTTTGCGGTGATATTTGCGGTTATTTTTGCGGATATCATTGCGGTTATTTTGCGGTAATATTAGCGGTTATTTTTGCGGATATCATTGCGGTTGTTTTTGCGGATATTATTGCGGTTATTTATGCGGATATTATTGCGGTTATTTTTGCGGATATCATTGCGGTTATTTTGCGGTAACATTTGCGGTTATTTTTGCGGTTATTTTTGCGGATATCATTGCGGTTATATTGCGGTAATATTTGCGGTTACTTTTGCGGATATTATTGCGGTTATTTTGCTGTAATATTTGCGGTTAATTTGGCGGATATCATTGCGGTTATTTTTGCGGATATTATTGCGGTTATTTTTGCGGATATCATTGCGGTTATTTTGCGGTGATATTTGCGGTTATTTTTGCGGATATCATTGCGGTTATTTTTGCGGATATTATTGCGGTTATTTTTGCGGATATTATTGCGGTTATTTTTGCGGATATCATTGCGGTTATTTTGCGGTGATATTTGCGGTTATTTTTGCGGATATTATTGCGGTTATTTTTGCGGATATCATTGCGGTTATTTAGCGGTAATATTTGCGGTTATTTTTGCGGATATTAATGCGGTTATTTTGCTGTAATATTTGCGGTTAATTTTGCGGATATCATTGCGGTTATTTTTGCTGATATTATTGCGGTTATTTTTGCGGATATCATAGCGGTTATTTTGCGGTGGTATTGGCGGTGATATTTGCGGTTATTTTTGCGGATATCATTGCGGTTATTTTGCGGTAATATTTGCGGTTATTTTTGCGGATATTATTGCGGTTATTTTTGCGGATATCATTGCGGTTATTTTGCTGTAATATTTGCGGTTAATTTTGCGGATATTATTGCGGTTATTTTTGCGGATATCATTGCGGTTATTTTGCTGTAATATTTGCGGTTAATTTTGCGGATATTATTGCGGTTATTTTTGCGGATATCATTGCGGTTATTTTTGCGGATATCATTGCGGTTATTTTGTGGTGATATTTGCGGTTATTTTTGCGGATATCATTGCGGTTATTTTGCGGTAATATTTGCGGTTATTTTTGCGGATATCATTGCGGTTATTTTTGCGGATATTATTGCGGTTATTTTTGCGGATATCATTGCGGTTATTTATCGGTGATATTTGCGGTTATTTTTGCTGATATCATTGCGGTTATTTTGCGGTAATATTTGCGGTTATTTTTGCGGATATTATTGCGGTTATTTTTGCAGATATCATTGCGGTTATTTTAAGTGATATTTGCGGTTATTTTTGCGGATATCATTGCGGTTGTTTTGCGGTAATATTTGCGGTTATTTTTGCGGATATCATTGCGGTTATTTTTGCGGATATTATTGCGGTTATTTTTGCGGATATCATTGCGGTTATTTTGCTGTTATATTTGCGGTTAATTTTGCGGATATTATTGCGGTTATTTTGGCGGATATCATTGCGGTTATTTTTGCGGATATCATTGCGGTTATTTTGCGGTGATATTTGCGGTTATTTTTGCGGATATCATTGCGGTTATTTTGCGGTAATATTAGCGGTTATTTTTGCGGATATCATTGCGGTTGTTTTTGCGGATATTATTGCGGTTATTTATGCGGATATTATTGCGGTTATTTTTGCGGATATCATTGCGGTTATTTTGCGGTAACATTTGCGGTTATTTTTGCGGTTATTTTTGCGGATATCATTGCGGTTATATTGCGGTAATATTTGCGGTTACTTTTGCGGATATTATTGCGGTTATTTTGCTGTAATATTTGCGGTTAATTTGGCGGATATCATTGCGGTTATTTTTGCGGATATTATTGCGGTTATTTTTGCGGATATCATTGCGGTTATTTTGCGGTGATATTTGCGGTTATTTTTGCGGATATCATTGCGGTTATTTTTGCGGATATTATTGCGGTTATTTTTGCGGATATTATTGCGGTTATTTTTGCGGATATCATTGCGGTTATTTTGCGGTAACATTTGCGGTTATTTTTGCGGATATTATTGCGGTTATTTTTGCGGATATCATTGCGGTTATTTAGCGGTAATATTTGCGGTTATTTTTGCGGATATTAATGCGGTTATTTTGCTGTAATATTTGCGGTTAATTTTGCGGATATCATTGCGGTTATTTTTGCTGATATTATTGCGGTTATTTTTGCGGATATCATAGCGGTTATTTTGCGGTGGTATTGGCGGTGATATTTGCGGTTATTTTTGCGGATATCATTGCGGTTATTTTGCGGTAATATTTGCGGTTATTTTTGCGGATATTATTGCGGTTATTTTTGCGGATATCATTG
Organism: Sisyra terminalis; assembly: GCA_958496175.1. Lineage (NCBI taxonomy): Eukaryota > Metazoa > Arthropoda > Insecta > Neuroptera > Sisyridae > Sisyra > Sisyra terminalis. The sequence continues at coordinate 240,099 of OY292279.1, read as the reverse complement.
CGGTTATTTTGCGGTGATATTTGCGGTTATTTTTGCGGATATCATTGCGGTTATTTTGCTGTAATAATTGCGGTTATTTTTGCGGATATTATTGCGGTTATTTTTGCGGATATCATTGCGGTTATTTTGCGGTAACATTTGCGGTTATTTTTGCGGATATTATTGCGGATATTTTTGCGGATATCATTGCGGTTATTTTGCTGTAATTTTTGCGGTTAATTTTGCGGATATTATTGCGGTTAATTAGCGGTGATATTTGCGGTTATTTTTGCGGATATCATTGCGGTTATTTTGCGGTGATATTTGCGGTTATTTTTGCGGATATCATTGCGGTTATTTTGCGGTAATATTTGCGGTTATTTTTGCGGATATCATTGCGGTTATTTTTGCGGATATTTTTGCGGTTATTTTTGCGGATATTATTGCGGTTATTTTTACGGATATCATTGCGGTTATTTTGCGGTAACATTTGCGGTTATTTTTGCGGATATTATTGCGGTTATTTTTACGGATATCATTGCGGTTATTTTGCTGTAATATTTGCGGTTAATTTTGCGGATATTATTGCGGTTATTTTTGCGGATATCATTGCGGTTATTTTGCTGTAATATTTGCGGTTATTTTTGCGGATATTATTGCGGTTATTTTTGCGGATATCATTGCGGATATTTTGCTGTAATATTTGCGGTTAATTTTGCGGATATTGTTGCGGTTATTTTTGCGGATATCATTGCGGTTATTTTTGCGGATATCATTGCGGTTATTTTGCGGTGATATTTGCGGTTATTTATGCGGATATCATTGCGGTTATTTTGCGGTAATATTTGCGGTTATTTTTGCGAATATCATTGCGGTTATTTTAGCGGATATTATTGCGGTTATTTTTGCGGATATTATTGCGGTTATTTTTGCGGATATCATTGCGGTTATTTTGCGGTAACACTTGCGGTTATTTTTGCGGATATCATTGCGGTTATTTTGCTGTAATATTTGCGGTTATTTTTGCGGATATCATTGCGGTTATTTTTGCGGATATCATTGCGGTTATTTTTGCGGATATCATTGCGGTTATTTTTGCGGATATTATTGCGGTTATTTTGCTGTAATATTTGCGGTTAATTTTGCGGATATTAATGCGGATATTTTTGCGGATATCATTGCGGTTATTTTTGCGGATATCATTGCTTTTATTTTGCAGTAATATTTGCGGTTAATTTTGCGGATATTATTGCGGTTATTTTTGCGGTTATCATTGCGGTTATTTTTGCTGATATCATGGCGGTTATTTTGCGGTAACATTTGCGGTTATTTTTGCGGATATTATTGCGGTTATTTTTGCGGATATCATGGCGGTTATTTTGCGTTAACATTTGCGGTTATTTTTGCGGAAACTATTGCGGATATTTTGCGGTAATATTTGCGGTTATTTTTGCGGATATCATTGCGGTTATTTTTGCGGATATTATTGCGGATATTTTTGCGGATATCATTGCGGTTATTTTGCGGTGATATTTGCGGTTATTTTTGCGGATATTATTGCGGTTATTTTTGCGGATATTATTGCGGTTATTTTTGCGGATATCATTGCGGTTATTTTGCTGTAATATTTGCGGTTAATTTTGCGGATATTATTGCGGTTATTTTTGCGGATATCATTGCGGTTATTTTTGCGGATATCATTGCGGTTATTTTGCGGTAATATTTGCGGTTATTTTTGCGGATATCATTGCGGTTATTTTTGCGGATATTATTGCGGATATTTTTGCGGATATCATTGCGGTTATTTTGCGGTGATATTTGCGGTTATTTTTGCGGATATTATTGCGGTTATTTTTGCGGATATTATTGCGGTTATTTTTGCGGATATCATTGCGGTTATTTTGCGGTAACATTAGCGGTTTATTTTGCGGAAATTATTGCGGTTATTTTGCGGCAATATTTGCGGTTATTTTTGCGGATATCATTGCGGTTATTTTTGCGGATATTATTGCGGTTATTTTTGCGGATATCATTGCGGTTATTTTGCGGTGATATTTGCGGTTATTTTTGCGGATATCATTGCGGTTATTTTGCGGTGATATTTGCGGTTATTTTTGCGGATATCATTGCGGTTATTTTGCGGTAATGTTTGCGGTTATTTTTGCGGATATCATTGCGGTTATTTTTGCGGTGATATTTGCGGTTATTTTTGCGGATATCATTGCGGTTATTTTGCTGTAATATTTGCGGTTAATTTTGCGGATATTATTGCGGATGTTTTTGCGGATATCATTGCGGTTATTTTTGCGGATATCATTGCGGTTATTTTGCGGTGATATTTGCGGTTATTTTTGCGGATATCATTGCGGTTATTTTGCGGTAATATTTGCGGTTATTTTTGCGGATATCATTGCGGTTATTTTTGCGGATATTATTGCGGTTATTTTTGCGGATATTATTGCGGTTATTTTTGCGGATATCATTGCGGTTATTTTGCGGTAACATTTGCGGTTATTTTTGCGGATATTATTGCGGTTATTTTTGCGGATATCATTGCGGTTATTTTGCGGTAATATTTGCGGTTATTTTTGCGGATATTATTGCGGTTATTTTGCTGTAATATTTGCGGTTAATTTGGCGGATATCATTGCGGTTATTTTTGCGGATATTATTGCGGTTATTTTTGCGCATATCATTGCGGTTATTTTGCGGTGATATTTGCGGTTATTTTTGCGGATATCATTGCGGTTATTTTGCGGTAATATTTGCGGTTATTTTTGCGGATATTATTGCGGTTATTTTTGCGGATATCATTGCGGTTATTTTGCGGTGATATTTGCGGTTATTTTTGCGGATATTATTGCGGTTATTTTTGCGGATATCATTGCGGTTATTTTGCTGTAATATTTGCGGTTAATTTTGCGGATATTATTGCGGTGATATTTGCGGTTATTTTTGCGGATATCATTGCGGTTATTTTGCGGTGATATTTGCGGTTATTTTTGCGGATATCATTGCGGTTATTTTTGCGGATATTATTGCGGTTATTTTTGCGGATATTATTGCGGTTATTTTTGCGGATATCATTGCGGTTATTTTGCGGTAACATTTGCGGTTATTTTTGCGGATATTATTGCGGTTATTTTTGCGGATATCATTGCGGTTATTTTGCGGTAATATTTGCGGTTATTTTTGCGGATATTAATGATGTTATTTTGCTGTAATATTTGCGGTTAATTTTGCGGATATCATTGCGGTTATTTTTGCGGATATTATTGCGGTTATTTTTGCGGATATCATTGTGTTTATTTTGCGGTGATATTTGCGGTTATTTTTGCGGATATCATTGCGGTTATTTTGCGGTAATATTTGCGGTTATTTTTGCGGATATTATTGCGGTTATTTTTGCGGATATCATTGCGGTTATTTTGCGGTGATATTTGCGGTTATTTTTGCGGATATCATTGCGGTTATTTTGCTGTAATATTTGCGGTTATTTTTGCGGATATTATTGCGGTTATTTTTGCGGATATCATTGCGGTTATTTTGCGGTAACATTTGCGGTTATTTTTGCGGATATTATTGCGGTTATTTTTGCGGATATCATTGCGGTTATTTTGCTGTAATATTAGCGGTTAATTTTGCGGATATTATTGCGGTTATTTAGCGGTGATATTTGCGGTTATTTTTGCGGATATCATTGCGGTTATATTGCGGTGATATTTGCGGGTATTTTTGCGGATATCATTGCGGTTATTTTGCGGTAATATTTGCGGTTATTTTTGCGGATATCATTGCGGTTATTTTTGCGGATATCATTGCGTTTATTTTGCGGTAACATTTGCGGTTATTTTTGCGGATATTATTTTGGTTATTTTTGCGGATATCATTGCGGATATTTTGCGGTAATATTTGCGGTTATTTTTGCGGATATTATTGCGGTAATTTTGCTGTAATATTTGCGGTTAATTTGGCGGATATCATTGCGGTTATTTTTGCGGATATTATTGCGGTTATTTTTGCGGATATCATTGCCGTTATTTGGCGGTGATATTTGCGGTTATTTTTGCGGATATCATTGCGGTTATTTTTGCGGATATTATTGCGGTTATATTTGCGGATATTATTGCGGTTATTTTTGCGGATATCATTGCGGATATTTTGCGGTAACATTTGCGGTTATTTTTGCGGATATTATTGCGGTTATTTTTGCGGATATCATTGCGGTTATTTTGCGGTAATATTTGCGGTTATTTTTGCGGATATTAATGCGGTTATTTTGCTGTAATATTTGCGGTTAATTTTGCGGATATCATTGCGGTTATTTTAGCGGATATTATTGCGGTTATTTTTGCGGATATCATTGCGGTTATTTTGCGGTGATATTTGCGGTTATTTTTGCGGATATCATTGCGGTTATTTTGCGGTAATATTTGCGGTTATTTTTGCGGATATTATTGCGGTTATTTTTGCGGATATCATTGCGGTTATTTTGCGGTGATATTTGCGGTTATTTTTGCGGATATCATTGCGGTTATTTTGCTGTAATATTTGCGGTTATTTTTGCGGATATTATTGCGGTTATTTTTGCGGATATCATTGCGGTTATTTTGCGGTAACATTTGCGGTTATTTTTGCGGATATTATTGCGGTTATTTTTGCGGATATCATTGCGGTTATTTTGCTGTAATAATTGCGGTTAATTTTGCGGATATTATTGCGGTTATTTAGCGGTGATATTTGCGGTTATTTTTGCGGATATCATTGCGGTTATTTTGCGGTGATATTTGCGGTTATTTTTGCGGATATCATTGCGGTTATTTTGCGGTAATATTTGCGGTTATTTTTGCGGATATCATTGCGGTTATTTTTGCGGATATTATTGCGGTTATTTTTGCGGATATCATTGCGGTTATTTTGCTGTAATATTTGCGGTTATTTTTGCGGATATTATTGCGGTTATTTTTACGGATATCATTGCGGTTATTTAGCGGTAACATTTGCGGTTATTTTTGCGGATATCATTGCGGTTATTTTGCTGTAATATTTGCGGTTAATTTTGCGGATATTATTGTGGTTATTTTGCGGTGATATTTGCGGTTATTTTTGCGGATATCATTGCGGTTATTTTGCGGTGATATTTGCGGTTATTTTTGCGGATATCATTGCGGTTATTTTTGCGGATATTATTGCGGTTATTTTTGCGGATATCATTGCGGTTATTTTGCTGTAATATTTGCGGTTATTTTTGCGGATATCATTGCGGTTATTTTTGCGGATATCATTGCGGTTATTTTTGCGGATATTATTGCGGTTATTTTTGCGGATATCATTGCGGTTATTTTGCGGTAATATTTGCGGTTATTTTTGCGGATATCATTGCGGTTATTTTTGCGGATATTATTGCGGTTATTTTTGCGGATATTATTGCGGTTAATTTGCTGTAATATTTGCGGTTAATTTGGCGGATATCATTGCGGTTATTTTTGCGGATATTATTGCGGTTATTTTTGCGGATATCATTGCCGTTATTTTGCGGTGATATTTGCGGTTATTTTTGCGGATATCATTGCGGTTATTTTTGCGGATATTATTGCGGTTATATTTGCGGATATTATTGCGGTTATTTTTGCGGATATCATTGCGGATATTTTGCGGTAATATTTGCGGTTATTTTTGCGGATATTATTGCGGTTATTTTTGCGGATATCATTGCGGTTATTTTGCGGTAATATTTGCGGTTATTTTTGCGGATATTAATGCGGTTATTTTGCTGTAATATTTGCGGTTAATTTTGCGGATATCATTGCGGTTATTTTTGCGGATATTATTGCGGTTATTTTTGCGGATATCATTGCGTTTATTTTGCGGTGATATTTGCGGTTATTTTTGCGGATATCATTGCGGTTATTTTGCGGTAATATTCGCGGTTATTTTTGCGGATATTATTGCGGTTATTTTTGCGGATATCATTGCGGTTATTTTGCGGTGATATTTGCGGTTATTTTTGCGGATATCATTGCGGTTATTTTGCTGTAATATTTGCTGTTATTTTTGCGGATATTATAGCGGTTATTTTTGCGGATATCATTGCGGTTATTTTGCGGTAACATTTGCGGTTATTTTTGCGGATATTATTGCGGTTATTTTTGCGGATATCATTGCGGTTATTTTGCTGTAATAATTGCGGTTAATTTTGCGGAAATTATTGCGGTTATTTAGCGGTGATATTTGCGGTTATTTTTGCGGATATCATTGCGGTTATTTTGCGGTGATATTTGCGGTTATTTTTGCGGATATCATTGCGGTTATTTTGCGGTAATATTTGCGGTTAATTTTGCGGATATTATTGTGGTTATTTTGCGGTGATATTTTCGGTTATTTTTGCGGATATCATTGCGGTTATTTTGCGGTGATATTTGCGGTTATTTTTGCGGATATCATTGCGGTTATTTTTGCGGATATTATTGCGGTTATTTTTGCGGATATCATTGCGGTTATTTTGCTGTAATATTTGCGGTTATTTTTGCGGATATCATTGCGGTTATTTTTGCGGATATCATTGCGGTTATTTTTGCGGATATCATTGCGGTTATTTTTGCGGATATTATTGCGGTTATTTTTGCGGATATCATTGCGGTTATTTTGCTGTAATATTTGCGGTTATTTTTGCGGATATTATTGCGGTTATTTTTACGGATATCATTGCGGTTATTTAGCGGTAACATTTGCGGTTATTTTTGCGGATATTATTGCGGTTATTTTTGCGGATATCATTGCGGTTATTTTGCTGTAATATTTGCGGTTAATTTTGCGGATATTATTGTGGTTATTTTGCGGTGATATTTGCGGTTATTTTTGCGGATATCATTGCGGTTATTTTGCGGTGATATTTGCGGTTATTTTTGCGGATATCATTGCGGTTATTTTTGCGGATATTATTGCGGTTATTTTTGCGGATATCATTGCGGTTATTTTGCTGTAATATTTGCGGTTAATTTTGCGGATATTATTGTGGTTATTTTGCGGTGATATTTGCGGTTATTTTTGCGGATATCATTGCGGTTATTTTGCGGTGATATTTGCGGTTATTTTTGCGGATATCATTGCGGTTATTTTTGCGGATATTATTGCGGTTATTTTTGCGGATATCATTGCGGTTATTTTGCTGTAATATTTGCGGTTATTTTTGCGGATATCATTGCGGTTATTTTTGCGGATATCATTGCGGTTATTTTTGCGGATATTATTGCGGTTATTTTTGCGGATATCATTGCGGTTATTTTGCGGTGATATTTGCGGTTATTTTTGCGGATATCATTGCGGTTATTTTTGCGGATATCATTGCGGTTATTTTTGCGGATATCATTGCGGTTATTTTTGCGGATATTATTGCGGTTATTTTTGCGGATATCATTGCGGTTATTTTGCGGTGATATTTGCGGTTATTTTAGCGGATATCAATGCGGTTATTTTGCGGTAATATTTGCGGTTAATTTTGCGGATATTAATGCGGATATTTTTGCGGATATCATTGCGGTTATTTTGCTGTAATATTTGCGGTTAATTTTGCGGATATTATTGTGGTTATTTTGCGGTGATATTTGCGGTTATTTTTGCGGATATCATTGCGGTTATTTTGCGGTGATATTTGCGGTTATTTTTGCGGATATCATTGCGGTTATTTTTGCGGATATTATTGCGGTTATTTTTGCGGATATCATTGCGGTTATTTTGCTGTAATATTTGCGGTTATTTTTGCGGATATCATTGCGGTTATTTTTGCGGATATCATTGCGGTTATTTTTGCGGATATTATTGCGGTTATTTTTGCGGATATCATTGCGGTTATTTTGCGGTGATATTTGCGGTTATTTTTGCGGATATCATTGCGGTTATTTTTGCGGATATCATTGCGGTTATTTTTGCGGATATCATTGCGGTTATTTTTGCGGATATTATTGCGGTTATTTTGCTGTAATATTTGCGGTTAATTTTGCGGATATTAATGCGGATATTTTTGCGGATATCATTGCGGTTATTTTTACGGATATCATGGCGGTTATTTTGCGGTAACATTTGCGGTTATTTTTGCGGAAACTATTGCGGATATTTTGCGGTAATATTTGCGGTTATTTTTGCGGATATCATTGCGGTTATTTTTGCGGATATTATTGCGGATATTTTTGCGGATATCATTGCGGTTATTTTGCGGTGATATTTGCGGTTATTTTTGCGGATATCATTGCGGTTATTTTGCGGTAATATTTGCGGTTATTTTTGCGGATATTATTGCGGTTATTTTTGCGGATATCATTGCGGTTATTTTGCTGTAATATTTGCGGTTAATTTTGCGGATATTGTTGCGGTTATTTTTGCGGATATCATTGCGGTAATTTTTGCGGATATCATTGCGGTTATTTTGCGGTAATATTTGCGGTTATTTTTGCGGATATCATTGCGGTTATTTTTGCGGATATTATGGCGGTTATTTTTGCGGATATTATTGCGGTTATTTTTGCGGATATCATTGCGGTTATTTTGCGGTAACATTTGCGGTTATTTTTGCGGAAATTATTGCGGTTATTTTGCGGCAATATTTGCGGTTATTTTTGCGGATATCATTGCGGTTATTTTTGCGGATATTATTGCGGTTATTTTTGCGGATATTATTGCGGTTATTTTTGCGGATATTATTGCGGTTATTTTTGCGGATATCATTGCGGTTATTAAGCTGTAATATTTGCGGTTAATTTTGCGGATATTATTGTGGTTATTTTGCAGTGATATTTGCGGTTATTTTTGCGGATATCATTGCGGTTATTTTGCGGTGATATTTGCGGTTATTTTTGCGGATATCATTGCGGTTATTTTTGCGGATATTATTGCGGTTATTTTTGCGGATATCATTGCGGTTATTAAGCTGTAATATTTGCGGTTAATTTTGCGGATATTATTGTGGTTATTTTGCGGTGATATTTGCGGTTATTTTTGCGGATATCATTGCGGTTATTTTGCGGTGATATTTGCGGTTATTTTTGCGGATATCATTGCGGTTATTTTTGCGGATATCATTGCGGTTATTTTTGCGGATATTATTGCGGTTATTTTTGCGGATATCATTGCGGTTATTTTGCGGTGATATTTGCGGTTATTTTTGCGGATATCATTGCGGTTATTTTTGCGGATATCATTGCGGTTATTTTTGCGGATATCATTGCGGTTATTTTTGCGGATATCATTGCGGTTATTTTGCTGTAATATTTGCGGTTAATTTTGCGGAAATTATTGCGGTTATTTTTGCGGATATCATTGCGGTTATTTTTGCGGATATCATTGCGGTTATTTTGCGGTAATATTTGCGGTTATTTTTGCGGATATCATTGCGGTTATTTTAGCGGATATTATGGCGGTTATTTTTGCGGATATTATTGCGGTTATTTTTGCGGATATCATTGCGGTTATTTTGCGGTAACATTTGCGGTTATTTTTGCGGAAATTATTGCGGTTATTTTGCGGCAATATTTGCGGTTATTTTTGCGGATATCATTGCGGTTATTTTTGCGGATATTATTGCGGTTATTTTTGCGGATATTATTGCGGTTATTTTTGCGGATATCATTGCGGTTATTCTGCGGTGATATTTGCGGTTATTTTTGCGGATATCATTGCGGTAATTTTGCGGTGATATTTGCGGTTATTTTTGCGGATATCATTGCGGTTATTTTGCGGTAATGTTTGCGGTTATTTTTGCGGATATCATTGCGGTTATTTTTGCGGTCATATTTGCGGTTATTTTTGCGGATATCATTGCGGTTATTTTGCGGTAATATTTGCGGTTATCTTTGCGGATATCATTGCGGTTATTTTTGCGGATATTTTTGCGGTTATTTTTGCGGATATCATTGCGGTTATTTTGCTGTAATATTTGCGGTTAATTTTGCGGATATTATTGCGGTTGTTTTTGCGGATATCATTGCGGTTATTTTTGCGGATATCATTGCGGTTATTTTGCGGTGATATTTGCGGTTATTTTTGCGGATATCTTTGCGGTTATTTTGCGGTAATATTTGCGGTTATTTTTGCGGATATCATTGCGGTTATTTTTGCGGATATTATTGCGGTTATTTTTGCGGATATTATTGCGGTTATTTTTGCGGATATCATTGCGGTTATTTTGCGGTAACATTTGCGGTTATTTTTGCGGATATTATTGCGGATATTTTTGCGGATATCATTGCGGTTATTTTGCGGTGATATTTGCGGTTATTTTGGCGGATATCATTGCGGTTATTTTGCTGTAATATTTGCGGTTAATTTTGCGGAAATTATTGCGGTTATTTTTGCGGATATCATTGCAGTTATTTTGCGGTAATATTTGCGGTTATTTTTGCGGATATTATTGCGGATATTTTTGCGGATATCATTGCGGTTATTTTGCGGTGATATTTGCGGTTATTTTGGCGGATATCATTGCGGTTATTTTGCGGTAATATTTGCGGTTATTTTTGCGGATATTATTGCGGTTATTTTTGCGGATATCATTGCGGTTATTTTGCTGTAATATTTGCGGTTAATTTTGCGGAAATTATTGCGGTTATTTTTGCGGATATCATTGCGGTTATTTTTGCGGATATCATTGCGGTTATTTTGCGGTAATATTTGCGGTTATTTTTGCGGATATCATTGCGGTTATTTTAGCGGATATTATGGCGGTTATTTTTGCGGATATTATTGCGGTTATTTTTGCGGATATCATTGCGGTTATTTTGCGGTAACATTTGCGGTTATTTTTGCGGAAATTATTGCGGTTATTTTGCGGCAATATTTGCGGTTATTTTTGCGGATATCATTGCGGTTATTTTTGCGGATATTATTGCGGTTATTTTTGCGGATATTATTGCGGTTATTTTTGCGGATATCATTGCGGTTATTCTGCGGTGATATTTGCGGTTATTTTTGCGGATATCATTGCGGTAATTTTGCGGTGATATTTGCGGTTATTTTTGCGGATATCATTGCGGTTATTTTGCGGTAATGTTTGCGGTTATTTTTGCGGATATCATTGCGGTTATTTTTGCGGTCATATTTGCGGTTATTTTTGCGGATATCATTGCGGTTATTTTGCGGTAATATTTGCGGTTATCTTTGCGGATATCATTGCGGTTATTTTTGCGGATATTTTTGCGGTTATTTTTGCGGATATCATTGCGGTTATTTTGCTGTAATATTTGCGGTTAATTTTGCGGATATTATTGCGGTTGTTTTTGCGGATATCATTGCGGTTATTTTTGCGGATATCATTGCGGTTATTTTGCGGTGATATTTGCGGTTATTTTTGCGGATATCTTTGCGGTTATTTTGCGGTAATATTTGCGGTTATTTTTGCGGATATCATTGCGGTTATTTTTGCGGATATTATTGCGGTTATTTTTGCGGATATTATTGCGGTTATTTTTGCGGATATCATTGCGGTTATTTTGCGGTAACATTTGCGGTTAATTTTGCGGATATTATTGCGGTTATTTTTGCGGATATCATTGCGGTTATTTTGCGGTAATATTTGCGGTTATTTTTGCGGATATTATTGCGGTTATTTTGCTGTAATATTTGCGGTTAATTTGGCGGATATCATTGCGGTTATTTTTGCGGATATTATTGCGGTTATTTTTGCGCATATCATTGCGGTTATTTTGCGGTGATATTTGCGGTTATTTTTGCGGATATCATTGCAGTTATTTTGCGGTAATATTTGCGGTTATTTTTGCGGATATTATTGCGGTTATTTTTGCGGATATCATTGCGGTTATTTTGCGGTGATATTTGCGGTTATTTTTGCGGATATTATTGCGGTTATTTTTGCGGATATCATTGCGGTTATTTTGCTGTAATATTTGCGGTTAATTTTGCGGATATTATTGCGGTTATTTTTGCGGATATCATTGCGGTTATTTTTGCGGATATCATTGCGGTTATTTTGCGGTGATATTTGCGGTTATTTTTGCGGATATCATTGCGGTTTTTTTGCGGTAATATTTGCGGTTATTTTTGCGGATATCATTGCGGTTATTTTTGCGGATATTATTGCGGATATTTTTGCGGATATTATTGCGGTTATTTTTGCGGATATCATTGCGGTTATTTTGCGGTAACATTTGCGGTTATTTTTGCGGTTATTTTGGCGGATATCATTGCGGTTATTTTGCGGTAATATTTGCGGTTATTTTTGCGGATATTATTGCGGTTATTTTTGCGGATATCGTTGCGGTTATTTTGCGGTGATATTTGCGGTTATTTTTGCGGATATTATTGCGGTTATTTTTGCGGATATCATTGCGGTTATTTTGCGGTGATATTTGCCGTTATTTTTGCGGATATCATTGCGGTTATTTTTGCGGATATTATTGCGGTTATTTTTGCGGATATTATTGCGGTTATTTTTGCGGATATCATTGCGGTTATTTTGCGGTAACATTTGCGGTTATTTTTGCGGATATTATTGCGGTTATTTTTGCGGATATCATTGCGGTTATTTTGCGGTAATATTTGCGGTTATTTTTGCGGATATTAATGCGGTTATTTTGCTGTAATATTTGCGGTTAATTTTGCGGATATCATTGCGGTTATTTTTGCGGATATTATTGCGGTTATTTTTGCCGATATCATTGTGGTTATTTTGCGGTGATATTTGCGGTTATTTTTGCGGATATCATTGCGGTTATTTTGCGGTAATATTGGCGGTTATTTTTGCGGATATTATTGCGGTTATTTTTGCGGATATCATAGCGGTTATTTTGCGGTGATATTTGCGGTTATTTTTGCGGATATCATTGCGGTTATTTTGCTGTAATATTTGCGGTTAATTTTGCGGATATTATTGCGGTTATTTAGCGGTGATATTTGCGGTTATTTTTGCGGATATCATTGCGGTTATTTTGCGGTGATATTTGCGGTTATTTTTGCGGATATCATTGCGGTTATTTTTGCGGATATTATTGCGGTTATTTTTGCGGATATCATTGCGGTTATTTTGCTGTAATATTTGCGGTTATTTTTGGGGATATTATTGCGGTTATTTTTGCGGATATCATTGCGTTTATTTTGCGGTAACATTTGCGGTTATTTTTGCGGATATTATTGCGGTTATTTTTGCGGATATCATTACGGATATATTGCGGTAATATTTGCGGTTATTTTTGCGGATATTATTGCGGTTATTTTGCTGTAATATTTGCGGTTAATTTTGCGGATATCATTGCGGTTATTTTTGTGGATATTATTGCGGTTATTTTTGCGGATATCATTGCGGTTATTTTGCGGTGATATTTGCGGTTATTTTTGCGGATATCATTGCGGTTATTTTGCGGTAATATTTGCGGTTATTTTTGCGGATATTATTGCGGTTATTTTTGCGGATATCATTGCGGTTATTTTGCGGAGATATTTGCGGTTATTTTTGCGGATATCATTGCGGTTATTTTTGCGGATATCATTGCGGATATCATTGCGGTTATTTTGCGGTGATATTTGCGGTTATTTTTGCGGATATCATTGCGGTTATTTTGCGGTAACATTTGCGGTTATTTTTGCGGATATTATTGCGGTTATTTTTGCGGATATCATTGCGGTTATTTTGCTGTAATATTTGCGGTTAATTTTGCGGATATTATTGCGGTTCTTTTTGCAGATATCATTGCGGTTATTTTTGCGGATATCATTGCGGTTATTTTGCGGTGATATTTGCGGTTATTTTTGCGGATATCATTGCGGTTATTTTGCGGTAATATTTGCGGTTATTTTTGCGGATATCATTGCGGTTATTTTGCGGTTATGTTTGCGGTTATTTTGGCGGATTTTATTGCGGTTATTTTTGCGGATATCATTGCGGTTATTTTGCTGTAATATTTGCGGTTATTTTTGCGGATATCATTGCGGTTATTTTGCGGTAATATTTGCGGTTATTTTTGCGGATATTATTGCGGTTATTTTTGCGGATATCATTGCGGTTATTTTGCTGTAATATTTGCGGTTAATTTTGCGGATATTATTGCGGTTATTTTTGCGGATATCATTGCGGTTATTTTTGCGGATATCATTGCGGTTATTTTGCGGTAATATTTGCGGTTATTTTTGCGGATATCATTGCGGTTATTTTTGCGGATATTATTGCGGTTATTTTTGCGGATATTATTGCGGTTATTTTTGCGGATATCATTGCGGTTATTTTGCGGTAACATTTGCGGTTATTTTTGCGGAAATTATTGCGGTTATTTTGCGGCAATATTTGCGGTTATTTTTGCGGATATCATTGCGGTTATTTTTGCGGATATTATTGCGGTTATTTTTGCGGATATCATTGCGGTTATTGTGCGGAGATATTTGCGGTTATTTTTGCGGATATCATTGCGGGTATTTTGCGGTAATGTTTGCGGTTATTTTTGCGGATATCATTGCGGTTATTTTTGCGGTGATATTTGCGGTTATTTTTGCGGATATCATTGCGGTTATTTTGCGGTAATATTTGCGGTTATTTTTGCGGATATCATTGCGGTTATTTTTGCGGATATTATTGCGGTTATTTTTGCGGATATCATTGCGGTTATTTTGCTGTAATATTTGCGGTTAATTTTGCGGATATAATTGCGGTTATTTTTGCGGATATCATTGCGGTTATTTTTGCGGATATCATTGCGGTCATTTTGCGGTGATATTTGCGGATATTTTTGCGGATATCATTGCGGTTATTTTGCGGTAATATTTGCGGTAATTTTTGCGGATATCATTGCGGTTATTTTTGCGGATATTATTGCGGTTATTTTTGCGGATATTATTGCGGTCATTTTTGCGGATATCATTGCGGTTATTTTGCGGTAACATTTGCGGTTATTTTTGCGGATATTATTGCGGTTATTTTTGCGGATATCATTGCGGTTATTTTGCGGTAATATTTGCGGTTATTTTTGCGGATATTATTGCGGTTATTTTGCTGTAATATTTGCGGTTAATTTGGCGGATATCATTGCGGTTATTTTTGCGGATATTATTGCGGTTATTTTTGCGGATATCATTGCGGTTATTTTGCGGAGATATTTGCGGTTATTTTTGCGGATATCATTGCGGTTATTTTGCGGTAATATTTGCGGTTATTTTTGCGGATATTATTGCGGTTATTTTTGCGGATATCATTGCGGTTATTTTGCGGTGATATTTGCGGTTATTTTTGCGGATATCATTGCGATTATTTTGCGGATATCATTGCGGTTATTTTGCGGTAACATTTGCGGTTATTTTTGCGGATATTATTGCGGTTATTTTTGCGGATATCATTGCGGTTATTTTGCTGTAATATTTGCGGTTAATTTTGCGGATATTACTGCGGTTATTTTGCGGTGATATTTGCGGTTATTTTTGCGGATATCATTGCGGTTATTTTGCGGTGATATTTGCGGTTATTTTTGCGGATATCATTGCGGTTATTTTGCGGTAATATTTGCGGTTATTTTTGCGGATATCATTGCGGTTATTTTTGCGGATATTATTGCGGTAATTTTTGCGGATATCATTGCGGTTATTTTGCTGTAATATTTGCGGTTATTTTTGCGGATATTATTGCGGTTATTTTTGCGGATATCATTGCGGTTATTTTGCGGTAACATTTGCGGTTATTTTTGCGGATATTATTGCGGTTATTTTTGCGGATATCATTGCGGTTATTTTGCTGTAATATTTGCGGTTATTTTTGCGGATATTATTGCGGTTATTTTTGCGGATATCATTGCGGATATTTTGCTGTAATATTTGCGGTTAATTTTGCGGATATTGTTGCGGTTATTTTTGCGGATATCATTGCGGTTATTTTTGCGGATATCATTGCGGTTATTTTGCGGTGATATTTGCGGTTATTTATGCGGATATCATTGCGGTTATTTTGCGGTAATATTTGCGGTTATTTTTGCGAATATCATTGCGGTTATTTTAGCGGATATTATTGCGGTTATTTTTGCGGATATTATTGCGGTTATTTTTGCGGATATCATTGCGGTTATTTTGCGGTAACACTTGCGGTTATTTTTGCGGATATTATTGCGGTTATTTTTGCGGATATCATTGCGGTTATTTTGCGGAAACATTTGCGGTTATTTTTGCGGAAATTATTGCGGTTATTTTGCGGTAATATTTGCGGTTATTTTTGCGGATATCATTGCGGTTATTTTTGCGGATATTATTGCGGTTATTTTTGCGGATATCATTGCGGTTATTTTGCGGTGATATTTGCGGTTATTTTTGCGGATATCATTGCGGTTATTTTGCGGTAATATTTGCGGTTATTTTTGCGGATATTATTGCGGTTATTTTTGCGGATATCATTGCGGTTATTTTGCGGTGATATTTGCGGTTATTTTTGCGGATATCATTGCGGTTATTTTGCGGTAACACTTGCGGTTATTTTTGCGGATATTATTGCGGTTATTTTTGCGGATATCATTGCGGTTATTTTGCGGAAACATTTGCGGTTATTTTTGCGGAAATTATTGCGGTTATTTTGCGGTAATATTTGCGGTTATTTTTGCGGATATCATTGCGGTTATTTTTGCGGATATTATTGCGGTTATTTTTGCGGATATCATTGCGGTTATTTTGCGGTGATATTTGCGGTTATTTTTGCGGATATCATTGCGGTTATTTTGCGGTAATATTTGCGGTTAATTTTGCGGATATTGTTGCGGTTATTTTTGCGGATATCATTGCGGTTATTTTTGCGGATATCATTGCGGTTATTTTGCGGTGATATTTGCGGTTATTTATGCGGATATCATTGCGGTTATTTTGCGGTAATATTTGCGGTTATTTTTGCGAATATCATTGCGGTTATTTTAGCGGATATTATTGCGGTTATTTTTGCGGATATTATTGCGGTTATTTTTGCGGATATCATTGCGGTTATTTTGCGGTAACACTTGCGGTTATTTTTGCGGATATTATTGCGGTTATTTTTGCGGATATCATTGCGGTTATTTTGCGGAAACATTTGCGGTTATTTTTGCGGAAATTATTGCGGTTATTTTGCGGTAATATTTGCGGTTATTTTTGCGGATATCATTGCGGTTATTTTTGCGGATATTATTGCGGTTATTTTTGCGGATATCATTGCGGTTATTTTGCGGTGATATTTGCGGTTATTTTTGCGGATATCATTGCGGTTATTTTGCGGTAATATTTGCGGTTAATTTTGCGGATATTATTGCGGTTATTTTTGCGGATATCATTGCGGTTATTTTTGCGGATATCATTGCGGTTATTTTGCGGTGATATTTGCGGTTATTTTAGCGGATATCATTGCGGTTATTTTGCGGTAATATTTGCGGTTATTTTTGCGGATATCATTGCGGTTATTTTTGCGGATATTATTGCGGTTATTTTTGCGGATATTATTGCGGTTATTTTTGCGGATATCATTGCGGTTATTTTGCGGTAACATTAGCGGTTATTTTTGCGGATATTATTGCGGTTATTTTTGCGGATATCATTGCGGTTATTTTGCGGTAATATTTGCGGTTATTTTTGCGGATATTATTGCGGTTATTTTGCTGTAATATTTGCGGTTAATTTTGCGGATATCATTGCGGTTATTTTTGCGGATATTATTGCGGTTATTTTTGCGGATATCATTGCGGTAATTTTGCGGTGATATTTGCGGTTATTTTTGCGGATATCATTGCGGTTATTTTTGCGGATAATATTGCGGTTTTTTTTGCAGATATTATTGCGGTTATTTTTGCGGATATCATTGCGGTTATTTTGCGGTAACATTTGCGGTTATTTTTGCGGATATTATTGCGGTTATTTTTGCGGATATCATTGCGGTTATTTTGCGGTAATATTTGCGGTTATTTTTGCGGATATTATTGCGGTTATTTTGCTGTAATATTTGCGGTTTATTTTGCGGATATCATTGCGGTTATTTTTGCGGATATTATTGCGGTTATTTTTGCGGATATCATTGCGGTTATTTTGCGGTGATATTTGCGGTTATTTTTGCGGATATCATTGCGGTTATTTTGCGGTAATATTTGCGGTTATTTTTGCGGATATCATTGCGGTTATTTTGCGGTGATATTTGCGGTTATTTTTGCGGATATCATTGCGGTTTTTTTGCGGTGATATTTGCGGTTATTTTTGCGGATATCATTGCGGATATTTTGCGGTAATATTTTCGGTTATTTTTGCGGATATTATTGCGGTTATTTATGCGGATATTACTGCGGTTACTTTTGCGGATATCATTGCGGTTATTTTGCGGTAACATTTGCGGTTATTTTTGCGGATATTATTGCGGTTATTTGTGCGGATATCATTGCGGTTATTTTGCGGTGATATTTGCGGTTATTTTTGCGGATATCATTGCGGTTATTTTTGCGGATATCATTGCGGTTATTTTGCGGTAATATTTGCGGTTATTTTTTTGGATATCATTGCGGTTATTTTGCGGTGATATTTGCGGTTATTTTTGGGGATATCATTGCGGTTTTTTTGCGGTGATATTTGCGGTTATTTTTGCGGATATCATTGCGGTTATTTTTGCGGATATTATTGCGGTTATTTATGCGGATATTATTGCGGTTACTTTTGCGGATATCATTGCGGTTATTTTGCGGTGATATTTGCGGTTATTTTTGCGGATATCATTGCGGTTATTTTTGCGGATATTATTGCGGTTATTTATGCGGATATTATTGCGGTTATTTTTGCGGATATCATTGCGGTTATTTTGCGGTGATATTTACGGTTATTTTTGCGGATATCATTGCGGTTATTTTGCGGTGATATTTGCGGTTATTTTTGCGGATATCATTGCGGTTATTTTTGCGGATATTATTGCGGTTATTTTTTCGGATATCATAGCGGTTATTTTTGCGGATATCATTGCGGTTTTTTTGCGGTGATATTTGCGGTTATTTTTGCGGATATTATTGCGGTTATTTGTGCGGATATCATTGCGGTTATTTTGCGGTGATATTTGCGGTTATTTTTGCGGATATCATTGCGGTTATTTTGCGGTTATTTTTGCGGATATCATTGCGGTTATTTTGCGGTTATTTTTGCGGATATCATTGCGGTTATTTTTGCGGATATTATTGCAGTTATTTTGCTGTAATATTTGCGGTTATTTTTGCGGATATCATTGCGGTTATTTTTGCGGATATCATTGCGGTTATTTTGCGGTAATATTTGCGGTTATTTTTGCGGATATCATTGCGGTTATTTTGCGGTGATATTTGCGGTTATTTTTGCGGATATCATTGCGGTTTTTTTGCGGTTATATTTGCGGTTATTTTTGCGGATATCATTGCGGTTATTTTTGCGGATATTATTGCGGTTATTTTTGCGGATATCATAGCGGTTATTTTTGCGGATATCATTGCGGTTATTTTGCGGTGATATTTGCGGTTATTTTTGAGGATATCATTGCGGTTATTTTGCGGTGATATTTGCGGTTATTTTTGCGGATATCATTGCGGTTATTTTGCGGTAATATTTGCGGTTATTTTTGCGGATATCATTGCGGTTATTTTTGCGGATATAATTGCGGTTATTTTTGCGGATATCATTGCGGTTATTTTGCGGTGATATTTGCGGTTATTTTTGCGGATATCATTGCGGTTATTTTTGCGGATATTATTGCGGTTATTTTTGCGGATATCATTGCGGTTATTTTGCGGTAATATTTGCGGTTATTTTTGCGGATATCATTGCGGTTATTTTTGCGGATATTATTGCGGTTATTTTTGCGGATATTATTGCGGTTAATTTGCTGTAATATTTGCGGTTAATTTGGCGGATATCATTGCGGTTATTTTTGCGGATATTATTGCGGTTATTTTTGCGGATATCATTGCCGTTATTTTGCGGTGATATTTGCGGTTATTTTTGCGGATATCATTGCGGTTATTTTGCGGTAATATTTGCGGTTATTTTTGCGGATATCATTGCGGTTATTTTTGCGGATATTATTGCGGTTATTTTGCTGTAATATTTGCGGTTAATTTTGCGGATATTATTGCGGTTATTTTTGCGGATATCATTGCGGTTATTTTTGAGGATATTATTGCGGTTATTTTGCGGTAATATTTGCGGTTAATTTTGCGGATATCATTGCGGTTATTTTTGCGGATATTATTGCGGTTATTTTTGCGGATATCATTGCGGTTATTTTGCTGTAATATTTGCGGTTAATTTTGCGGATATTATTGCGGTTATTTTTGCGGATATCATTGCGGTTATTTTTGAGGATATCATTGCGGTTATTTCGCGGTGATATTTGCGGTTAATTTTGCGGATATCATTGCGGTTATTTTTGCGGATATCATTGCGGTTATTTTGCGGTGATATTTGCGGTTATTTTTGCGGATATCATTGCGGTTATTTTGCGGTAATATTTGCGGTTATTTTTGCGGATATCATTGCGGTTATTTTTGCGGATATTATTGCGGTCATTTTTGCGGATATCATTGCGGTTATTTTGCTGTAATATTTGCGGTTAATTTTGCGGATATTATTGCGGTTATTTTTGCGGATATCATTGCGGTTATTTTTGCGGATATCATTGCGGTTATTTTGCGGTGATATTTGCGGTTATTTTTGCGGATATCATTGCGGTTATTTTGCGGTAATATTTGCGGTTATTTTTGCGGATATCATTGCGGTTATTTTTGCGGATATTATTGCGGGTATTTTTGCGGATATCATTGCGGTTATTTTTGCGGATATCATTGCGGTTATTTTGCGGTGATATTTGCGGTTATTTTTGCGGATATCATTGCGGTTATTTTTGCGGATATTATTGCGGTTATTTTGCGGTGATATTTGCGGTTATTTTGCGGTAATATTTGCGGTTATTTTTGCGGATATTATTGCGGTTATTTTGGCGGATATCATTGCGGTTATTTTGCGGTAATATTTGCGGTTATTTTTGCGGATATCATTGCGGTTATTTTGCGGTGATATTTGCGGTTATTTTTGCGGATATTATTGCGGTTATTTTTGCGGATATCATTGCGGTTATTTTGCGGTGATATTTGCGGTAATTTTTGCGGATATCATTGCGGTTATTTTTGCGGATATTATTGCGGTTATTTTTGCGGATATTAATGCGGTTATTTTTGCGGATATCATTGCGGTTATTTTGCGGTGATATTTGCGGTTATTTTTGCGGATATCATTGCGGTTATTTTTGCGGATATTATTGCGGTTATTTTTTCGGATATCATAGCGGTTATTTTTGCGGATATCATTGCGGTTTTTTTGCGGTGATATTTGCGGTTATTTTTGCGGATATCATTGCGGTTATTTGTGCGGATATCATTGCGGTTATTTTGCGGTGATATTTGCGGTTATTTTTGCGGATATTATTGCGGTTATTTATGCGGATATTACTGCGGTTACTTTTGCGGATATCATTGCGGTTATTTTGCGGTAACATTTGCGGTTATTTTTGCGGATATTATTGCGGTTATTTGTGCGGATATCATTGCGGTTATTTTGCGGTGATATTTGCGGTTATTTTTGCGGATATCATTGCGGTTATTTTGCGGTTATTTTTGCGGATATCATTGCGGTTATTTTTGCGGATATTATTGCAGTTATTTTGCTGTAATATTTGCGGTTATTTTTGCGGATATCATTGCGGTTATTTTGCGGTAATATTTGCGGTTATTTTTGCGGATATCATTGCGGTTATTTTGCGGTGATATTTGCGGTTATTTTTGCGGATATCATTGCGGTTTTTTTGCGGTTATATTTGCGGTTATTTTTGCGGATATCATTGCGGTTATTTTTGCGGATATTATTGCGGTTATTTTTGCGGATATCATAGCGGTTATTTTTGCGGATATCATTGCGGTTATTTTGCGGTGATATTTGCGGTTATTTTTGAGGATATCATTGCGGTTATTTTGCGGTGATATTTGCGGTTATTTTTGCGGATATCATTGCGGTTATTTTGCGGTAATATTTGCGGTTATTTTTGCGGATATCATTGCGGTTATTTTTGCGGATATAATTGCGGTTATTTTTGCGGATATCATTGCGGTTATTTTGCGGTGATATTTGCGGTTATTTTTGCGGATATCATTGCGGTTATTTTGCGGTGATATTTACGGTTATTTTTGCGGATATCATTGCGGTTATTTTGCGGTGATATTTGCGGTTATTTTTGCGGATATCATTGCGGTTATTTTGCGAAAATATTTGCGGTTATTTTTGCGGATATTATTGCGGTTATTTTTGCGGATATCATTGCGGTTATTTTGCGGTGATATTTGCGGTTATTTTTGCGGATATCATTGCGGTTATTTATGCGGATATTATTGCGGTTACTTTTGCGGATATCATTGCGGTTATTTTGCGGTAACATTTGCGGTTATTTTTGCGGATATTATTGCGGTTATTTTTGCGGATATCATTGCGGTTATTTTGCGGTGATATTTACGGTTATTTTTGCGGATATCATTGCGGTTATTTTGCGGTGATATTTGCGGTTATTTTTGCGGATATCATTGCGGTTATTTTGCGAAAATATTTGCGGTTATTTTTGCGGATATGATTGCGGTTATTTTTGCGGATATCATTGCGGTTATTTTGCGGTGATATTTGCGGTTATTTTTGCGGATATCATTGCGGTTTTTTTGCGGTGATATTTGCGGTTATTTTTGCGGATATCATTGCGGTTATTTTTGCGGATATTATTGCGGTTATTTATGCGGATATTATTGCGGTTACTTTTGCGGATATCATTGCGGTTATTTTGCGGTAACATTTGCGGTTATTTTTGCGGATATTATTGCGGTTATTTTTGCGGATATCATTGCGGTTATTTTGCGGTGATATTTGCGGTTATTTTTGCGGATATCATTGCGGTTATTTTGCGGTTATTTTTGCGGATATCATTGCGGTTTTTTTGCGGTTATTTTTGCGGATATCATTGCGGTTATTTTGCTGTGATATTTGCGGTTATTTTTGCGGATATCATTGCGGTTATTTTCCGGTAATATTAGCGGGTATTTTTGCGGATATTATTGCGGTTATTTTTGCGGATATCATAGCGGTTATTTTTGCGGATATCATTGCGGTTATTTTGCGGTGATATTTGCGGTTATTTTTGCGGATATCATTGCGGTTTTTTTGCGGTGATATTTGCGGTTATTTTTGCGGATATCATTGCGGTTATTTTTGCGGATATTATTGCGGTTATTTATGCGGATATTATTGCGGTTACTTTTGCGGATATCATTGCGGTTATTTTGCGGTAATATTTGCGGTTATTTTTACGGATATCATTGCTGTTATTTTTGCGGATATTATTGCGGTTATTTTTGCGGATATTATTGCGGTTATTTTTGCGGATATCATTGCGGTTATTTTGCGGTGATATTTACGGTTATTTTTGCGGATATCATTGCGGTTATTTTGCGGTGATATTTGCGGTTATTTTTGCGGATATCATTGCGGTTATTTTGCGAAAATATTTGCGGTTATTTTTGCGGATATTATTGCGGTTATTTTTGCGGATATCATTGCGGTTATTTTGCGGTGATATTTGCGGTTATTTTTGCGGATATCATTGCGGTTTTTTTGCGGTGATATTTGCGGTTATTTTTGCGGATATCATTGCGGTTATTTTTGCGGATATTATTGCGGTTATTTATGCGGATATTATTGCTGTTACTTTTGCGGATATCATTGCGGTTATTTTGCGGTAACATTTGCGGTTATTTTTGCGGATATTATTGCGGTTATTTTTGCGGATATCATTGCGGTTATTTTGCGGTGATATTTGCGGTTATTTTTGCGGATATCATTGCGGTTATTTTGCGGTTATTTTTGCGGATATCATTGCGGTTTTTTTGCGGTTATTTTTGCGGATATCATTGCGGTTATTTTGCTGTGATATTTGCGGTTATTTTTGCGGATATCATTGCGGTTATTTTCCGGTAATATTAGCGGGTATTTTTGCGGATATTATTGCGGTTATTTTTGCGGATATCATAGCGGTTATTTTTGCGGATATCATTGCGGTTATTTTGCGGTGATATTTACGGTTATTTTTGCGGATATCATTGCGGTTATTTTGCGGTGATATTTGCGGTTATTTTTGCGGATATCATTGCGGTTATTTTGCGAAAATATTTGCGGTTATTTTTGCGGATATTATTGCGGTTATTTTTGCGGATATCATTGCGGTTATTTTGCGGTGATATTTGCGGTTATTTTTGCGGATATCATTGCGGTTTTTTTGCGGTGATATTTGCGGTTATTTTTGCGGATATCATTGCGGTTATTTTTGCGGATATTATTGCGGTTATTTATGCGGATATTATTGCGGTTACTTTTGCGGATATCATTGCGGTTATTTTGCGGTAACATTTGCGGTTATTTTTGCGGATATTATTGCGGTTATTTTTGCGGATATCATTGCGGTTATTTTGCGGTGATATTTGCGGTTATTTTTGCGGATATCATTGCGGTTATTTTGCGGTTATTTTTGCGGATATCATTGCGGTTTTTTTGCGGTTATTTTTGCGGATATCATTGCGGTTATTTTGCTGTGATATTTGCGGTTATTTTTGCGGATATCATTGCGGTTATTTTCCGGTAATATTAGCGGGTATTTTTGCGGATATTATTGCGGTTATTTTTGCGGATATCATAGCGGTTATTTTTGCGGATATCATTGCGGTTATTTTGCGGTGATATTTGCGGTTATTTTTGAGGATATCATTGCGGTTATTTTGCGGTGATATTTGCGGTTATTTTTGCGGATATCATTGCGGTTATTTTGCGGTAATATTTGCGGTTATTTTTGCGGATATCATTGCGGTTATTTTTGCGGATATAATTGCGGTTATTTTTGCGGATATCATTGCGGTTATTTTGCGGTGATATTTGCGGTTATTTTTGCGGATATCATTGCGGTTATTTTTGCGGATATTATTGCGGTTATTTTGGCGGATATCATTGC
Source organism: Sisyra terminalis (assembly GCA_958496175.1). NCBI lineage: Eukaryota > Metazoa > Arthropoda > Insecta > Neuroptera > Sisyridae > Sisyra > Sisyra terminalis. The sequence continues at coordinate 215,102 of OY292279.1, read as the reverse complement.
GGTTATTTTGCGGTGATATTTGCGGTTATTTTTGCGGATATCATTGCGGTTATTTTGCGGTAATATAAGCGGTTATTTTTGCGGATATCATTGCGTTTATTTTGCGGTAACATTTGCGGTTATTTTTGCGGATATTATTGCGGTTATTTTTGCGGATATCATTGCGGTTATTTTGCGGTTATATTTGCGGTTATTTTTGCGGATATTATTGCGGTTATTTTGCTGTAATATTTGCGGTTAATTTTGCGGATATCATTGCGGTTATTTTTGTGGATATTATTGCGGTTATTTTTGCGGATATCATTGCGGTTATTTTGCGGTGATATTTGCGGTTATTTTTGCGGATATAATTGCGGTTATTTTGCGGTAATATTTGCGGTTATTTTTGCGGATATTATTGCGGTTATTTTTGCGGATATCATTGCGGTTATTTTGCGGTGATATTTGCGGTTATTTTTGCGGATATCATTGCGGTTATTTTGCGGTAATATTTGCGGTTATTTTTGCGGATATCATTGCGGTTATTTTTGCGGATATTATTGCGGTTATTTTTGCGGATATTATTGCGGTTATTTTTGCGGATATCATTGCGGTTATTTTGCTGTAATATTTGCGGTTAATTTTGCGGATATTATTGCGGTTATTTTTGCGGATATCATTGCGGTTATTTTTGCGGATATCATTGCGGTTATTTCGCGGTGATATTTGCGGTTAATTTTGCGGATATCATTGCGGTTATTTTTGCGGATATCATTGCGGTTATTTTGCGGTGATATTTGCGGTTATTTTTGCGGATATCATTGCGGTTATTTTGCGGTAATATTTGCGGTTATTTTTGCGGATATCATTGCGGTTATTTTTGCGGATATTATTGCGGTTATTTTTGCGGATATCATTGCGGTTATTTTGCTGTAATATTTGCGGTTAATTTTGCGGATATTATTGCGGTTATTTTTGCGGATATCATTGCGGTTATTTTTGCGGATATCATTGCGGTTATTTTGCGGTGATATTTGCGGTTATTTTTGCGGATATCATTGCGGTTATTTTGCGGTAATATTTGCGGTTATTTTTGCGGATATCATTGCGGTTATTTTTGCGGATATTATTGCGGGTATTTTTGCGGATATCATTGCGGTTATTTTTGCGGATATCATTGCGGTTATTTTGCGGTGATATTTGCGGTTATTTTTGCGGATATCATTGCGGTTATTTTTGCGGATATTATTGCGGTTATTTTGCGGTGATATTTGCGGTTATTTTTGCGGATATCATTGCGGTTATTTTGCGGTGATATTTGCGGTTATTTTGCGGTAATATTTGCGGTTATTTTTGCGGATATTATTGCGGTTATTTTGGCGGATATCATTGCGGTTATTTTGCGGTAATATTTGCGGTTATTTTTGCGGATATCATTGCGGTTATTTTGCGGTGATATTTGCGGTTATTTTTGCGGATATTATTGCGGTTATTTTTGCGGATATCATTGCGGTTATTTTGCGGTGATATTTGCGGTAATTTTTGCGGATATCATTGCGGTTATTTTTGCGGATATTATTGCGGTTATTTTTGCGGATATTAATGCGGTTATTTTTGCGGATATCATTGCGGTTATTTTGCGGTGATATTTGCGGTTATTTTTGCGGATATCATTGCGGTTATTTTGCGGTGATATTTGCGGTTATTTTGCGGTAATATTTGCGGTTATTTTTGCGGATATCATTGCGGTTATTTTGGCGGATATCATTGCGGTTATTTTGCGGTAATATTTGCGGTTATTTTTGCGGATATCATTGCGGTTATTTTGCGGTGATATTTGCGGTTATTTTTGCGGATATTATTGCGGTTATTTTTGCGGATATCATTGCGGTTATTTTGCGGTGATATTTGCGGTAATTTTTGCGGATATCATTGCGGTTATTTTTGCGGATATTATTGCGGTTATTTTTGCGGATATCATTGCGGTTATTTTGCGGTGATATTTGCGGTTATTTTTGCGGATATCATTGCGGTTATTTTGCGGTAATATTTGCGGTTATTTTTGCGGATATCATTGCGGTTATTTTTGCGGATATTATTGCGGGTATTTTTGCGGATATCATTGCGGTTATTTTTGCGGATATCATTGCGGTTATTTTGCGGTGATATTTGCGGTTATTTTGCGGTAATATTTGCGGTTATTTTGGCGGATATCATTGCGGTTATTTTGCGGTAATATTTGCGGTTATTTTTGCGGATATCATTGCGGTTATTTTGCGGTGATATTTGCGGTTATTTTTGCGGATATCATTGCGGTTATTTTGCGGTGATATTTGCGGTTATTTTTGCGGATATTATTGCGGTTATTTTTGCGGATATCATTGCGGTTATTTTGCGGTGATATTTGCGGTAATTTTTGCGGATATCATTGCGGTTATTTTTGCGGATATTATTGCGGTTATTTTTGCGGATATTAATGCGGTTATTTTTGCGGATATCATTGCGGTTATTTTGCGGTGATATTTGCGGTTATTTTTGCGGATATCATTGCGGTTTTTTTGCGGTGATATTTGCGGTTATTTTGCGGTAATATTTGCGGTTATTTTTGCGGATATCATTGCGGTTATTTTGGCGGATATCATTGCGGTTATTTTGCGGTAATATTTGCGGTTATTTTTGCGGATATCATTGCGGTTATTTTGCGGTGATATTTGCGGTTATTTTTGCGGATATTATTGCGGTTATTTTTGCGGATATCCTTGCGGTTATTTTGCGGTGATATTTGCGGTAATTTTTGCGGATATCATTGCGGTTATTTTTGCGGATATTATTGCGGTTATTTTTGCGGATATCATTGCGGTAATTTTGCGGTGATATTTGCGGTTATTTTTGCGGATATCATTGCGGTTATTTTGCGGTAATATTTGCGGTTATTTTTGCGGATATCATTGCGGTTATTTTTGCGGATATTATTGCGGGTATTTTTGCGGATATCATTGCAGTTATTTTTGCGGATATCATTGCGGTTATTTTTGCGGATATTATTGCGGTTATTTTTGCGGATATCATTGCGGTTATTTTGCGGTGATATTTGCGGTTATTTTTGCGGATATCATTGCGGTTATTTTGCGGTAATATTTGCGGTTATTTTTGCGGATATCATTGCGGTTATTTTTGCGGATATTATTGCGGGTATTTTTGCGGATATCATTGCGGTTATTTTTGCGGATATCATTGCGGTTATTTTGCGGTAATATTTGCGGTTATTTTTGCGGATATTATTGCGGTTATTTTGGCGGATATCATTGCGGTTATTTTGCGGTAATATTTGCGGTTATTTTTGCGGATATCATTGCGGTTATTTTGCGGTGATATTTGCGGTTATTTTTGCGGATATTATTGCTTTTATTTTAGCGGATATCATTGCGGTTATTTTGCGGTGATATTTGCGGTAATTTTTGCGGATATCATTGCGGTTATTTTTGCGGATATTATTGCGGTTATTTTTGCGGATATCATTGCGGTTATTTTGCGGTGATATTTGCGGTTATTTTTGCGGATATCATTGCGGTTATTTTGCGGTAATATTTGCGGTTATTTTTGCGGATATCATTGCGGTTATTTTTGCGGATATTATTGCGGTTATTTTTGCGGATATTATTGCGGTTATTTTTGCGGATATCATTGCGGTTATTTTGCTGTAATATTTGCGGTTAATTTTGCGGATATTATTGCGGTTATTTTTGCGGATATCATTGCGGTTATTTTTGCGGATATCATTGCGGTTATTTCGCGGTGATATTTGCGGTTAATTTTGCGGATATCATTGCGGTTATTTTTGCGGATATCATTGCGGTTATTTTGCGGTGATATTTGCGGTTATTTTTGCGGATATCATTGCGGTTATTTTGCGGTAATATTTGCGGTTATTTTTGCGGATATCATTGCGGTTATTTTTGCGGATATTATTGCGGTTATTTTTGCGGATATCATTGCGGTTATTTTGCTGTAATATTTGCGGTTAATTTTGCGGATATTATTGCGGTTATTTTTGCGGATATCATTGCGGTTATTTTTGCGGATATCATTGCGGTTATTTTGCGGTGATATTTGCGGTTATTTTTGCGGATATCATTGCGGTTATTTTGCGGTAATATTTGCGGTTATTTTTGCGGATATCATTGCGGTTATTTTTGCGGATATTATTGCGGGTATTTTTGCGGATATCATTGCGGTTAATTTTGCGGATATCATTGCGGTTATTTTGCGGTGATATTTGCGGTTATTTTTGCGGATATCATTGCGGTTATTTTTGCGGATATTATTGCGGTTATTTTGCGGTGATATTTGCGGTTATTTTGCGGTAATATTTGCGGTTATTTTTGCGGATATTATTGCGGTTATTTTGGCGGATATCATTGCGGTTATTTTGCGGTAATATTTGCGGTTATTTTTGCGGATATCATTGCGGTTATTTTGCGGTGATATTTGCGGTTATTTTTGCGGATATTATTGCGGTTATTTTTGCGGATATCATTGCGGTTATTTTGCGGTGATATTTGCGGTAATTTTTGCGGATATCATTGCGGTTATTTTTGCGGATATTATTGCGGTTATTTTTGCGGATATTAATGCGGTTATTTTTGCGGATATCATTGCGGTTATTTTGCGGTGATATTTGCGGTTATTTTTGCGGATATCATTGCGGTTATTTTGCGGTGATATTTGCGGTTATTTTGCGGTAATATTTGCGGTTATTTTTGCGGATATCATTGCGGTTATTTTGGCGGATATCATTGCGGTTATTTTGCGGTAATATTTGCGGTTATTTTTGCGGATATCATTGCGGTTATTTTGCGGTGATATTTGCGGTTATTTTTGCGGATATTATTGCGGTTATTTTTGCGGATATCATTGCGGTTATTTTGCGGTGATATTTGCGGTAATTTTTGCGGATATCATTGCGGTTATTTTTGCGGATATTATTGCGGTTATTTTTGCGGATATCATTGCGGTTATTTTGCGGTGATATTTGCGGTTATTTTTGCGGATATCATTGCGGTTATTTTGCGGTAATATTTGCGGTTATTTTTGCGGATATCATTGCGGTTATTTTTGCGGATATTATTGCGGGTATTTTTGCGGATATCATTGCGGTTATTTTTGCGGATATCATTGCGGTTATTTTGCGGTGATATTTGCGGTTATTTTGCGGTAATATTTGCGGTTATTTTGGCGGATATCATTGCGGTTATTTTGCGGTAATATTTGCGGTTATTTTTGCGGATATCATTGCGGTTATTTTGCGGTGATATTTGCGGTTATTTTTGCGGATATCATTGCGGTTATTTTGCGGTGATATTTGCGGTTATTTTTGCGGATATTATTGCGGTTATTTTTGCGGATATCATTGCGGTTATTTTGCGGTGATATTTGCGGTAATTTTTGCGGATATCATTGCGGTTATTTTTGCGGATATTATTGCGGTTATTTTTGCGGATATTAATGCGGTTATTTTTGCGGATATCATTGCGGTTATTTTTGCGGATATTATTGCGGTTATTTTGCGGTAACATTTGCGGTTATTTTTGCGGATATTATTGCGGTTATTTTTGCGGATATCATTGCGGTTATTTTGCGGTGATATTTGCGGTTATTTTTGCGGATATCATTGCGGTTATTTTGCGGTGATATTTGCGGTTATTTTTGCGGATATCATTGCGGTTATTTTTGCGGATATTATTGCGGTTATTTTTGCGGATATCATTGCGGTTGTTTTGCGGTGATATTTGCGGTTAATTTTGCGGATATCATTGCGGTTATTTTGCGGTAATATTTGCGGTTATTTTTGTTGATATCATTGCGGTTATTTTTGCGGATATTATTGCGGTTATTTTTGCGGATATTATTGCGGTTATTTTGCTGTAATATTTGCGGTTAATTTTGCGGATATCATTGCGGCTATTTTTGTGGATAATATTGCGGTTATTTTTGCGGATATCATTGCGGTTATTTTGCGGTGATATTTGCGGTTATTTTTGCGGATATCATTGCGGTTATTTTGCGGTAATATTTGCGGTTATTTTTGCGGATATTATTGCGGTTATTTTTGCGGATATTATTGCGGTTATTTTTGCGGATATCATTGCGGTTATTTTTGCGGATATCATTGCGGTTATTTTGCGGTGATATTTGCGGTTATTTTTGCGGATATCATTGCGGTTATTTTGCGGTAATATTTGCGGTTATTTTTGCGGATATTATTGCGGTTATTTTGCTGTAATATTTGCGGTTATTTTTGCGGATATCATTGCGGTTATTTTGCGGTGATATTTGCGGTTATTTTTGCGGATATCATTGCGGTTATTTTGCGGTGATATTTGCGGTTATTTTTGCGGATATCATTGCGGTTATTTTGCGGTGATATTTGCGGTTATTTTTGCGGATATCATTGCGGTTATTTTGCGGTAATATTTGCGGTTATTTTTGCGGATATTATTGCGGTTATTTTGCTGTAATATTTGCGGTTATTTTTGCGGATATCATTGCGGTTATTTTGCGGTGATATTTGCGGTTATTTTTGCGGATATAATTGCGGTTATTTTTGCGGATATCATTGCGGTTATTTTTGCGGATATCATTGCGGTTATTTTGCGGTAATATTGGCGGTTATTTTTGCTGATATCATTGCGGTTATTTTGCGGTGATATTTGCGGTTATTTTTGCGGATATTATTGCGGTTATTTTTGCGGATATCATTGCGGTTATTTTGCGGTGATATTTGCGGTTATTTTTGCGGATATCATTGCGGTTATTTTTGCGGATATTATTGCGGTTATTTTTGCGGATATTATTGCTGTTATTTTTGCGGAGATCATTGCGGTTATTTTGCGGTGATATTTGCGGTTATTTTTGCGGATATCATTGCGGTTATTTTTGCGGATATCATTGCGGTTATTGTGCGGTGATATTTGCGGTTATTTTTGCGGATATCATTGCGGTTATTTTGCGGTAATATTTGCGGTTATTTTTGCGGATATTATTGCGGTTATTTTTGCGGATATCATTGCGGTTATTTTTGCGGATATTATTGCGGTTATTTTGCGGTAACATTTGCGGTTATTTTTGCGGATATTATTGCGGTTATTTTTGCGGATATCATTGCGGTTATTTTGCGGTGATATTTGCGGTTATTTTTGCGGATATCATTGCGGTTATTTTGCGGTGATATTTGCGGTTATTTTTGCGGATATCATTGCGGTTATTTTTGCGGATATTATTGCGGTTATTTTTGCGGATATCATTGCGGTTGTTTTGCGGTGATATTTGCGGTTAATTTTGCGGATATCATTGCGGTTATTTTGCGGTAATATTTGCGTTTATTTTTGTTGATATCATTGCGGTTATTTTTGCGGATATTATTGCGGTTATTTTTGCGGATATTATTGCGGTTATTTTGCTGTAATATTTGCGGTTAATTTTGCGGATATCATTGCGGCTATTTTTGTGGATAATATTGCGGTTATTTTTGCGGATATCATTGCGGTTATTTTGCGGTGATATTTGCGGTTATTTTTGCGGATATCATTGCGGTTATTTTGCGGTAATATTTGCGGTTATTTTTGCGGATATTATTGCGGTTATTTTTGCGGATATTATTGCGGTTATTTTTGCGGATATCATTGCGGTTATTTTTGCGGATATCATTGCGGTTATTTTGCGGTGATATTTGCGGTTATTTTTGCGGATATCATTGCGGTTATTTTGCGGTAATATTTGCGGTTATTTTTGCGGATATTATTGCGGTTATTTTGCTGTAATATTTGCGGTTATTTTTGCGGATATCATTGCGGTTATTTTTGCGGATATCATTGCGGATATTTTGCGGTTATTTTTGCGGATATCATTGCGGTTATTTTGCGGTGATATTTGCGGTTATTTTTGCGGATATTATTGCGGTTATTTTTGCGGATATCATTGCAGATATTTTGCGGTGTTATTTGCGGTTATTTTTGTGGATATCATTGCGGTTATTTTTGCGGATATTATTGCGGTTATTTTGCGGTAACATTTGCGGTTATTTTTGCGGATATTATTGCGGTTATTTTTGCGGATATCATTGCGGTTATTTTGCGGTGATATTTGCGGTTATTTTTGCGGATATCATTGCGGTTATTTTGCGGTGATATTTGCGGTTATTTTTGCGGATATCATTGCGGTTATTTTGCGGTGATATGTGCGGTTATTTTTGCGGATATCATTGCGGTTATTTTGCGGTAATATTTGCGGTTATTTTTGCGGATATCATAGCGGTTATTTTTGCGGATATCATTGCGGTTATTTTGCGGTAATATTTGCGGTTATTTTTGCGGATATCATTGCGGTTATTTTTGCGGATATTATTGCGGTTATTTTTGCGGATATCATTGCGGTTATTTTTGCGGATATCAATGCGGTTATTTTGCGGTAATATTTGCGGTTATTTTTGCGGATATATTGCGGTTATTTTGCGGTAATATTTGCGGTTATTTTTGCGGATATCATTGCGGTTATTTTTGCGGATATCATTGCGGTTATTTTGCGGTAATATTTGCGGTTATTTTTGCGGATATTATTGCGGTTATTTTTGCGGATATCATTGCGGTTATTTTGCGGTGATATTTGCGGTTATTTTTGCGGATATCATTGCGGTTATTTTGCGATGATATTTGCGGTTATTTTTTCGGATATCATTGCGATTATTTTGCGGTGATATTTGCGGTTATTTTTGCGGATATCATTGCGGTTATTTTGCGGTAATATTAGCGGTTATTTTTGCGGATATCATTGCGGTTATTTTTGCGGATATCATTGCGGTTATTTTGCGGTAATATTTGCGGTTATTTTTGCGGATATCATTGCGGTTATTTTTGCGGATATCAATGCGGTTATTTTGCGGTAATATTTGCGGTTATTATTGCGGATATCATTGCGGTTATTTTGCGGTAATATTTGCGGTTATTTTTGCGGATATCATTGCGGTTATTTTTGCGGATATCATTGCGGTTATTTTGCGGTAATATTTGCGGTTATTTTTGCGGATATTATTGCGGTTATTTTTGCGGATATCATTGCGGTTATTTTGCGGTGATATTTGCGGTTATTTTTTCGGATATCATTGCGGTTATTTTGCGGTGATATTTGCGGTTATTTTTGCGGATATCATTGCGGTTATTTTTGCGGATATCATTGCGGTTATTTTGCGGTGATATGTGCGGTTATTTTTGCGGATATCATTGCGGTTATTTTGCGGTAATATTTGCGGTTATTTTTGCGGATATCATTGCGGTTATTTTTTCGGATATCATTGCGGTTATTTTTGCGGATATCATTGCGGTTATTTTGCGGTAATATTTGCGGTTATTTTTGCGGATATTATTGCGGTTATTTTTGCGGATATCATTGCGGTTATTTTGCGGTGATATTTGCGGTTATTTTTTCGGATATCATTGCGGTTATTTTGCGGTGATATTTGCGGTTATTTTAGCGGATATCATTGCGGTTATTTTGCGGTGATATTTGCGGTTATTTTTGCGGATATTATTGCGGTTATTTTTGCGGATATCATTGCGGTTATTTTGCGGTGATATTTGCGGTTATTTTGGCGGATATCATTGCGGTTATTTTTGCGGATATCATTGCGGTTATTTTGCGGTGATATTTGCGGTTATTTTTGCGGATATCATTGCGGTTATTTTGCGGTAATATTTGCGGTTATTTTTGCGGATATCATTGCGGTTATTTTGCGGTGATATTTGCGGTTATTTTTGCGGATATTATTGCGGTTATTTTTGCGGATATCATTGCGGTTATTTATCGGTGATATTTGCGGTTATTTTTGCGGATATCATTGCGGTTATTTAGCGGTAATATTTGCGGTTATTTTTGCGGATATCATTGCGGTTATTTTTGCGGATATTATTGCGGTTATTTTTGCGGATATCATAGCGGTTATTTTTGCGGATATCATTGCGGTTATTTTGCGGTGATATTTGCGGTTATTTTTGCGGATATCATTGCGGTTATTTTGCGGTGATATTTGCGGTTATTTTTGCGGATATCATTGCAATTATTTTTGCGGATATTATTGCGGTTATTTTTGCGGATATTATTGCGGTTATTTTTGCGGAGATCATTGCGGTTATTTTGCGGTGATATTTGCGGTTATTTTTGCGGATATCATTGCGGTTATTTTGCGGTAATATTTGCAGTTATTTATGCGGATATAATAGCGGTTATTTTTGCGGATATTATTGCGGCTATTTTTGCGGATATCATTGCGGTTATTTTGCTGTAATATTTGCGGTTAATTTTGCGGATATTATTGCGGTTTTTTTTGCGGATATCATTGCGGTTATTTTTGCGGATATCATTGCGGTTATTTTGCGGTGATATTTGCGGTTATTTTTGCGGATATCATTGCGGTTATTTTGCGGTAATATTTGCGGTTATTTTTGCGGATATCATTGCTGTTATTTTTGCGGATATTATTGCGGTTATTTTTGCGGATATTATTGCGGTTATTTTTGCGGATATCATTGCGGTTATTTTGCGGTAACATTTGCGGTTATTTTTGCGGATATTATTGCGGTTATTTTTGCGGATATCATTGCGGTTATTTTGCGGTAATATTTGCGGTTATTTTTGCGGATATTATTGCGGTTATTTTGCTGTAATATTTGCGGTTAATTTTGCGGATATCATTGCGGTTATTTTTGCGGATATCATTGCGGTTATTTTGCGGTGATATTTGCGGTTATTTTTGCGGATATCATTGCGGTTATTTTGCGGTAATATTTGCGGTTATTTTTGCGGATATTATTGCGGTTATTTTTGCGGATATTATTGCGGTTATTTTTGCGGATATCATTGCGGTTATTTTTGCGGATATCATTGCGGTTATTTTGCGGTGATATTTGCGGTTATTTTTGCGGATATCATTGCGGTTATTTTGCGGTAATATTTGCGGTTATTTTTGCGGATATTATTGCGGTTATTTTGCTGTAATATTTGCGGTTATTTTTGCGGATATCATTGCGGTTATTTTTGCGGATATCATTGCGGATATTTTGCGGTTATTTTTGCGGATATCATTGCGGTTATTTTGCGGTGATATTTGCGGTTATTTTTGCGGATATTATTGCGGTTATTTTTGCGGATATCATTGCAGATATTTTGCGGTGTTATTTGCGGTTATTTTTGTGGATATCATTGCGGTTATTTTTGCGGATATTATTGCGGTTATTTTGCGGTAACATTTGCGGTTATTTTTGCGGATATTATTGCGGTTATTTTTGCGGATATCATTGCGGTTATTTTGCGGTGATATTTGCGGTTATTTTTGCGGATATCATTGCGGTTATTTTGCGGTGATATTTGCGGTTATTTTTGCGGATATCATTGCGGTTATTTTGCGGTGATATGTGCGGTTATTTTTGCGGATATCATTGCGGTTATTTTGCGGTAATATTTGCGGTTATTTTTGCGGATATCATAGCGGTTATTTTTGCGGATATCATTGCGGTTATTTTGCGGTAATATTTGCGGTTATTTTTGCGGATATCATTGCGGTTATTTTTGCGGATATTATTGCGGTTATTTTTGCGGATATCATTGCGGTTATTTTTGCGGATATCAATGCGGTTATTTTGCGGTAATATTTGCGGTTATTTTTGCGGATATATTGCGGTTATTTTGCGGTAATATTTGCGGTTATTTTTGCGGATATCATTGCGGTTATTTTTGCGGATATCATTGCGGTTATTTTGCGGTAATATTTGCGGTTATTTTTGCGGATATTATTGCGGTTATTTTTGCGGATATCATTGCGGTTATTTTGCGGTGATATTTGCGGTTATTTTTGCGGATATCATTGCGGTTATTTTGCGATGATATTTGCGGTTATTTTTTCGGATATCATTGCGATTATTTTGCGGTGATATTTGCGGTTATTTTTGCGGATATCATTGCGGTTATTTTGCGGTAATATTAGCGGTTATTTTTGCGGATATCATTGCGGTTATTTTTGCGGATATCATTGCGGTTATTTTGCGGTAATATTTGCGGTTATTTTTGCGGATATCATTGCGGTTATTTTTGCGGATATCAATGCGGTTATTTTGCGGTAATATTTGCGGTTATTATTGCGGATATCATTGCGGTTATTTTGCGGTAATATTTGCGGTTATTTTTGCGGATATCATTGCGGTTATTTTTGCGGATATCATTGCGGTTATTTTGCGGTAATATTTGCGGTTATTTTTGCGGATATTATTGCGGTTATTTTTGCGGATATCATTGCGGTTATTTTGCGGTGATATTTGCGGTTATTTTTTCGGATATCATTGCGGTTATTTTGCGGTGATATTTGCGGTTATTTTTGCGGATATCATTGCGGTTATTTTTGCGGATATCATTGCGGTTATTTTGCGGTGATATGTGCGGTTATTTTTGCGGATATCATTGCGGTTATTTTGCGGTAATATTTGCGGTTATTTTTGCGGATATCATTGCGGTTATTTTTTCGGATATCATTGCGGTTATTTTTGCGGATATCATTGCGGTTATTTTGCGGTAATATTTGCGGTTATTTTTGCGGATATTATTGCGGTTATTTTTGCGGATATCATTGCGGTTATTTTGCGGTGATATTTGCGGTTATTTTTTCGGATATCATTGCGGTTATTTTGCGGTGATATTTGCGGTTATTTTAGCGGATATCATTGCGGTTATTTTGCGGTGATATTTGCGGTTATTTTTGCGGATATTATTGCGGTTATTTTTGCGGATATCATTGCGGTTATTTTGCGGTGATATTTGCGGTTATTTTGGCGGATATCATTGCGGTTATTTTTGCGGATATCATTGCGGTTATTTTGCGGTGATATTTGCGGTTATTTTTGCGGATATCATTGCGGTTATTTTGCGGTAATATTTGCGGTTATTTTTGCGGATATCATTGCGGTTATTTTGCGGTGATATTTGCGGTTATTTTTGCGGATATTATTGCGGTTATTTTTGCGGATATCATTGCGGTTATTTATCGGTGATATTTGCGGTTATTTTTGCGGATATCATTGCGGTTATTTAGCGGTAATATTTGCGGTTATTTTTGCGGATATCATTGCGGTTATTTTTGCGGATATTATTGCGGTTATTTTTGCGGATATCATAGCGGTTATTTTTGCGGATATCATTGCGGTTATTTTGCGGTGATATTTGCGGTTATTTTTGCGGATATCATTGCGGTTATTTTGCGGTGATATTTGCGGTTATTTTTGCGGATATCATTGCAATTATTTTTGCGGATATTATTGCGGTTATTTTTGCGGATATTATTGCGGTTATTTTTGCGGAGATCATTGCGGTTATTTTGCGGTGATATTTGCGGTTATTTTTGCGGATATCATTGCGGTTATTTTGCGGTAATATTTGCAGTTATTTATGCGGATATAATAGCGGTTATTTTTGCGGATATTATTGCGGCTATTTTTGCGGATATCATTGCGGTTATTTTGCTGTAATATTTGCGGTTAATTTTGCGGATATTATTGCGGTTTTTTTTGCGGATATCATTGCGGTTATTTTTGCGGATATCATTGCGGTTATTTTGCGGTGATATTTGCGGTTATTTTTGCGGATATCATTGCGGTTATTTTGCGGTAATATTTGCGGTTATTTTTGCGGATATCATTGCTGTTATTTTTGCGGATATTATTGCGGTTATTTTTGCGGATATTATTGCGGTTATTTTTGCGGATATCATTGCGGTTATTTTGCGGTAACATTTGCGGTTATTTTTGCGGATATTATTGCGGTTATTTTTGCGGATATCATTGCGGTTATTTTGCGGTAATATTTGCGGTTATTTTTGCGGATATTATTGCGGTTATTTTGCTGTAATATTTGCGGTTAATTTTGCGGATATCATTGCGGTTATTTTTGCGGATATTATTGCGGTTATTTTAGCGGATATCATTGCGGTTATTTTGCGGTGATATTTGCGGTTATTTTTGCGGATATCATTGCGTTTATTTTGCGGTAATATTTGCGGTTATTTTTGCGCATATCATTGCGGTTATTTTTGCGGATATCATTGCGGATATTTTGCGGTGATATTTGCGGTTATTTTTGCGGATATCATTGCGGTTATTTTGCGGTAATATTTGCGGTTATTTTTGCGGATATCATTGCGGTTATTTTGCGGTGATATTTGCGGTTATTTTAGCGGATATCATTGCGGTTATTTTGCGGTGATATTTGCGGTTATTTTTGCGGATATTATTGCGGTTATTTTTGCGGATATCATTGCGGTTATTTTGCGGTGATATTATTGCGGTTATTTTTGCGGATATCATTGCGGTTATTTTTGCGGATATCAATGCGGTTATTTTGCGGTAATATTTGCGGTTATTTTTGCGGATATATTGCGGTTATTTTGCGGTAATATTTGCGGTTATTTTTGCGGATATCATTGCGGTTATTTTTGCGGATATCATTGCGGTTATTTTGCGGTAATATTTGCGGTTATTTTTGCGGATATTATTGCGGTTATTTTTGCGGATATCATTGCGGTTATTTTGCGGTGATATTTGCGGTTATTTTTGCGGATATCATTGCGGTTATTTTGCGATGATATTTGCGGTTATTTTTTCGGATATCATTGCGGTTATTTTGCGGTGATATTTGCGGTTATTTTTGCGGATATCATTGCGGTTATTTTGCGGTAATATTAGCGGTTATTTTTGCGGATATCATTGCGGTTATTTTTGCGGATATCATTGCGGTTATTTTGCGGTAATATTTGCGGTTATTTTTGCGGATATCATTGCGGTTATTTTTGCGGATATCAATGCGGTTATTTTGCGGTAATATTTGCGGTTATTATTGCGGATATCATTGCGGTTATTTTGCGGTAATATTTGCGGTTATTTTTGCGGATATCATTGCGGTTATTTTTGCGGATATCATTGCGGTTATTTTGCGGTAATATTTGCGGTTATTTTTGCGGATATTATTGCGGTTATTTTTGCGGATATCATTGCGGTTATTTTGCGGTGATATTTGCGGTTATTTTTTCGGATATCATTGCGGTTATTTTGCGGTGATATTTGCGGTTATTTTTGCGGATATCATTGCGGTTATTTTTGCGGATATCATTGCGGTTATTTTGCGGTGATATGTGCGGTTATTTTTGCGGATATCATTGCGGTTATTTTGCGGTAATATTTGCGGTTATTTTTGCGGATATCATTGCGGTTATTTTTTCGGATATCATTGCGGTTATTTTTGCGGATATCATTGCGGTTATTTTGCGGTAATATTTGCGGTTATTTTTGCGGATATTATTGCGGTTATTTTTGCGGATATCATTGCGGTTATTTTGCGGTGATATTTGCGGTTATTTTTTCGGATATCATTGCGGTTATTTTGCGGTGATATTTGCGGTTATTTTAGCGGATATCATTGCGGTTATTTTGCGGTGATATTTGCGGTTATTTTTGCGGATATTATTGCGGTTATTTTTGCGGATATCATTGCGGTTATTTTGCGGTGATATTTGCGGTTATTTTGGCGGATATCATTGCGGTTATTTTTGCGGATATCATTGCGGTTATTTTGCGGTGATATTTGCGGTTATTTTTGCGGATATCATTGCGGTTATTTTGCGGTAATATTTGCGGTTATTTTTGCGGATATCATTGCGGTTATTTTGCGGTGATATTTGCGGTTATTTTTGCGGATATTATTGCGGTTATTTTTGCGGATATCATTGCGGTTATTTATCGGTGATATTTGCGGTTATTTTTGCGGATATCATTGCGGTTATTTAGCGGTAATATTTGCGGTTATTTTTGCGGATATCATTGCGGTTATTTTTGCGGATATTATTGCGGTTATTTTTGCGGATATCATAGCGGTTATTTTTGCGGATATCATTGCGGTTATTTTGCGGTGATATTTGCGGTTATTTTTGCGGATATCATTGCGGTTATTTTGCGGTGATATTTGCGGTTATTTTTGCGGATATCATTGCAATTATTTTTGCGGATATTTATGCGGTTATTTTTGCGGATATTATTGCGGTTATTTTTGCGGAGATCATTGCGGTTATTTTGCGGTGATATTTGCGGTTATTTTTGCGGATATCATTGCGGTTATTTTGCGGTAATATTTGCAGTTATTTATGCGGATATAATAGCGGTTATTTTTGCGGATATTATTGCGGCTATTTTTGCGGATATCATTGCGGTTATTTTGCTGTAATATTTGCGGTTAATTTTGCGGATATTATTGCGGTTTTTTTTGCGGATATCATTGCGGTTATTTTTGCGGATATCATTGCGGTTATTTTGCGGTGATATTTGCGGTTATTTTTGCGGATATCATTGCGGTTATTTTGCGGTAATATTTGCGGTTATTTTTGCGGATATCATTGCTGTTATTTTTGCGGATATTATTGCGGTTATTTTTGCGGATATTATTGCGGTTATTTTTGCGGATATCATTGCGGTTATTTTGCGGTAACATTTGCGGTTATTTTTGCGGATATTATTGCGGTTATTTTTGCGGATATCATTGCGGTTATTTTGCGGTAATATTTGCGGTTATTTTTGCGGATATTATTGCGGTTATTTTGCTGTAATATTTGCGGTTAATTTTGCGGATATCATTGCGGTTATTTTTGCGGATATTATTGCGGTTATTTTAGCGGATATCATTGCGGTTATTTTGCGGTGATATTTGCGGTTATTTTTGCGGATATCATTGCGTTTATTTTGCGGTAATATTTGCGGTTATTTTTGCGCATATCATTGCGGTTATTTTTGCGGATATCATTGCGGATATTTTGCGGTGATATTTGCGGTTATTTTTGCGGATATCATTGCGGTTATTTTGCGGTAATATTTGCGGTTATTTTTGCGGATATCATTGCGGTTATTTTGCGGTGATATTTGCGGTTATTTTAGCGGATATCATTGCGGTTATTTTGCGGTGATATTTGCGGTTATTTTTGCGGATATTATTGCGGTTATTTTTGCGGATATCATTGCGGTTATTTTGCGGTGATATTTGCGGTTATTTTGGCGGATATCATTGCGGTTATTTTTGCGGATATCATTGCGGTTATTTTGCGGTGATATTTGCGGTTATTTTTGCGGATATCATTGCGGTTATTTTGCGGTAATATTTGCGGTTATTTTTGCGGATATCATTGCGGTTATTTTGCGGTGATATTTGCGGTTATTTTTGCGGATATTATTGCGGTTATTTTTGCGGATATCATTGCGGTTATTTATCGGTGATATTTGCGGTTATTTTTGCGGATATCATTGCGGTTATTTAGCGGTAATATTTGCGGTTATTTTTGCGGATATCATTGCGGTTATTTTTGCGGATATTATTGCGGTTATTTTTGCGGATATCATAGCGGTTATTTTTGCGGATATCATTGCGGTTATTTTGCGGTGATATTTGCGGTTATTTTTGCGGATATCATTGCGGTTATTTTGCGGTGATATTTGCGGTTATTTTTGCGGATATCATTGCAATTATTTTTGCGGATATTATTGCGGTTATTTTTGCGGATATTATTGCGGTTATTTTTGCGGAGATCATTGCGGTTATTTTGCGGTGATATTTGCGGTTATTTTTGCGGATATCATTGCGGTTATTTTGCGGTAATATTTGCAGTTATTTATGCGGATATAATAGCGGTTATTTTTGCGGATATTATTGCGGCTATTTTTGCGGATATCATTGCGGTTATTTTGCTGTAATATTTGCGGTTAATTTTGCGGATATTATTGCGGTTTTTTTTGCGGATATCATTGCGGTTATTTTTGCGGATATCATTGCGGTTATTTTGCGGTGATATTTGCGGTTATTTTTGCGGATATCATTGCGGTTATTTTGCGGTAATATTTGCGGTTATTTTTGCGGATATCATTGCTGTTATTTTTGCGGATATTATTGCGGTTATTTTTGCGGATATTATTGCGGTTATTTTTGCGGATATCATTGCGGTTATTTTGCGGTAATATTTGCGGTTATTTTTGCGGATATTATTGCGGTTATTTTGCTGTAATATTTGCGGTTAATTTTGCGGATATCATTGCGGTTATTTTTGCGGATATTATTGCGGTTATTTTAGCGGATATCATTGCGGTTATTTTGCGGTGATATTTGCGGTTATTTTTGCGGATATCATTGCGTTTATTTTGCGGTAATATTTGCGGTTATTTTTGCGCATATCATTGCGGTTATTTTTGCGGATATCATTGCGGATATTTTGCGGTGATATTTGCGGTTATTTTTGCGGATATCATTGCGGTTATTTTGCGGTAATATTTGCGGTTATTTTTGCAGATATCATTGCGGTTATTTTTGCGGATATTATTGCGGTTATTTTTGCGGATATCATTGCGGTTATTTTTGCGGATATCATTGCGGTTATTTTGCGTTGATATTTGCGGTTATTTTTGCGGATATCATTGCGGTTATTTTGCGGTAATATTTGCGGTTATTTTTGCGGATATTATTGCGGTTATTTTTGCGGATATCATTGCGGTTATTTTGCGGTGATATTTGCGGTTATTTTTGCGGTTATTTTTGCGGATATTATTGCGGTTATTTTTGCGGATATTATTGCGGTTATTTTTGCGGATATCATTGCGGTTATTTTGCGGTGATATTTGCGGTTATTTTTGCGCATATCATTGCGGTTATTTTTGCGCATATCATTGCGGTTATTTTGCGGTGATATTTGCGGTTATTTTTGCGGATATCATTGCGGTTATTTTGCGGTAATATTTGCGGTTATTTTTGCAGATATCATTGCGGTTATTTTTGCGGATATTATTGCGGTTATTTTTGCGGATATCATTGCGGTTATTTTTGCGGATATCATTGCGGTTATTTTGCGGTGATATTTGCGGTTATTTTTGTGGATATCATTGCGGTTATTTTGCGGTAATATTTGCGGTTATTTTTGCGGATATTATTGCGGTTATTTTTGCGGATATCATTGCGGTTATTTTTGCGGATATAATTGCGGTTATTTTTGCGGATATCATTGCGGTTATTTTATCGGATATCATTGCGGTTATTTTGCGGTAATATTTGCGGTTATTTTTGCGGATATCATTGCGGTTATTTTGCGGTGATATTTGCGGTTATTTTTGCGGATATTATTGCGGTTATTTTTGCGGATATCATTGCGGTTATTTTGCGGTGATATTTGCGGTTATTTTTGCGGATATCATGGCGGTTATTTTTGCGGATATTATTGCGGTTATTTTTGCGGATATTATTGCGGTTATTTTTGCGGAGATCATTGCGGTTATTTTGCGGTGATATTTGCGGTTATTTTTGCGGATATCATTGCGGTTATTTTGCGGTAATATTTGCGGTTATTTTTGCGGATATCATTGCGGTTATTTTTGCGGATATCATTGCGGTTATTGTGCGGTGATATTTGCGGTTATTTTTGCGGATATCATTGCGGTTATTTTGCGGTAATATTTGCGGTTATTTTTGCGGATATCATTGCGGTTATTTTTGCGGATATTATTGCGGTTATTTTTGCGGATATCATTGCGGTTATTTTTGCGGATATCATTGCGGTTATTTTGCGGTGATATTTGCGGTTATTTTTGCGAATATCATTGCGGTTATTTTGCGGTAATATTTATGGTTATTTTTGCGGATATTATTGCGGTTATTTTTGCGGATATCATTGCGGTTATTTCGCGGTGATATTTGCGGTAATTTTTGCGGATATCATTGCGGTTATTTTGCGGTAATATTTGCGGTTATTTTTGCGGATATTATTGCGGTTATTTTGCTGTAATATTTGCGGTTATTTTTGCGGATATCATTGCGGTTATTTTGCGGTGATATTTGCGGTTATTTTTGCGGATATCATTGCGGTTATTTTGCGGTGATATTTGCGGTTATTTTTGCGGATATCATTGCGGTTATTTTGCTGTATTATTTATGGTTATTTTTGCGGATATTATTGCGGTTATTTTTGCGGATATCATTGCGGTTATTTTGCGGTGATAATTGCGGTTATTTTTGCGGATATCATTGCGGTTATTTTGCGGTAATATTTGCGGTTATTTTTGCGGATATCATTGCGGTTATTTTTGTGGATATTATTGCGCTTATTTTTGCGGATATCATTGCGGTTATTTTTGCGGATATCATTGCGGTTATTTTGCGGTAATATTTGCGGTTATTTTTGCGGATATCATGGCGGTTATTTTGCGGTGATATTTGCGGTTATTTTTGCGGATATTATTGCGGTTATTTTTGCGGATATCATTGCGGTTATTTTGCAGTGTTATTTGCTGTTATTTTTGCGGATATCATTGCGGTTATTTTTGCGGATATTATTGCGGTTATTTTGCGGTAACATTTGCGGTTATTTTTGCGGATATTATTGCGGTTATTTTTGCGGATATCATTGCGGTTATTTTGCGGTTATTTTTGCGGATATCATTTCGGTTATTTTGCGGTGATATTTGCGGTTATTTTTGCGGATATCATTGCGGTTATTTTGCGGTGATATTTGCGGTTATTTTTGCGGATATCATTGCGGTTATTTTGCGGTGATATGTGCGGTTATTTTTGCGGATATCATTGCGGTTATTTTGCGGTAATATTTGCGGTTATTTTTGCGGATATCATTGCGGTTATTTTTGCGGATATCATTGCGGTTATTTTGCGGTAATATTTGCGGTTATTTTTGCGGATATCATTGCGGTTATTTTTGCGGATATTATTGCGGTTATTTTTGCGGATATCATTGCGGTTATTTTGCGGTGATATTTGCGGTTATTTTTGCGGATATCATTGCGGTTATTTTGCGGTAATATTTGCGGTTATTTTTGCGGATATTATTGCGGTTATTTTGCTGTAATATTTGCGGTTATTTTTGCGGATATCATTGCGGTTATTTTGCGGTGATATTTGCGGTTATTTTTGCGGATATCATTGCGGTTATTTTGCGGTAATATTAGCGGTTATTTTTGCGGATATCATTGCGGTTATTTTGCGGTAATATTTATGTTTATTTTTGCGGATATTATTGCGGTTATTTTTGCGGATATCATTGCGGTTATTTTTGCGGATATTATTGCGGTTATTTTTGCGGATATCATTGCGGTTATTTTTGCGGATATCATTGCGGTTATTTTGCGGTAACATTTGCGGTTATTTTTGCGGATATTATTGCGGTTATTTTTGCGGATATCATTGCGGTTATTTTGCGGTTATTTTTGCGGATATCATTTCGGTTATTTTGCGGTGATATTTGCGGTTATTTTTGCGGATATCATTGCGGTTATTTTGCGGTGATATTTGCGGTTATTTTTGCGGATATCATTGCGGTTATTTTGCGGTGATATGTGCGGTTATTTTTGCGGATATCATTGCGGTTATTTTGCGGTAATATTTGCGGTTATTTTTGCGGATATCATTGCGGTTATTTTTGCGGATATCATTGCGGTTATTTTGCGGTAATATTTGCGGTTATTTTTGCGGATATCATTGCGGTTATTTTTGCGGATATTATTGCGGTTATTTTTGCGGATATCATTGCGGTTATTTTGCGGTGATATTTGCGGTTATTTTTGCGGATATTATTGCGGTTATTTTTGCGGATATCATTGCGGTTATTTTGCAGTGTTATTTGCTGTTATTTTTGCGGATATCATTGCGGTTATTTTTGCGGATATCATTGCGGTTATTTTGCGGTGATATTTGCGGTTATTTTTGCGGATATTATTGCGGTTATTTTTGCGGATATCATTGCAGATATTTTGCGGTGTTATTTGCGGTTATTTTTGTGGATATCATTGCGGTTATTTTTGCGGATATCATTGCGGTTATTTTGCGGTAATATTTGCGGTTATTTTTGCGGATATTATTGCGGTTATTTTTGCGGATATCATTGCGGTTATTTTGCGGTGATATTTGCGGTTATTTTTTCGGATATCATTGCGGTTATTTTTCGGTGATATTTGCGGTTATTTTTGCGGATAACATTGCGGTTATTTTTGCGGATATCATTGCGGTTATTTTGCGGTGATATGTGCGGTTATTTTTGCGGATATCATTGCGGTTATTTTGCGGTAATATTTGCGGTTATTTTTGCGGATATCATTGCGGTTATTTTCTCGGATATCATTGCGGTTATTTTTGCGGATATCATTGCGGTTATTTTGCGGTAATATTTGCGGTTATTTTTGCGGATATTATTGCGGTTATTTTTGCGGATATCATTGCGGTTATTTTGCGGTGATATTTGCGGTTATTTTTTCGGATATCATTGCGGTTATTTTGCGGTGATATTTGCGGTTATTTTAGCGGATATCATTGCGGTTATTTTGCGGTGATATTTGCGGTTATTTTTGCGGATATTATTGCGGTTATTTTTGCGGATATCATTGCGGTTATTTTGCGGTGATATTTGCGGTTATTTTGGCGGATATCATTGCGGTTATTTTTGCGGATATCATTGCGGTTATTTTGCGGTGATATTTGAGGTTATTTTTGCGGATATCATTGCGGTTATTTTGCGGTAATATTTGCGGTTATTTTTGCGGATATCATTGCGGTTATTTTGCGGTGATATTTGCGGTTATTTTTGCGGATATTATTGCGGTTATTTTTGCGGATATCATTGCGGTTATTTTGCGGTGATATTTGCGGTTATTTTTGCGGATATCATTGCGGTTATTTTGCGGTAATATTTGCGGTTATTTTTGCGGATATCATTGCGGTTATTTTTGCGGATATTATTGCGGTTATTTTTGCGGATATCATAGCGGTTATTTTTGCGGATATCATTGCGGTTATTTTGCGGTAATATTTGCGGTTATTTTTGCGGATATCATTGCGGTTATTTTGCGGTGATATTTGCGGTTATTTTTTCGGATATCATTGCGGTTATTTTGCGGTGATATTTGCGGTTATTTTAGCGGATATCATTGCGGTTATTTTGCGGTGATATTTGCGGTTATTTTTGCGGATATTATTGCGGTTATTTTTGCGGATATCATTGCGGTTATTTTGCGGTGATATTTGCGGTTATTTTGGCGGATATCATTGCGGTTATTTTTGCGGATATCATTGCGGTTATTTTGCGGTGATATTTGCGGTTATTTTTGCGGATATCATTGCGGTTATTTTGCGGTAATATTTGCGGTTATTTTTGCGGATATCATTGCGGTTAATTTGCGGTGATATTTGCGGTTATTTTTGCGGATATTATTGCGGTTATTTTTGCGGATATCATTGCGGTTATTTTGCGGTGATATTTGCGGTTATTTTTGCGGATATCATTGCGGTTATTTTGCGGTAATATTTGCGGTTATTTTTGCGGATATCATTGCGGTTATTTTTGCGGATATTATTGCGGTTATTTTTGCGGATATCATTGCGGTTATTTTTGCGGATATCATTGCGGTTATTTTGCGGTAATATTTGCGGTTATTTTTGCGGATATCATTGCGGTTATTTTGCGGTGATATTTGCGGTTATTTTTGCGGATATTATTGCGGTGATTTTTGCGGATATCATTGCGGTGTTATTTGCGGTTATTATTGCGGTTATTTTGCGGTAACATTTGCGGTTATTTTGGCGGATATTATTGCGGTTATTTTTGCGGATATCATTGCGGTTATTTTGCGGTGATATTTGCGGTTATTTTTGCGGATATCAATGCGGTTATTTTGCGGTGATATTTGCGGTTATTTTTGCGGATATCATTGCGGTTATTTTGCGGTGATATGTGCGGTTATTTTTGCGGATATCATTGCGGTTATTTTGCGGCAATATTAGCGGTTATTTTTGCGGATATTATTGCGGTTATTTTGCTGTAACATTTGCGGTTATTTTTGCGGATATTATTGCGGTTATTTTTGCGGATATCATTGCGGTTATTTTGCGGTGATATTTGCGGTTATTTTTGCGGATATCAATGCGGTTATTTTGCGGTGATATTTGCGGTTATTTTTGCGGATATCATTGCGGTTATTTTTGCGGATATTATTGCGGTTAATTTGCTGTAATATTTGCGGTTATTTTTGCGGATATCATTGCGGTTATTTTGCGGTAATATTTGCGGTTATTTTTGCGGATATCATTGCGGTTATTTTGCGGTGATAATTGCGGTTATTTTTGCGGATATTATTGCGGTTATTTTTGCGGATATCATTGCGGTTATTTTGCGGTGATATTTGCGGTTATTTTTGCGGATATCATTGCGCTTACTTTAGCGGATATTATTGCGGTTATTTTTGCGGATATTATTGCGGTTATTTTTGCGGATATCATTGCGGTTATTTTGCGGTGATATTTGCGGATATCATTGCGGTTATTTTGCGGAGATATTTGCGGTAATATTTGCGGTTATTTTTGCGGATATCATTGCGGTTATTTTTGCGGATATTATTGCGGTTATTTTTGCGGAAATTATTGCGGTTATTTTTGCGGATATCATTGCGGTTATTTTGCGGTAACATTTGCGGTTATTATTGCGGATATTATTGCGGTTATTTTTGCGGATATCTTTGCGGTTATTTTGCGGTAATATTTGCGGTTATTTTTGCGGATATTATTGCGGTTATTTTGCTGTAATATTTGCGGTTAATTTTGCGGATATCATTGCGGATATTTTTGCGGATATTATTGCGGTTATTTTTGCGGATATCATTGCGGTTATTTTGAAGTGATATTTGCGGTTATTTTTGCGGATATCATTGCGGTTATTTTGCGGTAATATTTGCGGTTATTTTTGCGGATATCATTGCGGTTATTTTTGCGGATATCATTGCGGTTATTTTGCGGTGATATTTGCGGTTATTTTTGCGGATATCATTGCGGTTATTTTGCGGTAATATTTGCGGTTATTTTTGCGGATATCATTGCGGTTATTTTTGCGGATATTATTGCGGTTATTTTTGCGGATATCATTGCGGTTATTTTGCGGTTATTTTTGCGGATATCATTGCGGTTATTTTGCGGTAATATTTGCGGTTATTTTTGCGGATATTATTGCGGTTATTTTTGCGGATATCATTGCGGTTATTTTTGCGGATATTATTGCGGTTATTTTTGCGGATATCATTGCGGTTAATTTTGCGGATATCATTGCGGTTATTTTGCGGTAATATTTGCGGTTATTTTTGCGGATATCATTGCGGTTATTTTGCGGTGATATTTGCGGTTATTTTTGCGGATATTATTGCGGTTATTTTTGCGGATATCATTGCGGTTATTTTGCGGTAATATTTGCGGTTATTTTTGCGGATATCATTGCGGTTATTTTTGCGGATATTATTGCGGTTATTTTTGCGGATATTATTGCGGTTATTTTTGCGGATATCATTGCGGTTATTTTGCGGTGATATTTGCGGTTATTTTAGCGGATATCATTGCGGTTATTTTGCGGTAATATTTGCGGTTATTTTTGCGGAAATCATTGCGGTTATTTTTGCGGATATCATTGCGGTTATTTTTGCGGATATTATTGCGGTTATTTTTGCGGTGATATTTGCGGTCATTTTTGCGGATATCATTGCGGTTATTTTGCGGTGATATTTGCGGTTATTTTTGCGGATATCATTGCGGTTATTTTGCGGTGATATTTGCGGTTATTTTGCGGTAATATTTGCGGTTATTTTTGCGGATATTATTGCTGTTATTTTGCTGTAATATTTGCGGTTCATTTTGCGGATATCATTGCGGTTATTTTTGCGGATATTATTGCGGTTATTTTTGCGGATATCATTGCGGTTATTTTGCGGTAATATTTGCGGTTATTTTTGCGGATATCATTGCGGTTATTTTTGCGGATATTATTGCGGTTATTTTTGCGGATATCATTGCGGTTATTTTTGCGGATATCATTGCGGTTATTTTGCGGTAACATTTGCGGTTATGTTTGCGGATATTATTGCGGTTATTTTTGCGGATATCATTGCGGTTATTTTGCGGTAATATTTGCGGTTATTTTTGCGGATATCATTGCGGTTATTTTTGCGGATATTATTGCGGTTATTTTTGCGGATATCATTGCGGTTATTTTTGCGGATATCATTGCGGTTATTTTGCGGTGATATTTGCGGTTATTTTTGCGGATATCATTGCGGTTATTTTTGCGGATATTATTGCGGTTATTTTGCTGTAATATTTGCGGTTATTTTTGCGGATATCATTGCGGTTATTTTGCGGTAATATTTGCGGTTATTTTTGCGGATATCATTGCGGTTATTTTGCGGTGATAATTGCGGTTATTTTTGCGGATATCATTGCGGTTATTTTTGCGGATATCATTGCGGTTATTTTGCGGTAATATTTGCGGATATCATATTGGTTATTTTGCGGTGATATTTGCGGTTATTTTTGCGGATATTATTGCGGTTATTTTTGCGGATATCATTGCGGTTATTTTGCGGTGATATTTGCGGTTATTTTTGCGGATATCATTGCGGTTGTTTTTGCGGATATTATTGCGGTTATTTTTGCGGATATTATTGCGGTTTTTTTTGCGGATTTCATTGCGGTTATTTTGCGGTGATAATTGCGGTTATCTTTGCGGATATCATTGCGGTTATTTTTGCGGATATCATTGCGGTTATTTTGCGGTGATATTTGCGGTTAATTTTGCGGATATCATTGCGGTTATTTTGCGGTAATATTTGCGGTTATTTTTGCGGATATCATTGCGGTTATTTTTGCGGATATTATTGCGGTTATTTTTGCGGATATCATTGCGGTTATTTTTGCGGATATCATTGCGGTTATTTTGCGGTGATATTTGCGGTTATTTTTGCGGATATCATTGCGGTTATTTTTGCGGATATCATTGCGGTTACTTTGCGGTGATATTTGCGGTTATATTTGCGGATATCATTGCGGTTATTTTTGCGGATATTATTTCGGTTATTTTTGCGGATATTATTGCGGTTATTTTTGCGGATATCATTGCGGTTATTTTGCGGTGATATTTGCGGTTATTTTTGCGGATATCATTGCGGTTATTTTGCGGTGATATTTGCGGTTATTTTGCGGTAATATTAGCGGTTATTTTTGCGGATATTATTGCGGTTATTTTGCTGTAATATTTGCGGTTCATTTTGCGGATATACTTGCGGTTATTTTTGCGGATATTATAGCGGTTATTTTTGCGGATATCATTGCGGTTATTTTGCGGTAATATTTGCGGTTATTTTTGCGGATATCATTGCGGTTATTTTTGCGGATATTATTGCGGTTATTTTTGCAGATATCATTGTGGTTATTTTTGCGGATATCATTGCGGTTATTTTGCGGTAACATTAGCGGTTATTTTTGCGGATATTATTGCGGTTATTTTTGCGGATATCATTGCGGTTATTTTTGCGGATATCATTGCGGTTATTTTGCGGTTATATTTGCGGTTATTTTTGCGGATATCATTGCGGTTATTTTGCGGAGATATTTGCGGTTATTTTTGCGGATATTATTGCGGTTATTTTTGCGGATATCATTGCGGTTATTTTGCGGTGATATTTGCGGTTATTTTTGCGGATATCATTGCGGTTATTTTTGCGGATATTATTGCGCTTATTTTTGCGGATATTATTGCGGTTATTTTTGCGGATATCATTGCGGTTATTTTGCGGTGATATTTGCGGTTATTTTTGCGGATATCATTGCGGTTATTTTTGCGGATATCATTGCTGTTATTTTGCGGTGATATTTGCGGTTATTTTTGCGGATATCATTGCGGTTATTTTGCGGTAATATTTGCGGTTATTTTTGCGGATATCATTGCGGTTATTTTTGCGGATAATATTGCGGTTATTTTTGCGGATATCATTGCGGTTATTTTTGCGGATATCATTGCGGTTATTTTGCGGTGATATTTGCGGTTATTTTTGCGGATATCATTGCGGTTATTTTTGCGGATATTATTGCGGTTATTTTGCTGTAATATTTGCGGTTATTTTTGCGGATATCATATCGGTTATTTTGCGGTAATATTTGCGGTTATTTTTGCGGATATCATTGCGGTTATTTTGCGATGATAATTGCGGTTATTTTTGCGGATATTATTGCGCTTATTTTTGCGGATATCATTGCGGTTATTTTGCGGTGATATTTGCGGTTATTTTTGCGGATATGATTGCGGTTATTTTAGCGGATATTATTGCGGTTATTTTTGCGGATATTATTGCGGTTATTTTTGCGGATATCATTGCGGTTATTTTGCGGTGATATTTGCGGATATAATTGCGGTTATTTTGCGGTGATATTTGCGGTAATATTTGCGGTTATTTTTGCGGATATTATTGCGGTTATTTTGCTGTAATATTTGCGGTTAATTTTGCGGATATCATTGCGGTTATTTTTGCGGATATCATTGCGGTTATTTTTGCGGATATTATTGCGGTTATTTTTGCGGATATTATTGCGGTTATTTTTGCGGATATCATTGCGGTTATTTTGCGGTTAAAATTGCGGTTATTTTTGCGGATATCATTGCGGTTATTTTTGCGGATATCATTGCGGTTATTTTGCGGTGATATTTGCGGTTATTTTTGCGGATATCATTGCGGTTATTTTGCGGTAATATTTGCGGTTATTTTTGCGGATATCATTGCGGTTATTTTTGCGGATATTATTGCGGTTATTTTTGCGGATATCATTGCGGTTATTTTTGCGGATATCATTGCGGTTATTTTGCGGTGATATTTGCGGTTATTTTTGCGGATATCATTGCGGTTATTTTTGAGGATATTATTGCGGTTATTTTGCTGTAATATTTGCGGTTATTTTTGCGGATATCATTGCGGTTATTTTGCGGTAATATTTGCGGTTATTTTTGCGGATATCATTGCGGTTATTTTGCGGTGATAATTGCGGTTATTTTTGCGGATATTATTGCGGTTATTTTTGCGGATATCATTGCGGTTATTTTGCGGTGATATTTGCGGTTATTTTTGCGGATATCATTGCGGTTATTTTAGCGGATATTATTGCGGTTATTTTTGCGGATATTATTGCGGTTATTTTTGCGGATATCATTGCGGTTATTTTGCGGTGATATTTGCGGATATCATTGCGGTTATTTTGCGGAGATATTTGCGGTAATATTTGCGGTTATTTTTGCGGATATTATTGCGGTTATTTTGCTGTAATATTTGCGGTTAATTTTGCGGATATCATTGCGGTTATTTTTGCGGATATTATTGCGGTTATTTTTGCGGATATCATTACGGTTATTTTGCGGTAATATTTGCGGTTATTTTTGCGAATATCATTGCGGTTATTTTGCGGTAACATTTGCGGTTATTATTGCGGATATTATTGCGGTTATTTTTGCGGATATCATTGCGGTTATTTTGCGGTAATATTTGCGGTTATTTTTGCGGGTATTATTGCGGTTATTTTTGCGGATATCATTGCGGTTATTTTGCGGTGATATTTGCGGTTATTTTTGCGGATATCATTGCGGTTATTTTGCGGTAATATTTGCGGTTATTTTTGCTGATATCATTGCGGTTATTTTTGCGGATATCATTGCGGTTATTTTGCGGTGATATTTGCGGTTATTTTTGCGGATATCATTGCGGTTATTTTTGAGGATATTATTGCGGTTATTTTGCTGTAATATTTGCGGTTATTTTTGCGGATATCATTGCGGTTATTTTGCGGTAATATTTGCGGTTATTTTTGCGGATATCATTGCGGTTATTTTGCGGTGATATTTGCGGTTATTTTTGCGGATATCATTGCGGTTATTTTGCGGTGATATTTGCGGTTATTTTTGCGGATATCATTGCGGTTATGTTGCGGTAATATTTATGGTTATTTTTGCGGATATTATTGCGGTTATTTTTGCGGATATCATTGCGGTTATTTTGCGGTGATATTTGCGGTTATTTTTGCGGATATCATTGCGGTTATTTTGCGGTAATATTTGCTGTTATTTTTGCGGATATCATTGCGGTTATTTTTGCGGATATTATTGCGGTTATTTTTGCGAATATCATTGCGGTTATTTTTGCGGATAACATAGCGGTTATTTTGCGGTAATATTTGCGGTTATTTTTGCGGATATCATTGCGGTTATTTTGCGGTGATATTAGCGGTTATTTTTGCGGATATTATTGCGGTTATTTTTGCGGATATCATTGCGGTTATTTTGCGGTGATATTTGCGGTTATTTTTGCGGATATTATTGCGGTTATTTTTGCGGATATCATTGCGGTTATTTTGCGGTAATATTTGCGGTTATTTTTGCGGATATCATTGCGGTTATTTTTGCGGATATTATTGCGGTTATTTTTGCGGAAATCATTGCGGTTATTTTTGCGGATATCATTGCGGTTATTTTGCGGTGATATTTGCGGTTATTTTTGCGGATATTATTGCGGTTATTTTTGCGGATATCATTGCGGTTATTTTGCGGTGATATTTGCGGTTATTTTTGCGGATATCATTGCGGTTATTTTTGCGGATATTATTGCGGTTATTTTTGCGGATATTATTGCGGTTATTTTTGCGGATATCATTGCGGTTATTTTGCGGTGATATTTGCGGTTATTTTTGCGGATATTATTGCGGTTATTTTGCGGTGATATTTGCGGTTATTTTGCGGTAACATTAGCGGTTATTTTTGCGGATATTATTGCGGTTATTTTTGCGGATATCATTGCGGTTATTTTTGCGGATATCATTGCGGTTATTTTGCGGTTATATTTGCGGTTATTTTTGCGGATATCATTGCGGTTATTTTGCGGAGATATTTGCGGTTATTTTTGCGGATATTATTGCGGTTATTTTTGCGGATATCATTGCGGTTATTTTGCGGTGATATTTGCGGTTATTTTTGCGAATATCATTGCGGTTATTTTTGCGGATATTATTGCGGTTATTTTTGCGGATATTATTGCGGTTATTTTTGCGGATATCATTGCGGTTATTTTGC
The DNA here is from genome assembly GCA_958496175.1 of Sisyra terminalis. Lineage (NCBI taxonomy): Eukaryota > Metazoa > Arthropoda > Insecta > Neuroptera > Sisyridae > Sisyra > Sisyra terminalis. The sequence continues at coordinate 184,096 of OY292279.1, read as the reverse complement.
GGTGATATTTGCGGTTATTTTTGCGGATATCATTGCGGTTATTTTTGCGGATATCATTGCGGTTATTTTGCGGTGATATTTGCGGTTATTTTTGCGGATATCATTGCGGTTATTTTGCGGTAATATTTGCGGTTATTTTTGCGGATATTATTGCTTTTATTTTTGCGGATATCATTGCGGTTATTTTTGCGGATATCATTGCGGTTATTTTGCGGTGATATTTGCGGTTATTTTTGCGGATATCATTGCGGTTATTTTGCGGTAATATTTGCGGTTATTTTTGCGGATATTATTGCGGTTATTTTTGCGGATATCATTGCGGTTATTTTGCGGTAACATTTGCGGTTATTTTTGCGGATATTATTGCGGTTATTTTTGCGTATATCATTGCGGTTATTTTTGCGGATATCATTGCGGTTATTTTGCGGTTATATTTGCCGTTATTTTTGCGGATATCATTGCGGTTATTTTGCGGTGATATTTGCGGTTATTTTTGCGGATATCATTGCGGTTATTTTGCGGTGATATTTGCGGTTATTTTTGCAGATATCATTGCGGTTATTTTGCGGTGATATTTGCGGTTATTTTTGCGGATATCAGTGCGGTTATTTTTGCGGATATCATTGCGGTTATTTTTGCGGATATTATTGCGGTTATTTTTGCGGATATCATTGCGGTTATTTTTGCGGATATTATTGCGGTTATTTTTGCGGATATCATTGCGGTTATTTTTGCGGATATCATTGCGGTTATTTTGCGGTAACATTTGCGGTTATTTTTGCGGATATTATTGCGGTTATTTTTGCGGATATCATTGCGGTTATTTTTGCGGATATCATTGCGGTTATTTTGCGGTAATATTTGCGGTTATTTTTGCGGATATCATTGCGGTTATTTTGCGGTGATATTTGCGGTTATTTTTGCGGATATCATTGCGGTTATTTTTGCGGATATTGTTGCGGTTATTTTTGCGGATATTATTGCGGTTATTTTTGCGGATATCATTGCGGTTATTTTGCGGTGATATTTGCGGTTATATTTGCGGATATCATTGCGGTTATTTTTGCGGATATTATTGCGGTTATTTTTGCGGATATTATTGCGGTTATTTTTGCGGATATCATTGCGGTTATTTTGCGGTGATATTTGCGGTTATTTTTGCGGATATCATTGCGGTTATTTTGCGGTGATATTTGCGGTTATTTTGCGGTAATATTTGCGGTTATTTTTGCGGATATTATTGCGGTTATTTTGCTGTAATATTTGCGGTTCATTTTGCGGATATCATTGCGGTTATTTTTGCGGATATTATTGCGGTTATTTTTGCGGATATCATTGCGGTTATTTTGCGGTAATATTTGCGGTTATTTTTGCGGATATCATTGCGGTTATTTTTGCGGATATTATTGCGGTTATTTTTGCGGAAATCATTGCGGTTATTTTTGCGGATATCATTGCGGTTATTTTGCGGTAACATTAGCGGTTATTTTTGCGGATATTATTGCGGTTATTTTTGCGGATATCATTGCGGTTATTTTTGCGGATATCATTGCGGTTATTTTGCGGTTATATTTGCGGTTATTTTTGCGGATATCATTGCGGTTATTTTGCGGAGATATTTGCGGTTATTTTTGCGGATATTATTGCGGTTATTTTTGCGGATATCATTGCGGTTATTTTGCGGTGATATTTGCGGTTATTTTTGCGGATATCATTGCGGTTATTTTTGCGGATATTATTGCGGTTATTTTTGCGGATATTATTGCGGTTATTTTTGCGGATATCATTGCGGTTATTTTGCGGTGATATTTGCGGTTATTTTTGCGGATATCATTGCGGTTATTTTTGCGGATATCATTGCGGTTATTTTGCGGTGATATTTGCGGTTATTTTTGCGGATATCATTGCGGTTATTTTGCGGTAATATTTGCGGTTATTTTTGCGGATATTATTGCATTTATTTTTGCGGATATCATTGCGGTTATTTTTGCGGATATCATTGCGGTTATTTTGCGGTGATATTTGCGGTTATTTTTGCGGATATCATTGCGGTTATTTTGCGGTAATATTTGCGGTTATTTTTGCGGATATTATTGCGGTTATTTTTGCGGATATCATTGCGGTTATTTTGCGGTGATATTTGCGGTTATTTTTGCGGATATCATTGCGGTTATTTGGCGGTAATATTTGCGGTTATTTTTGCGGATATCATTGCGGTTATTTTTGCGGATATTATTGCGGTTATTTTTGCGGATATCATTGCGGTTATTTTGCTGTAATATTGGCGGTTAATTTTGCGGATATTATGGCGGTTATTTTTGCGGATATCATTGCGGTTATTTTTGCGGATATCATTGCGGTTATTTTTGCGGATATTATTGCGGTTATTTTGCTGTAATATTTGCGGTTATTTTTGCGGATATCATTGCGGTTATTTTTGCGGATATCATTGCGGTCGTTTTGCGGTAATATTTGCGGTTATTTTTGCGGATATCATTGCGGTTATTTTGCGGTGATATTTGCGGTTATTTTTGCGGATATTATTGCGGTAATTTTTGCGGATATCATTGCGGTTATTTTGCGGTGATATTTGCGGTTATTTTTGCGGATATCATTGCGGTTATTTTTGCGGATATTATTGCGGTTATTTTTGCGGATATCATTGCGGTTATTTTGCGGTGATATTTGCGGTTATTTTTGCGGATATCATTGCGGTTATTTTTGCGGATATCATTGCGGTTATTTTGCGTTAATATTTGCGGTTATTTTGGCGGATATCATTGCGGTTATTTTTGCGGATATTATTGCGGTTATTTTGCTGTAATATTTGCGGTTATTTTTGCGTATATCATTGCGGTTATTTTTGCGGATATCATTGCGGTTATTTTGCGGTAACATTTGCGGTTATTTTAGCGGATATTATTGCGGTTATTTTTGCGGATATCATTGCGGTTATTTTTGCGGATATCATTGCGGTTATTTTGCGGTAATATTTGCGGTTATTTTTGCGGATATCATTGCGGTTATTTTGCGGTGATATTTGCGGTTATTTTTGCGGATATTATTGCGGTTATTTTTGCGGATATCATTGCGGTTATTTTGCGGTAATTTTTGCGGTTATTTTTGCGGATATCATTGCGGTTATTTTTGCGGATATTATTGCGGTTATTTTTCCGGATATCCTTGCAGTTATTTTTGCGGATATCATTGCGGTTATTTTGCGGTAACATTTGCGGTTATTTTTGCGGATATTATTGCGGTTATTTTGCGGTAATATTTGCGGTTATTTTTGCGGATATCATTGCGGTTATTTTTGCGGATATTATTGCGGTTATTTTTGCGGATATCATTGCGGTTATTTTTGCGGATATCATTGCGGTTATTTTGCGGTAACATTTGCGGTTATTTTTGCGGATATTATTGCGGTTATTTTTGCGGATATCATTGCGGTTATTTTTGCGGATATCATTGCGGTTATTTTGCGGTAATATTTGCGGTTATTTTTGCGGATATCATTGCGGTTATTTTTGCGGATATTATTGCGGTTATTTTTGCGGATATCATTGCGGTTATTTTTGCGGATATCATTGCGGTTATTTTGCGGTGATATTTGCGGTTATTTTTGCGGATATCATTGCGGTTATTTTTGCGGATATTATTGCGGTTATTTTGCTGTAATATTTGCGGTTATTTTTGCGGATATCATTGCGGTTATTTTTGCGGATATCATTGCGGTCGTTTTGCGGTAATATTTGCGGTTATTTTTGCGGATATAATTGCGGTTATTTTGCGGTGATATTTGCGGTTATTTTTGCGGATATTATTGCGGTAATTTTTGCTGATATCATTGCGGTTATTTTGCGGTGATATTTGCGGTTATTTTTGCGGATATCATTGCGGTTATTTTTGCGGATATTATTGCGGTTATTTTTGCGGATAACATTGCGGTTATTTTGCGGTGATATTTGCGGTTATTTTTGCGGATATCATTGCGGTTATTTTGCGGTGATATTTGCGGTTATTTTGCGGTAATATTTGCGGTTATTTTTGCGGATATTATTGCGGTTATTTTGCTGTAATATTTGCGGTTAATTTTGCGGATATCATTGCGGTTATTTTTGCGGATATTATTGCGGTTATTTTTGCGGATATCATTGCGGATATTTTGCGGTACTATTTGCGGTTATTTTTGCGGATATCATTGCGGTTATTTTTGCGGATAATATTGCGGTTATTTTTGCGGATATCATTGCGGTAATTTTGCGGTGATATTTGCGGTTATTTTTGCGGATATTATTGCGGTTATTTTTGCGGAAATATTTGCGGTTATTTTTGCGGATATTATTGCGGTTATTTTGCTGTAATATTTGCGGTTATTTTTGCGGATATCATTGCGGTTATTTTGCGGTGATATTTGCGGTTATTTTTGCGGATAACATTGCGGTTATTTTGCGGTGATATTTGCGGTTATTTTGCGGTAATATTTGCGGTTATTTTTGCGGATATTATTGCGGTTATTTTGCTGTAATATTTGCGGTTAATTTTGCGGATATCACTGCGGTTATTTTTGCGGATATTATTGCGGTTATTTTTGCGGACATCATTACGGTTATTTTGCTGTAATATTTGCGGTTAATTTTGCGGATATTATTGCGGTTATTTTTGCGGATATCATTGCGGTTATTTTTGCGGATATCATTGCGGTTATTTTGCGGTGATATTTGCGGTTATTTTTGCGGATATCATTGCGGTTATTTAGCGGTAATATTTGCGGTTATTTTTGCGGTTATCATTGCGGTTATTTTTGCGGATATTATTGCGGTTATTTTTGCGGAAATTATTGCGGTTATTTTTGCGGATATCATTGCGGTTATTTTGCGGTAACATTTGCGGTTATAATTGCGGATATTATTGCGGTTATTTTTGCGGATATCATTGCGGTTATTTTAGCGGATATCATTGCGGTTATTTTGCGGTAATATTTGCGGTTATTTTTGCGGATATCATTGCGGTTATTTTGCGGTGATATTTGCGGTTATTTTTGCGAATATCATTGCGGTTATTTTTGCGGATATTATTGCGGTTATTTTTGCGGATATTATTGCGGTTATTTTTGCGGATATCATTGCGGTTATTTTGCGGTGATATATGCGGTTATATTTGCGGATATCATTGCGGTTATTTTTGCGGATATTATTGCGGTTATTTTTGCGGATATTATTGCGGTAATTTTTGCGGATATCATTGCGGTTATTTTGCGGTGATATTTGCGGTTATTTTTGCGGATATCATTGCGGTTATTTTGCGGTGATATTTGCGGTTATTTTGCGGTAATATTTGCGGTTATTTTTGCGGATATTATTGCGGTTATTTTGCTGTAATATTTGCGGTTCATTTTGCGGATATCATTGCGGTTATTTTTGCGGATATTATTGCGGTTATTTTTGCGGTTATCATTGCGGTTATTTTGCGGTAATATTTGCGGTTATTTTTGCGGATATCATTGCGGTTATTTTTGCGGATATTATTGCGGTTATTTTTGCGGAAATCATTGCGGTTATTTTTGCGGATATCATTGCGGTTATTTTGCGGTAACATTAGCGGTTATTTTTGCGGATATTATTGCGGTTATTTTTGCGGATATCATTGCGGTTATTTTTGCGGTGATATTTGCGGTTATTTTGCGGTTATATTTGCGGTTATTTTTGCGGATATCATTGCGGTTATTTTGCGGAGATATTTGCGGTTATTTTTGCGGATATTATTGCGGTTATTTTTGCGGATATCATTGCGGTTATTTTGCGGTGATATTTGCGGTTATTTTTGCGGATATCATTGCGGTTATTTTTGCGGATATTATTGCGGTTATTTTGCTGTAATATTTGCGGTTCATTTTGCGGATATCATTGCGGTTATTTTTGCGGATATCATTGCGGTTATTTTGCGGTGATATTTGCGGTTATTTTTGCGGATAACATTGCGGTTATTTTGCGGTGATATTTGCGGTTATTTTGCGGTAATATTTGCGGTTATTTTTGCGGATATTATTGCGGTTATTTTGCTGTAATATTTGCGGTTAATTTTGCGGATATCATTGCGGTTATTTTTGCGGATATTATTGCGGTTATTTTTGCGGACATCATTACGGTTATTTTGCTGTAATATTTGCGGTTAATTTTGCGGATATTATTGCGGTTATTTTTGCGGATATCATTGCGGTTATTTTTGCGGATATCATTGCGGTTATTTTGCGGTGATATTTGCGGTTATTTTTGCGGATATCATTGCGGTTATTTAGCGGTAATATTTGCGGTTATTTTTGCGGTTATCATTGCGGTTATTTTTGCGGATATTATTGCGGTTATTTTTGCGGAAATTATTGCGGTTATTTTTGCGGATATCATTGCGGTTATTTTGCGGTAACATTTGCGGTTATAATTGCGGATATTATTGCGGTTATTTTTGCGGATATCATTGCGGTTATTTTAGCGGATATCATTGCGGTTATTTTGCGGTAATATTTGCGGTTATTTTTGCGGATATCATTGCGGTTATTTTGCGGTGATATTTGCGGTTATTTTTGCGAATATCATTGCGGTTATTTTTGCGGATATTATTGCGGTTATTTTTGCGGATATTATTGCGGTTATTTTTGCGGATATCATTGCGGTTATTTTTGCGGATATCATTGCGGTTATTTTGCGGTGATATTTGCGGTTATTTTTGCGGATATCATTGCGGTTATTTAGCGGTAATATTTGCGGTTATTTTTGCGGTTATCATTGCGGTTATTTTTGCGGATATTATTGCGGTTATTTTTGCGGAAATTATTGCGGTTATTTTTGCGGATATCATTGCGGTTATTTTGCGGTAACATTTGCGGTTATAATTGCGGATATTATTGCGGTTATTTTTGCGGATATCATTGCGGTTATTTTTGCGGATATCATTGCGGTTATTTTACGGTGATATTTGCGGTTATTTTTGCGGATATCATTGCGGTTATTTTGCGGTGATATTTGCGGTTATTTTGCGGTAATATTTGCGGTTATTTTTGCGGATATTATTGCGGTTATTTTGCTGTAATATTTGCGGTTCATTTTGCGGATATCATTGCGGTTATTTTTGCGGATATTATTGCGGTTATTTTTGCGGTTATCATTGCGGTTATTTTGCGGTAATATTTGCGGTTATTTTTGCGGATATCATTGCGGTTATTTTTGCGGATATTATTGCGGTTATTTTTGCGGAAATCATTGCGGTTATTTTTGCGGATATCATTGCGGTTATTTTGCGGTAACATTAGCGGTTATTTTTGCGGATATTATTGCGGTTATTTTTGCGGATATCATTGCGGTTATTTTTGCGGTGATATTTGCGGTTATTTTGCGGTTATATTTGCGGTTATTTTTGCGGATATCATTGCGGTTATTTTGCGGAGATATTTGCGGTTATTTTTGCGGATATTATTGCGGTTATTTTTGCGGATATCATTGCGGTTATTTTGCGGTGATATTTGCGGTTATTTTTGCGGATATCATTGCGGTTATTTTTGCGGATATTATTGCGGTTATTTTTGCGGATAATATTGCGGTTATTTTTGCGGATATCATTGCGGTTATTTTGCGGTAATATTTGCGGTTATTTTTGCGGATATCATTGCGGTTATTTTTGCGGATATCATTGCGGTTATTTTGCGGTGATATTTGCGGTTATTTTTGCGGATATCATTGCGGTTATTTTGCGGTAATATTTGCGGTTATTTTTGCGGATATCATTGCGGTTATTTTTGCGGATATTATTGCTTTTATTTTTGCGGATATCATTGCGGTTATTTTTGCGGATATCATTGCGGTTATTTTGCGGTGATATTTGCGGTTATTTTTGCGGATATCATTGCGGTTATTTTGTGGTAATATTTGCGGTTATTTTTGCGGATATTATTGCGGTTATTTTTGCGGATATCATTGCGGTTATTTTGCAGTGATATTTGCGGTTATTTTTGCGGATATCATTGCGGTTATTTTGCGGTAATATTTGCGGTTATTTTTGCGGATATCATTGCGGTTATTTTTGCGGATATTATTGCGGTTATTTTTGCGGATATCATTGCGGTTATTTTGCTGTAATATTGGCGGTTAATTTTGCGGATATTATGGCGGTTATTTTTGCGGATATCATTGCGGTTATTTTTGCGGATATCATTGCTATTATTTTTGCGGATATTATTGCGGTTATTTTGCTGTAATATTTGCGGTTATTTTTGCGGATATCATTGCGGTTATTTTTGCGGATATCATTGCGGTCGTTTTGCGGTAATATTTGCGGTTATTTTTGCGGATATCATTGCGGTTATTTTGCGGTGATATTTGCAGTTATTTTTGCGGATATTATTGCGGTAATTTTTGCGGATATCATTGCGGTTATTTTGCGGTGATATTTGCGGTTATTTTTGCGGATATCATTGCGGTTATTTTTGCGGATATTATTGCGGTTATTTTTGCGGATATCATTGCGGTTATTTTGCGGTGATATTTGCGGTTATTTTTGCGGATATCAATGCGGTTATTTTTGCGGATATTATTGCGGTTATTTTTGCGGATATTATTGCGGTTATTTTTGCGGATATCATTGCGGTTATTTTGCGGTGATATTTGCGGTTATTTTTGCGGATATCATTGCGGTTATTTTTGCGGATAACATTGCGGTTATTTTGCGGTGATATTTGCGGTTATTTTTGCGGATATCATTGCGGTTATTTTGCGGTAATATTTGCGGTTATTTTTGCGGATATCATTGCGGTTATTTTTGCGGATATTATTGCGGTTATTTTTGCGGATATCATTGCGGTTATTTTGGCGGATATCATTGCGGTTATTTTGCGTTAATATTTGCGGTTATTTTGGCGGATATCATTGCGGTTATTTTTGCGGATATTATTGCGGTTATTTTGCTGTAATATTTGCGGTTATTTTTGCGTATATCATTGCGGTTATTTTTGCGGATATCATTGCGGTTATTTTGCGGTAACATTTGCTGTTATTTTAGCGGATATTATTGCGGTTATTTTTGCGGATATCATTGCGGTTATTTTTGCGGATATCATTGCGGTTATTTTGCGGTAATATTTGCGGTTATTTTTGCGGATATCATTGCGGTTATTTTGCGGTGATATTTGCGGTTATTTTTGCGGATATTATTGCGGTTATTTTTGCGGATATCATTGCGGTTATTTTGCGGTAATTTTTGCGGTTATTTTTGCGGATATCATTGCGGTTATTTTTGCGGATATCATTGCGGTTATTTTGCGGTAATATTTGCGGTTATTTTTGCGGATATCTTTGGGGTTATTTTGCGGTGATATTTGCGGTTATTTTTGCGGATATCATTGCGGTTATTTTGCGGTGATATTTGCGGTTATTTTTGCGGATATTATTGCGGTTATTTTGCGGTGATATTTGCGGTTATTTTTGCGGATATCATTGCGGTTATTTTTGCGGATATCATTGCGGTTATTTTTGCGGATATTATTGCGGTTATTTTTGCGGATATCATTGCGGTTATTTTTGCGGATATTATTGCGGTTATTTTTGCGGATATCAATGCGGTTATTTTTGCGAATATCATTGCGGTTATTTTGCGGTAACATTTGCGGTTATTTTTGCGGATATTATTGCGGTTATTTTTGCGGATATCATTGCGGTTATTTTTGCGGATGTCATTGCGGTTATTTTGCGGTGATATTTGCGGTTATTTTTGCGGATATCATTGCGGTTATTTTGCGGTAATATTTGCGGTTATTTTTGCGGATATCATTGCGGTTATTTTTGCGGATATTATTGCGGTTATTTTTGCGGATATTATTGCGGTAATTCTTGCGGATATCATTGCGGTTATTTTTGCGGATATTATTGCGGTTATTTTTGCGGATATTATTGCGGTTATTTTTGCGGATATCATTGCGGTTATTTTGCGGATATCATTGCGGTTATTTTTGCGGATATCATTGCGGTTATTTTGCGGTAATATTTGCGGTTATTTTTGCGGATATCATTGCGGTTATTTTTGCGGATATCATTGCGGTTATTTTGCGGAGATATTTGCGGTTATTTTTGCGGATATCATTGCGGTTATTTTGCGGTAATATTTGCGGTTATTTTTGCGGATATTATTGCGGTTATTTTTGCGGATATCATTGCGGTTATTTTTGCGGATATTATTGCGGTTATTTTTGCGGATATCATTGCGGATATTTTTGCGGATATTATTGCGGTTATTTTTGCGGATATCATTGCGGTTATTTTTGCGAATATCATTGCGGTTATTTTGCGGTAACATTTGCGGTTATTTTTGCGGATATTATTGCGGTTATTTTTGCGGATATCATTGCGGTTATTTTTGCGGATATCATTGCGGTTATTTTGCGGTGATATTTGCGGTTATTTTTGCGGATATCATTGCGGTTATTTTGCGGAAATATTTGCGGTTATTTTTGCGGATATCATTGCGGTTATTTTTGCGGATATCATTGCGGTTATTTTGCGGTGATATTTGCGGTTATTTTTGCGGATATCATTGCGGTTATTTTGCGGTAATATTTGCGGTTATTTTTGCGGATATCATTGCGGTTATTTTTGCGGACATTATTGCGGTTATTTTTGCGGATATCATTGCGGTTATTTTTGCGGATATCATTGCGGTTATTTTGCGGTAACATTTGCGGTTATTTTTGCGGATATTATTGCGGTTATTTTTGCGGATATCATTGCGGTTATTTTTGCGGATATCATTGCGGTTATTTTGCGGTAATATTTGCGGTTATTTTTGCGGATATCATTGCGGTTATTTTGCGGTGATATTTGCGGTTATTTTTGCGGATATCATTGCGGTTATTTTGCGGTAACATTTGCGGTTATTTTTGCGGATATTATTGCGGTTATTTTTGCGGATATCATTGCGGTTATTTTGCGGTGATAATTGCGGTTATTTTTGCGGATATCATTGCGGTTATTTTTGCGTATATTATTGCGGTTATTTTTGCGGATATCATTGCGGTTATTTTTGCGGATATTATTGCGGTTATTTTTGCGGATATCATTGCGGTTATTTTTGCGAATATCATTGCGGTTATTTTGCGGTAACATTTGCGGTTATTTTTGCGGATATTATTGCGGTTATTTTTGCGGATATCATTGCGGTTATTTTTGCGGATATCATTGCGGTTATTTTGCGGTGATATTTATGGTTATTTTTGCGGATATCATTGCGGTTATTTTGCGGTAATATTTGCGGTTATTTTTGCGGATATCATTGCGCTTATTTTTGCGGATATAATTGCGGTTATTTTGCGGTGATATTTGCGGTTATTTTTGCGGATATCATTGCGGTTATTTTGCGGTAATATTAGCGGTTATTTTTGCGGATATCATTGCGGTTATTTTTGCGGATATTATTGCGGTTATTTTTGCGGATATCATTGCGGTTATTTTTGCGGATATCATTGCGGTTATTTTGCGGTAGCATTTGCGGTTATTTTTGCGGATATTATTGCGGTTATTTTTGCGGATATCATTGCGGTTATTTTTGCGGATATCATTGCGGTTATTTTGCGGTAATATTTGCGGTTATTTTTGCGGATATCATTGCGGTTATTTTGCGGTGATATTTGCCGTTATTTTTGCGGATATCATTGCGGTTATTTTTGCGGATATTATTGCGGTTATTTTTGCGGATATCATTGCGTTTATTTTGCGGTGATATTTGCGGTTATTTTTGCGGATATCATTGCGGTTATTTTGCGGTAATATTCGCGGTTATTTTTGCGGATATTATTGCGGTTATTTTTGCGGATATCATTGCGGTTATTTTGCGGTGATATTTGCGGTTATTTTTGCGGATATCATTGCGGTTATTTTTGCGGATAACATTGCGGTTATTTTGCGGTGATATTTGCGGTTATTTTTGCGGATATCATTGCGGTTATTTGGCGGTGATATTAGCGGTTATTTTTGCGGATATTATTGCGGTTATTTTTGCGGATATCATTGCGGTTATTTTGCGGTGATATTTGCGGTTATTTTTGCGGATATCATTGCGGTTATTTTTGCGGATATATTTGCGGTTATTTTGCGGTAACATTTGCGGTTATTTTTGCGGATATTATTGCGGTTATTTTTGCGGATATCATTGCGGTTATTTTGCGGTGATATTTGCGGTTATTTTTGCGGAAATCATTGCTGTTATTTTTGCGGATATTATTGCGGTTATTTTTGCGGATATTATTGCGGTTTTTTTTGCGGATATCATTGCGGTTATTTTGCGGTGATATTTGCGGTTATTTTTGCGGATATCATTGCGGTTATTTTGCGGTGATATTTGCGGTTATTTTGCGGTAACATTTGCGGTTATTTTTGCGGATATCATTGCGGTTATTTTTGCGGATATCATTGCGGTTATTTTGCGGTAATATTTGCGGTTATTTTTGCGGATATCATTGCGGTTATTTTGCGGTGATATTTGCTGTTATTTTTGCGGATATCATTGCGGTTATTTTGCGGTGATATTTGCGGTTATTTTTGCGGATATCATTGCGGTTATTTTGCGGTGATATTTGCGGTTATTTTTGCGGATATCATTGCGGTTATTTTTGCGGATATCATTGCGGTTATTTTTGCGGATATTATTGCGGTTATTTTTGCGGATATCATTGCGGTTATTTTTGCGGATATTATTGCGGTTATTCTTGCGGATATCATTGCGGTTATTTTTGCGGATATCATTGCGGTTATTTTGCGGTAACATTTGCGGTTATTTTTGCGGATATCATTGCGGTCGTTTTGCGGTAATATTTGCGGTTATTTTTGCGGATATCATTGCGGTTATTTTGCGGTGATATTTGCGGTTATTTTTGCGGATATTATTGCGGTAATTTTTGCGGATATCATTGCGGTTATTTTGCGGTGATATTTGCGGTTATTTTTGCGGATATCATTGCGGTTATTTTTGCGGATATTATTGCGGTTATTTTTGCGGATATCATTGCGGTTATTTTGCGGTGATATTTGCGGTTATTTTTGCGGATATCAATGCGGTTATTTTTGCGGATATTATTGCGGTTATTTTTGCGGATATTATTGCGGTTATTTTTGCGGATATCATTGCGGTTATTTTGCGGTGATATTTGCGGTTATTTTTGCGGATATCATTGCGGTTATTTTTGCGGATAACATTGCGGTTATTTTGCGGTGATATTTGCGGTTATTTTTGCGGATATCATTGCGGTTATTTTGCGGTAATATTTGCTATTATTTTTGCGGATATCATTGCGGTTATTTTTGCGGATATTATTGCGGTTATTTTTGCGGATATCATTGCGGTTATTTTGGCGGATATCATTGCGGTTATTTTGCGTTAATATTTGCGGTTATTTTGGCGGATATCATTGCGGTTATTTTTGCGGATATTATTGCGGTTATTTTGCTGTAATATTTGCGGTTATTTTTGCGTATATCATTGCGGTTATTTTTGCGGATATCATTGCGGTTATTTTGCGGTAATATTTGCGGTTATTTTTGCGGATATCATTGCGGTTATTTTGCGGTGATATTTGCTGTTATTTTTGCGGATATCATTGCGGTTATTTTGCGGTGATATTTGCGGTTATTTTTGCGGATATCATTGCGGTTATTTTGCGGTGATATTTGCGGTTATTTTTGCGGATATCATTGCGGTTATTTTTGCGGATATCATTGCGGTTATTTTTGCGGATATTATTGCGGTTATTTTTGCGGATATCATTGCGGTTATTTTTGCGGATATTATTGCGGTTATTCTTGCGGATATCATTGCGGTTATTTTTGCGGATATCATTGCGGTTATTTTGCGGTAACATTTGCGGTTATTTTTGCGGATATCATTGCGGTCGTTTTGCGGTAATATTTGCGGTTATTTTTGCGGATATCATTGCGGTTATTTTGCGGTGATATTTGCGGTTATTTTTGCGGATATTATTGCGGTAATTTTTGCGGATATCATTGCGGTTATTTTGCGGTGATATTTGCGGTTATTTTTGCGGATATCATTGCGGTTATTTTTGCGGATATCATTGCGGTTATTTTGCGGAGATATTTGCGGTTATTTTTGCGGATATCATTGCGGTTATTTTTGCGGACATTATTGCGGTTATTTTTGCGGATATCATTGCGGTTATTTTGCGGTAATATTTGCGGTTATTTTTGCGGATATCATTGCGGTTATTTTTGCGGATATTATTGCGGTTATTTTTGCGGATATTATTGCGGTAATTCTTGCGGATATCATTGCGGTTATTTTTGCGGATATTATTGCGGTTATTTTTGCGGATATTATTGCGGTTATTTTTGCGGATATCATTGCGGTTATTTTGCGGATATCATTGCGGTTATTTTTGCGGATATCATTGCGGTTATTTTGCGGTAATATTTGCGGTTATTTTTGCGGATATCATTGCGGTTATTTTTGCGGATATCATTGCGGTTATTTTGCGGAGATATTTGCGGTTATTTTTGCGGATATCATTGCGGTTATTTTTGCGGACATTATTGCGGTTATTTTTGCGGATATCATTGCGGTTATTTTTGCGGATATCATTGCGGTTATTTTGCGGTAACATTTGCGGTTATTTTTGCGGATATTATTGCGGTTATTTTTGCGGATATCATTGCGGTTATTTTTGCGGATATCATTGCGGTTATTTTGCGGTAATATTTGCGGTTATTTTTGCGGATATCATTGCGGTTATTTTGCGGTGATATTTGCGGTTATTTTTGCGGATATCATTGCGGTTATTTTGCGGTAACATTTGCGGTTATTTTTGCGGATATTATTGCGGTTATTTTTGCGGATATCATTGCGGTTATTTTGCGGTGATAATTGCGGTTATTTTTGCGGATATCATTGCGGTTATTTTTGCGTATATTATTGCGGTTATTTTTGCGGATATCATTGCGGTTATTTTTGCGGATATTATTGCGGTTATTTTTGCGGATATCATTGCGGTTATTTTTGCGAATATCATTGCGGTTATTTTGCGGTAACATTTGCGGTTATTTTTGCGGATATTATTGCGGTTATTTTTGCGGATATCATTGCGGTTATTTTTGCGGATATCATTGCGGTTATTTTGCGGTGATATTTATGGTTATTTTTGCGGATATCATTGCGGTTATTTTGCGGTAATATTTGCGGTTATTTTTGCGGATATCATTGCGCTTATTTTTGCGGATATAATTGCGGTTATTTTGCGGTGATATTTGCGGTTATTTTTGCGGATATCATTGCGGTTATTTTGCGGTAATATTAGCGGTTATTTTTGCGGATATCATTGCGGTTATTTTTGCGGATATTATTGCGGTTATTTTTGCGGATATCATTGCGGTTATTTTTGCGGATATCATTGCGGTTATTTTGCGGTAGCATTTGCGGTTATTTTTGCGGATATTATTGCGGTTATTTTTGCGGATATCATTGCGGTTATTTTTGCGGATATCATTGCGGTTATTTTGCGGTAATATTTGCGGTTATTTTTGCGGATATCATTGCGGTTATTTTGCGGTGATATTTGCCGTTATTTTTGCGGATATCATTGCGGTTATTTTTGCGGATATTATTGCGGTTATTTTTGCGGATATCATTGCGTTTATTTTGCGGTGATATTTGCGGTTATTTTTGCGGATATCATTGCGGTTATTTTGCGGTAATATTCGCGGTTATTTTTGCGGATATTATTGCGGTTATTTTTGCGGATATCATTGCGGTTATTTTGCGGTGATATTTGCGGTTATTTTTGCGGATATCATTGCGGTTATTTTTGCGGATAACATTGCGGTTATTTTGCGGTGATATTTGCGGTTATTTTTGCGGATATCATTGCGGTTATTTGGCGGTGATATTAGCGGTTATTTTTGCGGATATTATTGCGGTTATTTTTGCGGATATCATTGCGGTTATTTTGCGGTGATATTTGCGGTTATTTTTGCGGATATCATTGCGGTTATTTTTGCGGATATATTTGCGGTTATTTTGCGGTAACATTTGCGGTTATTTTTGCGGATATTATTGCGGTTATTTTTGCGGATATCATTGCGGTTATTTTGCGGTGATATTTGCGGTTATTTTTGCGGATATCATTGCTGTTATTTTTGCGGATATTATTGCGGTTATTTTTGCGGATATTATTGCGGTTTTTTTTGCGGATATCATTGCGGTTATTTTGCGGTGATATTTGCGGTTATTTTTGCGGATATCATTGCGGTTATTTTGCGGTGATATTTGCGGTTATTTTGCGGGAACATTTGCGGTTATTTTTGCGGATATCATTGCGGTTATTTTTGCGGATATCATTGCGGTTATTTTGCGGTAATATTTGCGGTTATTTTTGCGGATATCATTGCGGTTATTTTGCGGTGATATTTGCTGTTATTTTTGCGGATATCATTGCGGTTATTTTGCGGTGATATTTGCGGTTATTTTTGCGGATATCATTGCGGTTATTTTGCGGTGATATTTGCGGTTATTTTTGCGGATATCATTGCGGTTATTTTTGCGGATATCATTGCGGTTATTTTTGCGGATATCATTGCAGTTATTTTGCGGTAATATTTGCGGTTATTTTTGCGGATATCATTGCGGTTATTTTGCGGTGATATTTGCGGTTATTTTTGCGGATATCATTGCGGTTATTTTGCGGTGATATTTGCGGTTATTTTTGCGGATATCATTGCGGTTATTTTTGCGGATATTATTGCGGTTATTTTTGCGGATATTATTGCGGTTATTTTTGCGGATATCATTGCGGTTATTTTGCGGTGATATTTGCGGTTATTTTTGCGGATATCATTGCGGTTATTTTTGCGGATATCATTGCGGTCATTTTGCGGTGATATTTGCGGTTATTTTTGCGGATATCATTGCGGTTATTTTGCGGTAATATTTGCGGTTATTTTTGCGGATATCATTGCGGTTATTTTTGCGGATATTATTGCGGTTATTTTTGCGGATATCATTGCGGATATCATTGCGGTTATTTTGCGGTAATATTTGCGGTTATTTTTGCGGATATCATTGCGGTTATTTTGCGGTAATATTTGCGGTTATTTTGGCGGATATCATTGCGGTTATTTTGCGGTGATATTTGCGGTTATTTTTGCGGATATCATTGCGGATATTTTGCGGTGATATTTGCGGTTATTTTGGTTGATATCATTGCGGTTATTTTGCGGTGATATTTGCAGTTATTTTTGCGGATATCATTGCGGTTATTTTGCGGTGATATTTGCGGTTATTTTTGCGGATATCATTGCGGTTATTTTGCGGTAATATTTGCGGTTATTTTTGCGGATATTATTGCGGTTATTTTTGCGGATATCATTGCGGTTATTTTGCGGTGATATTTGCGGTTATTTTTGCGGATATCATTGCGGTAATTTTTGCGGATATTATTGCGGTTATTTTTGCGGATATTATTGCGGTTATTTTTGCGGATATCATTGCGGTTATTTTGCGGTGATATTTGCGGTCATTTTTGCGGATATCATTGCGGTTATTTTGCGGTAATATTTGCGGTTATTTTTGCGGATATCATTGCGGTTATTTTGCGGTAATATTTGCGGTTATTTTTGCGTATATTATTGCGGTTATTTTTGCGGATATCATTGCGGTTATTTTGCGGTGATATTTGCCGTTATTTTTGCGGATATCATTGCGGTTATTTAGCGGTAATATTTGCGGTTATTTTTGCGGATATCATTGCGGTTATTTTTGCGGATATTATTGCGGTTATTTTTGCGGATATCATTGTGGTTATTTTTGCGGATATCATTGCGGTTATTTTGCGGTAATATTTGCGGTTATTTTTGCGGATATCATTGCGGTTATTTTGCGGTGATATTTGCGGTTATTTTTGCGGATATTATTGCGGTTATTTTTGCGGATATCATTGCGGTTATTTTTGCGGATATTATTGCGGTTATTTTTGCGGATATTATTGCGGTTATTCTTGCGGATATCATTGCGGTTATTTTTACGGATATTATTGCGGTTATTTTTGCGGATATTGTTGCGGTTATTTTTGCGGATATCATTGCGGTTATTTTGCGGAGATATTTGCGGTTATTTTTGCGGATATCATTGCGGTTATTTTGCGGAGATATTTGCGGTTATTTTTGCGGATATCATTGCGGTTATTTTGCGGTGATATTTGCGGTTATTTTGCGGTAATATTTGCGGTTATTTTTGCGGATATTATTGCGGTTATTTTGCTGTAATATTTGCGGTTAATTTTGCGGATATCATTGCGGTTATTTTTGCGGATATTATTGCGGTTATTTTTGCGGACATCATTGCGGTTATTTTGCTGTAATATTTGCGGTTAATTTTGCGGATATTATTGCGGTAATTTTTGCGGATATCATTGCGGTTATTTTTGCGGATATCATTGCGGTTATTTTGCGGTGATATTTGCGGTTATTTTTGCGGATATCATTGCGGTTATTTTGCGGTAATATTTGCGGTTATTTTTGCGGATATCATTGCTGTTATTTTTGCGGATATTATTGCGGTTATTTTTGCGGATATTATTGCGGTTTTTTTTGCGGATATCATTGCGGTTATTTTGCGGTGATATTTGCGGTTATTTTTGCGGATATCATTGCGGTTATTTTGCGGTGATATTTGCGGTTATTTTGCGGTAACATTTGCGGTTATTTTTGCGGATATCATTGCGGTTATTTTTGCGGATATCATTGCGGTTATTTTGCGGTAATATTTGCGGTTATTTTTGCGGATATCATTGCGGTTATTTTGCGGTGATATTTGCTGTTATTTTTGCGGATATCATTGCGGTTATTTTGCGGTGATATTTGCGGTTATTTTTGCGGATATCATTGCGGTTATTTTGCGGTGATATTTGCGGTTATTTTTGCGGATATCATTGCGGTTATTTTTGCGGATATCATTGCGGTTATTTTTGCGGATATCATTGCAGTTATTTTGCGGTAATATTTGCGGTTATTTTTGCGGATATCATTGCGGTTATTTTGCGGTGATATTTGCGGTTATTTTTGCGGATATCATTGCGGTTATTTTGCGGTGATATTTGCGGTTATTTTTGCGGATATCATTGCGGTTATTTTTGCGGATATTATTGCGGTTATTTTTGCGGATATTATTGCGGTTATTTTTGCGGATATCATTGCGGTTATTTTGCGGTGATATTTGCGGTTATTTTTGCGGATATCATTGCGGTTATTTTTGCGGATATCATTGCGGTCATTTTGCGGTGATATTTGCGGTTATTTTTGCGGATATCATTGCGGTTATTTTGCGGTAATATTTGCGGTTATTTTTGCGGATATCATTGCGGTTATTTTTGCGGATATTATTGCGGTTATTTTTGCGGATATCATTGCGGATATCATTGCGGTTATTTTGCGGTAATATTTGCGGTTATTTTTGCGGATATCATTGCGGTTATTTTGCGGTAATATTTGCGGTTATTTTGGCGGATATCATTGCGGTTATTTTGCGGTGATATTTGCGGTTATTTTTGCGGATATCATTGCGGATATTTTGCGGTGATATTTGCGGTTATTTTGGTTGATATCATTGCGGTTATTTTGCGGTGATATTTGCAGTTATTTTTGCGGATATCATTGCGGTTATTTTGCGGTGATATTTGCGGTTATTTTTGCGGATATCATTGCGGTTATTTTGCGGTAATATTTGCGGTTATTTTTGCGGATATTATTGCGGTTATTTTTGCGGATATCATTGCGGTTATTTTGCGGTGATATTTGCGGTTATTTTTGCGGATATCATTGCGGTAATTTTTGCGGATATTATTGCGGTTATTTTTGCGGATATTATTGCGGTTATTTTTGCGGATATCATTGCGGTTATTTTGCGGTGATATTTGCGGTCATTTTTGCGGATATCATTGCGGTTATTTTGCGGTAATATTTGCGGTTATTTTTGCGGATATCATTGCGGTTATTTTGCGGTAATATTTGCGGTTATTTTTGCGTATATTATTGCGGTTATTTTTGCGGATATCATTGCGGTTATTTTGCGGTGATATTTGCCGTTATTTTTGCGGATATCATTGCGGTTATTTAGCGGTAATATTTGCGGTTATTTTTGCGGATATCATTGCGGTTATTTTTGCGGATATTATTGCGGTTATTTTTGCGGATATCATTGTGGTTATTTTTGCGGATATCATTGCGGTTATTTTGCGGTAATATTTGCGGTTATTTTTGCGGATATCATTGCGGTTATTTTGCGGTGATATTTGCGGTTATTTTTGCGGATATTATTGCGGTTATTTTTGCGGATATCATTGCGGTTATTTTTGCGGATATTATTGCGGTTATTTTTGCGGATATTATTGCGGTTATTCTTGCGGATATCATTGCGGTTATTTTTACGGATATTATTGCGGTTATTTTTGCGGATATTATTGCGGTTATTTTTGCGGATATCATTGCGGTTATTTTGCGGAGATATTTGCGGTTATTTTTGCGGATATCATTGCGGTTATTTTGCGGAGATATTTGCGGTTATTTTTGCGGATATCATTGCGGTTATTTTGCGGTGATATTTGCGGTTATTTTGCGGTAATATTTGCGGTTATTTTTGCGGATATTATTGCGGTTATTTTGCTGTAATATTTGCGGTTAATTTTGCGGATATCATTGCGGTTATTTTTGCGGATATTATTGCGGTTATTTTTGCGGACATCATTGCGGTTATTTTGCTGTAATATTTGCGGTTAATTTTGCGGATATTATTGCGGTTATTTTTGCGGATATCATTGCGGTTATTTTTGCGGATATCATTGCGGTTATTTTGCGGTGATATTTGCGGTTATTTTTGCGGATATCATTGCGGTTATTTTGCGGTAATATTTGCGGTTATTTTTGCGGATATCATTGCGGTTATTTTTGCGGATATTATTGCGGTTATTTTTGCGGAAATTATTGCGGTTATTTTTGCGGATATCATTGCGGTTATTTTGCGGTAACATTTGCGGTTATTTTTGCGGATATTATTGCGGTTATTTTTGCGGATATCATTGCGGTTATTTTTGCGGATATCATTGCGGTTATTTTGCGGTAATATTTGCGGTTATTTTTGCGGATATCATTGCGGTTATTTTTGCGGATATCATTGCGGTTATTTTGCGGTGATATTTGCGGTTATTTTTGCGGATATCATTGCGGTTATTTTTGCGGTTATTAATGCGGTTATTTTGCTGTAATATTTGCGGTTATTTTTGCGGATATCATTGCGGTTATTTTTGCGGATATCATTGCGGTCGTTTTGCGGTAATATTTGCGGTTATTTTTGCGGATATCATTGCGGTTATTTTGCGGTGATATTTGCGGTTATTTTTGCGGATATTATTGCGGTAATTTTTGCGGATATCATTGCGGTTATTTTGCGGTGATATTTGCGGTTATTTTTGCGGATATCATTGCGGTTATTTTTGCGGATATTATTGCGGTTATTTTTGCGGATATCATTGCAATTATTTTGCGGTGATATTTGCGGTTATTTTTGCGGATATCATTGCGGTTATTTTGCGGTGATATTAGCGGTTATTTTGCGGTAATATTTGCGGTTATTTTTGCGGATATTATTGCGGTTATTTTGCTGTAATATTTGCGGTTAATTTTGCGGATATCATTGCGGTTATTTTTGCGGATATTATTGCGGTTATTTTTGCGGATATCATTGCGGTTATTTTGCGGTAATATTTGCGGTTATTTTTGCGGATATCATTGCGGTTATTTTTGCGGATAATATTGCGGTTATTTTTGCGGATATCATTGCGGTAATTTTGCGGTGATATTTGCGGTTATTTTTGCGGATATTATTGCGGTTATTTTTGCGGAAATATTTGCGGTTATCTTTGCGGATATTATTGCGGTTATTTTGCTGTAATATTTGCGGTTATTTTTGCGGATATCATTGCGGATATCATTGCGGTTATTTTGCGGTGATATTTGCGGTTATTTTTGCGGATATCATTGTGGTTATTTTGTGGTGATATTTGCGGTAATTTTTGCGGATATCATTGCGGTTATTTTGCGGTGATATTTGCGGTTATTTTTGCGGATATCATTGCGGTTATTTTGCGGTGATATTTGCGGTTATTTTGCGGTAATATTTGCGGTTATTTTTGCGGATATTATTGCGGTTATTTTGCTGTAATATTTGCGGTTAATTTTGCGGATATCATTGCGGTTATTTTTGCGGATATTATTGCGGTTATTTTTGCGGACATCATTGCGGTTATTTTGCTGTAATATTTGCGGTTAATTTTGCGGATATTATTGCGGTTATTTTTGCGGATATCATTGCGGTTATTTTGCGGAGATATTTGCGGTTATTTTTGCGGATATCATTGCGGTTATTTTACGGTAATATTTGCGGTTATTTTTGCGGATATCATTGCGGTTATTTTTGCGGATATCATTGCGGTTATTTTGCGGTGATATTTGCGGTTATTTTTGCGGATAACATTGCGGTTATTTTGCGGTAATATTTGCGGTTATTTTTGCGGATATCATTGCGGTTATTTTTGCGGATATCATTGCGGTTATTTTGCGGTAACATTTGCGGTTATTTTTGCGGATATTATTGCGGTTATTTTTGCGGATATCATTGCGGTTATTTTTGCGGATATCATTGCGGTTATTTGGCGGTAATATTTGCGGTTATTTTTGCGGATATCATTGCGGTTATTTTGCGGTGATATTTGCGGTTATTTTTGCGGATATCATTGCGGTTACTTTGCGGTGATATTTGCGGTTATTTTTGCGGATATCATTGCGGATATTTTTGCGGATATTATTGCGGTTATTTTTGCGGATATTATTGCGGTTATTTTTGCGGATATCATTGCGGTTATTTTGCGGTGATATTTGCGGTTATTTTTGCGGATATCATTGCGGTTATTTTTGCGGATATCATTGCGGTTATTTTTGCGGATATTATTGCGGTTATTTTTGCGGATATCATTGCGGTTATTTTTGCGGATATTATTGCGGTTATTCTTGCGGATATCATTGCGGTTATTTTTGCGGATATCATTGCGGTTATTTTGCGGTAACATTTGCGGTTATTTTTGCGGATATTATTGCGGTTATTTTTGCGGATATCCTTGCGGTTATTTTTGCGGATATCATTGCGGTTATTTTGCGGTAATATTTGCGGTTATTTTTGCGGATATCATTGCGGTTATTTTGCGGTGATATTTGCGGTTATTTTTGCGGATATCATTGCGGTTATTTTGCGGTAATATTTGCGGTTATTTTTGCGGATATCATTGCGGTTATTTTTGCGGATATTATTGCGGTTATTTTTGCGGATATTATTGCGGTTATTTTTGCGGATATCATTGCGGTTATTTTGCGGTGATATTTGCGGTTATTTTTGCGGATATCATTGCGGTTATTTTTGCGGATATCATTGCGGTCAATTTGCGGTGATATTTGCGGTTATTTTTGCGGATATAATTGCGGTTATTTTGCGGTAATATTTGCGGTTATTTTTGCGGATATCATTGCGGTTATTTTTGCGGATATTATTGCGGTTATTTTTGCGGATATCATTGCGGTTATTTTTGCGGATATCATTGCGGTTATTTTGCGGTAATATTTGCGGTTATTTTTGCGGATATCATTGCGGTTATTTTGCGGTAATATTTGCGGTTATTTTGGCGGATATCATTGCGGTTATTTTGCGGTGATATTTGCGGTTATTTTTGCGGATATCATTGCGGATATTTTGCGGTGATATTTGCGGTTATTTTGGTTGATATCATTGCGGTTATTTTGCGGTGATATTTGCGGTTATTTTTGCGGATATCATTGCGGTTATTTTTGCGGTTATTAATGCGGTTATTTTGCTGTAATATTTGCGGTTATTTTTGCGGATATCATTGCGGTTATTTTTGCGGATATCATTGCGGTCGTTTTGCGGTAATATTTGCGGTTATTTTTGCGGATATCATTGCGGTTATTTTGCGGTGATATTTGCGGTTATTTTTGCGGATATTATTGCGGTAATTTTTGCGGATATCATTGCGGTTATTTTGCGGTGATATTTGCGGTTATTTTTGCGGATATCATTGCGGTTATTTTTGCGGATATTATTGCGGTTATTTTTGCGGATATCATTGCGGTTATTTTTGCGGATAATATTGCGGTTATTTTTGCGGATATCATTGCGGTAATTTTGCGGTGATATTTGCGGTTATTTTTGCGGATATTATTGCGGTTATTTTTGCGGAAATATTTGCGGTTATCTTTGCGGATATTATTGCGGTTATTTTGCTGTAATATTTGCGGTTATTTTTGCGGATATCATTGCGGATATCATTGCGGTTATTTTGCGGTGATATTTGCGGTTATTTTTGCGGATATCATTGTGGTTATTTTGTGGTGATATTTGCGGTAATTTTTGCGGATATCATTGCGGTTATTTTGCGGTGATATTTGCGGTTATTTTTGCGGATATCATTGCGGTTATTTTGCGGTGATATTTGCGGTTATTTTGCGGTAATATTTGCGGTTATTTTTGCGGATATTATTGCGGTTATTTTGCTGTAATATTTGCGGTTAATTTTGCGGATATCATTGCGGTTATTTTTGCGGATATTATTGCGGTTATTTTTGCGGACATCATTGCGGTTATTTTGCTGTAATATTTGCGGTTAATTTTGCGGATATTATTGCGGTTATTTTTGCGGATATCATTGCGGTTATTTTGCGGAGATATTTGCGGTTATTTTTGCGGATATCATTGCGGTTATTTTACGGTAATATTTGCGGTTATTTTTGCGGATATCATTGCGGTTATTTTTGCGGATATCATTGCGGTTATTTTGCGGTGATATTTGCGGTTATTTTTGCGGATAACATTGCGGTTATTTTGCGGTAATATTTGCGGTTATTTTTGCGGATATCATTGCGGTTATTTTTGCGGATATCATTGCGGTTATTTTGCGGTAACATTTGCGGTTATTTTTGCGGATATTATTGCGGTTATTTTTGCGGATATCATTGCGGTTATTTTTGCGGATATCATTGCGGTTATTTGGCGGTAATATTTGCGGTTATTTTTGCGGATATCATTGCGGTTATTTTGCGGTGATATTTGCGGTTATTTTTGCGGATATCATTGCGGTTACTTTGCGGTGATATTTGCGGTTATTTTTGCGGATATCATTGCGGATATTTTTGCGGATATTATTGCGGTTATTTTTGCCGATATTATTGCGGTTATTTTTGCGGATATCATTGCGGTTATTTTGCGGTGATATTTGCGGTTATTTTTGCGGATATCATTGCGGTTATTTTTGCGGATATCATTGCGGTTATTTTTGCGGATATTATTGCGGTTATTTTTGCGGATATCATTGCGGTTATTTTTGCGGATATTATTGCGGTTATTCTTGCGGATATCATTGCGGTTATTTTTGCGGATATCATTGCGGTTATTTTGCGGTAACATTTGCGGTTATTTTTGCGGATATTATTGCGGTTATTTTTGCGGATATCCTTGCGGTTATTTTTGCGGATATCATTGCGGTTATTTTGCGGTAATATTTGCGGTTATTTTTGCGGATATCATTGCGGTTATTTTGCGGTGATATTTGCGGTTATTTTTGCGGATATCATTGCGGTTATTTTGCGGTGATATTTGCGGTTATTTTTGCGGATATCATTGCGGTTATTTTTGCGGATATTATTGCGGTTATTTTTGCGGATATTATTGCGGTTATTTTTGCGGATATCATTGCGGTTATTTTGCGGTGATATTTGCGGTTATTTTTGCGGATATCATTGCGGTTATTTTTGCGGATATCATTGCGGTCAATTTGCGGTGATATTTGCGGTTATTTTTGCGGATATAATTGCGGTTATTTTGCGGTAATATTTGCGGTTATTTTTGCGGATATCATTGCGGTTATTTTTGCGGATATTATTGCGGTTATTTTTGCGGATATCATTGCGGTTATTTTTGCGGATATCATTGCGGTTATTTTGCGGTAATATTTGCGGTTATTTTTGCGGATATCATTGCGGTTATTTTGCGGTAATATTTGCGGTTATTTTGGCGGATATCATTGCGGTTATTTTGCGGTGATATTTGCGGTTATTTTTGCGGATATCATTGCGGATATTTTGCGGTGATATTTGCGGTTATTTTGGTTGATATCATTGCGGTTATTTTGCGGTGATATTTGCGGTTATTTTTGCGGATATCATTGCGGTTATTTTGTGGTGATATTTGCGGTTATTTTTGCGGATATCATTGCGGTTATTTTGCGGTAATATTTGCGGTTATTTTTGCGGATATCATTGCGGTTATTTTTGCGGATATCATTGCGGTTATTTTGCGGTAATATTTGCGGTTATTTTTGCGGATATCATTGCGGTTATTTTTGCTGATATTATTGCGGTTATTTTTGCGGATATCATTGCGGTTATTTTTGCGGATATCATTGCGGTTATTTTGCGGTAATATTTGCGGTTATTTTGGCGGATATCATTGTGGTTATTTTGCGGTGATATTTGCGGTTATTTTTGCGGATATTATTGCGGTTATTTTTGCGGATATCATTGCGGTTACTTTGCGGTGATATTTGCGGTTATTTTTGCGGATATCATTGCGGATATTTTTGCGGATATTATTGCGGTTATTTTTGCGGATATTATTGCGGTTATTTTTGCGGATATCATTGCGGTTATTTTGCGGTGATATTTGCGGTTATTTTTGCGGATATCATTGCGGTTATTTTTGCGGATATCATTGCGGTTATTTTTGCGGATATTATTGCGGTTATTTTTGCGGATATCATTGCGGTTATTTTTGCGGATATTATTGCGGTTATTCTTGCGGATATCATTGCGGTTATTTTTGCGGATATCATTGCGGTTATTTTGCGGTAACATTTGCGGTTATTTTTGCGGATATTATTGCGGTTATTTTTGCGGATATCCTTGCGGTTATTTTTGCGGATATCATTGCGGTTATTTTGCGGTAATATTTGCGGTTATTTTTGCGGATATCATTGCGGTTATTTTGCGGTGATATTTGCGGTTATTTTTGCGGATATCATTGCGGTTATTTTGCGGTGATATTTGCGGTTATTTTTGCGGATATCATTGCGGTTATTTTTGCGGATATTATTGCGGTTATTTTTGCGGATATTATTGCGGTTATTTTTGCGGATATCATTGCGGTTATTTTGCGGTGATATTTGCGGTTATTTTTGCGGATATCATTGCGGTTATTTTTGCGGATATCATTGCGGTCAATTTGCGGTGATATTTGCGGTTATTTTTGCGGATATAATTGCGGTTATTTTGCGGTAATATTTGCGGTTATTTTTGCGGATATCATTGCGGTTATTTTTGCGGATATTATTGCGGTTATTTTTGCGGATATCATTGCGGTTATTTTTGCGGATATCATTGCGGTTATTTTGCGGTAATATTTGCGGTTATTTTGGCGGATATCATTGCGGTTATTTTGCGGTGATATTTGCGGTTATTTTTGCGGATATCATTGCGGATATTTTGCGGTGATATTTGCGGTTATTTTGGTTGATATCATTGCGGTTATTTTGCGGTGATATTTGCGGTTATTTTTGCGGATATCATTGCGGTTATTTTGTGGTGATATTTGCGGTTATTTTTGCGGATATCATTGCGGTTATTTTGCGGTAATATTTGCGGTTATTTTTGCGGATATCATTGCGGTTATTTTTGCGGATATCATTGCGGTTATTTTGCGGTAATATTTGCGGTTATTTTTGCGGATATCATTGCGGTTATTTTTGCGGATATCATTGCGGTTATTTTGCGGTGATATTTGCGGTCATTTTTGCGGATATCATTGCGGTTATTTTGCGGTAATATTTGCGGTTATTTTTGCGGATATCATTGCGGTAATTTTTGCGGATATTATTGCGGTTATTTTTGCGGATATTATTGCGGTTATTTTTGCGGATATCATTGCGGTTATTTTGCGGTGATATTTGCGGTCATTTTTGCGGATATCATTGCGGTTATTTTGCGGTAATATTTGCGGTTATTTTTGCGGATATTATTGCGGTTATTTTTGCGGATATCATTGCGGTTATTTTTGCGGATATTATTGCGGTTATTTTTGCGGATATTATTGCGGTTATTCTTGCGGATATCATTGCGGTTATTTTTACGGATATTATTGCGGTTATTTTTGCGGATATTATTGCGGTTATTTTTGCGGATATCATTGCGGTTATTTTGCGGAGATATTTGCGGTTATTTTTGCGGATATCATTGCGGTTATTTTACGGTAATATTTGCGGTTATTTTTGCGGATATCATTGCGGTTATTTTTGCGGATATCATTGCGGTTATTTTGCGGTGATATTTGCGGTTATTTTTGCGGATAACATTGCGGTTATTTTGCGGTAATATTTGCGGTTATTTTTGCGGATATCATTGCGGTTATTTTTGCGGATATCATTGCGGTTATTTTGCGGTAATATTTGCGGTTATTTTTGCGGATATCATTGCGGTTATTTTTGCGGATATCATTGCGGTTATTTTGCGGTGATATTTGCGGTCATTTTTGCGGATATCATTGCGGTTATTTTGCGGTAATATTTGCGGTTATTTTTGCGGATATCATTGCGGTAATTTTTGCGGATATTATTGCGGTTATTTTTGCGGATATTATTGCGGTTATTTTTGCGGATATCATTGCGGTTATTTTGCGGTGATATTTGCGGTCATTTTTGCGGATATCATTGCGGTTATTTTGCGGTAATATTTGCGGTTATTTTTGCGGATATTATTGCGGTTATTTTTGCGGATATCATTGCGGTTATTTTTGCGGATATTATTGCGGTTATTTTTGCGGATATTATTGCGGTTATTCTTGCGGATATCATTGCGGTTATTTTTACGGATATTATTGCGGTTATTTTTGCGGATATTATTGCGGTTATTTTTGCGGATATCATTGCGGTTATTTTGCGGAGATATTTGCGGTTATTTTTGCGGATATCATTGCGGTTATTTTACGGTAATATTTGCGGTTATTTTTGCGGATATCATTGCGGTTATTTTGCGGTAATATTTGCGGTTATTTTTGCGGATATCATTGCGGTAATTTTTGCGGATATTATTGCGGTTATTTTTGCGGATATTATTGCGGTTATTTTTGCGGATATCATTGCGGTTATTTTGCGGTGATATTTGCGGTCATTTTTGCGGATATCATTGCGGTTATTTTGCGGTAATATTTGCGGTTATTTTTGCGGATATTATTGCGGTTATTTTTGCGGATATCATTGCGGTTATTTTTGCGGATATTATTGCGGTTATTTTTGCGGATATTATTGCGGTTATTCTTGCGGATATCATTGCGGTTATTTTTACGGATATTATTGCGGTTATTTTTGCGGATATCATTGCGGTTATTTTTGCGGATATCATTGCGGTTATTTTGCGGTGATATTTGCGGTTATTTTTGCGGATATCATTGCGGTTATTTTGCGGTAATATTTGCGGTTATTTTTGCGGATATCATTGCGGTTATTTTTGCGGATATTATTGCGGTTATTTTTGCGGAAATTATTGCGGTTATTTTTGCGGATATCATTGCGGTTATTTTGCGGTAACATTTGCGGTTATTTTTGCGGATATTATTGCGGTTATTTTTGCGGATATCATTGCGGTTATTTTTGCGGATATCATTGCGGTTATTTTGCGGTAATATTTGCGGTTATTTTTGCGGATATCATTGCGGTTATTTTTGCGGATATCATTGCGGTTATTTTGCGGTGATATTTGCGGTTATTTTTGCGGATATCATTGCGGTTATTTTTGCGGTTATTAATGCGGTTATTTTGCTGTAATATTTGCGGTTATTTTTGCGGATATCATTGCGGTTATTTTTGCGGATATCATTGCGGTCGTTTTGCGGTAATATTTGCGGTTATTTTTGCGGATATCATTGCGGTTATTTTGCGGTGATATTTGCGGTTATTTTTGCGGATATTATTGCGGTAATTTTTGCGGATATCATTGCGGTTATTTTGCGGTGATATTTGCGGTTATTTTTGCGGATATCATTGCGGTTATTTTTGCGGATATTATTGCGGTTATTTTTGCGGATATCATTGCAATTATTTTGCGGTGATATTTGCGGTTATTTTTGCGGATATCATTGCGGTTATTTTGCGGTGATATTAGCGGTTATTTTGCGGTAATATTTGCGGTTATTTTTGCGGATATTATTGCGGTTATTTTGCTGTAATATTTGCGGTTAATTTTGCGGATATCATTGCGGTTATTTTTGCGGATATTATTGCGGTTATTTTTGCGGATATCATTGCGGTTATTTTGCGGTAATATTTGCGGTTATTTTTGCGGATATCATTGCGGTTATTTTTGCGGATAATATTGCGGTTATTTTTGCGGATATCATTGCGGTAATTTTGCGGTGATATTTGCGGTTATTTTTGCGGATATTATTGCGGTTATTTTTGCGGAAATATTTGCGGTTATCTTTGCGGATATTATTGCGGTTATTTTGCTGTAATATTTGCGGTTATTTTTGCGGATATCATTGCGGATATCATTGCGGTTATTTTGCGGTGATATTTGCGGTTATTTTTGCGGATATCATTGTGGTTATTTTGTGGTGATATTTGCGGTAATTTTTGCGGATATCATTGCGGTTATTTTGCGGTGATATTTGCGGTTATTTTTGCGGATATCATTGCGGTTATTTTGCGGTGATATTTGCGGTTATTTTGCGGTAATATTTGCGGTTATTTTTGCGGATATTATTGCGGTTATTTTGCTGTAATATTTGCGGTTAATTTTGCGGATATCATTGCGGTTATTTTTGCGGATATTATTGCGGTTATTTTTGCGGACATCATTGCGGTTATTTTGCTGTAATATTTGCGGTTAATTTTGCGGATATTATTGCGGTTATTTTTGCGGATATCATTGCGGTTATTTTGCGGAGATATTTGCGGTTATTTTTGCGGATATCATTGCGGTTATTTTACGGTAATATTTGCGGTTATTTTTGCGGATATCATTGCGGTTATTTTTGCGGATATCATTGCGGTTATTTTGCGGTGATATTTGCGGTTATTTTTGCGGATATCATTGCGGTTATTTTGCGGTGATATTTGCGGTTATTTTTGCGGATATCATTGCGGTTACTTTGCGGTGATATTTGCGGTTATTTTTGCGGATATCATTGCGGATATTTTTGCGGATATTATTGCGGTTATTTTTGCGGATATTATTGCGGTTATTTTTGCGGATATCATTGCGGTTATTTTGCGGTGATATTTGCGGTTATTTTTGCGGATATCATTGCGGTTATTTTTGCGGATATCATTGCGGTTATTTTTGCGGATATTATTGCGGTTATTTTTGCGGATATCATTGCGGTTATTTTTGCGGATATTATTGCGGTTATTCTTGCGGATATCATTGCGGTTATTTTGCGGTAATATTTGCGGTTATTTTTGCGGATATCATTGCGGTTATTTTTGCGGATAATATTGCGGTTATTTTTGCGGATATCATTGCGGTAATTTTGCGGTGATATTTGCGGTTATTTTTGCGGATATTATTGCGGTTATTTTTGCGGAAATATTTGCGGTTATCTTTGCGGATATTATTGCGGTTATTTTGCTGTAATATTTGCGGTTATTTTTGCGGATATCATTGCGGATATCATTGCGGTTATTTTTGCGGATAACATTGCGGTTATTTTGCGGTAATATTTGCGGTTATTTTTGCGGATATCATTGCGGTTATTTTTGCGGATATCATTGCGGTTATTTTGCGGTAACATTTGCGGTTATTTTTGCGGATATTATTGCGGTTATTTTTGCGGATATCATTGCGGTTATTTTTGCGGATATCATTGCGGTTATTTGGCGGTAATATTTGCGGTTATTTTTGCGGATATCATTGCGGTTATTTTGCGGTGATATTTGCGGTTATTTTTGCGGATATCATTGCGGTTACTTTGCGGTGATATTTGCGGTTATTTTTGCGGATATCATTGCGGATATTTTTGCGGATATTATTGCGGTTATTTTTGCGGATATTATTGCGGTTATTTTTGCGGATATCATTGCGGTTATTTTGCGGTGATATTTGCGGTTATTTTTGCGGATATCATTGCGGTTATTTTTGCGGATATCATTGCGGTTATTTTTGCGGATATTATTGCGGTTATTTTTGCGGATATCATTGCGGTTATTTTTGCGGATATTATTGCGGTTATTCTTGCGGATATCATTGCGGTTATTTTTGCGGATATCATTGCGGTTATTTTGCGGTAACATTTGCGGTTATTTTTGCGGATATTATTGCGGTTATTTTTGCGGATATCCTTGCGGTTATTTTTGCGGATATCATTGCGGTTATTTTGCGGTAATATTTGCGGTTATTTTTGCGGATATCATTGCGGTTATTTTGCGGTGATATTTGCGGTTATTTTTGCGGATATCATTGCGGTTATTTTGCGGTGATATTTGCGGTTATTTTTGCGGATATCATTGCGGTTATTTTTGCGGATATTATTGCGGTTATTTTTGCGGATATTATTGCGGTTATTTTTGCGGATATCATTGCGGTTATTTTGCGGTGATATTTGCGGTTATTTTTGCGGATATCATTGCGGTTATTTTTGCGGATATCATTGCGGTCAATTTGCGGTGATATTTGCGGTTATTTTTGCGGATATAATTGCGGTTATTTTGCGGTAATATTTGCGGTTATTTTTGCGGATATCATTGCGGTTATTTTTGCGGATATTATTGCGGTTATTTTTGCGGATATCATTGCGGTTATTTTTGCGGATATCATTGCGGTTATTTTGCGGTAATATTTGCGGTTATTTTTGCGGATATCATTGCGGTTATTTTGCGGTAATATTTGCGGTTATTTTGGCGGATATCATTGCGGTTATTTTGCGGTGATATTTGCGGTTATTTTTGCGGATATCATTGCGGATATTTTGCGGTGATATTTGCGGTTATTTTGGTTGATATCATTGCGGTTATTTTGCGGTGATATTTGCGGTTATTTTTGCGGATATCATTGCGGTTATTTTGTGGTGATATTTGCGGTTATTTTTGCGGATATCATTGCGGTTATTTTGCGGTAATATTTGCGGTTATTTTTGCGGATATCATTGCGGTTATTTTTGCGGATATCATTGCGGTTATTTTGCGGTAATATTTGCGGTTATTTTTGCGGATATCATTGCGGTTATTTTTGCTGATATTATTGCGGTTATTTTTGCGGATATCATTGCGGTTATTTTTGCGGATATCATTGCGGTTATTTTGCGGTAATATTTGCGGTTATTTTGGCGGATATCATTGTGGTTATTTTGCGGTGATATTTGCGGTTATTTTTGCGGATATTATTGCGGTTATTTTTGCGGATATCATTGCGGTTATTTTGCGGTGATATTTGCGGTTATTTTTGCGGATATCATTGCGGTAATTTTTGCGGATATTATTGCGGTTATTTTTGCGGATATTATTGCGGTTATTTTTGCGGATATCATTGCGGTTATTTTGCGGTGATATTTGCGGTCATTTTTGCGGATATCATTGCGGTTATTTTGCGGTAATATTTGCGGTTATTTTTGCGGATATCATTGCGGTTATTTTGCGGTAATATTTGCGGTTATTTTTGCGGATATTATTGCGGTTATTTTTGCGGATATCATTGCGGTTATTTTGCGGTGATATTTGCGGTTATTTTTGCGGATATCATTGCGGTTATTTAGCGGTAATATTTGCGGTTATTTTTGCGGATATCATTGCGGTTATTTTTGCGGATATTATTGCGGTTATTTTTGCGGATATCATTGTGGTTATTTTTGCGGATATCATTGCGGTTATTTTGCGGTAATATTTGCGGTTATTTTTGCGGATATCATTGCGGTTATTTTGCGGTGATATTTGCGGTTATTTTTGCGGATATTATTGCGGTTATTTTTGCGGATATCATTGCGGTTATTTTTGCGGATATTATTGCGGTTATTTTTGCGGATATTATTGCGGTTATTCTTGCGGATATCATTGCGGTTATTTTTACGGATATTATTGCGGTTATTTTTGCGGATATTATTGCGGTTATTTTTGCGGATATCATTGCGGTTATTTTGCGGAGATATTTGCGGTTATTTTTGCGGATATCATTGCGGTTATTTTACGGTAATATTTGCGGTTATTTTTGCGGATATCATTGCGGTTATTTTTGCGGATATCATTGCGGTTATTTTGCGGTGATATTTGCGGTTATTTTTGCGGATAACATTGCGGTTATTTTGCGGTAATATTTGCGGTTATTTTTGCGGATATCATTGCGGTTATTTTTGCGGATATCATTGCGGTTATTTTGCGGTAACATTTGCGGTTATTTTTGCGGATATTATTGCGGATATTTTTGCGGATATCATTGCGGTTATTTTTGCGGATATCAATGCGGTTATTTGGCGGTAATATTTGCGGTTATTTTTGCGGATATCATTGCGGTTATTTTGCGGTGATATTTGCGGTTATTTTTGCGGATATCATTGCGGTTATTTTGCGGTGATATTTGCGGTTATTTTTGCGGATATCATTGCGGTTATTTTTGCGGATATCATTGCGGTTATTTTGCGGTAACATTTGCGGTTATTTTTGCGGATATTATTGCGGTTATTTTTGCGGATATCATTGCGGTTATTTTTGCGGATATCATTGCGGTTATTTTGCGGTAACATTTGCGGTTATTTTTGCGGATATTATTGCGGTTATTTTTGCGGATATCATTGCGGTTATTTTTGCGGATATCAATGCGGTTATTTTTGCGGATATCATTGCGGTTATTTTTGCGGATATCATTGCGGTTATTTTTGCGGATATCATTGCGGTTATTTTGCGGTGACATTTGCGGTTATTTTTGCGGATATTATTGCGGTTATTTTTGCGGATATCATTGCGGTTATTTTTGTGGATATCATTGCGGTAATTTGGCGGTAATATTTGCGGTTATTTTTGCGGATATCATTGCGGTTATTTTGCGGTGATATTTGCGGTTATTTTTGCGGATATCATTGCGGTTATTTTGCGGTAATATTTGCGGTTATTTTTGCGGATATCATTGCGGTTATTTTGCGGTAATATTTGCGGTTATTTTTGCGGATATCATTGCGGTTATTTTTGCGGATATTATTGCGGTTATTTTTGCGGATATCATTGCGGTTATTTTTGCGGATATCATTGCGGTTATTTTGCGGTAACATTTGCGGTTATTTTTGCGGATATTATTGCGGTTATTTTTGCGGATATCATTGCGGTTATTTTTGCGGATATCATTGCGGTTATTTGGCGGTAATATTTGCGGTTATTTTTGCGGATATCATTGCGGTTATTTTGCGGTGATATTTGCGGTTATTTTTGCGGATATCATTGCGGTTACTTTGCGGTGATATTTGCGGTTATTTTTGCGGATATCATTGCGGTTATTTTGCGGTAATATTTGCGGTTATTTTTGCGGATATCATTGCGGTTATTTTGCGGTGATATTTGCGGTTATTTTTGCGGATATCATTGCGGTTATTTTGCGGTAATATTTGCGGTTATTTTTGCGGATATCATTGCGGTTATTTTGCGGTAGTATTTGCGGTTATTTTTGCGGATATTATTGCGGTTATTTTGCTGTAATATTTGCGGTTATTTTTGCCGATATCATTGCGGTTATTTTTGCGGATATCATTGCGGTTATTTTGCGGTAATATTTGCGGTTATTTTTGCGGATATCATTGCGGTTATTTTGCGGTAATATTTGCGGTTATTTTTGCGGATATCATTGCGGTTATTTTTGCGGATATTATTGCGGTTATTTTTGCGGATATCATTGCGGTTATTTTTGCTGATATCATTGCGGTTATTTTGCGGTAACATTTGCGGTTATTTTTGCGGATATTATTGCGGTTATTTTTGCGGATATCATTGCGGTTATTTTTGCGGATATCATTGCGGTTATTTTGCGGCAATATTTGCGGTTATTTTTGCGGATATCATTGCGGTTATTTTGCGGTGATATTTGCGGTTTTTTTTGCGGATATCATTGCGGTTATTTTTGCGGATATCATTGCGGTTATTTTGTGGTAATATTTGCGGTTATTTTTGCGGATATTATTGCGGTTATTTTTGCGGATATCATTGCGGTTATTTTTGCGGATATCAATGCGGTTATTTGGCGGTAATATTTGCGGTTATTTTTGCGGATATCATTGCGGTTATTTTGCGGTGATATTTGCGGTTATTTTTGCGGATATCATTGCGGTTATTTAGCGGTAATATTTGCGGTTATTTTTGCGGATATCATTGCGGTTATTTTTGCGGATATTATTGCGGTTATTTTTGCGGATATCATTGTGGTTATTTTTGCGGATATCATTGCGGTTATTTTGCGGTAATATTTGCGGTTATTTTTGCGGATATCATTGCGGTTATTTTGCGGTGATATTTGCGGTTATTTTTGCGGATATTATTGCGGTTATTTTTGCGGATATCATTGCGGTTATTTTTGCGGATATTATTGCGGTTATTTTTGCGGATATTATTGCGGTTATTCTTGCGGATATCATTGCGGTTATTTTTACGGATATTATTGCGGTTATTTTTGCGGATATTATTGCGGTTATTTTTGCGGATATCATTGCGGTTATTTTGCGGAGATATTTGCGGTTATTTTTGCGGATATCATTGCGGTTATTTTACGGTAATATTTGCGGTTATTTTTGCGGATATCATTGCGGTTATTTTGCGGTGATATTTGCGGTTATTTTTGCGGATAACATTGCGGTTATTTTGCGGTAATATTTGCGGTTATTTTTGCGGATATCATTGCGGTTATTTTTGCGGATATCATTGCGGTTATTTTGCGGTAACATTTGCGGTTATTTTTGCGGATATTATTGCGGTTATTTTTGCGGATATCATTGCGGTTATTTTTGCGGATATCAATGCGGTTATTTGGCGGTAATATTTGCGGTTATTTTTGCGGATATCATCGCGGTTATTTTGCGGTGATATTTGCGGTTATTTTTGCGGATATCATTGCGGTTATTTTGCGGTGATATTTGCGGTTATTTTTGCGGATATCATTGCGGTTATTTTTGCGGATATCATTGCGGTTATTTTGCGGTAACATTTGCGGTTATTTTTGCGGATATTATTGCGGTTATTTTTGCGGATATCATTGCGGTTATTTTTGCGGATATCATTGCGGTTATTTTGCGGTAACATTTGCGGTTATTTTTGCGGATATTATTGCGGTTATTTTTGCGGATATCATTGCGGTTATTTTTGCGGATATCAATGCGGTTATTTGGCGGTAATATTTGCAGTTATTTTTGCGGATATCATTGCGGTTATTTTGCGGTGATATTTGCGGTTATTTTTGCGGATATCAATGCGGTTATTTTGCGGTGATATTTGCGGTTATTTTTGCGGATATCATTGCGGTTATTTTTGCGGATATCATTGCGGTTATTTTTGCGGATATCATTGCGGTTATTTTGCGGTAACATTTGCGGTTATTTTTGCGGATATTATTGCGGTTATTTTTGCGGATATCATTGCGGTTATTTTTGCGGATATCATTGCGGTTATTTGGCGGTAATATTTGCGGTTATTTTTGCGGATATCATTGCGGTTATTTTGCGGTGATATTTGCGGTTATTTTTGCGGATATCATTGCGGTTATTTTGCGGTAATATTTGCGGTTATTTTTGCGGATATCATTGCGGTTATTTTGCGGTAATATTTGCGGTTATTTTTGCGGATATCATTGCGGTTATTTTTGCGGATATTATTGCGGTTATTTTTGCGGATATCATTGCGGTTATTTTTGCGGATATCATTGCGGTTATTTTGCGGTAACATTTGCGGTTATTTTTGCGGATATTATTGCGGTTATTTTTGCGGATATCATTGCGGTTATTTTTGCGGATATCATTGCGGTTATTTGGCGGTAATATTTGCGGTTATTTTTGCGGATATCATTGCGGTTATTTTGCGGTGATATTTGCGGTTATTTTTGCGGATATCATTGCGGTTACTTTGCGGTGATATTTGCGGTTATTTTTGCGGATATCATTGCGGTTATTTTTGCGGATATTATTGCGGTTATTTTTGCGGATATTATTGCGGTTATTTTTGCGGATATCATTGCGGTTATTTTGCGGTGATATTTGCGGTTATTTTTGCGGATATCATTGCGGTTATTTTTGCGGATATCATTGCGGTTATTTTGCGGTGATATTTGCGGTTATTTTTGCGGATATCATTGCGGTTATTTTGCGGTAATATTTGCGGTTATTTTTGCGGATATCATTGCGGTTATTTTGCGGTGATATTTGCGGTTATTTTTGCGGATATCATTGCGGTTATTTT
Source organism: Sisyra terminalis (assembly GCA_958496175.1). NCBI lineage: Eukaryota > Metazoa > Arthropoda > Insecta > Neuroptera > Sisyridae > Sisyra > Sisyra terminalis. The sequence continues at coordinate 145,548 of OY292279.1, read as the reverse complement.
GCGGTAATATTTGCGGTTATTTTTGCGGATATCATTGCGGTTATTTTGCGGTAGTATTTGCGGTTATTTTTGCGGATATTATTGCGGTTATTTTGCTGTAATATTTGCGGTTATTTTTGCGGATATCATTGCGGTTATTTTTGCGGATATCATTGCGGTTATTTTGCGGTAATATTTGCGGTTATCTTTGCGGTAATTTTTGCGGATATCATTGCGGTTATTTTGCGGTGATATTTGCGGTTATTTTTGCGGATATCATTGCGGTTATTTTTGCGGATATCATTGCGGTTATTTTTGCGGATATTATTGCGGTTATTTTTGCGGATATTATTGCGGTTATTTTTGCGGATATCATTGCGGTTATTTTGCGGTGATATTTGCGGTTATTTTTGCGGATATCATTGCGGTTATTTTTGCGGATATCATTGCGGTTATTTTGCGGTGATATTTGCGGTTATTTTTGCGGATATCATTGCGGTTATTTTGCGGTAATATTTGCGGTTATTTTTGCGGATATCATTGCGGTTATTTTGCGGTGATATTTGCGGTTATTTTTGCGGATATCATTGCGGTTATTTTGCGGTAATATTTGCGGTTATTTTTGCGGATATCATTGCGGTTATTTTGCGGTAGTATTTGCGGTTATTTTTGCGGATATTATTGCGGTTATTTTGCTGTAATATTTGCGGTTATTTTTGCGGACATCATTGCGGTTATTTTGCTGTAATATTTGCGGTTAATTTTGCGGATATTATTGCGGTTATTTTTGCGGATATCATTGCGGTTATTTTGCGGAGATATTTGCGGTTATTTTTGCGGATATCATTGCGGTTATTTTACGGTAATATTTGCGGTTATTTTTGCGGATATCATTGCGGTTATTTTTGCGGATATCATTGCGGTTATTTTGCGGTGATATTTGCGGTTATTTTTGCGGATAACATTGCGGTTATTTTGCGGTAATATTTGCGGTTATTTTTGCGGATATCATTGCGGTTATTTTTGCGGATATCATTGCGGTTATTTTGCGGTAACATTTGCGGTTATTTTTGCGGATATTATTGCGGTTATTTTTGCGGATATCATTGCGGTTATTTTTGCGGATATCATTGCGGTTATTTGGCGGTAATATTTGCGGTTATTTTTGCGGATATCATTGCGGTTATTTTGCGGTGATATTTGCGGTTATTTTTGCGGATATCATTGCGGTTACTTTGCGGTGATATTTGCGGTTATTTTTGCGGATATCATTGCGGATATTTTTGCGGATATTATTGCGGTTATTTTTGCGGATATTATTGCGGTTATTTTTGCGGATATCATTGCGGTTATTTTGCGGTGATATTTGCGGTTATTTTTGCGGATATCATTGCGGTTATTTTTGCGGATATCATTGCGGTTATTTTTGCGGATATTATTGCGGTTATTTTTGCGGATATCATTGCGGTTATTTTTGCGGATATTATTGCGGTTATTCTTGCGGATATCATTGCGGTTATTTTTGCGGATATCATTGCGGTTATTTTGCGGTAACATTTGCGGTTATTTTTGCGGATATTATTGCGGTTATTTTTGCGGATATCCTTGCGGTTATTTTTGCGGATATCATTGCGGTTATTTTGCGGTAATATTTGCGGTTATTTTTGCGGATATCATTGCGGTTATTTTGCGGTGATATTTGCGGTTATTTTTGCGGATATCATTGCGGTTATTTTGCGGTGATATTTGCGGTTATTTTTGCGGATATCATTGCGGTTATTTTTGCGGATATTATTGCGGTTATTTTTGCGGATATTATTGCGGTTATTTTTGCGGATATCATTGCGGTTATTTTGCGGTGATATTTGCGGTTATTTTTGCGGATATCATTGCGGTTATTTTTGCGGATATCATTGCGGTCAATTTGCGGTGATATTTGCGGTTATTTTTGCGGATATAATTGCGGTTATTTTGCGGTAATATTTGCGGTTATTTTTGCGGATATCATTGCGGTTATTTTTGCGGATATTATTGCGGTTATTTTTGCGGATATCATTGCGGTTATTTTTGCGGATATCATTGCGGTTATTTTGCGGTAATATTTGCGGTTATTTTTGCGGATATCATTGCGGTTATTTTGCGGTAATATTTGCGGTTATTTTGGCGGATATCATTGCGGTTATTTTGCGGTGATATTTGCGGTTATTTTTGCGGATATCATTGCGGATATTTTGCGGTGATATTTGCGGTTATTTTGGTTGATATCATTGCGGTTATTTTGCGGTGATATTTGCGGTTATTTTTGCGGATATCATTGCGGTTATTTTGTGGTGATATTTGCGGTTATTTTTGCGGATATCATTGCGGTTATTTTGCGGTAATATTTGCGGTTATTTTTGCGGATATCATTGCGGTTATTTTTGCGGATATCATTGCGGTTATTTTGCGGTAATATTTGCGGTTATTTTTGCGGATATCATTGCGGTTATTTTTGCTGATATTATTGCGGTTATTTTTGCGGATATCATTGCGGTTATTTTTGCGGATATCATTGCGGTTATTTTGCGGTAATATTTGCGGTTATTTTGGCGGATATCATTGTGGTTATTTTGCGGTGATATTTGCGGTTATTTTTGCGGATATTATTGCGGTTATTTTTGCGGATATCATTGCGGTTATTTTGCGGTGATATTTGCGGTTATTTTTGCGGATATCATTGCGGTAATTTTTGCGGATATTATTGCGGTTATTTTTGCGGATATTATTGCGGTTATTTTTGCGGATATCATTGCGGTTATTTTGCGGTGATATTTGCGGTCATTTTTGCGGATATCATTGCGGTTATTTTGCGGTAATATTTGCGGTTATTTTTGCGGATATCATTGCGGTTATTTTGCGGTAATATTTGCGGTTATTTTTGCGGATATTATTGCGGTTATTTTTGCGGATATCATTGCGGTTATTTTGCGGTGATATTTGCGGTTATTTTTGCGGATATCATTGCGGTTATTTAGCGGTAATATTTGCGGTTATTTTTGCGGATATCATTGCGGTTATTTTTGCGGATATTATTGCGGTTATTTTTGCGGATATCATTGTGGTTATTTTTGCGGATATCATTGCGGTTATTTTGCGGTAATATTTGCGGTTATTTTTGCGGATATCATTGCGGTTATTTTGCGGTGATATTTGCGGTTATTTTTGCGGATATTATTGCGGTTATTCTTGCGGATATCATTGCGGTTATTTTTACGGATATTATTGCGGTTATTTTTGCGGATATTATTGCGGTTATTTTTGCGGATATCATTGCGGTTATTTTGCGGAGATATTTGCGGTTATTTTTCCGGATATCATTGCGGTTATTTTACGGTAATATTTGCGGTTATTTTTGCGGATATCATTGCGGTTATTTTTGCGGATATCATTGCGGTTATTTTGCGGTGATATTTGCGGTTATTTTTGCGGATAACATTGCGGTTATTTTGCGGTAATATTTGCGGTTATTTTTGCGGATATCATTGCGGTTATTTTTGCGGATATCATTGCGGTTATTTTGCGGTAACATTTGCGGTTATTTTTGCGGATATTATTGCGGATATTTTTGCGGATATCATTGCGGTTATTTTTGCGGATATCAATGCGGTTATTTGGCGGTAATATTTGCGGTTATTTTTGCGGATATCATTGCGGTTATTTTGCGGTGATATTTGCGGTTATTTTTGCGGATATCATTGCGGTTATTTTGCGGTGATATTTGCGGTTATTTTTGCGGATATCATTGCGGTTATTTTTGCGGATATCATTGCGGTTATTTTGCGGTAACATTTGCGGTTATTTTTGCGGATATTATTGCGGTTATTTTTGCGGATATCATTGCGGTTATTTTTGCGGATATCATTGCGGTTATTTTGCGGTAACATTTGCGGTTATTTTTGCGGATATTATTGCGGTTATTTTTGCGGATATCATTGCGGTTATTTTTGCGGATATCAATGCGGTTATTTGGCGGTAATATTTGCGGTTATTTTTGCGGATATCATTGCGGTTATTTTGCGGTGATATTTGCGGTTATTTTTGCGGATATCAATGCGGTTATTTTGCGGTGATATTTGCGGTTATTTTTGCGGATATCATTGCGGTTATTTTTGCGGATATCATTGCGGTTATTTTTGCGGATATCATTGCGGTTATTTTGCGGTGACATTTGCGGTTATTTTTGCGGATATTATTGCGGTTATTTTTGCGGATATCATTGCGGTTATTTTTGTGGATATCATTGCGGTTATTTGGCGGTAATATTTGCGGTTATTTTTGCGGATATCATTGCGGTTATTTTGCGGTGATATTTGCGGTTATTTTTGCGGATATCATTGCGGTTATTTTGCGGTAATATTTGCGGTTATTTTTGCGGATATCATTGCGGTTATTTTGCGGTAATATTTGCGGTTATTTTTGCGGATATCATTGCGGTTATTTTGCGGTAATATTTGCGGTTATTTTTGCGGATATCATTGCGGTTATTTTTGCGGATATCATTGCGGTTATTTTTGCGGATATCATTGCGGTTATTTTGCGGTGACATTTGCGGTTATTTTTGCGGATATTATTGCGGTTATTTTTGCGGATATCATTGCGGTTATTTTTGTGGATATCATTGCGGTTATTTGGCGGTAATATTTGCGGTTATTTTTGCGGATATCATTGCGGTTATTTTGCGGTGATATTTGCGGTTATTTTTGCGGATATCATTGCGGTTATTTTGCGGTAACATTTGCGGTTATTTTTGCGGATATTATTGCGGTTATTTTTGCGGATATCATTGCGGTTATTTTTGCGGATATCATTGCGGTTATTTGGCGGTAATATTTGCGGTTATTTTTGCGGATATCATTGCGGTTATTTTGCGGTGATATTTGCGGTTATTTTTGCGGATATCATTGCGGTTACTTTGCGGTGATATTTGCGGTTATTTTTGCGGATATCATTGCGGTTATTTTTGCGGATATTATTGCGGTTATTTTTGCGGATATTATTGCGGTTATTTTTGCGGATATCATTGCGGTTATTTTGCGGTGATATTTGCGGTTATTTTTGCGGATATCATTGCGGTTATTTTTGCGGATATCATTGCGGTTATTTAGCGGTGATATTTGCGGTTATTTTTGCGGATATCATTGCGGTTATTTTGCGGTAATATTTGCGGTTATTTTTGCGGATATCATTGCGGTTATTTTGCGGTGATATTTGCGGTTATTTTTGCGGATATCATTGCGGTTATTTTGCGGTAATATTTGCGGTTATTTTTGCGGATATCATTGCGGTTATTTTGCGGTAGTATTTGCGGTTATTTTTGCGGATATTATTGCGGTTATTTTGCTGTAATATTTGCGGTTATTTTTGCCGATATCATTGCGGTTATTTTTGCGGATATCATTGCGGTTATTTTGCGGTAATATTTGCGGTTATTTTTGCGGATATCATTGCGGTTATTTTGCGGTAATATTTGCGGTTATTTTTGCGGATATCATTGCGGTTATTTTTGCGGATATTATTGCGGTTATTTTTGCGGATATCATTGCGGTTATTTTTGCTGATATCATTGCGGTTATTTTGCGGTAACATTTGCGGTTATTTTTGCGGATATTATTGCGGTTATTTTTGCGGATATCATTGCGGTTATTTTTGCGGATATCATTGCGGTTATTTTGCGGCAATATTTGCGGTTATTTTTGCGGATATCATTGCGGTTATTTTGCGGTGATATTTGCGGTTTTTTTTGCGGATATCATTGCGGTTATTTTTGCGGATATCATTGCGGTTATTTTGTGGTAATATTTGCGGTTATTTTTGCGGATATTATTGCGGTTATTTTTGCGGATATCATTGCGGTTATTTTTGCGGATATCAATGCGGTTATTTGGCGGTAATATTTGCGGTTATTTTTGCGGATATCATTGCGGTTATTTTGCGGTGATATTTGCGGTTATTTTTGCGGATATCATTGCGGTTATTTAGCGGTAATATTTGCGGTTATTTTTGCGGATATCATTGCGGTTATTTTTGCGGATATTATTGCGGTTATTTTTGCGGATATCATTGTGGTTATTTTTGCGGATATCATTGCGGTTATTTTGCGGTAATATTTGCGGTTATTTTTTCGGATATCATTGCGGTTATTTTGCGGTGATATTTGCGGTTATTTTTGCGGATATTATTGCGGTTATTTTTGCGGATATCATTGCGGTTATTTTTGCGGATATTATTGCGGTTATTTTTGCGGATATTATTGCGGTTATTCTTGCGGATATCATTGCGGTTATTTTTACGGATATTATTGCGGTTATTTTTGCGGATATTATTGCGGTTATTTTTGCGGATATCATTGCGGTTATTTTGCGGAGATATTTGCGGTTATTTTTGCGGATATCATTGCGGTTATTTTACGGTAATATTTGCGGTTATTTTTGCGGATATCATTGCGGTTATTTTGCGGTGATATTTGCGGTTATTTTTGCGGATAACATTGCGGTTATTTTGCGGTAATATTTGCGGTTATTTTTGCGGATATCATTGCGGTTATTTTTGCGGATATCATTGCGGTTATTTTGCGGTAACATTTGCGGTTATTTTTGCGGATATTATTGCGGTTATTTTTGCGGATATCATTGCGGTTATTTTTGCGGATATCAATGCGGTTATTTGGCGGTAATATTTGCGGTTATTTTTGCGGATATCATCGCGGTTATTTTGCGGTGATATTTGCGGTTATTTTTGCGGATATCATTGCGGTTATTTTGCGGTGATATTTGCGGTTATTTTTGCGGATATCATTGCGGTTATTTTTGCGGATATCATTGCGGTTATTTTGCGGTAACATTTGCGGTTATTTTTGCGGATATTATTGCGGTTATTTTTGCGGATATCATTGCGGTTATTTTTGCGGATATCATTGCGGTTATTTTGCGGTAACATTTGCGGTTATTTTTGCGGATATTATTGCGGTTATTTTTGCGGATATCATTGCGGTTATTTTTGCGGATATCAATGCGGTTATTTGGCGGTAATATTTGCAGTTATTTTTGCGGATATCATTGCGGTTATTTTGCGGTGATATTTGCGGTTATTTTTGCGGATATCAATGCGGTTATTTTGCGGTGATATTTGCGGTTATTTTTGCGGATATCATTGCGGTTATTTTTGCGGATATCATTGCGGTTATTTTTGCGGATATCATTGCGGTTATTTTGCGGTAACATTTGCGGTTATTTTTGCGGATATTATTGCGGTTATTTTTGCGGATATCATTGCGGTTATTTTTGCGGATATCATTGCGGTTATTTGGCGGTAATATTTGCGGTTATTTTTGCGGATATCATTGCGGTTATTTTGCGGTGATATTTGCGGTTATTTTTGCGGATATCATTGCGGTTATTTTGCGGTAATATTTGCGGTTATTTTTGCGGATATCATTGCGGTTATTTTGCGGTAATATTTGCGGTTATTTTTGCGGATATCATTGCGGTTATTTTTGCGGATATTATTGCGGTTATTTTTGCGGATATCATTGCGGTTATTTTTGCGGATATCATTGCGGTTATTTTGCGGTAACATTTGCGGTTATTTTTGCGGATATTATTGCGGTTATTTTTGCGGATATCATTGCGGTTATTTTTGCGGATATCATTGCGGTTATTTGGCGGTAATATTTGCGGTTATTTTTGCGGATATCATTGCGGTTATTTTGCGGTGATATTTGCGGTTATTTTTGCGGATATCATTGCGGTTACTTTGCGGTGATATTTGCGGTTATTTTTGCGGATATCATTGCGGTTATTTTTGCGGATATTATTGCGGTTATTTTTGCGGATATTATTGCGGTTATTTTTGCGGATATCATTGCGGTTATTTTGCGGTGATATTTGCGGTTATTTTTGCGGATATCATTGCGGTTATTTTTGCGGATATCATTGCGGTTATTTTGCGGTGATATTTGCGGTTATTTTTGCGGATATCATTGCGGTTATTTTGCGGTAATATTTGCGGTTATTTTTGCGGATATCATTGCGGTTATTTTGCGGTGATATTTGCGGTTATTTTTGCGGATATCATTGCGGTTATTTTGCGGTAATATTTGCGGTTATTTTTGCGGATATCATTGCGGTTATTTTGCGGTAGTATTTGCGGTTATTTTTGCGGATATTATTGCGGTTATTTTGCTGTAATATTTGCGGTTATTTTTGCGGATATCATTGCGGTTATTTTTGCGGATATCATTGCGGTTATTTTGCGGTAATATTTGCGGTTATCTTTGCGGTAATTTTTGCGGATATCATTGCGGTTATTTTGCGGTGATATTTGCGGTTATTTTTGCGGATATCATTGCGGTTATTTTTGCGGATATCATTGCGGTTATTTTGCGGCAATATTTGCGGTTATTTTTGCGGATATCATTGCGGTTATTTTGCGGTGATATTTGCGGTTTTTTTTGCGGATATCATTGCGGTTATTTTTGCGGATATCATTGCGGTTATTTTGTGGTAATATTTGCGGTTATTTTTGCGGATATTATTGCGGTTATTTTTGCGGATATCATTGCGGTTATTTTTGCGGATATCAATGCGGTTATTTGGCGGTAATATTTGCGGTTATTTTTGCGGATATCATTGCGGTTATTTTGCGGTGATATTTGCGGTTATTTTTGCGGATATCATTGCGGTTATTTTGCGGTGATATTTGCGGTTATTTTTGCGGATATCATTGCGGTTATTTTTGCGGATATCATTGCGGTTATTTTGCGGTAACATTTGCGGTTATTTTTGCGGATATTATTGCGGTTATTTTTGCGGATATCATTGCGGTTATTTTTGCGGATATCATTGCGGTTATTTTGCGGTGATATTTGCGGTTATTTTTGCGGATATCATTGCGGTTATTTTGCGGTAATATTTGCGGTTATTTTTGCGGATATCATTGCGGTTATTTTGCGGTAATATTTGCGGTTATTTTTGCGGATATCATTGCGGTTATTTTTGCGGATATTATTGCGGTTATTTTTGCGGATATCATTGCGGTTATTTTTGCGGATATCATTGCGGTTATTTTGCGGTAACATTTGCGGTTATTTTTGCGGATATTATTGCGGTTATTTTTGCGGATATCATTGCGGTTATTTTTGCGGATATCATTGCGGTTATTTGGCGGTAATATTTGCGGTTATTTATGCGGATATCATTGCGGTTATTTTGCGGTGATATTTGCGGTTATTTTTGCGGATATCATTGCGGTTACTTTGCGGTGATATTTGCGGTTATTTTTGCGGATATCATTGCGGTTATTTTTGCGGATATTATTGCGGTTATTTTTGCGGATATTATTGCGGTTATTTTTGCGGATATCATTGCGGTTATTTTGCGGTGATATTTGCGGTTATTTTTGCGGATATCATTGCGGTTATTTTTGCGGATATCATTGCGGTTATTTTGCGGTGATATTTGCGGTTATTTTTGCGGATATCATTGCGGTTATTTTGCGGTAATATTTGCGGTTATTTTTGCGGATATCATTGCGGTTATTTTGCGGTAGTATTTGCGGTTATTTTTGCGGATATTATTGCGGTTATTTTGCTGTAATATTTGCGGTTATTTTTGCGGATATCATTGCGGTTATTTTTGCGGATATCATTGCGGTTATTTTGCGGTAATATTTGCGGTTATTTTTGCGGATATCATTGCGGTTATTTTGCGGTGATATTTGCGGTTATCTTTGCGGATATTATTGCGGTAATTTTTGCGGATATCATTGCGGTTATTTTGCGGTGATATTTGCGGTTATTTTTGCGGATATCATTGCGGTTATTTTTGCGGATATCATTGCGGTTATTTTGCGGCAACATTTGCGGTTATTTTTGCGGATATCATTGCGGTTATTTTGCGGTGATATTTGCGGTTTTTTTTGCGGATATCATTGCGGTTATTTTTGCGGATATCATTGCGGTTATTTTGTGGTAATATTTGCGGTTATTTTTGCGGATATTATTGCGGTTATTTTTGCGGATATCATTGCGGTTATTTTGCGGTGATATTTGCGGTTATTTTTGCGGATATCATTGCGGTTATTTTGCGGTAATATTTGCGGTTATTTTTGCGGATATCATTGCGGTTATTTTTGCGGATAATATTGCGGTTATTTTTGCGGATATCATTGCGGTAATTTTGCGGTGATATTTGCGGTTATTTTTGCGGATATTATTGCGGTTATTTTTGCGGAAATATTTGCGGTTATTTTTGCGGATATTATTGCGGTTATTTTGCTGTAATATTTGCGGTTATTTTTGCGGATATCATTGCGGTTATTTTGCGGTGATATTTGCGGTTATTTTTGCGGATATCATTGCGGTTATTTAGCGGTAATATTTGCGGTTATTTTTGCGGATATTATTGCGGTTATTTTTGCGGAAATATTTGCGGTTATTTTTGCGGATATTATTGCGGTTATTTTGCTGTAATATTTGCGGTTATTTTTGCGGATATCATTGCGGTTATTTTGCGGTGATATTTGCGGTTATTTTTGCGGATATCATTGTGGTTATTTTGTGGTGATATTTGCGGTAATTTTTGCGGATATCATTGCGGTTATTTTGCGGAGATATTTGCGGTTATTTTTGCGGATATCATTGCGGTTATTTTTGCGGATATCATTGCGGTTATTTTGCGGTGATATTTGCGGTTATTTTTGCGGATATCATTGCGGTTATTTTTGCGGATAACATTGCGGTTATTTTGCGGTGATATTTGCGGTTATTTTTGCGGATATCATTGCGGTTATTTTGCGGTAATATTTGCGGTTATTTTTGCGGATATCATTGCGGTTATTTTTGCGGATATTATTGCGGTTATTTTTGCGGATATCATTGCGGTTATTTTGGCGGATATCATTGCGGTTATTTTGCGTTAATATTTGCGGTTATTTTGGCGGATATCATTGCGGTTATTTTTGCGGATATCATTGCGGTTATTTTTGCGGATATTATTGCGGTTATTTTTGCGGATATCATTGCGGTTATTTTGGCGGATATCATTGCGGTTATTTTGCGTTAATATTTGCGGTTATTTTGGCGGATATCATTGCGGTTATTTTTGCGGATATCATTGCGGTTATTTTTGCGGATAACATTGCGGTTATTTTGCGGTGATATTTGCGGTTATTTTTGCGGATATCATTGCGGTTATTTTGCGGTAATATTTGCGGTTATTTTTGCGGATATCATTGCGGTTATTTTTGCGGATATTATTGCGGTTATTTTTGCGGATATCATTGCGGTTATTTTGGCGGATATCATTGCGGTTATTTTGCGTTAATATTTGCGGTTATTTTGGCGGATATCATTGCGGTTATTTTTGCGGATATCATTGCGGTTATTTTTGCGGATATTATTGCGGTTATTTTTGCGGATATCATTGCGGTTATTTTGCTGTAATATTGGCGGTTAATTTTGCGGATATTATGGCGGTTATTTTTGCGGATATCATTGCGGTTATTTTTGCGGATATCATTGCGGTTATTTTTGCGGATATTATTGCGGTTATTTTGCTGTAATATTTGCGGTTATTTTTGCGGATATCATTGCGGTTATTTTTGCGGATATCATTGCGGTCGTTTTGCGGTAATATTTGCGGTTATTTTTGCGGATATCATTGCGGTTATTTTGCGGTGATATTTGCGGTTATTTTTGCGGATATTATTGCGGTAATTTTTGCGGATATCATTGCGGTTATTTTGCGGTGATATTTGCGGTTATTTTTGCGGATATTATTGCGGTAATTTTTGCGGATATCATTGCGGTTATTTTGCGGTGATATTTGCGGTTATTTTTGCGGATATCAATGCGGTTATTTTTGCGGATATTATTGCGGTTATTTTTGCGGATATTATTGCGGTTATTTTTGCGGATATCATTGCGGTTATTTTGCGGTGATATTTGCGGTTATTTTTGCGGATATCATTGCGGTTATTTTTGCGGATAACATTGCGGTTATTTTGCGGTGATATTTGCGGTTATTTTTGCGGATATCATTGCGGTTATTTTGCGGTAATATTTGCGGTTATTTTTGCGGATATCATTGCGGTTATTTTTGCGGATATTATTGCGGTTATTTTTGCGGATATCATTGCGGTTATTTTGGCGGATATCATTGCGGTTATTTTGCGTTAATATTTGCGGTTATTTTGGCGGATATCATTGCGGTTATTTTTGCGGATATTATTGCGGTTATTTTGCTGTAATATTTGCGGTTATTTTTGCGTATATCATTGCGGTTATTTTTGCGGATATCATTGCGGTTATTTTGCGGTAACATTTGCGGTTATTTTAGCGGATATTATTGCGGTTATTTTTGCGGATATCATTGCGGTTATTTTTGCGGATATCATTGCGCTTATTTTGCGGTAATATTTGCGGTTATTTTTGCGGATATCATTGCGGTTATTTTGCGGTGATATTTGCGGTTATTTTTGCGGATATTATTGCGGTTATTTTTGCGGATATCATTGCGGTTATTTTGCGGTAATTTTTGCGGTTATTTTTGCGGATATCATTGCGGTTATTTTTGCGGATATTATTGCGGTTATTTTTGCGGATATCATTGCGGTTATTTTTGCGGATATCATTGCGGTTATTTTGCGGTAACAATTGCGGTTATTTTTGCGGATATTATTGCGGTTATTTTTGCGGATATTATTGCGGTTATTTTTGCGGATATCATTGCGGTTATTTTTGCGGATATCATTGCGGTTATTTTGCGTTGATATTGCGGTTATTTTTGCGGATATCATTGCGGTTATTTTGCGGTAATATTTGCGGTTATTTTTGCGGATATCATTGCGGTTATTTTTGCGGATATTATTGCGGTTATTTTTGCGGATATCATTGCGGTTATTTTTGCGGATATCATTGCGGTTATTTTGCGGTAACAATTGCGGTTATTTTTGCGGATATTATTGCGGTTATTTTTGCGGATATCATTGCGGTTATTTTTGCGGATATCATTGCGGTTATTTTGCGGTAATATTTGCGGTTATTTTTGCGGATATCATTGCGGTTATTTTTGCGGATATTATTGCGGTTATTTTTGCGGATATCATTGCGGTTATTTTTGCGGATATCATTGCGGTTATTTTGCGGTGATATTTGCGGTTATTTTTGCGGATATCATTGCGGTTATTTTTGCGGTTATTAATGCGGTTATTTTGCTGTAATATTTGCGGTTATTTTTGCGGATATCATTGCGGTTATTTTTGCGGATATCATTGCGGTCGTTTTGCGGTAATATTTGCGGTTATTTTTGCGGATATCATTGCGGTTATTTTGCGGTGATATTTGCGGTTATTTTTGCGGATATTATTGCGGTAATTTTTGCGGATATCATTGCGGTTATTTTGCGGTGATATTTGCGGTTATTTTTGCGGATATCATTGCGGTTATTTTTGCGGATATTATTGCGGTTATTTTTGCGGATATCATTGCGGTTATTTTGCGGTGATATTTGCGGTTATTTTTGCGGATATCATTGCGGTTATTTTGCGGTAATATTTGCGGTAATTTTTGCGGATATCATTGCGGTTATTTTGCGGTGATATTTGCGGTTATTTTTGCGGATATCATTGTGGTTATTTTGTGGTGATATTTGCGGTAATTTTTGCGGATATCATTGCGGTTATTTTGCGGAGATATTTGCGGTTATTTTTGCGGATATCATTGCGGTTATTTTGCGGTGATATTTGCGGTTATTTTGCGGTAATATTTGCGGTTATTTTTGCGGATATTATTGCGGTTATTTTGCTGTAATATTTGCGGTTAATTTTGCGGATATCATTGCGGTTATTTTTGCGGATATCATTGCGGTTATTTTTGCGGATATCATTGCGGTTATTTTGCGGTGATATTTGCGGTTATTTTTGCGGATATCATTGCGGTAATTTTTGCGGATATCATTGCGGTTATTTTGCGGTAATATTTGCGGTTATTTTTGCGGATATCATTGCGGTTATTTTTGCGGATATCATTGCGGTTATTTTTGCGGATATTATTGCGGTTATTTTTGCGGATATCATTGCGGTTATTTTGCGGTAATATTTGCGGTTATTTTTGCGGATATCATTGCGGTTATTTTGCGGTAATATTTGCGGTTATTTTTGCGGATATCATTGCGGTTATTTTTGCGGATATTATTGCGGTTATTTTTGCGGATATCATTGCGGTTATTTTTGCGGTTATCATTGCGGTTATTTTGCGGTGATATTTGCGGTTATTTTTGCGGATATCATTGCGGTTATTTTGCGGTGATATTTGCGGTTATTTTTGCGGATATCATTGCGGTTATTTTTGCGGATATCATTGCGGTTATTTTGCGGTGATATTTGCGGTTATTTTTGCGGATATCATTGCGGTTATTTTGCGGTGATATTTGCGGTTATTTTTGCGGATATTATTGCGGTTATTTTTGCGGATATCATTGCGGTTATTTTTGCGGATATCATTGCGGTTATTTTGCGGTGATATTTGCGGTTATTTTTGCGGATATCATTGCGGTTATTTTTGCGGATATCATTGCGGTTATTTTGCGGTAATATTTGCGGTTATTTTTGCGGATATCATTGCGGTTAATTTTGCGGATATTATTGCGGTTATTTTTGCGGATATTATTGCGGTTATTTTTGCGGATATCATTGCGGTTATTTTTGCGGATATCATTGCGGTTATTTTGCGGTGATATTTGCGGTTATTTTTGCGGATATCATTGCGGTTATTTTGCGGTGATATTTGCGGTTATTTTTACGGATATCATTGCGGTTATTTTTGCGGATATCATTGCGGTTATTTTGCGGTGATATTTGCGGTTATTTTTGCGGATATCATTGCGGTTATTTTGCGGTGATATTTGCGGTTATTTTAGCGGATATTATTGCGGTTATTTTTGCGGATATCATTGCGGTAATTTTTGCGGATATCATTGCGGTTATTTTTGCGGATATTATTGCGGTTATTTTTGCGGATATTATTGCGGTTATTTTTGCGGATATCATTGCGGTTATTTTTGCGGATATCATTGCGGTTATTTTTGCGGATATCATTGCGGTTATTTTTGCGGATATTATTGCGGTTATTTTTGCGGATATTATTGCGGATATATTTTTGCGGATATCATTGCGGTTATTTTTGCGGATATCATTGCGGTTATTTTTGCGGATATCATTGCGGTTATTTTGCGGTGATATTTGCGGTTATTTTTGCGGATATCATTGCGGTTATTTTGCGGTGATATTTGCGGTTATTTTTGCGGATATCATTGCGGTTATTTTGCGGTGATATTTGCGGTTATTTTTGCGGATATTATTGCGGTTATTTTTGCGGATATCATTGCGGTAATTTTTGCGGATATCATTGCGGTTATTTTTGCGGATATTATTGCGGTTATTTTTGCGGATATTATTGCGGTTATTATTGCGGATATCATTGCGGTTATTTTTGCGGATATCATTGCGGTTATTTCTGCGGATATCATTGCGGTTATTTTGCGGTGATATTTGCGTTTATTTTTGCGGATATCATTGCGGTTATTTTGCGGTAATATTTGCGGTTATTTTTGCGGATATCTTTGCGGTTATTTTTGCGGATATTATTGCGGTTATTTTTGCGGATATCATGGCGGTTATTTTTGCGGATATCATTGCGGTTATTTTGCGGTGATATTTGATATCCGCAAAAATAACCGCAATGATATCCGCAAAAATAACCGCAAATATTACCGCAAAATAACCGCAATGATATCCGCAAAAATAACCGCAAATATCACCGCAAAATAACCGCAATGATATCCGCAAAAATAACCGCAATGATATCCGCAAAAATAACCGCAATAATATCCGCAAAAATAACCGCAATGATATCCGCAAAAATAACCGCAAGTATTACCGCAAAATAACCGCAATGATATCCGCAAAAATAACCGCAAATATCACCGCAAAATAACCGCAATGATATCCGCAAAAATAACCGCAATGATATCCGCAAAAATAACCGCAATGATATCCGCAAAAATAACCGCAATAATATCCGCAAAAATAACCGCAAATATTACCGCAAAATAACCGCAATGATATCCGCAAAAATAACCGCAATAATATCCGCAAAAATAACCGCAATGATATCCGCAAAAATAACCGCAAATATCACCGCAAAATAACCGCAATGATATCCGCAAAAATAACCGCAATGATATCCGCAAAAATAACCGCAATAATATCTGCAAAAATAACCGCAAATATCACCGCAAAATAACCGCAATGATATCCGCAAAAATAACCGCAAATATCACCGCAAAATAACCGCAATACTATCCGCAAAAATAACCGCAATAATATCCGCAAAAATAACCGCAATGATATCCGCAAAAATAACCGCAAATATCACCGCAAAATAACCACAATGATATCCGCAAAAATAACCGCAAATATCACCGCAAAATAACCGCAATGATATCCGCAAAAATAACCGCAATAATATCCGCAAAAATAACCGCAATAATATCCGCAAAAATAACCGCAATGATATTCGCAAAAATAACCGCAAATATCACCGCAAAATAACCACAATGATATCCGCAAAAATAACCGCAAATATCACCGCAAAATAACCGCAATGATATCCGCAAAAATAACCGCAATGATATCCGCAAAAATAACCGCAATAATATCCGCAAAAATAACCGCAAATATCACCGCAAAATAACCGCAATGATATCCGCAAAAATAACCGCAAATATCACCGCAAAATAACCGCAATGATATCCGCAAAAATAACCGCAAATATCACCGCAAAATAACCGCAATGATATCCGCAAAAATAACCGCAAATATCACCGCAAAATAACCACAATGATATCCGCAAAAATAACCGCAAATATCACCGCAAAATAACCGCAATGATATCCGCAAAAATAACCGCAATAATATCCGCAAAAATAACCGCAATAATATCCGCAAAAATAACCGCAATGATATCCGCAAAAATAACCGCAAATATCACCGCAAAATAACCGCAATGATATCCGCAAAAATAACCGCAAATATCACCGCAAAATAACCGCAATGATATCCGCAAAAATAACCGCAAATATTACAGCAAAATAACCGCAATAATATCCGCAAAAATTATCGCAAATATCACCGCAAAATAACCGCAATGATATCCGCAAAAATAACCGCAATGATATCCGCAAAAATAACCGCAATAATATCCGCAAAAATAACCGCAATGATATCCGCAAAAATAACCGCAAATATTACCGCAAAATAACCGCAATGATATCCGCAAAAATAACCGCAAATATCACCGCAAAATAACCGCAATGATATCCGCAAAAATAACCGCAATGATATCCGCAAAAATAACCGCAATAATATCCGCAAAAATAACCGCAATGATATCCGCAAAAATAACCGCAAATATCACCGCAAAATAACCGCAATGATATCCGCAAAAATAACCGCAAATATCACCGCAAAATAACCGCAATGATATCCGCAAAAATAACCGCAATAATATCCGCAAAAATAACCGCAATAATATCCGCAAAAATAACCGCAATGATATCCTCAAAAATAACCGCAAATATCACCGCAAAATAACCGCAATGATATCCGCAAAAATAACCGCAATGATATCCGCAAAAATAACCGCAATAATATCCGCAAAAATAACCGCAATGATATCCGCAAAAATAACCGCAAATATTACCGCAAAATAACCGCAATGATATCCGCAAAAATAACCGCAATGATATCCGCAAAAATAACCGCAATAATATCCGCAAAAATACCCGCAATGATATCCGCAAAAATAACCGCAATAATATCCGCAAAAATAACCGCAAATATTACCGCAAAATAACCGCATTGATATCCGCAAAAATAACCGCAAAATATCACCGCAAAATAACCGCAATGATATCCGCAAAAATAACCGCAATGATATCCGCAAAAATAACCGCTAATATTACCGCAAAATAACCGCAATGATATCCGCAAAAATAACCGCAATAATATCCGCAAAAATAACCGCAATGATATCCGCAAAAATAACCGCAAATATCACCGCAAAATAACCGCAATGATATCCGCAAAAATAACCGCAATAATATCCGCAAAAATAACCGCAAATATCACCGCAAAATAACCGCAATGATATCCGCAAAAGTAACCGCAAATATTACCGCAAAATAACCGCAATGATATCCGCAAAAATAACCGCAAAAATAACCGCAATAATATCCGCAAAAATAACCGCAAATATCACCGCAAAATAACCGCAATGATATCCGCAAAAATAACCGCAAATATCACCGCAAAATAACCGCAATGATATCCGCAAAAATTACCGCAAAAATATCCGCAAAAATAACCGCAATGATATCCGCAAAAATAACCGCAAATATCACCGCAAAATAACCGCAATGATATCCGCAAAAATAACCGCAATGATATCCGCAAAAATAACCGCAAATATTACAGCAAAATAACCGCCATAATATCCGCAAAAATAACCGCAAATATTACCGCAAAATAACCGCAATGATATCCGCAAAAATAACCGCAAATATCACCGCAAAATAACCGCAAAAATAACCGCAATGATATCCGCAAAAATAACCGCAATAATATCCGCAAAAATAACCGCAATGATAACCGCAAAAATAACCGCAAATATTACCGCAAAATAACCGCAATGATATCCGCAAAAATAACCGCAAATATCACCGCAAAATAACCGCAATGATATCCGCAAAAATAACCGCAAATATTACCGCAAAATAACCGCAATGTTATCCGCAAAAATAACCGCAAATATCACCGCAAAATAACCGCAATGATATCCGCAAAAATAACCGCAATAATATCCGCAAAAATAACCGCAATAATATCCGCAAAAATAACCGCAATGATATCCGCAAAAATAACCGCAAATATCACCGCAAAATAACCGCAATGATATCCGCAAAAATAACCGCAAATATCACCGCAAAATAACCGCAATGATATCCGCCAAAATAACCGCAATGATATCCGCAAAAATAACCGCAATAATATCCGCAAAAATAACCGCAAATATCACCGCAAAATAACCGCAATGATATCCGCAAAAATAACCGCAAATATCACCGCAAAATAACCGCAATGATATCCGCCAAAATAACCGCAAATATCACCGCAAAATAACCGCAGTGATATCGGCCAAAATAACCGCAAATATTACAGCAAAATAACCGCAATAATATCCGCAAAAATAACCGCAAATATCACCGCAAAATAACCGCAATGATATCCGCAAAAATAACCGCAAATATCACCGCAAAATAACCGCAATGATATCCGCAAAAATAACCGCAATGATATCCGCAAAAATAACCGCAATAATATCCGCAAAAATAACCGCAATGATATCCGCAAAAATAACCGCAAATATTACCGCAAAATAACCGCAATGATATCCGCAAAAATATCCGCAAATATCACCGCAAAATAACCGCAATGATATCCGCAAAAATAACCGCAATGATATCCGCAAAAATAACCGCAATAATATCCGCAAAAATAACCGCAATGATATCCGCAAAAATAACCGCAAATATCACCGCAAAATAACCGCAATGATATCCGCAAAAATAACCGCAATAATATCCGCAAAAATAACCGCAATGATATCCGCAAAAATAACCGCAATAATATGCGCAAAAATAACCGCTAATATTACCGCAAAATAACCGCAATGATATCCGCAAAAATAACCGCAATGATATCCGCAAAAATAACCGCAATAATATGCGCAAAAATAACCGCAAATATTACCGCAAAATAACCGCAATGATATCCGCAAAAATAACCGCAAATATCACCACAAAATAACCGCAATGATATCCGCAAAAATAACCGCAAATATCACCGCAAAATAACCGCAATGATATCCGCCAAAATAACCGCAAATATTACAGCAAAATAACCGCAATAATATCCGCAAAAGTAACCGCAATGATATCCGCCAAAATAACCGCAAATATCACCGCAAAATAACCGCAATGATATCCGCAAAAATAACCGCAAATATCACCGCAAAATAACCGCAGTGATATCCGCCAAAATAACCGCAAATATTACAGCAAAATAACCGCAATAATATCCGCAAAAATAACCGCAAATATTACCGCAAAATAACCTCAATGATATCCGCAAAAATAACCGCAATAATATCCGCAAAAATAACCGCAATGATATCCGCAAAAATAACCGCAAATATCACCGCAAAATAACCGCAATGATATCCGCAAAAATAACCGCAATAATATCCGCAAAAATAACCGCAAATATCACCGCAAAATAACCGCAATGATATCCGCAAAAGTAACCGCAAATATTACCGCAAAATAACCGCAATGATATCCGCAAAAATAACCGCAAAAATAACCGCAATAATATCCGCAAAAATAACCGCAAATATCACCGCAAAATAACCGCAATGATATCCGCAAAAATAACCGCAAATATCACCGCAAAATAACCGCAATGATATCCGCAAAAATTACCGCAAAAATATCCGCAAAAATAACCGCAATGATATCCGCAAAAATAACCGCAAATATCACCGCAAAATAACCGCAATGATATCCGCAAAAATAACCGCAATGATATCCGCAAAAATAACCGCAAATATTACAGCAAAATAACCGCCATAATATCCGCAAAAATAACCGCAAATATTACCGCAAAATAACCGCAATGATATCCGCAAAAATAACCGCAAATATCACCGCAAAATAACCGCAAAAATAACCGCAATGATATCCGCAAAAATAACCGCAATAATATCCGCAAAAATAACCGCAATGATAACCGCAAAAATAACCGCAAATATTACCGCAAAATAACCGCAATGATATCCGCAAAAATAACCGCAAATATCACCGCAAAATAACCGCAATGATATCCGCAAAAATAACCGCAATGATATCCGCAAAAATAACCGCAAATATTACCGCAAAATAACCGCAATGATATCCGCATAAATAACCGCAAATATCACCGCAAAATAACCGCAATGATATCCGCAAAAATAACCGCAATAATATCCGCAAAAATAACCGCAATAATATCCGCAAAAATAACCGCAATGATATCCGCAAAAATAACCGCAAATATCACCGCAAAATAACCGCAATGATATCCGCAAAAATAACCGCAAATATCACCGCAAAATAACCGCAATGATATCCGCCAAAATAACCGCAATGATATCCGCAAAAATAACCGCAATAATATCCGCAAAAATAACCGCAAATATCACCGCAAAATAACCGCAATGATATCCGCAAAAATAACCGCAAATATCACCGCAAAATAACCGCAATGATATCCGCCAAAATAACCGCAAATATCACCGCAAAATAACCGCAGTGATATCGGCCAAAATAACCGCAAATATTACAGCAAAATAACCGCAATAATATCCGCAAAAATAACCGCAAATATTACCGCAAAATAACCGCAATGATATCCGCAAAAATAACCGCAAATATCACCGCAAAATAACCGCAATGATATCCGCAAAAATAACCGCAATGATAGCCGCAAAATTAACCGCAATAATATCCGCAAAAATAACCGCAATGATATCCGCAAAAATAACCGCAAATATTACCGCAAAATAACCGCAATGATATCCGCAAAAATATCCGCAAATATCACCGCAAAATAACCGCAATGATATCCGCAAAAATAACCGCAATGATATCCGCAAAAATAACCGCAAATATTACCGCAAAATAACCGCAATGATATCCGCAAAAATAACCGCAAATATCACCGCAAAATAACCGCAATGATATCCGCAAAAATAACCGCAATAATATCCGCAAAAATAACCGCAATAATATCCGCAAAAATAACCGCAATGATATCCGCCAAAATAACCGCAAATATCACCGCAAAATAACCGCAATGATATCCGCAAAAATAACCGCAAATATCACCGCAAAATAACCGCAATGATATCCGCCAAAATAACCGCAAATATTACAGCAAAATAACCGCAATAATATCCGCAAAAATAACCGCAATGATATCCGCCAAAATAACCGCAAATATCACCGCAAAATAACCGCAATGATATCCGCAAAAATAACCGCAAATATCACCGCAAAATAACCGCAGTGATATCCGCCAAAATAACCGCAAATATTACAGCAAAATAACCGCAATAATATCCGCAAAAATAACCGCAAATATTACCGCAAAATAACCGCAATGATATCCGCAAAAATAACCGCAAATATCACCGCAAAATAACCGCAATGATATCCGCAAAAATAACCGCAATGATATCCGCAAAAATAACCGCAATAATATCCGCAAAAATAACCGCAATTATATCCGCAAAAATAACCGCAAATATCACCGCAAAATAACCGCAATGATATCCGCCAAAATAACCGCAATAATATCCGCAAAAATAACCGCAAAAATCACCGCAAAATAACCGCAATGATATCCGCAAAAATAACCGCAAATATTACCGCAAAATAACCGCAATGATATCCGCAAAAATAACCGCAATGATATCCTCAAAAATAACCGCAATAATATCCGCAAAAATAACCGCAATGATATCCGCAAAAATAACCGCAATAATATCCGCAAAAATAACCGCAAATATTACCGCAAAATAACCGCAATGATATCCGCAAAAATAACCGCAAATATCACCGCAAAATAACCGCAATGATATCCGCAAAAATAACCGCAAATATTACCGCAAAATAACCGCAATGATATCCGCAAAAATAACCGCAAATATCACCGCAAAATAACCGCAATGATATCCGCAAAAATAACCGCAATGATATCCGCAAAAATAACCGCAATAATATCCGCAAAAATAACCGCAATGATATCCGCAAAAATAACCGCAAATATCACCGCAAAATAACCGCAATGATATCCGCAAAAATAACCGCAAATATCACCGCAAAATAACCGCAATGATATCCGCAAAAATAACCGCAATAATATCCGCAAAAATAACCGCAATAATATCCGCAAAAATAACCGCAATGATATCCTCAAAAATAACCGCAAATATCACCGCAAAATAACCGCAATGATATCCGCAAAAATAACCGCAATGATATCCGCAAAAATAACCGCAATAATATCCGCAAAAATAACCGCAATGATATCCGCAAAAATAACCGCAAATATTACCGCAAAATAACCGCAATGATATCCGCAAAAATAACCGCAATGATATCCGCAAAAATAACCGCAATAATATCCGCAAAAATACCCGCAATGATATCCGCAAAAATAACCGCAATAATATCCGCAAAAATAACCGCAAATATTACCGCAAAATAACCGCATTGATATCCGCAAAAATAACCGCAAAATATCACCGCAAAATAACCGCAATGATATCCGCAAAAATAACCGCAATGATATCCGCAAAAATAACCGCTAATATTACCGCAAAATAACCGCAATGATATCCGCAAAAATAACCGCAATAATATCCGCAAAAATAACCGCAATGATATCCGCAAAAATAACCGCAAATATCACCGCAAAATAACCGCAATGATATCCGCAAAAATAACCGCAATAATATCCGCAAAAATAACCGCAAATATCACCGCAAAATAACCGCAATGATATCCGCAAAAGTAACCGCAAATATTACCGCAAAATAACCGCAATGATATCCGCAAAAATAACCGCAAAAATAACCGCAATAATATCCGCAAAAATAACCGCAAATATCACCGCAAAATAACCGCAATGATATCCGCAAAAATAACCGCAAATATCACCGCAAAATAACCGCAATGATATCCGCAAAAATTACCGCAAAAATATCCGCAAAAATAACCGCAATGATATCCGCAAAAATAACCGCAAATATCACCGCAAAATAACCGCAATGATATCCGCAAAAATAACCGCAATGATATCCGCAAAAATAACCGCAAATATTACAGCAAAATAACCGCCATAATATCCGCAAAAATAACCGCAAATATTACCGCAAAATAACCGCAATGATATCCGCAAAAATAACCGCAAATATCACCGCAAAATAACCGCAAAAATAACCGCAATGATATCCGCAAAAATAACCGCAATAATATCCGCAAAAATAACCGCAATGATAACCGCAAAAATAACCGCAAATATTACCGCAAAATAACCGCAATGATATCCGCAAAAATAACCGCAAATATCACCGCAAAATAACCGCAATGATATCCGCAAAAATAACCGCAAATATTACCGCAAAATAACCGCAATGTTATCCGCAAAAATAACCGCAAATATCACCGCAAAATAACCGCAATGATATCCGCAAAAATAACCGCAATAATATCCGCAAAAATAACCGCAATAATATCCGCAAAAATAACCGCAATGATATCCGCAAAAATAACCGCAAATATCACCGCAAAATAACCGCAATGATATCCGCAAAAATAACCGCAAATATCACCGCAAAATAACCGCAATGATATCCGCCAAAATAACCGCAATGATATCCGCAAAAATAACCGCAATAATATCCGCAAAAATAACCGCAAATATCACCGCAAAATAACCGCAATGATATCCGCAAAAATAACCGCAAATATCACCGCAAAATAACCGCAATGATATCCGCCAAAATAACCGCAAATATCACCGCAAAATAACCGCAGTGATATCGGCCAAAATAACCGCAAATATTACAGCAAAATAACCGCAATAATATCCGCAAAAATAACCGCAAATATCACCGCAAAATAACCGCAATGATATCCGCAAAAATAACCGCAAATATCACCGCAAAATAACCGCAATGATATCCGCAAAAATAACCGCAATGATATCCGCAAAAATAACCGCAATAATATCCGCAAAAATAACCGCAATGATATCCGCAAAAATAACCGCAAATATTACCGCAAAATAACCGCAATGATATCCGCAAAAATATCCGCAAATATCACCGCAAAATAACCGCAATGATATCCGCAAAAATAACCGCAATGATATCCGCAAAAATAACCGCAATAATATCCGCAAAAATAACCGCAATGATATCCGCAAAAATAACCGCAAATATCACCGCAAAATAACCGCAATGATATCCGCAAAAATAACCGCAATAATATCCGCAAAAATAACCGCAATAATATCCGCAAAAATAACCGCAATGATATCCGCCAAAATAACCGCAAATATCACCGCAAAATAACCGCAATGATATCCGCAAAAATAACCGCAATAATCACCGCAAAATAACCGCAATGATATCCGCCAAAATAACTGCAAATATTACAGCAAAATAACCGCAATAATATCCGCAAAAATAACCGCAATGATATCCGCCAAAATAACCGCAAATATCACCGCAAAATAACCGCAATGATATCCGCAAAAATAACCGCAAATATCACCGCAAAATAACCGCAGTGATATCCGCCAAAATAACCGCAAATATTACAGCAAAATAACCGCAATAATATCCGCAAAAATAACCGCAAATATTACCGCAAAATAACCGCAATGATATCCGCAAAAATAACCGCAAATATCACCGCAAAATAACCGCAATGATATCCGCAAAAATAACCGCAATGATATCCGCAAAAATAACCGCAATAATATCCGCAAAAATAACCGCAATTATATCCGCAAAAATAACCGCAAATATCACCGCAAAATAACCGCAATGATATCCGCCAAAATAACCGCAATAATATCCGCAAAAATAACCGCAAAAATCACCGCAAAATAACCGCAATGATATCCGCAAAAATAACCGCAAATATTACCGCAAAATAACCGCAATGATATCCGCAAAAATAACCGCAATGATATCCTCAAAAATAACCGCAATAATATCCGCAAAAATAACCGCAATGATATCCGCAAAAATAACCGCAATAATATCCGCAAAAATAACCGCAAATATTACCGCAAAATAACCGCAATCATATCCGCAAAAATAACCGCAAATATCACCGCAAAATAACCGCAATGA
The DNA here is from genome assembly GCA_958496175.1 of Sisyra terminalis. Taxonomy (NCBI): domain Eukaryota; kingdom Metazoa; phylum Arthropoda; class Insecta; order Neuroptera; family Sisyridae; genus Sisyra; species Sisyra terminalis. Next base: position 119,447 of record OY292279.1, on the reverse strand, counting down.
TATCCGCAAAAATAACCGCAATGATATCCGCAAAAATAACCGCAATAATATCCGCAAAAATAACCGCAATGATATCCGCAAAAATAACCGCAAATATTACCGCAAAATAACCGCAATGATATCCGCAAAAATAACCGCAAATATCACCGCAAAATAACCGCAATGATATCCGCAAAAATAACCGCAATGATATCCGCAAAAATAACCGCAAATATTACCGCAAAATAACCGCAATGATATCCGCAAAAATAACCGCAAATATCACCGCAAAATAACCGCAATGATATCCGCAAAAATAACCGCAATAATATCCGCAAAAATAACCGCAATGATATCCGCAAAATTAACCGCAAATATTACAGCAAAATAACCGCAATGATATCCGCAAAAATAACCGCAATAATATCCGCAAAAATAACCGCAATGATATCCGCAAAAATAACCGCAATAATATGCGCAAAAATAACCGCTAATATTACCGCAAAATAACCGCAATGATATCCGCAAAAATAACCGCAATGATATCCGCAAAAATAACCGCAATAATATGCGCAAAAATAACCGCAAATATTACCGCAAAATAACCGCAATGATATCCGCAAAAATAACCGCAAATATCACCACAAAATAACCGCAATGATATCCGCAAAAATAACCGCAAATATCACCGCAAAATAACCGCAATGATATCCGCCAAAATAACCGCAAATATTACAGCAAAATAACCGCAATAATATCCGCAAAAGTAACCGCAATGATATCCGCCAAAATAACCGCAAATATCACCGCAAAATAACCGCAATGATATCCGCAAAAATAACCGCAAATATCACCGCAAAATAACCGCAGTGATATCCGCCAAAATAACCGCAAATATTACAGCAAAATAACCGCAATAATATCCGCAAAAATAACCGCAAATATTACCGCAAAATAACCTCAATGATATCCGCAAAAATAACCGCAATAATATCCGCAAAAATAACCGCAATGATATCCGCAAAAATAACCGCAAATATCACCGCAAAATAACCGCAATGATATCCGCAAAAATAACCGCAATAATATCCGCAAAAATAACCGCAAATATCACCGCAAAATAACCGCAATGATATCCGCAAAAGTAACCGCAAATATTACCGCAAAATAACCGCAATGATATCCGCAAAAATAACCGCAAAAATAACCGCAATAATATCCGCAAAAATAACAGCAAATATCACCGCAAAATAACCGCAATGATATCCGCAAAAATAACCGCAAATATCACCGCAAAATAACCGCAATGATATCCGCAAAAATTACCGCAAAAATATCCGCAAAAATAACCGCAATGATATCCGCAAAAATAACCGCAAATATCACCGCAAAATAACCGCAATGATATCCGCAAAAATAACCGCAATGATATCCGCAAAAATAACCGCAAATATTACAGCAAAATAACCGCCATAATATCCGCAAAAATAACCGCAAATATTACCGCAAAATAACCGCAATGATATCCGCAAAAATAACCGCAAATATCACCGCAAAATAACCGCAAAAATAACCGCAATGATATCCGCAAAAATAACCGCAATAATATCCGCAAAAATAACCGCAATGATATCCGCAAAAATAACCGCAAATATTACCGCAAAATAACCGCAATGATATCCGCAAAAATTACCGCAAATATCACCGCAAAATAACCGCAATGATATCCGCAAAAATAACCGCAATGATATCCGCAAAAATAACCGCAAATATTACCGCAAAATAACCGCAATGATATCCGCATAAATAACCGCAAATATCACCGCAAAATAACCGCAATGATATCCGCAAAAATAACCGCAATAATATCCGCAAAAATAACCGCAATAATATCCGCAAAAATAACCGCAATGATATCCGCAAAAATAACCGCAAATATCACCGCAAAATAACCGCAATGATATCCGCAAAAATAACCGCAAATATCACCGCAAAATAACCGCAATGATATCCGCCAAAATAACCGCAATGATATCCGCAAAAATAACCGCAATAATATCCGCAAAAATAACCGCAAATATCACCGCAAAATAACCGCAATGATATCCGCAAAAATAACCGCAAATATCACCGCAAAATAACCGCAATGATATCCGCCAAAATAACCGCAAATATCACCGCAAAATAACCGCAGTGATATCGGCCAAAATAACCGCAAATATTACAGCAAAATAACCGCAATAATATCCGCAAAAATAACCGCAAATATTACCGCAAAATAACCGCAATGATATCCGCAAAAATAACCGCAAATATCACCGCAAAATAACCGCAATGATATCCGCAAAAATAACCGCAATAATATCCGCAAAAATAACCGCAAATATCACCGCAAAATAACCGCAATGATATCCGCAAAAATAACCGCAAATATTACCGCAAAACAACCGCAGTGATATCCGCAAAAATAACCGCAATGATATCCGCCAAAATAACCGCAAATATTACAGCAAAATAACCGCAATAATATCCGCAAAAATAACCGCAATGATATCCGCAAAAATAACCGCAAATATTACCGCAAAATAACCGCAATGATATCCGCAAAAATAACCGCAATGATATCCGCAAAAATAACCGCAATAATATCCGCAAAAATAACCGCAATGATATCCGCAAAAATAACCGCCAATATTACCGCAAAATAACCGCAAAGATATCCGCAAAAATAACCGCAAATATCACCGCAAAATAACCGCAATGATATCCGCAAAAATAACCGCAATGATATCCGCAAAAATAACCGCAAATATCACCGCTAAATAACCGCAATGATATCCGCAAAAATAACCGCAATAATATCCGCAAAAATAACCGCAATAATATCCGCAAAAATAACCGCAATGATATCCGCAAAAATAACCGCAAATATCACCGCAAAATAACCGCAATGATATCCGCAAAAATAACCGCAATAATTTCCGCAAAAATAACCGCAAATATCACCGCAAAATAACCGCAATGATATCCGCAAAAATAACCGCAATGATATCCGCAAAAATAACCGCATTAATATCCGCAAAAATAACCGCAAATGTTACCGCAAAATAACCGCAATGATATCCGCAAAAATAACCGCAATGATATCCGCAAAAATAACCGCAATAATATCCGCAAAAATAACCGCAATGATTTCCGCAAAAATAACCGCAAATATTACCGCAAAATAACCGCAATGATACCCGCAAAAATAACCGCAATAATATCCGCAAAAATAACCGCAATGATATCCGCAAAATTAACCGCAAATATTACAGCAAAATAACCGCAATAATATCCGCAAAAATAACCGCAAATATTACCGCAAAATATCCGCAAATATCACCGCAAAATAACCGCAATGATATCCGCAAAAATAACCGCAAATATCTCCGCAAAATAACCGCAATGATATCCGCAAAAATAACCGCAATAATATCCGCAAAAATAACCGCAATAATATCCGCAAAAATAACCGCAATGATATCCGCAAAAATAACCGCAAATATCTCCGCAAAATAACCGCAATGATATCCGCAAAAATAACCGCAATAATATCCGCAAAAATAACCGCAATAATATCCGCAAAAATAACCGCAATGATATCCGCAAAAATAACCGCAAATATCACCGCAAAATAACCGCAATGATATCCGCAAAAATAACCGCAATAATATCCGCAAAAATAACCGCAAATATCACCGCAAAATAACCGCAATGATATCCGCAAAAATAACCGCAAATATTACCTCAAAATAACCGCAATGATATCCGCAAAAATAACCGCAATGATATCCGCAAAAATAACCGCAATAATATCCGCAAAAATAACCGCAAATGTTACCGCAAAATAACAGCAATGATATCCGCAAAAATAACCGCAATGATATCCGCAAAAATAACCGCAATAATATCCGCAAAAATAACCGCAATGATATCCGCAAAAATAACCGCAAATATTACCTCAAAATAACCGCAATGATATCCGCAAAAATAACCGCAATGATATCCGCAAAAATAACCGCAATAATATCCGCAAAAATAACCGCAAATGTTACCGCAAAATAACCGCAATGATATCCGCAAAAATAACCGCAAATATTACCTCAAAATAACCGCAATGATATCCGCAAAAATAACCGCAATGATATCCGCAAAAATAACCGCAATAATATCCGCAAAAATAACCGCAAATGTTACCGCAAAATAACAGCAATGATATCCGCAAAAATAACCGCAATGATATCCGCAAAAATAACCGCAATAATATCCGCAAAAATAACCGCAATGATATCCGCAAATATAACCGCAAATATTACCTCAAAATAACCGCAATGATATCCGCAAAAATAACCGCAATGATATCCGCAAAAATAACCGCAATAATATCCGCAAAAATAACCGCAAATGTTACCGCAAAATAACAGCAATGATATCCGCAAAAATAACCGCAATGATATCCGCAAAAATAACCGCAATAATATCCGCAAAAATAACCGCAATGATATCCGCAAAAATAACCGCAAATATCACCGCAAAATAACCGCAATGATATCCGCAAAAATAACCGCAAATATCACCGCAAAATAACCGCAATGATATCCGCAAAAATAACCGCAAATATCACCGCAAAATAACCGCAATGATATCCGCAAAAATAACCGCAATAATATCCGCAAAAATAACCGCAATGATATCCGCAAAATAACCGCAATGATATCCGCAAAAATAACCGCAAATATCACCGCAAAATAACCGCAATGATATCCGCAAAAATAACCGCAATAATATCCGCAAAAATAACCGCAAATATTACAGCAAAATAACCGCAATGATATCCGCAAAAATAACCGCAATAATATCCGCAAAAATAACCGCAATGATATCCGCAAAAATTACCGCAAATATTACCGCAAAATAACCGCAATGATATCCGCCAAAATAACCGCTAATATCACCGCAAAATAACCGCAATGATATCCGCAAAAATAACCGCAATGATATCCGCAAAAATAACCGCAATAATATCCGCAAAAATAACCGCAAATATTACCGCAAAATAACCGCAATGATATCCGCCAAAATAACCGCAAATATCACCGCAAAATAACCGCAATGATATCCGCAAAAATAACCGCAATGATATCCGCAAAAATAACCGCAAATATCACCGCAAAATAACCGCAATGATATCCGCAAAAATAACCGCAATAATATCCGCAAAAATAACCGCAAATATTACCGCCAAATAACCGCAATGATATCCGCAAAAATATCCGCAAATATCACCGCAAAATAACCGCAATGATATCCGCAAAAATAACCGCAATAATATCCGCAAAAATAACCGCAATGATATCCGCAAAATTAACCGCCAATATTACAGCAAAATAACCGCAATATTATCCGCAAATATAACCGCCAATATCACCGCAAAATAACCGCAATGATATCCGCAAAAATAACCGCAATAATATCCGCAAAAATAACCGCAAATATTACCGCAAAATAACCGCAATAATATCCGCAAAAATAACCGCAATGATATCCGCAAAAATAACCGCAAATATCACCGCAAAATAACCGCAATGATATCCGCAAAAATAACCGCAATAATATCCGCAAAAATAACCGCAAATAGTACCGCAAAATAACCGCAATGATATCCGCAAAAATAACCGCAAATATCACCACAAAATAACAGCAATGATATCCGCAAAAATAACCGCAATAATATCCGCAAAAATAACCGCAATAATATCCGCAAAAATAACCGCAATAATATCCGCAAAAATAACCGCAAATATTACCGCCAAATAACCGCAATGATATCCGCGAAAATAACCGCAAATGTTACCGCAAAATAACCGCAATGATATCCGCAAAAATAACCGCAATAATATCCGCAAAAATAACCGCAATGATATCCGCAAAATTAACCGCAAATATTACAGCAAAATAACCGCAATAATATCCGCAAAAATAACCGCAAATATTACAGCAAAATAACCGCAATGATATCCGCAAAAATAACCGCAAATGTTACCGCAAAATAACCGCAATGATATCCGCAAAAATAACCGCAATAATATCCGCAAAAATAACCGCAATGATATCCGCAAAATTAACCGCAAATATTACAGCAAAATAACCGCAAATATTACCGCAAAATAACCGCAATGATATCCGCAAAAATAACCGCAATGATATCCGCAAAAATAACCGCAATGATATCCGCAAAAATAACCGCAAATATTACCGCAAAATAACCGCAATGATATCCGCAAAAATAACCGCAATGATATCCGCAAAAATAACCGCAATAATATCCGCAAAATTAACCGCAATGATATCCGCAAAATTAACCGCAAATATTACAGCAAAATAACCGCAATAATATCCGCAAAAATAACCGCAAATATCACCGCAAAATAACCGCAATGATATCCGCAAAATTAACCGCAAATATTACAGCAAAATAACCGCAATAATATCCGCAAAAATAACCGCAAATATTACAGCAAAGTAACCGCAATGATATCCGCAAAAATAACCACAATAATATCCGCAAAAATAACCGCAATGATATCCGCAAAAATAACCGCAATGATATCCGCAAAAATAACCGCAAAAATCACCGCAAAATAACCGCAATGATATCCGCAAAAATAACCGCAATATTATCCGCAAAAATAACCGCAATGATATCCGCAAAATTAACCGCAAATATTACAGCAAAATAACCGCAATAATATCCGCAAAAATAACCGCAAATATTACCGCAAAATAACCGCAATGATATCCGCAAAAATAACCGCAATGATATCCGCAAAAATAACCGCAATAATATCCGCAAAATTAACCGCAATGATATCCGCAAAATTAACCGCAAATATTACAGCAAAATAACCGCAATATTATCCGCAAATATAACCGCCAATATCACCGCAAAATAACCGCAATGATATCCGCAAAAATAACCGCAATAATATCCGCAAAAATAACCGCAAATATTACCGCAAAATAACCGCAATAATATCCGCAAAAATAACCGCAATGATATCCGCAAAAATAACCGCAAATATCACCGCAAAATAACCGCAATGATATCCGCAAAAATAACCGCAATAATATCCGCAAAAATAACCGCAAATAGTACCGCAAAATAACCGCAATGATATCCGCAAAAATAACCGCAAATATCACCGCAAAATAACAGCAATGATATCCGCAAAAATAACCGCAATAATATCCGCAAAAATAACCGCAATAATATCCGCAAAAATAACCGCAATAATATCCGCAAAAATAACCGCAAATATTACCGCCAAATAACCGCAATGATATCCGCGAAAATAACCGCAAATGTTACCGCAAAATAACCGCAATAATATCCGCAAAAATAACCGCAAATATCACCGCAAAATAACCGCAATGATATCCGCAAAATTAACCGCAAATATTACAGCAAAATAACCGCAATAATATCCGCAAAAATAACCGCAAATATTACAGCAAAGTAACCGCAATGATATCCGCAAAAATAACCACAATAATATCCGCAAAAATAACCGCAATGATATCCGCAAAAATAACCGCAATAATATCCGCAAAAATAACCGCAATGATATCCGCAAAATTAACCGCAAATATTACAGCAAAATAACCGCAAATATTACCGCAAAATAACCGCAATGATATCCGCAAAAATAACCGCAATGATATCCGCAAAAATAACCGCAATGATATCCGCAAAAATAACCGCAAATATTACCGCAAAATAACCGCAATGATATCCGCAAAAATAACCGCAATGATATCCGCAAAAATAACCGCAATAATATCCGCAAAATTAACCGCAATGATATCCGCAAAATTAACCGCAAATATTACAGCAAAATAACAGCAATAATATCCGCAAAAATAACCGCAAATATCACCGCAAAATAACCGCAATGATATCCGCAAAATTAACCGCAAATATTACAGCAAAATAACCGCAATAATATCCGCAAAAATAACCGCAAATATTACAGCAAAGTAACCGCAATGATATCCGCAAAAATAACCACAATAATATCCGCAAAAATAACCGCAATGATATCCGCAAAAATAACCGCAATGATATCCGCAAAAATAACCGCAAAAATCACCGCAAAATAACCGCAATGATATCCGCAAAAATAACCGCAATATTATCCGCAAAAATAACCGCAATGATATCCGCAAAATTAACCGCAAATATTACAGCAAAATAACCGCAATAATATCCGCAAAAATAACCGCAAATATTACCGCAAAATAACCGCAATGATATCCGCAAAAATAACCGCAATGATATCCGCAAAAATAACCGCAAATATTACCGCAAAATAACCGCAATGATATCCGCAAAAATAACCGCAATGATATCCGCAAAAATAACCGCAATAATATCCGCAAAATTAACCGCAATGATATCCGCAAAATTAACCGCAAATATTACAGCAAAATAACCGCAATAATATCCGCAAAAATAACCGCAAATATCACCGCAAAATAACCGCAATGATATCCGCAAAATTAACCGCAAATATTACAGCAAAATAACCGCAATAATATCCGCAAAAATAACCGCAAATATTACAGCAAAGTAACCGCAATGATATCCGCAAAAATAACCACAATAATATCCGCAAAAATAACCGCAATGATATCCGCAAAAATAACCGCAATAATATCCGCAAAAATAACCGCAAATGTTACCGCAAAATAACCGCAATGATATCCGCAAAAATAACCGCAATAATATCCGCAAAAATAACCGCAAATGTTACCGCAAAATAACCGCAATGATATCCGCAAAAATTACCGCAATAATATCCGCAAAAATAACCGCAATAATATCCGCAAAAATAACCGCAATGATATCCGCAAAAATAACCGCAAATATTACCGCAAAATAACCGCAATGATATCCGCAAAAATAACCGCAAATATCACCGCAAAATATCCGCAATGATATCCGCAAAAATATCCGCAATGATATCCGCAAAAATAACCGCAATAATATCCGCAAAATTAACCGCAAATATTACAGCAAAATAACCGCAATGATATCCGCAAAAATAACCGCAATAATATCCGCAAAAATAACCGCAATGATATCCGCAAATATAACCGCAAATATTACCGCAAAATAACCGCAATGATATCCGCAAAAATAACCGCAAATATCACCGCAAAATAACCGCAATGATATCCGCAAAAATAACCGCAAATATCACCGCAAAATAACCGCAATGATATCCGCAAAAATAACCGCAATAATATCCGCAAAAATAACCGCAATGATATCCGCAAAATAACCGCAATGATATCCGCAAAAATAACCGCAAATATCACCGCAAAATAACCGCAATGATATCCGCAAAAATAACCGCAATAATATCCGCAAAAATAACCGCAAATATTACAGCAAAATAACCGCAATGATATCCGCAAAAATAACCGCAATAATATCCGCAAAAATAACCGCAATGATATCCGCAAAAATTACCGCAAATATTACCGCAAAATAACCGCAATGATATCCGCCAAAATAACCGCTAATATCACCGCAAAATAACCGCAATGATATCCGCAAAAATAACCGCAATGATATCCGCAAAAATAACCGCAATAATATCCGCAAAAATAACCGCAAATATTACCGCAAAATAACCGCAATGATATCCGCCAAAATAACCGCAAATATCACCGCAAAATAACCGCAATGATATCCGCAAAAATAACCGCAATGATATCCGCAAAAATAACCGCAAATATCACCGCAAAATAACCGCAATGATATCCGCAAAAGTAACCCCAATAATATCCGCAAAAATAACCGCAAATATTACCGCCAAATAACCGCAATGATATCCGCAAAAATATCCGCAAATATCACCGCAAAATAACCGCAATGATATCCGCAAAAATAACCGCAATAATATCCGCAAAAATAACCGCAATGATATCCGCAAAATTAACCGCCAATATTACAGCAAAATAACCGCAATATTATCCGCAAATATAACCGCCAATATCACCGCAAAATAACCGCAATGATATCCGCAAAAATAACCGCAATAATATCCGCAAAAATAACCGCAAATATTACCGCAAAATAACCGCAATAATATCCGCAAAAATAACCGCAATGATATCCGCAAAAATAACCGCAAATATCACCGCAAAATAACCGCAATGATATCCGCAAAAATAACCGCAATAATATCCGCAAAAATAACCGCAAATAGTACCGCAAAATAACCGCAATGATATCCGCAAAAATAACCGCAAATATCACCGCAAAATAACAGCAATGATATCCGCAAAAATAACCGCAATAATATCCGCAAAAATAACCGCAATAATATCCGCAAAAATAACCGCAATAATATCCGCAAAAATAACCGCAAATATTACCGCCAAATAACCGCAATGATATCCGCGAAAATAACCGCAAATGTTACCGCAAAATAACCGCAATGATATCCGCAAAAATAACCGCAATAATATCCGCAAAAATAACCGCAATGATATCCGCAAAATTAACCGCAAATATTACAGCAAAATAACCGCAATAATATCCGCAAAAATAACCGCAAATATTACAGCAAAATAACCGCAATGATATCCGCAAAAATAACCGCAAATGTTACCGCAAAATAACCGCAATGATATCCGCAAAAATAACCGCAATAATATCCGCAAAAATAACCGCAATGATATCCGCAAAATTAACCGCAAATATTACAGCAAAATAACCGCAAATATTACCGCAAAATAACCGCAATGATATCCGCAAAAATAACCGCAATGATATCCGCAAAAATAACCGCAATGATATCCGCAAAAATAACCGCAAATATTACCGCAAAATAACCGCAATGATATCCGCAAAAATAACCGCAATGATATCCGCAAAAATAACCGCAATAATATCCGCAAAATTAACCGCAATGATATCCGCAAAATTAACCGCAAATATTACAGCAAAATAACCGCAATAATATCCGCAAAAATAACCGCAAATATCACCGCAAAATAACCGCAATGATATCCGCAAAATTAACCGCAAATATTACAGCAAAATAACCGCAATAATATCCGCAAAAATAACCGCAAATATTACAGCAAAGTAACCGCAATGATATCCGCAAAAATAACCACAATAATATCCGCAAAAATAACCGCAATGATATCCGCAAAAATAACCGCAATGATATCCGCAAAAATAACCGCAAAAATCACCGCAAAATAACCGCAATGATATCCGCAAAAATAACCGCAATATTATCCGCAAAAATAACCGCAATGATATCCGCAAAATTAACCGCAAATATTACAGCAAAATAACCGCAATAATATCCGCAAAAATAACCGCAAATATTACCGCAAAATAACCGCAATGATATCCGCAAAAATAACCGCAAATATCACCGCAAAATAACCGCAATGATATCCGCAAAAATAACCGCAATAATATCCGCAAAAATAACCGCAAATATTACCGCAAAATAACCGCAATGATATCCGCAAAAATAACCGCAAATGTCACCGCAAAATAACAGCAATGATATCCGCAAAAATAACCGCAATAATCTCCGCAAAAATAACCGCAATAATATCCGCAAAAATAACCGCAATGATATCCGCAAAAATAACCGCAATAATATCCGCAAAAATAACCGCAATGATATCCGCAAAAATAACCGCAAATATCACCGCAAAATAACCGCAATGATATCCGCAAAAATAACCGCAATATTATCCGCAAAAATAACCGCAATGATATCCGCAAAATTAACCGCAAATATTACAGCAAAATAACCGCAATAATATCCGCAAAAATAACCGCAAATATTACCGCAAAATAACCGCAATGATATCCGCAAAAATAACCGCAAATATCACCGCGAAATAACCGCAATGATATCCGCAAAAATAACCGCAATAATATCCGCAAAAATAACCGCAAATATTACCGCAAAATAACCGCAATGATATCCGCATAAATAACCGCAAATATCACCGCAAAATAACAGCAATGATATCCGCAAAAATAACCGCAATAATATCCGCAAAAATAACCGCAATAATATCCGCAAAAATAACCGCAATGATATCCGCAAAAATAACCGCAAATATCACCGCAAAATAACCGCAATGATATCCGCAAAAATAACCACAATAATATCCGCAAAAATAACCGCAAATATTACCGCAAAATAACCGCAATGATATCCGCAAAAATAACCGCAAATATCACCGCAAAATAACAGCAATGATATCCGCAAAAATAACCGCAATAATATCCGCAAAAATAACCGCAATAATATCCGCAAAAATAACCGCAATAATATCCGCAAAAATAACCGCAAATATTACCGCCAAATAACCGCAATGATATCCGCAAAAATAACCGCAAATGTTACCGCAAAATAACCGCAATGATATCCGCAAAAATAACCGCAATAATATCCGCAAAAATAACCGCAATGATATCCGCAAAATTAACCGCAAATATTACAGCAAAATAACCGCAATAATATCCGCAAAAATAACCGCAAATATTACTGCAAAATAACCGCAATGATATCCGCAAAAATAACCGCAATTGTTACCGCAAAATAACCGCAATGATATCCGCAAAAATAACCGCAATAATATCCGCAAAAATAACCGCAATGATATCCGCAAAATTAACCGCAAATATTACAGCAAAATAACCGCAAATATTACCGCAAAATAACCGCAATGATATCCGCAAAAATATCCGCAATGATATCCGCAAAAATAACCGCAATGATATCCGCAAAAATAACCGCAAATATTACCGCAAAATAACCGGAATGATATCCGCAAAAATAACCGCAATGATATCCGCAAAAATAACCGCAAATATCACCGCAAAATAACCGCAATGATATCCGCAAAAATAACCGCAAATGTTACCGCAAAATAACAGCAATGATATCCGCAAAAATAACCGCAATAATATCCGCAAAAATAACCGCAATAATATCCGCAAAAATAACCGCAATGATATCCGCAAAAATAACCGCCAATATCACCGCAAAATACCCGCAATGATATCCGCAAAAATAACCGCAATAATATCCGCAAAAATAACCGCAAATATTACCGCAAAATAACCGCAATGATATCCGCAAAAATAACCGCAAATGTTACCACAAAATAACCGCAATGATATCCGCAAAAATAACCGCAATAATATCCGCAAAAATAACCGCAATGATATCCGCAAAATTAACCGCAAATATTACAGCAAAATAACCGCAATAATATCCGCAAAAATAACCGCAAATATTACAGCAAAATAACCGCAATGATATCCGCAAAAATAACCGCAAATGTTACCGCAAAATAACCGCAATGATATCCGCCAAAATAACCGCTAATATCACCGCAAAATAACCGCAATGATATCCGCAAAAATAACCGCAATGATATCCGCAAAAATAACCGCAATAATATCCGCAAAAATAACCGCAAATATTACCGCAAAATAACCGCAATGATATCCGCCAAAATAACCGCAAATATCACCGCAAAATAACCGCAATGATATCCGCAAAAATAACCGCAATGATATCCGCAAAAATAACCGCAAATATCACCGCAAAATAACCGCAATGATATCCGCAAAAATAACCGCAATAATATCCGCAAAAATAACCGCAAATATTACCGCCAAATAACCGCAATGATATCCGCAAAAATAACCGCAAAAATCACCGCAAAATAACCGCAATGATATCCGCAAAAATAACCGCAATATTATCCGCAAAAATAACCGCAATGATATCCGCAAAATTAACCGCAAATATTACAGCAAAATAACCGCAATAATATCCGCAAAAATAACCGCAAATATTACCGCAAAATAACCGCAATGATATCCGCAAAAATAACCGCAAATATCACCGCAAAATAACCGCAATGATATCCGCAAAAATAACCGCAATAATATCCGCAAAAATAACCGCAAATATTACCGCAAAATAACCGCAATGATATCCGCAAAAATAACCGCAAATGTCACCGCAAAATAACAGCAATGATATCCGCAAAAATAACCGCAATAATCTCCGCAAAAATAACCGCAATAATATCCGCAAAAATAACCGCAATGATATCCGCAAAAATAACCGCAATAATATCCGCAAAAATAACCGCAATGATATCCGCAAAAATAACCGCAAATATCACCGCAAAATAACCGCAATGATATCCGCAAAAATAACCGCAATATTATCCGCAAAAATAACCGCAATGATATCCGCAAAATTAACCGCAAATATTACAGCAAAATAACCGCAATAATATCCGCAAAAATAACCGCAAATATTACCGCAAAATAACCGCAATGATATCCGCAAAAATAACCGCAAATATCACCGCGAAATAACCGCAATGATATCCGCAAAAATAACCGCAATAATATCCGCAAAAATAACCGCAAATATTACCGCAAAATAACCGCAATGATATCCGCATAAATAACCGCAAATATCACCGCAAAATAACAGCAATGATATCCGCAAAAATAACCGCAATAATATCCGCAAAAATAACCGCAATAATATCCGCAAAAATAACCGCAATGATATCCGCAAAAATAACCGCAAATATCACCGCAAAATAACCGCAATGATATCCGCAAAAATAACCACAATAATATCCGCAAAAATAACCGCAAATATTACCGCAAAATAACCGCAATGATATCCGCAAAAATAACCGCAAATATCACCGCAAAATAACAGCAATGATATCCGCAAAAATAACCGCAATAATATCCGCAAAAATAACCGCAATAATATCCGCAAAAATAACCGCAATAATATCCGCAAAAATAACCGCAAATATTACCGCCAAATAACCGCAATGATATCCGCAAAAATAACCGCAAATGTTACCGCAAAATAACCGCAATGATATCCGCAAAAATAACCGCAATAATATCCGCAAAAATAACCGCAATGATATCCGCAAAATTAACCGCAAATATTACAGCAAAATAACCGCAATAATATCCGCAAAAATAACCGCAAATATTACTGCAAAATAACCGCAATGATATCCGCAAAAATAACCGCAATTGTTACCGCAAAATAACCGCAATGATATCCGCAAAAATAACCGCAATAATATCCGCAAAAATAACCGCAATGATATCCGCAAAATTAACCGCAAATATTACAGCAAAATAACCGCAAATATTACCGCAAAATAACCGCAATGATATCCGCAAAAATATCCGCAATGATATCCGCAAAAATAACCGCAATGATATCCGCAAAAATAACCGCAAATATTACCGCAAAATAACCGGAATGATATCCGCAAAAATAACCGCAATGATATCCGCAAAAATAACCGCAAATATCACCGCAAAATAACCGCAATGATATCCGCAAAAATAACCGCAAATGTTACCGCAAAATAACAGCAATGATATCCGCAAAAATAACCGCAATAATATCCGCAAAAATAACCGCAATAATATCCGCAAAAATAACCGCAATGATATCCGCAAAAATAACCGCCAATATCACCGCAAAATACCCGCAATGATATCCGCAAAAATAACCGCAATAATATCCGCAAAAATAACCGCAAATATTACCGCAAAATAACCGCAATGATATCCGCAAAAATAACCGCAAATGTTACCACAAAATAACCGCAATGATATCCGCAAAAATAACCGCAATAATATCCGCAAAAATAACCGCAATGATATCCGCAAAATTAACCGCAAATATTACAGCAAAATAACCGCAATAATATCCGCAAAAATAACCGCAAATATTACAGCAAAATAACCGCAATGATATCCGCAAAAATAACCGCAAATGTTACCGCAAAATAACCGCAATGATATCCGCCAAAATAACCGCTAATATCACCGCAAAATAACCGCAATGATATCCGCAAAAATAACCGCAATGATATCCGCAAAAATAACCGCAATAATATCCGCAAAAATAACCGCAAATATTACCGCAAAATAACCGCAATGATATCCGCCAAAATAACCGCAAATATCACCGCAAAATAACCGCAATGATATCCGCAAAAATAACCGCAATGATATCCGCAAAAATAACCGCAAATATCACCGCAAAATAACCGCAATGATATCCGCAAAAATAACCGCAATAATATCCGCAAAAATAACCGCAAATATTACCGCCAAATAACCGCAATGATATCCGCAAAAATAACCGCAAATATCACCGCAAAATAACCGCAATGATATCCGCAAAAATAACCGCAATAATATCCGCAAAAATAACCGCAATGATATCCGCAAAATTAACCGCCAATATTACAGCAAAATAACCGCAATATTATCCGCAAATATAACCGCCAATATCACCGCAAAATAACCGCAATGATATCCGCAAAAATAACCGCAATAATATCCGCAAAAATAACCGCAAATATTACCGCAAAATAACCGCAATAATATCCGCAAAAATAACCGCAATGATATCCGCAAAAATAACCGCAAATATCACCGCAAAATAACTGCAATGATATCCGCAAAAATAACCGCAATAATATCCGCAAAAATAACCGCAAATATTACCGCAAAATAACCGCAATGATATCCGCAAAAATAACCGCAAATATCACCGCAAAATAACAGCAATAATATCCGCAAAAATAACCGCAATAATATCCGCAAAAATAACCGCAATAATATCCGCAAAAATAACCGCAATAATATCCGCAAAAATAACCGCAAATATTACCGCCAAATAACCGCAATGATATCCGCAAAAATAACCGCAAATGTTACCGCAAAATAACCGCAATGATATCCGCAAAAATAACCGCAATAATATCCGCAAAAATAACCGCAATGATATCCGCAAAATTAACCGCAAATATTACAGCAAAATAACCGCAATAATATCCGCAAAAATAACCGCAAATATTACAGCAAAATAACCGCAATGATATCCGCAAAAATAACCGCAAATGTTACCGCAAAATAACCGCAATGATATCCGCAAAAATAACCGCAATAATATCCGCAAAAATAACCGCAATGATATCCGCAAAATTAACCGCAAATATTACAGCAAAATAACCGCAAATATTACCGCAAAATAACCGCAATGATATCCGCAAAAATAACCGCAATGATATCCGCAAAAATAACCGCAATGATATCCGCAAAAATAACCGCAAATATTACCGCAAAATAACCGCAATGATATCCGCAAAAATAACCGCAATGATATCCGCAAAAATAACCGCAATAATATCCGCAAAATTAACCGCAATGATATCCGCAAAATTAACCGCAAATATTACAGCAAAATAACCGCAATAATATCCGCAAAAATAACCGCAAATATCACCGCAAAATAACCGCAATGATATCCGCAAAATTAACCGCAAATATTACAGCAAAATAACCGCAATAATATCCGCAAAAATAACCGCAAATATTACAGCAAAGTAACCGCAATGATATCCGCAAAAATAACCACAATAATATCCGCAAAAATAACCGCAATGATATCCGCAAAAATAACCGCAATGATATCCGCAAAAATAACCGCAAAAATCACCGCAAAATAACCGCAATGATATCCGCAAAAAAAACCGCAATATTATCCGCAAAAATAACCGCAATGATATCCGCAAAATTAACCGCAAATATTACAGCAAAATAACCGCAATAATATCCGCAAAAATAACCGCAAATATTACCGCAAAATAACCGCAATGATATCCGCCAAAATAACCGCAAATATCACCGCAAAATAACCGCAATGATATCCGCAAAAATAACCGCAATGATATCCGCAAAAATAACCGCAAATATCACCGCAAAATAACCGCAATGATATCCGCAAAAATAACCGCAATAATATCCGCAAAAATAACCGCAAATATTACCGCCAAATAACCGCAATGATATCCGCAAAAATAACCGCAAAAATCACCGCAAAATAACCGCAATGATATCCGCAAAAATAACCGCAATATTATCCGCAAAAATAACCGCAATGATATCCGCAAAATTAACCGCAAATATTACAGCAAAATAACCGCAATAATATCCGCAAAAATAACCGCAAATATTACTGCAAAATAACCGCAATGATATCCGCAAAAATAACCGCAATTGTTACCGCAAAATAACCGCAATGATATCCGCAAAAATAACCGCAATAATATCCGCAAAAATAACCGCAATGATATCCGCAAAATTAACCGCAAATATTACAGCAAAATAACCGCAAATATTACCGCAAAATAACCGCAATGATATCCGCAAAAATATCCGCAATGATATCCGCAAAAATAACCGCAATGATATCCGCAAAAATAACCGCAAATATTACCGCAAAATAACCGGAATGATATCCGCAAAAATAACCGCAATGATATCCGCAAAAATAACCGCAAATATCACCGCAAAATAACCGCAATGATATCCGCAAAAATAACCGCAAATGTTACCGCAAAATAACAGCAATGATATCCGCAAAAATAACCGCAATAATATCCGCAAAAATAACCGCAATAATATCCGCAAAAATAACCGCAATGATATCCGCAAAAATAACCGCCAATATCACCGCAAAATACCCGCAATGATATCCGCAAAAATAACCGCAATAATATCCGCAAAAATAACCGCAAATATTACCGCAAAATAACCGCAATGATATCCGCAAAAATAACCGCAAATGTTACCACAAAATAACCGCAATGATATCCGCAAAAATAACCGCAATAATATCCGCAAAAATAACCGCAATGATATCCGCAAAATTAACCGCAAATATTACAGCAAAATAACCGCAATAATATCCGCAAAAATAACCGCAAATATTACAGCAAAATAACCGCAATGATATCCGCAAAAATAACCGCAAATGTTACCGCAAAATAACCGCAATGATATCCGCCAAAATAACCGCTAATATCACCGCAAAATAACCGCAATGATATCCGCAAAAATAACCGCAATGATATCCGCAAAAATAACCGCAATAATATCCGCAAAAATAACCGCAAATATTACCGCAAAATAACCGCAATGATATCCGCCAAAATAACCGCAAATATCACCGCAAAATAACCGCAATGATATCCGCAAAAATAACCGCAATGATATCCGCAAAAATAACCGCAAATATCACCGCAAAATAACCGCAATGATATCCGCAAAAATAACCGCAATAATATCCGCAAAAATAACCGCAAATATTACCGCCAAATAACCGCAATGATATCCGCAAAAATAACCGCAAAAATCACCGCAAAATAACCGCAATGATATCCGCAAAAATAACCGCAATATTATCCGCAAAAATAACCGCAATGATATCCGCAAAATTAACCGCAAATATTACAGCAAAATAACCGCAATAATATCCGCAAAAATAACCGCAAATATTACCGCAAAATAACCGCAATGATATCCGCAAAAATAACCGCAAATATCACCGCAAAATAACCGCAATGATATCCGCAAAAATAACCGCAATAATATCCGCAAAAATAACCGCAAATATTACCGCAAAATAACCGCAATGATATCCGCAAAAATAACCGCAAATGTCACCGCAAAATAACAGCAATGATATCCGCAAAAATAACCGCAATAATCTCCGCAAAAATAACCGCAATAATATCCGCAAAAATAACCGCAATGATATCCGCAAAAATAACCGCAATAATATCCGCAAAAATAACCGCAATGATATCCGCAAAAATAACCGCAAATATCACCGCAAAATAACCGCAATGATATCCGCAAAAATAACCGCAATATTATCCGCAAAAATAACCGCAATGATATCCGCAAAATTAACCGCAAATATTACAGCAAAATAACCGCAATAATATCCGCAAAAATAACCGCAAATATTACCGCAAAATAACCGCAATGATATCCGCAAAAATAACCGCAAATATCACCGCGAAATAACCGCAATGATATCCGCAAAAATAACCGCAATAATATCCGCAAAAATAACCGCAAATATTACCGCAAAATAACCGCAATGATATCCGCATAAATAACCGCAAATATCACCGCAAAATAACAGCAATGATATCCGCAAAAATAACCGCAATAATATCCGCAAAAATAACCGCAATAATATCCGCAAAAATAACCGCAATGATATCCGCAAAAATAACCGCAAATATCACCGCAAAATAACCGCAATGATATCCGCAAAAATAACCACAATAATATCCGCAAAAATAACCGCAAATATTACCGCAAAATAACCGCAATGATATCCGCAAAAATAACCGCAAATATCACCGCAAAATAACAGCAATGATATCCGCAAAAATAACCGCAATAATATCCGCAAAAATAACCGCAATAATATCCGCAAAAATAACCGCAATAATATCCGCAAAAATAACCGCAAATATTACCGCCAAATAACCGCAATGATATCCGCAAAAATAACCGCAAATGTTACCGCAAAATAACCGCAATGATATCCGCAAAAATAACCGCAATAATATCCGCAAAAATAACCGCAATGATATCCGCAAAATTAACCGCAAATATTACAGCAAAATAACCGCAATAATATCCGCAAAAATAACCGCAAATATTACTGCAAAATAACCGCAATGATATCCGCAAAAATAACCGCAATTGTTACCGCAAAATAACCGCAATGATATCCGCAAAAATAACCGCAATAATATCCGCAAAAATAACCGCAATGATATCCGCAAAATTAACCGCAAATATTACAGCAAAATAACCGCAAATATTACCGCAAAATAACCGCAATGATATCCGCAAAAATATCCGCAATGATATCCGCAAAAATAACCGCAATGATATCCGCAAAAATAACCGCAAATATTACCGCAAAATAACCGGAATGATATCCGCAAAAATAACCGCAATGATATCCGCAAAAATAACCGCAAATATCACCGCAAAATAACCGCAATGATATCCGCAAAAATAACCGCAAATGTTACCGCAAAATAACAGCAATGATATCCGCAAAAATAACCGCAATAATATCCGCAAAAATAACCGCAATAATATCCGCAAAAATAACCGCAATGATATCCGCAAAAATAACCGCCAATATCACCGCAAAATACCCGCAATGATATCCGCAAAAATAACCGCAATAATATCCGCAAAAATAACCGCAAATATTACCGCAAAATAACCGCAATGATATCCGCAAAAATAACCGCAAATGTTACCACAAAATAACCGCAATGATATCCGCAAAAATAACCGCAATAATATCCGCAAAAATAACCGCAATGATATCCGCAAAATTAACCGCAAATATTACAGCAAAATAACCGCAATAATATCCGCAAAAATAACCGCAAATATTACAGCAAAATAACCGCAATGATATCCGCAAAAATAACCGCAAATGTTACCGCAAAATAACCGCAATGATATCCGCCAAAATAACCGCTAATATCACCGCAAAATAACCGCAATGATATCCGCAAAAATAACCGCAATGATATCCGCAAAAATAACCGCAATAATATCCGCAAAAATAACCGCAAATATTACCGCAAAATAACCGCAATGATATCCGCCAAAATAACCGCAAATATCACCGCAAAATAACCGCAATGATATCCGCAAAAATAACCGCAATGATATCCGCAAAAATAACCGCAAATATCACCGCAAAATAACCGCAATGATATCCGCAAAAATAACCGCAATAATATCCGCAAAAATAACCGCAAATATTACCGCCAAATAACCGCAATGATATCCGCAAAAATAACCGCAAATATCACCGCAAAATAACCGCAATGATATCCGCAAAAATAACCGCAATAATATCCGCAAAAATAACCGCAATGATATCCGCAAAATTAACCGCCAATATTACAGCAAAATAACCGCAATATTATCCGCAAATATAACCGCCAATATCACCGCAAAATAACCGCAATGATATCCGCAAAAATAACCGCAATAATATCCGCAAAAATAACCGCAAATATTACCGCAAAATAACCGCAATAATATCCGCAAAAATAACCGCAATGATATCCGCAAAAATAACCGCAAATATCACCGCAAAATAACCGCAATGATATCCGCAAAAATAACCGCAATAATATCCGCAAAAATAACCGCAAATATTACCGCAAAATAACCGCAATGATATCCGCAAAAATAACCGCAAATATCACCGCAAAATAACAGCAATAATATCCGCAAAAATAACCGCAATAATATCCGCAAAAATAACCGCAATAATATCCGCAAAAATAACCGCAATAATATCCGCAAAAATAACCGCAAATATTACCGCCAAATAACCGCAATGATATCCGCAAAAATAACCGCAAATGTTACCGCAAAATAACCGCAATGATATCCGCAAAAATAACCGCAATAATATCCGCAAAAATAACCGCAATGATATCCGCAAAATTAACCGCAAATATTACAGCAAAATAACCGCAATAATATCCGCAAAAATAACCGCAAATATTACAGCAAAATAACCGCAATGATATCCGCAAAAATAACCGCAAATGTTACCGCAAAATAACCGCAATGATATCCGCAAAAATAACCGCAATAATATCCGCAAAAATAACCGCAATGATATCCGCAAAATTAACCGCAAATATTACAGCAAAATAACCGCAAATATTACCGCAAAATAACCGCAATGATATCCGCAAAAATAACCGCAATGATATCCGCAAAAATAACCGCAATGATATCCGCAAAAATAACCGCAAATATTACCGCAAAATAACCGCAATGATATCCGCAAAAATAACCGCAATGATATCCGCAAAAATAACCGCAATAATATCCGCAAAATTAACCGCAATGATATCCGCAAAATTAACCGCAAATATTACAGCAAAATAACCGCAATAATATCCGCAAAAATAACCGCAAATATCACCGCAAAATAACCGCAATGATATCCGCAAAATTAACCGCAAATATTACAGCAAAATAACCGCAATAATATCCGCAAAAATAACCGCAAATATTACAGCAAAGTAACCGCAATGATATCCGCAAAAATAACCACAATAATATCCGCAAAAATAACCGCAATGATATCCGCAAAAATAACCGCAATGATATCCGCAAAAATAACCGCAAAAATCACCGCAAAATAACCGCAATGATATCCGCAAAAAAAACCGCAATATTATCCGCAAAAATAACCGCAATGATATCCGCAAAATTAACCGCAAATATTACAGCAAAATAACCGCAATAATATCCGCAAAAATAACCGCAAATATTACCGCAAAATAACCGCAATGATATCCGCAAAAATAACCGCAAATATCACCGCAAAATAACCGCAATGATATCCGCAAAAATAACCGCAATAATATCCGCAAAAATAACCGCAAATATTACCGCAAAATAACCGCAATGATATCCGCAAAAATAACCGCAAATATCACCGCAAAATAACAGCAATGATATCCGCAAAAATAACCGCAATAATATCCGCAAAAATAACCGCAATAATATCCGCAAAAATAACCGCAATGATATCCGCTAAAATAACCGCAATAATATCCGCAAAAATAACCGCAATGATATCCGCAAAAATAACCGCAAATATCACCGCAAAATAACCGCAATGATATCCGCAAAAATAACCGCAATATTATCCGCAAAAATAACCGCAATGATATCCGCAAAATTAACCGCAAATATTACAGCCAAATAACCGCAATAATATCCGCAAAAATAACCGCAAATATTACCGCAAAATAACCGCAATGATATCCGCAAAAATAACCGCAAATATCACCGCGAAATAACCGCAATGATATCCGCAAAAATAACCGCAATAATATCCGCCAAAATAACCGCAAATATTACCGCAAAATAACCGCAATGATATCCGCATAAATAACCGCAAATATCACCGCAAAATAACAGCAATGATATCCGCAAAAATAACCGCAATAATATCCGCAAAAATAACCGCAATGATATCCGCAAAAATAACCGCAAATATCACCGCAAAATAACCGCAATGATATCCGCAAAAATAACCGCAATAATATCCGCAAAAATAACCGCAAATATTACCGCAAAATAACCGCAATGATATCCGCAAAAATAACCGCAAATATCACCGCAAAATAACAGCAATGATATCCGCAAAAATAACCGCAATAATATCCGCAAAAATAACCGCAATAATATCCGCAAAAATAACCGCAATAATATCCGCAAAAATAACCGCAAATATTACCGCCAAATAACCGCATTGATATCCGCAAAAATAACCGCAAATGTTACCGCAAAATAACCGCAATGATATCCGCAAAAATAACCGCAATAATATCCGCAAAAATAACCGCAATGATATCCGCAAAATTAACCGCAAATATTACAGCAAAATAACCGCAATAATATCCGCAAAAATAACCGCAAATATTACAGCAAAATAACCGCAATGATATCCGCAAAAATAACCGCAAATGTTACCGCAAAATAACCGCAATGATATCCGCAAAAATAACCGCAATAATATCCGCAAAAATAACCGCAATGATATCCGCAAAATTAACCGCAAATATTACAGCAAAATAACCGCAAATATTACCGCAAAATAACCGCAATGATATCCGCAAAAATAACCGCAATGATATCCGCAAAAATAACCGCAATGATATCCGCAAAAATAACCGCAAATATTACCGCAAAATAACCGCAATGATATCCGCAAAAATAACCGCAATGATATCCGCAAAAATAACCGCAAATATCACCGCAAAATAACCGCAATGATATCCGCAAAAATAACCGCAATAATATCCGCAAAAATAACCGCAAATATTACCGCAAAATAACCGCAATAATATCCGCAAAAATAACCGCAATGATATCCGCAAAAATAACCGCAAATATCACCGCAAAATAACCGCAATGATATCCGCAAAAATAACCGCAAATATTACCGCAAAATAACCGCAATGATATCCGCAAAAATAACCGCAATAATATCCGCAAAATTAACCGCAAAAATTACAGCAAAATAAACGCAATGATATCCGCAAAAATAACCGCAATAATATCCGCAAAAATAACCGCAATGATATCCGCAAAAATAACCGCAAATATTACCGCAAAATAACCGCAATGATATCCGCAAAAATAACCGCAAATATCACCGCAAAATAACCGCAATGATATCCGCAAAAATAACCGCAATAATATCCGCAAAAATAACCGCAATGATATCCGCAAAAATAACCGCAATAATATCCGCAACATTAACCGCAAAAATTACAGCAAAATAAACGCAATGATATCCGCAAAAATAACCGCAATAATATCCACAAAAATAACCGCAATCATATCCGCAAAAATAACCGCAAATATTACCGCAAAATAACCGCAATGATATCCGCAAAAATAACCGCAAATATCACCGCAAAATAACCGCAATTATATCCGCAAAAATAACCGCAAATATCACCGCAAAATAACCGCAATGATATCCGCAAAAATAACCGCATTAATATCCGCAAAAATAACCGCAATGATATCCGCAAAATTAACCGCAAATATTACAGCAAAATAACCGCCATAATATCCGCAAAAATAACCGCAATGATATCCGCAAAATTAACCGCAAATATTTCAGCAAAATAACCGCAATAATATCCGCAAAAATAACCGCAAATATTACCGCAAAATAACCGCAATGATATCCACAAAAATAAACGCAATAATATCCGCAAAAATAACCGCAAATGTTACCGCAAAATAACCGCAATGATATCCGCAAAAATAACCGCAATAATATCCGCAAAAATAACCGCAATAATATCCGCAAAAATAACCGCAATGATATCCGCAAAAATAACCGCAAATATTACCGCAAAATAACCGCAATGATATCCGCAAAAATAACCGCAAATATCACCGCAAAATAACCGCAATGATATCCGCAAAAATAACCGCAATGATATCCGCAAAAATAACCGCAATAATATCCGCAAAATTAACCGCAAAAATTACAGCAAAATAAACGCAATGATATCCGCAAAAATAACCGCAATAATATCCGCAAAAATAACCGCAATGATATCCGCAAAAATAACCGCAAATATTACCGCAAAATAACCGCAATGATATCCGCAAAAATAACCGCAAATATCACCGCAAAATAACCGCAATTATATCCGCAAAAATAACCGCAAATATCACCGCAAAATAACCGCAATGATATCCGCAAAAATAACCGCAATAATATCCGCAAAAATAACCGCAATGATATCCGCAAAATTAACCGCAAATATTACAGCAAAATAACCGCCATAATATCCGCAAAAATAACCGCAAATATTACCGCAAAATAACCGCAATGATATCCGCAAAAATAACCGCAATAATATCCGCAAAATTAACCGCAAATATTACAGCAAAATAACCGCAATGATATCCGCAAAAATAACCGCAATAATATCCGCTAAAATAACCGCAATGATATCCGCAAAAATAACCGCAA
Source organism: Sisyra terminalis (assembly GCA_958496175.1). Lineage (NCBI taxonomy): Eukaryota > Metazoa > Arthropoda > Insecta > Neuroptera > Sisyridae > Sisyra > Sisyra terminalis. The sequence continues at coordinate 92,850 of OY292279.1, read as the reverse complement.
ATATTTCCGCAAAATAACCGCAATGATATCCGCAAAAATAACCGCAAATATCACCGCAAAATAACCGCAATGATATCCGCCAAAATAACCGCAATAATATCCGCAAAAATAACCGCAAATATTACCGCAAAATAACCGCAATGATATCCGCAAAAATAACCGCAAATATCACCGCAAAATAACCGCAATGATATCCGCAAAAATAACCGCAAATATCACCGCAAAATAACCGCAATGATATCCGCAAAAATAACCGCAATAATATCCGCAAAAATAACCGCAAATATTACCGCAAAATAACCGCAATGATATCCGCAAAAATAACCGCAATAATATCCGCAAAAATAACCGCAATAATATCCGCAAAAATAACCGCAATGATATCCGCAAAAATAACCGCAAATATCACCGCAAAATAACCGCAATGATATCCGCAAAAATAACCGCAATGATATCCGCAAAAATAACCGCAATAATATCCGCAAAATTAACCGCAAATATTACAGCAAAATAACCGCAATGATATCCGCAAAAATAACCGCAATAATATCCGCAAAAATAACCGCAATGATATCCGCAAAAATAACCGCAAATATTACCGCAAATTAACCGCAATGATATCCGCAAAAATAACCGCAAATATCACCGCAAAATAACCACAAAGATATCCGCAAAAATAACCGCAATAATATCCGCAAAAATAACCGCAAATATTACCGCAAAAATAACCGCAATGATATCCGCAAAAATAACCGCAAATATTACCGCAAAATAACCGCAATGATATCCGCAAAAATAACCGCAAATATCACCGCAAAATAACCGCAATGATATCCGCAAAAATAACCGCAATAATATCCGCAAAAATATCCGCAATGATATCCGCAAAATTATCCCCAAATATTACAGCAAAATAACCGCAATAATATCCACAAAAATAACCGCAATGATATCCGCAAAATTAACCGCAAATATTTCAGCAAAATAACCGCAATAATATCCGCAAAAATAACCGCAAATATTACCGCAAAATAACCGCAATGATATCCGCAAAAATAACCGCAATAATATCCGCAAAAATAACCGCAAATGTTACCGCAAAATAACCGAAATGATATCCGCAAAAATAACCGCAATAATATCCGCAAAAATAACCGCAATAATATCCGCAAAAATAACCGCAATGATATCCGCAAAAATAACCGCAAATATTACCGCAAAATAACCGCAATGATATCCGCAAAAATAACCGCAAATATCACCGCAAAATAACCGCAATGATATCCGCAAAAATAACCGCAATGATATCCGCAAAAATAACCGCAATAATATCCGCAAAATTAACCGCAAATATTACAGCAAAATAATCGCATTGATATCCGCAAAAATAACCGTAATAATATCCGCAAAAATAACCGCAATGATATCCGCAAAAATAACCGCAAATATCACCGCAAAATAACCGCAATGATATCCGCAAAAATAACCGCAATAATATCCGCAAAAATAACCGCAATGATATCCGCAAAAATAACCGCAATAATATCCGCAAAATTAACCGCAAAAATTACAGCAAAATAAACGCAATGATATCCGCAAAAATAACCGCAATAATATCCGCAAAAATAACCGCAATGATATCCGCAAAAATAACCGCAAATATTACCGCAAAATAACCGCAATGATATCCGCAAAAATAACCGCAAATATCACCGCAAAATAACCGCAATTATATCCGCAAAAATAACCGCAATAATATCCGCAAAAATAACCGCAAATATTACCGCAAAACAACCGCAATGATATCCGCAAAAATAACCGCAAATATCACCGCAAAATAACCGCAATGATATCCGCAAAAATAACCGCAATAATATCCGCAAAAATAACCGCAATGATATCCGCAAAATTAACCGCAAATATTACAGCAAAATAACCGCCATAATATCCGCAAAAATAACCGCAAATATTACCGCAAAATAACCGCAATGATATCCGCAAAAATAACCGCAATAATATCCGCAAAATTAACCGCAAATATTACAGCAAAATAACCGCAATGATATCCGCAAAAATAACCGCAATAATATCCGCAAAAATAACCGCAATGATATCCGCAAAAATAACCGCAAATATTACCGCAAAATAACCGCAATGATATCCGCAAAAATAACCGCAAATATCACCGCAAAATAACCGCAATGATATCCGCAAAAATAACCGCAATAATATCCGCAAAAATAACCGCAAATATTACCGCAAAATAACCGCAATGATATCCGCAAAAATAATCGCAAATATCACCGCAAAATAACCGCAATGATATCCGCAAAAATAACCGCAATAATATCCGCAAAAATAACCGCAATGATATCCGCAAAATTAACTGCAAATATTACAGCAAAATAACCGCAATAATATCCGCAAAAATAACCGCAAATATTACCGCAAAATAACCGCAATGATATCCGCAAAAATAACCGCAAATATCACCGCAAAATAACCGCAATGATATCCGCAAAAATAACCGCTATAATATCCGCAAAAATAACCGCAATGATATCCGCAAAATTAACCGCAAATATTACAGCAAAATAACCGCAATAATATCCGCAAATATCACCGCAAAATAACCGCAATGATATCCGCAAAAATAACCGCATTGATATCCGCAAAAATAACCGCAATAATATCCGCAAAATTTACCGCAAATATTACAGCAAAATAATCGCATTGATATCCGCAAAAATAACCGCAATAATATCCGCAAAAATAACCGCAATGATATCCGCAAAAATAACCGCAAATATCACCGCAAAATAACCGCAATGATATCCGCAAAAATATCCGCAATAATATCCGCAAAAATAACCGCAATGATATCCGCAAAAATAACCGCAATAATATCCGCAAAATTAACCGCAAATATTACAGCAAAATAAACGCAATGATATCCGCAAAAATAACCGCAATAATATCCGCAAAAATAACCGCAATGATATCCGCAAAAATAACCGCAAATATTACCGCAAAATAACCGCAATGATATCCGCAAAAATAACCGCAATAATATCCGCAAAAATAACCGCAATGATATCCGCAAAAATAACCGCAATAATATCCGCAAATATTACAGCAAAATAAACGCAATGATATCCGCTAAAATAACCGCAATAATATCCGCAAAAATAACCGCAATGATATCCGCAAAAATAACCGCAAATATCACCGCAAAATAACCGCAATTATATCCGCAAAAATAACCGCAATAATATCCGCAAAAATAACCGCAAATATTACCGCAAAATAACCGCAATGATATCCGCAAAAATAACCGCAAATATCACCGCAAAATAACCGCAATGATATCCGCAAAAATAACCGCAATAATATCCGCAAAAATAACCGCAATGATATCCGCAAAAATAACCGCAAATATTACCGCAAAATAACCGCAATAATATCCGCAAAAATAACCGCAAATATTACCGCAAAACAACCGCAATGATATCCGCAAAAATAACCGCAATAATATCCGCAAAAATAACCGCAAATGTTACCGCAAAATAACCGCAATGATATCCGCAAAAATAACCGCAATAATATCCGCAAAAATAACCGCAATAATATCCGCAAAAATAACCGCAATGATATCCGCAAAAATAACCGCAAATATCACCGCAAAATAACCGCAATGATATCCGCAAAAATAACCGCAAATATTACCGCAAAATAACCGCAATGATATCCGCAAAAATAACCGCAAATATCACCGCTAAATAACCGCAATTATATCCGCAAAAATAACGGCAATAATATCCGCAAAAATAACCGCAAATATTACCGCAAAATAACCGCAATGATATCCGCAAAAATAACCGCAAATATCACCGCAAAATAACCGCAATGATATCCGCAAAAATAACCGCAATAATATCCGCAAAAATAACCGCAATGATATCCGCAAAATTAACCGCAAATATTACAGCAAAATAACCGCCATAATATCCGCAAAAATAACCGCAAATATTACCGCAAAATAACCGCAATGATATCCGCAAAAATAACCGCAATGATATCCGCAAAAATAACCGCAATAATATCCGCAAAATTAACCGCAAATATTACAGCAAAATAATCGCATTGATATCCGCAAAAATAACCGCAATAATATCCGCAAAAATAACCGCAATGATATCCGCAAAAATAACCGCAAATATCACCGCAAAATAACCGCAATGATATCCGCAAAAATAACCGCAATAATATCCGCAAAAATAACCGCAATGATATCCGCAAAAATAACCGTAATAATATCCGCAAAATTAACCGCAAAAATTACAGCAAAATAAACGCAATGATATCCGCAAAAATAACCGCAATAATATCCGCAAAAATAACCGCAATGATATCCGCAAAAATAACCGCAAATATCACCGCAAAATAACCGCAATGATATCCGCAAAAATAACCGCAATAATATCCGCAAAATAACCGCAATTATATCCGCAAAAATAACCGCAATAATATCCGCAAAAATAACCGCAAATATCACCGCAAAATAACCGCAATGATATCCGCAAAAATAACCGCAATGATATCCGCAAAAATAACCGCAATAATATCCGCAAAATTAACCGCAAATATTACAGCAAAATAATCGCATTGATATCCGCAAAAATAACCGCAATAATATCCGCAAAAATAACCGCAATGATATCCGCAAAATTAACCGCAAATATTACAGCAAAATAACCGCAATAATATCCGCAAAAATAACCGCAAATATCACCGCAAAATAACCGCAATGATATCCGCAAAAATAACCGCAATAATATCCGCAAAAATAACCGCAATGATATCCGCAAAATTAACCGCAAATATTACAGCAAAATAACCGCAATAATATCCGCAAAAATAACCGCAAATATTACAGCAAAATAACAGCAATAATATCCGCAAAAATAACCGCAAATATTACCGCAAAATAACCGCAATGATATCCGCAAAAATAACCGCAAAAATTACCGCTAATGTTACCGCAAAATAACCGCAATGATATCCGCAAAAATAACCGCAATAATATCCGCAAAAATAACCGCAATAATATCCGCAAAAATAACCGCAATGATATCCGCAAAAATAACCGCAAATATCACCGCAAAATAACCGCAATGATATCCGCAAAAATAACCGCAATAATATCCGCAAAAATAACCGCAATGATATCCGCAAAATTAACCGCAAATATTACAGCAAAACAACCGCAATAAGATCCGCAAAAATAACCGCAAATATTACCGCAAAATAACCGGAATGATATCCGCAAAAATAATCGCAAATATCACCGCAAAATAACCGCAATGATATCCGCCAAAATAACCGCAATAATATCCGCAAAAATAACCGCAATGATATCCGCAAAAATAACCGCAAATATTACCGCAAAATAACCGCAATGATATCCGCAAAAATAACCGCAAATATCACCGCAAAATAACCGCAATGATATCCGCAAAAATAACCGCAATAATATCCGCAAAAATAACCGCAATGATATCCGCAAAATTAACCGCAAATATTACAGCAAAATAACCGCAATAATATCCGCAAATATCACCGCAAAATAACCGCAATGATATCCGCAAAAATAACCGCATTGATATCCGCAAAAATAACCGCAATAATATCCGCAAAATTAACCGTAAATATTACATCAAAATAACCGCAATAATATCCGCAAAAATAACCGCAAATATTACCGCAAAATAACCGCAATGATATCCGCAAAAATAACCGCAAATATCACCGCAAAATAACCGCAATGATATCCGCAAAAAAAACCGCAAATATCACCGCAAAATAACCGCAATGTTATCCGCAAAAATAACCGCAATGATATCCGCAAAAATAACCGCAATAATATCCGCAAAATTTACCGCAAATATTACAGCAAAATAATCGCATTGATATCCGCAAAAATAACCGCAATAATATCCGCAAAAATAACCGCAATGATATCCGCAAAAATAACCGCAAATATCACCGCAAAATAACCGCAATGATATCCGCAAAAATAACCGCAATAATATCCGCAAAAATAACCGCAATGATATCCGCAAAAATAACCGCAATAATATCCGCAAAATTAACCGCAAATATTACAGCAAAATAAACGCAATGATATCCGCAAAAATAACCGCAATAATATCCGCAAAAATAACCGCAATGATATCCGCAAAAATAACCGCAAATATTACCGCAAAATAACCGCAATGATATCCGCAAAAATAACCGCAATAATATCCGCAAAAATAACCGCAATGATATCCGCAAAAATAACCGCAATAATATCCGCAAATATTACAGCAAAATAAACGCAATGATATCCGCAAAAATAACCGCAATAATATCCGCAAAAATAACCGCAATGATATCCGCAAAAATAACCGCAAATATCACCGCAAAATAACCGCAATTATATCCGCAAAAATAACCGCAATAATATCCGCAAAAATAACCGCAAATATTACCGCAAAATAACCGCAATGATATCCGCAAAAATAACCGCAAATATCACCGCAAAATAACCGCAATGATATCCGCAAAAATAACCGCAATAATATCCGCAAAAATAACCGCAATGATATCCGCAAAAATAACCGCAAATATTACCGCAAAATAACCGCAATAATATCCGCAAAAATAACCGCAAATATTACCGCAAAACAACCGCAATGATATCCGCAAAAATAACCGCAATAATATCCGCAAAAATATCCGCAAATGTTACCGCAAAATAACCGCAATGATATCCGCAAAAATAACCGCAATAATATCCGCAAAAATAACCGCAATAATATCCGCAAAAATAACCGCAATGATATCCGCAAAAATAACCGCAAATATCACCGCAAAATAACCGCAATGATATCCGCAAAAATAACCGCAATGATATCCGCAAAAATAACCGCAATAATATCCGCAAAATTAACCGCAAATATTACAGCAAAATAACCGCAATGATATCCGCAAAAATAACCGCAATAATATCCGCAAAAATAACCGCAATGATATCCGCAAAAATAACCGCAAATATTACCGCAAAATAACCGCAATGATATCCGCAAAAATAACCGCAAATATCACCGCTAAATAACCGCAATTATATCCGCAAAAATAACCGCAATAATATCCGCAAAAATAACCGCAAATATTACCGCAAAATAACCGCAATGATATCCGCAAAAATAACCGCAAATATCACCGCAAAATAACCGCAATGATATCCGCAAAAATAACCGCAATAATATCCGCAAAAATAACCGCAATGATATCCGCAAAATTAACCGCAAATATTACAGCAAAATAACCGCCATAATATCCGCAAAAATAACCGCAAATATTACCGCCAAATAACCGCAATGATATCCGCAAAAATAACCGCAATGATATCCGCAAAAATAACCGCAATAATATCCGCAAAATTAACCGCAAATATTACAGCAAAATAACCGCAATGATATCCGCAAAAATAACCGCAATAATATCCGCAAAAATAACCGCAATGATATCCGCAAAAATAACCGCAAATATTACCGCAAAATAACCGCAATGATATCCGCAAAAATAACCGCAAATATCACCGCTAAATAACCGCAATTATATCCGCAAAAATAACCGCAATAATATCCGCAAAAATAACCGCAAATATTACCGCAAAATAACCGCAATGATATCCGCAAAAATAACCGCAAATATCACCGCAAAATAACCGCAATGATATCCGCAAAAATAACCGCAATAATATCCGCAAAAATAACCGCAATGATATCCGCAAAATTAACCGCAAATATTACAGCAAAATAACCGCCATAATATCCGCAAAAATAACCGCAAATATTACCGCAAAATAACCGCAATGATATCCGCAAAAATAACCGCAATGATATCCGCAAAAATAACCGCAATAATATCCGCAAAATTAACCGCAAATATTACAGCAAAATAATCGCATTGATATCCGCAAAAATAACCGCAATAATATCCACAAAAATAACCGCAATGATATCCGCAAAAATAACCGCAAATATCACCGCAAAATAACCGCAATGATATCCGCAAAAATAACCGCAATAATATCCGCAAAAATAACCGAAATGATATCCGCAAAAATAACCGTAATAATATCCGCAAAATTAACCGCAAAAATTACAGCAAAATAAACGCAATGATATCCGCAAAAATAACCGCAATAATATCCGCAAAAATAACCGCAATGATATCCGCAAAAATAACCGCAAATATCACCGCAAAATAACCGCAATGATATCCGCAAAAATAACCGCAATAATATCCGCAAAATAACCGCAATTATATCCGCAAAAATAACCGCAATAATATCCGCAAAAATAACCGCAAATATCACCGCAAAATAACCGCAATGATATCCGCAAAAATAACCGCAATGATATCCGCAAAAATAACCGCAATAATATCCGCAAAATTAAAAGCAAATATTACAGCAAAATAATCGCATTGATATCCGCAAAAATAACCGCAATAATATCCGCAAAAATAACCGCAATGATATCCGCAAAATTAACCGCAAATATTACAGCAAAATAACCGCAATAATATCCGCAAAAATAACCGCAAATATCACCGCAAAATAACCGCAATGATATCCGCAAAAATAACCGCAATAATATCCGCAAAAATAACCGCAATGATATCCGCAAAATTAACCGCAAATATTACAGCAAAATAACCGCAATAATATCCGCAAAAATAACCGCAAATATTACAGCAAAATAACAGCAATAATATCCGCAAAAATAACCGCAAATATTACCGCAAAATAACCGCAATGATATCCGCAAAAATAACCGCAAAAATTACCGCTAATGTTACCGCAAAATAACCGCAATGATATCCGCAAAAATAACCGCAATAATATCCGCAAAAATAACCGCAATAATATCCGCAAAAATAACCGCAATGATATCCGCAAAAATAACCGCAAATATCACCGCAAAATAACCGCAATGATATCCGCAAAAATAACCGCAATAATATCCGCAAAAATAACCGCAATGATATCCGCAAAATTAACCGCAAATATTACAGCAAAACAACCGCAATAAGATCCGCAAAAATAACCGCAAATATTACCGCAAAATAACCGGAATGATATCCGCAAAAATAATCGCAAATATCACCGCAAAATAACCGCAATGATATCCGCCAAAATAACCGCAATAATATCCGCAAAAATAACCGCAATGATATCCGCAAAAATAACCGCAAATATTACCGCAAAATAACCGCAATGATATCCGCAAAAATAACCGCAAATATCACCGCAAAATAACCGCAATGATATCCGCAAAAATAACCGCAATAATATCCGCAAAAATAACCGCAATGATATCCGCAAAATTAACCGCAAATATTACAGCAAAATAACCGCAATAATATCCGCAAATATCACCGCAAAATAACCGCAATGATATCCGCAAAAATAACCGCATTGATATCCGCAAAAATAACCGCAATAATATCCGCAAAATTAACCGTAAATATTACATCAAAATAACCGCAATAATATCCGCAAAAATAACCGCAAATATTACCGCAAAATAACCGCAATGATATCCGCAAAAATAACCGCAAATATCACCGCAAAATAACCGCAATGATATCCGCAAAAAAAACCGCAAATATCACCGCAAAATAACCGCAATGTTATCCGCAAAAATAACCGCAATGATATCCGCAAAAATAACCGCAATAATATCCGCAAAATTTACCGCAAATATTACAGCAAAATAATCGCATTGATATCCGCAAAAATAACCGCAATAATATCCGCAAAAATAACCGCAATGATATCCGCAAAAATAACCGCAAATATCACCGCAAAATAACCGCAATGATATCCGCAAAAATAACCGCAATAATATCCGCAAAAATAACCGCAATGATATCCGCAAAAATAACCGCAATAATATCCGCAAAATTAACCGCAAATATTACAGCAAAATAAACGCAATGATATCCGCAAAAATAACCGCAATAATATCCGCAAAAATAACCGCAATGATATCCGCAAAAATAACCGCAAATATTACCGCAAAATAACCGCAATGATATCCGCAAAAATAACCGCAATAATATCCGCAAAAATAACCGCAATGATATCCGCAAAAATAACCGCAATAATATCCGCAAATATTACAGCAAAATAAACGCAATGATATCCGCAAAAATAACCGCAATAATATCCGCAAAAATAACCGCAATGATATCCGCAAAAATAACCGCAAATATCACCGCAAAATAACCGCAATTATATCCGCAAAAATAACCGCAATAATATCCGCAAAAATAACCGCAAATATTACCGCAAAATAACCGCAATGATATCCGCAAAAATAACCGCAAATATCACCGCAAAATAACCGCAATGATATCCGCAAAAATAACCGCAATAATATCCGCAAAAATAACCGCAATGATATCCGCAAAAATAACCGCAAATATTACCGCAAAATAACCGCAATAATATCCGCAAAAATAACCGCAAATATTACCGCAAAACAACCGCAATGATATCCGCAAAAATAACCGCAATAATATCCGCAAAAATATCCGCAAATGTTACCGCAAAATAACCGCAATGATATCCGCAAAAATAACCGCAATAATATCCGCAAAAATAACCGCAATAATATCCGCAAAAATAACCGCAATGATATCCGCAAAAATAACCGCAAATATCACCGCAAAATAACCGCAATGATATCCGCAAAAATAACCGCAATGATATCCGCAAAAATAACCGCAATAATATCCGCAAAATTAACCGCAAATATTACAGCAAAATAACCGCAATGATATCCGCAAAAATAACCGCAATAATATCCGCAAAAATAACCGCAATGATATCCGCAAAAATAACCGCAAATATTACCGCAAAATAACCGCAATGATATCCGCAAAAATAACCGCAAATATCACCGCTAAATAACCGCAATTATATCCGCAAAAATAACCGCAATAATATCCGCAAAAATAACCGCAAATATTACCGCAAAATAACCGCAATGATATCCGCAAAAATAACCGCAAATATCACCGCAAAATAACCGCAATGATATCCGCAAAAATAACCGCAATAATATCCGCAAAAATAACCGCAATGATATCCGCAAAATTAACCGCAAATATTACAGCAAAATAACCGCCATAATATCCGCAAAAATAACCGCAAATATTACCGCCAAATAACCGCAATGATATCCGCAAAAATAACCGCAATGATATCCGCAAAAATAACCGCAATAATATCCGCAAAAATAACCGCAATGATATCCGCAAAATTAACCGCAAATATTACAGCAAAATAACCGCCATAATATCCGCAAAAATAACCGCAAATATTACCGCAAAATAACCGCAATGATATCCGCAAAAATAACCGCAAATATCACCGCAAAATAACCGCAATGATATCCGCAAAAATAACCGCAATAATATCCGCAAAAATAACCGCAATGATATCCGCAAAAATAACCGCAAATATTACCGCAAAATAACCGCAATGATATCCGCAAAAATAACCGCAAATATCACCGCAAAATAACCGCAATGATATCCGCAAAAATAACCGCAATAATATCCGCAAAAATAACCGCAATAATATCCGCAAAAATAACCGCAAATATCACCGCAAAATAACCGCAATTATATCCGCAAAAATAACCGCAATAATATCCGCAAAATTAACCGCAAATATTACAGCAAAATAATCGCATTGATATCCGCAAAAATAACCGCAATAATATCCGCAAAAATAACCGCAATGATATCCGCAAAAATAACCGCAAATATCACCGCAAAATAACCGCAATGATATCCGCAAAAATAACCGCAATAATATCCGCAAAAATAACCGCAATGATATCCGCAAAAATAACCGCAATAATATCCGCAAAATTAACCGCAAAAATTACAGCAAAATAAACGCAATGATATCCGCAAAAATAACCGCAATAATATCCGCAAAAATAACCGCAATGATATCCGCAAAAATAACCGCAAATATTACCGCAAAATAACCGCAATGATATCCGCAAAAATAACCGCAAATATCCCCGCAAAATAACCGCAATTATATCCGCAAAAATAACCGCAATAATATCCGCAAAAATAACCGCAATAATATCCGCAAAATTAACCGCAAATATTACAGCAAAATAATCGCATTGATATCCGCAAAAATAACCGCAATAATATCCGCAAAAATAACCGCAATGATATCCGCAAAATTAACCGCAAATATTACAGCAAAATAACCGCAATAATATCCGCAAAAATAACCGCAAATATCACCGCAAAATAACCGCAATGATATCCGCAAAAATAACCGCAATTATATCCGCAAAAATAACCGCAATGATATCCGCAAAATTAACCGCAAATATTACAGCAAAATAACCGCAATAATATCCGCAAAAATAACCGCAAATATTACAGCAAAATAACCGCAATAATATCCGCAAAAATAACCGCAAATATTACCGCAAAATAACCGCAATGATATCCGCAAAAATAACCGCAAAAATTACCGCTAATGTTACCGCAAAATAACCGCAATGATATCCGCAAAAATAACCGCAATAATATCCGCAAAAATAACCGCAATAATATCCGCAAAAATAACCGCAATGATATCCGCAAAAATAACCGCAAATATCACCGCAAAATAACCGCAATGATATCCGCAAAAATAACCGCAATAATATCCGCAAAAATAACCGCAATGATATCCGCAAAATTAACCGCAAATATTACAGCAAAATAACCGCAATAAGATCCGCAAAAATAACCGCAAATATTACCGCAAAATAACCGGAATGATATCCGCAAAAATAACCGCAAATATCACCGCAAAATAACCGCAATGATATCCGCCAAAATAACCGCAATAATATCCGCAAAAATAACCGCAATGATATCCGCAAAAATAACCGCAAATATTACCGCAAAATAACCGCAATGATATCCGCAAAAATAACCGCAAATATCACCGCAAAATAACCGCAATGATATCCGCAAAAATAACCGCAATGATATCCGCAAAAATAACCGCAATAATATCCGCAAAAATAACCGCAATGATATCCGCAAAAATAACCGCAAATATCACCGCAAAATAACCGCAATGATATCCGCAAAAATAACCGCAATAATATCCGCAAAAATAACCGCAATGATATCCGCAAAATTAACCGCAAATATTACAGCAAAATAACCGCAATAATATCCGCAAAATAAACCGCAAATATTACCGCAAAATAACCGCAATGATATCCGCAAAAATAACTGCAATAATATCCGCAAAAATAACCGCAAATGTTACCGCAAAATAACCGCAATGATATCCGCAAAAATAACCGCAATAATATCCGCAAAAATAACCGCAATAATATCCGCTAAAATAACCGCATTGATATCCGCAAAAATAACCGCAAATATTACCGCAAAATAACCGCAATGATATCCGCAAAAATAACCGCAAATATCACCTTAAAATAACCGCAATGATATCCGCAAAAATAATCGCAATGATATCCGCAAAAATAACCGAAATAATATCCGCAAAATTAACCGCAAATATTACAGCAAAATAACCGCAATGATATCCGCAAAAATAACCGCAATAATATCCGCAAAAATAACCGCAATGATATCCGCAAAAATTACCGCAAATATCTCCGCAAAATAACCGCAATGATATCCGCAAAAATAACCGCAATAATATCCGCAAAAATAACCGCAATGATATCCGCAAAAATAACCGCAATAATATCCGCAAAAATAACCGCAAATATTACCGCGAAATAACCGCAATGATATCCGCAAAAATAACCGCAAATATTTCCGCAAAATAACCGCAATGATATCCGCAAAAATAACCGCAAATATTACCGCAAAATAACCGCTATGATATCCGCAAAAATAACCGCAAATATTACCGCAAAATAACCGCAATGATATCCGCAAAAATAATCGCAATCATATCCGCAAAAATAACCGCAAATATCACCGCAAAATAACCGCAATGATATCCGCAAAAATAACCGCAAATATTACCGCAAAATAACCTCAATGATATCCGCAAAAATTACCGCAATAATATCCGCAAAAATAACCGCAAATATTCCCGCAACATAACCGCAATTATATCCGCAAAAATAACCGCAATAATATCCGCAAAAATAACCGCAATAATATCCGCAAAATTAACCGCAAATATTACAGCAAAATAATCGCATTGATATCCGCAAAAATAACCGCAATAATATCCGCAAAAATAACCGCAATGATATCCGCAAAATTAACCGCAAATATTACAGCAAAATAACCGCAATAATATCCGCAAAAATAACCGCAAATATCACCGCAAAATAACCGCAATGATATCCGCAAAAATAACCGCAATTATATCCGCAAAAATAACCGTAATGATATCCGCAAAATTAACCGCAAATATTACAGCAAAATAACCGCAATAATATCCGCAAAAATAACCGCAAATATTACAGCAAAATAACCGCAATAATATCCGCAAAAATAACCGCAAATATTACCGCAAAATAACCGCAATGATATCCGCAAAAATAACCGCAAAAATTACCGCTAATGTTACCGCAAAATAACCGCAATGATATCCGCAAAAATAACCGCAATAATATCCGCAAAAATAACCGCAATAATATCCGCAAAAATAACCGCAATGATATCCGCAAAAATAACCGCAAATATCACCGCAAAATAACCGCAATGATATCCGCAAAAATAACCGCAATAATATCCGCAAAAATAACCGCAATGATATCCGCAAAATTAACCGCAAATATTACAGCAAAATAACCGCAATAAGATCCGCAAAAATAACCGCAAATATTACCGCAAAATAACCGGAATGATATCCGCAAAAATAACCGCAAATATCACCGCAAAATAACCGCAATGATATCCGCCAAAATAACCGCAATAATATCCGCAAAAATAACCGCAATGATATCCGCAAAAATAACCGCAAATATTACCGCAAAATAACCGCAATGATATCCGCAAAAATAACCGCAAATATCACCGCAAAATAACCGCAATGATATCCGCAAAAATAACCGCAATGATATCCGCAAAAATAACCGCAATAATATCCGCAAAAATAACCGCAATGATATCCGCAAAAATAACCGCAAATATCACCGCAAAATAACCGCAATGATATCCGCAAAAATAACCGCAATAATATCCGCAAAAATAACCGCAATGATATCCGCAAAATTAACCGCAAATATTACAGCAAAATAACCGCAATAATATCCGCAAAATAAACCGCAAATATTACCGCAAAATAACCGCAATGATATCCGCAAAAATAACTGCAATAATATCCGCAAAAATAACCGCAAATGTTACCGCAAAATAACCGCAATGATATCCGCAAAAATAACCGCAATAATATCCGCAAAAATAACCGCAATAATATCCGCTAAAATAACCGCATTGATATCCGCAAAAATAACCGCAAATATTACCGCAAAATAACCGCAATGATATCCGCAAAAATAACCGCAAATATCACCTTAAAATAACCGCAATGATATCCGCAAAAATAATCGCAATGATATCCGCAAAAATAACCGAAATAATATCCGCAAAATTAACCGCAAATATTACAGCAAAATAACCGCAATGATATCCGCAAAAATAACCGCAATAATATCCGCAAAAATAACCGCAATGATATCCGCAAAAATTACCGCAAATATCTCCGCAAAATAACCGCAATGATATCCGCAAAAATAACCGCAATAATATCCGCAAAAATAACCGCAATGATATCCGCAAAAATAACCGCAATAATATCCGCAAAAATAACCGCAAATATTACCGCGAAATAACCGCAATGATATCCGCAAAAATAACCGCAAATATTTCCGCAAAATAACCGCAATGATATCCGCAAAAATAACCGCAAATATTACCGCAAAATAACCGCTATGATATCCGCAAAAATAACCGCAAATATTACCGCAAAATAACCGCAATGATATCCGCAAAAATAATCGCAATCATATCCGCAAAAATAACCGCAAATATCACCGCAAAATAACCGCAATGATATCCGCAAAAATAACCGCAAATATTACCGCAAAATAACCTCAATGATATCCGCAAAAATTACCGCAATAATATCCGCAAAAATAACCGCAAATATTCCCGCAACATAACCGCAATAATATCCGCAAAAATAACCGCAAATGTTACCGCAAAATAACCGCAATAATATCCGCAAAAATAACCGCAAATATTACGGCAAAATAACCGCAAATATCACCGCAAAATAACCGCAAATATATCCGCAAAAATATCCGCAATAATATCCGCAAAAATAACCGCAAATATTACCGCAAAATAACCGCAATGATATCCGTAAAAATAACCGCAAATGTTACCGCAAAATAACCGCAATGATATCTGCAAAAATAACCGCAAATATAACCGCAAAATAACCGCAATGATATCCGCAAAAATAACCGCAATAATATCCGCAAAAATAACCGCAAATAGTACCGCAAAATAACCGCAATAATATCCGCAAAAATAACCGCAAATGTTACCGCAAAATAACCGCAATGATATCCGCAAAAATAACCGCAAATATTACCGCAACATAACCGCAATAATATCAGCAAAAATAACCGCAAATGTTACCGCAAAATAACCGCAATAATATCCGCAAAAATAACCGCAAATATTACCGCAATAATATCCGCCAAAAAAACCGCAAATGTTACCGCAAAATAACCGCAATGATATCCGCACAAATAACCGCAATGATATCCGCAAAAATAACCGCAATGATATCCGCAAAAATATCCGCAAATATTACCGCTAAATAACCGCAATGATATCCGCAAAAATAACCGCAAATGTTACCGCAAAATAACCGCAATGATATCCGCAAAAATAACCGCAAATATCACCGCAATAATATCCGCAAAAATAACCGCAAATGTTACCGCAAAATAACCGCAATGATATCCGCAAAAATAACCGCAAATATTACCGCGAAATAACCGCAATGATATCCGCAAAAATAACCGCAAATATTTCCACAAAATAACCGCAATGATATCCGCAAAAATTTCCGCAATAATATCCGCAAAAATAACCGCAAATATTCCCGCAACATAACCGCAATAATATCCGCAAAAATAACCGCCAATGTTACCGCAAAATAACCGCAATAATATCCGCAAAAATAACCGCAAATATTACGGCAAAATAACCGCAAATATCACCGCAAAATAACCGCAAATATATCCGCAAAAATATCCGCAATTATATCCGCAAAAATAACCGCAAATATTACCGCAAAATAACCGCAATGATATCCGCAAAAATAACCGCAATAATATCCGCAAAAATAACCGCAAATACTACCGCAAAATAACCGCAATAATATCCGCAAAAATAACCGCAAATGTTACCGCAAAATAACCGCAATGATATCCGCAAAAATAACCGCAAATATTACCGCAACATAACCGCAATAATATCAGCATAAATAACCGCAAATGTTACCGCAAAATAACCGCTATAATATCCGCAAAAATAACCGCAAATGTTACCGCAAAATAACCGCAATGATATCCGCAAAAATAACCGCTAATATTACCGCAAAACAACCGCAATAATATCCGCAAAAATAACCGCAAATATTACAGCAAAATAACCGCAATGATATCCGCAAAAATAACCGCAATAATAGCCGCAAAAATAACCGCAAATATTACCGCAAAATAACCGCAATAATATCCGCAAAAATAACCGCAAATTTTACCGCAAAATATCCGCAATGATATCCGCAAAAATAACCACAAATATTACCGCAACATAACCGCAATAATATCCGCAAAAATAACCGCAAATATTACCGCAAAATAACCGCAGTGATATCCGCAAAAATAAGCGCAACAATATCCGCAAAAATAACCGCAAATATTACCGCGAAATAACCGCAATGATATCCGCAAAAATAACCGCAATATTTCCGCAAAATAACCGCAATGATATCCGCAAAAATAACCGCAAATATTACCGCAAAATAACCGCTATGATATCCGCAAAAATAACCGCAAATATTTCCGCAAAATAACCGCAATGATATCCGCAAAAATAACCGCAAATATTACCGCAAAATAACCGCTATGATATCCGCAAAAATAACCGCAAATATTACCGCAAAATAACCGCAATGATATCCGCAAAAATAACCGCAAATATTACCGCAACATAACCGCAATAATATCAGCAAAAATAACCGCAAATGTTACCGCAAAATAACCGCAATAATATCCGCAAAAATAACCGCAAATATTACCGCAATAATATCCGCCAAAAATAACCGCAAATATTACCGCGAAATAACCGCAATGATATCCGCAAAAATAACCGCAAATATTTCCGCAAAATAACCGCAATGATATCCGCAAAAATAACCGCAAATATTACCACAAAATAACCGCTATGATATCCGCAAAAATATCCGCAAACATTACCGCAATATAACCGCAATGATATCCGCAAAAATAATCGCAATCATATCCGCAAAAATAACCGCAAATATCACCGCAAAATAACCGCAATGATATCCGCAAAAATAACCGCAAATATTACCGCAAAATAACCGCAATGATATCCGCAAAAATTACCGCAATAATATCCGCAAAAATAACCGCAAATATTCCCGCAACATAACCGCATTAATATCCGCCAAAATAACCGCAAATGTTACCGCAAAATAACCGCGATAATATCCGCAAAAATAACCGCAAATATTACCGCGAAATAACCGCAATGATATCCGCAAAAATAACCGCAAATATTTCCGCAAAATAACCGCAATGATATCCGCAAAAATAACCGCAAATATTACCGCAAAATAACCGCTATGATATCCGCAAAAATAACCGCAAATATTACCGCAAAATAACCGCAAAGATATCCGCAAAAATAACCGCAATCATATCCGCAAAAATAACCGCAAATATCACCGCAAAATAACCGCAATAATATCCGCAAAAATAACCGCAAATGTTACCGCAAAATAACCGCAATGATATCCGCAAAAATTACCGCAAATATTACGGCAAAATAACCGCAAATATCACCGCAAAATAACCACAAATATTACCGCAACATAACCGCAATAATATCCGCAAAAATAACCGCAAATATTACCGCAAAATAACCGCAGTGATATCCGCAAAAATAAGCGCAACAATATCCGCAAAAATAACCGCAAATATTACCGCGAAATAACCGCAATGATATCCGCAAAAATAACCGCAATATTTCCGCAAAATAACCGCAATGATATCCGCAAAAATAACCGCAAATATTACCGCCAAATAACCGCTATGATATCCGCAAAAATAACCGCAAATATTACCGCAAAATAACCGCAATGATATCCGCAAAAATAACCGCAAATATTACCGCGAAATAACCGCAATGATATCCGCAAAAATAACCGCAAATATTTCCGCAAAATAACCGCAATGATATCCGCAAAAATAACCGCAAATATTACCGCAAAATAACCGCTATGATATCCGCAAAAATAACCGCAAATATTACCGCAAAATAACCGCAATGATATCCGCAAAAATAACCGCAAATATTACCGCAACATAACCGCAATAATATCAGCAAAAATAACCGCAAATGTTACCGCAAAATAACCGCAATAATATCCGCAAAAATAACCGCAAATATTACCGCAATAATATCCGCCAAAAATAACCGCAAATATTACCGCGAAATAACCGCAATGATATCCGCAAAAATAACCGCAAATATTTCCGCAAAATAACCGCAATGATATCCGCAAAAATAACCGCAAATATTACCGCGAAATAACCGCAATGATATCCGCAAAAATAACCGCAATATTTCCGCAAAATAACCGCAATGATATCCGCAAAAATAACCGCAAATATTACCGCCAAATAACCGCTATGATATCCGCAAAAATAACCGCAAATATTACCGCAAAATAACCGCAATGATATCCGCAAAAATAACCGCAAATATTACCGCGAAATAACCGCAATGATATCCGCAAAAATAATTGCAAATATTTCCGCAAAATAACCGCAATGATATCCGCAAAAATAACCGCAAATATTACCGCAAAATAACCGCTATGATATCCGCAAAAATAACCGCAAATATTACCGCAAAATAACCGCAATGATATCCGCAAAAATAACCGCAAATATTACCGCAACATAACCGCAATAATATCAGCAAAAATAACCGCAAATGTTACCGCAACATAACCGCAATAATATCCGCAAAAATAACCGCAAATGTTACCGCAAAATAACCGCAATAATATCCGCAAAAATAACCGCAAATATTACGGCAAAATAACCGCAAATATCACCGCAAAATAACCGCAAATATATCCGCAAAAATATCCGCAATAATATCCGCAAAAATAACCGCAAATATTACCGCAAAATAACCGCAATGATATCCGTAAAAATAACCGCAAATGTTACCGCAAAAAAACCGCAATGATATCTGCAAATATAACCGCAAATATAACCGCAAAATAACCGCAATGATATCCGCAAAAATAACCGCAATAATATCCGCAAAAATAACCGCAAATACTACCGCAAAATAACCGCAATAATATCCGCAAAAATAACCGCAAATGTTACCGCAAAATAACCGCAATGATATCCGCAAAAATAACCGCAAATATTACCGCAACATAACCGTAATAATATCAGCAAAAATAACCGCAAATGTTACCGCAAAATAACCGCAATAATATCCGCACAAATAACCGCAAATATTACCGCAATAATATCCGCCAAAAAAACCGCAAATGTTACCGCAAAATAACCGCAATGATATCCGCACAAATAACCGCAATGATATCCGCAAAAATAACCGCAATGATATCCGCAAAAATAACCGCAAATATTACCGCAAAATAACCGCAATGATATCCGCAAAAATAACCGCAAATGTTACCGCAAAATAACCGCAATGATATCCGCAAAAATAACCGCAAATATCACCGCAAAATAACCGCAATAATATCCGCAAAAATAACCGCAAATGTTACCGCAAAATAACCGCAATGATATCCGCAAAAATAACCGCAAATATTACCGCGAAATAACCGCAATGATATCCGCAAAAATAACCGCAAATATTTCCGCAAAATAACCGCAATGATATCCGCAAAAATTACCGCAATAATATCCGCAAAAATAACCGCAAATATTCCCGCAACATAACCGCAATAATATCCGCAAAAATAACCGCCAATGTTACCGCAAAATAACCGCAATAATATCCGCAAAAATAACCGCAAATATCACCGCAAAATAACCGCAAATATATCCGCAAAAATATCCGCAATTATATCCGCAAAAATAACCGCAAATATTACCGCAAAATAACCGCAATGATATCCGCAAAAATAACCGCAATAATATCCGCAAAAATAACCGCAAATACTACCGCAAAATAACCGCCATAATATCCGCAAAAATAACCGCAAATGTTACCGCAAAATAACCGCAATGATATCCGCAAAAATAACCGCAAATATTACCGCAACATAACCGCAATAATATCAGCATAAATAACCGCAAATGTTACCGCAAAATAACCGCTATAATATCCGCAAAAAGAACCGCAAGTGTTACCGCAAAATAACCGCAATGATATCCGCAAAAATAACCGCTAATATTACCGCAAAACAACCGCAATAATATCCGCAAAAATAACCGCAAATATTACAGCAAAATAACCGCAATGATATCCGCAAAAATAACCGCAATAATAGCCGCAAAAATAACCGCAAATATTACCGCAAAATAACCGCAATGATATCCGCAAAAATAACCACAAATATTACCGCAACATAACCGCAATAATATCCGCAAAAATAACCGCAAATATTACCGCAAATTAACCGCAGTGATATCCGCAAAAATAAGCGCAACAATATCCGCAAAAATAACCGCAAATATTACCGCGAAATAACCGCAATGATATCCGCAAAAATAACCGCAATATTTCCGCAAAATAACCGCAATGATATCCGCAAAAATAACCGCAAATATTACCGCCAAATAACCGCTATGATATCCGCAAAAATAACCGCAAATATTACCGCAAAATAACCGCAATGATATCCGCAAAAATAACCGCAAATATTACCGCGAAATAACCGCAATGATATCCGCAAAAATAACCGCAAATATTTCCGCAAAATAACCGCAATGATATCCGCAAAAATAACCGCAAATATTACCGCAAAATAACCGCTATGATATCCGCAAAAATAACCGCAAATATTACCGCAAAATAACCGCAATGATATCCGCAAAAATAACCGCAAATATTACCGCAACATAACCGCAATAATATCAGCAAAAATAACCGCAAATGTTACCGCAAAATAACCGCAATAATATCCGCAAAAATAACCGCAAATATTACCGCAATAATATCCGCCAAAAATAACCGCAAATATTACCGCGAAATAACCGCAATGATATCCGCAAAAATAACCGCAAATATTACCGCGAAATAACCGCAATGATATCCGCAAAAATAACCGCAATATTTCCGCAAAATAACCGCAATGATATCCGCAAAAATAACCGCAAATATAACCGCCAAATAACCGCTATGATATCCGCAAAAATAACCGCAAATATTACCGCAAAATAACCGCAATGATATCCGCAAAAATAACCGCAAATATTACCGCGAAATAACCGCAATGATATCCGCAAAAATAACCGCAAATATTTCCGCAAAATAACCGCAATGATATCCGCAAAAATAACCGCAAATATTACCGCAAAATAACCGCTATGATATCCGCAAAAATAACCGCAAATATTACCGCAAAATAACCGCAATGATATCCGCAAAAATAACCGCAAATATTACCGCAACATAACCGCAATAATATCAGCAAAAATAACCGCAAATGTTACCGCAAAATAACCGCAATAATATCCGCAAAAATAACCGCAAATATTACCGCAATAATATCCGCCAAAAATAACCGCAAATATTACCGCAAAATAACCGCAATGATATCCGCAAAAATAACCGCAAATATTTCCGCAAAATAACCGCAATGATATCCGCAAAAATAACCGCAAATATTACCGCAAAATAACCGCAATGATATCCGCAAAAATAACCGCAAATATTACCGCAACATAACCGCAATAATATCAGCAAAAATAACCGCAAATGTTACCGCAAAATAACCGCAATAATATCCGCAAAAATAACCGCAAATATTACCGCAAAATAACCGCAATGATATCCGCAAAAATAACCGCAAATATTACCGCAACATAACCGCAATAATATCAGCAAAAATAACCGCAAATGTTACCGCAAAATAACCGCAATAATATCCGCAAAAATAACCGCAAATATTACCGCAATAATATCCGCCAAAAATAACCGCAAATATTACCGCAAAATAACCGCAATGATATCCGCAAAAATAACCGCAAATATTTCCGCAAAATAACCGCAATGATATCCGCAAAAATAACCGCAAATATTACCGCAAAATAACCGCAATGATATCCGCAAAAATAACCGCAAATATTACCGCAACATAACCGCAATAATATCAGCAAAAATAACCGCAAATGTTACCGCAAAATAACCGCAATAATATCCGCAAAAATAACCGCAAATATTACCGCAATAATATCCGCCAAAAATATCCGCAAATATTACCGCGAAATAACCGCAATGATATCCGCAAAAATAACCGCTAATATTTCCGCAAAATAACCGCAATGATATCCGCAAAAATAACCGCAAATATTACCACAAAATAACCGCTATGATATCCGCAAAAATATCCGCAAATATTACCGCAAAATAACCGCAATGATATCCGCAAAAATAATCGCAATCATATCCGCAAAAATAACCGCAAATATCACCGCAAAATAACCGCAATGATATCCGCAAAAATAACCGCAAATATTACCGCATAATAACCGCAATGATATCCGCAAAAATTACCGCAATAATATCCGCAAAAATAACCGCAAATATTCCCGCAACATAACCGCATTAATATCCGCCAAAATAACCGCAAATGTTACCGCAAAATAACCGCGATAATATCCGCAAAAATAACCGCAAATATTACCGCGAAATAACCGCAATGATATCCGCAAAAATAACCGCAAATATTTCCGCAAAATAACCGCAATGATATCCGCAAAAATAACCGCAAATATAACCGCAAAATAACCGCTATGATATCCGCAAAAATAACCGCAAATATTACCGCAAAATAACCGCAATGATATCCGCAAAAATAACCGCAATCATATCCGCAAAAATAACCGCAAATATCACCGCAAAATAACCGCAATGATATCCGCAAAAATAACCGCAAATATTACCGCAAAATAACCGCAATGATATCCGCAAAAATTACCGCAATAATATCCGCAAAAATAACCGCAAATATTCCCGCAACATAACCGCAATAATATCCGCAAAAATAACCGCAAATGTTACCGCAAAATAACCGCAATAATATCCGCAAAAATAACCGCAAATATTACGGCAAAATAACCGCAAATATCACCGCAAAATAACCGCAAATATATCCGCAAAAATATCCGCAATAATATCCGCAAAAATAACCGCAAATATTACCGCAAAATAACCGCAATGATATCCGTAAAAATAACCGCAAATGTTACCGCAAAATAACCGCAATGATATCTGCAAAAATAACCGCAAATATAACCGCAAAATAACCGCAATGATATCCGCAAAAATAACCGCAATAATATCCGCAAAAATAACCGCAAATACTACCGCAAAATAACCGCAATAATATCCGCAAAAATAACCGCAAATGTTACCGCAAAATAACCGCAATGATATCCGCAAAAATAACCGCAAATATTACCGCAACATAACCGTAATAATATCAGCAAAAATAACCGCAAATGTTACCGCAAAATAACCGCAATAATATCCGCAAAAATAACCGCAAATATTACCGCAATAATATCCGCCAAAAAAACCGCAAATGTTACCGCAAAATAACCGCAATGATATCCGCACAAATAACCGCAATGATATCCGCAAAAATAACCGCAATGATATCCGCAAAAATAACCGCAAATATTACCGCAAAATAACCGCAATGATATCCGCAAAAATAACCGCAAATGTTACCGCAAAATAACCGCAATGATATCCGCAAAAATAACCGCAAATATCACCGCAAAATAACCGCAATAATATCCGCAAAAATAACCGCAAATGTTACCGCAAAATAACCGCAATGATATCCGCAAAAATAACCGCAAATATTACCGCGAAATAACCGCAATGATATCCGCAAAAATAACCGCAAATATTTCCGCAAAATAACCGCAATGATATCCGCAAAAATTACCGCAATAATATCCGCAAAAATAACCGCAAATATTCCCGCAACATAACCGCAATAATATCCGCAAAAATAACCGCCAATGTTACCGCAAAATAACCGCAATAATATCCGCAAAAATAACCGCAAATATTACGGCAAAATAACCGCAAATATCACCGCAAAATAACCGCAAATATATCCGCAAAAATATCCGCAATAATATCCGCAAAAATAACCGCAAATATTACCGCAAAATAACCGCAATGATATCCGCAAAAATAACCGCAATAATATCCGCAAAAATAACCGCAAATACTACCGCAAAATAACCGCAATAATATCCGCAAAAATAACCGCAAATGTTACCGCAAAATAACCGCAATGATATCCGCAAAAATAACCGCAAATATTACCGCAACATAACCGCAATAATATCAGCATAAATAACCGCAAATGTTACCGCAAAATAACCGCTATAATATCCGCAAAAATAACCGCAAATGTTACCGCAAAATAACCGCAATGATATCCGCAAAAATAACCGCTAATATTACCGCAAAACAACCGCAATATTATCCGCAAAAATAACCGCAAATATTACAGCAAAATAACCGCAATGATATCCGCAAAAATAACCGCAATAATAGCCGCAAAAATAACCGCAAATATTACCGCAAAATAACCGCAATAATATCCGCAAAAATAACCGCAAATTTTACCGCAAAATAACCGCAATGATATCCGCAAAAATAACCACAAATATTACCGCAACATAACCGCCATAATATCCGCAAAAATAACCGCAAATGTTACCGCAAAATAACCGCAATAATATCCGCAAAAATAACTGCAAATATTACTGCAAAATAACCGCAAATATCAACGCAAAATAACCGCAATGATATCCGCAAAAATAACCGCAATAATATCCGCAAAAATAACCGCAATAATATCCGCAAAGTAACCGCAATGATATCCGCAAAATTAACCGCAAATATTACAGCAAAATAACCGCAATAATATCCGCAAAAATAACCGCAAATATTACCGCAAAATAACCGCAATGATATCCGCAAAAATAACCGCAAATGTTACCGCAAAATAACCGCAATGATATCCGCAAAAATAACCGCTAATATTACCGCAAAATAACCGCAGTGATATCCGCAAAAATAAGCGCAACAATATACGCAAAAATAACCGCAAATATTACCGCGAAATAACCGCAATGATATCCGCAAAAATAACCGCAAATATTTCCGCAAAATAACCGCAATGATATCCGCAAAAATAACCGCAAATATTACCGCAAAATAACCGCTATGATATCCGCAAAAATAACCGCAAATATTACCGCAAAATAACCTCAATGATATCCGCAAAAATAACCGCAAATATTACCGCGAAATAACCGCAATGATATCCGCAAAATAACCGCAATGATATCCGCAAAAATAACCGCAAATATTACCGCAAAATAACCGCTATGATATCCGCAAAAATAACCGCAAATATTACCGCAAAATAACCGCAATGATATCCGCAAAAATAACCGCAAATATTACCGCAACATAACCGCAATAATATCAGCAAAAATAACCGCAAATGTTACCGCAAAATAACCGCTATAATATCCGCGAAAATAACCGCAAATATTACCGCAAAATAACCGCAATGATATCCGCAAAAATAACCGCAAATGTTACCGCAAAATAACCGCAATGATATCCGCAAAAATTACCGCAATAATATCCGCAAAAATAACCGCAATAATATCCGCCAAAATAACCGCAAATGTTACCGCAAAATAACCGCAATGATATCCGCAAAAATAACCGCAAATATCACCGCAAAATAACCGCAATGATATCTGCAAAAATAACCGCAATGATATCCGCAAAAATAACCGCAATAATATCCGCAAAAATAACCGCAATGATATCCGCAAAAATAACCGCTAATATCACCGCAATATAACCGCAATGATATCCGCAAAAATAACCGCAAATGTTACCGCAAAATAACCGCTATGATATCCGCAAAAATTACCGCAATAATATCCGCAAAAATAACCGCAATAATATCCGCCAAAATAACCGCAAATGTTACCGCAAAATAACCGCAATGATATCCGCAAAAATAACCGCAAATATCACCGCAAAATAACCGCAATGATATCTGCAAAAATAACCGCAATGATATCCGCAAAAATAACCGCAATAATATCCGCAAAAATAACCGCAATGATATCCGCAAAAATAACCGCTAATATAACCGCAAAATAACCGCAATGATATCCGCAAAAATAACCGCAAATATCACCGCAAAATAACCGCAATTATATCCGCAAAAATAACCGCAATAATATCCACGAAAATAACCGCAAATATTACCGCAAAATAACCGCAATGATATCCGCAAAAATAACCGCTAATATCACCGCAATATAACCGCAATGATATCCGCAAAAATAACAGCAATAATATCCGCAAAAATAACCGCAATGATATCCGCAAAATAACCGCAATGATATCCGCAAAAATAACCGCAAATATCACCGCAAAATAACCGCAATGATATCCGCAAAAATAACCGCAATAATATCCGAAAAAAAAACCGCAATGATAACCGCAAAATTAACCGCAAATATTACAGCAAAATAACCGCAATAATATCCGCAAAAATAACCGCAAATATTACCGCAAAATAACCGCAATGATATCCGCAAAAATAACCGCAAATATTACCGCAAAATAACCGCAATGATATCCGCAAAAATAACCGCAAATATCACCGCAAAATAACCGCAATGATATCCGCAAAAATAACCGCAATAATATCCGCAAAAATAACCGCAATGATATCCGCAAAATTAACCGCAAATATCACCGCAAAATAACCGCAATGATATCCGCAAAAATAACCGCAATAATATCCGCAAAAATAACCGCAATGATATCCGCAAAAATAACCGCAATAATATCCGAAAAAAAAACCGCAATGATAACCGCAAAATTAACCGCAAATATTACAGCAAAATAACCGCAATAATATCCGCAAAAATAACCGCAAATATTACCGCAAAATAACCGCAATGATATCCGCAAAAATAACCGCAAATGTTACCGCAAAATAACCGCAATGATATCCGCAAAAATAACCGCAATAATATCCGCAAAAATAACCGCAATAATATCCGCAAAAATAACCGCAATGATATCCGCAAAAATAACAGCAAATATCACCGCAAAATAACCGCAATGATATCCGCAAAAATAACCGCAATAATATCCGCAAAAATAACCGCAATGATATCCGCAAAATTAACCGCAAATATTACAGCAAAATAACCGCAATAATATCCACAAAAATAACCGCAAATATTACCGCAAAATAACCGCAATGATATCCGCAAAAATAACCGCAAATATTACCGCAAAATAACCGCAATGATATCCGCAAAAATAACCGCAAATATCACCGCAAAATATCCGCAATGATATCCGCAAAAATAACCGCAATGATATCCGCAAAAATAACCGCAATAATATCCGCAAAATTAACCGCAAATATTACAGCAAAATAACCGCAATGATATCCGCAAAAATAACCGCAATAATATCCGCAAAAATAACCGCAAATGTTACCGCAAAATAACCGCAATGATATCCGCAAAAATAACCGCAATAATATCCGCAAAAATAACCGCAATAATATCCGCAAAAATAACCGCAATGATATCCGCAAAAATAACAGCAAATATCACCGCAAAATAACCGCAATGATATCCGCAAAAATAACCGCAATAATATCCGCAAAAATAACCGCAATGATATCCGCAAAATTAACCGCAAATATTACAGCAAAATAACCGCAATAATATCCACAAAAATAACCGCAAATATTACCGCAAAATAACCGCAATGATATCCGCAAAAATAACCGCAAATATTACCGCAAAATAACCGCAATGATATCCGCAAAAATAACCGCAAATATCACCGCAAAATATCCGCAATGATATCCGCAAAAATAACCGCAATGATATCCGCAAAAATAACCGCAATAATATCCGCAAAATTAACCGCAAAAATTACAGCAAAATAACCGCAATGATATCCGCAAAAATAACCGCAATAATATCCGCAAAAATAACCGCAAATGTTACCGCAAAATAACCGCAATGATATCCGCAAAAATAACCGCAATAATATCCGCAAAATTAACCGCAAATATTACCGCAAAATAACCGCAATGATATCCGCAAAAATTACCGCAATAATATCCGCAAAAATAACCGCAAATATTCCCGCAACATAACCGCAATAATATCCGCAAAAATAACCGCCAATGTTACCGCAAAATAACCGCAATAATATCCGCAAAAATAACCGCAAATATCACCGCAAAATAACCGCAAATATATCCGCAAAAATATCCGCAATTATATCCGCAAAAATAACCGCAAATATTACCGCAAAATAACCGCAATGATATCCGCAAAAATAACCGCAATAATATCCGCAAAAATAACCGCAAATACTACCGCAAAATAACCGCCATAATATCCGCAAAAATAACCGCAAATGTTACCGCAAAATAACCGCAATGATATCCGCAAAAATAACCGCAAATATTACCGCAACATAACCGCAATAATATCAGCATAAATAACCGCAAATGTTACCGCAAAATAACCGCTATAATATCCGCAAAAAGAACCGCAAGTGTTACCGCAAAATAACCGCAATGATATCCGCAAAAATAACCGCTAATATTACCGCAAAACAACCGCAATAATATCCGCAAAAATAACCGCAAATATTACAGCAAAATAACCGCAATGATATCCGCAAAAATAACCGCAATAATAGCCGCAAAAATAACCGCAAATATTACCGCAAAATAACCGCAATGATATCCGCAAAAATAACCACAAATATTACCGCAACATAACCGCAATAATATCCGCAAAAATAACCGCAAATATTACCGCAAATTAACCGCAGTGATATCCGCAAAAATAAGCGCAACAATATCCGCAAAAATAACCGCAAATATTACCGCGAAATAACCGCAATGATATCCGCAAAAATAACCGCAATATTTCCGCAAAATAACCGCAATGATATCCGCAAAAATAACCGCAAATATTACCGCCAAATAACCGCTATGATATCCGCAAAAATAACCGCAAATATTACCGCAAAATAACCGCAATGATATCCGCAAAAATAACCGCAAATATTACCGCGAAATAACCGCAATGATATCCGCAAAAATAACCGCAAATATTTCCGCAAAATAACCGCAATGATATCCGCAAAAATAACCGCAAATATTACCGCAAAATAACCGCTATGATATCCGCAAAAATAA
Organism: Sisyra terminalis; assembly: GCA_958496175.1. Taxonomy (NCBI): domain Eukaryota; kingdom Metazoa; phylum Arthropoda; class Insecta; order Neuroptera; family Sisyridae; genus Sisyra; species Sisyra terminalis. The sequence continues at coordinate 61,901 of OY292279.1, read as the reverse complement.
CCGCAAATATTACCGCAAAATAACCGCAATGATATCCGCAAAAATAACCGCAAATATTACCGCAACATAACCGCAATAATATCAGCAAAAATAACCGCAAATGTTACCGCAAAATAACCGCAATAATATCCGCAAAAATAACCGCAAATATTACCGCAATAATATCCGCCAAAAATAACCGCAAATATTACCGCGAAATAACCGCAATGATATCCGCAAAAATAACCGCAAATATTACCGCGAAATAACCGCAATGATATCCGCAAAAATAACCGCAATATTTCCGCAAAATAACCGCAATGATATCCGCAAAAATAACCGCAAATATAACCGCCAAATAACCGCTATGATATCCGCAAAAATAACCGCAAATATTACCGCAAAATAACCGCAATGATATCCGCAAAAATAACCGCAAATATTACCGCGAAATAACCGCAATGATATCCGCAAAAATAACCGCAAATATTTCCGCAAAATAACCGCAATGATATCCGCAAAAATAACCGCAAATATTACCGCAAAATAACCGCTATGATATCCGCAAAAATAACCGCAAATATTACCGCAAAATAACCGCAATGATATCCGCAAAAATAACCGCAAATATTACCGCAACATAACCGCAATAATATCAGCAAAAATAACCGCAAATGTTACCGCAAAATAACCGCAATAATATCCGCAAAAATAACCGCAAATATTACCGCAATAATATCCGCCAAAAATAACCGCAAATATTACCGCAAAATAACCGCAATGATATCCGCAAAAATAACCGCAAATATTTCCGCAAAATAACCGCAATGATATCCGCAAAAATAACCGCAAATATTACCGCAAAATAACCGCAATGATATCCGCAAAAATAACCGCAAATATTACCGCAACATAACCGCAATAATATCAGCAAAAATAACCGCAAATGTTACCGCAAAATAACCGCAATAATATCCGCAAAAATAACCGCAAATATTACCGCAATAATATCCGCCAAAAATATCCGCAAATATTACCGCGAAATAACCGCAATGATATCCGCAAAAATAACCGCTAATATTTCCGCAAAATAACCGCAATGATATCCGCAAAAATAACCGCAAATATTACCACAAAATAACCGCTATGATATCCGCAAAAATATCCGCAAATATTACCGCAAAATAACCGCAATGATATCCGCAAAAATAATCGCAATCATATCCGCAAAAATAACCGCAAATATCACCGCAAAATAACCGCAATGATATCCGCAAAAATAACCGCAAATATTACCGCATAATAACCGCAATGATATCCGCAAAAATTACCGCAATAATATCCGCAAAAATAACCGCAAATATTCCCGCAACATAACCGCATTAATATCCGCCAAAATAACCGCAAATGTTACCGCAAAATAACCGCGATAATATCCGCAAAAATAACCGCAAATATTACCGCGAAATAACCGCAATGATATCCGCAAAAATAACCGCAAATATTTCCGCAAAATAACCGCAATGATATCCGCAAAAATAACCGCAAATATAACCGCAAAATAACCGCTATGATATCCGCAAAAATAACCGCAAATATTACCGCAAAATAACCGCAATGATATCCGCAAAAATAACCGCAATCATATCCGCAAAAATAACCGCAAATATCACCGCAAAATAACCGCAATGATATCCGCAAAAATAACCGCAAATATTTCCGCAAAATAACCGCAATGATATCCGCAAAAATAACCGCAAATATAACCGCAAAATAACCGCTATGATATCCGCAAAAATAACCGCAAATATTACCGCATAATAACCGCAATGATATCCGCAAAAATTACCGCAATAATATCCGCAAAAATAACCGCAAATATTCCCGCAACATAACCGCATTAATATCCGCCAAAATAACCGCAAATGTTACCGCAAAATAACCGCGATAATATCCGCAAAAATAACCGCAAATATTACCGCGAAATAACCGCAATGATATCCGCAAAAATAACCGCAAATATTTCCGCAAAATAACCGCAATGATATCCGCAAAAATAACCGCAAATATAACCGCAAAATAACCGCTATGATATCCGCAAAAATAACCGCAAATATTACCGCAAAATAACCGCAATGATATCCGCAAAAATAACCGCAATCATATCCGCAAAAATAACCGCAAATATCACCGCAAAATAACCGCAATGATATCCGCAAAAATAACCGCAAATATTACCGCAAAATAACCGCAATGATATCCGCAAAAATTACCGCAATAATATCCGCAAAAATAACCGCAAATATTCCCGCAACATAACCGCAATAATATCCGCAAAAATAACCGCAAATGTTACCGCAAAATAACCGCAATAATATCCGCAAAAATAACCGCAAATATTACGGCAAAATAACCGCAAATATCACCGCAAAATAACCGCAAATATATCCGCAAAAATATCCGCAATAATATCCGCAAAAATAACCGCAAATATTACCGCAAAATAACCGCAATGATATCCGTAAAAATAACCGCAAATGTTACCGCAAAATAACCGCAATGATATCTGCAAAAATAACCGCAAATATAACCGCAAAATAACCGCAATGATATCCGCAAAAATAACCGCAATAATATCCGCAAAAATAACCGCAAATACTACCGCAAAATAACCGCAATAATATCCGCAAAAATAACCGCAAATGTTACCGCAAAATAACCGCAATGATATCCGCAAAAATAACCGCAAATATTACCGCAACATAACCGTAATAATATCAGCAAAAATAACCGCAAATGTTACCGCAAAATAACCGCAATAATATCCGCAAAAATAACCGCAAATATTACCGCAATAATATCCGCCAAAAAAACCGCAAATGTTACCGCAAAATAACCGCAATGATATCCGCACAAATAACCGCAATGATATCCGCAAAAATAACCGCAATGATATCCGCAAAAATAACCGCAAATATTACCGCAAAATAACCGCAATGATATCCGCAAAAATAACCGCAAATGTTACCGCAAAATAACCGCAATGATATCCGCAAAAATAACCGCAAATATCACCGCAAAATAACCGCAATAATATCCGCAAAAATAACCGCAAATGTTACCGCAAAATAACCGCAATGATATCCGCAAAAATAACCGCAAATATTACCGCGAAATAACCGCAATGATATCCGCAAAAATAACCGCAAATATTTCCGCAAAATAACCGCAATGATATCCGCAAAAATTACCGCAATAATATCCGCAAAAATAACCGCAAATATTCCCGCAACATAACCGCAATAATATCCGCAAAAATAACCGCCAATGTTACCGCAAAATAACCGCAATAATATCCGCAAAAATAACCGCAAATATTACGGCAAAATAACCGCAAATATCACCGCAAAATAACCGCAAATATATCCGCAAAAATATCCGCAATAATATCCGCAAAAATAACCGCAAATATTACCGCAAAATAACCGCAATGATATCCGCAAAAATAACCGCAATAATATCCGCAAAAATAACCGCAAATACTACCGCAAAATAACCGCAATAATATCCGCAAAAATAACCGCAAATGTTACCGCAAAATAACCGCAATGATATCCGCAAAAATAACCGCAAATATTACCGCAACATAACCGCAATAATATCAGCATAAATAACCGCAAATGTTACCGCAAAATAACCGCTATAATATCCGCAAAAATAACCGCAAATGTTACCGCAAAATAACCGCAATGATATCCGCAAAAATAACCGCTAATATTACCGCAAAACAACCGCAATATTATCCGCAAAAATAACCGCAAATATTACAGCAAAATAACCGCAATGATATCCGCAAAAATAACCGCAATAATAGCCGCAAAAATAACCGCAAATATTACCGCAAAATAACCGCAATAATATCCGCAAAAATAACCGCAAATTTTACCGCAAAATAACCGCAATGATATCCGCAAAAATAACCACAAATATTACCGCAACATAACCGCCATAATATCCGCAAAAATAACCGCAAATGTTACCGCAAAATAACCGCAATAATATCCGCAAAAATAACTGCAAATATTACTGCAAAATAACCGCAAATATCAACGCAAAATAACCGCAATGATATCCGCAAAAATAACCGCAATAATATCCGCAAAAATAACCGCAATAATATCCGCAAAGTAACCGCAATGATATCCGCAAAATTAACCGCAAATATTACAGCAAAATAACCGCAATAATATCCGCAAAAATAACCGCAAATATTACCGCAAAATAACCGCAATGATATCCGCAAAAATAACCGCAAATGTTACCGCAAAATAACCGCAATGATATCCGCAAAAATAACCGCTAATATTACCGCAAAATAACCGCAGTGATATCCGCAAAAATAAGCGCAACAATATCCGCAAAAATAACCGCAAATATTACCGCGAAATAACCGCAATGATATCCGCAAAAATAACCGCAAATATTTCCGCAAAATAACCGCAATGATATCCGCAAAAATAACCGCAAATATTACCGCAAAATAACCGCTATGATATCCGCAAAAATAACCGCAAATATTACCGCAAAATAACCTCAATGATATCCGCAAAAATAACCGCAAATATTACCGCGAAATAACCGCAATGATATCCGCAAAATAACCGCAATGATATCCGCAAAAATAACCGCAAATATTACCGCAAAATAACCGCTATGATATCCGCAAAAATAACCGCAAATATTACCGCAAAATAACCGCAATGATATCCGCAAAAATAACCGCAAATATTACCGCAACATAACCGCAATAATATCAGCAAAAATAACCGCAAATGTTACCGCAAAATAACCGCTATAATATCCGCGAAAATAACCGCAAATATTACCGCAAAATAACCGCAATGATATCCGCAAAAATAACCGCAAATGTTACCGCAAAATAACCGCAATGATATCCGCAAAAATTACCGCAATAATATCCGCAAAAATAACCGCAATAATATCCGCCAAAATAACCGCAAATGTTACCGCAAAATAACCGCAATGATATCCGCAAAAATAACCGCAAATATCACCGCAAAATAACCGCAATGATATCTGCAAAAATAACCGCAATGATATCCGCAAAAATAACCGCAATAATATCCGCAAAAATAACCGCAATGATATCCGCAAAAATAACCGCTAATATCACCGCAATATAACCGCAATGATATCCGCAAAAATAACCGCAAATGTTACCGCAAAATAACCGCTATGATATCCGCAAAAATTACCGCAATAATATCCGCAAAAATAACCGCAATAATATCCGCCAAAATAACCGCAAATGTTACCGCAAAATAACCGCAATGATATCCGCAAAAATAACCGCAAATATCACCGCAAAATAACCGCAATGATATCTGCAAAAATAACCGCAATGATATCCGCAAAAATAACCGCAATAATATCCGCAAAAATAACCGCAATGATATCCGCAAAAATAACCGCTAATATAACCGCAAAATAACCGCAATGATATCCGCAAAAATAACCGCAAATATCACCGCAAAATAACCGCAATTATATCCGCAAAAATAACCGCAATAATATCCACGAAAATAACCGCAAATATTACCGCAAAATAACCGCAATGATATCCGCAAAAATAACCGCTAATATCACCGCAATATAACCGCAATGATATCCGCAAAAATAACAGCAATAATATCCGCAAAAATAACCGCAATGATATCCGCAAAATAACCGCAATGATATCCGCAAAAATAACCGCAAATATCACCGCAAAATAACCGCAATGATATCCGCAAAAATAACCGCAATAATATCCGAAAAAAAAACCGCAATGATAACCGCAAAATTAACCGCAAATATTACAGCAAAATAACCGCAATAATATCCGCAAAAATAACCGCAAATATTACCGCAAAATAACCGCAATGATATCCGCAAAAATAACCGCAAATATTACCGCAAAATAACCGCAATGATATCCGCAAAAATAACCGCAAATATCACCGCAAAATAACCGCAATGATATCCGCAAAAATAACCGCAATAATATCCGCAAAAATAACCGCAATGATATCCGCAAAATTAACCGCAAATATTACAGCAAAATAACCGCAATAATATCCGCAAAAATAACCGCAAATATTACCGCAAAATAACCGCAATGATATCCGCAAAAATAACCGCAAATGTTACCGCAAAATAACCGCAATGATATCCGCAAAAATAACCGCAATAATATCCGCAAAAATAACCGCAATAATATCCGCAAAAATAACCGCAATGATATCCGCAAAAATAACAGCAAATATCACCGCAAAATAACCGCAATGATATCCGCAAAAATAACCGCAATAATATCCGCAAAAATAACCGCAATGATATCCGCAAAATTAACCGCAAATATTACAGCAAAATAACCGCAATAATATCCACAAAAATAACCGCAAATATTACCGCAAAATAACCGCAATGATATCCGCAAAAATAACCGCAAATATTACCGCAAAATAACCGCAATGATATCCGCAAAAATAACCGCAAATATCACCGCAAAATATCCGCAATGATATCCGCAAAAATAACCGCAATGATATCCGCAAAAATAACCGCAATAATATCCGCAAAATTAACCGCAAATATTACAGCAAAATAACCGCAATGATATCCGCAAAAATAACCGCAATAATATCCGCAAAAATAACCGCAAATGTTACCGCAAAATAACCGCAATGATATCCGCAAAAATAACCGCAATAATATCCGCAAAAATAACCGCAATAATATCCGCAAAAATAACCGCAATGATATCCGCAAAAATAACCGCAAATATCACCGCAAAATAACCGCAATGATATCCGCAAAAATAACCGCAATAATATCCGCAAAAATAACCGCAATGATATCCGCAAAATTAACCGCAAATATTACAGCAAAATAACCGCAATAATATCCGCAAAAATAACCGCAAATATTACCGCAAAATAACCGCAATGATATCCGCAAAAATAACCGCAAATATCACCGCAAAATATCCGCAATGATATCCGCAAAAATAACCGCAAAAATAACCGCAAATGTTACCGCAAAATAACCGCAATGATATCCGCAAAAATAACCGCAATAATATCCGCAAAAATAACCGCAATAATATCCGCAAAAATAACCGCAATGATATCCGCAAAAATAACCGCAAATATTACCGCAAAATAACCGCAATGATATCCGCAAAAATAACCGCAAATATCACCGCAAAATAACCGCAATGATATCTGCAAAAATAACCGCAATGATATCCGCAAAAATAACCGCAATAATATCCGCAAAATTAACCGCAAATATTACAGCAAAATAACCGCAATGATATCCGCAAAAATACCCGCAATAATATCCGCAAAAATAACCGCAAATGTTACCGCAAAATAACCGCAATGATATCCGCAAAAATAACCGCAATAATATCCGCAAAAATAACCGCAATAATATCCGCAAAAATAACCGCAATGATATCCGCAAAAATAACCGCAAATATTACCGCAAAATAACCGCAATGATATCCGCAAAAATAACCGCAATAATATCCGAAAAAAAAACCGCAATGATAACCGCAAAATTAACCGCAAATATTACAGCAAAATAACCGCAATAATATCCGCAAAAATAACCGCAAATATTACCGCAAAATAACCGCAATGATATCCGCAAAAATAACCGCAAATATTACCGCAAAATAACCGCAATGATATCCGCAAAAATAACCGCAAATATCACCGCAAAATAACCGCAATGATATCCGCAAAAATAACCGCAATAATATCCGCAAAAATAACCGCAATGATATCCGCAAAATTAACCGCAAATATTACAGCAAAATAACCGCAATAATATCCGCAAAAATAACCGCAAATATTACCGCAAAATAACCGCAATGATATCCGCAAAAATAACCGCAAATGTTACCGCAAAATAACCGCAATGATATCCGCAAAAATAACCGCAATAATATCCGCAAAAATAACCGCAATAATATCCGCAAAAATAACCGCAATGATATCCGCAAAAATAACAGCAAATATCACCGCAAAATAACCGCAATGATATCCGCAAAAATAACCGCAATAATATCCGCAAAAATAACCGCAATGATATCCGCAAAATTAACCGCAAATATTACAGCAAAATAACCGCAATAATATCCACAAAAATAACCGCAAATATTACCGCAAAATAACCGCAATGATATCCGCAAAAATAACCGCAAATATTACCGCAAAATAACCGCAATGATATCCGCAAAAATAACCGCAAATATCACCGCAAAATATCCGCAATGATATCCGCAAAAATAACCGCAATGATATCCGCAAAAATAACCGCAATAATATCCGCAAAATTAACCGCAAATATTACAGCAAAATAACCGCAATGATATCCGCAAAAATAACCGCAATAATATCCGCAAAAATAACCGCAAATGTTACCGCAAAATAACCGCAATGATATCCGCAAAAATAACCGCAATAATATCCGCAAAAATAACCGCAATAATATCCGCAAAAATAACCGCAATGATATCCGCAAAAATAACCGCAAATATCACCGCAAAATAACCGCAATGATATCCGCAAAAATAACCGCAATAATATCCGCAAAAATAACCGCAATGATATCCGCAAAATTAACCGCAAATATTACAGCAAAATAACCGCAATAATATCCGCAAAAATAACCGCAAATATTACCGCAAAATAACCGCAATGATATCCGCAAAAATAACCGCAAATATCACCGCAAAATATCCGCAATGATATCCGCAAAAATAACCGCAAAAATAACCGCAAATGTTACCGCAAAATAACCGCAATGATATCCGCAAAAATAACCGCAATAATATCCGCAAAAATAACCGCAATAATATCCGCAAAAATAACCGCAATGATATCCGCAAAAATAACCGCAAATATTACCGCAAAATAACCGCAATGATATCCGCAAAAATAACCGCAAATATCACCGCAAAATAACCGCAATGATATCTGCAAAAATAACCGCAATGATATCCGCAAAAATAACCGCAATAATATCCGCAAAATTAACCGCAAATATTACAGCAAAATAACCGCAATGATATCCGCAAAAATACCCGCAATAATATCCGCAAAAATAACCGCAAATGTTACCGCAAAATAACCGCAATGATATCCGCAAAAATAACCGCAATAATATCCGCAAAAATAACCGCAATAATATCCGCAAAAATAACCGCAATGATATCCGCAAAAATAACCGCAAATATTACCGCAAAATAACCGCAATGATATCCGCAAAAATAACCGCAAATATTACCGCAAAATAACCGCAATGATATCCGCAAAAATAACCGCAAATATCACCGCAAAATAACCGCAATGATATCCGCAAAAATAACCGCAATAATATCCGCAAAAATAACCGCAAATATTACCGCAAAATAACCGCAATGATATCCGCAAAAATAACCGCAAATATCACCGCAAAATAACAGCAATGATATCCGCAAAAATAACCGCAATAATATCCGCAAAAATAACCGCAATAATATCCGCAAAAATAACCGCAATGATATCCGCAAAATTAACCGCAAATATCACCGCAAAATAACCGCTATGATATCCGCAATAATAACCGCAATAATATCCGCAAAAATAACCGCAAATATTACCGCCAAATAACCGCAATGATATCCGCAAAATTAACCGCAAATATTACCGCAAAATAACCGCAATGATATCCGCAAAAATAACTGCAAATATCACCGCAAAATAACCGCAATGATATCCGCAAATATAACCGCAAAATATCCGCAAAAATAACCGCAAATATTACCGCAAAATAACCGCTATGATATCCGCAAAAATAACCGCAAATATCACCGCAAAATATCCGCAATGAGATCCGCAAAAATAACCGCAATGATATCCGCAAAAATAACCGCAATAATATCCGCAAATTTAACCGCAAATATTACAGCAAAATAACCGCAATGATATCCGCAAAAATAACCGCAATAATATCCGCCAAAATAACCGCAAATGTTACCGCAAAATAACCGCAATGATATCCGCAAAAATAACCGCAATAATATCCGCTAAAATAACCGCAATAATATCCGCAAAAATAACCGCAATGATATCCGCAAAAATAACCACAAATATCACCGCAAAATAACCGCAATGATATCCGCAAAAATAACCGCATTAATATCCGCAAATATAACCGCAATGATATCCGCAAAATTAACCGCAAATATTACAGCAAAATAACCGCAATAATATCCGCAAAAATAACCGCAAATATTACCGCAAAATAACCGCAATGATATCCGCAAAAATAACCGCAAATATTACCGCAAAATAACCGCAATGATATCCGCAAAAATAACCGCAAATATCACCGCAAAATATCCGCAATGATATCCGCAAAAATAACTGCAATGATATCCGCAAAAATAACCGCAATAATATCCGCAAAATTAACCGCAAATATTACAGCAAAATAACCGCAATAATATCCGCAAAAATAACCGCAAATATTACCGCCAAATAACCGCAATGATATCCGCAAAATTAACCGCAAATATTACCGCAAAATAACCGCAATGATATCCGCAAAAATAACTGCAAATATCACCGCAAAATAACCGCAATGATATCCGCAAATATAACCGCAAAATATCCGCAAAAATAACCGCAAATATTACCGCAAAATAACCGCTATGATATCCGCGAAAATAACCGCAAATATCACCGCAAAATATCCGCAATGAGATCCGCAAAAATAACCGCAATGATATCCGCAAAAATAACCGCAATATTATCCGCAAATTTAACCGCAAATATTACAGCAAAATAACCGCAATGATATCCGCAAAAATAACCGCAATAATATCCGCCAAAATAACCGCAAATGTTACCGCAAAATAACCGCAATGATATCCGCAAAAATAACCGCAATAATATCCGCTAAAATAACCGCAATAATATCCGCAAAAATAACCGCAATATTATCCGCAAATTTAACCGCAAATATTACAGCAAAATAACCGCAATGATATCCGCAAATATAACCGCAAAATATCCGCAAAAATAACCGCAAATATTAACGCAAAATAACCGCTATGATATCCGCGAAAATAACCGCAAATATCACCGCAAAATATCCGCAATGAGATCCGCAAAAATAACCGCAATGATATCCGCAAAAATAACTGCAATATTATCCGCAAATTTAACCGCAAATATTACAGCAAAATAACCGCAATGATATCCGCAAAAATAACCGCAATGATATCCGCAAAAATAACCGCAATAATATCCGCAAAATTAACCGCAAATATTACAGCAAAATAACCGCAATGATATCCGCAAAAATAACCGCAATAATATCCGCAAAAATAACCGCAAATGTTACCGCAAAAAAACCGCAATGATATCCGCAAAAATAACCGCAATAATATCCGCCAAAATAACCGCAAATGTTACCGCAAAATAACCGCAATGATATCCGCAAAAATAACCGCAAAAATAACCGCAATAATATCCGCAAAAATATCCGCAATGATATCCGCAAAAATAACCACAAATATCACCGCAAAATAACCGCAATGATATCCGCAAAAATAACCGCAAATATTACCGCAAAATAACCGCTATGATATCCGCAAAAATAACCGCAAATATTACCGCAAAATAACCGCAATGATATCCGCAAAAATAACCGCAAATATTACCGCGAAATAACCGCAATGATATCCGCAAAAATAACCGCAAATATTTCCGCAAAATAACCGCAATGATATCCGCAAATATTACCGCAAAATAACCGCTATGATATCCGCAAAAATAACCGCAAATATTACCGCAAAATAACCGCAATGATATCCGCAAAAATAACCGCAATAATATCCGCAAAAATAACCGCAATGATATCCGCAAAAATAACCGCAAATATTACCGCAAAATAACCGCAATGATATCCGCAAAAATAACCGCAAATATCACCGCAAAATTACCGCAATGATATCCGCAAAAATAACCGCAAATATCACCGCAAAATAACCGCAATGATATCCGCAAAAATAACCGCAAATATCACCGCAAAATAACCGCAATGATATCCGCAAAAATAACCGCAATAATATCCGCAAAAATAACCGCAATAATATCCGCAAAAATAACCGCAAATATTACCGCAAAATAACCGGAAAGATATCCGCAAAAATAACCGCAAATATTACCGCAAAATAACCGCAATGATATCCGCAAAAATAACCGCAAATATTACCGCAAAATAACCGCAATGATATCCGCAAAAATAACCGCAATGATATCCGCAAAATTAACCGCAATAATATCCGCAAAAATAACCGCAATGATATCCGCAAAAATAACCGCAAATATTACCGCAAAATAACCGCAATGATATCCGCAAAAATAACCGCAAATATTACCGCAAAATAACCGCAATGATATCCGCAAAAATAACCGCAATGATATCCGCAAAATTAACCGCAATAATATCCGCAAAAATAACCGCAATGATATCCGCAAAAATAACCGCAATGATATCCGCAAAAATATCCGCAATAATATCCGCAAAATTAACCGATAATATTACAGCAAATTAACCGCAAAGATATCCGCAAAAATAACCGCAATAATATCCACAAAATTAACCGCAAATATTACAGCAAAATAACCGCTAAGATATCCGCAAAAATAACCGCAATAATGTCCGCAAAAATAACCGTTAATATTACCGCAAAATAACCGCAATAATATCCGCAAAAATAACCGCAAATGTTACCGCAAAATAACCGCAATGATATCCGCAAAAATAACCGCAATGATATCCGCAAAAATAACCGCAATAATATCCGCAAAATTAACCGCAAATATTACAGCAAAATTACCGCAAAGATATCCGCAAAAATAACCGCAATAATATCCGCAAAAATAACCGCAAATGTTCCCGCCAAATAACCGCAATGATATCCGCAAAAATAACCGCAATAATATCCGCAAAAATAACCGCAATGATATCCGCCAAAATAACCGCAAATATCACCGCAAAATATCCGCAATGATATCCGCAAAAATAGCCGCAATAATATCCGCAAAAATAAACGCAATGATATCCGCAAAATTAACCGCAAATATTACAGCAAAATACCCGCAATAATATCCGCAAAAATAACCGCAAATATTACCGCAAAATAACCGCAATGATATCCGCAAAAATAACCGCAATAATATCCGCAAAAATAACCGCAATGATATACCCAAAAATAACCGCACATATCACCGCAAAATAACCGCAATGATATCCGCAATAATAACCGCAAATATCACCGCAAAATAACCGCAATGATATCCGCAAAAATAACCGCAAATATCACCGCAAAATAACCGCAATGATATCCGCAAAAATAACCGCAAATATATCCGCAAAATAACAGCAATGATATCCGCAAAAATAACCGCAATGATATCCGCAAAATAACCGCAATGATATCCGCAAAAATAACCGCAATAATATCCGCAAAAATAACCGCAAATGTTACCGCAAAATAACCGCAATGATATCCGCAAAAATAACCGCAATAATATCCGCAAAAATAACCGCAATGATATCCGCAAAAATAACCGCAAATATTACCGCAAAATAACCGCAATAATATCCGCAAAAATAACCGCAAATATTACCGCAAAATAACCGCAATGATATCCGCAAAAATAACCGCAATAATATCCGCAAAAATAATCGCAATGATATACGCATAAATAACCGCAAATATCACCGCCAAATAACCGCAATGATATCCGCAAAAATAACCGCAAATATCACCGCAAAATAACCGCAATGATATCCGCAAAAATAACCGCAAATATTACCGCAAAATAACCGCAATGATTTCCGCAAAAATAACCGCAAATATCACCGCAAAATAACCGCAATGATATCCGCTAAAATAACCGCAAATATCACCGCAAAATAACCGCAATGATATCCGCCAAAATAGCCGCAATAATATCCGCAAAAATAACCGCAAATATTACCGCAAAACAACCGCAATGATATCCGCAAAAATAACCGCAAATATCACCGCAAAATAACCGCAATGATATCCGCAAAAATAACCGCAATGATATCCGCAAAAATAACCGCAAATATCACCACAAAATAACCGCAATGATATCCGCAAAAATAACCGCAATAATATCCGCAAAAATAACCGCAATAATATCCGCAAAATTAACCGCAAATATTACAGCAAAATAGCCGCAAAGATATCCGCAAAAATAACCGCAATAATATCCGCAAAAATAACCGCAAATATCACCGCAAAATAACCGCAATGATATCCGCAAAAATAACCGCAATGATATCCGCAAAAATAACCGCAATGATATCCGCAAAAATAACCACAAATATCACCGCAAAATAACCGCAATGATATCCGCCAAAATAACCGCAATAATATCCGCAAAAATAACCGCAAATATTACCGCAAAATAACCGCAATGATATCCGCAAAAATAACCGCAAATATCACCGCTAAATAACCGCAATGATATCCGCAAAAATAACCGCAAATATCACCGCAAAATAACCGCAATGATATCCGCAAAAATAACCGAAATAATATCCGCAAAAATAACCGCAAATGTTACCGCAAAATAACCGCAATGATATCCGCAAAAATAACCGCAAATATTACCGCAAAATAACCGCAATGATATCCGCAAAAATAACCGCAAATGTTACCGCAAAATAACCGCAATGATATCCGCAAAAATAACCGCTAATATTACCGCAAAATAACCGCAGTGATATCCGCAAAAATAAGCGCAACAATATCCGCAAAAATAACCGCAAATATTACCGCGAAATAACCGCAATGATATCCGCAAAAATAACCGCAAATATTTCCGCAAAATAACCGCAATGATATCCGCAAAAATAACCGCAAATATTACCGCAAAATAACCGCTATGATATCCGCAAAAATAACCGCAAATATTACCGCAAAATAACCTCAATGATATCCGCAAAAATAACCGCAAATATTACCGCGAAATAACCGCAATGATATCCGCAAAATAACCGCAATGATATCCGCAAAAATAACCGCAAATATTACCGCAAAATAACCGCTATGATATCCGCAAAAATAACCGCAAATATTACCGCAAAATAACCGCAATGATATCCGCAAAAATAACCGCAAATATTACCGCAACATAACCGCAATAATATCAGCAAAAATAACCGCAAATGTTACCGCAAAATAACCGCTATAATATCCGCGAAAATAACCGCAAATATTACCGCAAAATAACCGCAATGATATCCGCAAAAATAACCGCAAATGTTACCGCAAAATAACCGCAATGATATCCGCAAAAATTACCGCAATAATATCCGCAAAAATAACCGCAATAATATCCGCCAAAATAACCGCAAATGTTACCGCAAAATAACCGCAATGATATCCGCAAAAATAACCGCAAATATCACCGCAAAATAACCGCAATGATATCTGCAAAAATAACCGCAATGATATCCGCAAAAATAACCGCAATAATATCCGCAAAAATAACCGCAATGATATCCGCAAAAATAACCGCTAATATCACCGCAATATAACCGCAATGATATCCGCAAAAATAACCGCAAATGTTACCGCAAAATAACCGCTATGATATCCGCAAAAATTACCGCAATAATATCCGCAAAAATAACCGCAATAATATCCGCCAAAATAACCGCAAATGTTACCGCAAAATAACCGCAATGATATCCGCAAAAATAACCGCAAATATCACCGCAAAATAACCGCAATGATATCTGCAAAAATAACCGCAATGATATCCGCAAAAATAACCGCAATAATATCCGCAAAAATAACCGCAATGATATCCGCAAAAATAACCGCTAATATAACCGCAAAATAACCGCAATGATATCCGCAAAAATAACCGCAAATATCACCGCAAAATAACCGCAATTATATCCGCAAAAATAACCGCAATAATATCCACGAAAATAACCGCAAATATTACCGCAAAATAACCGCAATGATATCCGCAAAAATAACCGCTAATATCACCGCAATATAACCGCAATGATATCCGCAAAAATAACAGCAATAATATCCGCAAAAATAACCGCAATGATATCCGCAAAATAACCGCAATGATATCCGCAAAAATAACCGCAAATATCACCGCAAAATAACCGCAATGATATCCGCAAAAATAACCGCAATAATATCCGAAAAAAAAACCGCAATGATAACCGCAAAATTAACCGCAAATATTACAGCAAAATAACCGCAATAATATCCGCAAAAATAACCGCAAATATTACCGCAAAATAACCGCAATGATATCCGCAAAAATAACCGCAAATATTACCGCAAAATAACCGCAATGATATCCGCAAAAATAACCGCAAATATCACCGCAAAATAACCGCAATGATATCCGCAAAAATAACCGCAATAATATCCGCAAAAATAACCGCAATGATATCCGCAAAATTAACCGCAAATATTACAGCAAAATAACCGCAATAATATCCGCAAAAATAACCGCAAATATTACCGCAAAATAACCGCAATGATATCCGCAAAAATAACCGCAAATGTTACCGCAAAATAACCGCAATGATATCCGCAAAAATAACCGCAATAATATCCGCAAAAATAACCGCAATAATATCCGCAAAAATAACCGCAATGATATCCGCAAAAATAACAGCAAATATCACCGCAAAATAACCGCAATGATATCCGCAAAAATAACCGCAATAA
Source organism: Sisyra terminalis (assembly GCA_958496175.1). Lineage (NCBI taxonomy): Eukaryota > Metazoa > Arthropoda > Insecta > Neuroptera > Sisyridae > Sisyra > Sisyra terminalis. Next base: position 45,052 of record OY292279.1, on the reverse strand, counting down.
TATCCGCAAAAATAACCGCAATGATATCCGCAAAATTAACCGCAAATATTACAGCAAAATAACCGCAATAATATCCACAAAAATAACCGCAAATATTACCGCAAAATAACCGCAATGATATCCGCAAATATTACCGCAAAATAACCGCAATGATATCCGCAAAAATAACCGCAAATATCACCGCAAAATATCCGCAATGATATCCGCAAAAATAACCGCAATGATATCCGCAAAAATAACCGCAATAATATCCGCAAAATTAACCGCAAATATTACAGCAAAATAACCGCAATGATATCCGCAAAAATAACCGCAATAATATCCGCAAAAATAACCGCAAATGTTACCGCAAAATAACCGCAATGATATCCGCAAAAATAACCGCAATAATATCCGCAAAAATAACCGCAATAATATCCGCAAAAATAACCGCAATGATATCCGCAAAAATAACCGCAAATATCACCGCAAAATAACCGCAATGATATCCGCAAAAATAACCGCAATAATATCCGCAAAAATAACCGCAATGATATCCGCAAAATTAACCGCAAATATTACAGCAAAATAACCGCAATAATATCCGCAAAAATAACCGCAAATATTACCGCAAAATAACCGCAATGATATCCGCAAAAATAACCGCAAATATCACCGCAAAATATCCGCAATGATATCCGCAAAAATAACCGCAATGATATCCGCAAAAATAACCGCAATAATATCCGCAAAATTAACCGCAAATATTACAGCAAAATAACCGCAATGATATCCGCAAAAATACCCGCAATAATATCCGCAAAAATAACCGCAAATGTTACCGCAAAATAACCGCAATGATATCCGCAAAAATAACCGCAATAATATCCGCAAAAATAACCGCAATAATATCCGCAAAAATAACCGCAATGATATCCGCAAAAATAACCGCAAATATTACCGCAAAATAACCGCAATGATATCCGCAAAAATAACCGCAAATATCACCGCAAAATAACCGCAATGATATCTGCAAAAATAACCGCAATGATATCCGCAAAAATAACCGCAATAATTTCCGCAAAATTAACCGCAAATATTACAGCAAAATAACCGCAATGATATCCGCAAAAATAACCGCAATAATATCCGCAAAAATAACCGCAATGATATCCGCAAAAATAACCGCAAATATTACCGCAAAATAACCGCAATGATATCCGCAAAAATAACCGCAAATATCACCGCAAAATAACCGCAATGATATCCGCAAAAATAACCGCAATAATATCCGCAAAAATAACCGCAAATATTACCGCAAAATAACCGCAATGATATCCGCAAAAATAACCGCAAATATCACCGCAAAATAACAGCAATGATATCCGCAAAAATAACCGCAATAATATCCGCAAAAATAACCGCAATAATATCCGCAAAAATAACCGCAATGATATCCGCAAAATTAACCGCAAATATCACCGCAAAATAACCGCTATGATATCCGCAATAATAACCGCAATAATATCCGCAAAAATAACCGCAAATATTACCGCCAAATAACCGCAATGATATCCGCAAAATTAACCGCAAATATTACCGCAAAATAACCGCAATGATATCCGCAAAAATAACTGCAAATATCACCGCAAAATAACCGCAATGATATCCGCAAATATAACCGCAAAATATCCGCAAAAATAACCGCAAATATTACCGCAAAATAACCGCTATGATATCCGCAAAAATAACCGCAAATATCACCGCAAAATATCCGCAATGAGATCCGCAAAAATAACCGCAATGATATCCGCAAAAATAACCGCAATAATATCCGCAAATTTAACCGCAAATATTACAGCAAAATAACCGCAATGATATCCGCAAAAATAACCGCAATAATATCCGCCAAAATAACCGCAAATGTTACCGCAAAATAACCGCAATGATATCCGCAAAAATAACCGCAATAATATCCGCTAAAATAACCGCAATAATATCCGCAAAAATAACCGCAATGATATCCGCAAAAATAACCACAAATATCACCGCAAAATAACCGCAATGATATCCGCAAAAATAACCGCATTAATATCCGCAAATATAACCGCAATGATATCCGCAAAATTAACCGCAAATATTACAGCAAAATAACCGCAATAATATCCGCAAAAATAACCGCAAATATTACCGCAAAATAACCGCAATGATATCCGCAAAAATAACCGCAAATATTACCGCAAAATAACCGCAATGATATCCGCAAAAATAACCGCAAATATCACCGCAAAATATCCGCAATGATATCCGCAAAAATAACTGCAATGATATCCGCAAAAATAACCGCAATAATATCCGCAAAATTAACCGCAAATATTACAGCAAAATAACCGCAATAATATCCGCAAAAATAACCGCAAATATTACCGCCAAATAACCGCAATGATATCCGCAAAATTAACCGCAAATATTACCGCAAAATAACCGCAATGATATCCGCAAAAATAACTGCAAATATCACCGCAAAATAACCGCAATGATATCCGCAAATATAACCGCAAAATATCCGCAAAAATAACCGCAAATATTACCGCAAAATAACCGCTATGATATCCGCGAAAATAACCGCAAATATCACCGCAAAATATCCGCAATGAGATCCGCAAAAATAACCGCAATGATATCCGCAAAAATAACCGCAATATTATCCGCAAATTTAACCGCAAATATTACAGCAAAATAACCGCAATGATATCCGCAAAAATAACCGCAATAATATCCGCCAAAATAACCGCAAATGTTACCGCAAAATAACCGCAATGATATCCGCAAAAATAACCGCAATAATATCCGCTAAAATAACCGCAATAATATCCGCAAAAATAACCGCAATATTATCCGCAAATTTAACCGCAAATATTACAGCAAAATAACCGCAATGATATCCGCAAATATAACTGCAAAATATCCGCAAAAATAACCGCAAATATTAACGCAAAATAACCGCTATGATATCCGCGAAAATAACCGCAAATATCACCGCAAAATATCCGCAATGAGATCCGCAAAAATAACCGCAATGATATCCGCAAAAATAACCGCAATATTATCCGCAAATTTAACCGCAAATATTACAGCAAAATAACCGCAATGATATCCGCAAAAATAACCGCAATGATATCCGCAAAAATAACCGCAATAATATCCGCAAAATTAACCGCAAATATTACAGCAAAATAACCGCAATGATATCCGCAAAAATAACCGCAATAATATCCGCAAAAATAACCGCAAATGTTACCGCAAAAAAACCGCAATGATATCCGCAAAAATAACCGCAATAATATCCGCCAAAATAACCGCAAATGTTACCGCAAAATAACCGCAATGATATCCGCAAAAATAACCGCAATAATATCCGCAAAAATAACCGCAATAATATCCGCAAAAATATCCGCAATGATATCCGCAAAAATAACCACAAATATCACCGCAAAATAACCGCAATGATATCCGCAAAAATAACCGCAAATATTACCGCAAAATAACCGCTATGATATCCGCAAAAATAACCGCAAATATTACCGCAAAATAACCGCAATGATATCCGCAAAAATAACCGCAAATATTACCGCGAAATAACCGCAATGATATCCGCAAAAATAACCGCAAATATTTCCGCAAAATAACCGCAATGATATCCGCAAAAATAACCGCAAATATTACCGCAAAATAACCGCTATGATATCCGCAAAAATAACCGCAAATATTACCGCAAAATAACCGCAATGATATCCGCAAAAATAACCGCAATAATATCCGCAAAAATAACCGCAATGATATCCGCAAAAATAACCGCAAATATTACCGCAAAATAACCGCAATGATATCCGCAAAAATAACCGCAAATATCACCGCAAAATTACCGCAATGATATCCGCAAAAATAACCGCAAATATCACCGCAAAATAACCGCAATGATATCCGCAAAAATAACCGCAAATATCACCGCAAAATAACCGCAATGATATCCGCAAAAATAACCGCAATAATATCCGCAAAAATAACCGCAATAATATCCGCAAAAATAACCGCAAATATTACCGCAAAATAACCGGAAAGATATCCGCAAAAATAACCGCAAATATTACCGCAAAATAACCGCAATGATATCCGCAAAAATAACCGCAAATATTACCGCAAAATAACCGCAATGATATCCGCAAAAATAACCGCAATGATATCCGCAAAAATAACCGCAATGATATCCGCAAAATTAACCGCAATAATATCCGCAAAAATAACCGCAATGATATCCGCAAAAATAACCGCAAATATTACCGCAAAATAACCGCAATGATATCCGCAAAAATAACCGCAAATATTACAGCAAAATAACCGCAAAGATATCCGCAAAAATAACCGCAATAATATCCGCAAAAATAACCGCAAATATCACAGCAAAATAACCGCAATGATATCCGCAAAAATAACCGCAAATATCACCGCAAAATAACCGCAATGGTATCCGCAAAAATAACCGCAAATATCACCGCAAAATAACCGCAATGATATCCGCAAAAATAACTGCAATAATATCCGCAAAAATAACTGCAATAATATCCGCAAAAATAACCGCAATGATATCCGCAAAAATAACCGCAAATATTACCGCAAAATAACCGCAATGATATCCGCAAAAATAACCGCAATAATATCCGCAAAAATAACCGCAATGATATCCGCAAAAATAACCGCAAATATTACCGCAAAATAACCGCAATGATATCCGCAAAAATAACCGCAAATATCACCGCAAAATTACTGCAATGATATCCGCAAAAATAACCGCAAATATCACCGCAAAATAACCGCAATGATATCCGCAAAAATAACCGCAAATATCACCGCAAAATAACCGCAATGATATCCGCAAAAATAACCGCAATAATATCCGCAAAAATAACCGCAATAATATCCGCAAAAATAACCGCAAATATAACCGCAAAATAACCGGAAAGATATCCGCAAAAATAACCGCAAATATTACCGCAAAATAACCGCAATGATATCCGCAAAAATAACCGCAAATATTACCGCAAAATAACCGCAATGATATCCGCAAAAATAACCGCAATGATATCCGCAAAATTAACCGCAATAATATCCGCAAAAATAACCGCAATGATATCCGCAAAAATAACCGCAAATATTACCGCAAAATAACCGCAATGATATCCGCAAAAATAACCGCAATGATATCCGCAAAAATAACCGCAATAATATCCGTAAAAATAACCGCAATGATATCCGCAAAAATAACAGCAATAATATCCGCAAAAATAACCGCAATGATATCCGCAAAAATAACCGCAATAATATCCGCAAAAATAACCGCAATAATATCCGCAAAATTAACCGCATAATATCCGCAAAAATAACCGCAAATATTACAGCAAAATAACCGCAATGATATCCGCAAAAATAACCGCAAATATCACCGCAAAATAACCGCAATGATATCCGCAAAAATAACCGCAATGATATCCGCAAAAATAACCGCAATAATATCCGCAAAAATAACCGCAATGATATCCGCAAAAATAACCGCAATAATATCCGCAAAAATAACCGCAATAATATCCGCAAAATTAACCGCATAATATCCGCAAAAATAACCGCAAATATTACAGCAAAATAACCGCAATGATATCCGCAAAAATAACCGCAAATATCACCGCAAAATAACCGCAATGATATCCGCAAAAATTACCGCAATAATATCCGCTAAAATAACCGCAAATATTACAGCAAAATAACCGCAATGATATCCGCAAAAATAACCGCAATAATATCCGCAAAAATAACCGCATTAATATCCGCAAAATTAACCGCTAATATTACAGCAAAATAACCGCAAATATTACCGCAAAATAACCGCAAAGATATCCGCAAAAATAACCGCAAATATTACCGCAAAAAAACCGCAATGATATCCGCCAAAATGACCGCAAATATTACCGCAAAATAACCGCAATGATATCCGCAAAAATAACCGCAATGATATCCGCAAAAATAACCGCAATAATATCCGCAAAAATAACCGCAATGATATCCGCAAAAATAACCGCAATAATATCCGCAAAAATAACCGCAATAATATCCGCAAAATTAACCGCATAATATCCGCAAAAATAACCGCAAATATTACAGCAAAATAACCGCAATGATATCCGCAAAAATAACCGCAAATATCACCGCAAAATAACCGCAATGATATCCGCAAAAATAACCGCAATGATATCCGCAAAAATAACCGCAATAATATCCGCAAAATTAACCGCAAATATTACAGCAAAATAACCGCAAAGATATCCGCAAAAATAACCGCAAATATTACAGCAAAATAACCGCAATGATATCCGCAAAAATAACCGCAATAATATCCGCAAAATTAACCGCAATAATATCCGCAAAAATATCCGCAAATATTACAGCAAAATAACCGCAATGATATCCGCAAAAATAACCGCAATGATATCCGCAAAAATATCCGCAATAATATCCGCAAAATTAACCGATAATATTACAGCAAATTAACCGCAAAGATATCCGCAAAAATAACCGCAATAATATCCACAAAATTAACCGCAAATATTACAGCAAAATAACCGCTAAGATATCCGCAAAAATAACCGCAATAATGTCCGCAAAAATAACCGTTAATATTACCGCAAAATAACCGCAATAATATCCGCAAAAATAACCGCAAATGTTACCGCAAAATAACCGCAATGATATCCGCAAAAATAACCGCAATGATATCCGCAAAAATAACCGCAATAATATCCGCAAAATTAACCGCAAATATTACAGCAAAATTACCGCAAAGATATCCGCAAAAATAACCGCAATAATATCCGCAAAAATAACCGCAAATGTTCCCGCCAAATAACCGCAATGATATCCGCAAAAATAACCGCAATAATATCCGCAAAAATAACCGCAATGATATCCGCCAAAATAACCGCAAATATCACCGCAAAATATCCGCAATGATATCCGCAAAAATAGCCGCAATAATATCCGCAAAAATAAACGCAATGATATCCGCAAAATTAACCGCAAATATTACAGCAAAATACCCGCAATAATATCCGCAAAAATAACCGCAAATATTACCGCAAAATAACCGCAATGATATCCGCAAAAATAACCGCAATAATATCCGCAAAAATAACCGCAATGATATACCCAAAAATAACCGCACATATCACCGCAAAATAACCGCAATGATATCCGCAATAATAACCGCAAATATCACCGCAAAATAACCGCAATGATATCCGCAAAAATAACCGCAAATATCACCGCAAAATAACCGCAATGATATCCGCAAAAATAACCGCAAATATATCCGCAAAATAACAGCAATGATATCCGCAAAAATAACCGCAATGATATCCGCAAAATAACCGCAATGATATCCGCAAAAATAACCGCAATAATATCCGCAAAAATAACCGCAAATGTTACCGCAAAATAACCGCAATGATATCCGCAAAAATAACCGCAATAATATCCGCAAAAATAACCGCAATGATATCCGCAAAAATAACCGCAAATATTACCGCAAAATAACCGCAATAATATCCGCAAAAATAACCGCAAATATTACCGCAAAATAACCGCAATGATATCCGCAAAAATAACCGCAATAATATCCGCAAAAATAATCGCAATGATATACGCATAAATAACCGCAAATATCACCGCCAAATAACCGCAATGATATCCGCAAAAATAACCGCAAATATCACCGCAAAATAACCGCAATGATATCCGCAAAAATAACCGCAAATATTACCGCAAAATAACCGCAATGATTTCCGCAAAAATAACCGCAAATATCACCGCAAAATAACCGCAATGATATCCGCTAAAATAACCGCAAATATCACCGCAAAATAACCGCAATGATATCCGCCAAAATAGCCGCAATAATATCCGCAAAAATAACCGCAAATATTACCGCAAAACAACCGCAATGATATCCGCAAAAATAACCGCAAATATCACCGCAAAATAACCGCAATGATATCCGCAAAAATAACCGCAATGATATCCGCAAAAATAACCGCAAATATCACCGCAAAATAACCGCAATGATATCCGCAAAAATAACCGCAATAATATCCGCAAAAATAACCGCAATAATATCCGCAAAATTAACCGCAAATATTACAGCAAAATAGCCGCAAAGATATCCGCAAAAATAACCGCAATAATATCCGCAAAAATAACCGCAAATATCACCGCAAAATAACCGCAATGATATCCGCAAAAATAACCGCAATGATATCCGCAAAAATAACCGCAATGATATCCGCAAAAATAACCACAAATATCACCGCAAAATAACCGCAATGATATCCGCCAAAATAACCGCAATAATATCCGCAAAAATAACCGCAAATATTACCGCAAAATAACCGCAATGATATCCGCAAAAATAACCGCAAATATCACCGCTAAATAACCGCAATGATATCCGCAAAAATAACCGCAAATATCACCGCAAAATAACCGCAATGATATCCGCAAAAATAACCGAAATAATATCCGCAAAAATAACCGCAAATGTTACCGCAAAATAACCGCAATGATATCCGCAAAAATAACCGCAAATATTACCGCAAAATAACCGCAATGATATCCGCAAAAATAACCGCAATGATATCCGCAAAAATAACCGCAATGATATCCGCAAAAATAACCGCAATAATATCCGCAAAAATAACCGCAATGATATCCGCAAAAATAACCGCAAATATTACCGCAAAATAACCGCAATGATATCCGCAAAAATAACCGCAATAATATCCGCAAAAATAACCGCAAATATCACCGCAAAATAACCGCAATGATATTCGCAAAAATAACCGCAAATATTACCGCAAAATAACCGCAATGATATCCGCAAAAATAACCGCAATGATATCCGCAAAAATAACCGCAAATATTACAGCAAAATAACCGCAATAATATCCGCAAAAATAACCGCAAATACTACCGCAAAATAACCGCAATGATATCCGCAAAAATAACCGCAAATATCGCCGCAAAATAACCGCAATGATATCCGCAAAAATAACCGCAATGATATCCGCAAAAATAACCGCAAATATTACCGCAAAATAACCGCAATGATATCCGCAAAAATAACCGCAATAATATCCGCAAAAATAACCGCAATGATATCCGCAAAAATAACCGCAAATATTACCGCAAAATAACCGCAATGATATCCGCAAAAATAACCGCAAATATCACCGCAAAATAACCGCAATGATATCCGCAAAAATAACCGCAAATATCACCGCAAAATAACCGCAATGATATCCGCAAAAATAACCGCAATGATATCCGCAAAAATAACCGCAATAATATCCGCAAAAATAACCGCAATGATATCCGCAAAAATAACCGCAATGATATCCGCAAAAATAACCGCAAATATTACCGCAAAATAACCGCAATGATATCCGCAAAAATAACCGCAAATATTACCGCAAAATAACCGCAATGATATCCGCAAAAATAACCGCAATGATATCCGCAAAAATAACCGCAATAATATCCGCAAAAATAACCGCAAATATTACCGCAAAATAACCGCAATAATATCCGCAAAAATAACCGCAAATATCACCGCAAAATAACCGCAAAAATAACCGCAAATATCACCGCAAAATACCCGCAATGATATCCGCAAAAATAACCGCAAATATCACCGCAAAATAACCGCAATGATATCCGCAAAAATAACCGCAAATATCACCGCAAAATAACCGCAATGATATCCGCAAAAATAACCGCAATAATATCCGCAAAAATAACCGCAAATATTACAGCAAAATAACCGCAATGATATCCGCAAAAACAACCGCAATAATATCCGCAAAAATAATCGCAATAATATCCGCAAAAATAACCGCAAATATTACAGCTAAATAACCGCAATGATATCCGCAAAAATAACCGCAATGATATCCGCAAAAATAACCGCAATAATATCCGCAAAATTAACCGCAAATATTACAGCAAAATATCCGCCATGATATCCGCAAAAATAACCGCAAATATCACCGCAAAATAACCGCAATGATATCCGCAAAAATACCCTCAAATATCACCGCAAAATAACCGCAATGATATCCGCAAAAATAACCGCAATAATATCCGCAAAAATAACCGCAAATGTTACCGCAAAATAACCGCAATGATATCCGCAAAAATAACCGCAATGATATCCGCAAAAATAACCGCAATAATATCCGCAAAATTAACCGCAAATATTACAGCAAAATTACCGCAAAGATATCCGCAAAAATAACCGCAATAATATCCGCAAAAATAACCGCAAATGTTCCCGCCAAATAACCGCAATGATATCCGCAAAAATAACCGCAATAATATCCGCAAAAATAACCGCAATGATATCCGCCAAAATAACCGCAAATATCACCGCAAAATATCCGCAATGATATCCGCAAAAATAGCCGCAATAATATCCGCAAAAATAAACGCAATGATATCCGCAAAATTAACCGCAAATATTACAGCAAAATACCCGCAATAATATCCGCAAAAATAACCGCAAATATTACCGCAAAATAACCGCAATGATATCCGCAAAAATAACCGCAATAATATCCGCAAAAATAACCGCAATGATATCCGCAAAAATATCCGCAATAATATCCGCAAAATTAACCGATAATATTACAGCAAATTAACCGCAAAGATATCCGCAAAAATAACCGCAATAATATCCACAAAATTAACCGCAAATATTACAGCAAAATAACCGCTAAGATATCCGCAAAAATAACCGCAATAATGTCCGCAAAAATAACCGTTAATATTACCGCAAAATAACCGCAATAATATCCGCAAAAATAACCGCAAATGTTACCGCAAAATAACCGCAATGATATCCGCAAAAATAACCGCAATGATATCCGCAAAAATAACCGCAATAATATCCGCAAAATTAACCGCAAATATTACAGCAAAATTACCGCAAAGATATCCGCAAAAATAACCGCAATAATATCCGCAAAAATAACCGCAAATGTTCCCGCCAAATAACCGCAATGATATCCGCAAAAATAACCGCAATAATATCCGCAAAAATAACCGCAATGATATCCGCCAAAATAACCGCAAATATCACCGCAAAATATCCGCAATGATATCCGCAAAAATAGCCGCAATAATATCCGCAAAAATAAACGCAATGATATCCGCAAAATTAACCGCAAATATTACAGCAAAATACCCGCAATAATATCCTCAAAAATAACCGCAAATATTACCGCAAAATAACCGCAATGATATCCGCAAAAATAACCGCAATAATATCCGCAAAAATAACCGCAATGATATACCCAAAAATAACCGCACATATCACCGCAAAATAACCGCAATGATATCCGCAATAATAACCGCAAATATCACCGCAAAATAACCGCAATGATATCCGCAAAAATAACCGCAAATATCACCGCAAAATAACCGCAATGATATCCGCAAAAATAACCGCAAATATATCCGCAAAATAACAGCAATGATATCCGCAAAAATAACCGCAATGATATCCGCAAAATAACCGCAATGATATCCGCAAAAATAACCGCAATAATATCCGCAAAAATAACCGCAAATGTTACCGCAAAATAACCGCAATGATATCCGCAAAAATAACCGCAATAATATCCGCAAAAATAACCGCAATGATATCCGCAAAAATAACCGCAAATATTACCGCAAAATAACCGCAATAATATCCGCAAAAATAACCGCAAATATTACCGCAAAATAACCGCAATGATATCCGCAAAAATAACCGCAATAATATCCGCAAAAATAATCGCAATGATATACGCATAAATAACCGCAAATATCACCGCCAAATAACCGCAATGATATCCGCAAAAATAACCGCAAATATCACCGCAAAATAACCGCAATGATATCCGCAAAAATAACCGCAAATATTACCGCAAAATAACCGCAATGATTTCCGCAAAAATAACCGCAAATATCACCGCAAAATAACCGCAATGATATCCGCTAAAATAACCGCAAATATCACCGCAAAATAACCGCAATGATATCCGCCAAAATAGCCGCAATAATATCCGCAAAAATAACCGCAAATATTACCGCAAAACAACCGCAATGATATCCGCAAAAATAACCGCAAATATCACCGCAAAATAACCGCAATGATATCCGCAAAAATAACCGCAATGATATCCGCAAAAATAACCGCAAATATCACCGCAAAATAACCGCAATGATATCCGCAAAAATAACCGCAATAATATCCGCAAAAATAACCGCAATAATATCCGCAAAATTAACCGCAAATATTACAGCAAAATAGCCGCAAAGATATCCGCAAAAATAACCGCAATAATATCCGCAAAAATAACCGCAAATATCACCGCAAAATAACCGCAATGATATCCGCAAAAATAACCGCAATGATATCCGCAAAAATAACCGCAATGATATCCGCAAAAATAACCACAAATATCACCGCAAAATAACCGCAATGATATCCGCCAAAATAACCGCAATAATATCCGCAAAAATAACCGCAAATATTACCGCAAAATAACCGCAATGATATCCGCAAAAATAACCGCAAATATCACCGCTAAATAACCGCAATGATATCCGCAAAAATAACCGCAAATATCACCGCAAAATAACCGCAATGATATCCGCAAAAATAACCGAAATAATATCCGCAAAAATAACCGCAAATGTTACCGCAAAATAACCGCAATGATATCCGCAAAAATAACCGCAAATATTACCGCAAAATAACCGCAATGATATCCGCAAAAATAACCGCAATGATATCCGCAAAAATAACCGCAATGATATCCGCAAAAATAACCGCAATAATATCCGCAAAAATAACCGCAATGATATCCGCAAAAATAACCGCAAATATTACCGCAAAATAACCGCAATGATATCCGCAAAAATAACCGCAATAATATCCGCAAAAATAACCGCAAATATCACCGCAAAATAACCGCAATGATATTCGCAAAAATAACCGCAAATATTACCGCAAAATAACCGCAATGATATCCGCAAAAATAACCGCAATGATATCCGCAAAAATAACCGCAAATATTACAGCAAAATAACCGCAATAATATCCGCAAAAATAACCGCAAATACTACCGCAAAATAACCGCAATGATATCCGCAAAAATAACCGCAAATATCGCCGCAAAATAACCGCAATGATATCCGCAAAAATAACCGCAATGATATCCGCAAAAATAACCGCAAATATTACCGCAAAATAACCGCAATGATATCCGCAAAAATAACCGCAATAATATCCGCAAAAATAACCGCAATGATATCCGCAAAAATAACCGCAAATATTACCGCAAAATAACCGCAATGATATCCGCAAAAATAACCGCAAATATCACCGCAAAATAACCGCAATGATATCCGCAAAAATAACCGCAAATATCACCGCAAAATAACCGCAATGATATCCGCAAAAATAACCGCAATGATATCCGCAAAAATAACCGCAATAATATCCGCAAAAATAACCGCAATGATATCCGCAAAAATAACCGCAATGATATCCGCAAAAATAACCGCAAATATTACCGCAAAATAACCGCAATGATATCCGCAAAAATAACCGCAAATATTACCGCAAAATAACCGCAATGATATCCGCAAAAATAACCGCAATGATATCCGCAAAAATAACCGCAATAATATCCGCAAAAATAACCGCAAATATTACCGCAAAATAACCGCAATAATATCCGCAAAAATAACCGCAAATATCACCGCAAAATAACCGCAAAAATAACCGCAAATATCACCGCAAAATACCCGCAATGATATCCGCAAAAATAACCGCAAATATCACCGCAAAATAACCGCAATGATATCCGCAAAAATAACCGCAAATATCACCGCAAAATAACCGCAATGATATCCGCAAAAATAACCGCAATAATATCCGCAAAAATAACCGCAAATATTACAGCAAAATAACCGCAATGATATCCGCAAAAACAACCGCAATAATATCCGCAAAAATAATCGCAATAATATCCGCAAAAATAACCGCAAATATTACAGCTAAATAACCGCAATGATATCCGCAAAAATAACCGCAATGATATCCGCAAAAATAACCGCAATAATATCCGCAAAATTAACCGCAAATATTACAGCAAAATATCCGCCATGATATCCGCAAAAATAACCGCAAATATCACCGCAAAATAACCGCAATGATATCCGCAAAAATACCCTCAAATATCACCGCAAAATAACCGCAATGATATCCGCAAAAATAACCGCAATAATATCCGCAAAAATAACCGCAAATGTTACCGCTAAATAACCGCAATGATATCCGCAAAAATAACCGCAATAATATCCGCAAAAATAACCGCAATAATATCCGCAAAAATAACCGCAATGATATCCGCAAAAATAACCGCAAATATCACCGCAAAATAACCGCAATGATATCCGCAAAAATAACCGCAATAATATCCGCAAAAATAACCGCAATGATATCCGCAAAATTAACCGCAAAAATTACAGCAAAATAACCGCAATAATATCCGCAAAAATAACCGCAAATATTACCGCAAAATAACCGCAAGGATATCCGCAAAAATAACCGCAAATATCACCGCAAAATAACCGCAATGATATCCGCAAAAATAACCGCAAATATCACCGCAAAATAACCGCAATGATATTCGCAAAAATAACCGCAAATATCACCGCTAAATAACCGCAATGATATCCGCAAAAATAACCGCAATAATATCCGCAAAAATAACCGCAAATGTTACCGCAAAATAACCGCAATGATATCCGCAAAAATAACCGCAATAATATCCGCAAAAATAACCGCAATAATATCCGCAAAAATATCCGCAAATATCACCGCAAAATAACCGCAATGATATCCGCAAAAATAACCGCAATAATATCCGCAAAATTAACCGCAAATATTACAGCAAAATAACCGCAATGATATCCGCAAAAATAACCGCAATATTATCCGCAAAAATAACCGCAATAATATCCGCAAAAATAACCGCAAATATTACAGCTAAATAACCGCAATGATATCCGCAAAAATAACCGCAATGATATCCGCAAAAATAACCGCAATAATATCCGCAAAATTAACCGCAAATATTACAGCATAATATCCGCCATGATATCCGCAAAAATAACCGCAAATATCACCGCAAAATAACCGCAATGATATCCGCAAAAATACCCTCAAATATCACCGCAAAATAACCGCAATGATATCCGCAAAAATAACCGCAATAATATCCGCAAAAATAACCGCAAATGTTACCGCTAAATAACCGCAATGATATCCGCAAAAATAACCGCAATAATATCCGCAAAAATAACCGCAATAATATCCGCAAAAATAACCGCAATGATATCCGCAAAAATAACCGCAAATATCACCGCAAAATAACCGCAATGATATCCGCAAAAATAACCGCAATAATATCCGCAAAAATAACCGCAATGATATCCGCAAAATTAACCGCAAATATTACAGCAAAATAACCGCAATAATATCCGCAAAAATAACCGCAAATATTACCGCAAAATATCCGCAATGATATCCGCAAAAATAACCGCAAATATCACCGCAAAATAACCGCAATGATATCCGCAAAAATAACCGCAAATATCACCGCAAAATAACCGCAATGATATTCGCAAAAATAACCGCAAATATCACCGCAAAATAACCGCAATGATATCCGCAAAAATAACCGCAATAATATCCGCAAAAATAACCGCAAATGTTACCGCAAAATAACCGCAATGATATCCGCAAAAATAACCGCAATAATATCCGCAAAAATAACCGCAATAATATCCGCAAAAATAACCGCAAATATCACCGCAAAATAACCGCAATGATATCCGCAAAAATAACCGCAATGATATCCGCAAAAATAACCGCAATAATAACCGCAAAATTAACCGCAAATATTACAGCAAAATAACCGCAATGATATCCGCAAAAATAACCGCAATAATATCCGCAAAAATAACCGCAAATATTACAACAAAATAACCGCAATGATATCCGCAATAACAACCGCAATAATATTCGCAAAAATAACCGCAATAATATCCGCAAAAATAACCGCAAATATTACAGCTAAATAACCGCAATGATATCCGCAAAAATAACTGCAATGATATCCGCAAAAATAACCGCAATAATATCCGCAAAATTAACCGCAAATATTACAGCAAAATAACCGCAATGATATCCGCCAAAATAACCGCAATAATATCCGCAAAAATAACCGCAAATATTACAGCAAAATAACCGCAATGATATCCGCAAAAATATCCGCAAATATCACCGCAAAATAACCGCAATGATATCCGCAAAAATAACCGCAATGATATCCGCAAAAATAACCGCAATAATATCCGCAAAATTAACCGCAAATATTACAGCAAAATAACCGCAATGATATCCGCAAAAATAACCGCAATATTATCCGCAAAAATAACCGCAATAATATCCGCAAAAATAACCGCAAATATTACAGCTAAATAACCGCAATGATATCCGCAAAAATAACCGCAATGATATCCGCAAAAATAACCGCAATAATATCCGCAAAATTAACCGCAAATATTACAGCATAATATCCGCCATGATATCCGCAAAAATAACCGCAAATATCACCGCAAAATAACCGCAATGATATCCGCAAAAATACCCTCAAATATCACCGCAAAATAACCGCAATGATATCCGCAAAAATAACCGCAATAATATCCGCAAAAATAACCGCAAATGTTACCGCTAAATAACCGCAATGATATCCGCAAAAATAACCGCAATAATATCCGCAAAAATAACCGCAATAATATCCGCAAAAATAACCGCAATGATATCCGCAAAAATAACCGCAAATATCACCGCAAAATAACCGCAATGATATCCGCAAAAATAACCGCAATAATATCCGCAAAAATAACCGCAATGATATCCGCAAAATTAACCGCAAATATTACAGCAAAATAACCGCAATAATATCCGCAAAAATAACCGCAAATATTACCGCAAAATATCCGCAATGATATCCGCAAAAATAACCGCAAATATCACCGCAAAATAACCGCAATGATATCCGCAAAAATAACCGCAAATATCACCGCAAAATAACCGCAATGATATTCGCAAAAATAACCGCAAATATCACCGCAAAATAACCGCAATGATATCCGCAAAAATAACCGCAATAATATCCGCAAAAATAACCGCAAATGTTACCGCAAAATAACCGCAATGATATCCGCAAAAATAACCGCAATAATATCCGCAAAAATAACCGCAATAATATCCGCAAAAATAACCGCAAATATCACCGCAAAATAACCGCAATGATATCCGCAAAAATAACCGCAATGATATCCGCAAAAATAACCGCAATAATAACCGCAAAATTAACCGCAAATATTACAGCAAAATAACCGCAATGATATCCGCAAAAATAACCGCAATAATATCCGCAAAAATAACCGCAAATATTACAGCAAAATAACCGCAATGATATCCGCAATAACAACCGCAATAATATTCGCAAAAATAACCGCAATAATATCCGCAAAAATAACCGCAAATATTACAGCTAAATAACCGCAATGATATCCGCAAAAATAACTGCAATGATATCCGCAAAAATAACCGCAATAATATCCGCAAAATTAACCGCAAATATTACAGCAAAATAACCGCAATGATATCCGCAAAAATAACCGCAAATATCACCGCAAAATAACCGCAATGATATCCTCAAAAATAACCGCAAATATCACCGCAAAATAACCGCAATGATATCCGCAAAAATAACCGCAATAATATCCGCAAAAAATAACCGCAAATGTTACCGCAAAATAACCGCAATGATATCCGCAAAAATAACCGCAATAATATCCGCAAAAATAACCGCAATAATATCCGCAAAAATAACCGCAATGATATCCGCAAAAATAACCGCAAATATCACCGCAAAATAACCGCAATGATATCCGCAAAAATAACCGCAAATATCATCGCAAAATAACCGCAATGATATCCGCAAAAATAACCGCAAATATCACCGCAAAATAACCGCAATAATATCCGCAAAAATAACCGCAATGATATCCGCAAAATTAACCGCAAATATTACAGCAAAATAACCGCAATAATATCCGCAAAAATAACCGCAAATATTACCGCAAAATAACCGCAATGATATCCGCAAAAATAACCGCAATAATATCCGCAAAAATAACCGCAAATATTACAGCAAAATAACCGCAATGATATCCGCAAAAACAACCGCAATAATATCCGCAAAAATAACCGCAATAATATCCGCAAAAATAACCGCAAATATTACAGCTAAATAACCGCAATGATATCCGCAAAAATAACCGCAATGATATCCGCAAAAATAACCGCAATAATATCCGCAAAATTAACCGCAAATATTACAGCAAAATATCCGCCATGATATCCGCAAAAATAACCGCAAATATCACCGCAAAATAACCGCAATGATATCCGCAAAAATACCCTCAAATATCACCGCAAAATAACCGCAATGATATCCGCAAGAATAACCGCAATAATATCCGCAAAAATAACCGCAAATGTTACCGCTAAATAACCGCAATGATATCCGCAAAAATAACCGCAATAATATCCGCAAAAATAACCGCAATAATATCCGCAAAAATAACCGCAAATATTACAGCAAAATAACCGCAATGATATCCGCAAAAACAACCGCAATAATATCCGCAAAAATAACCGCAATAATATCCGCAAAAATAACCGCTAATATTACAGCTAAATAACCGCAATGATATCCGCAAAAATAACCGCAATGATATCCGCAAAAATAACCGCAATAATATCCGCAAAATTAACCGCAAATATTACAGCAAAATATCCGCCATGATATCCGCAAAAATAACCGCAAATATCACCGCAAAATAACCGCAATGATATCCGCAAAAATACCCTCAAATATCACCGCAAAATAACCGCAATAATATCCGCAAAAATAACCGCAAATATTACAGCAGAATAACCGCAATGATATCCGCAAAAACAACCGCAATAATATCCGCAAAAATAACCGCAATAATATCCGCAAAAATAACCGCAAATATTACAGCTAAATAACCGCAATGATATCCGCAAAAATAACCGCAATGATATCCGCAAAAATAACCGCAATAATATCCGCAAAATTAACCGCAAATATTACAGCAAAATATCCGCCATGATATCCGCAAAAATAACCGCAAATATCACCGCAAAATAACCGCAATGATATCCGCAAAAATACCCTCAAATATCACCGCAAAATAACCGCAATAATATCCGCAAAAATAACCGCAAATATTACAGCAAAATAACCGCAATGATATCCGCAAAAACAACCGCAATAATATCCGCAAAAATAACCGCAATAATATCCGCAAAAATAACCGCAAATATTACAGCTAAATAACCGCAATGATATCCGCAAAAATAACCGCAATGATATCCGCAAAAATAACCGCAATAATATCCGCAAAATTAACCGCAAATATTACAGCAAAATATCCGCCATGATATCCGCAAAAATAACCGCAAATATCACCGCAAAATAACCGCAATGATATCCGCAAAAATAACCGCAATAATATCCGCAAAAATAACCGCAAATGTTACCGCAAAATAACCGCAATGATATCCGCAAAAATAACCGCAATAATATCCGCAAAAATAACCGCAATAATATCCGCAAAAATAACCGCAAATATTACCGCAAAATAACCGCAATGATATCCGCAAAAATAACCGCAAATATCACCGCAAAATAACCGCAATGATATCCGCAAAAATAACCGCAAATATCACCGCAAAATAACCGCAATGATATCCGCAAAAATAACCGCAAATATCACCGCAAAATAACCGCAATGATATCCGCAAAAATAACCGCAAATATCACCGCAAAATAACCGCAATGATATCCGCAAAAATAACCGCAAATATCACCGCAAAATAACCTCAATGATATCCGCAAAAATAACCGCAATAATATCCGCAAAAATAACCGCAATAATATCCGCAAAAATAACCGCAATGATATCCGCAAAAATAACCGCAAATATCACCGCAAAATAACCGCAATGATATCCGCAAAAATAACCGCAATGATATCCGCAAAAATAACCGCAATAATATCCGCAAAAGTAACCGCAAATATTACAGCAAAATATCCGCCATGATATCCGCAAAAATAACCGCAAATATCACCGCAAAATAACCTCAATGATATCCGCAAAAATAACCGCAATAATATCCGCAAAAATAACCGCAATAATATCCGCAAAAATAACCGCAATGATATCCGCAAAATTAACCGCAAATATCTCCGCAAAATAACCGCAATGATATCCGCAAAAATAACCGCAATAATATCCGCAAAAATAACCGCAAATATCATCGCAAAATTACCGCAATGATATCCGCAAAAATAACCGCAAATATTACCGCAAAATAACCGCAATGATATCCGCAAAAATAACCGCAATAATATCCGCAAAAATAACCGCAATAATATCCGCAAAAATAACCGCAATGATATCCGCAAAAATAACCGCAAATATTACCGCAAAATAACCGCAATGATATCCGCAAAAATAACCGCAATGATATCCGCAAAAATAACCGCAAATATTACCGCAAAATAACCGCAATGATATCCGCAAAAATAACCGCAATAATATCCGCAAAAATAACCGCAAATATTACCGCAAAATAACCGCAATGATATCCGCAAAAATAACTGCAATGATATCCGCAAAAATAACCGCAAATATTACCGCAAAATAACCGCAATGATATCCGCAAAAATAACCGCAAATATTACCGCAAAATAACCGCAATGATATCCGCAAAAATAACCGCAAATATCACCGCAAAATAACCGCAATGATATCCGCAAAAATAACCGCAATAATATCCGCAAAAATAACCGCAATGATATCCGCAAAAATAACCGCAAATATTACCGCAAAATAACCGCAATGATATCCGCAAAAATAACCGCAATGATATCCGCAAAAATAACCGCAAATATTACCGCAAAATAACCGCTTTGATATCCGCAAAAAATACCGCAAATATCACCGCAAAATAACCGCAATGATATCCGCAAAAATAACCGCAATGATATCCGCAAAAATAACCGCAAATATTACCGCAAAATAACCGCTTTGATATCCGCAAAAAATACCGCAAATATCACCGCAAAATAACCGCAATAATATCCGCAAAAATAACCGCAATAATATCCGCAAAAATAACCGCAAATATTACAGCAAAATAACCGCAATGATATCCGCAAAAACAACCGCAATAATATCCGCAAAAATAACCGCAATAATATCCGCAAAAATAACCGCAAATATTACAGCTAAATAACCGCAATGATATCCGCAAAAATAACCGCAAAAATATCCGCAAAAATAACCGCAATAATATCCGCAAAAATAACCGCAAATATCACCGCAAAATAACCGCAATGATATCCGCAAAAATAACTGCAATGATATCCGCAAAAATAACCGCAATAATATCCGCAAAATTAACCGCAAATATTACAGCAAAATAACCGCAATGATATCCGCAAAAATAACCGCAAATATCACCGCAAAATAACCGCAATGATATCCGCAAAAATAACCGCAATAATATCCGCAAAAATAACCGCAAATATTACCGCAAAATAACCGCAATGATATCCGCAAAAATAACCGCAAATATCACCGCAAAATAACCGCCATGATATCCGCAAAAATAACCGCAAATATCACCGCAAAATAACCGCAATGATATCCGCAAAAATAACCGCAATAATATCCGCAAAAATAACCGCAAATGTTACCGCAAAATAACCGCAATGATATCCGCAAAAATAACCGCAATAATATCCGCAAAAATAACCGCAATAATATCCGCAAAAATAACCGCAAATATTACCGCAAAATAACCGCAATGATATCCGCAAAAATAACCGCAAATATCACCGCAAAATAACCGCAATGATATCCGCAAAAATAACCGCAAATATCACCGCAAAATAACCGCAATGATATCCGCAAAAATAACCGCAAATATCACCGCAAAATAACCGCAATGATATCCGCAAAAATAACCGCAAATATCACCGCAAAATAACCGCAATGATATCCGCAAAAATAACCGCAAATATCACCGCAAAATAACCTCAATGATATCCGCAAAAATAACCGCAATAATATCCGCAAAAATAACCGCAATAATATCCGCAAAAATAACCGCAATGATATCCGCAAAAATAACCGCAAATATCACCGCAAAATAACCGCAATGATATCCGCAAAAATAACCGCAATGATATCCGCAAAAATAACCGCAATAATATCCGCAAAAGTAACCGCAAATATTACAGCAAAATATCCGCCATGATATCCGCAAAAATAACCGCAAATATCACCGCAAAATAACCTCAATGATATCCGCAAAAATAACCGCAATAATATCCGCAAAAATAACCGCAATAATATCCGCAAAAATAACCGCAATGATATCCGCAAAAATAACCGCAAATATCTCCGCAAAATAACCGCAATGATATCCGCAAAAATAACCGCAATAATATCCGCAAAAATAACCGCAAATATCATCGCAAAATTACCGCAATGTTATCCGCAAAAATAACCGCAAATATTACCGCAAAATAACCGCAATGATATCCGCAAAAATAACCGCAATAATATCCGCAAAAATAACCGCAATAATATCCGCAAAAATAACCGCAATGATATCCGCAAAAATAACCGCAAATATTACCGCAAAATAACCGCAATGATATCCGCAAAAATAACCGCAATGATATCCGCAAAAATAACCGCAAATATTACCGCAAAATAACCGCAATGATATCCGCAAAAATAACCGCAATAATATCCGCAAAAATAACCGCAAATATTACCGCAAAATAACCGCAATGATATCCGCAAAAATAACTGCAATGATATCCGCAAAAATAACCGCAAATATTACCGCAAAATAACCGCAATGATATCCGCAAAAATAACCGCAAATATTACCGCAAAATAACCGCAATGATATCCGCAAAAATAACCGCAAATATCACCGCAAAATAACCGCAATGATATCCGCAAAAATAACCGCAATAATATCCGCAAAAATAACCGCAATGATATCCGCAAAAATAACCGCAAATATTACCGCAAAATAACCGCAATGATATCCGCAAAAATAACCGCAATGATATCCGCAAAAATAACCGCAAATATTACCGCAAAATAACCGCTTTGATATCCGCAAAAAATACCGCAAATATCACCGCAAAATAACCGCAATGATATCCGCAAAAATAACCGCAAATATCACCGCATAATATCCGCAATGATATCCGCAAAAATAACAGCAAACATCACCGCAAAATAACCGCAATGATATCCGCAAAAATAACCGCAATAATATCCGCAAAAATAACCGCAAATGTTACCGCAAAATTACCGCAATAATATCCGCAAAAATAACCGCAAATATCACCGCAAAATAACCGCAATGATATCCGCAAAAATAACCGCAAATATCACCGCAAAATAACCGCAATGATATCCGCAAAAATAACCGCAATAATATCCGCAAAAATAACCGCAAATATTACCGCAAAATAACCGCAATGATATCCGCAAAAATAACTGCAATGATATCCGCAAAAATAACCGCAAATGTTACCGCAAAATAACCGCAATAATATCCGCAAAAATAACCGCAATGATATCCGCAAAAATAACCGCAAATATCACCGCAAAATAACCGCAATGATATCCGCAAAAATAACCGCAATAATATCCGCAAAAATAACCGCAAATATTACCGCAAAATAACCGCAATGATATCCGCAAAAATAACCGCAATAATATCCACAAAAAAAACCGCAAATATCACCGCAAAATAACCGCAATGATATCCGCAAAAATAACCGCAATAATATCCGCAAAAATAACCGCAATGATATCCGCAAAAATAACCGCAAATATTACCGCAAAATAACCGCAATGATATCCGCAAAAATAACCGCAATGATATCCGCAAAAATAACCGCAAATATTACCGCAAAATAACCGCAATGATATCCGCAAAAATAACCGCAAATATCACCGCATAATAACCGCAATGATATCCGCAAAAATAACAGCAAATATCACCGCAAAATAACCGCAATGATATCCGCAAAAATAACCGCAATAATATCCGCAAAAATAACCGCAAATGTTACCGCAAAATAACCGCAATAATATCCGCAAAAATAACCGCAAATATCACCGCAAAATAACCGCAATGATATCCGCAAAAATAACCGCAAATATCACCGCAAAATAACCGCAATGATATCCGCAAAAATAACCGCAATAATATCCGCAAAAATAACCGCAAATATTACCGCAAAATAACCGCAATGATATCCGCAAAAATAACTGCAAATATTACCGCAAAATAACCGCAATGATATCCGCAAAAATAACCGCAAATATTACCGCAAAATAACCGCATTGATATCCGCAAAAAAAACCGCAAATATCACCGCAAAATAACCGCAATGATATCCGCAAAAATAACCGCAAATATTACCGCAAAATAACCGCAATGATATCCGCAAAAATAACCGCAAATATCACCGCATAATAACCGCAATGATATCCGCAAAAATAACCGCAATAATATCCGCCAAATAACCGCAAATGTTACCGCAAAATAACCGCAATAATATCCGCAAAAATAACCGCAAATATTACAGCAAAATAACCGCAATGATATCCGCAAAAACAACCGCAATAATATTCGCAAAAATAACCGCAATAATATCCGCAAAAATAACCGCAAATATTACAGCTAAATAACCGCAATGATATCCGCAAAAATAACCGCAAAAATATCCGCAAAAATAACCGCAATAATATCCGCAAAAATTACCGCAAATATCACCGCAAAATAACCGCAATGATATCCGCAAAAATAACTGCAATGATATCCGCAAAAATAACCGCAATAATATCCGCAAAATTAACCGCAAATATTACAGCAAAATAACCGCAATGATATCCGCAAAAATAACCGCAAATATCACCGCAAAATAACCGCAATGATATCCGCAAAAATAACCGCAATAATATCCGCAAAAATAACCGCAAATATTACCGCAAAATAACCGCAATGATATCCGCAAAAATAACCGCAAATATCACCGCAAAATAACCGCAATGATATCCGCAAAAATAACCGCAATAATATCCGCAAAAATAACCGCAAATGTTACCGCAAAATAACCGCAATGATATCCGCAAAAATAACCGCAATAATATCCGCAAAAATAACCGCAATAATATCCGCAAAAATAACCGCAAATATTACCGCAAAATAACCGCAATGATATCCGCAAAAATAACCGCAAATATCACCGCAAAATAACCGCAATGATATCCGCAAAAATAACCGCAAATATCACCGCAAAATAACCGCAATGATATCCGCAAAAATAACCGCAAATATCACCGCAAAATAACCGCAATGATATCCGCAAAAATAACCGCAAATATCACCGCAAAATAACCGCAATGATATCCGCAAAAATAACCGCAAATATCACCGCAAAATAACCTCAATGATATCCGCAAAAATAACCGCAATAATATCCGCAAAAATAACCGCAATAATATCCGCAAAAATAACCGCAATGATATCCGCAAAAATAACCGCAAATATCACCGCAAAATAACCGCAATGATATCCGCAAAAATAACCGCAATGATATCCGCAAAAATAACCGCAATAATATCCGCAAAAGTAACCGCAAATATTACAGCAAAATATCCGCCATGATATCCGCAAAAATAACCGCAAATATCACCGCAAAATAACCTCAATGATATCCGCAAAAATAACCGCAATAATATCCGCAAAAATAACCGCAATAATATCCGCAAAAATAACCGCAATGATATCCGCAAAAATAACCGCAAATATCTCCGCAAAATAACCGCAATGATATCCGCAAAAATAACCGCAATAATATCCGCAAAAATAACCGCAAATATCATCGCAAAATTACCGCAATGATATCCGCAAAAATAACCGCAAATATTACCGCAAAATAACCGCAATGATATCCGCAAAAATAACCGCAATAATATCCGCAAAAATAACCGCAAATGTTACCGCAAAATAACCGCAATGATATCCGCAAAAATAACCGCAATAATAGCCGCAAAAATAACCGCAATAATATCCGCAAAAATAACCGCAAATATTACCGCAAAATAACCGCAATGATATCCGCAAAAATAACCGCAAATATCACCGCAAAATAACCGCAATGATATCCGCAAAAATAACCGCAAATATCACCGCAAAATAACCGCAATGATATCCGCAAAAATAACCGCAAATATCACCGCAAAATAACCGCAATGATATCCGCAAAAATAACCGCAAATATCACCGCAAAATAACCGCAATGATATCCGCAAAAATAACCGCAAATATCACCGCAAAATAACCTCAATGATATCCGCAAAAATAACCGCAATAATATCCGCAAAAATAACCGCAATAATATCCGCAAAAATAACCGCAATGATATCCGCAAAAATAACCGCAAATATCACCGCAAAATAACCGCAATGATATCCGCAAAAATAACCGCAATGATATCCGCAAAAATAACCGCAATAATATCCGCAAAAGTAACCGCAAATATTACAGCAAAATATCCGCCATGATATCCGCAAAAATAACCGCAAATATCACCGCAAAATAACCTC
This sequence comes from Sisyra terminalis, assembly GCA_958496175.1. Classification (NCBI taxonomy): domain Eukaryota; kingdom Metazoa; phylum Arthropoda; class Insecta; order Neuroptera; family Sisyridae; genus Sisyra; species Sisyra terminalis. The sequence continues at coordinate 18,031 of OY292279.1, read as the reverse complement.
AATGATATCCGCAAAAATAACCGCAATAATATCCGCAAAAATAACCGCAATAATATCCGCAAAAATAACCGCAATGATATCCGCAAAAATAACCGCAAATATCTCCGCAAAATAACCGCAATGATATCCGCAAAAATAACCGCAATAATATCCGCAAAAATAACCGCAAATATCATCGCAAAATTACCGCAATGATATCCGCAAAAATAACCGCAAATATTACCGCAAAATAACCGCAATGATATCCGCAAAAATAACCGCAATAATATCCGCAAAAATAACCGCAATAATATCCGCAAAAATAACCGCAATGATATCCGCAAAAATAACCGCAAATATTACCGCAAAATAACCGCAATGATATCCGCAAAAATAACCGCAATGATATCCGCAAAAATAACCGCAAATATTACCGCAAAATAACCGCAATGATATCCGCAAAAATAACCGCAATAATATCCGCAAAAATAACCGCAAATATTACCGCAAAATAACCGCAATGATATCCGCAAAAATAACTGCAATGATATCCGCAAAAATAACCGCAAATATTACCGCAAAATAACCGCAATGATATCCGCAAAAATAACCGCAAATATTACCGCAAAATAACCGCAATGATATCCGCAAAAATAACCGCAAATATCACCGCAAAATAACCGCAAAGATATCCGCAAAAATAACCGCAATAATATCCGCAAAAATAACCGCAATGATATCCGCAAAAATAACCGCAAATATTACCGCAAAATAACCGCAATGATATCCGCAAAAATAACCGCAATGATATCCGCAAAAATAACCGCAAATATTACCGCAAAATAACCGCATTGATATCCGCAAAAAATACCGCAAATATCACCGCAAAATAACCGCAATGATATCCGCAAAAATAACCGCAAATATCACGGCATAATATCCGCAATGATATCCGCAAAAATAACAGCAAACATCACCGCAAAATAACCGCAATGATATCCGCAAAAATAACCGCAATAATATCCGCAAAAATAACCGCAAATGTTACCGCAAAATTACCGCAATAATATCCGCAAAAATAACCGCAAATATCACCGCAAAATAACCGCAATGATATCCGCAAAAATAACCGCAAATATCACCGCAAAATAACCGCAATGATATCCGCAAAAATAACCGCAATAATATCCGCAAAAATAACCGCAAATATTACCGCAAAATAACCGCAATGATATCCGCAAAAATAACTGCAATGATATCCGCAAAAATAACCGCAAATATTACCGCAAAATAACCGCAATGATATCCGCAAAAATAACCGCAAATATTACCGCAAAATAACCGCATTGATATCCGCAAAAAAAACCGCAAATATCACCGCAAAATAACCGCAATGATATCCGCAAAAATAACCGCAAATATTACCGCAAAATAACCGCAATGATATCCGCAAAAATAACCGCAAATATCACCGCATAATAACCGCAATGATATCCGCAAAAATAACCGCAAATATCACCGCAAAATAACCGCAATGATATCCGCAAAAATAACCGCAATAATATCCGCCAAATAACCGCAAATGTTACCGCAAAATAACCGCAATAATATCCGCAAAAATAACCGCAATGATATCCGCAAAAATAACCGCAGATATCACCGCAAAATAACCGCAATGATATCCGCAAAAATAACCGCAATAATATCCGCAAAAATAACCGCAAATATCACCGCAAAATAACCGCAATGATATCCGCAAAAATAACCGCAATGATATCCGCAAAAATAACCGCAAATATTACCGCAAAATAACCGCATTTATATCCGCAAAAATAACCGCAAATATCACCGCATAATAACCGCAATGATATCCGCAAAAATAACCGCAAATATCACCGCAAAATAACCGCAATGATATCCGCAAAAATAACCGCAATAATATCCGCAAAAATAACCGCAAATGTTACCGCAAAATAACCGCAATAATATCCGCAAAAATAACCGCAATGATATCCGCAAAAATAACCGCAAATATCACCGCAAAATAACCGCAATGATATCCGCAAAAATAACCGCAATAATATCCGCAAAAATAACCGCAAATATTACCGCAAAATAACCGCAATGATATCCGCAAAAATAACCGCAATAATATCCGCAAAAATAACCGCAATAATATCCGCAAAAATAACCGCAATGATATCCGCAAAAATAACCGCAAATATTACCGCAAAATAACCGCAATGATATCCGCAAAAATAACCGCAATGATATCCGCAAAAATAACCGCAAATATTACCGCAAAATAACCGCAATGATATCCGCAAAAATAACCGCAATAATATCCGCAAAAATAACCGCAAATATTACCGCAAAATAACCGCAATGATATCCGCAAAAATAACTGCAATGATATCCGCAAAAATAACCGCAAATATTACCGCAAAATAACCGCAATGATATCCGCAAAAATAACCGCAAATATTACCGCAAAATAACCGCAATGATATCCGCAAAAATAACCGCAAATATCACCGCAAAATAACCGCAAAGATATCCGCAAAAATAACCGCAATAATATCCGCAAAAATAACCGCAATGATATCCGCAAAAATAACCGCAAATATTACCGCAAAATAACCGCAATGATATCCGCAAAAATAACCGCAATGATATCCGCAAAAATAACCGCAAATATTACCGCAAAATAACCGCATTGATATCCGCAAAAAATACCGCAAATATCACCGCAAAATAACCGCAATGATATCCGCAAAAATAACCGCAAATATCACCGCATAATATCCGCAATGATATCCGCAAAAATAACAGCAAACATCACCGCAAAATAACCGCAATGATATCCGCAAAAATAACCGCAATAATATCCGCAAAAATAACCGCAAATGTTACCGCAAAATTACCGCAATAATATCCGCAAAAATAACCGCAAATATCACCGCAAAATAACCGCAATGATATCCGCAAAAATAACCGCAAATATCACCGCAAAATAACCGCAATGATATCCGCAAAAATAACCGCAATAATATCCGCAAAAATAACCGCAAATATTACCGCAAAATAACCGCAATGATATCCGCAAAAATAACTGCAATGATATCCGCAAAAATAACCGCAAATATTACCGCAAAATAACCGCAATGATATCCGCAAAAATAACCGCAAATATTACCGCAAAATAACCGCATTGATATCCGCAAAAAAAACCGCAAATATCACCGCAAAATAACCGCAATGATATCCGCAAAAATAACCGCAAATATTACCGCAAAATAACCGCAATGATATCCGCAAAAATAACCGCAAATATCACCGCATAATAACCGCAATGATATCCGCAAAAATAACCGCAAATATCACCGCAAAATAACCGCAATGATATCCGCAAAAATAACCGCAATAATATCCGCCAAATAACCGCAAATGTTACCGCAAAATAACCGCAATAATATCCGCAAAAATAACCGCAATGATATCCGCAAAAATAACCGCAGATATCACCGCAAAATAACCGCAATGATATCCGCAAAAATAACCGCAATAATATCCGCAAAAATAACCGCAAATATCACCGCAAAATAACCGCAATGATATCCGCAAAAATAACCGCAATGATATCTGCAAAAATAACCGCAAATATTACCGCAAAATAACCGCATTTATATCCGCAAAAATAACCGCAAATATCACCGCATAATAACCGCAATGATATCCGCAAAAATAACCGCAATAATATCCGCAAAAATAACCGCAATGATATCCGCAAAAATAACCGCAAATATCACCGCAAAATAACCGCAATGATATCCGCAAAAATAACCGCAATGATATCCGCAAAAATAACCGCAATAATATCCGCAAAAGTAACCGCAAATATTACAGCAAAATATCCGCCATGATATCCGCAAAAATAACCGCAAATATCACCGCAAAATAACCTCAATGATATCCGCAAAAATAACCGCAATAATATCCGCAAAAATAACCGCAATAATATCCGCAAAAATAACCGCAATGATATCCGCAAAAATAACCGCAATAATATCCGCAAAAATAACCGCAAATGTTACCGCAAAATAACCGCAATAATATCCGCAAAAATAACCGCAATGATATCCGCAAAAATAACCGCAAATATCACCGCAAAATAACCGCAATGATATCCGCAAAAATAACCGCAATAATATCCGCAAAAATAACCGCAAATATTACCGCAAAATAACCGCAATGATATCCGCAAAAATAACCGCAATAATATCCGCAAAAATAACCGCAAATATCACCGCAAAATAACCGCAATGATATCCGCAAAAATAACCGCAATAATATCCGCAAAAATAACCGCAATGATATCCGCAAAAATAACCGCAAATATTACCGCAAAATAACCGCCAAAATAACCGCAATGATATCCGCAAAAATAACCGCAAATATTACCGCAAAATAACCGCAATGATATCCGCAAAAATAACCGCAAATATCACCGCATAATAACCGCAATGATATCCGCAAAAATAACAGCAAATATCACCGCAAAATAACCGCAATGATATCCGCAAAAATAACCGCAATAATATCCGCAAAAATAACCGCAAATGTTACCGCAAAATAACCGCAATAATATCCGCAAAAATAACCGCAAATATCACCGCAAAATAACCGCAATGATATCCGCAAAAATAACCGCAAATATCACCGCAAAATAACCGCAATGATATCCGCAAAAATAACCGCAATAATATCCGCAAAAATAACCGCAAATATTACCGCAAAATAACCGCAATGATATCCGCAAAAATAACCGCAAATATTACCGCAAAATAACCGCAATGATATCCGCAAAAATAACCGCAAATATTACCGCAAAATAACCGCATTTATATCCGCAAAAATAACCGCAAATATCACCGCATAATAACCGCAATGATATCCGCAAAAATAACCGCAAATATCACCGCAAAATAACCGCAATAATATCCGCAAAAATAACCGCAATGATATCCGCAAAAATAACCGCAATGATATCCGCAAAAATAACCGCAGATATCACCGCAAAATAACCGCAATGATATCCGCAAAAATAACCGCAAATGTTACCGCAAAATAACCGCAATAATATCCGCAAAAATAACCGCAATGATATCCGCAAAAATAACCGCAGATATCACCGCAAAATAACCGCAATGATATCCGCAAAAATAACCGCAATAATATCCGCAAAAATAACCGCAAATATCACCGCAAAATAACCGCAATGATATCCGCAAAAATAACCGCAATGATATCCGCAAAAATAACCGCAAACATTACCGCAAAATAACCGCATTTATATCCGCAAAAATAACCGCAGATATCACCGCATAATAACCGCAATGATATCCGCAAAAATAACCGCAAATATCACCGCAAAATAACCGCAATGATATCCGCAAAAATAACCGCAATAATATCCGCAAAAATAACCGCAAATGTTACCGCAAAATAACCGCAATAATATCCGCAAAAATAACCGCAATGATATCCGCAAAAATAACCGCAAATATCACCGCAAAATAACCGCAATGATATCCGCAAAAATAACCGCAAATATTACCGCAAAATAACCGCAATAATATCCGCAAAAATAACCGCAAATATTACCGCAAAATAACCGCAAATATCACCGCAAAATAACCGCAAAAATATCCGCAAAAATAACCGCAAATATTACCGCAAAATAACCGCATTGATATCCGCAAAAAAAACCGCAAATATCACCGCAAAATAACCGCAATGATATCCGCAAAAATAACCGCAAATATTACCGCAAAATAACCGCAATGATATCCGCAAAAATAACCGCAAATATCACCGCATAATAACCGCAATGATATCCGCAATAATAACCGCAAATATCACCGCAAAATAACCGCAATGATATCCGCAAAAATAACCGCAATAATATCCGCCAAATAACCGCAAATGTTACCGCAAAATAACCGCAATAATATCCGCAAAAATAACCGCAATGATATCCGAAAAAATAACCGCAGATATCACCGCAAAATAACCGCAATGATATCCGCAAAAATAACCGCAATAATATCCGCAAAAATAACCGCAAATATCACCGCAAAATAACCGCAATGATATCCGCAAAAATAACCGCAATGATATCCGCAAAAATAACCGCAAATATTACCGCAAAATAACCGCATTTATATCCGCAAAAATAACCGCAAATATCACCGCATAATAACCGCAATGATATCCGCAAAAATAACCGCAAATATCACCGCAAAATAACCGCCATGATATCCGCAAAAATAACCGCAATAATATCCGCAAAAATAACCGCAAATGTTACCGCAAAATAACCGCAATAATATCCGCAAAAATAACCGCAATGATATCCGCAAAAATAACCGCAAATATCACCGCAAAATAACCGCAATGATATCCGCAAAAATAACCGCAATAATATCCGCAAAAATAACCGCAAATATTACCGCAAAATAACCGCAATGATATCCGCAAAAATAACCGCAATAATATCCGCAAAAATAACCGCAAATATCACCGCAAAATAACCGCAATGATATCCGCAAAAATAACCGCAATAATATCCGCAAAAATAACCGCAATGATATCCGCAAAAATAACCGCAAATATTACCGCAAAATAACCGCAATGATATCCGCAAAAATAACCGCAATGATATCCGCAAAAATAACCGCAAATATTACCGCAAAATAACCGCATTGATATCCGCAAAAAATACCGCAAATATCACCGCAAAATAACCGCAATGATATCCGCAAAAATAACCGCAAATATTACCGCAAAATAACCGCAATGATATCCGCAAAAATAACCGCAATAATATCCGCAAAAATAATCGCAATGATATACGCATAAATAACCGCAAATATCACCGCCAAATAACCGCAATGATATCCGCAAAAATAACCGCAATGATATCCGCAAAAATAACCGCAAATATTACCGCAAAATAACCGCATTTATATCCGCAAAAATAACCGCAAATATCACCGCATAATAACCGCAATGATATCCGCAAAAATAACCGCAGATATCACCGCAAAATAACCGCAATGATATCCGCAAAAATAACCGCAATAATATCCGCAAAAATAACCGCAAATATCACCGCAAAATAACCGCAATGATATCCGCAAAAATAACCGCAATGATATCCGCAAAAATAACCGCAAATATTACCGCAAAATAACCGCATTTATATCCGCAAAAATAACCGCAAATATCACCGCATAATAACCGCAATGATATCCGCAAAAATAACCGCAAATATCACCGCAAAATAACCGCCATGATATCCGCAAAAATAACCGCAATAATATCCGCAAAAATAACCGCAAATATCACCGCAAAATAACCGCAATGATATCCGCAAAAATAACCGCAATGATATCCGCAAAAATAACCGCAAATATCACCGCAAAATAACCGCCATGATATCCGCAAAAATAACCGCAATAATATCCGCAAAAATAACCGCAAATATTACCGCAAAATAACCGCAATGATATCCGCAAAAATAACCGCAATAATATCCGCAAAAATAATCGCAATGATATACGCATAAATAACCGCAAATATCACCGCCAAATAACCGCAATGATATCCGCAAAAATAACCGCAAATATCACCGCAAAATAACCGCAATGATATCCGCAAAAATAACAGCAAATATCACCGCAAAATAACCGCAATGATATCCGCAAAAATAACCGCAATAATATCCGCAAAAATAACCGCAAATGTTACCGCAAAATAACCGCAATAATATCCGCAAAAATAACCGCAAATATCACCGCAAAATAACCGCAATGATATCCGCAAAAATAACCGCAAATATCACCGCTAAATAACCGCAATGATATCCGCAAAAATAACCGCAATAATATCCGCAAAAATAACCGCAAATATTACCGCAAAATAACCGCAATGATATCCGCAAAAATAACTGCAATGATATCCGCAAAAATAACCGCAAATATTACCGCAAAATAACCGCAATGATATCCGCAAAAATAACCGCAAATATTACCGCAAAATAACCGCAATGATATCCGCAAAAATAACCGCAAATATTACCGCAAAATAACCGCATTGATATCCGCAAAATACCGCAAATATCACCGCAAAATAACCGCAATGATATCCGCAAAAATAACCGCAAATATTACCGCAAAATAACCGCAATGATATCCGCAAAAATAACAGCAAATATCACCGCATAATAACCGCAATGATATCCGCAAAAATAACCGCAAATATCACCGCAAAATAACCGCAATGATATCCGCAAAAATAACCGCAATAATATCCGCCAAATAACCGCAAATGTTACCGCAAAATAACCGCAATAATATCCGCAAAAATAACCGCAATGATATCCGCAAAAATAACCGCAGATATCACCGCAAAATAACCGCAATGATATCCGCAAAAATAACCGCAATAATATCCGCAAAAATAACCGCAAATATCACCGCAAAATAACCGCAATGATATCCGCAAAAATAACAGCAATGATATCCGCAAAAATAACCGCAAATATTACCGCAAAATAACAGCATTTATATCCGCAAAAATAACCGCATATATCACCGCATAATAACCGCAATGATATCCGCAAAAATAACCGCAAATATCACCGCAAAATAACCGCAATGATATCCGCAAAAATAACCGCAATAATATCCGCAAAAATAACCGCAAATGTTACCGCAAAATAACCGCAATAATATCCGCAAAAATAACCGCAATGATATCCGCAAAAATAACCGCAAATATCACCGCAAAATAACCGCCATGATATCCGCAAAAATAACCGCAATAATATCCGCAAAAATAACCGCAAATGTTACCGCAAAATAACCGCAATAATATCCGCAAAAATAACCGCAAATGTTACCGCAAAATAACCGCAATAATATCCGCAAAAATAACCGCAATGATATCCGCAAAAATAACCGCAAATATCACCGCAAAATAACCGCAATGATATCCGCAAAAATAACCGCAATAATATCCGCAAAAATAACCGCAAATATTACCGCAAAATAACCGCAATGATATCCGCAAAAATAACCGCAATAATATCCGCAAAAATAACCGCAAATATCACCGCAAAATAACCGCAATGATATCCGCAAAAATAACCGCAATAATATCCGCAAAAATAACCGCAATGATATCCGCAAAAATAACCGCAAATATTACCGCAAAATAACCGCAATGATATCCGCAAAAATAACCGCAATGATATCCGCAAAAATAACCGCAAATATTACCGCAAAATAACCGCATTGATATCCGCAAAAAATACCGCAAATATCACCGCAAAATAACCGCAATGATATCCGCAAAAATAACCGCAAATATTACCGCAAAATAACCGCAATGATATCCGCAAAAATAACCGCAATAATATCCGCAAAAATAATCGCAATGATATACGCATAAATAACCGCAAATATCACCGCCAAATAACCGCAATGATATCCGCAAAAATAACCGCAATGATATCCGCAAAAATAACCGCAAATATTACCGCAAAATAACCGCATTTATATCCGCAAAAATAACCGCAAATATCACCGCATAATAACCGCAATGATATCCGCAAAAATAACCGCAGATATCACCGCAAAATAACCGCAATGATATCCGCAAAAATAACCGCAATAATATCCGCAAAAATAACCGCAAATATCACCGCAAAATAACCGCAATGATATCCGCAAAAATAACCGCAATGATATCCGCAAAAATAACCGCAAATATTACCGCAAAATAACCGCATTTATATCCGCAAAAATAACCGCAAATATCACCGCATAATAACCGCAATGATATCCGCAAAAATAACCGCAAATATCACCGCAAAATAACCGCCATGATATCCGCAAAAATAACCGCAATAATATCCGCAAAAATAACCGCAAATATCACCGCAAAATAACCGCAATGATATCCGCAAAAATAACCGCAATGATATCCGCAAAAATAACCGCAAATATCACCGCAAAATAACCGCCATGATATCCGCAAAAATAACCGCAATAATATCCGCAAAAATAACCGCAAATATCACCGCAAAATAACCGCAATGATATCCGCAAAAATAACAGCAAATATCACCGCAAAATAACCGCAATGATATCCGCAAAAATAACCGCAAATATCACCGCAAAATAACCGCAATGATATCCGCAAAAATAACAGCAAATATCACCGCAAAATAACCGCAATGATATCCGCAAAAATAACCGCAATAATATCCGCAAAAATAACCGCAAATGTTACCGCAAAATAACCGCAATAATATCCGCAAAAATAACCGCAAATATCACCGCAAAATAACCGCAATGATATCCGCAAAAATAACCGCAAATATCACCGCTAAATAACCGCAATGATATCCGCAAAAATAACCGCAATAATATCCGCAAAAATAACCGCAAATATTACCGCAAAATAACCGCAATGATATCCGCAAAAATAACTGCAATGATATCCGCAAAAATAACCGCAAATATTACCGCAAAATAACCGCAATGATATCCGCAAAAATAACCGCAAATATTACCGCAAAATAACCGCAATGATATCCGCAAAAATAACCGCAAATATTACCGCAAAATAACCGCATTGATATCCGCAAAATACCGCAAATATCACCGCAAAATAACCGCAATGATATCCGCAAAAATAACCGCAAATATTACCGCAAAATAACCGCAATGATATCCGCAAAAATAACCGCAAATATCACCGCATAATAACCGCAATGATATCCGCAAAAATAACCGCAAATATCACCGCAAAATAACCGCAATGATATCCGCAAAAATAACCGCAATAATATCCGCCAAATAACCGCAAATGTTACCGCAAAATAACCGCAATAATATCCGCAAAAATAACCGCAATGATATCCGCAAAAATAACCGCAGATATCACCGCAAAATAACCGCAATGATATCCGCAAAAATAACCGCAATAATATCCGCAAAAATAACCGCAAATATCACCGCAAAATAACCGCAATGATATCCGCAAAAATAACAGCAATGATATCCGCAAAAATAACCGCAAATATTACCGCAAAATAACAGCATTTATATCCGCAAAAATAACCGCATATATCACCGCATAATAACCGCAATGATATCCGCAAAAATAACCGCAAATATCACCGCAAAATAACCGCAATGATATCCGCAAAAATAACCGCAATAATATCCGCAAAAATAACCGCAAATGTTACCGCAAAATAACCGCAATAATATCCGCAAAAATAACCGCAATGATATCCGCAAAAATAACCGCAAATATCACCGCAAAATAACCGCAATGATATCCGCAAAAATAACCGCAATAATATCCGCAAAAATAACCGCAAATATTACCGCAAAATAACCGCAATGATATCCGCAAAAATAACCGCAATAATATCCGCAAAAATAACCGCAAATATTACCGCAAAATAACCGCAATAATATCCGCAAAAATAACCGCAAATATTACCGCAAAATAACCGCAAATATTACCGCAAAATAACCGCAATGATATCCGCCAAAATAACCGCAATAATATCAGCAAAAATAACCGCAAATATCACCGCAAAATAACCGCAATAATATCCGCAAAAATAACCGCAAATGTTACCGCAAAATAACCGCAATGATATCCGCAAAAATAACCGCAAATATTACCGCAAAATAACCGCAATAATATCTTCAAAAATAACCACAAATAGTACCGCAAAATAACCGCAATGATATCCGCAAAAATAACCGCAATGATATCCGCAAAAATAACCGCAATGATATCCGCAAAAATAACCGCAAATATCACCGCAAAATAACCGCAATGATATCCGCAAAAATAACCGCAATGATATCCGAAAAAATAACCGCAAATATTACCGCAAAATAACCGCAATGATATCCGCAAAAATAACCGCAAATATCATCGCAAAATAACCGCAATGATATCCGCAAAAATAACCGCAATGATATCCGCAAAAATAACCGCAATAATATCCGCAAAAATAACCGCAATGATATCCGCAAAAATAACCGCAAATATCACCGCAAAATAACCGCAATGATATCCGCAAAAATAACCGCAATAATATCCGCAAAAATAACCGCAATGATATCCGCAAAAATAACCGCAAATATTACCGCAAAATAACCGCAATGATATCCGCAAAAATAACCGCAAATATCACCGCAAAATAACCGCAATGATATCCGCAAAAATAACCCCAATGATATCCGCAAAAATAACCGCAAATATTACCGCAAAATAACCGCAATGATATATGCAAAAATAACCGCAAATATCACCGCAAAATAACCGCAATGATATCCGCAAAAATAACCGCAATAATATCCGCAAAAATAACCGCAATAATATCCGCAAAAATAACCGCAATGATATCCGCAAAATTAACCGCAAATATCACCGCAAAATAACCGCAATGATATCCGCAAAAGTAACCGCAATAATATGCGCAAAAATAACCGCAAATATCACCGCAAATTAACCGAAATGATATCCGCAAAAATAACTGCAAATATTTCCGGAAAATAACCGCAATGATATCCGCAAAAATAACCGCAATAATATCCGCAAAAATAACCGCAATTATATCCGCAAAAATAACCGCAAATATTACCGCAAAATAACCACTATGATATCCGCAAAAATAACCGCAATGATATCCGCAAAAATAACCGCAAATATTACCGCAAAATAACCACCATGATATCCGCAAAAATAACCGCAAATATCACCGCAAAATAACCGCAATGATATCCGCAAAAATAACCGCAATAATATCCGCAAAAATAACCGCAAATATTACCGCAAAATAACCGCAATGATATCCGCAAAAATAACCGCAATGATATCCGCAAAAATAACCGCAAATATTACCGCAAAATAACCGCAATGATATCCGCAAAAATAACCGCAATTATTACCGCAAAATAACCGCAATGATATCCGCAAAAATAACCGCAATGATATCCGCAAAAATAACCGCAAATATTACCGCAAAATAACCGCAATAATATCCGCAAAAATAACCGCAATTATTACAGCAAAATAACCGCAATGATATCTGCAAAAATAACCGCAATAATATCCGCAAAAATAACCGCAATAAAATCCGCAAAATTAACCGCAAATATTACAGCAAAATAACCGCAAAGATATCCGCAAAAATAACCGCAATAATATCCGCAAAAATAACCGCAATAATATCCGCAAAAATAACCGCAAATATTACAGCTAAATAACCGCAATGATATCCGCAAAAATAACCGCAAAAATATCCGCAAAAATAACCGCAATAATATCCGCAAAAATAACCGCAAATATCACCGCAAAATAACCGCAATGATATCCGCAAAAATAACTGCAATGATATCCGCAAAAATAACCGCAATAATATCCGCAAAATTAACCGCAAATATTACAGCAAAATAACCGCAATGATATCCGCAAAAATAACCGCAAATATCACCGCAAAATAACCGCAATGATATCCGCAAAAATAACCGCAATAATATCCGCAAAAATAACCGCAATGATATCCGCAAAAATAACCGCAAATATTACCGCAAAATAACCGCAATGATATCCGCAAAAATAACCGCAAATATCACCGCAAAATAACCGCAATGATATCCGCAAAAATAACCCCAATGATATCCGCAAAAATAACCGCAAATATTACCGCAAAATAACCGCAATGATATATGCAAAAATAACCGCAAATATCACCGCAAAATAACCGCAATGATATCCGCAAAAATAACCGCAATAATATCCGCAAAAATAACCGCAAAAATATCCGCAAAAATAACCGCAATGATATCCGCAAAATTAACCGCAAATATCACCGCAAAATAACCGCAATGATATCCGCAAAAGTAACCGCAATAATATGCGCAAAAATAACCGCAAATATCACCGCAAATTAACCGAAATGATATCCGCAAAAATAACTGCAAATATTTCCGCAAAATAACCGCAATGATATCCGCAAAAATAACCGCAATGATATCCGCAAAAATAACCGCAATAATATCCGCAAAAATAACCGCAATTATATCCGCAAAAATAACCGCAAATATTACCGCAAAATAACCACTATGATATCCGCAAAAATAACCGCAATGATATCCGCAAAAATAACCGCAAATATTACCGCAAAATAACCACCATGATATCCGCAAAAATAACCGCAAATATCACCGCAAAATAACCGCAATGATATCCGCAAAAATAACCGCAAATATCACCGCAAAATAACCGCAATGATATCCGCAAAAATAACCGCAATAATCACCGCAAAATAACCGCAATGATATCCGCAAAAATAACCGCAATAATATCCGCAAAAATAACCGCAAATATTACCGCAAAATAACCGCAATGATATCCGCAAAAATAACCGCAATGATATCCGCAAAAATAACCGCAAATATTACCGCAAAATAACCGCAATGATATCCTCAAAAATAACCGCAATTATTACCGCAAAATAACCGCAATGATATCCGCAAAAATAACCGCAATGATATCCGCAAAAATAACCGCAAATATTACCGCAAAATAACCGCAATAATATCCGCAAAAATAACCGCAATTATTACAGCAAAATAACCGCAATGATATCTGCAAAAATAACCGCAATAATATCCGCAAAAATAACCGCAATAAAATCCGCAAAATTAACCGCAAATATTACAGCAAAATAACCGCAAAGATATCCGCAAAAATAACCGCAATAATATCCGCAAAAATAACCGCAATAATATCCGCAAAAATAACCGCAAATATTACAGCTAAATAACCGCAATGATATCCGCAAAAATAACCGCAAAAATATCCGCAAAAATAACCGCAATAATATCCGCAAAAATAACCGCAAATATCACCGCAAAATAACCGCAATGATATCCGCAAAAATAACTGCAATGATATCCGCAAAAATAACCGCAATAATATCCGCAAAATTAACCGCAAATATTACAGCAAAATAACCGCAATGATATCCGCAAAAATAACCGCAAATATCACCGCAAAATAACCGCAATGATATCCGCAAAAATAACCGCAATAATATCCGCAAAAATAACCGCAAATATTACCGCAAAATAACCGCAATGATATCCGCAAAAATAACCGCAAATATCACCGCAAAATAACCGCAATGATATCCGCAAAAATAACCGCAATGATATCCGCAAAAATAACCGCAATAATATCCGCAAAAATAACCGCAAATGTTACCGCAAAATAACCGCAATGATATCCGCAAAAATAACCGCAATAATATCCGCAAAAATAACCGCAATAATATCCGCAAAAATAACCGCAATGATATCCGCAAAAATAACCGCAAATATCACCGCAAAATAACCGCAATGATATCCGCAAAAATAACCGCAAATATCACCGCAAAATAACCGCAATGATATCCGCAAAAATAACCGCAAATATCACCGCAAAATAACCGCAATAATATCCGCAAAAATAACCGCAATGATATCCGCAAAATTAACCGCAAATATTACAGCAAAATAACCGCAATAATATCCGCAAAAATAACCGCAAATATTACCGCAAAATAACCGCAATGATATCCGCAAAAATAACCGCAAATATCACCGCAAAATAACCGCAATGATATCCGCAAAAATAACCGCAATAATATCCGCAAATATTACCGCTAAATAACCGCAATGATATCCGCAAAAATAACCGCAAATATCACCGCAAAATAACCGCAATGATATCCGCAAAAATAACCGCAAATATCACCGCAAAATAACCGCAATGATATCCGCAAAAATAACCGCAATAATATCCGCAAAAATAACCGCAAATATCACCGCAAAATAACCGCAATGATATCCGCAAAATAACCGCAAATATTACCGCAAAATAACCGCAAATATCACCGCAAAATAACCGCAATGATATCCGCAAAAATAACCGCAAATATCACCGCAAAATAACCGCAATGATATCCGCAAAAATAACCGCAATAATATCCGCAAAAATAACCGCAATGATATCCGCAAAATTAACCGCAAATATTACAGCAAAATAACCGCAATAATATCCGCAAAAATAACCGCAAATATTACCGCAAAATAACCGCAATGATATCCGCAAAAATTACCGCAATAATATCCGCAAAAATAACCGCAATGATATCCGCAAAATTAACCGCAAATATTACAGCAAAATAACCGCAATAATATCCGCAAAAATAACCGCAAATATTACCGCAAAATAACCGCAAATATCACCGCAAAATAACCGCAATGATATCCGCAAAAATAACCGCAATAATATCCGCCAAAATAACCGCAAATATTACCGCAAAATAACCGCAATGATATCCGCAAAAATAACCGCAAATATCACCGCAAAATAACCGCAATGATATCCGCAAAAATAACCGCAATAATATCCGCAAAAATAACCGCAAATATTACCGCAAAATAACCGCAATGATATCCGCAAAAATAACCGCAATAATATCCGCAAAAATAACCGCAAATATTACCGCAAAATAACCGCAATAATATCCGCAAAAATAACCGCAAATATTACCGCAAAATAACCGCAAATATTACCGCAAAATAACCGCAATGATATCCGCCAAAATAACCGCAATAATATCCGCAAAAATAACCGAAATGATATCCGCAAAATTAACCGCAAATATTACAGCAAAATAACCGCAATAATATCCGCAAAAATAACCGCAAATATTACCGCAAAATAACCGCAATGATATCCGCAAAAATAACCGCAAATATCACCGCAAAATAACCGCAATGATATCCGCAAAAATAACCGCAATAATATCCGCAAATATTACCGCTAAATAACCGCAATGATATCCGCAAAAATAACCGCAAATATCACCGCAAAATAACCGCAATGATATCCGCAAAAATAACCGCAAATATCACCGCAAAATAACCGCAATGATATCCGCAAAAATAACCGCAATAATATCCGCAAAAATAACCGCAAATATCACCGCAAAATAACCGCAATGATATCCGCAAAATAACCGCAAATATTACCGCAAAATAACCGCAAATATCACCGCAAAATAACCGCAATGATATCCGCAAAAATAACCGCAAATATCACCGCAAAATAACCGCAATGATATCCGCAAAAATAACCGCAATAATATCCGCAAAAATAACCGCAATGATATCCGCAAAATTAACCGCAAATATTACAGCAAAATAACCGCAATAATATCCGCAAAAATAACCGCAAATATTACCGCAAAATAACCGCAATGATATCCGCAAAAATTACCGCAATAATATCCGCAAAAATAACCGCAATGATATCCGCAAAATTAACCGCAAATATTACAGCAAAATAACCGCAATAATATCCGCAAAAATAACCGCAAATATTACCGCAAAATAACCGCAAATATCACCGCAAAATAACCGCAATGATATCCGCAAAAATAACCGCAATAATATCCGCCAAAATAACCGCAAATATTACCGCAAAATAACCACTATGATATCCGCAAAAATAACCGCAATGATATCCGCAAAAATAACCGCAAATATTACCGCAAAATAACCACCATGATATCCGCAAAAATAACCGCAAATATCACCGCAAAATAACCGCAATGATATCCGCAAAAATAACCGCAAATATCACCGCAAAATAACCGCAATGATATCCGCAAAAATAACCGCAATAATCACCGCAAAATAACCGCAATGATATCCGCAAAAATAACCGCAATAATATCCGCAAAAATAACCGCAAATATTACCGCAAAATAACCGCAATGATATCCGCAAAAATAACCGCAATGATATCCGCAAAAATAACCGCAAATATTACCGCAAAATAACCGCAATGATATCCGCAAAAATAACCGCAATTATTACCGCAAAATAACCGCAATGAT